>CP053148.1:5408577-6760721 GCA_014607495.2 Carposina sasakii
AACAAGTAACGGAAATAGGAAAGGGGTTCAATTCAACGGGACAACTTAGCGCATACCCATTGTATTAATAAATGTCTACCCTGTCTCGCTTCCAGTTTAATTTATCTCGTGTCTCGTCAGCTAATATCTCGTAAAGTCGTAAGTATAAAGGTGGGTTCCCATGGTGCGTGATTTTGCGGACGGACGCGGACGCACCGACGGCTACGGACGTACGCGCACCATGGACGCGTCTATATTACCACGGACGCTCCGTTTCCCACGATCCGTGGTGCGGGCTGGAGTGCGTCCGTCCGTAATATCACGCACCGTGGGAACCCATTGTAATAAAGAAGAAAAGTTGTGTCTCGAACGCGGTACAATGTAGGTACCTATCTATTTCTAGGGAATCTAGTGTTTTGGGATATTATTGTATTTTGGGATACATGCATATTATTATAACCCTACTGGACCCGTCATCGGAGGCTGATAGTTCGTAAATCTAGTATCTACTTACCTAAATATCCAATAGATATGTGGTTAATAGTATTATTGGTAAATAGAAATCATCATTTTTTAAATTCTCTATGATTTCTTTTATCTTACTAAATTGTACACATACTTTGTAATAAGGATCTTCAAATAAAAGTAGGTAGATAACACTAGCAATTCTATACCAGAATTTCACTAACCAACCTATTCGAGTGTCGGTCTGCCTGCAATCGGCAATTTAATTAAACCCTCCTTAACTTGCTATATCTGATTGACATACTCAACTCACACGTAATAAAGTTACCGAAGTTACTTTAGCTTTGGCACATACCTACTTACATGTTGTAACCGACATCCCGGCAAATAATTATATGGCTAACTTTGAACCATGATTCTGAAGTGAAACCACTTTCAATAGAATTATGGCACACAAGTGCCCGGTGAAATAGAAAATGTATTTATGCAAGTAGAAATACTAACCTCTAACTCAATGATACTTGTTGAGCATTACATTTCCAATATTTGCCTGCATAGGTAGATCAGCAGAATGTGTTCATAACATAAACATTTTATAAGACATGGTAAATTACAAGGACTTCAAATAACTTACAAATTCGTTCCCTGGCAATACCTAGAAAGATGTATAGTGCCATGACAAGTCTTGACCTTATTACAGCTGAAAAGTCAAATAAATAAATAGAAGTGCATTTCTTACCTGGGCATTACCGATTTCATGAAAGATACTTGCGCTACGAATTTCTTACGAATCGTCGCGGCTGCGAAATTAACCGCGGCTACTGAATAGATAAAATAAAACTATGAAATAAAGCACACTATTGCTTTGTTCTTCTGCTGTAGAAGAAGGGCAACAATTTCAAAAAGCAACTGTGCCGTTGTTGTACCGAAGCTGCGATATGTTAGTAGTGTACTTTTTAAAGTTTTGTCGTGATTTCGTTCCAACTTTTCACTGGCTAAAAACATTTTTATGTTAACTCCGACGACGGCAGTTCCGAAGAAAGCAAACTCTTAGTTACACACTTAACACATTACCTAGTGTAAGGTGTACTATTAAACTTATAAAGACTCGGATCGATTTCATCAATTACTGACTTATAACTGACGAACTATGGCACCTTTTATTTCTAATTATGTAAATTGAACACCGCCATTGTTTGTGGAATTAATTAATTTTCCTCCGGATATATGTATATTCAAGAGCCCAGAAGGTTATCGTGTTCTCCCTAAGGTTATTTTAGGGCGGGACTGCAGGGCGGCAGGTAGGGTCAACATCTGCTCACATTATAAGCGATGTTCGAATGCCACGAATATCTGTACCTTGAGTTCCAGCATTCTATAACGGATGGTTATTTTACAAAATATTAAGCTTCTAAATATTTGTCAACTTACGAGTAGGTTGCAAATTGATTAATATTTTATTTTTTCTGTCATACGACCACTATACTCGAGTAATCTGGTTTCTTGTATAGCATATCGTATTGCAATTGCAACTCGTAACGTCCAATTTTCAGCTTGCAAACGCTTGCGGTCTTGTTAATATAAATCTGCCAACCTAGTCCAAGTTTATGTACTCCGACCAATGCCAGATCTTTCCGTACTCCACTCGTAGTAAAGATATTCCATCTGTACTCCAGTTCTAATAATATTAGGGTTGAAATCCGGCTTGCCTGACGAGTTCATCCAACTCTATTTTCATGTAAGGGATCGCATAATGATTGACAACCCTGGCCTCCGTCAAGTGTGGGAGGCAGGGGAGAGATATAATGAAAATTGAAAACCTTTACGAATAAGGGGCGACAGATACGCTCATTTTCCGTATTCGAAAACCCAGAGGCTCTGGTGATGATAATCATCGTGGATTGATGACGACTCATTGCTGGTTAGAGACATTTTGATTGTATTTTTAGATAGAATGCAAGTAATGGATTATGCTCTTACGACAAACGACGCAATGTAAAACCTTTTCGGTTATTCAATTTGGAACCTTTTAAATATGGATTCACTGTAGATAACGAATGATCCAACTTCAATAGTTTAAAAATTTGTGCTATCATTTTCAATTTACAGTATTTATGATTGAATTAAGTTACAAATAGTTTTCCATAGAGATAAAATTATAATTTTATTTAATTAATAATAAAATTATAATTTAACCTCTAGGAAAAACTGTACTGTACTCAGTACAGATGTACTAAATAAAATATATTTTTTAGAAGGTTGATATTTGAGAGCACCATAAAAATTAGAAAGCCGGACACGTATGTACATGGAAGCCTTGAACGTAATTATAGGTATACATAAGTAGGTACATATATATATTTAGAAAAGAGATGGTAAAATTCGTCATCCGAGTAATTGACCCGGTAGCTCAGTGGTTAGAGCAACTAGCGCGGTATGCAGTGGTCGTGGGTTCGATTCCCATTCGGGTGAAATTTTTTTCCATTTCTTTATTAATAATTTTATAATTAGTAGGTATAATTAAGTAATAATAATAAACATCGTAAAAAATTTTAGTAAGAAGGAGGGAAATTCATTATGATACTCGTATTAGTTCTGGTTTTAATTTCCTTTCATAGAGATAGTAAAAACTCTTATTCAACAGAACTTTATATTTGTAAGTCATAATAGAATAGCTAAATATAGCGAATATAACCAAACACAGAGAAAAATAATAACACCTGTATAAGTAAAATAGATTTAATCGAGTTACCGATTCATTCAAGCAATTTGTATATTCAAAATATTTATAGTAATAAATGCAGGATTTTGCTATTGTAACGTTATTTAAAGATACATAGTTGTTTAGAACCGATCGACAATAATATCAGATTCTTTCGAAATCACCTTATCAGATAGTTTTGATAGATTTCTTAATTCTGATGAAATAGACGTCATTAAAGAGAAGAATATACCTATTGGGTTGACCACCTGTCACTACTAAGCGAAGTTGTACATCTCAACTATACCCTAAAAATTGGTCAGAAGTGGCACCATGTGGTTCTATCGGCCCTTAGTGCTTTGCCTACCCCGTAAGGGATAAAGGCGTGATTATATGTATATACCTACATTGTTAATAAAGAAAATGAATTAACAATTTTATGGTAAGGATATTTAACAGGCATTGTCTATAAATTCTAAACTCCCTTTCTCCTTTTATTATGAAAGAAGTTGTAAGTTAGTAGGATAATAAGCTACGTAACATGCATACTAGGCATATTCTTTTTTCGATGCGCACGCGCTGTTCGCTGGCGTAGCAGATCCTATCCGTAGCACATGCTACGAACTACGAGCCAGCTACGGCAAGGGCGTAGCTGTAGAGCTATCTCACGCATAAAGCCTCGAGCACACCGGATGCGTATGCTTAGGCCGCGTCCCCATTAGGCAAACAGTGAGCGGCTGACTGTTCGCCGACTGACTCTGATTGGCGTATCGGTCGCTAACTCAATATTAACTGAGCGGTGAACTAGAGCGTATTAGCCGCAAAGCGCTTGCGAATTCTGAGGGAAGGTAAAGAAGACGAACGGAGCGCCGGCGTAGTGAACAAACTGCGCCGCTCAGCGCCCGCATCATTCGCTGCGAATCGGAATGAGTCGGCAAGCGTCGCAAACTGCGTTCATTACGCACTGTATGGACCCTCCATTTAAAATGTATAGGGAGGCAAACTGGAAGAAAACTGTAAGACGCTCACTGTTTGCCTAATGAGGACGCATGCTTGCACGTAAGCGTAGACGTGCACGTACCACGAGTTGTGATGTAAAGATAGACGGTAAGCAGTGTGAGAGGACACACTGCTTACCGTCTACAACTACATACGCATCCAATCAACGCCGACGTTACGCGGTATAATGTTACCTTACACGGCGAACGTTTATGCAGTTAGTACGTGGTGTTATGGAGCAATCAGCGAGAAACGAGCCGCTTTTACATGTATAGATTTTGGTCTATGGCCATGTCGTGGTATTAAAAATCACAGAAATGTTCATGAACTTTTTGTCTACATTTCTTTATTAGCCTTCAAAATTAATAATAGCTATAATTTAATTTTGATGGTTACACGGAGTGTAGGTAAGTTATAATTTTCTCATTGGAGCGTATCGAAGTAATTGAGAACAACTTAAATTAATTAGTAGGTTTAGCAGGTGCGCGAAGCGAGTTCAAAGGCATGACGTAGGATGAGGTTATAACAACATCTAAGAACGTATTAAAATAACATCATATTAACACACTGTATGTAGATACAGGGCCGTAGCTACGAGGGGGCATCATGGGGCAATGACCTACCTTGAAATCACAATACCAGGCTCGAGGACGAGGGTTCGATACGGGAAGCGAACTACACCTTCTTCTGGAAGGGTAAAGGTGCTGCTGATACTCGGAAGTATGCATTGAGTATGATTCGCAATCAGGAACGATCTTCTTTCTTCGGTTGAGACTCCTATGGGTGTCTCGAAGCACTTAATGATCCTACGACTTAACATCTCAAGTGGGTTCGTCACCATAGTTTCGGCGTACGCTCCAACGCTTCCTTCGTTAGCCGTAGCCAAGGAGCAGTTTTATGACCAGGTGGATGTGGTTGTAAGTGCGGTGCAGCCGGGCGACCGACTGTTTCTCACGAGGGACTTTAATGCCCGTGTGGGACAGGACGCCTCTTCCTGGCCAGATTGCACAGGTGACCACGGCGTGGGAATGCAAAACGACAACGGACTACTATTGTTGGAGTTTTGCTCTAAATACCAGCTGTGCGTTGCCGATACGTATTTCAAAGGTAAGTTTATGAGAAGTTTCTTGGATTCATCCTCGTTGTCATCCTGTCATGGCTTCCTAAGCATTGCTAACTATAATTTAGCGTTGCCGGAATAAAAGAAAACGTAGGTTTACTACGAAATATATGGGTGGTACGATTTATCTCCTGGTACAATATAGCCAACTATCCCCTATACCTACCATATCATTTTGTATAACTTCAAACTATAATTTTCTACAAATACGGTTGGACGTCACCGCATCATATCTGAGGCATTACGAGGCTCATTAATGGAAATGGGTACGTCTTCCTGTCGCGACACACAGTTTCCGTAACGGAAGCCTTTCCATCCACCATCCATCCTCTGGGTAAGTATAACTATCTGAGTACAAAAATCTGTGGCTTTAGTAAGTACTTACGATACTTATACAGGATGTTTTTCCGTTGCCACCCTTAACGAAGGGTACGTACTCTATACGTCAATTAAAGTAAGTTTATGCCAAAAAAAAATGCTGGGAAACGATGTAACTTTTTTTTATTTACTTGATCGGGCGAAATTTATAGTGTTTAGTGTTTATGCTGGTTTTTTCATAGACAGATATTAATTATTTCTCATGAAAAAATCTTACTACACGCGTCAATGTGCATTTATGCAGAAAAACGCAGTCTATTTACTCAACTTTGGACTCTAATATTTTGGAAACAGACACTTCCCAGGTATGCTTCCATGGAGGAAAATGATCGTGATGATGAGAAGATTCCGTAGTTTTCGGGAACGTTGACGACCAAAAATCTTCCTGTATATACCTAAATATAAAAAAATTACAAATATTTATAAACTTTACAATACATTAGTCCCATACAGCGCCGGCCCGAAGTAAATTTTAGAATGGAGCGAGATCCAATTATGGCGCCTCTCCTATTTGCTCCTAATAATATATACCTGTCTCTTTACCATTTAGGCGCCCTCTAGGATTTGGCGCCTGGAGCGACTGCTCCGTTCGCCGTATGGGTCGGCCGGCCCTGGCCCACACTATCTCTAAGGTCTTGTATCGTAGGTACTACTTATACATATATTATAGATACATTCATGGCTCAGAAAAAATTATATCGATATTCATCACATCAATGTTTGCACCTACCGAGATTCGATCCCAGGACCTATGACATTGCAGGCGGGACACTACCAACAACCCAATCGATCGTCACCATTTCGTCGTCATTGAGCGATAAAATTGCACCTTATTTTTTACGGTAGAAAAGGAAATTATTTCCGTAAGTATTCGTGTACTCATATTTTTTCTCATTACACTTAAGATTGTTTGAGGAAATAAAGCGTGATAAGGTAACAGCCAAACAAACCGACTTTCGCGTTAATAGATAATATTAGTTGGGATCTGAGGACGGATTGGTGTAGTTGGTAGTGGCCCTACGCCATAGGTCCTGGGTTCGAATCCCGGTAGGTGCAAACATTGATTTTATGAATATTTATGTTTTTTTCCGAATCATGGATATTTCTATACCTATCTACGCGTATTTATAAAGGTATAGGTATACTGTTACAAGACGGATCTTAGTGTGGAACTATGTCATTATAAAGTGTGTGAATATTTATTATCCCCAAACGGTTACGAATCCAATGGGAATTTTTCCCAGTCAATAGAAATGTTCTTTCCAAATTGTAAAATTATCGGGTTGCGACAGCAACTTTGCGAATTATTTTAAAATATCTTTGTTAAGTATTATCATATTATTGTTAAGTATTATCGTATTATAGTATTATCATATCTGTGGTAATACAAATAGTAATAAGAGGGCGGATTCGGCTTATCTATTATGTACTTGCTTCCTTATCTTATATTTGTATATTTTATCTATTTTAATTAGTTGTCGTGTCATCGTAGGCCTGGAGCTAACCAACCTTTTATGTTTTGTTTGTGAATGATTCGATAAATGGGTACAAGTAGACTCGCCGACATGTAACACGGAGGCGAGAGTACCCAGTCACGGAGTCATCACATCGGTCGAGCATATTCTCACCCCCGACTCGTGGTGATTTCCAGGTCGGGCGCTTTTGTTACGGCTAAAGCCTAACAATCATCACTTCATACCTACATCCTGCGAGGCTTCATAGCCGGGTTCTACTCGCGCTGCTAGGCGGTCAGCTGCCAACGCCGAGTATCACACTTCCCCCCGGGACCACCTACTTTCTTCGGGTCATTCACCTCGTGTTTGGACATCGCTTGTCGCCTTCCAAAGTTACGTGCTACTTGTGACCGAGAATTGTATTGAGAATCAAGACTTCGTTCCCTCGACCCTTCTTAATATAGCTTGTTAAATTAATTATTCTTTTATTTCCTTTAGTTTTATTTCTTTTATTTTTTAAAATTCTTTTTGAGCCTGACTGCCCCTTGACTTACCCAGTTAATGAGTAGACAGGTTACAACTATTTGCCTTCTCTGACATATTTGGATATAGCACACAATTAGCGTCGTTTGTTGTGTGTTGCCCCACAAAGTTTACATGCTTGTAAACTGTGTGGGTTGTATATGTAGTACGTTTCATAGAAAAACTTTCATACCTACATGTTTTCGGAACTATTTAACATTTTTGAAAGCAGTATCTGCTTAGCATAGATAATGTAGAACTACCGCCCTTGTATGAAAAACTATACCTATGATGAAACGCACTCTACCTATACCTATAGTTACATGATAAGACGAAGAAGTAGAGAACTATGTTGATGCGCCGAGAACTGATGATCTAAGATTAGTTTGGACCAATAAATAAAACACATGTTTATTCTAATGATGATATTTATTTGTTTTGCAGAAGATCCAGAAACAGCTTTTAAGCATTTAGATATTTAATTATTGTTTTGATATATTAATATTAATGAGTCTACTTAGATGTATGATAGATATGATATTATTATGTCGTTCCCATCGGATCACACTAAGTAAATTATTTAGTTGTTATGACTATAAAATTCACAAAACTATTACTTTGCGTTATTATAGGTGGAAAATTTTCTATTATAGTATACAGGCTGTAACAAAAAGGGTATGTTAAGCGAAAAGCTATGTGAAATCCCTACTGTAGAGAACCTATCCACAAAATTTGAGACCCTAAATCACATGTTTATTTTCCCGATAGTATGGAGAATTTTTAAATATCTCAGGAATTTTCATACTATCTTGAAAAAAAAATGTGATATCGAGTCTAAAATTTTGTAAATAGGTTCTCTATAGTGGGCTATTTACATAGCTTTTCGCTTAACATATCCTTTTTGTTACACCCTGTATAGTATATAGTTGTCCCGGTGGCTTAGTGGTTATAGCGGCTGGCGCGGTTTGCAGTGGTCGTGGTTCGATTCCCACTCGGGTGAAGAATTTTTTCCATTTCTTTATAAATAATTTTATATATAGTATATCACAAATTTCGATGTAATAGAAGTATACTTGTTTGTTATTTTTAGGATAGGACACATTTTGTTAAGATTGTATAAAGTAATTTCCATTATAATAATCGGTAAGTATGTCAATCAATAAAATAAAATAAATTAATACTAAATAGCTGATCCCGTGTTGTTATTAAAATGTGCGATCAGATGGGAAAACTGGAATACGTAGTTTTTAACTACATGTGTATAGGTATACTCGTAGTTTTATAGAAATAGATATTTCTGTAATATATAATTCTGTAATTTGATACATCGTTTATCTACCTACTTTTCTATAGAATTGATTTTTCTACGTAAATTTTTAATTTATTCTACAACATTAATTGGCACTAACTACAGAAGTTTACCTATGTTTCAACATAACAAACATATGAACTAATGACTATAACTTACTATGGGAATGTTTATAAATAAATTTAATAGATTTACCCGAATATAAATTTAGAATAAATTATCCAATTAACAAACAGTAAAAGACAAGTATAGACACTTTTTAAAACGACAATGATTAATTATATATAATTATTATATTAGATAACTACAGCAATTTTAATGACAAGCGGCAGTATAATTTGAATAACATGTTAATTTGAGTGTTTTATTTATTATTATTTTATAAGTATAACTACATATTATTTGGATAGAGGCAGTGAAACATTGTTATGAAATTTAGATATATAGGTATAATGTATCCATAGTGAGATATAGTATATCATATTGGACCAAAATTCATTAGGTACTCCAAGGTGGTACAAACAATCCATTTAGTTTTACACTGAAATGATACTCATTGACACGTTCTCCAATAAAATATTGATTCATATACTGGGTCTAAAAAGACAAGTTTGGTCTTTTAATACCTCGTATTCTTTGTAACACCCCCATAATTTTTTTTATGAAAGCACCCCTGGGAAACCACGGGTTTCCAAGATATTGGGGTTCAAAGTTACATTAATATTATTATTTTTTTTACATAAATCCAACTGAAATCGGTTCCCAAACATTTTTTTCAAAGATATCATGTCAAAATGTTATGTTAGTTTTGTAGGTACATTTGTATTTGTACTATTGTATATAATGTACGAATACATTGCTTGCAATAAAATGATAGAATTTTTTGTAATTTCCCAGGGTGGGTTCCATAAAAGAAAATGATAGTAACCTTACAAAGAATACGAGGTATTAAAAAAACATCGTTGTTTTTTACACTCTGTATAATATACTCGTAAATATAATAAAAATCTTTATTATAAGGTAGCACATTGAAATGTTTTTATTTGTGAGATATAATCTCATTGAGATTTTTTAAAACATGTTTTTACATGTTAAGAATATTAATAAAACATGAATGATATTGTATACTGTATTCGTTACTCTGATTAAAGTTAATAAAATTATCGAATAATTAAATTTACTTATTTATTTCTATTTTAAAAGCTAAAAACGTCAAAAAACTAAAGATGCGGATATTAATATTTAACAAAATTATTAATATACGATATATTTTTGAAATATAAATGGTTTCACGGCATAAAAGTTGTATTATGTAAATAAAAGATATACCTAAATAATGACAGTACATACATAGGTATTACATACAAGTCTTTTGAAAATGGCAGTTGCTTGTTGTTGTTATAACATTTAATTACATATTTTTTTATTACACATAATTTTATTAATGATTTTAATATCTATTTTAATAAAGAAAGCAACAGTCAGAGAGATCGCAAATCATTCATAAACATATTTTTGTTATGTAACCATTTTTTAATACAATTTCAATATAAATAGATGAAAACCGTAACATAAATACGTCCCATATTTTTAACGTCTATCTATTCATATTAAATTGTGTTAAGTTATGTAGTTAGATATTTTTGTTTTTTTTTGTTGTACACTGAACATTCATAAAATAACCACTATTCTTATTATAATAATTAGAATATTGGCAGTTATGCGATTTCGGGCACGCTTATAAAATAACTTTAGTTGTACCTAAGCTTTTTTTATATATTTTTTTATTTTGTTATACACTGAACACTCATGGAATAACAGCTATTTTAATAGGTATACAACAGATAAAATAATGGCAGTTTCACATAGTTATACAAGCTCATGACACTCCTTAACGTTTTCCCAAATTGGTAGGTAGGTATAATGAGTAAAATTAAAGCTGAATACAAACAATACTTTTTTGAAGACTCAATTTTATAATGACCAAACAGGACAAAATATATTTAAGTGTAACGGAAATGGTATAATTTCGTTATTTTTTAAAATGACCCGCTTGTTCACAATCAACTTATTTTCTAGAATACGATTTTTATTTGTTTTTTTTTTTATAATTATAATAAGTCTAATTTATTAACAGCTATAGGTAGATGGCAGTTTAACGTTTTTGGACAGGATAGTATTTGGGTTAGGAAAACTAGTTAACATGTAGATAGATACATCAAGATGTCAACACTCAAAACAGCAATTACTATATGGATAGTTAGTTAGTTAATTAACTAACTATTATAAATGGATATAATAATATATATGGATATACTTATATGTAATTATAATCTCTTCCAGTGGTCCATGTAAGTCCATAAGTCTATCCGTAGGCTCCATAATAAGGTTCTGTCGTAATCCTCTCACCTTCTCACCACATAATAATGTTCATTCGCTAATACTTTTATAACTTTGATGCACGCTGAGCTCAAGGAATACACACATGAAAAGTTGTGTAACAAGTGCGTTTTTCACAATCTAACATGTCAAAATTGCGAAATGGATTTCGACCTGAGTTTCTGTACATCATCCGCGACATTCCGGATTCCATAAACTTTAAAACTGTTATTGTTTCATATCCGTACATCTGTTTTAATATTTTCATGCATGTAGGTATAATTAATTTATTATACGTAATGTCTGTCCGAGTTTAAGAGTTCAATGTAGAACATTAGCCTTATTATTTTACTGTCGGCGTTTTTTTGTTTGAATCGGTTTTGAAAATGATCATTATCCATTAAACCATATAATTGTAAAAAAAAATTGATAACAAAAAATAATGGTATATTTTATTCTAAGTATTTGTAATAAAATTCACCTTTTACCTGATACTTATATATCCTCAGTAATATATCCTTTAAATAAGTATATTTAAAAATAAATTAGTAAGAAATGTTGGCGTAAGTGGAAAAAAATATATGTTAACAACATAATTTTAAGTATTGCTAAAAAAGTACTAAAAATAAACATGTATAAATAAAACATGATGATAATCTCCACATGTAATACTTGAATAAAGAAAATATAAAATAAATAAATATTCGGATATGTTTGTGAGGACATCATTCACACTACTCTTCACACTCTATCCACGACATATCATAAGTTTAGCACCGTACCCCTGCATACGAAAAGTTCCTAACTTCACTTTATATCACACTCCAATTACCCTTTTAGTTAAGCCCATCATCATCACAGACGTCATCTAATAACTAAAAAAAGTCATCCCAAAATGGCGGCACAGATCCCCCCTCCCTGGCGCCAATATACCTGGGAGAATATTTAAGTATGAAATAAAGTGTAATAATATCTGACCACGATCAAAAATCGTATAGTGAATACGATAATGGCTACATATATACCTATATACTATTTATTCCGATTGACCATAGCGTTATTGTAGTTTTCCTCTTCGATGTCTACTAAAAAGGACGAGGAATCCCTCCTTTGTCGCAGACGACAGGCCATCCTGTCTACGTACATTCCATCGGATCCTCGGCGCCTCAGGTACATGACGGGTGGCACAAGAGGTGGCATTTTAATTTCATCCGTTAGTCTTTCTGCGTAAATCACACTACGACCTTTCTCATCAAAACAGACGTACTGGACGAAGGCTGAAAAACGTACTTGTTTTTTTGGCTTGTCAGACCCAGCTGGGATATCTGACACAGACATATTTTTGTATTGGTCTGACAAGTTATCGATTGAGTTAGTCGATGCGCGCCTACGCCGGGTTGCCTGCGCCGATGGTTGACGAGTTCTGGGCTGGTTGGCGAACCTGCTTAGTGACCCTGCAGGGTTAGACGTCGAACAACTAGGTTTGTCTTGCGCTGAATCAGATTGAGCCGCAGCAGCCGGGTCTAGCTTGGCGATTCGAGCTGCAAGTCTATTACGACCAAAATGTCGACTGTAAATCTTCCCCGGACCAGGTTTAGTGAATCGGGTAGTCTTAGGTATGGGTTTTCGCTTCCACGCAATGAATTTCCTCCAGTAGTAGCAAGAGCGATCGGCGGCTAACACACACCAGGAGCGATAGCGGTGACGTTCATAGAACTGCATCTTTTGTAGCGGGCGGTATTCCGGCGGCGGACATTTTCCGGCGCTCGAGGCGCGCGCGGGAGACGGGCCGGTAGTACTGCTCGCTGCGCCGGCGTCAGCGCTCGGGGGCCGGTGCTTCAGACTCCAGCTCCAGCCAGAGCGAGCTGATCACGCGCCCCTCTGTACATAAAACAGTTATTAGTACAATTAGTGCAACGGTAACGTATCCTACATGTAACGTCGAAAAAGCCTAGGATAAGTTAACTTATACATTGATAGCACGTCAGTCAAGGTAGTCGGACAACACCTTAGTAATAATATTAAGAAATGAAAAAAAATTCACCCGAGTGAGACTTGAACTCACGACCTCTCGCATTCCGTGCTGTGCTCTAACTAACTGAGCTCTAACTACCGGGCCATCAATCGGATGACCAATTTGACCATCTGTTTAACCTTGACACCTTAGTATACAAACTACTCCAATTCCTTCGACCATTTACTAACGTAAAATATCTCCACTAAAAATAGTAATAAATCCATTAACTTGTGTTCACTAGTTCGAACCTATCATCTATTTTTAACCGACTTCAAAAAAAGGAGGAGGTTCTCAATTCGTCTGTATGTACTCGTATAATATATTTTTTTTATGTATGTTCAACGATATTTCCGTCCATTATATAGGTAGACTATTAAAAAAAAATTGTTGGATAGAGTTCACTTCTGAGGTGGTCCCATTTTCACCAGGTCAGGATCTGATGACGGGATCCAGAAGAAATCTAGGGCAACCACCGAAAATTGTATGCTTGTATGGTGCTTTTGTTACGTAATCATGTCTTACTCAGGTATATACTTCAGGGTGTCAACATCTAATGTTGCTGTGCTGATGATGAAGCTACAGAACTCCTTAACGGTTAGAAGTTGGGAGACAGTACAGCAATTGGTCGATGAAAACTATTTAGTATTATGTAGGGTTGACGTGTTACTTGAATCAACATCTGATGCTGCTGTGCTGACGATGAAGCTACAGAACTCCTTAACGGTTAGGAGTTGGGAGACAGTACTGCAATTGGTCAATGGAAACTATATAGTAGTATGTAGGGCTAACTTGTTGCTTGTGAGATATACTTGAATTAACATCTGATACTACTGTGCTGATGGTCAAGCTACAGAACTCCTTAACGGTTAGTAGTTAGGGGACAGTACTGCAATTGGTCGATGGAAACTATATATGTAGGGCTAACGTGATACTTATACGGGTAGGTACTACTCCTGAGATGGTAACGATGAAATCCTTAAATATACAGGGTGTTTTTTCGTTGCCACCCTTAACGAAGGGTACGTACTCTATACATCAAATAAAGGAAGTTTATGCCAAAAAAAATGCTGAGATACGATGTAAATTTTTTTGAAACATTTTTTTTATTACTTGATCGGGCGAAATTTATAGTGTCCAGTGTTTATGCTAGTTTATTCATAGACAGATATTAATAATTTCTCGTTAAAAAATCTTACTACGCGCGTCTATATGCATTTATGCAGAAAAACGCAGTCTATTTACTCAACTTTGGACCCTAATATTTTGGAAACCAGACACTTCCCAGGTATGCTTCCAAGGAGAAAAATGATCGTGATGATGAGGAGATTACGTAGTTTTCGGGAATGTTGACGACCAAAAATCATCATGTATACAGAGAGCGATATATTTTCCTGATACAAACCAGTAACAAAGCAATGACATTAGCTATTGCCGTGGAAGTACGTACCTACTGACAGACTTTAATCGTTTTATGAAATAAAACACGTAATATCTTTTATGGGAACATAAACCAGGACATATTGTTATGGCAACCCCATTTAACACATTTGGTTATCTGAAAGTGCCACACCATGTAAAGCCATAAGGCATTTTATCGACGATACTTTAACAAAGTCATCTTTAACTATTTAAATATTTATAATTATCACTTATTTTTTGGAGTCGGTGCCAGCCTAGGTAACGTAAGTCTGTTGTGTTGATAGACGCGCACGGCTGGCAAAGCCACACACGGCAAAATACAATACGGTGTCTCCCAATCGACCGATCTGTTAGCGAGCAGTTAAGAAAATGTTTAGTATCTATTTATTTGATTCTATAGGTTCTACAGATGAAAAACAGCGAACTTGATTTGTAAAAAAAAAACAACGACAACCGTAAGCGTCCTATAGAAACGCGTGACGAGAGGCGCCTGAAAAAATATGTAAATGAGCCTTTACATTTGAAAAGGAGAATTCTAACTGTGAATTTAAATGCGGGGACAAACAAAATTTGGGGCAGAGCGTAACCACAATAATGATCTGAGTAAAGATGCAGAATAGCGTGTAAACAGAATTAATCTAAACGGAAGGGTTATAAGGCCGAAGTAGCTGCACCTACTTACTATTTGTATGGTAGGTAGGTCGGGTACAGCATGTCTAATGGAGCTGCTTTAAGTAGTAGGTACCTACAGCTTGAGTAGGTTACTATTCTATCTATAATATGCAAAAAACTAAGAAGGGTCACAAAAAATTGTAAGCAGTTTTCAAAGTTGTTTAACAATTTTGCAGCCGTTGAAAGCCGAACCAGCTGTATAAAGTAATTTGAATTTAATAAATGTCACCCACACAAAGATTGCCATTATTTGACATATGCACGGAAAGAACTCAGGTAAAAAATGAATGAAGTTAGGATTAGGCGTTTTGAAGTGCAGCACTGCTTACAGCAACGTATTTTGAATTCTCACAATGCATTATGAACATTTTCGAGTAGTAAATCTTGTATATAAAATTATCGTGTCACAATGTTAGTTACTATACTCCCCCGAAATAGCTTGACTGATTTCTATTAAATTTTATTTGCATATACAGTAGGTAGTAGGTACATCTGAGAATTGGCTACTACTAATTTTTTATACTCCTTCCACGCAATATGTGACATCTACGCAAGCGTAGCCGCGGGAAACACCTAGTGAAGTATAATATTTTGAGTCGCTCTATTAAAACCTTTCTGCTGTGTTGCGTCTGGCTGTGATCTGACCCTAAGGATCTCACCGGGTTTTTCTTCTGGAATAACCACCGACGGTTCCGGTGATTCAGCTATGCAGCTTTCTTCTGGGAACTGCACGTGCTTCTTGATTGCGGACCGGCTAGGTTTTGATAGCACCGAAGCTGCAAACAATACCAATAATAGGTACATTCAGGTTTCAAACTTGGTGCCACATAAATAGAGAAATACCGACTGTTATCTAGTAGGAATAATTGTAATTCCTAAGAGGTTTCATATTTGTAAGTAAGTAGGATTAAGGTAACCAGTGGATAATAAGTAGACAAAGGTAGATAAAATAAAATGCTGTGGTTCGTATATGACACATTGACGTGGTCACTTCATGGGAACGCAAACTGGTGGGGATAAGCTAAAATCGGCTAAAACAAATTTAAATCTTACGGGGTGTAACAAAAGGTGTATCTAAGCGAAATGTTATAAAACACGACCACTAACCCACCGAATCAACCCACAAAATTAGAGACTCCAAACCACATCTTGAGTTTAGCAACTACCGATTGTGTAATTAATTATGTATCTACCATATATCGTTATTCACAGTGTTTAGACCCCAATTTGATTTGATCTGTTAAAATATTGATAAGTACAACATGGTCTTGGAATACAATCGACAGTTTGGAATTTAACGCAACGCGTGCAGAACCTATCAATGAAATATTTAATAATGCCAATACGTAACAAGGAGCTTTTATTATGGGAACTATATTTTCTGTCACCAAAATTTATATTTGTCATCAAATTTAGCTAATTGCTTATGGTTACCTGTTTGGGTGGATCCGAATCTGGCAATATAAGTTAGAAGAATTTCTTCGGTGTTAGGTTACATGTTTAAGTCCAAGACGATTTCTAGCGACAAAAATATGATTTATTGGTGATCACTTTTAATTAATTTGCTTCAATACTTATAAGGACAAACCTATTAAAATACATTCAAAAATATTAATTTGGCACTAGACCTTATATCTCTATGATTTTAGGTGATTTTTCTTGGAACTGATTTTATATTGTTTGGTGACTAGATTTTGGTGACAAATCTATTATTTTGGGGGCAAACTCTATTATTAAGGAAACAGAAAACGACTTCAATTGGTGACAGCTTAAATCATACCCTTTTATTATTTCCATCAAACCATTCGCAGCGTATTTACCTAATATCGATAGACCCTTCTGCTAATTATTATTCATCCTGCAAACAATACACGAATTGTTCCGCGTATAAATTGTATTACGGACGGATATCTGTACAATAACGTATCTGAGCCTGTGACATATAGGTATATACGTAACTAGCGGACGCCCGCGGCTTCGTACGCGTGGGCTATAGAAATAAAAATAAAATGTCGATACAAATAAAAAGTTCAGAAAAAAAGTATCTTATGTCCTCTCTGAGACTTTAGACTACCTGTGTACCAAATTTCATTTAAATGAGTTCAGTAGTTTAGACGTGTAAAGGTAACAATCAAACTTACTTTCGCATTTATAATACTAGTTGGGATTTTTTTTGTCTATGTTATATATTAATCTCCAGACTTCGTCAATCATTGCAATATATTAGATTAGATTTCATTTATTTAGATATCATTAATTTTCCCAGTTTAGCTATTTGGTCTACTGGTAAGTATACCAGCTTAAAAAGTTCTGTAGGTATGTACCTACCCGCTTTATGCAGTTATCGCTTCGAAACTCTTGCAATATTGCTTTCTCTACTAAACATGATTTCAAGTTTCTTGTCGCGAAAAACATCGTTCATTGGTCAAAGCTACGTTATGTCCCTTGTTTAGAACATAAATAATATCACTTTTACAGTCGAAAATGTTATATTAGAATATTTAAATAACAATTAGTATACAGAGAACGTTATTATCGGGTGAAGGATGATGAAAGAAGAGAACGAGTGATTGATGACGAAATACTATTAAAAAGAAAATATATGCATACAGGTTTGTCCAGAACATTCCTAGACACGAAGTAATATCAAAAGAGGCTTGATGGAACGCTGACACATACAAATATTTGCCAGAGTTTACATAGTGATGGGCGCCCTCCGGCCAGATGGACCGATGACTTAAAGAGGACGGCTGGTAGTGACTGGATAGCAAAAACGGGATATCGAGCCATGTGACGTACTCTGGGGGAGGCCTCCGTCCAGCAGTGGACTGCAATTTATAGGCTGATGACGACGACGACTTAGTGTATTGAGTTCGGATTATTAGTCATGTGTTATATTCGATATCTGAGTTATCGTGAAATAGTTAAGTGTCAAAAGAAAGCTCTTTAGTCGACCACGAGAAATTAATAGCTGTACATAATGTTTGGCATACAAGCAACTCCATTTCCTGCCTGATACGAGTAATATCTATACGAGTAGAAGAAAGATTCAAGTAATTTTAAAAACATTTCTTCTGATAAAAAAATTTAATCCTGAGAGTAAATTAACTCCGACACGGTTCAATAATTATTATAGTAACCTAACCATTTGATTATGTAGGTACACCGTATGCTCAATGAGCCAAATACCAAGCCAGTAACCACAGAATATTTGTAATTTAAAATAGATCCTTGTAACTTGGCATAAATATTTACGAGTGTGGTCTGAAATTGTTCGACACTCGTCATGCTAAACCCAACAAATATATGTCGAAAGGCGAAACTTTTCCTTCAGTAATTTGACCGCTTGTTCACGCTATGTAGGTTCATTTCAAATGTTTTGGACAAATAACATGGCTTTGGCGTAGATTATATTAGAAAGTTTTTAAAATTAAGCTTTAAGGTTCAGTTGAGGTGAATATTTATAATAATGTAACATGAAAATTATTCCTAGATTTCAATCAAGTAGTCAAGCTTAAAATGTCTGTCAAGCTTTAGTATTTTTGACATATTTTCACTTGTAAGCTTGACTACAAATAAAAAAATTTGCCCTTAACAGAACATAGAGTACAACGTAAGTACCTATGAATCTGTCATTAGTGACTGTGAAGCATGTTTTAAATATTTCTAAGAACAGAGAATGTTACCTCCTCGAGTATAAAACAACTGTGAATACCAGCCTTAATGTAATTACTTATAGCTCTTGTGGGCACAGCTTCGGAGATCTCGTCAGCGTCGACACGACTCGGCATCGGCCTCCCAGCCGAGCGTCTTCGACCACTGGGAGCTGAGCTGGTGGTGGTGGTCTGGGGGGCTCGGGCCGTGAACTGGACGGTACCGGTTTGCTGCTATAGGATAAAAAACGAATTAGACTCTTACTTTTTTTAACTGGGGTATGTCAACCATAAACTTAGTAGTTAGGTTGTTTTATGTTCCATTTAACCTTTTAAGAGATGATTCTCATTAGAGCGGGCCGTGCCCGGGGCGGGCCGTGTACGTGGCCCGGACGGGGCATGGATAAAATTGAATAAGGTTCGGTCTCGGAATCGAGAGTGGTTTAAAGAAGATAAATATTAATTACCAGGAGAAATTAAATCCATTTTCAGAATGCTCATTTTGTTTCAGTTTTATTTTACCGTGGGCGTAAGGGAAATGAAAATAAGGGAGTTTCTTGCATATAAATTGTACGTAGTAATTATATGTTAGACCAGAAATGAGTGTGGTTGCCATATAAGCACAGAATACACCTAACAAAGTACCCACTTATTATATTAGCAGTATTTTACAACGTCACTTTCGTTCAATAAAGGGAGCGCATGGACGGATGATTTTTACAGTAACAACTCCGCCATTCTTCTCGTCCGTGGGTTTGACGAATTGCTTTCAGTATTCGCAACAATAGAGTTAAATTGGATGTACATAGGCTAATCTATATGTGTTTTTTAATTAGATCAATTAGGTACTTGTATAAAAGAGAAGTTGTTACGTACGAGTTGAAATGTATCTGATCTATGTTACATAATAGGTATTTTGTACAAACGTGCTGAACTGGAATAGAGTAATGTTTATAAAAGTTTATATCCAGAAACCTATATTCAGAAAATAATATTTTCGCTAGTTTATTCTACCGCGTCAAAACACACATAATTGTGGTTTATGCATATTTTTTAATCAAGAGCAATTAATCTTTCACCTTATAATTATATCTATTATTATATTCCTTCCCTACTCTGAAATCTCAGTCTTCTAAGATGCCCGGATAAAGTACAAAGAGCTAAATTAATGTTAATAGAATGCTACAAAAATCTATCCAATCACACCGGAATACGGAAACACAATTTTTTCCCTGCGTATCTTCCAGTCAATTATGTATTTTATTTATTCCAACGGGGCCTTGCTTTCTGAAAATAAGCTAAGTGCTAGAAGCGTACTTCAGAGAGAAAGACAACAGCTTTCCTTTTGCTAGTGATTGGAAATCTCTGCTTGCACAAATAGGTTGGACAGCTTTGCTGTAGGTATTCTACAGCTTTTTATACAAGGTGTATTTGAAGGTAGGTATTTAATTTACGTGAAATGCTATAGAAATAGGCTACATCCAAATCACATGTTAAATTACAAGATTGAATAAACATTCCTGAGTAGTTAGGTCATTTCTTCATAGGCATAGGCACCTTTTAAAAAATAAACTTTTAAGACCGGATTTTTAAGTAGGCTTTAAATATAAAGTGGGCGTATCCTTAGAGAACTTAATACGAGTTGAAGTATACTGGGTGTAAAAAGACAATTTTGTTCTTTTAATACCTCGTATTCTTTGAAACATCAGATCATTTTTTTCTATGGAAGCACCCCTGGGAAGAAGTCCAGAGTTACATTAATATTATATTTTTTTTACATAAATCCATCTGAAATCGGTTTACAAACATTTTTTTCAAAGATACCATGTCAAAATGTTAAAATGTTAGTTTTGTAGGTACATTTGTAGTTTGAGCATCAAACGAATACATTGCTTGCAATAAAATGAGAGTATTTTTTCATATTTTTTTTTTGGGTTGGTTCCAGAGAAGAAAATAAACAAAGAATACGAGGTATTAAAAAATATCGTTGACATTTTACATCCTGTATCTAATATACAGGTGTCCCGGAAGTCGATGTCAACCTGAAAACGGGTGCTGGGCTAAGTCATAATAGTTATCAGAAAAATTTAAAAAAAATCTAAGTTATGTACATTTTTTGTAATTTTTCTGATACATAACTATTATGACTTGGCCTATCTCCCGTTTCCGGCTTGATGTCAACTTCCGGGACACGCTGTATAGATAAGCTATACAGCGTGTCCCGGAAGTCAATAATGCCTCGAATCACCAAATGCGTATACGTGCATGTAAGCGTAGACGTGCAAAGTATGGAACTGTATGAGACAGGACACACCTGATGCTTATGCGTAGGCAATGCAGCTCCCAAGACACAAACAGGATGTGTGATTTTTTTAATTTTTTTTATTTGAGTAAAATATGTTACATTTTGTTTTAAATAAAAATATAGACACTAGATAGCAAAAACCCTTTGGGTTTATCCGCCTAGTGCGGTCTTTCTTAATAAAACTAATTTTACAACACTTATGCTAAAATAGGTACATATTATTTAGGTAAGTACTGCATATCTAAAAAGTTACCACTTGGAATGAATGGCAACCATCTTGTCTTCCGTCCGTCGGTTTACGTACCCCCATCGTAAACGTACGTAAGTAGGTATACCTACGTACATTTCGCGTTCATATAATGTTGTTTTATTTTATTTATATATTTATGTGTTTGTAGATAATGAGTTTGTATGTTTATCGGTAGTTCGTTTATAATATCTGTAAGAATATATTGCCACTTTCTTTTTCCATAGAAATTATTATATTTAGGCTTGATAAATGTTGGCAAATAACTTAACTGTCGTACTTTTTCTATTCTTATGTTTGATTTCATAAATTTTTTATTCTGGTCCTCCTCTATCAATATTGCCATTTTTGTTTTGTTGTAAACATCCAATACGCGACAGTGTTTGAATAAAGATGTTTCGTTGTTACTTATTAGTTTTTTTATGTGTTTAGGGATTATCAATTTTAGGATACTTTTTTGTAATTTGTATATGTTATCAATGTTTGTTTTGAAAGTTCTACCGTAACTGCTAATTCCATAACCTATAATTGAGTCGGCCAGTGCCAGATATAAAAGTCGATTTATAGTAAAAGGTACTTTATACCGTAAAATAGACATTTTACTCTGAATAGCCCGTAGTTTATTGCAAACGTTGATTATGTGTTCCCAGTTTAACCTTTCATCGATAGTGAGACCGAGGTACTTGTGTTGCTTTACTAGTTCTAGTGATGTACATTTGCAAGTAGTTTGTTGTGTATGTGTGTGTAAACATTGGTGTTCGTGTGCAATAATAAATGGTATTGACTTAGTGTTGTTATAAGCGGATCTTATGTGCATTAATTTCGTTTTTTTGCTATTAATATTTAGACCCGAATCGTGGGCCCATTTGCATAATAGATACGTGCGTACATAGAGCAGAACGGCAAAGTCGCGTTGATGACGTTATAATCAATGGCGCGCTATACGCCTGTTACGCCTGTGCGTAGACCTATGCGTATCTCAGTGTGACATCGGGTTAAGGCTCGAGCACACCGGATGCGTGTGCGTGCACGTAAGCGTAAACATATACGTACCTCTGAGTTATAAAGTATGGAACTGTATAGGCACGGGCAGACCGGATGCGTATGCGTAGACGTAAGCATAGACGTCAAGCGGTGACAGTTCTATAAATTAAACTCAAAGGTACGTGTACGTCTACGCTTACGTGCATACATAAGCGTGCACGTAAGCGTAGACGTATACGACTTCTGAGTTGTAATGTATGGAACTGTATAGGCACGGGCAGACCGGATGCATATGCGTAAACGTAAGCATAGACGTCAAGCGGTGACAGTTCTATACATTAAACTCAGAATTACGTGTACGTCTACGCTTACGTGCACGCATACGCATCCGGTGTGCTCGAGGCTTTACGCCGTAACCACGCGCGTAACTACGACGTTACGTTACGTTACTCATCCGATGTGGTCGAGGCTTAAACCGCGCGTAAAGGTACATCCTCGTTATTATACATGACAATCTGTAAAATTAAACGGTCCCTCATAGATAAACAATAAACGCTTTGAAAAGCTTCTATTTAAACGGTGTGCATAACCGTGTTGGATTCACAAAGTTCCGGGCCAAAGTTTGCAGCGGAAGCGACGGAGTTTTATTTCCGTGGCATTTAATACTTTTTCATGTCGCTTTTTTATTAATTTCAGTTGTTGAACGGCTTATCCCATTTTCTGTGATAGTGCTGTGATTTGTTCGAGCGCAAATACTTTTACATACATGTTTTTAACTTTTCGCTTTTACATTCGCTTAACGAGTACGTACACGTTTTAGCAAAGTGTAAAATACATGTGTATTATTATGTATGTAGGTACTTTTGATTGCGTTTTTATGTGTTACTGATAGTTAGGATTTAATATTATATAGGATGTTTTTTTTGTTGCCACCCTTAACGAAGGATATGTACTATATACCTAAATCAAATAAAGTAAGTTAATGCCAAAAAATATATATTTATAGTGTCCAGTATTTATGCTAGTTTTTTCATAGACAGATATTAATTATTTCTCGTGAAAAAATCTTGCTACACGCGGCAATGTGCATTTATGCAGAAAATCGCAGTGAACTTTGGACCCTAATATTTTGGAAACTAGACACTTCCCAGGTATGCTTCCATGGAGAAAAATGATCGTGGTGATGGGGAGATTCCATATCCATTTTCGGGAACGTTGACGACCAAAAATCCTGTACTGTACCAAAAATACTGTATATGCAACATATGAATTGGCTCTAAGTGAGTATGTACCTATGAAGTACGAAGTTTCTCTATGAATTGCATTGAACCAGCTAAATAACGTTTAGCATAGTAAAAATTGTTTTATTAGTAAATGATAAAACACGCAATATACCTATTTGTTTGTATCGCCGTGACTTTGCGTGACACTGCTATGATTATGAATT
This sequence comes from Carposina sasakii, assembly GCA_014607495.2. Classification (NCBI taxonomy): domain Eukaryota; kingdom Metazoa; phylum Arthropoda; class Insecta; order Lepidoptera; family Carposinidae; genus Carposina; species Carposina sasakii. The sequence goes on from CP053148.1 coordinate 5,432,628, forward strand.
TATGAATTTACGTTTCTACCTAAAGGTAAAGCAACCTTTGAAATAGATTTTCATTAAGCTTATACCGATATACCGAATGTAAAAAGACAAAGTTGTTATTTTAATACCTCGTATTCTTTGTAAGGTAACGATCATTTTTTTCTATTGAACCAATACTGGGAAACGATAAATTTTTTTTTTTTAATTGCAAGCAATGTATTCGATTGACAAATGTACCTACAAAACTAACATTTTTAAATATTAATATAGTGTCTTTAAAAAAATGTTTGTTAACTGTTTTCAGATGGATTTATTTTAAAAAAATGCTGATATCCATGTAAATTTGGACCTCAATATCTTAGAAACCCGTGGTTTCCCAGGGGTGTTCCATAAAAAAAATTATCGTGATGTTACAAAGAATACGAGGTATTAAAAGAACAAAGTTGTCTTTTTAATTCCTAATCTCGTGGATATTTCGTAAAATCAATAGCATACCCTCTATGGCAGGGGTCAGCAATTAGTTTCGCTCGGGGTCCATTTTAAGAAATGAAACGACCATCGCGGTACGCACATTATTTTATTTATAGAAAAAATGTTTGTTAAACACATGTAATTACGGAAATAACAAAGGTAATTTCAAAAATGTATAATGCATATTCCATAATAAAAGCTCTTGAATGTCTCCCTATCCGTGGTTTTCAAAGCAGTTGCAAGATTTATTTCCTTTCCTAAAGTATATTTCAATAGATAAATCACATAAATCAGCTCCTTCATTTTCGCCAAGTTCCTCACACGCTGAAATCTAATTATATTGTATTATAACACGCATGTATTATGTATGAGGAGGGAGGGAACGTGCGTGTACACATTCAGTACTTATGTTTATAACCCTCGATAACAAAGCATAATATTACTGTGATGTATGTCGCGTAAAATTGGTGTATGACATTGCTATGTCATATCTAAAGTTAACTTTTTACATCTTGATAAAAACCTTCCAACAGCCAATTGAAATTAGTACCTATATAATTATACCTTATTATGGGAGCATAATTTATTTCTTTTCAATATAAGACCAGCTAACATTCAATTTTCATTAGGAATAAAAGAATCGACATTATATTTTCGTAAGTACTGAGTAATTTTATATAAACAATATTAGGTGTACCTGTTTTTTTACCTACCCTTATACTGGTAATTTAGGAAAAAAGTCATGAATATTCAAAGAAAGATGTCAAAAGTAAAGACAGCACGACCCTAAATACTTAGACGGTGCAGTAAAAATGCTATAAAAGAGATGCCCATACCATTAAAACAAGAGTAGAATTGAATGAATTTACAACTTGCTATGAAAGATACCAGATTGTTTTGAAAAAGAAAAAAACAAGACTGAGTCAGCGGATGCCACGCAACTTTACTACTTTACGTTTTATTCTTATACATACATAGGTACAGAATTGTATTCTGTATATATCTATAGGTATGCTAAGCTTTTATCAAAATCCGTTCATAAGTTTTTTGCGTGAAAGAGTGACTTTAAGTTCAGACATTTCCATAAATTTTAATATTATAAAAGTAGGTCATAAACCACTGAATTAGTAACACCATATTTTAATATCAAAGGTAAAAAAGTGAACAAGACTAGGCAAAATTACGGTACGCCTAGCGAAGATAAATTTAGAAAACTATCAACACGGCTGCAACTTAAATATTCATAGTGTAACTAACTAAGATCCTTTGTAAGTTAAATGGAAAAAGGCAGATATAAGTGGATTATAAAGTTCCATCGGATCTAGGATAGAATAACTTTATAAATAGCGGAGAATTTTCGCGCTACAGAAGATAAATCGTGTACTCGGGTATCAGTTTGTGCTTTTTAGTGATTTATGAAATATTCACGTTATTTACTGCCGCCGAAAAGGTGGAGGTTCGTTATCATATTTACTAGAGAACGCTCGTGAACGATATAGCATGTATGTTATTGTGATAGTTATATAACTGCCAACTTTCGTCAATCTAGCAAAAGCAATGCGATAGCGAAAGTTGAACAAATTATTATTGCTGATTCGTAACCGCAATCTCAAAGGAATCTGACATTTTAGCGCAATTTTTTTGTCAATCTCCATTATCAAAATCTGAAGTATCTTTCAAAACCTTATCTATCAATATAACTTATAGGTATACAATACAATTTTCGCTGTCTGATTATTACTGATTTGTTCTTGAAAAATACCATAAAAATACTTTAATAGATTTTACTTGACAGAGTCATCATTCAGATATCTTAAGTACCTGAATAAATAACATGGTAGAAATTATGAGTCGTACTCGTACCTAAGTATTTAAAATTAGTTTTCACATGATTTACGAGTGTTACTAGTGAAACAGGCTAAAAACACGTGAATGAAATTATACTTAGATATCTATACAGACATATAGAGAGAGATCCAGTTGAGTTCGCAGGGCAAATAATTGGGTAAGAGATATTCTATTCTCGATTCTTGAATGTTTTGTTTGTAGCTATTATTTGTAACCTATATTACGTTCTTGCCATCTGGCTTTTAATTACACTTATATGTGATATGTGAATTAAATGAAATTGATTCCCAATTAACATGTAATTAATATACTCGCCTTCACTCGTAAACGCATGTAAAACAATGGTAATAACGTTACGATACGATACGTCACTATGATTCCATAATGTCCGCGTATTTTAAGCATGGTGCTTACATTGTAATTTATTTATTGTTTATTTAAAGAGGTACAGAGAAGTTCGCAATGTTATCAAACTATACATCTATAGCGGTTAGCACAAAAGCTTAATAATGGCTCCCCATTGGAGGAAATGGTTAAATAACTTTGCGATCTTCGCGGGGCTTGTAAAATGATTGCATAATTTGACCATTATTTTAAGCACCTACGAGTACCTACCCTAACTCAAAAGTTACTAAAGTTAGGTGAACCCAAAACTCGGACATAAAGGCAGGCTATTTGTTAACTAGCTCCTATACCGAAGTGTAAACAAAACTAACTTAGCCCGCAGGCGGACATGTTGAATAAAGATCAAATATAAAAATACTTCGAATTCTATGTCGTTATTTTTTTATCTAGTGCTGCTACGGCAACGGAAAATAGTAAAAATCCGAGATACTTTACAATCTCTAGTATTGAAATTAGCCGTTAGTGGTAGTTAGTGGCCAGGGATATCCAAATATTCAAATACAATGATAGAACCATGAGTTTGACGTGTTTGACGCACATGTATGTACATAACATACAAATAGACACAGATGTGTTCCTGAAATGGGGTAGCCAGAACAGATAATTAGGAAGATCCCATTAAGGGGACTGATGTAAATGATCCGTGACATGTCGCTAGCTTATCGCCTGAGAGCATGCCCGAGTACCTCAGTCGACTCTTACGAAATTTCAGAAGTCTGTCATTATAATTCTTTGCCAATCATCAAGAGCGGCGCTACTTCAGTTGCCAGCGTCCAAACATTCCTAAACACAATGATAGTCGATAGCTGAGGTTGATTGATAACGACCGCGGTATTGTCAGGTCGATCAATAGCGCCTAATGATCGACTTGGTCGGTGGGCGGTCGATTCGTATACAATATCAATGTTTACGAGACTTGAATGTCCTGTAATCGTACACGTGGTTCACCAGGTCGAATGAAAATAAAAGTTCTGTATGATTTAAGTTTTCTTTGGCGTGTGGCTGGATTGCCCAAAATAATAACCATTTCGGAATCTAGACTTGTTTCGTCCGCGTGAAGTTTTCTGCCATCGCCGTGGGAATTTTAGAAAATACTTTCTTCGTGCTCTCATACACTCCCCAAAGAACGTAAGTACATACATATAAACATACATGGCTGTGTTCCTGAAATGGGATAGCCAGAACTGCAAGATCATAAAGGAGATTCCTTCAGTCACCATGGTCAATTGGTTCGGCTATCGGTCTGTCAGTAATAGCTGAAGAATTGATGAAGATGAAGAAACCTTTGATGATCCACAACCTTTTTCTTTATAAAACATGGATGACTATTTGTTTGAATTTATATAGGGTGTGTGTGCCAGGCAAATACTAAAATATTGAACAAGTACCATTATTTTAAGTTATTATACGACAGTGTTATTACTCGCAGGAAATGCATTTTTATTTTAATTATGTGCAATGTTTGCTTTTCGCGCCAATTGTATCGGGCGATCCTGTGACTAGTTAAATGGGCTTTGATTATTGTGTGATACATTACTGCTTTTTAGACCACTTGTGACTTTTATCCATTGGAGTTGATCAGTATTTAGAACTTTTTTGAGACCAACTTTTTTTTTTTAAATCATCCATAGATTAAAATTTTGTTTTTAAGTCACCATCTAAGGCCTACTTAAACGAACTACACAATTATTTTCCTGAAAAAATAAGGAAAATTTCGGAAAATTGTGGGATTTTACTGCGAAAAATTTCAGTTGTTTTCGCCTCAGAATAATGCTCTGAACACTTCCACCCTGTATATTTAATACAGACAAAACAACGCCCACGGGGCCATTTGTAAAGACTTCTTAAATAACAAAAAAAAAAATTTTCTTATATTTACTTACTTACATTCGTTCACTAGAATACATTAGTTGTATATGTCATATGTCATACATATCATAAGAGTCGACTGGCTGGGGGAACTTAGGCTTTTTGCTAAGATAATGTAACATTGTTTCGTATCAACATTCGTTGTCGTAATATTCCGACAAATAGCGGTAAAGGTTCATCACGTGACTTGACGAATACGCGAACACGAAAGCTTCCTATCAGAACAAACGTGTCGATGAAGAATCTCTATCGCTTCGATCTAGAAATAACGTTACTTGATCTAGCCCCTAATCTTTTGCATATAGCCGTGCTATACTAAACGTATACTTATACTATACTAAGCCGCGTGGTGCCGGCAGAGTAGAATTCGTACCACCCCTATGTCTGCCCGTGGGTATCGTACGAGGCGATTAAGGGTTTCCGGGAGGTGGGCAGCTTCGCCTCCCGTGCAGACAACATAGTCCAAAATACAAACTGCGGTCACCAAACCGCCTGCCCAGCGTGGTGACTATGGGCAAATAGCCCCCATGGCAGTCTTGTGGCGTGCCCTGGGGGAGGCCTACGTCCAGCAGTGGACTGCAATAGGCTGATGATGATGATGATGATGATGATGATGATGATGATGATGATGATACTAAACGTGTCTGTAGGATCTCTACAGTGATTCCTCTGCAATCATGGCATCACATTATTTAAGGTAATATACAGTCGTGTGTTGATAAATGTTATAATATCGATGACATTGATACCCTCACAGCATCGACCATATTGATATACCGCCGGCTGGGGGCCAATTCTCGAAAAGTCTCGAGTTGGAACGTAGCCAAGACGGAACCGTTGTATACGCTCAGAACAAAGCAATAGTTACTTTTCGGTGATGTAATTAGATACATGTCAGCATGAGACAGATGTTTGTTTTTATTCTGTCATACTCGCGACCGATGCGTGCTAAAATATACCTTATTACTCAAGCGGTACGTACTCGTATATATTTCTTCACACTGCGTTTCGTTAACGGTTTGTTAGTGGTTGCGTTTCGACTCAAAAATTTACAAGAATTGCCCCCTGTTCATTTGCCAATATTTACTTAAGGTACGTTACTTATCATGGAGGCGGAAAATATGGGGGCGCCTCGAAACCGCCGAGTAACGGTAAAATTATAATTGCTCAGCGTGTTTGATGATTTAATTTCATTGTTTCTCTTTTACAGTAGGTACACGATTGTCTTCGTCAGAAATAATTTGAATCTTAAGAGTATATAGGTAGATACATACATTATCATACATATTACACACGGCTGTGTTTTGGGATAACCAGACCTGCAGCATCATATAGGATTCCAAAGCATAGCGGGGACCAGCCGGGGGGCTAGGGGTAGCATGACCACGCATCGTGGTTATCGTATCGTACGATGTCGTTTCGTCTCTATACAAAATTCAACATGGCGGCGGCTATATTTATCGTATTTTCACAGGCTAAATGTCGATAAATCGGTTTGTCATATCGTGTTTCGCAGGTCATGCTATTTGAGCTGAGTTCCTTAGTCGTCTCTTGAAAGTAAAAGAGATAAAGCAAGGAAAAGTGTAGAAAACAACTGGAAATGTAGAAGGACCGTTTACTTGATTCTATTCCGGGTGTAATTTATTTAAACCGTGGAAATAAGAACAAACAGCTTTGACAACTAACCGGCACCCCGGAACACAATCGCGGGCTATTTAGTTTCATCCAAACCTTTGCAATCGCATTCTGGAGATATCATTAACAAAAATCGATGGTCAGTCTAATTGTGTCGAAGCTGGCTGACTTCCTGTTAGTTTACCTATTTCAGAAAAAAAAATTAAAGAAGATCCCAAAGGCACGTTTTAACAGCGGCATGTAATAGCCATTGCTAGCTTATCGAATGCCTCTTTGCACAAAAGGAGATACAGCTGAAGTATTCTAGGGAAGCCCCGCATTCGCACAGGATATGTATGAAAAGTGTTTAAAAATTAGGTGGATCCGTTATTCCGTATCACTAGGTGAATCTGTTTGTTAATATTTCCTAAAATATGGTGATTTATAACAAAGTATGTACATCGCATCGTAAATAAAGGAACGTTCGGGCGCGATGTAGTAATTATTAAGAAAAATGTTTACAGCTCAGACTTTGAGCAGGGAAAAATCGAAACATTGGCAAACGTGTCGCCGCACTAATCATGTTTTACATAAAGATTTAACTGAAATTCCGGACGAAAGATTGTTGTTACTACCATTTGAACTAGGTCGAACTAGATTGTTTTGCATAGAAATCAAATAGGGAGCCGTTATGAAATCTGACCGCTATTAAATGTTCATTATTAACGAGAACGAAGATGTACCTAACGAATTACTACATTCCTTTGATACTATAATAAAAATAATCGCCGGGTGTATCATATTGTGCGTTCGGCGATGGTATCCGTCATGTGTATCCCACACCAGATTAAAGTTCTCTTAAAAGGGCCTCTACATCTTGGCTACGGCCCGATGCACGCCTCTCAAAGGACCGGGACTCTGTAGTCCCGAGAATTTCAAAAGAGACAAATAATAATAATAATTTCATTTATTTCGGTGATTGACATATGTACAGTCCAGCCGATCTGTAATCATGCGCAGAATGCAGTTGGCGCTACCATGCATCCTGCGCACCAGGGATGCGCATCTTTTGCGCATTGTCGTGTACCTTTGGCAGCCCCATCAACACCCTGAATACATTATTGTATTGGACACGGAGGGCGCTTATAAGACTTTCGAGTGTATTTCGCCCATAGGCTGCATGTATAAAAAGAGGTGCAATACGCTCTAAAGAGCGTGACTTTCACGTACCGCCAACGCCCTCCGCTCCCTTTCAATGTCATCATTATCATTGAGTTCAGAGATCAAAATGTGTCCTAGATATTTAAATTTATACGTTCTAAGCAACGCCACCATATTTATTTTAATTTTAAAAATAGTGTATTCGTATATCGGGTATATTTTGCTTTTGCAAGACCGATAGATACTAGTAAACACCCAAACATTCGATCTACCAAAAGGTTATATGACTTATCTAGCTTTGCCTTGATGCTATTTTATTATATTTGCTTCAAACCCTGTAGGTATGAAAAGTTGGAACTTTGACCCACACTTTATTTGTATTCTTTGTAGTTAATTTTCTCTTGGGAAACTGGGTAGAGGTGGTTAATACAGCATCTAGCGTCTTATATAGCACGCTATTTTTCAATATTTAAATCGAGTGCTATGTAGGTACGCGCTGTAGTGCTATAAATATAACAAACCATGCGCGGCAACTAGCAAGGGAAAGATAAATAACGTAGCACTTACTTGTCGCGCTATGATGTTGCAGCGAGAGTGGAGCATGCGTGTGGGCGGAGCTATGGCGTTATGTTGCTATTTAATCTCGCGCTGCGGCCGCCGGTCGGGCAATTAGTCTAGCGTATGCTATGCTATCGGATGCTACGTACGGAAATTCGTTCTCACATCGTATTATTTATTGCGCGCGATATTTAGCGTGCTGCTAGATTTAACGAGACTGCCACCGCACCGGCCGCCTACACGCATCCTAAATTGCACGTAATAACCATAAAATATAGCACGCTAGAAAATTATATTGTATAGTCCCAAGCGTGTTATGTTTTTATAGCACTCTTGAACACCTCTAAAACTGGGTATGTGTAGATTAGTGTATATAAAATAGGGTAAATCTTTAGGTACATCCCATACTCATCATTCTTCCTTCCCTTATCCCATAATTTACGGTGTCGGCGGAATATGGTTTCATTCGAAACTCATTTCATCAATTCAAAGATTGTTTTACGGTCAGCTACCTGCCTGACGCCAAACCTCCTCGAGTATGACTGATAATTTAAGTATATTAAAATCCTTACTTGAAATAATTTCAGTCAAGTGGAACAGGCCAGTGAGAGAAATCGAACCTAATGTCTTCCGACAGAAAGGCGCTATCGAAAAATGGCATAAGCTTTAATAAAACACATTCAAAAGGTGATTCAGTCCCAGTGTTCAGTCCAGTAATTAGTCGAGTCGTGTTGCCAGTTCGAACATTTATTAAATTTATCAGCGCAGTAATAAACTGCGTAATTAATCATTTTGGATCGAAATTGCGACCTTTTTCGACAATATCCACATCCGGAACATAAGGGGTGTGTAATGAAAGTATGTGTAATGAAGAGGATAGACAATAAATAAAACAGGTTTTTTATATTGGAATAAAATATATAGGATTGCAGCTGTATAGGTATAGGATTACGAGTTAAGAGTTAAATAATTCAATAATTTTACATCTAAGGGTCAATTTTTCCAATGATCAGATAATCTAATTATCTGAAGATTAAGGCTGCTTGTAGACGTAAACGGTTAACGGATCATGTTTTGTGACAGACTAGCTGTTGCCCGCGACTCAGTCCGCGTGGACTACAAAAAAAAACAAAATGTCGAAATTATCCAGGATAAAAATATTTTCCCGGGATAAAAAGTAGCCTATATGTTAATCCAGGGTGTCAGCTAACTCCATACCAAATTTTATTAAAATCGCTCCAGCCGTTAAGACGTGAAGAAATAATAAACATACACACTCGCACACTCACAAACTTTCGCCTTTACAACATTAGTGTGAATCACGGTGGCACACTGGGAGGGTTTGTACACGCAGCGGACAACGGATCGTCGATCTTGGGCAGTCCGTTATCCGTTAACGTCTACAAGTGCTCTCAGATGCTATATCTTGATCTATAGGTATTTTAAATGAATGACAAATCAACATAGTCTTTATCCTCTCTATTTCAAATATAATATTGCTGTTAAGAGTCATATTTAACGTGGGTATAACGTTACGCGCGGTTTATTTGTAGCACGGTTATACTTTAACCAATTTTTTATTATATATGTGGTAACATTAAGACAGGTACACACTAGCGCATTTGCTTCGCGTAACCTCGCATTTTCTTGGAGGGAATATTGAAGTCGACGCTCGTCGCTTCAGCACAATCAGATTTAGCAAACAACGAGCGAATATATGAACATTTCATGAAACACCGACATGAGCGAGGATAAATCTTGCACATGGAATACTCGTATGTTACAAAATAAAATGTATTTTGTGTAACCGTTGCATTTTCTCTAGGATATTGTGGAAATATGTATAGGTTTATGAAAACCTTTTTGATTTGACGTTGAATATTACACAATAAGATCTTGTCTTTTGTGTGATTTGTCGACTGAGTACTGAATAAATGTCAAGTCTGTTTTCTTCTTAAAAAGTAATTCCTGTAATCAAAGTTACTTGAAAAAAATATATTTTATGTAACTTACAAATAAATAGTAAACCGTAGCATTTCGTAGAAGCGCTACGAATTTGGGCTCGTAGTATATTGTCGTAGTAGATATTATTTGTGACCAATAGCTAGTTTTTACTACCTACCGGACATCTGGGGGCCAATTCTGGAAAAGTCTCGAGTTGGAACGAAGCCGAAACGGAACCGTTGTTTACGATCAGAACAAAGCAATAATTACTTTACGGCGACGGGTAACGTAATTAGACACATTTCAGCACGAGACAGATATTTACTTTTACTCAAGTAAGTATATATTGTTTCGCACCATTCGGTTCGTTAGTAGTTGCGTTTCGGCTCAAAAATTGGCCCCCATGTATATATTATTATATATAGGCAAAATTGATGAAGTAATAACCTGTATAGACATACATATAAAAGTATCTTTGAAAACGCCGTCTTATGATAAACCCCCTTACTTATAAACTATAACCCTTACTTTCAAAGCACTATGTCTCAAATGGTCCAATCTAAAACTGACCATTGAACACTGAATTAGTAATAATATTATCTCAAATAGGAGAAGCTTTACAAAGCAGATAAATTACAGACAAAGCTTTGCATTATAACAGTATCAATGTCGAGGTGCACTTTAATGAACCTACCCACGTTATAGCGATGTGTCAGAACCCGCTATATTCCTAGTTGAATAGATTAGAATAGATTAATATTTGCGATGAGGACATGCAGGCGATATTTAGTTAGTGTTGAATAGGACACGATACAAAAAAAGAGTTATGTTAGCTTTTCTGAGCCGGTACAATGTCCCATTTCAAATGACACGTTTGGTGATGGTCCCTCTTGCTCTCTGTTCCTACGTATCAAATTTAATTGCTGTAACGACTTTTCAAACTGGTCCTTTTCATGAGTTTTCACTTATACAAAGCTATATAGTTACTATTTGCGACAATAATTTGTTAGCTATCCCACAGTGTTACTCCTCGTTACGATCCTCCTTGGTGCTCAAAGTTAATTTATTTTATAGTGATAATTAAAATCGATCAGCCGGATTCACATAACGCACCTTCAGTAGAACAACGGCACAAACGTCTAAAATTGCTAAGCAATTATGACCTTGTTCTACCGTAGGACAAGGATACAATTATCGAAAATTTCAAAACGCACTTGTGCCCTTGTTCAACGAAAGGCGTGAAAGTTGATAGCCTGTGCCGGGTCTAATATAAACCCAGTATTGCATGGAAATAGCGGCCTGTGATTAATATCAAGCGGTAAACTGATTGATCTCGCATGTAGCCACTAAACGCCAGACATGTCGTTCCATGACACCCCACAGATTGGGCTTCACATCACATCGCTCGTTGTAAAACCATACAAGTACGTCGCCACAATAATCCGTCAATGTAATCGAAATGTTTGTTAAGAGCATTTTGTAGTAGATTTTCTAGCTGGAGCCTTATAAAACCTGAAGTGAATTTATGAAATTCGATCTCTGTTTATAAAACGGCACATTACTTTAAAATTTAAAATGAAAACATTAAAGGTTCAATTAACGATCTTTGAATTTTATCTCATTCTCTACAGGATGTTTTTTTGTGGCCACCTTTAACGAAGGGTACGTACTCTATACTTACATGAAATAAAGTAAGTTTATGCCAAAAAAAATGCTGGAAAAAAAAAATTTTTTTTTGAATTTTTTTTTATTCCTTGATCGTGCGAAATTTATAGTGTCTAGTGTTTATGTTAGTTTTTTTATAGACAGATATTAATTATTTTTCATGAAAAAATCCTGCTACGCGCGTCTATGTGCATTTATGCAGAAAAACGCAGTCTATTTACTCAACTTTGGACCCTAATATTTTGGAAACCAGACACTTCCCAGGTATGCTTTCCATGGAGAAAAATGATCGTGATGATGAGGAGATTCCGTAGTTTTCGGGAACGTTGACGACCAAAAATCACCCTGTATATAGAACAGCAATGAGCCTGAATACCAATATTTTTGTTATCTGTCTATGTTATATGTCTAAAATATAGGTAACTTTAGAAAAAAGAATGTATTTAATTTTTTCTTTCCTTCAAGTACTAAATGACTGAGATATTAAATTTTAGGCTGGTCCATCGCAAAATATGCACATTTGAAAAAAAAAATACAAAAATTTGTGAGCTAAGCTAAATTTAGGTTAGCTTAGCTCATATTAGTTTAGCCATACATGTGTGTCCATCGCAAACTATATGCACAAAGGAATAAAACACATGTGAAATTGGCTCAACTACGAGTATGTGAACTAAACTGCACTAAGTCAGTTTAGTTGGCGGTGGACGATTTTATCAGACTTACCCTGTCGTTGGCGTCGAACTCAGCAGTGCCTCGACCGTCTAAATATTCCTGGTATTGAGATACAACGCAGAGTAGCGCGTAAACCTGTAGAAAAGATAATAAATTATATGGTTAATGCCTTTTTTTAATCTGTGGGGGAAGCTCGAACCTCTCGATAGTCCAATGCTCGATAGATTTTGCTTGCGAGTCGATAGTATTAAGGCGCGTAAAAAGGTTCATGCTTACCCTACTGAAGGTAAAAGCAAGCATTCTATAAAAAAAGACGACATACTTCATCTAGATGAATAAAGATTACTATAAATTTTTCATCAATAATGTCAAGAATTATTTACCCACACATACGGTCACTTACATTCTTGATAAGTCAATTAATTATATTCAATAATTGAATTAATTATTGCTCTTGAACGCAGAGGAAAATCGTATCAAACGTCACAAATCTAACGTTTTTGACAAAAGGATCATTTGATACCTGATACCGGATGATAGGATTTTCCTGTGCGTTCAAGAACAATAATTAATTCAATTATTGAATATAATTAATTTACTTATCAAGAATGTAAGTGACCGTATGTGTGGCTGAATGACTCGTATTGCTAAGACCATGCCAGTTATTTACTGCCCTTAGATATTGTCGCATTTAAACGAATAGTTTATAGTAAGCTTTACTATTGATCAACCAACAGGACATTAATAATTTTAATTACACGACTCGGAAACGTTATCCATTGGATTCGTCAAATAAATGGTATGAGATATCCATGGTATGATTCAGGCCGGAAAATGGTGATGAGTAATTTATTATGATTACGTTTATGTCGATTTTCATAATGAGGTGAAAAATGTTTTTGACACATTAATTTCTGTTTATTCAGTGGGAAATTGAAGCGGTTATAGGTAGGTAATTTTTTGCTTATAAATTTAGAACAGCGATCGATCGTTCTCGATTGAATTTTGGTAAAATCAATTGTATAAAATAAACATCTTTCACTTCATCTACTTTCATTATATTCTTCATGCACACTCGTCGGTTTAGGGTACAGAAAGCAAGAGGTGTGTCAGACAGGACCGTAGCAAGTAGAGATCTGTGATCTCTGCCTACCCCTCCGGGAAAGAGGCGTGATTTTATGTATGATATAAATCTAAAGGGGTTACTATGAATTCTTAAAGCTAGATTATTCATAAATCAGAATGATCAGGGGCCAATTCTTGAAAAGTCTCGAGCTGGAACGAAGCCGAAACGGAACCGTTGTAGACGCTCAGAACAAAGCAAAAAATTACTTTACGGTGATTTAATTAGACACATTTCAGCACGAGACAGATATTTGTTTTTATTCTGATATTACGCAACCGATGCATTCTAAAATATACCTTATTACTCAAGCGGTATATATTGCTTTGCACTGCGTTTCGTTAACGGTTCGTTAGTGGTTGTGTTTCGGCTCAATTTTTTTTGCAGAATTACCCCCAGAATGACACATATGTGTAGTTCGTTTAGGTTTGTTGTCAAAAATAATTAATAGTACATTGTTTTCTCGTAAATATTTTTCTTCGAGGGATATTATTTGTTTTCTATTATATTGATTTGATTTTTTTATGAAACAAATAAATATTTTACAGGATGTATAACATTCCACTTCACATCCATCATATTGAGGGCAAGAAATATGATATTGGGCATATGCAAAATACATGAATTTATTTATTGTTTCTATATATTTTTATGATAAAAGACTAAGCGGCTTACGTTTAAAAATAAAGAGCCTCTGAGTATGAAACGAGACTGAATATAAAATATGTTCTCCTCCTTCAGTATATCTGCACTCGGTCTTAATGAGCAAAAAAAATCATGATTCAGCCATTCTACGAAATGACTAAACAAAAAAACTAATTATGGTTACTTAATACATTTTTGAAATAATTAAAGTCGATATTGAGCTAAACAGATGTCCCCGCGGTGCCCACACTGTAAATGAAGCCCGTAAAAAATTTACAGCGTCCTGAAATTGGCGCTTCATTCATTAAAAGATTACGACTTTCACCCATTTAAAACTGGTCGGTAAAAAGGTCATTCAAAAACGTGTATGTTTTATGTGACATCTGTAAATAACATGCATTTTTATAGGATTAGGTATATGCCGAAACGATTCTAATGGATTGATCGGATTTAATAATATGAAGACATTATAATTAATAGGAAAAACATCTTTTAAATGTAAGTAAACTAAACACAGATTTCTAACTCAAGTTAACTTCAACACAGATACGCTTGTGCAGGGTCCAAGCAGCATATTAATATTACTTAGCTGTCACTTACTCCCTGAATAAGTTAATATTTGGGATGTCACAGTTTTTTTACTAACTGACAGTCTAAGGATGCTTAACATGTCATAGTAACTTTACTCAATTGGTAGTATTTTTGTGAAAAAAGTGAGATAAGATAACAGGAAAAGGGTACGTATAGCAATTTATACTGATGAAAGTAGATAGAATCTTCTAACAATCCTTCCTACTTTCCCACTACCTAATATTATAAAATAATGTGAAAATAGATGTTTGAATGTATTTACTAGTATTTCATTTAGTTATATAATAACGTCATATTATATCTAAATATCTACAGATGGAAAATAGAAAAATAATTTCAATTTGGATTTTGTTTCAAGTAACTGGTACATACAACCAATTTTGAACTGTAGCCCATTGAGTAATACCCCAATAATATTTATTTATAGGTTTAGGTGCATACATAGATAGATTCACAGAAATATATAGTTGTCGCATCCGGTCAAATTCAAGTCGTACGTACTGACCAACGGACGGAACGACAAGCGAGTCACGTGACAGGCGTACCGAGCGCCATCTATAGTCTATGGCTCGCTTCGACAGAATCTAGGTGCTAGATTCGAATAACAACGGACTTCACTTTCTGTTGGAGCTGGAGCGTAGTTCGAATAACATTTTGGGACTGTCCTATCGTTCTGTACTGCAGTACCTATAGCTAAGTGTATCAGTGATTTAAATGTGTTGTGATTGTAATTAAAATAATCTGTAAACTTGTTATTAAAAAGTGTAATCAAGATTGACTTTGTATGTTTCCTCTTTGCTTGATTACCCGCTAACGCCCACGAAGTCGAGTCTCACTACACTCCGAGGTCTTCTACCCTCCAGTTCCTACATAGTTATGTTAATAAATCTACATGGATCCGCTATTATCGTCACCTCACGTGTGATGTCAGCATTATTTGTCGGAGTTATTATATATACGATATCACAATGTATTTCAGAGAGGTTCTACAAAAGCAAAGTAACGATTAAGACACCCCTGGCCTGCCACTTCGCCCCCGGCCCACCCCAATTTATCGCCCTACACCCTCACGCAAGCAATTTTAAAGATTGGATTCATAAACAGTTTTCTCCTTAAATTTGTCTTTGAAAAAGCTGAGTAAATATTGGAAACGCCAAGCTATGCGTGAGTTATGGCCGGATGAGGTCGATTGCGTTAGGGCGGATGTTGTCGAATTGAGACACGAATTTATGTGTTAACAGATGATTTACCTTTTACTACCTTTTCAGTTTACCTATCGAGAATATAGATCCGACTTTATGCTTGATTTATCTTCCTTAAAGATTCCCAACCAATGAGAGCATGCGCTTGATTAACATAGGAAAGAAGTATATTCCTTCTTTTCCTACCTATACAGAGTGTGTGTAACAGCCAGGCAAATACTGAAAAACTCAACAAGTACCACTGTTTTGAGTTATACGTCCTTGTTATATGTTACTCACAGGAAATGCGTATTTAATTTGATAATCCGCAATGTTTGCTTTCCGCGCCAATGTATCAGGTGATCCTGTCTGTGACTATCAAATGGGCTTATTGGTTGTGATTGTTGTGATTCTCCTTTGGAGTGATTAGTTAAATGAACTTTTAAGAGCGCAACCTTTTATTTTGAAAATCATCCATAGGTAACAATGTTTCGTAAACGAACCACACTATTAAAAAAAGCCCGAAAATTTTTGGCTTATCCTGCGAAAATTTTCAGTGTTCACTTCCGACCATCAGAATCATGGTCTGAAGTCGCCATATTAATATTTGCCTGGCTGTCACTTTCTCTTTTTTTCTTTCACAAACACCCTGTATATGTATAACCTGCTTGAGTTTACGAATTCGCAAGGAGGTCAATGAGGTTAACTTTTCAACTTGGCTTTAGACGCGTTAGCTTCTAAACTCCAAACTCCCTATTTTAAATGTTTTTTATGTGTGAAAAACCAATGAAGTCCTCCATTGTCCGCGTTCGTACTCGTAAAAGGCAGTCGGAACTTGTTTGTTTAGGCAAATGTGTCCCATTGCGGCTGTGTTTAGGTTTACTTTCCAAACGGATAACGCTTTATTTACTTTTTCCGGTAATTGAAACAACTGTAGGAATTGCTATTGTGTTTAGCGGATTTTGCGTTATTTTTCCTTTCGAATTAAACACACTGAACGCTAATCAGCTTTTAGGTGTAAGTTTTTCAGATATTTTGAAATTTGATTCGCTATTGTTTTTATCTGGCTGAATGCAATTCTTTAAAGGTTCTCAATATTGTTGGAATGTGATAAAATCTAGGATAAAATTATTTAAAGTCCCTCTTCTCTCGTAGGCTCTTCAAGTGGATCAATCAAATGGGTCTACGACAAATAAATTGCTCTCGTAGTCCCACCAGTGGAAAAAAATGGTGCGTCACGATAAAAAGGTTTTTAAATTTATACTTTAAAAATTTTAAAGTAAATTAACAAAGCAAATCCAATTTCAAATATTATATAGCAGTTGTAGTAAAACGACTAAAGTCATAGGCTCATCAGTAATTTCCTCACATTTCACTGACAAACTGGGAGACCTCGTTTCGGCACGTGACATAACAAACACAATTGTCCCTAATTCCACTCAAACCACAGCTCATAGCTTGCCGGAAACCGACAAAAAGGAGAATGATCTATACTGTATGTAACAAAAGGGGATAAGAGAAATGTTACGAAAATGGTTCACCATAGAGAACCTATGTGCCTTCACCAACTCGAGACTGGAAATCACATATTAATATTTCAAGATTGTATTAACATTTCTGGGTTGTTTAAGAATTTCTATATAATACGTGGGAAATTAACCACCTGGCGGTAGACGGTCATCGCAGAGGCGAAGAACCGAGAAAAATCCTTGTGCAAAATGAAGCGTGAAACTTAAAACCGGACGGGATAGCGGTCACTGTGGAAGCCTTTGCTCTATCTAGGAGACACTCCGCGAAATGGAGGCAATATTATTAAGATCAAAACGTAGTGATAAATTTCATTTTATCCTTTGTTTGTAATACCTGCAACAGCGTGTACGTACATACTGGATAACTATAACCTCCATACTACCATTATGTCCGCAACGGTGACTCTATTTTCTACGAACAAACGTTGTTTAACCAGCTCCTGCTTGTCCTCCCTCCGTTCGAACAATATCAATTTCCTTCTTGTACGCCTCAGTCAAAATGTCAATCTTTCTGTAGACCCACACACACTTGTGTGCACAACGCAATCGTGTATGTAATAGCTTTGTTTCCTGTTGATATCATGCCATATGTATATTGTAAATTGGCCTTTTCCTCGACTATGTCCTATGAATTTGCTTATTCCAATTCAATATTATGCAAAACGTTTATTTTTGATCTTACTATCCATTGAAGTTGTGAGTAATAGACAGCATCATCTAATGTTAATCGTTGTGTAAGTTTAGGCAAAGACTAAAAAGGGGAATTTTTTCTATGGATTTGCCCTCCAAGTACCTTTATTTTATAGTAGACTAGCGACCGCCCGCGACATTGTCCTCGTGTACTCCGTGGTAGTCTGATGTAGACGATGCAAAGAATGAACGGAAATGAAATGAACGGATTCGCTTGTTTCAGAATCCGGTCAATAGTTTTCGCGTAAAAGATCAACAATAAATAAAAATAAACACCCAAATAATCGTTCACACAAACTTTCGTGTAATACGAATTATTATGACGTACTGTATAAAAGAAGTACCTGATATAATTTGTAGTTTTCTTTTTCCACTAGCTTCTGAAACCCGCATCTACCAATAAATATACATTACTAGAATTTCTTCTGCCGTGAACTATGAAAAATCCAAGCTAACCAGCGAAGGGCTAATTAAATAAGAATACGATCGATAGCTAAGTGTGGGGACGTTTTATCGAGAGAGTTTCCCTTCATTCGGGTAACCTCTTTTTTACTATAGTCGGTTACCGTCTAAAGTGAAGGCCAAACATGGCCGGAACATTCTAAAAAAGGTGCTTAAAGCCCCTATTCAAGCCTTTGTCATAGTTTGATAAATCTTTTACACGTCCCAAATCTTGGTGCGATTACGGACGTGACATCGGTGTTAAGGTGACCACAAGAGGCTTAGACAAACCCACATATAAACATTGGACTGTTTTTCCGAAATACGGTAGTCAGTATTGCAGGATCATAAAAGAGATCCTATAGCCACGTTTAACCCAGCTGGGACAGATGTAAATAAATCAGTGACTAGTTGCCAGTTTATTATATGGGTTGTAAATAAATAGATTAAATTTACAACACATACACAAACTTTCACATTTATACAGGGTGTAACAAAAAGGGTATGTTAAGCGAAAAGCTACGTAAATAGCCTATTCTAGAGAACCTACTCACAAAATTTGAGATTCGAAATCACATGTTTATTTTTCCCTGTATAGTATGGAGAATTTTTAAACATCTCAGGAATTTTCATACAATCTTGAAAAATAAACATGTGATTTCGAGTCTCAAATTTTGTGGGTAGGTTCTCTACAGTAGGCTATTTACGTAGCTTTTCGCTTAACATACCCTTTTTGTTACACCCTGTATAGGTAATATTAGTAGGATTGATATATTTTTGTAAAATCCAAGTAAAAAAATATATATTTTCCATCTATGAAAGGGTTTGTGTGATCATAAAAATGTTATAGAAGTAATTTCAAGTTACTAAATTGGTTCAAGTAAAACAAACTTTGGCTGTTCAAATTAAATAGGTGGGTACTCAGAATTTGAAACCATTTCATCGTATGTAAATGATCCTTTTGAGAAGTATTTTATGAAGACAAAAGGTTTTTGTGTTTGAAATACTAACGTTTCCTTTTGTCAATCTAGTTAGCATTTACTGCCACTTTTTGTTTGCCGATTTTGTTAAAATTTTCCATTAAATTTTTATACCGCACATAACTGTTGATATCAGCTGATAATAAATCCGGCATTTGGTTACATTATTGATATATGGTACATAATTAGCAATAACGGTTCCCAAAATCTTGTATTGCACCTATTTTTATTGATGGGCCTATATGACATAACACCCCGAATTGAAACAAGTTGAACTTACTACTTATAGTAGTTTTTATTACTAAAATTCAGAAATAGTACATGAACTAACAAGAACTATGTACTAGCAAAATTTAAAATGAACCCGATCTTTTTTATCTGCGAGATGATTCAGGGGAATTCAAAATAAATACTTTTGAAAACATTACTGAAATAACTTTGAAAGGCCTTTGTTTAAAGTTTCAGCTCTTTCCTTTGAAGGTAAGTTTTCTTTTTATATCCTGGATCTCGAGTAAAAAAGTAGATAGCATAGTAAATGCATGCAAATGATAAATATATAAGTATTTATTTTTTGGAATTACGAAATTGTGAATATTTTAATCGAGGAAATAAAAAATTGCTAAAAATATTTAAGTAAGTAGGAACTTAACATAATTTTGCGAATAACGTGCTTGTTACACTGTACACTTATTGCATTGCAAATAAAAAATAATACAGAAATAAAAAGGTAAGAAGCTTATAAAGACGGTGATTTTGATTGACCGGCTGAGAAATAGCTTGGTAACATTATAAAAATATCAAATATAAAAAATATGATTATGGTGTTCAGTGATGCATCCACATGCATCACTGAACACCATAATCATAATGCACACAGACATGAAAGCAGACTTATACTTTATATTCATTATGTCACTAATGATAATGATAAAGAAAAATTATCAGGAAAGAACGACAAAATTTACCTACTTGAGAATCCATACTTACATTTAGCATAATAATGAAGAAGTCCAATGTAAATAGGAATGATGTGATTGGGTTGAAGTTCATCTGAAATAAAAATGTACTAGTTTTGATAGAATTCTGTGTAAGGATAGATCTGGGTACTTAGACAATACAAGATCGTGTAGCATCGACGTTCGTTGTCGGAACACTACCACAAGAGCGTGTAGACTTCATCACGTGACTTAACGAATGCGCGACAATGAAGACTAAATGCATACTATGGCATTGTAGCAAAGGTGTCGAACCTCGACCGTACCGATAGAGAAAAAATGTTACTTCTAGCGGTCGAGAAAGGGTGTTACTTTATCTAAGTCGAATGATATGAAAGTTCCGACTACGTATTTAAACAAATTAACTCATGGTTTTATAGTAAAAAAAATAAACTACCATTATATTGACAGGTGGACCATTTTCAAATACCGAATAAAATAATCTAGGTATTTGTGCAATAATTAATGAAACCTACAAACTTTTTAATTCTGGCCGAAGAAAGTTTCAATATCTCAACTTTCATAGCCGTTATGTCTATAAATTTTCTTGCCATTTAGACACTAGCGACGCTAAAACTAGACGGGAAAAGCTTGGGACTAAATACATCAATCAACCTCGTTGGTGGCGCTAGTTATATAGTAAATTTAGTAAAGTAATATGCAACGTAGTTAGACGAATGATAGAGTAAAGTGAAACTGTTTGGTCAATAGTTAAGCTAAATATTTATACCTACCACCAAATGTCAAAAAATACTAGGCTTTTTTAATTAATAGAAAGATTAACTACTAGTCAAACAGTTGGTATCGAGTGCGTTCGATTACTTTATATTATTGTTTGCATTTGTAATATTTAGGACTTTTGCAGGCAGCCATTTTATAATAATTATACTAAGCACAGAGATAAAATTAAATACGCTGTTTTATAAGATTTTACTTAGGTATTTCCACTGCTCATCAATTATAATAAATTTCCAATAGAGTGATGACTTTGTTTACGCGTAGAGAACGGAGACGCACAAGAAACACCTACGCCACATCAACTGAAGTCATGTTGAAAAATTTAAAACGACGTGTATGAAGGAAAATACTTAGGATATAAAATAACATAATGTGAGCTAGAATAACATCCAGGTTGACGTGATAACTAGAAATAATGAAGTACTTATTTACTAATTATTAACTACTCATTAATATGTAAGCAACTTTATGAAACAAATGAAAATGAAATGAAGTATTTTAAAAGTTAATTAACATTTTAGTAGAATTTGGTAGCAAAATTCAAGTTGTCAGATATTAGAAAGCTTTTAAGATTAAAATTACTTAACAAATCTAAAGTATTAGAGATATAAAGGAACTACATTTAAAAGCAGATAATTTATATCTAGGTTTTCTAATTTTCAAGTAAAACTCAATATTCGACTTTAACATTAATTGGCTACGCTTTACTTTTTTTTGTCATTTTAGTTTTGTGTAGAGTAGTTGCGTAATATTTAGCTTAGTCGGTGGAGGCGCCCGATGTTAAGCTGTTACATGGTAAAATTTAATTCAACTTTTTGACAATTGAAGTTTAAAGAACAATTTCAAACGTCCACGATAGTCACATCCGGCCCGAAGTACCATAAGTTAGATGGTATAAATAATTACATTACTAATATGGTTATCTGCCAGTGTAAAACAAGAAACAGATCCGTGTACATTTATTTGCGCAAAAAAGATATCAATGGTAACAATTGGAGACTCTGTCTCATATAAAAGTGTGTACAAGCGTAATTGAGTGTGTTAAAGCCGCGAAGTAGATAAGAGGAGGAGGCCTAGTAAAAACACTACCGTCGTAAAACTCAGCATCGCCTTGCCTCGTCCGATCAACAGTGAGCTCCCCTGACAAAGGTGCACCTTTTTATAAATTTCCATACAAATCTGCGTGACTTCGTTATTGTCACGGACTTTAATGACACCGTCACTTTGCCGTGCCATAATTTAAGTGCATTTTTATTACCGAGCCTTACGGGGTAGGGCAGGGCCGGACTAGGGTTGCTCAACATTTCCTAATGTAGTTAAAGTGATGATCAACTAAAATTATGAATAGATTTTCCAAATTGAATTTTATCTTACTATGCAATTCTCTGAGTGCTAATGCCTATACGCGCGTGGGTGTAGATTGATATCATACGTACGATAATAGAAACACGATATCTTAAGAGAAGTATACTCTTTAACTCCTCCGCACTTTCAAGGGCTTTCATTATTGTACGAAAACAAAGGTTTTCATAATAGGTTTGCACTTATAAGTTTCTTGATAGAAATAGTTTCTATATACTAAAAGATTAAAAGCTACATATAATACATATAATACTGTATACATACAATACAAAAAGTAGTGTACTTACTTAATGCGCAAAAATCATAGATCTTGCAATATACCTATACCTATATTATTTTAAGAAACACTACTATGTACTTTAATTTTAACACGCTTTTTTATGTAAATATAGTCGAAGAACTGCTATTTTTTAATATCAATCCAAAATGTCACGAGCGCAACGATACGAGATAGCAAGAAAAAAAACATAATAATACCAATAACGTACTTATCAATGCTTTGCATGTACGTTGGTAACCCTTTTTCGAACTGTACAAGAACAGCTTCTAATTAGGAGGGTTGCCAACTGCGTGTACGATTGCCTCCATTATACGAGACAATCATGTATTCCTATCACGTGTAGAGTACGGATCTGTATCCAACAAAGTGAAATATGACTGAGAACTTATGTAGGTTCAAAGTTGCAAAGTTCAAAATTACATTGGATTATCATGTATTCTCTCTCTGTGTGTTTTTTTTTTTTGGTAAACTTCCCATGAAATTCATTCGCATCTTGAAGTTTGCGTGTATACCTATATACGAGTATTACCCACCTATGGATACTTATAGACAGTAGGCAGGACAAGTCGTCTTTACGCATTTCATGCAACTTTAAAAAGATTTCTTTTCATTCCGTCCGGTAAATATGTAGTTGTTGACACAGAAGAAATTGCGATCTATTCCATTTCAGTACCAGAAAACTAATACCAATGGTATTTGTTAATTGTAGATATAAACGTTCTTTCCTAACGAATACCATTGAAAATGCGGCCAAGTTAATCTTTTACGAAAAATTGTAAAGGCAACGATTTTGAACCAACTACAAAATCTTTGCATTATTTCAAAATTTCTAATTTGTTGCATTTGACTGGTTCTCTTGATACTTATAGTGCGTAGTCCGGTCAAAACCAGCAAGCCTAGCATGACCTGCGAAACACGATATGATAAAGCGATTTATCGACATTTAGCCTGTCAAAAAACGTTAAATAAGTATAGCCGCTATGTTGAATTTTGTATAGAGACGATACGATATCGGATGATACGAATATCCACGATCTACGTGGTCATTCTAGGAGGGCAGAAATAGCGTGCTTTCTAAAGTCTACTTACTCCTCATTTATCACAGGTTGTGTAAATATTTATTAGCTTATTATTTATAGTGGACGCCCGCGAGTTCGTCCGCGTTGATGAGAAAATAAAGACCCTGAACTACTAACTCCATACTTAATTTTATTAAAATCGGCAGCGGTTTATAAAATTATAGTAGTATTTTTAAAAAATTGCCCGGGTCATTGTGTGGCATTTCGAAAAAATTATACTTGAATTTATTATGAGGAATATAAAATGCCGCGTGGTGCCGGCAGAGAAGAGTTTGTACCACCCCATACCTACCCGGAGCCTAGACGTGTCCGAAAAGCCACTGCGGTCACGGTGGGGCTGGCTCACCGATAACATGTCACCCAGAGAGCTATGGAAAGGTCAATGCTCGGAATCTCGCGAATGGACAAAGTCCAAAACGAGATTATCCGGCAGAAGACCAAAGTGACAGACATAGTCTCGAAATGTAGCAGACTGAAGTGGCAGTGGGCCGGCCACATTTGTCGTACAACCGATGGACGGTGGAGTAAACGGGTTCTCGAATGGAGACCGCGCCTCGGCAAGCGTAGCGTTGGCCTCCGGCCTCCGGCTAGATGGACCGATGACTTAAAGAGGACGGCTGGTAGTGACTGTATGGCAAAAACGGGAGATCGAGCCATGTGGCGTACACTGGGGGAGGCCTACGTCCAGCAGTGGACTGTAATAAGCTGACGATGACGATGACGATGATAATAATTCGCGCGTAAAGGCATATTACTCAGACTTTATGCACGCGGATAATTTAATCATTTGTAAAATTGGAAATAGTTTTGGCCGAAAAGGTAGAGGAGGTAGTGATGTGTGTAATTTGGTAACGTGTACACACGAATGCTTCTGTGGATAATAAATAGGTAAACTGTATACAGAATCTGATGGGTAATGGTGGACCCACCTCTCAATATAAAAGAGATACTCATGACTGAATAGGTATTTTCATGGATAATAAAACTTAGTATTATCACTAAGGTTAAAAGTCAGTACTTTCGGAGTTATACTGCCATAAAAGTGATCTTAAACTAAGAAGTAGCAATGTGTGACAAGTTTTAAAACTATGTAAATAAAAAACTCTTGTTATTTGTTCAGTTGTTTTTTAGTCGCCAATCGCCATTTTCCATTGTACCTATTAGTTTCCTTTTGATCTGGCTATTCCATGGATACTGACTGTTTTTGTCGTTGAGCCCAGTTTTGTTTAATGGACTACTGAAATATCTACCAAATGGCAACGATGTCCGTTCAAGTCCAAACCCACCAAACAGGACCGATCCAACTACTTCGACGTGTAAGACAGGGTGACGTTATATCCTCCAAAACTCTTCACCAACGCGATGGAGGACGTCTTCTAGACGCTACAGTGGGATGGACTAGGCATCAACGTCAACGGTGAATATCTCACGCATCTCCGCTGTGCTGACGATATAGTCTTGATGGCTGAATCGCTACAGAACCTGCAAAAAATGCTGTCTAGTCTCAATGCTGCCTCGAGGTGTGTAGGACTTGGGATGAACCTGGACAAGACCAAGGTAATGTTCAATCGACACGAATTAATTGGTACAGGCCCGTGACTAGGATCGGACTTACGCCCCCTTTTCTGTCTGCATGAATGGGCAGTCTAAGGGGTGAGCTGTATACGCTGCTACTGACACTTGACGGCGCCGGAGCTATATTCGCGATGGGCCTTCAAAGGTGTGCAAAAAGGGGTAGTCTAATGAATGTGTTGTGCACGCGCTGCTGACGGCGCCAGAGCTGTACCCACGTTGGATCATCAAAAGTGTGCAGAATAGTAGTATCGTGTGCAGCTGGGTAGTATTGTATGTAGTATTTTGTATTATTATCGTAATTTGATTGGGCAAGAGATGTCAAAGAAAAATAAATAAAAATTAATGTCAACTAACAACAATTATTTTTACTTACTTATCCTACAAAATCCTAATGTGTGATCACCTCGACCGCAGTACTTCTTCGCAGGAGTTAGATTATTATTTGAAGATAAACGGTACATTTTTGTATAACATTGGATAAAGCAATAGTCGGTAAACATTTTTTACTAAAGAATAGACTATAACAAACATCTATTTAACTACCAAATGTTATGTAAATAGATTTTTTTTCTGACAAACGTTTCAATGAAGGGACCACCTTTGATCGATTGAAACTTTTGAATGGCTTATTTTACAAACTAGAGATTGAATTTACAATGGTTCGAGTACTTTTACTAACTCTTAGTCACACCCATATTTTAAATATTATTGTGGTTCTCACTTAATTTGAACTTATCGCGATCGATCGAGGGACCACCTTCTGATTGCAACATTTTATTATTGAGTGGAAAAAAAGGAATGATATAGTATAGAATTAGTTTTACTAATCTTTTTCTAAGAGTAGTCATTTATAGGAGTTCAAAATTTTTACTAGATTGCAAGATATGGCAGTCACAACTGAGGGTCCACATTTAACCGAATGTAAGTTTTGAGTGCCAACTTTTACAAATTAATGGTTGAATTTACAATTGTTTGAGAACTTTTACTAAAGGTTGATGCATTCAAAAGCTCTGAACTCCAATGTGGACCCTCAATAGGAACGCACACTTGTTTTGATAAGTAAAGCCTAAAGTTTAATGTTAGTCCCATCAGGAATGAACACTATATGCCTTCTTGTTTTTTAACAAAAACAAAAAGAGATGTCTGTGCTAATTCTGGATTTACTTGTGTCTATACTAGCTACCCGCCCGGCTTCGCAAGGGGGTAATGCTCATACTATAATATAAATCTTCATCTTGAAATACTCTATCTATTCAAAGAAACCGCATCAAAATCCGTTGCGTAGTTTGAAAGATCTATGCATACATAGGGACAGACAGACAGCAGGGCGACTTTATTTGGGTTATTCCCGTTCGTTGCTTCTATTCTGCTCTGGGAGTGAAAAAAAACTTATAATACTACAGCTGCTTCTCTTCCCGGGCATACTGTACAAGTCAGTAGAATACAAGAGAGTCTTGGTGTTTTGTAGGCGATGGGCTGACTACCTGGCACTACTACTACTACCAAACTTGTACATCTTAACTATACCCTCAAAATTGGACAGAAGTGTCACCATGTTCTGTCGGCCCTTGGTGCTTTGCCTACCCCGTAAGGGATAAAGGCGTGATTATATGTAATATGTATTCCCGTTCATCCCACTTGTGGGAATTGATTGAATTTCATACAATGTGTATAAAATTCACTTTATATTTTCGTTTATTTTATTATAGTGATTTACGCAGTTGCTGCTTGAGGGCCTTAGTGATAGGCCTACAAAGTTTACTTCTTCTTCTTCTTCAGCCTATTGCAGTCCACTGCTGGACGTAGGCCTCCCCCAGGGCACGCCACAAGGCTACTGCCACAGGGGGGTTTTGCCCATAGTCACCACGCTGGGCAAGCGGGTTGGTGACCGCAGTGTGATTTTCGGACTATGTTGTCAGTACGGGAGGCGCTGCTGCCCACCTCCCGGAAACCCTTAATCGCCTCGTACGAAACCCAAGGGCTGGCATGGGGTGGTACAAAGTTACTCTACGCGGCTAGATTTACTATAAATAGAAAATTAAATTCCTTTTGCTCAGTCCAGGTAAAGATTCTATTACGAGCTATGAAATAGTTTCTATTTAAGTTGATATTAAATACCCATTCAAATTATATATATACCCAAGCGTATACGAAAATAGTATCATCGCTTTTGGGGGCATGAATAGAGTAATGCTTATAATAAACTTCATAAATAGCTGGTAAATAAATGCTCCTATGATATGAAGGAATTTTTGATACAAAGCCTACATCTTCTTTCAAGTAAATAGTATTAAAAAATATAATATGTAGGTATAACATATCGGAGTAGATAAGTCAAAAGTAATTTTGTTATCTTGTATGACATAAATAATAAAGTCACAAGCAAGGCAAACATAAAAACCCTGTCAAGTTTCTTTGCCGTTCTTCTTGTGCAGACGTAGCAGAAGTGGCGGGAATATTTTTTTAGCTTTTGTATTATGTACTTTTACTTATAATAATTAATTTTGTAATATCATTACATATTATAAAACAAAGTCGCTTGCCGCTATCTGTCCGTCCCTATGTACCTATGCTTAGATCTTTCAAATTAGGGAACGGGTTTTGATACGGTTTTTTTTATTAGCATTTATCAGCACTGCACCCGTGCGAAGCCGGGGCGGGTCGCTTGTCATTGAATAAATTAAAATACATGCCAAATTTTTTGGCAAAACATGTCTCTGATCTAATAACATTATGATGATCTCCGACCGCATTTCGGCCAAGGCGACCAATCTCTACGGAGATTGGCCAGGTACGCAGCAAATATTATAGTGTACAAGTGTGTGCGCAAACACAGATGCACTCTCTGTTTCCTCACTCTTACAGTCCGATGAGACAGAAAACAGACACGACCGGAGAGAGATCAGGCGCAGGAGCAACGGTTTTACGTGCTTTCCGAGGCACGAGCTAAGTGACAATTTTGCAACATTAAAATCTGTACATGAAATAAATTCATTCAATTCATTCATCAGTACAGGCCCGTGACTAGGATCGAACTTACGCCTTCCGCTTGATAGGTGCACGTCCTAACCACTGAGCTATCACCGCTTACAATAATAATATAATAATAACTTTATTGTACTGCAAATTTATTGTATTGTATTGCAAATAAATAATTATTCCATTTCATTAAATTATTATTATATCGCCGCTGCAGGCTACAAGAGTTTTTTTTTTAATATTCACACAACACATTAACCTAGTCCCACACTAAGATCCCTAAAGTCTTGTCTCGTGAGTACTAAGCAACGGTATATAGTAAATACATAGATAAGTATAGAAACATCCATGACTCAGAAACAATCAACAATATTTATCATATCAATGTCGACACCTACCGGGATTCGAACCCAGGACATATGGCGTCGTAGGCAGGGTCACTACCTACTAGATCAAGAAGCCGTCGGCAGTTTAATATAGGTACTCAATAGGTACTAGTAAAATGGAATTATATTTTGAGTCAGGTTATAAAAGATCATTATTTCTAGCCATTAATTGAGTCGCTTGTGTAGTGAATGTCCCAATACCTAGCATTCATTGTATTTGAACAGAAGACAACAGTATATATAATAGAAGGGATATGTTAAACTAAATACTATGAAAATAGCCCTCTATAAACAACAAACGACCTTAAATAAATAAATAAAAAAATATTCACAAACTTTGAGACTCGAAATCACATTTATTTTTCCAGATAGCGTGGAGATTTTCAAAAAACTGAGGTATGTTCATACAGGTTAAAAAAATAAACAAGTAGGTACATTATATACAGAATGTAACAAAAAGGGTATGTTAAGCGAAAAGTTATGTAAATAGCCCACTATAGAGAACCTATCCACAAAATTTGAGATCCGAAATCACATGTTTAATTTTCCCGATAGTATGGAGAATTTTTTAATATCTCAGGAATTTTCATACAATCTTGAAAAATAAAAATGTGATTTCGAGTCTCAAATTTTGGAAATAGGTTCTCTATAGTGGGCTATTTATACAGCTTTTCGCTTAACATACCCTTTCTGTTACACCCTGTATATTCAAGACTCTCTTATGTAATCCCTCTATGTGCATCATAATGTTCCATTCGTAAGTATACGAAAAGGTTGACGCCAGTGATCGCGCGCGCCTCAGTATTATGTACAGACTTAAGAACATTTAGAGGTAATATTAAATTGATATTTATTTTTGTATGAAAGTAAAATGTGACAAATTATCAAAACTCGTAGAGCAAATGTTGTTGTTTATGATGGTAGCTACCTAGTTCTCCGAGGTAATTGATGCTTTAAAATTAAACCTGTATAGATGCGGTTGTTCCCGATATGGGGAAGCCAGAACTGCAGGATCGTAAAAGAGATCCCATGGCCATGGAAGCGTTGACAGATGTAAACAATCAGTGCCAAGTTGCTAACTTATCATAACTGACATACACCTTGGGTAGGTATACTAGTATAAATTAATATGTTTTGTGCCTACGTACGCGTACTATGCTCAAAATGGAAATATTCTCTAAGCAATATTCCTAAAATAATCCCTCAGTTGACACATTACTGACAGGCTTGCAGTCGTAAGTGCGCGAGAAAGCGTCTGAAACGTTCTTTGGACATCCGATTCGGTTACAGGTGGTTTTCACTATCGAATGGTCACAATATCTAAATAATAAATATAAATCAAAGACCAAAATAAGAATTAATTATGTAATAAATCTTATATTTTTAAGATAAAATAAAATTATAAGTCAAAAAAGTATGAAACCTTCAAATCTGACAGTAATGTTGTGTTACATTTTCCGCCTAATCTAAACTGATCTTAACCCTTAGTAGCCTGATTTACGAAAGTGTTTTTTTTATATTATTGTGTTTGCTTGAGGGTCTAGATGAAGGGAAAAATAGCTAAAAAAATCGCAATGATTTTTAATTTCGTTGGAAAGAATATTATACAACTATAAAATACGAACATACAACCTATAAAAAAAAACTAATAGTATGTGAACATTCGGTTTAAAAGATTGGTATCAAAATTGAAACTCTAGGTTATTAGGGGTTAAGGCACGTATCACCTAAACAGCACTTGAACAAAATCAGAACTGGCCCATGATATTTATTAATTTGAATTCAGAGCTTACCAATATGAAATGTCAGGTATCGTCGGATTAACAACTTGAATATTTTGTGTTTCGGTTCACACCACGGTTTCTGTTGGTAGAACTGCGATAGTCAACAATTTTACTTTATAAAAACTTTATATTTTTTATGTCTCAGTATAGTCTAGAATAGTCAAAGAGTCAGAAAGTCAGACAAAACAGCTATCAATTCGAAATGAGCAATGTACCTTTTACGACTAGTAGACTATCATAAAAACTTTATTTTCCGTCGATGCCAATCATTCTGTACCATATACATTGCAATATCAAGAATTTAGTTCATTTAGATCCTCTTTCACTAGCTCTTAAATAAGTTATTCGTAAAAAAAAGTATCAAGTAAAACTTATCAGGAATTTCACTAACTCTGAGTATCAAATTAAGATTACCTATATAAAATTACGCATTGCTGGAAAAAGATTTCATATATAAGTAAACGCTTTTATACATTCTAATATTAAATAATGCCCCCATTTCTCCTTAGATGCAAGATGACTAGAAAAGGGCTACTCGTACATCACTTGAAAATGATCATAAAGTTCCTATCTGCTGAAAGGGTTGGGTACGACGAAGTATTTGCTCAAAATGCAGGCCAGCCCATACACGTGAAATTTCATACAGACATTAGTGAATGCTTCAAATTTGTAATCTCCTGGGGAGCCTGCGAGTTTGCATTGTTTGACGTTTTCCGAGGCAAATTCAACAGATAAACAGCAATGTACAGCTCTGTCGTAGCACATCCGCAGTACCCACATAGCGATTTGTTCGATTTACATTGCGGCGAAACCCCATTTCTGCGTATCCGACTAGATATTGCGCTTTGATATGTGATTTACAGTCGAAATGTCACAAAATCACGAAACATCAGCTGCCTAAAGAGTAAACTTAAAAACCATAATTAAAGTTATAAGATTACTTAGTTCCATTAACACTTTAAAAAAACACAAATACCTATAGTGACAAAATTTTGGCCTTGCTCGGATCTCCCTCTGCTCTTATCAAATTTTATTAAAAAGCGTTTAGTTCCCCTTTTGTGACACCCTGTATGGGTACTGTAACTATATAACTATACCTAAATATTTTATGCTTAAAATAGACTAGCTATAACGAACGTTGAACATCATTATGAGCTATTGGCGACGCCAGGGATTATCTTAATGAAATAATATATCTTGACTGGCTGACAGGAATGCCTAAATTGAAAGGCCTTGGAGCCTATTTCGTAGTGGTATACTAAATAATTGCTGAGTTCTAGAATATAGAGTTAAGCGTAATGAGTTTCGCAAAATCTAGTTCTCTAGTTCTTATTACTATTCTTACTCTAGTTCTTACTAATCCCCAAGTGATACACAAATAAATTTTGAGCCCAACCTACATACAAACAAAGCAATGCCTTGAACAACAAACAAACCATATTGAAGATAAAAAGATAAAATCTTTACCCCGTGACCTTTGGCACTCACTTACTCACTCATTCATTAAGAAATCTCGAAAACTACCTAGTAGAAAGATCAAGAAGAAATTTTATTGGAAGGTAGTTTATAACTATAACGTCCGCTTAGTAAGGATTTTTCGAAATTATTATGGAAACGGGAAATAACCTAAATTCTAAAGGTTACGCGGATTAATTCGTGGGTCTCCAATGTGGCTAGTCTCCAGTAAAGTAGAAACTAATATATCTTATATTCATTGCTTTTCATCGTAAATATTTGCATCAGATTATCAGCTTACTGAATATCTTATATTATTTAGTCTAGGCATGGATGAATGTCATCAACGTGCTTCCGACAGCGAAAGCGAGATTAATATGTATTGTGAGATCACGACGATCGTTATAATTTATTACAGCAATTAATATTAATATCAATGGGGAGTATTATTTATTTGTTTGGATATAGACGATTTGGATTAATTCTAGATCAGGTCAATGATCTTAAGGAAGGGATGACACGGCTATTAGTGCCGAAACACATAACCGCGTTGCGGCGCCGTAACGCTAAAATCAGCAGTTTGCGTTGCGGCGCCGCGAAAAAGAGCGTTTCACTGTTGTACGGTAGGGTAACCATAATTTTTGAGTGTGGATAGACGCCTCTCTGCCTTTTTTAAGATAATTTGTTTGATGATTGATTATCATAAATGATTTCACAAATGCTTTTCCATGCCTCTTGTTTTATAAATTTGTCTTTATAACTCGTCATTCTTTATAACTAGTCACTCGAATCCCACAAACAAGCGTTCTTGAATCAAAGATATTAATGAATCGACATTAACGTCAGATATTTTAATTTTAAACTGCGGCGTTTTATCGCAGATTTTACCGTTGCAGCGCCGCAACGCGGTTTTGTGTTTCGGGCCTTATGTATGAGAAACAAGACTTCAATCCCTAACTTAAAATTATCAATGCAAAAACGCTCTTCTACTTAATCCAAGGATATTTTAACCGGCGTAATTTATACGTTTGTGACACTTTCAATTTAGAGAGAAAAGTTAAAAAGAAAAGTTGAAGTTGGTCTTGTTTCAATATTCCAGATGTTGGTCGTGCCATCCTCTACTCTATCTATGTAAAATCGTTTCAATACATCTGATGCAGTTATTATCTTGTTCAGGGAATCCAATATTGGCACAGACATTGTAATTTATTGGTTCAGAGAAAAACCAACAGCGGATGTATGTTTTTAGTTCATATTGAATACAAATTGATCTAAATCGTGATTCACATGATATTATTAACTATTTATACCTACTTGTGACACTATTTACTTTTTCCATGAGTAGGTACTCTGAAAGGGCCAGGATAAATCTCAAAACGTACAACTAGAGTTTTTTTTATTTTTCTATAAAACATTCGTATCCGGACATATTACAGTACCAGTTAAAGTTATTGTTGCATGAGGTAATAATGACATACTTACCTTGTTTTTATCTAGTTTTACTAACTTTAAAGTAGCAAATATACGTTTATCCTAAAGTGTTGAAAAATTTGTTACCCATTGATATGTCTGACACCAATTTTGAAGAGTACAGGCTTAGATGAATTATTATTATAACGTCCAAATATTTTATTCTTGAATAAGCTCGAATAGAAATATAATTTTTCCAAAGTTTAACGATAGCAGGGTGGAACTAGTTGAAATATGAATTTGCCACTTGGTCCAGAATATCAATACGGAATGGATAGTTCCTGAGGTACCGATTTATAAGGAGTACTCGCTCTCAGGAAAAGCGAACTCAATTTTTCCCGAATCGAATTCCACGTGATGTACGGCAGGATCTTGACAGCCGAAGGTGTTCCCGTGTGTGACAAAGAGTTCCTTCCAATGTTAAATTGCTATCCATTTGTTTAAAGTGTTCCCTAGATGGAGTGGAATGTACCTACCTACTACTTCCTCAATTGGCGATGAAAATAAGGATTTACCTTTATTTTCGAATTGTCGATCAATTGGAGATTTTTGTTGTGATGAATTTATATAATCAAAGGTTGTGATGTTAAAATGAATAATACTTTTGTCAATATCATTATTGTAATAGGAAATTTCAGATAAAGTGTAGATAGGTATGTCCGCAGGTAAAACGTAGGTATATCCCACCATTTTCTATAATTCTTAGACATTTTACTTTATAATAAGCCAAATTATGGGGTCACTCTCCCAAGCGCAAGGGGGACCCAATTTCCTTATGTCGAACATATATCGATTATAGGACAATATTACTCAAAGGTACCATTATCAGAAAACACTATGTGTGCAGGATGCGACGTTAAAAAAAATTCTCAAGGCACAACCCAAATGACTTCCCTCAAAAAGCCAAAACTAAATAAAATTAGGCTTATTACGAATATGCGATCCGCCGACAACTGATATTATGTTCGCGAGTTTCTAAGTTAACGGATTTAACTGGCGAACTGTGAAATGGGAACGCTGGCTGGAGAGATAGCTTCTCTAAAGACCGGTCAGCCATTGATCTACTACGGAGCTGGCCTTAGAATTATTTGTATACTGCCTTTAGCATAAGAATAAGGAGGCTGAAGAACCGACACTCGAACTGTACATTCGACTAGTAGCCAATCGTAATAACCGATCTTGAGAGATAGACTGCATAAATTTTGTATTTTACAAGGTTTTAAATAAGGGATTAAGAATCTAAAGGTGGTTGATGTGAGTGTTACTGTGGCGTCACTCCACTGTGACGGCGTTCCATTTGTAGATTTACGTCCGGAATGACGCGCAAAAGCTTAGAGCAATGCGGCTTTCCGTAAGAAGCAGTGTTGCTCTAACGTGGCATTCAAAAGAAAAAAATGTGACAGGCTGGCCGTGATATTCATTTGTTTAATCACATACAAAAATAAATTCGCGTTGCCATGAGACTGTTACGTTTCAATAGGAAAAACAAGCCAAGAGCGTCCCACTTGTAGATGTCTCCATAACGGACCGAATTTTCGTTGGAACGCTTCAAATACTATCGCTTCAAATACTTCGACATGCACCAACTTATGGAAATATTTCTTGAGGTCAAAACCGAAGTAAGTAGAGCTTGTTACTTCAGATTTGAGGATTAGCTGAACTTTGCCTTAGTTCCGCTTTACGTGCATAAGCTTAAAACAAAGCTTCAGACTTACGCCGGGGGCTGGGTTCTATGAAGTACTTTAGCACATAAGATATTACTAAAGTATTAAAGTCGTAAGTACTTAATACGTTTATAAGCGCATTTAGGTTATGTTGCAATATCTCGATAGTAACAAACGTGAACAGTAAGTTTTAGTTTAACGAAAGCCTAATCTATTGCCTATGTAATCTTCGTGGGTGGGAGTGCACTGCACCAGCGCTCCATGGGACGAGCCGTCAGTGGTCGAATGTTTCGTTACCAAAATGTAAAAAATCGTATGTTGAGTTTTAAGACACAATTTAGAATCATGTATAACAAAAAATACAAAATTTTCTATAAAAAAGTATAATACTTACAGTCTGCAGGTAGAACAGGTAAACTACGTTAGTTATTTCCACTAACGTTTCCAAACACATGCAAATAATCCATGGCATTAGCATACACTTTATGTCCTGCAACAAAAGAAGAAAACTGACGTTTCATTGATCACAAAAAATTTGGTAACAATAATGTTTTGGTTAACTGAAATAAAGTTAACAGCCCCGTCTTTTATATATGAAAATAATATTTTCCAATTCTGCCCTCATACCAGAAAAGACCACTACGTGAAAAAAAAACGTTTCATCTCGTTTCATGTTTGACTAAATTGAAACTACTCGTAATCACATCATCATCTTTTTGGGAAGAGTGCGACTTATATGTATATGTTTACGTTGAGTAGTACGTTAACATTAAAGGCTGATATAAGAAAAAACCGCTAAACTACCTATATAAACATGTTATAACAATGTACCTATATACTAACTGCTATTTATATAAGCACTATTTAATTATTTATTAAATTATTACGTACTTAGTTGGTCATAGAGTTACTATCTAGTTAAGGTTACATTATACTCTACTTAATACTTATAATTTTCATGAATTTAATATGCACATATAACCTTTTATGATAATTTTGTTTAATTTCACCCGGGCGAGGATTTTTTTCCATTTCATTAATAATATATTTATAATATATAATATCTTGACTAAGATAAAAACACTTCTCCATAATATAATCCGTTGGGATATGGTTAATTTTTTCATCATTAAAACATTGTGCTGAGGGATTCAGCTTTGTTTGCCGAGATTTGGCTTATATAGCTTATTTAGCTATCGGGATGAAAAAATAACGTTGCCAATAATGTAATTTCAAAAAGAGATGCTAAAATTCGTCATCCGAGAAATTAACCCGGTGGTTCAGTATTATATAAATATATATTGCGTTAAGCCGTGTACGAAGTTTAGAAGGCATAATATTGACAGATTTATATGCCAGCAAATGATTAAATAGGCCACATGACAAAAGGGCACTGAAAAGACAGAGAAATGACTAGGCTTCTAAATTTTACGTCTTACAATATAAGCAACATATAATTACACTCCTTCTTCCTGCCCTGTTCCCAATCATTTGGGGTCGGTACAATATGTAGGTACTCTTCTTTCATTCATCCCTATTATCCGTCATCTCGTTATTCTCTACCTCTCTAACCATCTTACTTTGGACACGGCTTAACGCAGCATATAATTACACGACTTAACACAATTATCTTCATCTTCATAAGCCTATTGCAGTCTACTACTGGACGTAGGCCTCCCCCTGCCATAAGGGTGAAACGCTGTCCCCTTCTTCCCCTATTACAGGCAAGAAGTGGACAGGTCCAGTTAATGAATTTAAACAAAAGAAAACTACTACGAAATCCCGGCAAGACTGGCAACGCCCAAAACGTTTTCGAAATATAACAGTGGCACCATATCGCAGGAAATTTGAACAACGCGACAAGGGGAATTTTGTTCCTTAAAAGTTCCACTATCTGTTTTTCGGCGGCTCCATCATCAGACCGTAGGTGCCCAAAACGCTTAGTAAAAATGTAAAAACAGACTACATGTGCCTACAATATATGAGGATTGCCCTCGATTTCTCCAAGATCCTATCATCAGATCCTATCAACAGATATGATGTCGTGAATATGGGACCAACCTGGAAGCATACCATGACCCACTATAAAAAAAATTGAAATCGTTTCATAAATGACGGAGTTCTGAGGTAACACACATAAAAAATATAAAAAATAAAAACATACAGACGAAGTGATAACCTCTCTTTTTGAAGTCGGTTAATAAAAAAATAAACGATGGAAGTTTATTGCCTAGTACATAGTAGTTGTGTTATAGATATTAAACTTAGTATTTAAAGTTATTATAATTACATACAGGATGTTTGTGACAGCCAGGCAATTATTGATACCATGACTTGAGACCATGATTCTGTGTCGGAAAACATTGAAAATTTTCCGATTTTTTTTTATATATTCAGAAAAAAATAATTTAGTTCGCTTATCTAGGCTTAAGATAATGACTTTAAAATAAAATTTTAAACAAAAGATTGCCCTCAAAAAGTTAAAATAACTAATCAAACCTAATGGAGAGTCACAAGTGATCCAAAATACAGCAATGCGTCACACAATATCCAGTAAGCCCATTTATATAAAATAAATTATGTAGAAAATTTACATTTGGAGTGACATGGGACAGATTTTAATAATCAGTGATAGAAAATGAAAAAAATCACCTTACGAGTACAGCTGCAGATAAAAATGGTAAAATAAATTCAGGCTAAACTATATTTTTTTATAATGTTTTATTATACACAGTAAAGATTTTGATACATTAGTTTAGTATTTCGTTCCCCCGAGTGAGATAAAAATAAAATAAATTCAGGCTAATGCACAGCAGCGATATTAAATGCTATCTAAATAAAAACCTAAACATTGCTCTGCTTATAAATATGTAATTGATTAGTCTTCTATGCTGCTCTGGGAGTGAAAAAAAAAACGTATAATATCACAGCTGCTTCTCTTTCCGGGCATACTGTACAAGTCAGTAGAGAGCAAGAGAATTTCGGTGTTTTGTAGGCGATGGGCTGACCACCTGTCACTACTAACCGAACTTGTACGTCTCAACTATACCCTCATTGGTCAGAAGTGGCACCATATGGTTCTATCGGCCCTTGGTGCTCTGCCTACCCCGTAAGGGATATATGTATGTATGTATGATTATTTTTATTGTTAATAAATTACCTATCTATGGGATGGGATAGACTACGCCATACTTTATGCTATGTAGCATGCATAAGGACCTACTCGTAAATATGGAATATGGATAGCCAATAATAAGTTTTCAATGAGTGTTAAGTATGAACGTGTCAATAATAATATAACAATATACTATAGCGTAGTCTGAATAGAGCTTGAGACCGACAGAAATAATAACATACGTACCTTATATACACCAACTACCACCAATACACAAGATATGCAGCCCAAAGTGCTGCACACCAGCAGGGTGATGTTTAGTGACACGGTAACTGTAACAAATAACATAATGTTTAGTCGCCGCCATTTTGAAAATACTCCAGCGGGTACCCCGAGATCACTAGTCAATCACACTCTTCCAAGGTAAACTAGGTCTTCCACTTGTAGCGTTTTGAAAAGTCTTGGATAGCTTGACACTGCCCCAAGCAATTCCATAATGCGAGAGAGAATGAGAGCTGCCGTATACGGACATAAGAGCAGGATTGTCTTTATTATATAAGCATATTGCTATAGGCTGTATAAGCGATATTTTCATAGTGGAAATAATCCTATTTAAATACTTCATGGTTACCTTGTTTGCAAATTTTAGTACAGTTATTATAATATTTATGAGTAAAATGCGCTCTACCTATTACCGAATAGCTTATATTTTGAATGGTATGAATTTCGGAAAAAATAAAACTACAATGGTTTCTCACGATGCAAAAGCTTGTCGCTGGAAGCTTCAAAGCTTCAAATCTTGCAAGTTCTTTTAGAAACCGACAGTGAAAAGTAAGTTGATAAAATGAAACTTAATAAAATTGAACTTAGAACCTTTCCTGAGATGCGTTATAAGAGTGATTGTAAATTAGGTTCAGCTATTACTAAGTTCATTCGGAACAAATTTACTAAAAAAAGCTATAAGTATTCTTTGCCATATCAAATGGTTATCCCTCAACAATAATTATAATAATTTATGCAAAAATGGTTATGTTCCATCCATACCTACACCTACTTACGGCCTGACTGAAACATCACCAACCCTCGCTGAATTTATGAATATAGAGAATTTTAAGTTGCACTTAAGCGTTTTCCGTTGTCCGAAATGCATTTTCGATATAATATCCGTGCATTGAACGTGTGCATCAGTTATTGCTGTTTTATGCAGTTTTCTGTAATATGCTGTGCAATTTGTGTCCTGTGATGATGCTTCACTAGAATACATCAACTGCATGTCGTAAGAGTCAACTAAGGAACTCGGGCTTTCTCTCAGGCGATGAGATAGCAAATTGTCACTGATCTTGTATATGTCCCCGCTATCCTAAGCGTGGCTGTGAAATCTCCTTTATGATCCTTTAGTTTTGGCTACCCATTTCGGAAACACAGCCGCATGTAGGTAATTACTCGCGTAAATGAAAAATATAAAATAAAAATTATGTTTCCTTTATAGGTAGATACATTTTTCACACTAAAATCTAATGAGAAATACTTGATACTTTAACTTAGTTTAATGTTTATTATTATTGTATTTAGGTACCTTACGAGTTGTGCCTCTCGTAACTTGTCTTGTGATCGAGGCAGTGATATCTGTTTCACTTAACTGTTGCGAGGTGGATTATTTGGCGGCGCGGCCGTAAGGATTTTAATTCATGTTTCGTGTGCGCCAGACATAGTTGCATGTATCAGTATTATGCTACAATGTATTATCATTATTCTACCTTTTTAATACATGTGATGTTGGTGTGCCTAATCTTTAAATAAATATATGTGAAAAGTGAGTGTGTAATTTGCACGCTTCTGTCCAGTTCTCTTTGGGAACAATAGGCGTGACGCCTACGCGTACGCTTCATACGTTTCTTTCAGACGACCGACGAATGCTTGCTCTGACCGGTTGATGAGATTGCTGTTAGTAAACTTCTTGGAATGGTAAAAACTCTACGTGTATTGACGACTCACAATGAGATCAGCTCTTGCCAACGTACCTAGGTATATACATACATGCGTGAGTGCTTATAGATTCAATTTGTACCTAGCATATGCTCGACTGATCCTTTCGTCTTCTCAACATAATAGAATGAGATGCTTCAGTTGGCATATTTGTAAGGAGAGATGTGGATTACGTACCTACAATACGATAAGTGCAACAATGCATCTTCAGTACGTGTTCTCTGATCTGTGGTTGAATTCTAGAAACTCCAGCTAGCTTGGACTTAGCTTAATTACGAGACACGGTGTTGTTTATTCTTTAGTACATGTCAGGAACAGGAAACACTTTGCGAAGTTCGTGAAACGTCTATAGTGCTTCAAGCTGGGGCCAATTCCCCAAAAATTTTAAGCAGAAACGCAACCTCTAACGAACCGTTAAAGAAACGCGGGACGAAGCAATATTTACTTACCCTCGGAATATTAAGGTATATTTCAGCATGCAGTGATCGCGAGTATGACAGAATAAAATCAATCTGGCTCGTGCTGAAATGTGTCTAATTACATCACCGTAAAGTAGTTATTGCTTTGTTCTGAGCGTCTACAGTGGTTCCGTTTCGGCTTCGTTCTAACTCGAGACTTTTCGAGAATTGGCCCCTGGGCTGGAGTCATCATTGCGAAGCAGGCAAGTTACATATAGGCGTAATTGTTATGTTCTGAGCTCTTCCTTCTTATAAAGCGTGTGGCATTAATTTTAATTTTCCATGGATATTATTGCCAACTATACCTATAGGTATACTTACCTTACCCACGCTAAAGTATCTTGGATCGTTAATACCAAACGAATTTGTAATATGATGATAAAATCAATCTATAAATCGGAAATAAACACCACTTTCAAAAAGGTGGTCATATATAGGTTTACCTACTGTAAGTACCTATATGACCGGGATTCGAAACCAGAATGTTGGTGTGGCAGAAAGGGTACTTTATACGTTAACTTATGAGCCCAAAATTTCATCTTCCTTAAGTAATCGTATTCAACTTAAGGAATAAGTGCTCCATATTTAAGCTATGTCGAATGCTATGCTGAGTAAAACCAGAGACATTAACTGTACTATTTATTAAACCAATAACTATCGAATATGTTGAAAGATTATTATTATTATTTATTATATAGATATGTAAACAGGCAGGCAGTTGAAGCAACTGATTACAAGATACATGATAAATGTATATATTTAGCAACTAGTAACAAAGGTAACAGTACTCACAATTGAAGACAGCTCTGCTCACCCAAGCTAACTTAAAACTTAATAAAGTTAAGATTAACATGGTAAGTAACCATTAGATTTTGTTAAAATGGGTACAATGTGAACCTTCGCTACTGATAACTACATAGATGTAAATGTGTAAGTACATAGACGTAATATTATTAAATCTATTATCCAAGAAGAATACATAATAATATAATAAACTATATAATAATATGAAGCCACTGTTGTAAACGATAACCGACGGTTTCTCGAAGCTATGTCAACGCTATATCATAATAACAATAATATAACAATAGGTAGGTACTCAAAATACCTAATAAATAGTAAGACTTAATGGTCAATACTTAATTAGCATTCGAAAAACTAAAATGTATGGATCGTGAATTTAGCATAATGTAAATATCGGCTAATTTCATACGGAATTAAAAAGAATCTCAGATTCTTTTATTCCTAATTTGAAATTTTGTATGAAAATAATTATGTTTATTATATTATATTATTGTATATATGTTTATTTTTATATAATAAGTATGTTTTTTTATTTTTTATGTATGTGTTACCTCAGAACTCCATCATTTATGAACCGATTTCAAACATGTGCTTCCATTGGTCGAGTCCACAGGAGGATGATGATGGGATCTTGGTGAAATCGAGGGCAATCCTCAAATATTGTGAATAGTCTGTTCTCTACATCACTTACATATAAAACATAACAT
Source organism: Carposina sasakii (assembly GCA_014607495.2). Taxonomy (NCBI): domain Eukaryota; kingdom Metazoa; phylum Arthropoda; class Insecta; order Lepidoptera; family Carposinidae; genus Carposina; species Carposina sasakii. Next base: position 5,474,831 of record CP053148.1, read on the forward strand.
CTGTGGGCTATTTACGTAGCTTTTCGGTCAGCTACACATAATATAAAGGAAACAGGGTATGATGATGAAGAGGGCCCTTTTTGTTACACCCTGTATAATTCGTTCTTGCAGTTAGGGATCTTAGTGTGGGACTAGGTTAATGTGTTGTGTAGTTTGTGAATATTATTATTATTATATTATATTATGATGGAGCCGTCGAAAAACAGATAGTGGAATTTTTAGTAACAAAATCCCCTATGGCAGGGGGAGGCCTCGTCCAGCTTTGTGTAATGTTAGGTGAAATTATATGTTTTATTAAAAAACCTAAGACTAGAGATCCTCCCCGGCAGGGCGGGAAGAAGGAGTGTATGCTTACGACGAAAGTTTCGAAGCCTATAATGCCTATTTAATCATTTTCTGGCATATAAATCTGACGCCTTCTAAACTTCGTACACGACGCAAAGCCCTTTAGTAAAATTTTACTTTATAAGCTCGGCCGCCGCTATGTTTAAAATTAGTAGTGGAGTAAAGGCATTTTTTTTCTCAGGTGTAAAAAGAGAACCCTCGTATTCTTTGTAAGGTTACGGGAACCAACCCTGGGAAAAGACGTGTAATTTTTTGCAAGCAAGTATTCGTTTGAGCACAAAGTCTAATGTACTCAAAACTAACATTATAACATTTAGACATTATAAAAAAATTTTGTTACCGATTTCAGATGGATTTATGTAATAAAAATGATAATATTAATGTAACTATGGAAACCCCTATGTAACTTACCGTTCATTATATTACAAATTATGTTGCTAAACGCGGATCTCGGGATTACGGAGTCCGTAAGAACCATCCTCGTACTTCAAGGATTACGCTAAAAAGGAATTAGCGATATCGGTTCAGCTGTTCCCGAAATCTGCGCTTAGCAACATAATTAGCGCTTCATTTTTATATTATATATATAACTGTAATATAAAGTATGTTACATACATAGTTAATATAACTAGAGTAGACCTGCTTGTATGTACCTGTACGTTTATAATTACTACTAACATACATTTTTTTTAAAGTGTGCTTAAGATATTTGTACAAACTTCTTAAATCTCTTCGTATCTCTTATACATACGAGTATATATACCTACGTTTCGGCTTGTTCGGTATTAAAAATTTAAACTTTTCAAATTAAACCATTTTGTCCGTTCCGAAAGTAATTTCCGAAGTCCGGAACATTACACTTTCTGGTCATTTTGTTTATATCCAAGTTAAGAATAAGTTAGAAGATTTAAACTTGGCTCAAAGAATGAATTCTGGCGGCTTCCTGTTGCCGAGATTGATGGGATCCAAGTTAAATTTAATTATTTACAGATGGCTAATTAAACATACCTAAATTAGAACGTTTGATTGTCGTAAAATCTATACAAAGGTAAGTGTACAGATGCAAGGGTCTATGTGTAGGTTCTTACGTAATAAAAAAGTGGCCGAGAAATGTCTCGACATCATGCACACTAGACGCAAATCACAATACGAATTCGGAATCTAGTATGAAAACAATCTACTGGTATGAGTACTCTTGCGTTTGGTGCGATTTGTGCTAAGTTATATATGTACTCACTATATTATTCTGCACTTTTGCTGAAAACATGATAAATGGCTACCGCGCTTTCAATAACAGCAGTAAGTACATCTCGGATAGTTTCGAGAAAACGGCTTCCAAAAAAATTTACACATTTTTTCTTTTTCTGATGATATATTTAAAGTTATCAAAAATGTGGTTTTTGATTGTTGTAGCCTAATGTACGTTCTTTCTTTTCCTCATATCAATTTTATCCTGTTTTTTACACAGTGTGTTTAAATGACGAGAATATTTAGGGCGTTCATTAATGACGTAAACAATTATTGCTAGGAATAACCGCAGTAAATACCAAGATACTGCTGATATTTTATGCATCTAATATATATCTGTACTGATATAAAAAGATATACTTTGATTTGTTTGTTTGCAGTGAATATGCTCTGAACCTACTGGACCGATTTCGAAAATTCTTACACCTTTCTTAATTATTGGACCCGGGATGAATATGGTTTTGCAAAATTTTTATTGGGATGGGAACAAATGCGAATTCTATATAAAAAGTTTAAACCGTTTGACGCACAAAGATAAAGGACTAACCTTTTTACTGGTTATATTTGAAACTATTCCAATGGTCAAAATACCACAAGTTGCTTATTATTAAAACAGTATCTCTAGTTACTCCTGTTAAGCTAAGATTTTATAATCATGTAAAATATAAGGTTTTTTACTTACTATATCCACAGCATGTAAAGTTACTGCTGATACTTTAAGCATGTCGTGATTTGTAGGAAACGAGCGTCACTTTTTGTAACCGCAGTACCTTTAGTTACTGCCATTATCAGTAGTAGCTTTAAAACATGAATCTTAGAGTCAGAGATTTTAGATGGGTGTTTACCCCCTTAACGAATGGGATGGTGCAAGTTCAACCGTACACTTATAAAAATTCAGATGACTTAATGAAACACATTAAAGACAACCATATCGCGTTCTAACTCGGACTAAGCGACCCCCTAGTGGCGGCATACGTGAATTAAAGAGAGCGGCGCTCCAGATAAGGCTAATTTTTTATACGAAATCTTCTGTTTCACGCGCCGGCCTATGTCGGTATGTCTCTTTCGCACTATTGAATACAGTACTAGGAATCGTACCAAATTTCGTTTCAATGGAGCGCGACCGCTAGAGCTCTACTTGATACGAACGCGTAGACACTATTGTATAAACATAGTAGAATTGAAAGATAATTATAAAATAAGAGAAATATAGATTGCCTATGTAATCTTCGTAGGTGGGAGTGCACCGCACCAGCGCTCCTTAGGACGAGCCGCCAGTGCTTAGAGTTGTGCCACAAAATTGGGCGTAACCATACTTTACTGCCGTAATACTATGAATGAGTTCTCGTTTATCAGACTTACTGCTCTTATACTTATTGAAATTATTAGGTTAACGGCAAGTAATCAAAATAAGGTTCAGATCATGTTGTAGAGTTTTTTGCGCTGATTTCAGATTTATAACTAACTCAAATTTGACAAAATTGGTACTTACTGCCCTTATCGATAGTACGGTAGATGTGGCGTGGCTATAAACTGTAAAATGCTAAATTAGGTGATATTAAAAACACTAAATACAATATAAAGAATATATTTAATATATTTTTACATAAGTGTAGGTATATCTGCGAGTTCTGTAAAAATTCAAGCATATACAGTAAATATATGAATTTATCTTTATGTATCTAGGATGCAACGGAATAGTCAATGCCTGCACACAATCACAAACCACTCAGTTACCTGGAGTAATTTTTTCTGGTTCCAAAAAACTTTCCGATTCTGGCTCCGACATATTCCCATGGAGGTACCGATGCTCCATCTCGATGAAGTGTCCCATGGTCACCATCGTCACCAAGAAGTAAATCTGTACAAATATCCACATTATTGATAATTTCTTCTACACAATTAGCGTCGGTAGCTTGACGCCGAATGCCTCAGCAGCGGCGCGGGGCGGAAGACTTTCTTTTTATGACAAGTAATAATAATCACGCACAGGCAATTTATATGATTTTTATTTTGTTGGAGAACATGCGGCGCTTGTTGGGCATTGCATGAGATTTTTTTTTATAGCACATCACGAAATATTTATGTCGTTTTTCTTTAATAGCATTCGCAAAATGACGCATAAGTAAATAAAAATAAGCATCCGATAAATTATGCAACTGTTATTACGAATGTAAATAAAGTAGGGGTTAATTTTTCCGTCCACAGATAAAATTCATAATTAAATAGTACCAAACAAAATGGATCCCTTTTGCAACAATTAAGCTTTGCTTTCCAAGGATAGCGATGCCATATAGCAGCCGTGAATGAACTTTTCAAATTTCAGCACAATAAAAACAACTATCCTTTTTCAGCATTCGTACTGCCGCTATACGCTATATGCTATATCACTGCTATCCTAGAAAACGCATGTGAACGTTACCTGAGGACTGAAAAGTTGGTTCTGAATAAAGTAGTATAATTAAAATAAAGAGTATAAGGAAAAATAAATTTATTAACAAAATAAAGTCAACACTCATAAAATATCACCAGTATAGGCCGAGGGACGTTGTCGTAGTACAAATCAAAATAAATAGTTACACTTACTAAATTATATTCCAGTTTCTTGTATGTAGAGTTCATTTAGATTCTCATGCCGTCATACGGAGTCTGATCAATATAGCAGTCTGATCTATGGTCTGATAGTTCCTGGGATTCTTTTCATTTCGTAATAGGGATGTATCATCCGTTATATGAGACATCACATTATTATTTCCTTGCTTGTTGTGTCGACATGTAAGCTATACTTGTAAGGATCATGTCTGTTTTGCTGAATAATTGGCATGAACTTTCTTTATAAAACTTATATGTTTTTCGTCGATCAGCTTGTGTAAAGTTTTATATTTTGACATGTACATATGACATTCGAAAAGGAGTACGCCGCCGCTTATATTGATTACGAGTAATTTTTTTCCTCGAAAATGTGAAATACAATGCAATAAACTAAGAACAATAAAGCAAAATCGATTAAATTAAGTAAATTATTTAAGTTTAGTGCAACTATTTACCAAAAATAACAATGTATTTCAAAGTTAAAGTGAGTAATAAGTTCTATATCATGCTATCGTAGTAGGATTGTAGTCGATTCGTAGTACAGGCTACGTTGCTACGTACGAAACTACGTAGCACATGCTACATCGCTACGTACCAAACTACGCGCTAATGGGCTGTGTACACTTTACGATACAATTAACATTTGACACACAATCGAAGTTCGAAATCTTTAGTATTTTTATTGATTTTATTAGTCAGGACTCAGTTCTTATCACTTGGATAGACTCGAGCTTAATTAAATTAAAAGTATTTTATAAATAAAATTTTTGGAATTACATTGCAAATACCAATTCCGAAAAAAAAAACTAATAAACAATATTTTTAAACATAGCATAGTTTATATTGAAACCAAGTATCAAACACAGAACTGTATTAATCCATAATGCACACACTCACTGAACTTTATTAGTTGCAACGGAATTAAATCACGAGCGCCGATGAAAAATTGTAAATACAATTTAAAAATAAATGAAGCCTGCATCGGCCCCGATGTATTAGAGAGGCTCTTCATACGTAGGTATACACATAATATTGCGTCTTATAAGGTAATCTTAGATTTTACTAGCACATGTGATTTTTAATATAATGATGCAAGCAATAATTACAAAAAAAAAGTAAAATTAAAGTTTTTTTTTATTACTAAACTTTATGCATGTTATTAGATATTATTTTTTTTATATTAACTAGGTATAACTGCTAATAATATGTGTACGTTAGTAGAATATCGATATTTTCTTTTTACAAAATAATTGCACTCAGTTGTGAATTGGCCGAATTATACTATCATCGGTAAAATTTAAAATAAATAATAAATAGTTTAAAAACACGTTTAAAATAATTGTATAGAACATCTAGACAAGACGTCTTGTCTATCCGCTAATACAAAAGATTATATTCCTAAAGAATTGGTACCTACATTTAGCAAGCTGTAGAGCGCACTTTACAATACAGGATGTTTTTTCGTTGCCACCCTTAACAAAGGGTACTTACTCTACCTATATACATCAAATAAAGTAAGTTTATGCCAAAAAAAATGCTGGGAAACAATGTAATTTTTTTTATATTACTTGATCGGGCGAAATTTATAGTGTCCGGTGTTTATACTAATTTTTTCAGAGACAGATATTAATTATTTCTCATGAAAAAATATTTCTACACGTGTCAATGTGCATTTATGCAGAAAAATGCAGTCTATTTACTCAACTTTGGACCCTAATATTTTGGAAATCAGACACTTCCCAGGTATGCTTCCATGGAGAAGAATGATCATGATGATGAGGAGATTCTGTAGTTTTTGGGAAGGTTGACAACCAAAAAACATCCTGTATATCATCCGTAGGGTAAGCACGAACCTTTTTATGCGCCGCCGTAACGCTATCGACTCGCAAGTAAATTAATCTATGGAAATATGACAGTATGACGATCGCGTAACGGTCTATGGAGAGGTTTATAACACGAATACTGTAAACAAGTTAATTTTAGGTGTAGAAATTTTTGTATAAAACTCTTAAAAATAATTTGTATTAAGTCCTCAAGCCCGACTTTTAAAGTCATTACGTAACGTAATGGTTACGTGTGAGTAACAAAAGAGAAATCTCTTTGTTTATTATAATAGAAAAACTACGCACTAGCTCCTATTTCTAGAAAACGTTTAAAAATATACTTTAATTTGTAGGTACCTTAACAAAGGCAAAAATTAAAAAAGAAATAGAAAGATTAGTGATTTATTAAAATATTACATAATGACACTCTTGATTACAGTGATTTAATATACAAGTATTAAAAATCATGAAAACACTGCACTGTTTCTCTTCAGAAGAACCTTCAACTGCCAAAAATCTACATCAGATTAGATTCATCCATTGCTCAGTTTTAAAGAGTTTCGTAAAGAGTGAGGTCAATTACGGAGACGATGGAGAAATGGTTAAATAACAGTGCTAAGACAGTGTATCATCTATTCGTATTGACGTTCGTTGTCGTACATTCCCACCGATAGTAAGTAGACTTCATCAACTCGTATCTAACAGAATAAGGGGTGAATCAACTATTTAAGTAAGTGTTATTCAAGGTCTCGCCTCGGGTAAGCCCGAAGCCCATATTTTACTTTTATATCGGATAAATTATCTTGAATTTGAATTTGTTGCCTCGAGACGCCGCGCATCTCTAAATGCTGATTCAAATTTATCTCTACCCTCATTTTCATTTAAGTATCGTCTATATACCAACAATGTTCATGAAGCAGATACAGAAAGGAGATGACAGTGTCATTATCACTATATCATGTGACAGCCAATGCTAAAGTTTCGATTCTCCAACGATGGTCTAGCAACTCGTACACTTAGCACAATACAAAATGTCGCAATTACACTAACTGTTTTTACAGATTTGTCCAATAAACCGTGTGAGTGAATATCTTAAAGATTTGGCATTGTAAATGTTTTATTGAATAGTGAACTTAATGAACCACAGCTTAATAAAGCCTGCGTCCACAAGTTTTTTCAGTGTACAGTTAGTACACGATGCGGCAAAACTTCGGTATATACCGATGACTCCTTACTAGTAGCTACTTATTAAATATGTACAAGCCTTACGTTCACGTGATATTCTCTAATGTTATAAAACGATCCACATACACGCTATAAAAACAAAAATATCCACGCAAAGGTGTATAACTTAATTTTCAAAACACCTGCTCTTTATAGCTCCCTTTGCATTTATTTCAAGCACGTGTTACAAAGGACAAGACACCAACTACTTTAATTTTATCGCAATTTTTATCTTGTATTTATGTATTATCACATGTAGATGTGTTGAAAAATGTCGTATAATGACGAATGTTTAGTCATCCACGGTCATAGGACATATTATTATAATACTTAGTCTAAGTTTTCGTTGAGTATTACCTACATATGGTAGGGACGCACCTTTATAATACATTATAATAATAATTTCGGCAAAACCATTAAATGTTTTCACGCCTCTTAATTACTTGGAGAAATTTAAGGGACTTGTATTTACATACTCCGACGCTTTTCGTTTCCCTTTAATTATATTTTATTAAAGTTGTCTTCTATGCTGCTCTGGAAGTGAAAAAAAAGTGTAATACTACAGCTGCTTCTCTTAGCTTGCTTACTGGGCATACTATACAAGTCAGTAGAGGGACAGGAGGGTCTTGGTGTTTCGTAGGCGATGGGATAACCACCTGTCACTACTAACCGTACTTGTACATCTCAACTAGACCCTCAAAATTGGTCAGAAGTGGCACCATGTGGTCCTATCGTCCCTTGGTGCTCTGCCTACCCCGTAAAGGATAAAGGCGTGATTATATGTATGTAAAATTGTATGTAAAGCATTGTTAACTAATTACATTTCTCATTTTGGGTGTGTACTTAATATTTTTAATATATTATATATGTAACATCAACTAACGCTCAATGGCAATACTAGAGATCGAAATTAATTTCAGATGATTAAATTATAAATATATTAAATCACTTGAAATTAAATCTGAGATATGCTAAAATATCTCAAGATTAGTTATTCGTTAATAAATCGATCGACAGTAAATCTAATATAAAATTTACCGAAAAGTGTTTTGTTTCTTCTCTTGTGATTTAATTTTCATCTTGTACCATTATTTATGTTATACCACTATAATATTTAAGTATTACCTCCCTCATATTTAATAATATATACAACATATATAATCTTATTTATATACGTAATAATCATATTATTCGAGTGCGTGCCTAAAATTGTAAACTAACTATTCGAGATATTATTAAATAAGACACATATTTTAATAAACTAATAGGGAATAAATAGACCTTAATATGATTCAGTTAATTGCTTTATTTATTTGAAATATGACAAAAAATATTCAACATATCCACCATATTTCAATTTCTAGCAGTTGTATTTTACTACATCTCTTACTTTTTGTGTTAAATATAAGATTGATATAGATAAGTGTGTTACCTTCCTTCCTTCATTATAACAAATATGTAGGTATTATAATATGTGTAAGTATCATTTATGTCAAGGGTAAGCAGAAATCACTTGTGAACAATTATAAGTACAACTGTACAGAGTGTAACAAAAGAAGCATACAAATTTCCCACTTTAGGTAACCTGTACACCTAATTAAAATTTGATGTTCATTTTTCCACGGTGTGTAGATATATTCCTAAACTGCTAAAAAAGCCTTTAGATAAACTTATCTTGTTTATGGAATGCTATTATCATGGCATTTCACTTCGCATACCCTTTTTGTTACACCCTATATTGTTACTGTTGGAAAAATATACATATATATATTTTTTTAAATATGCAAGTAGAAGTTTGTAGTTTTTTCCTGCACATAAAGATTAGGTTTCAGATCAAATTCTTTCTTTTTCATTGAAATGAAACGCTATGTCATCAAATATATCAATAGTCGTAATATTCTACTACATCATAAAATATGAACAACCTTTATCATCGCACATATATCGAGAAAGTAATAAAATATAGGTAAAATTGTTCACCCACAGTTAATAATATCTCTGTATTTAAAAATTGGCGAGAACAGAAAATATCGACAGTAGAGACATTGTTTTTGACTCTAGAAAATTTTAATAAAATAGATGCTAGAGTCCACGGAAATACACATAACTTTTCAATAGCAAGGTCGCTTCCAAGGTTATTACTCGTATTCAATAACTCAAGAGCTGTAGGCAATAAGAGAAATATTCCAAAACATCATAAAAATGGCTCATAAATATTAATCTCTCGATGTGCAAGCGATGCCATAATCCCTCTAGATTACAATCTCAGACCAATAATATACTTTATAACGAATGTATGATTTTACGTACCATAGTGTAGATGGCAGCAGCATAGCAGCCCTTTCTTAAGCTACGGCAGCAGCAGCAGCTTTGAATGATGGCCATAGCCAGCCAGCACGTGGCCTGCAAGCAAAGATTGTATTTATCTCCATGGTAGCATAATCTAGACATACGGTATGGTGTCAAGCCAAGTTCAAGCTAACAGTACTGGCGAGCAGCACCGTGTGTAATATTACACGAACATTTTGCGCCACTTTTGATCCCCTCTTAAAAAATAGTACTAATACTGTAGGTACTAGTTGCTTTCGAAGACAAAAGGTGGAGTAGAGATGTCTTAACTTTACTTCAAGGTGTTTTCACAAAGAAAAGCTTCGCATGCTTGTACTAGGCTGATTGTTTTTTTATTAATAAGGCCGCCTTCGTTTCTACCTAATAACGTCATTATGTGTCAAACCCCGAAAGAGGGTGCTATATCGCAATATAGAAAGGACAGAAGCTAGACTTTGTGGCCGTGGAGAGAGTTATTGCCGCTTCACCAACTCACTTTGTGAGAAGCCACTAGGAAAAATATTATAGTATACTAAGACCTCATATTAAATGTGCACCCGGATTAGGCGTCTGTCCCTCAAATGGCCACCTTTTTTGCTATATACAAGGTGTGAGTAAAACGTTTAAAGTCACATACATTTGCTATATATAAGACGGCCAGTCAAATATTGATAATATGCTAACTTCAGGTCTTGATTCTGAAGTGAAATATAGTGAAAATTTACACTGGAAAATTCTGAATTTTTCCTCCTTAAAAAAAATCCGGATCAAAATAGTGTAGTTCGTTAAATAAGCTCTAAATAATGCCTTAAAAATAAAAAAAATATACGTGATTTAATGGAGATGACCAGTAATCCAAAAACAGAAATGTGTCACACAATAACCGATAAACCCTTTTAGCGAGTCATGGGATCGCCCGATACAATTGGCGCGTAAAGCAAATATTGCGGATAATCAAACCCAAAATACATTTCCTGAGAGTAAACTGTCACTGTCGTATAACTCAACATTATGTTACTTGTTTAGCATTTCAGTACTTGCCTGGCTGTCACTCACGCTTGACATTTCCGTCAACAGCTAGCCTCTTTATTTTTTCCACCAACCCAACCCTAATCTTTTTTATCTTTCCGCTAGAATTACAATATAAATTGGTAAGGTGATATTAATTAGTAGATTAAACTTAATTCAGGCTTCACTAATTCCTATCCAAAAAGGTTTCAAGTTGTATCGTGTAGATTTTAGTCGTTAACTTGGGCTTAGGAATGGGAAAGATAAATCGATAGATCTAGAAAAATGCTCTTAAGCAAAGCGGGTAGCATTGTTCTTTAATATTAATTTATTATGACTTATCCAATAGGTCCCTGAAAAAATCTGCGTCAGCACAGCATAATAAGGGAAAAGGGTGAGGGTTTTTTTTATTTTCATAATGTCCATTCATATCATACTTAAAATTATAAGATTACCCTCCCTTTATCTTTTTTCATTCATTGAAAATTTTGTATATATTCTGAATATATTTCAATAATTCAAATCGGGCAGAGTCTGAAGTATTCCAATTTGCAATCTCTCGTAAACAAACTTATTTACTGAAAACGCTTTAGAATGGACGACTCGGTTCCATAAAGTATTTGTTCGATAAACTGGCGTTGGAGAAGAGATAAATTAACGGCCAATTGTTGAGTTCAAGCATGAAGATTTAATTACAAATATGTAAAACCAATTTAAATTCAAAATACTTTGTTTGCTCAAAACAAGGTCAAGTTGGTGTTAGTTTGTTTGAGTGTCTTTTATTTTGCCCACATAGGCAAAAATTCCGTCCTTAAAAGTAATCCTACTTATAAACCAATTACTATTGGTAAATTGGCTTGAATTAATTGAAAACAAAATCTCAAAGATTTGTAAATACCACCACCGTTAGTTACATTGTCATGTCATATTGAGTATATTCTTCATTAAAATTACCGAAACGAATTTAGATGTCACGTCATAAACAAATTCCAAAATTTGTAATCACTGACATTGACAGGTCAGTCAATCGACGAAGACATACAACCAAAATTGAATTCAATTGAATTGTAAATTTGTTATTTGGCGTGATTATTTCAATTCGTTTTGGTAATTTTACAAAATTACTGGAATTTGTTTGTGTCGAAGATTGATAAAGATTGCTATTAAAATAGCAGACAAATAATTTCAAAACTCAAAGAAATATAAGCGACTATTACTATATATAATAAGATCGTGCTTAAGAGTTCACAATATATGCAATACAAAGCACTATGTTAGTATGAAGTATACACTCAAATGCCTCTAAAACGTATATTTTACTGTGAATGGACTTATTGGATCCTTTGATTCGAACCTATTAGGCGCTAGCTACCTTGTAATTCAATCAGTCCTCGAAGTTGGCTCGTAAAATGGGTTAGTAAAGCGATCTCATTCAATTCATTGCACTTAGTCAAGGGATGGTCAAAAGGATCATTAAGAATACTACGAGATAATAATATTATCCAAATATTAGTAATATGCCATGCCATGATCTAAATTAATTTGTACATAAGATCTCGTAAACAATGGCAGATCGCTTGGTAGTATTCGTGTCGGGGAGCAAATTTAAAATGATTTACCTAATTAAAAATCATAAACACCAAAAGTGGACATAAAATACAAGATAAAGTATGTAATATATTTACAAGAATATTGTTGATTTATAACTATTTTATGTACCTATTTTGAAAATCTTTTATAGTAAACTAGTCCAATTATTTCCGTGGAAAACTCACATATTCCGAAAAATGTGACTTTAAACGTTTTACCGTAATATAAAAATTTTGAAATCCGTTTAAAATTGACGGAAATATCGGTGAACATACATAAAAAAAAAATTATACATACAGACGAATTGAGAACCTCCTCCTTTTTTGAAGTCGGTTAAAAAATGGACTTATATTGCGATAAGTCCAATTAAGTATACAGGATGTTTTTTGGTTGTTAATGTTCCAGAAAACTAAGGAATCTCCTCATTATCATGATCATTTTTCTCCATGGAAGCATACCTGGGAAGTGTCTGGTTCCCAAGATATTAGGGTTCAAAGTTGAGTAAATAGACTGCGTTTTTCTGCATAAATGCACAAAGACGCGCGTAGCAAGATTTTTTCACAAGAAATAATATCTGTCTATGAAAAAACTAGCATAAATACTAGATACTATAAATTTCGCTCAATAAATTTGCCTTTTTTAAAACTTACTTTATTTGATGTATAGAGTACGTACCCTTCGTTAAGGGTGGCAATGAAAAAACACCTGTATAAGTAATTAATTTTTGATCGACTTCGAACGATTGAGCATGATCAAAATTCAACATTAAAGTATTTCAAATAAGTTTTTAAGGAGGTATTAAATTCGCTGAGTAAAGTGTGATTTAACACTTTTGAATTTTTAAAATAAATAATCTCTTTTTGCTCCCAAATATTTTACGGCCAATATATTTTCCAAATTATTACTTATTTTGTGAATATTAAAAATTCAGTTCTTAGTCGAAATCAGGAAGGGACTAATTCCATTATTTATCACATTTCAGTAAACACAATTAGCAGAAAGAGAAAACACTCTAAACAAGTGCTTTCGGAAGCGATTCGGCGGAAATTATGTAGAAATTACCTGGAGCCAATTCTGGTAAATCTATCTGAATGAAACGCAGCCGTAAGGAAACCGTCGAAAAGTACAGTGCGCACTTTTCATCAGTTTACCCAAAGTCTCACGTGCCAAGAGGTGAGCCTACCAACGCTTTTACGAATCAAATGGGAAGTGTTTTCTTGGCAATTTCCCTGTCAATCATGACGAAAACTATTATGCTAACGCTGAGCGACAATAGAACGCGGCTATATCGAAGCTTAGTGTATTCTATGGTTCAATCACCATTCAGTCGGTCGTCGAAAAAAAAAGCGTTCTTGTTGTCTTGACGTTTCGATCGATATCATCCGTTAGAATACCACCCTTTGAATTTATGGTAAAATATTCACCCCGTAGTGAAACAAGTGAAATAAGTTTAGGTGTACAATTTAGAGTATTACCTACCAACATTATTAACCGAATTAAAAGTAATAAACTACTTTTTATTTTAAAGTTAATAAAATTCTATGTCCTGACATTATTCTCATACAAAGTTTCATATCTGGAATAAAAAATCTGAGATACATCTTGATCACTTGTATTGAAATTTATCGTAAGTACATTGATTGTAAAAATCTTATTTAATCACTTGAGGCCGCCTACGACTCCGTCCGTATTTTTAGAATTTCCGTTTTTCCCTTTACCGTGAACATTTTAGGAATTTTTTCTTTCAGTTTTCCTATACTCCCCGAGTACGAGAATAAAAGACATAGAGGCGTAGAAAGTAGGGAAAACGCGAAGCTCAGAACCAAGCGGGGTAGTGGAGGACCTCTGCCCCATCTAGGGGACACAGGAATATAAGTACCTAATACCCGAGAAATATAGGTTGCTTTCAGCTGCTTACTAGGTGGTTACGGTAGTGCTTCGTTTATCAGTCAGTAATTCAGTAAGGAGTAAAAAGTTTACTCTTATACTAGCGGCCGCCCGCGACTTACACTGCGTTCTGCGTACTGACTCACACTCTAGATTATTCTAATGTAACATATCGGACAAGTTTCATCAAACTCTAGTCAGATTTTTTTGCGTTCAAGGCTAACAAACGCCCACTGTCACATACTGTAACATTAATACCTTATATCAGTAGGAAGGACTAACATTACGCCATTCAAAAGTATTAATATTTTACAAATAAGTAGAATATTAAATAAACCGGGGTAAAAAGTAATTAATATCAGGTAATGATCAATTAATTTTCCGATAAAATAATATCGCCGATATTAATATTTCCAGTACAGTGAATACTTTTATTGACAGGTTTAATGTTTACGTGATTAAATATATAATCATACATTAATTATTTCCAGAAGTGGGGAAAGAAGTGCAAATCACCCATCCAGATTTCTTCCACCTCTGCCATCATAATAAATGTGTGTAAACTTTTAAATAATTTCATATTATTTTTTATTCAAATTCACATACATACTCGTATAAGTAAAAATAATAAATTTAGTTCTAGCAATTATGAAACACTAAATTTAGGTCGAATTAATTTCATACTGAAATAATGAAAAAATACTCTTGTGTTGAGTTAAAAGCAAGTTAAAAAAGTCGGAAAATATTGAATGTTTCTTCGCAAATTTTCAGTGGTTTTCGCCTAAGAATCATGGTCTGAAGTCTGCATATTAATATTTGCCAGGCTGTCACTCACACCCTGTATGATTAACCTACTAATAGTCATCGGTAGTTTGAGAACGAGCCTTTAGTGCTCCATTTATGGAAATTGTAGCGAGCGGGTCAAGCCAAGCTCAAGCCATCTAACATCAAAGACGTGGGGAACCTGGATTAATGGATATGCCTATAACACCTGGCTATGTTTATATTTATCACTAGGGGACGCCCGCGACTCCGTCCGCGTGGACTACAGAAAAAAAAACAAAATATCGAAATCATCCGGGATAAAAACATTTTCCTGTGATAAAAAGTAGCCTATATGTTAAGTGGGACCTGTCACAATATATTCCTGAAAACTGTATCGAAATTGGTTCAGCCGTTTCGGAGATTAGCGTGCACAAACGCACAGACAAACAGACAAAAATTCAAAAAATCATTGTTTTGGGTACTATTGCGATGATAAAGGTATTCTATAATATATTTTCTTATATATCTACCATGTACAGACAGCGATCCGTTACATTTTTATTATATGTATATAGATTTTTTAGTTTTTAGGGTTCTCACGTATTATATGAAAACCTCACGTCGTCGCGATGTCCATCTGGCTAGCGGTACAGTATTTTTTTACATATTTCAAAAAAATCTATGTTATAAATGAGCATTTGTACAATAAATCCCCGATAAGATAATGACATCATTAATTATGATTTTGACCAAATTAGTGTGATTAGTTCACTTTTCCTTTCGCATTTTTCCTTCGAGATACTCGCAGTAAAACAGCATGTATTTATTTATCTATACCTTAGATGAAAACAAAATAGCGGAAGATAGGGCACGTCCTTAAAATCGTCAACTAGAAATTAGGCATGCTACACAACTACACGCACGAGTACACACACAGCTGTAATTCTATTTAACGTTGTACACTACTGAGCGATAGAGACAAACCTATTTATTTCGACAGTAGCGCGAGCGAGACAAGCGCGTTTTAATAGAGCATCATCGGAATAATTTCGGGTTGAGTCGTGTCAGCTCATGTGACCCAGACAATAACTATGGTAAGAAGCTACTGCAAAAACGAAACACAGCGGGCGCATTCGCACACGCAGGGCACGTGTTTGCTTGTTTAACTTGTCGCACATAGATGTATCATATATTTTTTTCTCGCTCTGCAAAATGGCGATCAAAACAATGAGTGAATTTACAATTATTAACCTAAGAATTTAAAGTTTTCGTGTACTTATGCGTGAAAAGTGATTCCATGTGATTTGTTTTTTTTGAGTGATTAGTACAACGCACAAAGGCACATTAAGGTATTTTGATACATAAGGAATTTTGATAACTATTACCCCGCTTAAAATAAAAAAGAATTTCTTCCGTCACACGAGCGCGCTATTGCTACTCTCAACTACAAATGAGTAAAATCAGGCGACGTTGGCCTAATTTACTATTTTGTTTTCATCTAAGATCTATATAGGTACATATAATAAAATTGTAACGGATCTATGTTTGTATACGCTAATCTCAGAAACGGCTGAACCGATTTAGATGCAGTTTTTAGGAATATGTTGTCACAGTTCCCACTTAGATTAGATATAGGCTACTTCCCGGGAAAATTATCCCGGTTAATTTAGACATTTTGTTTTTTCTGCAGTCCACGCAGACGGAGTCGCGGGAGTCCACTAGTGCTTCAATATATTTCTTTAATGATTTAACGTAACGATTTCATCTGTATCGACCCTATAAACGCGTTTCCATTATACCGTAGCGTTTTATATCTCTGAAAATCACGTATAAGCCCATTTTATCGTGTCACACAACATAGCGATAGCTCTATATAAATAAGCTACGTCTATCGTTACGACGTAATGAGAACACGCCCTAAGGGTATTGCATGGCATTTATAGGTGGCAAATGTAAAAAATTGAGCTTTTAGCGGGGTTTTGACGTTTACCTCTTTTCTCCCTAAGGGGTACTTTACATGATTAAATCAGGATTTATTAGTGTTCTGTACTAAAAATGAAATACGGAACCCTTATAACATTTCGTCCATCTGTGTGTCCGTCGGTACGGATAGGTATAATTTTTTTTTAATATGGGTGGATTAGGGTACTTTCCGGGTACATTTTAAAAAAATCAAATGAAAGAGGATCTCAAATATATTTTTGCTATTGTAGTAAAATGAACAGATTTCATTTTGTTAAAGAAAGAAGACGATACCGCCTAAACTACTCGAAACCTTTTAAATTTTTTGCTATTGTACAGAACCGTCTTTACGCGAGTTAAATTCGCACTTTGCCGATATTTTTATTGATTCAATTTTTAAAGGACTAAAAGAAAATACATCGGTAAGCGCTATTATTACTTTCCCTAAGCTCCACAATGAGTTCTTTTTTAGCAACGTGCTATGAATTTGTGTAATGTCTTGGGGGGGTGAAAGAGATACCACTATAAGAAAAGCGTGATATCTCACTTCCACAATGAAAACAATCGCATTGCGTAGCGTAGGAGTTATATCAACTCTTACAGCATATTTATTTCTATCATGGACGGGAAGATGTCGCTAAAGATTGCTTATAATAAGTATAGTCCCGCTTTAGCGAAACACGCCTCATTTTAAAATATACAAAATATCTCTTTAAGGTAGATTTCTTTCAGGAAATCAATCGAAGTAAAAGGTACTTATTTTAATGCTACTAACAATATTGATTATAGATGGTCTAGCAAAAAAGGTAAAGCGAATGCTATGATAATAGCTTAGTATAAGGAATCTATCCACGAAAATTGACAAATACCTGAATTCATAAACATACAGGGTGTGGGTGACAGCCAGGCAAATACTAAAATACTGGATAAGTACCATTGTGTTGAGTTATACGTTATAGAACTTTTTTGAGGGCAACATTTTTACGAAAATCATCTTTTGTAAAATTATTAATAAAGAAAATGGAAAAAAATCTTTACCCGAGTGGAAATCGAACCCACGACCGCTGCAAACCGTGCCAGCCGCTATAACCACTAAGCCATTGGGTCAATAATTTTATAATATATAATATCTTGACTAAGATAAATTTATAAAAACTATGATTAATGGAGAAGCCATTAATCATATTTTGGTTAAAATTTAATTTTTAAATCATTATCTAAGGCCTAATTAAACAAACTAAACTATTTTTCCTGAAAATGTGAAAAATTGTCAGAAAATTTTGGAATTTTCCTAAGAAAATTTTCAGTTTTTTCCGCCTCAGAATCATGATCTAAAGTCATGGTACCAATATTTGCCTGGCTGTCACAAACACCCTGTATACAGGCTGTTTTTTTGTTGCCACCCTTAACGGTACCTACTCTATACATCAAATAAAGTAAGTTTATGCCAAAAAATGCTGGGAAACGATTTAAATTTTTTGGAAAAAAAAATTACTTGATTGGACAAAATTTATAGTGTTCAGTGTTTGTGTTAGTTTTTTTATAGACAGATATTAATTATTTCTCGCGAAAAAATCTTACTACGCGCGTCTACGTGCATTTATGAAGAAAAACTCAGTATATCTACTCAACTTTGGACCCTAATATCTTGGAAACCAGACACTTCTCAGGTATGCTTCCATGGAGAAAAATGATCGTGATGATGAGGAGATTCCGTAGTATTCGAGAACGTTGACGTAGAAAAATCACCTTGTATAAAAATAAACACGTGATTTTGAGTTAGGTTTTTATACCCCTTTTGGTACACCCGTATAAAACAATGTCAGAAAAATTTATACGGATAAAAGTGGAGAGAATACATGATAAATACAGGAGCTTGTAAGGAAAAATATACTTGTACCTATAATATATAAATATATAAATATACTTGTAATATTTTCATTGGGATAAAAAAAAAGAGTAAAATATTACTAATGTATAAACAAATTTATCTTTGACAGCAATAATTCTTATCATAAAATTATTAATAAAGAAATGGAAAAAAATCCTCACCCGGGTGGGAATCGAACCCACGACCTCTGCATTCCGCGTGTCAGTGCTCTAACCACTGAGCCACCGGGTCAATTACTCGGATGACGAATTTTAACATCTCTTTTCTAAATTACATATTGGCAACGTTATTTTTTCATCCCGATAGCTATACACTAGCCAAATCTCGGCAAACAAAAAAATTCTTATTTTAAAAACCATATATTATATGAAGAATATTGACTCATAAATATGTCAAAACGTGTAATTACACAAAAACAAATTTCTGTTATTCTAACCGCAGAATAATTAATAATCGCAATTTATAAGCGATTTAATTGAATTCTTTTAGATAGGAGAATCCCCGGGAGGTGAAAATTGATAATTTAACCTTAATATGTTGTGCTGACATAAAGACCTATATAAAAAACAGGATACGGAAACAGCGTGTAACAGAAGGAATATTTTAAGCTAAATGCATTTTCTGAAATAAGGCACACATCCTGCAATAAAGTGCAACAAATTCGGTCACTTCTTGCAAACTTATAAGCAATTTTTCTAACATACTTGAGAATACACACACACACACACACACACACACACACACACACACACACACACACACACACATACACACACACACACACATATATATATATATACGAAAAAAACATAATATGCAATAGTTTGCAAACTTTTCCATTTCTGTATATATATGTATGTATATATATATGTATATATATATATATATACAGGATGATTTTTGGTCGTCAACGTTCCCGAAAACTACGGAATCTCCTCATCATCACGAGCATTTTTCTCCATGGAAGCATACCTGGGAAGTGTGTGGTTTCCAAAATATTAGGGTCCAAAGTTGAGTAAATAGACTGCGTTTTTCTGCATAAATGCACATAGACGCACGTAGCAAGATTTTTTCACGAGAAATAATTAATATCTGTCTATAAATAAACTAGCATAAACAGCATAAATAGCATAGACACTATAAATTTCGCCAGATCAAGTAATTAAAAAAAAAAAAAATCAAAAAAAAAATTTTTTCCCAGCATTTTTTTTGACATAAACTTACTTTATTTTATGTATAGAGTACGCACCCTTCGTTAAAGGTGGCCACAAAAAAATCACCCTGTATATATATATATATATATATATATATATACATATATATATATATATATATATATACAGAAATGGAAAAAGTTTTATATATATATATATATATATATATATATATATATATATATATATATATATATATATATATATATATATATATACAGAAATGGAAAAAGTTTGCAAACTATTGCATATTATGTTTTTTTTCGCAGTAGCAGTAATAAATTTCTTGTAGGTAATTTTAACTCACCTTGTAATAGAAATAATTACAGAAATAATTAATAGAAATAATTAATTGTAATTACACAGGTAATTACAACTTCATCGAGTGGTTACGAATTGATGCTCAACTTGTAAACGAAAATTCAAATGAAATAAACAAGTTTTAATATATCCCCGCGCCCGTCAAAAGTTCACCGCCTCGGAAAACTTGTCTAAACTTGGCGAGACTCTATACATTTTAAATAAACTTCCTAATATACCAACTGTATTAATTTGAAAATAAAACCAGCAATTTAAATTTTCATGGAGAATAATAAGAAATAATGACATAATATCATAATGACGGGATAATTTTAAAGTTTCATCGCAATGAAATTCGCCGCACAGCACAATTTAGGACAAATTACAAGAAATAAAACTTTTTAAATAAGATCACCTTACCTGCGCCACGGCCCGCGTCAGTGGAAGCACTGAATCAACCTTTATAGTCCATTTCAGTTTCGGTATCTTTCGAGGGGAAGCGACTTGCAACTTTATTGTTAAATAAGAATTTAATCAGAAATTAATCATAAAGTTCGTGTTTAACAAAAAAATAATCACTAGAACACTGCAATCAGTTCGTTTTACTAGTTTTAGGTGTGAAAAGAACACGTAAGTGATGAAGTGTGATCGCGATACTTTGGGACGTGAGTTCGGAGCTGCACGGTATGGAGGACTACCCCGAGGAAAGCGCCGTCCCAGAGTGACCCGCCACTGAGTGAGCCTCCACCGAGGTAGGTAAAGCTGCGCGCACATAGGCCGAGGGTCGTGATGGAATTGAAACTGCCGCGGAACCACCGTATTTTTTAAATATTTTACACCGTAATCTATATAGGGAACACATTTTTTTATGTAAAGTAATATGTCTTGAATGATTCATCAACATTAAGGCAAAACTACTAAAGCTAAAAACGTGATATTTGGTCAGAGGCTTATTTGTATGACGTTTGACGTATTAAGAAGAGATTTACCGAAATCCCACGGGAATGGAAAATTACGAGAATTCTAAAGTTTACGCTGACGAATTAGTATGGGAACCGCTAGTTGTATATAAAAATGCCTAAAACTGAAATGCAATTTCACGCCAGTTTTATTTTCGTTCGCAAATCGTTGGCCTAATCTTAAGCCAATCCGCCCTTCGTACTACACTTAAGGGTACCTTACTAGGTAGGCGCGTTTATTTTGGGCCCACAAATATTATTCCCTCTTTGTAATCTGAAAATGACGCACGAGTGCTTTTTTAAAATTCCAAAGTACATACTTAATTTGCTGTAATTTTTACGAGATTTTTGGGCCAGAAACTGTAACGTATATATCTATTTTTAAGAGGGTAGTGAAGTGTACAGTTTTTAGGTAGGTTTATATTTACAGGTTTTCTTATAAAAAATACTTTTATTTAAATGTCTTTTCACCGTGAATTTGTTAAAACCGTGATCCCAACCAACTATTTTTGTGCATTTAAATATTATATATTAAAATATTAGTAGTAACAAAGACCTTATATTGCACCTTTGCTTTTAAGTGAGATAGATATAATTTATAAATTACACCTACACGGACAGCAACAACATAGAACAATGAAGACTTTATATTTTATTTAAAATAAAAAAAAACCATACAAAAACCACTTGAATGAAATTTTGCACAATGTAGGTAGGTAGATACTCAAAAATATCACTGTTCTAGGCTGACTCTCATATTCAATTCAAATAAAAGAAAACCGACAGCATGGGGAAAGGAATAACAAGAGCAATGTTATAAAATGTTGAAATATAAAGATTTGTTTTTGAGTTTGAATGTTTTTGACGTTTGCATACTACCACTTCAATTTATTTGTCTGGGGGTTTCAGGATATTTGAATTGATGATGTCATATTACTGTACCTCGGAGCCAACTCTCGAAAAGTCTCGAGTTGGAACGAAGCCGAAACGGAACCGTTGTAGACGCTCAGAACAAAGCAATAATTACTCTATGGTGACGTAATTAGACACAATTCAGCAATTGTTTTTATTCCGTCATACTGGTGACCGATGCGTGCTAAAATATACCCTATTACTCAAGCGGTAAGTATATATTGCTTCTTACCGCGTTTCGTTAACGGTTCGTTAATGGTTGCGTTTCGGCTCAAAGATTTTCAAGAATTGTCCCGCTGTGGAATCAGTGCCATAAGTTTTACCGTTCCGTTCCGTTCCGTTCCGTTCCAGGGTGGTGTGCTGTTTCCTTTACTTCTTCCCCTTTTTATTAATACCTTGGTGCGTGGCATATTCCCTTCTAGCTACCATCTTTATGCTGACGATTTACAATTATATAGAAGCTGTGCAGTTGATGAGCTGGTCGGCAATTTGGATAAGATTTCAAGCGACCTAAGGGCAATTGGTGAGTAGTCGAGGTGCTTTGGTCTCTTTGTTAATCCCTCAAGACTGGATATGGCATCTTTGCCTAAACTGGAATTTAACGGAGTACCACTGGATTACAGAGTTAAAGTAAAGAACCTTCGTTGGAGTATACATGACTAACGATATATCATGGTCCGTCCATGTATCAGAGGTTAGTCGTAAAATCTTTGCTAGCATGCATTCTCTTAAGCGTATGCAAAATTTTCTCCCTGTCCCAGCTAAGATTACGCTGGTAAACTTTCTTCTGCACCCGATAATCTATTATGCTGACGTCTGCTATTCTGACATCACGGAGGAACTTCTGGATAAACTAGAACGCCTTCAGAATATGTGCATACGATACATCTTCGGTCTACGTAAGTACGATCATGTGTCCCATTACCGTACCAAATTAAAATGGCTAAATATTCGTTTCCGCCTTGACTATCACCTTCTCTCTTTTATTATTAGCATTTTAAATAATTCTCTTTCCCCTCAGTGTCTTCACGAATGTTTAATTCAGATGAACGTTCTCTCCGCGCTTGACGCAATAAAACCCTTCGGGTGCCTGAGCGAAATGCGGCTGTTCTCGAACTACTTCTTGGCCACGGCTGTTCGTCTCTGGAATAAGCTTCCGCTGGAGATACGAGTCATCTTCGGCAGCGGTTTTTAAGTCAAGGGTGCAAAATCACTACATGACTGCATAACGAGACAGAGTGTTATGTGGTTTGTCTATGTTATCGTATGTAGGTAGTTCTTAAGTTTTTTTTTCATGCTATTCGTTTTTATTGTACGGTTATAAGCTTTTTCTCCAGAATTTGGTTAACTGGTAAAAAAGCTTTAAAGCATTAAGTTTGCCCATGTACAAAAATTATTAGTACAATAAAGTGTTTATTAAAATTGTATCTCTGTTTAAATTCTCGGGACTACAGAGTCCCGGCCCTTTAAGAGGCGTGCTATTATTAATAATTTCTGTACATATATAAACAAATACTTGCATGACAAACAGTGCGCCTATATTATACATACTTTGATTGTTATTCCATAGTCTAAGATATAGTAGGTAATTATTTCTATTTAAAAAACTAGTGGACGCCCGCGACTTCGTCCGCGTAGCCTGCAGAAAAAACATGTCTAAATTATCCGGGATAAAAATATTTTCCCGGGGTAAAAAGTAGCCTATGTGTTAATCTAGGGTGTCAGCTAACGCCATACCAAATTTTATTAAAAGCGCTCTACCCGTTTTTACGTGAAAGAGTAACAAACATTCATCCATCCATCCATCCATACGAAATGTCGAAGTCCAGAAGCGTCGTAGTTGAGAGTCTCAACTTGAGACCGCCGCGCCATAATCTAGGCCCACCGTAATCATATCCTGTCGAAGTCAAGAAGTGTAGTAGTCGTCGTAGTCAAGAAATGTCAACAGGGCAACCACAAACGAACCGTTAACGAAATGCGGTGCGAAGCAATATATACTTACCGCTTGAGTAATAAGGTATATTTTAGCATGCAATGGTCGCGAGTATGACAGAATCAAATCAAATATCTGTCTTATGCTGAAATGAGTCTTATAACGTCATCGTAAAGTATTTATTGCTTTGTTCTGAGCGTCTACAATGGTTCTGTTTCGGCTTCGTTCCAACTCGAGACTTTTCGAGAATTGGCCCCCAGGCCCGTAGCAGGCGAAAATCGACGAAATCAAGAACTGTCGTAGTTGAGGCTCGCCGTAGAAGCGTCGTAGTCGAGGCCCATCGAAAGTAAGGAGCATCGTATTCGCGACCCGTTGTGGCCGTAGTGAAATCCTGTAAGATATAACGTCGTAGTCGAGGCCCGTTGTAGTTGAGACGTATCGTAACGGAGACCCGTCGTAGTCGAGTTCTGTCGTAGTCAACACGCGTCGTAGTTCGTTCTTCTAGTTCGTTAGTTCATTTGTTCCTAGCTCGAAGTAGACCGATCCGATCACATCGTTCGCTCCGCGTTTATATGGTTCCTGCTACATGCGACAACGAGTTCGTTCTTCTAGTTCGTCAGTTCCTAGCTCGAATTAGGCCGATCCGATCATATCGTTCGCTCGTTTTAATACGGTTCCTGCAATATGCGACAATATTTATGGCATGTTTTTAATCTCTAAAAACTGCAAAAATTTCTAAATTAATGAAATTTCATAAAAATATTAGTGTAATAAAATAATCCTTTACCTATATTTTTCGCCTTTTATATGTTTAGCTATCCCGTACGTGACGATCTTAGTTCAGTCGACGTCAATCTCGTTCATTCGCCACGAACTAACGAACTACAAAATGGGGAATGAAGGAACTAGTTCGCGTAATTCACCTGTAGGAGCGCTCTTTTGACCTAGTTCGTTCGCGAACTACACAAGACTAATCCTGTCGCGTCATAGACGAAACACCTCGTAGGCAAAACACGTCCGTAACCAAGACAAGAAATATCGTAATCGTGCCAAGTAAAACTGGCTCTGTCACTACACGTTCAACATTCTTGTCAACACCAAGGAAATTGATCACTTCTTTTCTTCCTACATAATGTGAACTGTGCATAGTAACGTCCCGTCAACGTAGGCAGTTATAGTAAGTAATAAAAATGTTTTACAAGTAATATTGCAAAAGGAACTGTCATTGTTCGCGATATCCCTCATGCTGATAAATAAGTGAATTGCACAGGCGTATTTTTTTCGCGGCGTCACTTATATTATATATTTTTTTTGAAGTAGTACTTGTACCTACTCTAATGAGGCAATAATTAAAAATCTCCTGTATAGAATATTTTAAGAGATAAAAATTAATTAACTACTCATTTCATATTTTGGTGGTCTGTTCACAATCTACTTTAATGTGTAAAAAACGTAAGAAATACAAACAAAACTAATGTTATTTTCTGAACATATTAAGTTAATCTACTAATTAATAGTATAATCAGGGTATTTAGAACACCAGTTAAATTTAAAATACCGTTAGAAGATCTGTCCGAGCGAAATACACAATTTTGTTGGAAATTATAAAAGGGACTCTATACATCCCTACAGTGCGTTTCGAAGAACCAGGAACATATCCCTATTTTAAGCATGTCTTGGTCACCCACTAATCGTGATCAGTTCTGCTCCACGTGCTATAGTTTTCCCGTCAGAAATTTATGAAATCTTTTTCAGACAAGTGCGACAGTTTTTTTGCAATATTGGTGTCTGAATTTGAAGTATTGGTAAAACTTGTAACAGAATGAGCTTTAATGGACAGCAAAAGTAATGCTTACCCCACAGTGGTACACGAAAATTACGATACTCCGTAACGCTATCGTCAAACTGTCAAAATATCTTGCGAGTCGATATGGTAGAGCCGCGATAAAAGTTCGTGCTTACCCAATGCTTACCCTATAGGTTTAACGGTGATTAATTAAATAGGTATTCGTGAGGAAAATTTAATAAACCTATCTGGGTTCTACAGTCTGAATATTTAACACATGTCATGTTGTGAAAATGGAATTTCACGCAGCTTGTGACTACCAAATTTACATTAAAATAAGAGAGATAGCAAGATACGATACATCCCCAGCAATAAGACATGTGAGGCACATTGCTCCTATTCCTAAGCAATTCAGCTATCGCAAATGCGTGGTAGCAACTATCCCATCTAAGTAATATATACAGGACAGTCGACGACAAAGACTTCAAGCTATGATTCTGATGAAAAACACGCGGAATATTTTCAACGTATAGGTACCTAAGTAACACAAATAACAGTTTTTTTTCTGCACAATATATCGTAGTTTATAAAAGAGAAGCAGTAGCTGACGATTGACTATTATCAAACAATGAGCCAACCAAACAAAAAGTACTTTTCTCATAATCAAATAGAAAATATATTAGTAAAACCATTGACATTTAGCTCAACCTAATGGTGTTTGTTCCATATTTAAGTGTTTTCCCAACTGTCACTTACACCCTGTAGTTGTTTAGCAAGTCTTATCGGGGCAGGTTGATTTTGAAACTTGCGACTGGTCGGTAACTGGTCGCTAAATGTCAAAAGACGACAGCCGCCGATCAGTCGCAAGTTAGTTAGTTAAAAAAACATAATAAAAAAAATAAAAAACACGACTGAGTAAAAAGAACCAAACAATGTAATGATAAAAATAAAACTGAAAAGATGAAAACAAGCACTTAGATGTCTGGTGGTCTAGAATTCTATAATATTATTATGGAATTAATACTATTGAAGAACATAAAATATTTTATAATGATGTAACATAACAACTGAACAGCCAGGATCCATTGAAATATTAGCTTGGCTGTCGGATAATGGATCCCGACTGTTCAGTTGTTATAATAATAATAATAATAAGCCCGCAGGGCAGCTTGTGGCGAGCTGTTGGGAGGTAGCGTTCCCACGGACCTGAAGTACTCCCGGGGGAAGACCCTGTTCCTCATCTCCGGCGCCGGAGTGAAGTCTGACGAGGAACAGTTCCCCCACCTCTGCCTTGCCTTCGCCGGCCGGGCAGAGTGGAGTCGCGAGAGCTATGACACCTCGAGGGTGGACGTGCCCGTCAGTAAGTGGCGAGTTGGCTTCGATTTAAAGTCTAGGGGCACCCCTCCACCCTAGCCACTCACCAAATGTTGCCCCCTTTGTCGCTCCGTGCGTGCGGCCGTTTCAGAGGGCCCATGAAATTATGAGACTTGGTTGTAATGGTAGGCGTCCGTTAGTCTCCTTCAATAGCCCAGTTACCCAACCCCACCCAACATTCAGCCCCATAGCCCATGACCTTTGTTTCCATCGCATGACATAGATCTGCACTCCAATAGTCTTGCACATGGCGGGGACCATCGCCGGGTGTATCATATTGTGCGGTCAACGATGGTATCCGCCATGTGTATCCCACACCATATTAAAGTTCTCTAAAAAGGGCCTCTACATCTTGGCCACGGCCCGATGCACGCCTCTAAAGGACTGGGACTCTGTTGTCCCGTGAATTTCTAAAGAAATAATAATATTCACACACTACACAACACATTAACCTAGTCCCACACTAAGATCCCTAAGGTCTTGTGTCGTGGGTACTAAGTAACGGTATATAAATACATAGATAAGTATAGAAACATCCATGACTCGGAAACAAACATCAATATTCATCATATCAATGTTTGCACCTACCGGGATTCGAACCCAGGACCTATGGCGTCGTAGGCAGGGTCACTACCTACTAGACCAATCGGCCGTCGTTATGTTACATCATTAGAAAATATTGTATTTTCTTCAATAGTATTCATTCCATAATAATATTATAGAATTCTAGACCATGTTTTTATTTTATACTTTTCAGTTAATACGAGTATAGCTCTAATAGGTAGCCTTCACGAAACGTGCTCGCCATGCTCGGCAGTAAGAAGTTTTTTTTACTCCTTTTGCTTAAAAACTTATATGCGAGAATGGTTGTTACGCAACTTTCAATCGATATAGATCCTAAACGGTTAGTCGAATAGAAAAATGTTGAGAAAACCTAAAAATGATTTTCAAATACCTATTCAACTATACCCCACTCGATATAGTTTGTCGACTTAAATTTTTTCATTTTCACAAAATGGCGTCCAGTAGTCGCCATATTGGATTTTCACTAACGTCATGTCATTATTGACACTCGCCGGACTGAGAGGAATCGATTGACGTATGAATTATACAAATCGGATGAGATGTTTGGTCTGTGTAGTGCTTTAAAGGAACATACAAACATACATACATACATACATGCATACATACATAGGCTGTTAAACACATTACCACTCGTCGCGCAGTCGGGTAAAAAGTTTGTCGTATTTTGTGTGCCCGATCATTATCGCGACACTCACTGTCAAACATGACTATGACAGATGACTGTACTAACTTTATCAGCTTAGAGTGCAGACGTTTTACATAACATATGTGAAAGCGTAACAAACATCCATCCATTCATACTCGTACTTGTATAAAGTATAAAGAAGTATGTATAAAGTTAATGACGTCTCTATCTTAATCGCATTATAAAGAAAGACATCACAAAATTAAAATTTATTCATTAGTTATAACTGTTTGCGTAGTAAAAATCTGCCCTTAGACCAGTAGGATAGTTACCAAATGTCATTTGTGACAACGATTATCGCGAAATTGAAGCTATCGCGGAATTGCGACTATCGCGTTATTGCGACCGGTCGCAAGTTACAAAACGGCTTGCGTGTGCGGGTGTTCAGCGATTCCCAGCCACTTAACCCACATGTCAAAGCGAGCTTGCAGTCAAGTTTCCGCCACTATGGAGTAAAGGTAGGGCGTTTTTTCATATAACCGGAATAATCAGAATAATATCCGGTTTGGTAACATTTTGGGTGTCCAAAACATGAATATACGTATCCTAGTTACGTGAAATGAATATTTACTGTTGTTTTTGAGCCTTTACATTGGTATAAGTATTGCAGTATCATTTAAATGCTCCTGACATATATAGGTATTGCCCTCTAGCTAAAGAACAACGAATTCTTATTTTTATAAGGTTTAGATATTTCCAAGCGCCCCGTTGTAGTTTAGCTATAAAAGATCCTTCGGATGATAATTTGTTTTTAAATAGAAATTATTGAGATATCTAAACAACCTATACGTACGTGTTGTTAATAGTTCTTAAAATATTAATTGTTTGGTTCAGTCATAAATGAGGAGTAGGTTTCAGAAAGTACGCAGTATCTATTATTGACGACGCTACGAGACTTGTTTACGTTTATTTACATACAACTCTACATTTTCCCATAGAGGGCAAAAGTGTGCAAGTACACACTCACCTTTTCAGTTATTTTAATCTGGGATAAAAAAAATCAATTACCTGGAACAAAACCTTCACAAGAACACTTTCGTATTAAGATTCATGTTTCGCTACTTGTGCTCGCTCAACCCTCCTTAATCGAATTACAGAGCACTCACCGCCTTAAAAGACTAATGCAGGTACATACGAGCAAGAGCAAGAAATAACGTAAATTAAAATTTAGGCCTGAGAAGGAAAATAAACAGTATGTACCGTAATAAAATACAATTTTTTTCTTAGTATCAGCCTCAAAAGAAGAAGCGATGGCCATATAACATATTATGTAGATTGTACTAGATCTGTCTAATATAAACAGAAGAAAGGTAGAGGCTACGTAGAGGTCACCACTAATCTGGTAGTATAAAATACAAGGAGACCTCAGAAAGCCCATTTTCCTGAAACAATAATATAGCATAGATCATCCTGGCACAGAAGTGTAAGGAGACCCGACCCAAGTTATGGGAAAAGAGCAAAACAAAGATGAGAAAATTACAAAAATGTCTATTGTGGTTGTGCTGCAGTGAACTTGGCATGCTCATTTCTTAGTGGTAACTTTTCGCTGATTCGAATGAGGTATGTTTGGAACGTACTAAATAAGTATAGAATGAAAGGTTTTTACGCGCCGCCGTAAAGATAACGCGAGTCACAAGCAAAAATTGATATTTAACTGATGTAGGGTAAGCACAAACCTTCTATGAGCTATCGACTCGCAAACAAAATCTATGATATGACAGTGTGACGAGAGCGTTACGGACTATCTAAAGGTTCGCGCTTGCCCTACTGTAGTCTCTGCCTATTTCTATTGGACATTAGGCGTGAGGTTATGTACCTATGAGAGCCAATATAATTTGGTGGTGAAACTATACAACATGGTACATTAAAGTTATCATTACATTACGACTAACTTAAGCCTGTGTACTTAGGACTATGGGGGGTCGGTTGACCATCTTAATTTTTACAAGGTGGTTAACCGATCTAACTTATCAGGTAGCGTGCCCAAAATTCTGGCTGCGTTGCGCTGGATGGCTATGCTAATTCTTTGGCCTAGGTAGCAGCCAGCATTTTGGTCACGTGTGGACTCCGCGTGCTGCCCGGCCAGGTCCCTGTATGTTTGGAGCGCCGCCGGTCCCCAAGGGCCTAAGGTCTCCACGCCAAACGGCACAAATAAGTATCCTCTGTCGAGGCTGGAATATTTACGCCTTTCGAGGGATTCCGCTTGTACCTATGTGTGACCTTTCTTTTCAATGACAATTTAAATAATTAAGCATTGACTTATACTCCAATCATATTTAAGCAGTTGGAGTCAACGCTTAAATTATTCTAAGCGTTCTTTTTAATGCTAAAAAACCGGGCACATGTAAGTACCTGCTTATAAAACAGGACGACGATATTGACGTGATAAACAATGTGCTAACATAATTAAATATTGTAATAACACCCTGTAACTGTAAGTATAATTAATTTCGACAATTTCCCGCAAAACAAAAGCTGGAATTGGTGATATCTTGTAACGCTGGAGGCAAGACAAAGTACACACCATGTTGTCCCACTCAATGAATTATGAGATTCTCGCTCTCTGATAGGTCATTCATCGTTATCTTATTTTATTTAATAATGTTTAAAACAGCTGTGAAAGATTAAATAAGTATTATTTAATAATATATTAAATAATAATCTGTATTTTCACAAATCGTAATATTTTATCAATTAGAATACTTTGTTATAGGACCATAACCAAATAGTAATTACATATACAGAGTGCTTTTTCGTTACCACCCTTAACGAAGGGTACGTACTCTATAGATCAAATAAAGTAAGTTTATACCAAAAAAAAAGCTGAGAAAGCATGTAATTATTTTTTTTTTGTTAAAATTGTTGTCCAGTGTTTATGCTACTTTTTTCATAGACAGATATTAATTAGTTCTCGTGGAAAAATATTGCTACGCGCGACTATGTACATTTATGCAGAAAAATGCGGTCTATTTACTCAACTTTGGACCCTAACATCTTGGGAACCAGACACTTGCCACTTCCATGGAGAAAAATGATCGTGATGATGAGGAGATTCCTTAGTTTTCGGGAACGTTGACGACCAAAAATCATAACGTATAGATGCGAAACTAAATAACTTTGTTTGTTATCTATTCGTGCTTTATTTACTAGACCAATCTCCTTGAAATTAGATAGAATACAGATAGAATAGGGTAGGAGTACGGAGCAGAACTGTACTGTAGTCAAGGCGGACGAAGTCGCGGGCGTCCGCTAGTTTCCCATAGTTGAGTTAGTTATTATATTTCTATAGTTGAATATAGGTACAATAATCATATTATTAATAATAATAAGCCTGCAGAGCACCTTATGGCGAGCTGTTGGGAGGTAGCGTTCCCACGGACCTGAAGTACTCCCGGGGGAAGACCCTGTTCCTCATCTCCGGCGCCGGAGTGAAGTCTGACGAGGAACAGTTCCCCCACCTCTGCCTTGCCTTCGCCGGCCGGGCAGAGTGGAGTCGCTAGAGCTATGACAGCTCGAGGGTGGACGTGCCCGTCAGTAAGTGGCGAGTTGGCTTCGGTTTAAAGTCCAGGGGCACCCCTCCATCCTAGCCACTCACCAAATGTTGCCCCCTTTGTCGCTCCGTGCGTGCGGCCGTTTCAGGGGGCCCATGAAATGAGTCGGCGAGTCACCGCCTGCCACCAAACAATTATGAGACTTGGTTGTAATGGCAGGCGTCCGTTAGTCTCCTTCAATAGCCCAGTTACCCAACCCCACCCAACATTCAGCCCCATAGCCCATGACCTTTGTTTCCATCGCATGACATAGATCTGCACTCCAATAGTCTTGCACATGGCGGGGACCATCGCCGGGTGTATCATATTGTGCGGTCAGCGATGGTATCCGCCATGTGTATCCCACACCATATTAAAGTTCTCTAAAAAGGGCATCTACATCTTGGCCACGGCCCGATGCACGCTTCTAAAGGACCGGGACTCTGTAGTCCCGTGAATTTCGAAAGAGATATAATAATAATATAATAATTTTATTTATAGCATGACGGCAAGCACCCGTAGGCGACTGTACCTAACCTGAACGTTTGGATAACGCGCACCTAGTAATCTTCAATTCAATACCTAATCCAAGGTTTTAGGTATGTAGGTACCTAAGTATAGGTAGTTTATATCTAAGGGCCTTACGAAAAATAAAAAAACATTGTTTTGTAAAAGCTTAACCATATACCTACCTATACATAGGTATATTACTATAAAAAAACAGGTGTGTAACTTTACACGCCCTTACACGCGGTTTATTAGTACCTAACAACGTAGATATGGCAAAAATCTATAAAAATCACACTTATTGAAGTCTGTAAATAGCTATGTATACTTTAAATAGATGTTTAAGTTTCAGGCCCGGTTGCATTGACTAAAATCTCAGATGTTTAATTTGTAATCTCCGCTAAGAGCGCAAGTATTTGTGTGACATCCAAACCTGGACATATAGGTAGTTACATTACCTACTGCCTACGTGATGAATGATTGAAAGAAAGATTATTGAATGTTAGGTGGTTAGGAAGCTTAGGTGTCACAATTATTATTGCATTTTCAGGATCTTATAATATAAGAACATAATAAATAATAATAATAATAAATAAAAATCTTTAATATTATTAATTATAATTTTTTACCACTATTAAAACAATATTAAATTATATTTATGCAAATAGGTACATGTGGGTAGTTTTATAATAACGTTCACTAACAACTAAACTAGGCTGAGCCTGTATGTTAGACTCTAGATACTTCCATATATTTAAATAAAAAAAATGTTACCGCGCACGATAATAGTAGAACAAAAAATAAGACCCGGTAGCTCAGTGGTTAGAGCACTTGCACGGGTTCGATTCCCACTCGGGTGAAGAATTTTTTCCATTTCTTTATTAATAATTTTATAACAAGAAATAAGTTAAAGTTAGGTAGGTACCTACAAGATATACTGATAACTAAAATTTAATGAATTAATTCTAAATGCTAGCCCCTTAGCTAGGCAGTTTTAACTTATTGTAATAAAAGATTACATTTTCCTGAATGTTAATGACGCGGTACCTACCTACAGCTGAATTGGGCTCTACCTAATTGAATCTTAAATCTAATTCCCCTGTAAAAGGTGGCAATTGTGGGCCGACTTTCTAAAATTGGGACATCGGAAAATATTAAATTGGATACGAAGATAAAAGCCTACAAAGTGTAATGTAGGTAGCAAGGAGTTTGCAGTTGACGGATTTTAATAGTAAAATATCTCACTCGGGTGACGAATTTTTTCATTTACTTATTAATATTTTATGATATCTTAGTTAAGATAAATTTATAAGATACTTCTCCATAGTATAATTCGCTAGGATATGGTTGATCGTTTCATCATTAAAGATTGTGCTGAGGGATTCAGCTTTGTTTACCGAGATTTGGCTAGTGTACCTAAGTATGTATAGCTATCGGGATAAAAAAAATAACGTTGCCAATAATGTAATTTAAAAAAGGTAAAATTCGTCACCCGAAAGCTCAGTTGGTTAGAACGAAAGCACGGTTTGCGAGTGGTCGTGAGTTCAAATCTCACTCGGGTAGGGTGAAGAATTTTTTCATTTTCTCATTAATATTTTATGAGTAAAATATTTATCTGGTTGTTTATTTTAGGTAAATTTAAGCAACATTATAATGTTTACTTTCTGGATGAATGCACACGTATATTAGTAATAAAGTATTTTTTATTAATTTAATCTATACATATAATAAAAATGTAACGGATCGCTGTCTTTACATGGAAGATATGTACTACTCACATACTCAGAAACGGCTGAACCGATTTCGATGCAGTTTTCAGGGATATATTGTGACAGGTCCCACTTAACATATAGGCTACTTTTTATCCCGGATAATTTCGACATTTTGTTTTTTCTGCAGTCCACGCGGACGGAGTCGCGGGCGTCCACTAGTATTATCTAAATCAGTAGTTCCCAAATTAGTCCAGGTGGACCCCCGAGGGGTTCACAGGAGACTCTATGGGGGTCTATGCGGAAAGGGGCTATAATAAAAAAAATGTTTGGAAACTCCTGATCTAAATGTATGCTGTGATGACATACCATGATCATGCGGGTCTTTACTAGAATACATTAGCTCCATTTCTTTCGGGTGTGTCGTAAGAGTTGACTACGGAACTCAGGCATTTTCTCAAGCGATAAGCTAGCAACTTGCCACTGATCATTATTAACATCTCTCTCCGCTACACAAAAAGTGGCTGGGATCTCCCTTATGATCTTGCAGTCGCCGCATTTCTGGAACACAGCCTTGTCTATGTGTATTTGTAAATATATGTAAATGTATTAACTGTGTAGGTACATATAAAAATAGAGGCTACTTATTTGCGCCGTTTGGAGACGCTGGGCCCTTCGGGACCGGGAGCGCTCCAACCCTACAGGAAGTTGGCCCGGCCGCACGAGAAGTCCACATGAAACCTAGATGCTGGCTAATTAATCATCAAATCAATTGCTATTCAGCGCGAGAATAATGCACCCAGCATTTTGGGCACGCTTCTGTACAAGTTATGGTGGCGAACTGATCTCCTATACGTATACTCAGGGTATAACAAAAGGGATATGTTATGCGTAAAGAATGTATCGACCTTACTAAATATCCACATCTACATAACTACAACATAAGTAAATTACGAATCACAGCGCAGGAGAGCTAAAAAAAAACCGAGTTACTTTCTAAGATTTATTAAGATTAACTTCATAGATATAAAAATTACAATTAACTTAGAAATAACTTAAGCTATGACTTCGACCGATGTTAGGTACAGAGTGCCGTGGGTGTCTCCGGTTGCATCCTGGCTGTCGCCAATCGAGGTTACACGTGTAGCTGGCATCAGCAGTTTACCCAGTTCTAGGGAAATGGAATGTGTTGGAGTAATGCGCAGTGTCAGCGGTCTCCTTGATGGGTCGGAACATAACATCTCCCTCCCGAAGATCAGCAACTATTTTGTCAGGTTTAGGAAAAATGTTGCTGGTGTCTTATCCTTCGTGTAAGAAACTTGAGGATCATCATAGGTGTGCTCTACACCTTGAGTTGGAGTCTGTGGTGACTGGTGATCTCGATTTTGAGAGTTATCACAATGCTTCCGGAACATCAGGATCATAGCGAGTGCAAGTGCACCTAATAGTATTCCATAGAAAGGCAGCGTTGTATGATAGAGCGGGTTGAGTTGTACTTTTCCGGGCTGGATTAATGATTGCGTTGCAACTTTTTCTTGTATGTTGTATAGTCCATCTAACTTGATCGAGTTGAGAGCAATCGGAATTAAAGATGATGGCTGCATATTAGTATCAGTTAGGATGTTCCTGATTCTGATTGGTTGTCCTTCCACGTGGTCCTCCGAATTTATAATAGTGAAGTCATCGGTGCTCAGACGGCAATGTCGAGGGATCGTAGCTAGATAGCTTCCGTTTAGGATGCTGTAGTCCTCCCGGTCGCAGGTCAGTTGCACCTTGGTAGGTTCAGGGAACACTAGGCCATAGTGTCTGTCATCCATTTTCTCCATAGTCATCTGAGTGAGTGAAATTGTTATCTGGTGGCAGGATCTATCGATGGTTTGGTCCATGATGAGTCTGTGGATACAATCTGGACGGGTTTTAATTTGCTGATTAATTTTTTCTTCACAAAGATAGCGCTCTCTTAACTTCGGGCATTCCGCCTCTATGTACACATAATACGTATCATAGGTTGCTATAAAGGAGTAGGTAGGTATAATTACTTGGTTATATTTGTTAGGTAGTATAGGAAGTTTATATAGGTCATAAAGGTGTGGGGAGACAAGAGGGAATCTCAGAACTATAACTATCTGTTTTTTAATATAGTATGAACTAGGAAGAATTATGTCATAGTATTCCCTTAGTTCTACATCAAGTATTTGTTCTTTATCGTATATTTTACTTAATCTATCTATCATTTTACTTAACACATCTATACTTAACATAGAATGGTGTGTGCTTGAGGCACGAATAAAAGCAAGAATATTCTCTAATCTATTGAGCTCACTAATTAACTCATCTAAGTTATTACTAATTACTAATAATAATTGGCCAAGTTTAGCATATTTAATTAAGCTAGAACTGGCATATGCTGACTTGTTCAGCAGTAATGTTATAGTTTCATTAATTTTGACTTGGTTTGAGACCAACTGAGAAACTATGTCGGTGTGGTGTGACATCCACTCCTTACTGAGACTAATATG
The DNA here is from genome assembly GCA_014607495.2 of Carposina sasakii. Classification (NCBI taxonomy): domain Eukaryota; kingdom Metazoa; phylum Arthropoda; class Insecta; order Lepidoptera; family Carposinidae; genus Carposina; species Carposina sasakii. The sequence continues at coordinate 5,511,507 of CP053148.1, forward strand.
ATTATTAAATTCTGAGATAACTTTATCCTGGTTTTCCTTAAGAATTTGGATCGCATCGTTATATTTTAATGCATCTGTGTGGTCTAAATTACCGGTTATACTTTTTATGACGGAACCTAGCCCGTCTACAATGCCTCGTTTTTCTCGAGAAGGTTCAAGGGTAGTTAATTGAAGGGTGAGTTTATCTAATTTATCTTCTAAGTGTCTTATCTGTATCTCATATAAAGAATAGGTATCATTATCTAAACGTTCTTCGATTTGTTTAAACTGTTGTCTAACTAATACTATACTGTCTTCTATTTTAGTTAAGTCTATGTACTGTAGGAAAGTATGGTAATGCGTCACAAGTCTCGTTGGTCCAAGTCGAAAGGGTAAGAGTCCTGGTCCATCAGATAAGCTCTCAAGTTTTATCTCTTGAGCTCGGGTCCAAGTCAGTGTCAACAGCAGCGGAATCCTGTAACAATTTGGCACTTTTAGGTACCCGTTTCAATCTAGATTTGGCTACGGGTCCCCGTTTTTTGGAAGTGTATATGTGAATAGGTAAGTCTGCTAGGACATTATCGTGAGTATAGCGAGGGGCAATTTTTTGGCGGTTTGCTAGTGGGTTACTAACGAAGACCTGTTGCTGTGGTTCATACTCGATTTCTGGCTCGCGGTTTTTATTCCTATTTTCTATGATAGATTTGCGGTTATCAAGGGAAGTACTATTAATTATGTCGTATACTATTTTCATTTGTTCTCTGTGTGTCTGCATATATTGTTGAAGTAGATGTTCGGTCATGTCAAAGTCTATAGGGTCTCGTGGGTCAAAATGTCCTGTCATTAAATCAAAAGGTCTGCACTTGGTAAAACTATGAACTGAGCTATTGTAGGCTATCAATGCATAAGGCATTAAATTAATTACGGGTTCGCCTTTTCGCTGTATGTGTAATATTCTGATATGTTCTAGGAGAGTCGAGTGAAATCTTTCTATTATTCCATTGTCATTAGGTGACAAGCCTAAAGTCTTATGATGATTTATCTTATGGAGTCTAGTGAACTCAGCAAACATTTGGTTTGTGAATTCGGTACCTTGGTCAGTAACTATTGTATGTGGGAGACCATGGTGTGTACTGAAAGTGAGAAGAGCTTGCAATATACTAAGGGCTGTGCCATCCCTTAAGTGGTAGGCTTGGCCGTATTTTGAAAAAACATCCATAAAAGTTACGTATTTTTCGTTTTGGGCTGTAAAAAGGTCCATATGTACTATTTCTAATGGTTTTGTGGCAGGCGGTACTACATTAAACTGCTGTCTAATTGGGTTACGATCATATTTGGCTTGGCCGCAGATCGTACACTCGTTAATAAATTTTGTAATTTGCTCTTTCATTTTTGGCCAATAATATCTATGAGAGAGAGAAAGATAGCACTCATTGATGCCTCGGTGATTAGTTTTTCCATCGTGATAATTTTTTATAATTTCCTGCTGTCTTAAATAGTCCTTTACATTTTCTATTTCAGTTTTTGCAAGGACGAGATTCATGGCTGAACTTTTGAATTTTTCTTGTAATATAGGGATTATTTGATACATAGCGAGGGGTGGAGTTATGAAAAGGGCTGTTTTGACTTTAGGATTCACGTATTCTTTTATAGCATTAATTAAATCTTGTTCTAGGTTTGACTCAGAAAGTTGTACGGAAGTGCGTGTATGTGTGTCGAAGGGTTTTGTTACAGTCGGTCTTTTCTTTACGTCATTTACTACGGTCAGACAAAGCTGTCTATGGAACTTATTTAAGGGATCTAGTGATATGGGAATTTCCAGAATAGGGTTCTCATTACTCGTATGAGCTGTCTGTGTCGTGGACCCGTCTAGGGTAGGGGGTCTGTCTGTCGGATTGCCTAATAATGAGTTTAATTCGTCTATCTCTTGTACTAAAGATAAGACGTCTTCGTTATGTATTTCAATGCGAGAAAGGGCATCTGCATTTGTGTTACATTTACCCTTTTTGTAGACTACCGTGAAGTCGAATTCACTTAAACGTAGTCTCCATCTGGTTAAACGTGAATTTGGTTCCTTAAGTCCCATCATCCATTGCAATGGTTTATGATCAGTCAGAATTTTAAATTTTCGTCCGAAAAGGTAAGGTCTAAAGTATTTGGTAGCCCAGACAATGGCTAATAACTCTTTTTCTATGGTACTGTAATTTAATTCGCTTTCGTTAAGCGTACGGGATGCATAAGATATAGGTTTATCAGAACCTATTGGGCCCTGTGATAAGATAGCTCCTATTGCATAATTGGATGCGTCTGTCGTCAAGTTAAATTCTCTACTGAAGTCAGGGTACTGAAGGATAGGGTCGTTTGTCAAAAGTAATTTGCATTTTTCAAAACAATGTACATATTCGGGATTTAAAGAAATTTTCCTACCTTTTTTAAGACATGAAGTTAGTGGTTTAGTGATACGTGCAAAATCAGGAATGAATTTACGATAGTAGCCAAGTAGACCTAGAAATTGCTTTATTTCTTTAGGGGTCTTAGGCAAAGGATATTTTTGGACTGCTGAAATTTTTTCAGGGTTTGGTTTGATACCTTCCCTACTAATAATGTGACCTAAATAGGCGGTTTCCATTTTCAAAAATTCAGACTTGTCCATCTGAATCTTAAAATTGGACTCCCTGAGCCTCTGAAAAACTTTTTCAAGATTATCAATATGTTCCTGAAGGGATGTGCTGAAAACTATTATATCGTCAAGGTATACTAAACAAATTTTATTTTGGAGGCCTCTGAGAACGTTGTCCATGACCCTTTGAAAGGTGGATGGGGAGTTTTTGAGTCCCATAGGCATCCTCAAAAATTCAAAGTGGCCATGTTCTACATTGAATCCTGTTTTGGGAATATCGTCAGGATTCATCTCAACTTGATAAAAGCCACTTGCCAAGTCTAGGGTAGTAAAATATTGACATTTCCCTAACTTGTCAAGGACATCTGTTATATTAGGGATGGGGTACTTATCGTTAATGGTTTTCTCATTTAATTTTCTAAAATCTACTACTAAACGCCATTTTTTTCTTCCTGAAGCGTCCAACTTTTTAGGGACTACCCATATAGGTGAGCTCCAGGCAGAGTCTGAGGGTCTAATAATACCTTGTTCTAACATTTTGGAGATTTGTTCACTAACTTCTTGGCGGTGTATAAAGGGGTATCGGTAACTTTTAGAATAGATAGGTTGTTCGTCAGTAGTTTTTATACAGTGTTTAATTTTATTTGTGAAAGTAAGGGGCTCGCCCTCTAGGTAAAATACATCTGAGTATTTCGAACATAAGAGCTTTAAGTTAGCCCTCTCCTCCTCGTTGAGGTGGTCGGTTCGCAATCGCTCTAATACGCTGTGAACACGGTCCGATTGTTCGGTACGCATGCACTCAGCATTAAATATTACAGCATGTGTGGGGTGATCTAAAGAAAAAATTATGTCATTGTGAGTGGGATTTTCTATCTCTAAAATACCATAACTATTGCTAACTGATGTAACACATTCGTGGATAATGCAGTTACAACTTATTTGCTCATGGATAAAAACTTCGCCTTCCGGGACGTCAATAGGGACTTTAATTAGTTTTGAAGTTTGAGCGGGTATAATTTCTTCGCAAAGATTAATATTTCGTGAATCATACATCCTGATGGGATTTGTAGCACTACGGGTAATCAATGTGTGGTCCTTTAAGTTAATAGTCGCCTCCCATTTTGTCAATAAGTCTAGTCCTATAAGTCCGTCAAAGTAATTATGAAATCGGTACACAAATAATTTAATATTATCTTCATTAGGGAAGTTTTCGAAACAGGGTAACGTTATAGAAAAATCATTTTTAGTCGTAGCATGTACGTTAGTGACCTCGAAGGGGTCATAGTCTAAGTTAATATACGGAAAATATTTTTGAACAGCTTCGGGACTTATAAAAGATTGATTGGCTCCGGTGTCAATCAGTAATTTTAAGGGTGGATTTAGAATTTCAATATATGGTAGTTGTCTTTGTGTCTGTAAATTTAATTCTATTTTGGCTTTTTTAACGTAGGGCGTTTCTGAAAATTTTCATCATTATTATTAGCGGAAGGGCCCGGTAAGGGTTCCTGCAATTCTATGGGGTCACTAGTATACTGAAAATTATTATGTGCATTTTGATCATCGTATTCGGGGTATTGAGAGTATTCGGTATATTCTGGTTCTTGTTCGGGGTAGTAATTATTGTAATCGGGTTCATAATATTGGCTATCATAATCGTTATAAAATTCGTTAAAATTAACTTCTCGCGATTTAAAATAATTGGAAGGTGGTGGATTACCATGCCGGTTCCAATCGTGTCCTCGTATCCCGGTGGGGGGTAGAGGTCTGGTCGCGTAATGGCTTACACCACTCATTGGTTTAGGACCAAAATTCGGGGGTTGATTTGGTTTAGGTTTTAATTTAAATACGTTACTTTGGGGGTTATAATTTTGGGGTAAAGCACGGAACATTTGTTGTGTACGAGTAGGCATATTAGTATTTAAATGCTGTGGGGGTTGAAAATCGGATTTCCATTGTGTTGGTGGCGGCATTAGTCTCTGAAAATTTTGCATAGGGGGTGGAGAAAAAGCAAATGATTTCTGGGTTGGCCAGGCCATTGGCATAGGCCGTGAACCTAGAGATCTTCTCTCGGGGGTCGGGTCAATCCTGTGCTGTAAATACATCACATTCAACTCCTCCTGCACGAGTTCAAGGGCTTTTTCTACGGTTTCGGGACGCATGCAACGTATACGTGAGCCTAAGGGCTCCTTTAGACCTCGAACGAAAGCTTTCAAGGTAAGGGACCTGTAAAGCGTTCGTTTGGCCTCAACAGTGGTACCTAGGGTCTCATGCAAAGATACATAGGTCATAATAGTGCTAAATAAATTTTGAACACGGTCATAAAATTCCTGTGGGGTACTATTTCCCTGGGTGGCTAGAGAGAGGTCATTGTAAAGAGCAGTTTCGTCTCGCTGATCCGCAAAGTTATTAATTAAAGCATTACGGATGCCAGCCCAATTCTGAGGAATACCATTAGAATTTAATGTACGTGCTGCGGGTCCGGTTATCTTATTTAATATACCATTTAACAAGCACAGATTAGGTAATTCTGTACCTGGACCAGTACCAATATACGCAGCGCATATCTGGTCACATAAGCTAACAAATCTAACTAAAATATTAGGATTACCATCGAATTCTGGCACCGGGCGCAAAGCCTTATAAATTGTGTCAGGGTCGTGGGCCATCTTTTCCTCTTCAAATGGAGAAAACAAATCTAAGTCTAAGGAACAATCTAAATCTCTAGTACTATCTAATAAGTTCCTGCGAGACTGCCGATGCTGTGCAGGCTCTCGCGAGGACGTTTTCCGAGGATGGAAAATCTTAAATTTTACTAAAAATACCTATCTAATAAAATGTGCCTGCGAGACTGCCGATTTTGTGCAGACTCTCGCGGGGCGATTCCGAGATTGGAAAATTTAGGGAATAGAAACTACGGGAGCAAAAAGGAAGCAACACTATAATAGAATAAGTGCACTTACATATATTGCATTCTCGATCTTTCTTGAGCAGCTATCGATTTCCAGATACTCCAGCACTTGTGTCGTGGTTCGGGTTTCCTCCGGTGAAGACTCGACAGTCACTTAGCACGTGATTTTCACACAGTTCATCACAGTTCTATGAAGAATAGTTCTCTCTCACGCACTAATCCGGAAGACTACTACGACTGCGCCAATTACGAATCACAGCGCAGGAGAGCTAAAAAAAAACCGAGTTACTTTCTAAGATTTATTAAGATTAACTTCATAGATATAAAAATTACAATTAACTTAGAAATAACTTAAGCTATGACTTCGACCGATGTTAGGTACAGAGTGCCGTGGGTGTCTCCGGTTGCATCCTGGCTGTCGCCAATCGAGGTTACACGTGTAGCTGGCATCAGCAGTTTACCCAGTTCTAGGGAAATGGAATGTGTTGGAGTAATGCGCAGTGTCAGCGGTCTCCTTGATGGGTCGGAACATAACAAGTATGTCATAAAACTCTAGTCACTATCAAGCGTAAACATAACACATTGAAATATGTACCTAGGTAGGTACATACTCAAATAAAATGGTCAGCATCTCATTTAAAAGTAAAATATTACAGAAAATCTATTATAGTGCGAAAATTACATTGGCCGGGCTTCTAGTGGCGATACAGTATAAAACATCAGCGTTATGGGTTATTAAATACTGAAGTCGACAAAAAAGAGAGTTATGGAGATTTAGCACTGGCTAAAATAAAACCGTATTTATTAAAAACCCACTCAAATACAGATTGCATCCAAATCGGTCGAGCCATACTATCCTTTATTCCTAATGTACCTATTTGTCGAATACAGTAAATTGTAAAGTTATCGCTGTCGCATTGCTTTGCTTTTTCATTATATTTATTTATTTATCCTTTTTATCTTTACAGGTAGATTGGTGACCGCAGTGTGATTTTCGGACTATGTTGTCAGTACGGGAGGCGCTGCTGCCCACCTCCCGGAAACCCTTAATCGCCTCGTACGATACCCAAGAGCAGACAGGGGTGGTACAAACTCTATTCTGCCGGCACCACGCGGCTCTTTTAATTTAGAATAGCACAGATGTTGATATCGATATGCACGAGAAACATGTTTTTATTAATGACACCAATCCAGTAGTTTAAAACTTTTCAGTTGTATATCTCTGATACACACAGCTTCATGCAAATGTCATTCGTTTTCGGGTAATGATGAGTGAGTGAGTTGGTAACGTAATTAGGCCATGATTCTGCATGGGTTCTGTCGATCTCAGTTAATATCAAGCCGAAATTGTCCGTCGTAAACCTATAATTAAGATAAAATTGATGGTTTTCGAAAAGTTGCTATAAACAATAAAGTTATTAAGTACTGTGCCAGACAGACAAATAGACAGACAGACAGAGTTACTTTCGCATTTATAATATTAGGGTAAGGATTACCTACATTTAGATAGATCAGTGATCAGAGACATAACAACAAAAAAGTGGCATGGAAAATGCTGTAAATGTTTTATAAATATTAAATAGCTATAAAATACCTACAATCCGAAATGAAGTATATAACTAAAAATACTTAGCACATTTTTTAAAGAATCAGTCCTTTTAAAATGCACACCCATATAAGCACCTACAATAATAGTAGGTTAAAAACAAAGTCCCCACTAAATGTAACCGAAACAATAGCTACGGTTAACTATTATGTAAACAGAAATAGCTTGTTATTTAAGGGATTGCTAAACACCTCTATTACCGTTATCGATAAAATTCTTACTACAGTTACAAACGAATCAGTTCCTCTCCGATGGCGTTGCTGCACACCCTTCTTATAATCACTATTCTTGTGACTTTCTCCACAAATGTTGTAAGTAAACCTAATAATTTATTTATGGAATATTACTTAGCCTCTTGCCTTGAAACAGGTTTTTTCTATCGTCGAAATGAGATATCGCTCTAAACTGGGGTTTTCCGTAATAGAAATAGGCACCATTAAGTTTTTGGTAGACTCCTTGAGTCCATTCGCTTGGACTGGAGGCTTTTTTTTGACGGCCGATTGGTCTAGTAGGTAGTGACCCCGCCGGCGACGCCAAAGGTCCTGGGTTCGAATCCCGGTAGGTGCAAACATTGATATGATGAATATTGATGTTTGTTTCCGAGTCATGGATGTTTCTACACTTATCTATGTATTTATATACCGTTGCTCAGTACCCACGACACAAGACCTTAGGGATCTTAATGTGGGACTAGGTTAATGTGTTGTGTAAAAAAAAAAAAACTGTCCCAGAATAAAACCCTTCCTGTCCACTCCTGTGCTGATGCAGGGCTTCATTAGAATACATCAGCTGCATCGGCTTTCGCCATCAGCTCCATCTCCTTTTGTTCATGTCGTAAGAGTCGACTGAAGAACTCAGTGACGTTCCCTCAGGCGATGAGCTAGCTATGGATCACTAACATCTTAGCCCGCCATTATCTAGGTGGTTGCATGGATCTCCTTTGTGAACCTGCCGTTCTGTCTACCCCATTTTGAGAACCCAGCCGTATATGTAAAAGGAGACCACGCTTTACACTGCGTTCTGATATTTTACCACAGTAGAAATAGTTCAGCTTCAAGAGTTTCTTGGTGGTTCCAAAAAACTACTATCCCGGGATAAAAGTAGCCGTCCCTGAAAGACATATGGACCGCGGTTGTTTATAATATTTCAACAAAGCTCTTTGGCATCTAATAGTACGTATACAGGATGTCCATAAAATTTTTCTCAAAATTAAAAAAAAACCATTTCTAATCTCAAATGCGCTTGCATACCTTTTCTATTACACCCTATATTTTTTTATAGATTTTTAACTTCGATCGCTTTCCATATAGTAAGGCGGTCGGTCAGTAGGTATCTTAACATCCAAGCTTTTTCATTAGCACACCCACAACGTCTACTCGCAATAAGGTTAAGGGTTATCTCGGGAGATGAAAAGTAGCGCAAGCTGATATCACCACGATCATACTCTCAAGTTTTCAATAAAGTAGAGTGCTTAGCTTAGAACCTACGTGGCACTTACTCAATTGTTACTGCGTCATAATTGGCATAGCTCAGGAGCTGAGGTATATTGTCAGTTATTTATTTCATAGGTACAAGGTAAAGTGCAACGAGTTTCATATATGTTAGTCATGCACGATTTTCGGTAACCATACACCACCATCAACATCATCTTTAAACCCTTGGCATATGGGACGTTCTTCTTTTTTTTATCAACAATCTGACCGGTAAATTTTTATATTTGGTAAAAAAGGAAACAGGAAAAATTTGATATCTTTAGTCAAATGTTTTTTTAAATTCGTTATTGCAGTTTTGAAAAATATACAATGCATCAAAGTATTACATGTAATTTTTGATTTACTTCAAATTTTGTAGGAATGGTAACAAAAACTAACACCTCTGTCACAAAAATGTTTAATTTTTTTAATTTTTCATACAAAATCAGATCTTCAGTTTCTTATTACTTTCTTATCAAGAATACAAACATTTATTTTTAGCTAGCTCCATGTGACGGAATTCTTAATATAAACATTTAAAAAATGTTATCCAACACCACTTTTGTCACGTTGTTGTTTCTTAAAACATAAAACTTTTTAATAGTATGAAAGTCTTTCATTAAAGTTACTTGAAAATCTGGTAAACACCTTTATTGTATAGAATGTAATAATAGAAAACGCTATTTTTGTAAATATTACGAATAAACTAGATCTTACACTACTTTGTACTTAAATTATAAGGGGGACAAAATGTGACAGAGTGGTTAACGACGTGACGGAGTGGTAAATATTTTTGTTGTTACCTTTACGGAGTGGTAAATAAGGTAGCAACAAAAATCACATACGTCGGGAGACACCTAATAATAAAATAAACATTAAAAAAATTATTCCTTCTTATTAATTTAATAACAACGGTTGAGTAGTACAGTAAATGTTTTCGGATAAAAGCTTTTAATATGATTTTTTTCAAAGAGAGCAGTTTCTTTACATTAGTGGTCACAGAGGGACACATTAATTTTGTATGTAAAACACCTACGTCACGCTTTTTGTATACAATGTCACAGTAATTTTATAAAAAATACTAATAATTAAAATCTAGATTTGAAGATATTATAATTGTTGCACTATCAAGTATATTTTTGTAAACAAAATATAAAATAAAATAAAACAAAAATATAAAAGTAGAATTTTGCAGCTATAACATTTTTTTACGGAGAAGACACGTGATTGTCGATAAAAAAGAAAAACGTCCCATATACTACATACGCAGTTGTAGTATATCCTAAAATATTGCCATACGTCGCCAAAATGGCTGGATCACAAAGGAGATGTACCTAGATAGCCCTTAACATACGCGGGGTCACATGTAAAATATCAGTGACAAGTAGTTCTTTATTTTAAATTATAATATTGCAATAAAACCAACCGTACCTGTGGCATATTATATCTATACCAATATACCACAATGCCTACTTACCAGACACTCCAAGAAACGAGTGTTAACTTTTATATTTACAATTCACAACTTCAGTTCAACAGGCGACTTTAAGGCGCAGGCCACACATAAATGGCGTCGGGCGCGGACATGGTATGGGAGGCTACCTATTCCATTAAAATTTTATACCAAGTGGATAGAAATATATATGTAAAGCGCAGGATAATCAAATACCTAACAATTTGTTCCACGACTATTTATTGGATATCAAAATGGTTTCAGACCAAGCGACTTCTATGTAAGCCGCACTTGTGACCACCTTAGAATAAGGAGGATGCAGAACCCATGATCACGAAAACTTTAAGTCGGTTGAATCAACCTAGTTCAAAGAATATACTTACTCTCTAACCTAGTTGATCCAGTCGGGCTGTAGACGTCAGTGGGGTAACATTAAACTAATAATATTAATTATTCCAAATTGCATGGTCCCTGCCTGTAAAAATTGTACCGGGTCACTAAGTAGACACTTTATGATCACATTTCACGTATAAGTAGCGTAATTACTAGCCTTGGTACTAAAATATTGTATTTTACATTTTGTTTACAATTGTCATAGAGAAAATTTTTGTGGTGCCATATACAAATTATTTCCCTACTTTTGTTAATAAATAAAAATAGGGTAAAAATTATGCTTTTTGTAAGTATTCATCACAATAAAGACGATTAGGCAATAATTATATAATTTCATGTACATACACGAACATTATGAAAAGTGATATTTGTGCAAACGTATTAGGGATTATGATTTTCGGACGATCGATATTGGGAGAAGAAAAAGACTATACAATTTTAATATTAAAAATGACACTCCAATATTTTTTTATCTGTATAAACTATAGGGTAGGTATAAAGATTTTATTTGTTCATCCTACTAATATTATAAAGGTGAAAGTTTGTAAATATGGATGGATGGATGTTTGTTGCTCTTTCACGTAAAAACGGCTGGAGAGATTTTGATAAAATTTGGTATGGAGTTAGCTGACACCCTGGATTAATACATAGGCTACTTTTTATTCCGGAAAATATTAGTATCCCGGATAATTTCGACATTTTGATTTTTCAGCAGTCCACGCGGACGAAGTCGCGGGCGTCTACTAGTTTGGAAATAAATAATTTCATTCATTGCAATATTTGCATATCGTTTTCTTTATACAGGATGATTTTTGGTCGTCAACGTTCCCGAAAACTACGGAATCTCCTCATCATCACGATCATTTTTCTCCATGGAAGCATACCTGGGAAGTGTCTGGTTTCCAAAATATTAGGGTCCAAAGTTGAGTAAATAGACTGCATTTTTCTGCATAAATGCACATAGACGCGCGTAGCAGGATTTTTTCACGAAAAATATTTATGTCTATAAAAAAACTAACATAAACACTAGACACTATAAATTTCGCAAGATCAAGGAATTTAAAAAAAAATTTCAAAAAAAAAAAAAACCCAGCATTTTTTTGACATAAACTTACTTTATTTCATGTATAGAATACGTACCCTTCGTTAAAGGTGGCCACAAAAAAACATCCTGTATTTACACTGACCTTATACTTTTGGTATTATTATCCACTACCTATTGTTTTTATTTAAACCCTAAAAAGTTGCAGTATTCCATGAGCTGGCAATAATCCTCGGTGGGGAAGGAAGGAAAGTGCGGGGCATAAGAGTCGATTTTTGCTTCAATACCCGTCATATAGGTGACATATTCTGGAGCTTCCTTATTCTATGGTGACCACATAGCACAGGACAGAACCGTAGCTACCCGCCGCGTCCCTTGTGTGATGCTCCTTTATGTTGGTATAATTGTGTAATTACCGTATCTTATCCGCCTCTCCCACAATTCCTCCAAGATAAGTAATCCTATTAAAATATTCCATGGTGAAACACCAATTTTCACCTAATTACTTTGTTAGAACCGCTTTGAAGTGACTTATGCAGGACCTTAGATCTGAGATAGCACACCCACAGAACACTATACTCAGCACATCTATACGTATCTATCAACATCAAAGTAAATCAACCTAATCATTTGATGAGCCTCGTTTTATCTTTAGGAACTCACTGAGTTGCCTTTAGTTATTGTCTTCGGTATATTAATCTGAGCGTAATATTGACTTAATAAACTTTGTGCTTTATAATTTATCACCATCACAAAGACCTGCCGAAGCCCTTAACCCCTTATTTCTTATAACCAAGTCCAATCAAATTTCAGATCTCCAAAATAGTTCTGCCACGCAAACTGAGGTACTTAGAGAACATGCTTAATGCCGAAGTCGTGGCCAAAGCAGCCAAGATACGTCAGAGGATGGAAGCTAACCCAAACATACCAGAAAACGGGAAGACTTGGCCCATGATCCTAGCTGCGTACCAGAAGGACGACCCGAAAAATCTAGCCTTCGCTTACAATAACCTGTATAAGAAAAGAATGCCATAACTTGCACGTAGAATGTGTAGTTAGATAGTAGGAATATGTAGTTTTATCGATATTAGGTCTTATTATATTTTCGGTATACCTACAAATATATGTAATTGCTTTAGGTAGCATATTGCTTACGAAAGGGTATGGTGGAATATATGGAACGCTAATCATAAATTCTGTGATTAAGATAATTATAGGATAAACCAGTATGAAGGTATTTTATTCGACATACAGTATTCTAGAATAGGTACATACCTTAGTAGTTTCAGAACAGGTACCTATTAGGTACACTAATATGAATGTGCATTGTGCATGTAGCTACCCTAAACTAAGCTCTTATATTTATTTAAAAATCTTAATTAGTTATGTGATATCCGATAATTTCCAAATATTCTTAAATTTATATACCTATAATTCAAAGAGGTTACATGATTTGAAGTTATAAGTGAAAGCCATCCACAAGATTTTCCCTGGGAGCTAAGTGCTTCGAAACCTCGTACGGTACGAAACAATGTTACCTCGAATATTTTATTCTGTTTTATTAGATAAGTGCAAAACGATAAAATCATTACTAAAGGAAACAATACTTAACCTTCTTAGGGCTCTTAGGTACATCAACTCGAGACGATATGACGTCGTGCGATAACGGTACAATATCGCAACGTACAATATGGCACGAAGACTAAAATATTCACGGTGTAGTACTCCTACGCTACTGCCTATTAAAGGTAATGAAATTATCTACTTGATATTTTAATACCAGTAGGAGTGCAAGAAGTATATGGCCCATTCTTCGAGATGATTTTACGGCACCGTATCGATTCGGTTGCGATATCATATCGTCTCCCACACGACGTCACATCGCGTCGTACCCTTTTTATGTACGAGCCCTTACATGTAAAATAGTAGACTTATTTGAATATGACAATACGAAACCAATTTGTCTAGAGCTCAGCTTAATCAGCTTACAGGATTAAAAGCCCATGTTGGGACTACTTGGGACCAGTCGCAAGGGACCGTTCTCAAATTAGCATAGGGCACGGACCCGTCGCTGTTAACGGAATCAACATTTGATTACTGTGTTATAGAGTAATCGGATTGTAAACGTATCTTTAGCGCTCATTTATCATGCAAAATCACTGCGATAGCAATGTATGATTTCTGGCAAAATTTTAAGAGTAGGTCCTTTTAAGGACCTGAAAATTATTTGCAGGTGTATGGATGGTAGAGGTGATTTATAGGTAAGGTCTATCCAAAATTAGTGATTATCTTTTGACACGAAACTAGGTAGGTAAAAAGAAACATCTTTCACTATGGGAGTTATTCCGAAATAGTGAAAAAAAATTAGCTGTTCCATACAATCTTGAATAATTACTGTACTGAAATCTATAGAACAGCTGATTTCTTTTTTTTTTCAATATTTCGGAGTTGATCCCATAGTGAAAGTTGTTTCGTTTTACCTACCTAGTTTCGTGTCAAAAGATAATCACTAATTTTAAATAGACCTTATACAGGGTGTCCCGGAAGTCGACGTCAAGCTGGAAACGGGAGATAGGCCAAGTCATAATAGTAATCAGATTATTTTTTTAAATCTAAGTTACTCGTATGTACATTTTTTTTCAGTACAGTCAGTTAAGATTGGGTGAAGTATTAATTTTAAATAGTTGGTTGGGCAAAACGTGACATGTTCTTCCAAACTGGAGCAGTTGGCTTTGAATTTTAGGCAACAAGTTTACAGAAGCACTTTTCAGGATTACAGAATAAAAAAGAAATTGACAAAAAGTGAAGATTTGTAGCAACAGGAGTTAAAAAAACTATCACAGGGTGTAGATTTTCTCGATATTTTTTTTAAAGTCCTATAATTTATAAAGTACATAACTTAGATTTTTTAAAAATCTGATAACTATTATGACTTGGCCTATCTCCTGTTTCCGGCTTGACGTCCACTTCCGGGAGATCCTGTATAATGTTACCAGAATGAGGTTAGCTATAAAAAATGTCTATAAATATATGTCATGGCTGAAATTCTATTCGAGCACAGCCCGTTGTGGCAATGAAGGAAAGCCCTGGGTACTGATTACGTAAAAGCAATAGCAAAGCCGAAGCCGCGCGATAGCGAAAATTTAGTGTGTGCGTGGGCGCAACGAGCGCGAGGCGTTCTCCCGCGCACACACATATTCTCAACTAGTGGACGCCCGCGAGTCCGACTGCAGAAAAAATAAAATGTCGAAATTATCCGGGATAAAAAGTAGCCTAGGTATATGTTAAGTGGGACCTGTCACAAAATAGTCCTGAAAATTGCATCGAAATTGGTCCAGCCGTTTCTGAGATTAGCGTACACAAACATCGATCCGTTACAATTTTATTATATGTATAGATAGAATAGATATATATTTTCGCATCAATTGGGTTAACCAAACCTCATATGACAAGTATAAGAAGAGCAAAGTGTTTCTGTGACAACGCTTTTCTGTCTTTGAGCGTAACACATACCTACATGGATTCTAACTAGGTATAGGTAGTTAAGAGAATCCTCATTTTAAGTTAAAAAAAACTTACATTGAATAAATTAAATGTTGACATTACCGCCACTTACACCAACAGTATTTCGGATATTTTGTTACCTCGTACAGTTTGTCTTGCTCTTTTTGACAACTCAAAGGGAGAGCATGTGTTAAGACGACCACACGAGACGCTAGCCTTGATGCAAGTAGTTCTTAAAATGACCCAATTATAATGGTTTATACAAAAGAATTTAAGCACTAAACTAAATTGTCATTTAGCCATACCCGAGAAAAGTTGCCGTCAGGCAGGCAGCCGGTCGTAAAAACAAACGCCTAATCCTTGGCAATATGAGTTTCGAAAGAAATCACATTACGCCGACCCTATAAACAATGGTATAAGAGCAGGAAGAGTAAAATTATCCACTTAAATGAAACATTACTGGAGCCTGACTGAAAAAGAAAATATAAAAAAATGACAAAATATAAATAGATCACTTTATAATTTATAGACATGTTTGAATACAAATTATTTAATGTTCGTTATGCCCTGGTTGTTTGAAACTCAATACTTGAACGGCCTAAATTTTTTCAGACCTGTCTGTCTCTTTCTACTAGACGGCGATAGATTTTTAACCTCCAACGAGGTTGACCACTGAAAACTCACAGATGGCGAAGGGTAGCGCAGCGAATTTTTTTAAGCATTAGGGTCGATTCCGGCAGTCACACTTAAATCTAAACCTAATCTTAGTCAGGTCTATCTCACTTCGTTTTTAACATAAATTGCTGAAAGAGAAAAGGACAGGTATGACTAATTTTACGTTTAGGTTTAAGTGTGACTGCCGGAATCGACCATATTATCGACATTATTTACGTTGAAAATAATATCGAAAATCAGTTAACACAACTCGCGTATCCGCACGCATGTTCGCGCATTCCTGGGTAGCAATTCGCCTAATGCAGTCTTTCCCATAGTGGGCGATAGCGCCCCCTCGTGGGCATTGGAGGCCTAGAGAGGGGCAGTTAAGGACTAAAAACTACTGATTTTCAAAGTGGG
This sequence comes from Carposina sasakii, assembly GCA_014607495.2. Lineage (NCBI taxonomy): Eukaryota > Metazoa > Arthropoda > Insecta > Lepidoptera > Carposinidae > Carposina > Carposina sasakii. Next base: position 5,527,558 of record CP053148.1, read on the forward strand.
CGCAAGACGAAATAAGTTTGCAAACCTCTGGCCTAATGTATTTCAACGCCCTTAGTCAGTAAAGGTAGCTAACGCTATCTATCTATTCCTGTTAGAATATCTCTTACTAATATTGTTCTATCTATACAAAGTAAAGATGGAAATAGGTAAAGATTTTTTAGAACCATAAAGTGGAAAGAGTCAAACATAAAACACAAACCATGACCTAAAAGGTTAGATTAGAATATTAGATCATGACCTCTATTTCGTGATATGGCCGAAAATTATACATAAGAAAAGTTAATTCGCAGCATAGTTACATGTACAACACAGGACACAGTATATTATGTACTTACATCATTCATAATGTATACAACGTAGACCTTATGAAACGGTCATTAGGATGAAAATTTACAATGTGAGCGAGAATCAATAAAGAATTTAAACACAGGCCGGTTTCTCGAACGCTAACCAAGCGTTAATCGTCGATCTGTTATTTTAACCGACTTTAATAAAGAGAGATTATCAATTAGTCGGTATCTTTAGCTGTTATATATTTGACAGATTGTTATCGTGAATTAACGTTGATTATCTATTTAGAAATTGGAGGCGTAACATTATAGTTATCATCACAGATCCGGCACTAAATAAACACTAAACAAATCCGAACAGGATTATTTTCATTGTAGAAGCGAGACACCGCTATACGCAGTGTACAGCGCCAACTCGCTTGCACAATGAAAACACTCCTACTTTAAGAGTAGGTAATAAAAAGTTAAACATGTGCGGCAAAATAGGTTTCAAACGCAGGTGGGTAGTAAATTAAAAGTATCTTAGGCAAAACCCTTCTAGCTCATAAAAAAACTATTGCAGCGTGATGTATAATCCAATTTTTAATATAATTTGGCTACAATCTGTTCAGCTGAGGCCCCACTTGCAGCAAATGCATAAATCAAAATTTTATGTAAAATGACGTCTATCATATACGATGTATCGTTTTACTTATGTCAGAAAAGCAAGTCGGCATGTGAGATAATTTATTGATATAACTAAATCTAATTTACACATTACTTGCAAGCGGAGTTTAGATTTCAACTTTGGCCACGTTATCGTATGTATTATTTTCTGTAGATATATTAAAATGTTATCACAAATCTGATAGAAGATTGTCCTAAATTCCGTTTCATAAAATGTAAAACAAAAAATAACAAACATAACCAACAATCCGGTAGAACTAGAAGCACATAAAAATCATCTCAAAAGAAATGATAAGTTACCATAACAATAATTATTATACAATGTAAATATCAGTGCAATTATATACATATACCATTGTTATTTCCTACTATTATTATAATTTACATTCATTTGATATGTAATATTATGTACAATATACGCTAATAATACGTTTCTATTAGCAATTCATTATTATTAAAAATACAATAATCACAATACTTATAAACTCACAAATATATCAAACTCATCATAATTGATTAATAATTATATTATTTTATAAAAATAAATATTGGCAACTATAAAAATACACGTGAGTATTTATATACTGGGTTATTTTAAACTGTTTCGTGTTACTTTTAATATCTTACGTGTGCTTAAGGGCTCTCGTTCATAGAAAAATTGACCCAATCATTTTAAAATTACTCTACTGAGAGGCTAAATTTCAAACGGTTAGAGAGGTCCATGCTATCTCTACTTTGATCAAGTTTTAGAAAAGGACAGCATCAGTTAGAATATTTTGCCTATTGAAAAATCTGCTGTAACTTCTACAAGATTTCGTTCTTTCAATGATCAAATGGGTATACATCAATGATAGCGTAGACAGCGCACCGCAGTATGGCAAATAACGTATTAATACTGGACAAGTACTATAATGTTGAATTAGACGTTCGTGTTTAGGGGTGTAAGCACGAACATTTTTCCGCTGCGTAACGCTATCGACTCGCAAGCAAAATCTACACTACTACAGATTTGACAGTTTGATTATAGCGTTATGGATATTCGATAGGTTCGTGCTTGACCCACTGGTTACTGTCCAACAGTGGCTTGATTATAGCTAAACGCGGGGTCTCATAAATAACGTGCTTATAGGTGGCACGAGTGAATTTGTATAAACGTAATTAACTGTTATAAGCAAGGTTTTTAAACTTAAATCTCACATAATTACCATAAAGTTAAGCCGCTTTGCTTGTGTGAAATTATGACAACCAATAAATTTGAGCTTCTATTTGTCGTGACATATTTTGAGCGCTGAACATTGGATAACAGTATATAATTATTAGGACAATGTACTGAAAGGATATAGAAGCCCCTGTAGACCGTATAGAACGTACGAAAATAATATGCCACAGTAGGTAAGTGTAGAAAATGATAATAACTAGCGGCCGGCTACGACTTCGTCTTAGGAAGGTACGTCTAAGTAAGGGTATTTTATATATGATATCTGCACATAGCGTACATGATGCTGTCTTCTTCTAAAAGACTTTGTCAAGGTAGAGAGAAGAGAAATAACGGGATATATTTACTTAGTGCCGATTTTTCCAACGGTCACTGTTCGATCTCGATCGCGTTTTAGAGAAAGGCAGCACATCTAATTTATATTTCGTTATCGGACCCTAAATAGTCGTATTTGTGCCCGAAAAGCGGCGACAGGTTCATCTCCTTACCACGTGGGTTTTTTTCTTAACCATTTGCTGACTGGTAAATAAGTGGTTGTGTAATTTGCCTCCTTCTGCCAAGTTCTGCCCAGGCCATGAAAGCTTAATGAGCGTCCTTTTAGATATAATGGGAGTTCCTGTGGAGACAAAGGGCGTCTCTTTGGAGATAACAAATACGGCTATAGTTGGACAACGACAGAAACATTTACAAAGTAGCAATGATGCGTGTTGCGTAACTGCTAACATTGCCAAAAAAGATACCGAACATAGCTACCTACGACAGTTTTATTCGAGACTAGTGGACGCCCGCGACTCCGTCCGCGTGGACTGCAGAAAAAACAAAATGTCGAAAATATCCGGGATAAAAAGTATATGTTAAGTGGGACCTGTCACAATATATTCCCGAAAACTGCATCGAAATCGGTCCAGCTGTTTCTGAGGTTAGCGTGCACAAACATCGATCCGTAACATTTTTATTATATGTATTTTAATGTTGTAGAACTTGTAGAATTTAATGTTGTAAAATTGTCACTTAGCTCGTGCCTCGGAAAGCACGTAAAACCGTTGCTCCTGCGCCTGATCTCTCTCCGGTCGTGTCGGTTTTCCGTCCCACCGGACTATGTGAGTGAGGGAATAGAGTGCATCTGTATTTGCGCACACACTTGTCCACTATAATATCTCCTGTCAACCTGGCCAATTTCCGTAGAGATTGGTCGCCCTGGCCGAAATAGGGTCGGAGATCATCATTATATGTATAGATAGTCTAGTGTGCAATGGCAATGGCAAACTTGAAACGTTTAACGAACGTGCAGCTGTCTTAGCGCAATTATGCATTGACTTGTCTAAACATTATCTTGCCCTGTTCCTCGATACAATTTAATTATGCATTTCACATGCAGTCCTTTTCACGAACATACTTTTAGGGCATTGCCTTGCAGCAAATGGGAAAATCTAGATTAAATTAATGGCATCACCTCTTTTTTTGTTTATATCAGAAGAAGTAAGAAGTCATCTGCGTTACTCGCGTTTTAAATTAAATCTAGATTTACGCATTTGCTACAAGTGGGTCTTAAGATCCGTGAGACAAGCACGAACCTTTCAATAGTTCGTAACGCTATCGTCATACTGTCAAATCTCATTAGATTTTGCTTGCGAGTCGATAGCGTTACGCCGTTACACCGACCGCGTAAAGTTTCATGCTTATCCCTGCAGGTTTTAACTTTAGTTTCGTTCGTTCTATGATTTAATATCAATGAGTAGGTAAAGTGGGAGCTCAAGGCAATACAGTACATTGAATTGTATAAAACGTTACTATTCGGAACTATAAATATTCAACTAGGTCCACCAGGCCAAACACATTCTGCTGACCTGACTCATGATTGCAATCACAGGCACCTACAATTGCGACGAGAAACCAGATATGAGCACCTAGCATGCAATACACAGCTACTACTTCAAAACCATATAAATCACTTATAAATATGCTAATATTTATAAGTTTATCTGCTTTCCCATCGCGTTTCGAGGTGGCTTCAGAAAACTAGTTTAAAATTTGGTCATATCGATTGGCGCACACCAAAACTGAGTACAAACATCAAAAAATTGCGCGTCTTAAAATAACCCTGCATCAAATTGTGACACTAGTTAAAAGTGGTCCACCCTTTCGGGACATTGGAACTGGTTTCCGGTCGACTGCTCGACTGAGCTGGGCCGTCTAGCCAGCCGTATTGACTAAAGTCAAGACCGTATTCCTCTAGAAGAGCGCAATCCGCCGGCTTCACTTTGTCCGTCTTTTGACACTTAAGCGGGTCGAAATCTTCGAGGTTCGTTGGAGAATCGTCCAGTTTTATTAGGTCAGTATCCGACGCACTTGGCTGGAAAAGAAAGCGACTATTAAGCGTGAAAACCCGATTTAACGTACCACGTTTTTAGTATGAGCAAATACAGTTTAGGTACCTCGCGATGTTATGGTGTTCACTAGACATACTTTCATATAAGATATCATTAAAATATGACGATTTTTCTAGAGAGCATCTATAGATATAAAAAATTGATAAAAATGCCAATTTTATATTATTTTATAATTGTAATTTAGCCTGCTATATTAAACATATCTGCAGGATCTTAAACATATCTGCAGGATCTTAAACATATCTGCAGGATCATTCGTTTTGTGAACACCGCCGTGTGTACATTGTATATAAATTTTAGAATAATTTTATATTGCGCTAATACCCCGAGAAACATCGTCACAAAAGTAATATGTTATATGTTGTAGGTTTTTTATTAATGTATCCAAGTATATATATATCATTGTTATCAAATACAAAAGTTTATATTATATCAGGAAGCACATTTATACGGGCACACTAAGTAATTTTATTATTATTGTATTATGAATAGTTTGATATTGGTTTATAAATTATTTTAAATCACGTATGAATTCTCAATACATTTTAACCTCAAGCTATTCTTAAAATAGTTGCAAAAAATCACATTTTCTATATACAGGACAGAACGTCAAACCATAAAACATTCATAATAAAACTATGTGTTAGTGCCATGCACTGAAAGCCTGAAAGCATGTAAAAAGTTTTAAGGTTACTTACATAGTATAACAGTAGTTATGTGCAAATAACTAACATAATATCCCCTATCTCACCATGCTAATAAAACGAGACATTTTAAACAAATATATACCAAGTATGACATTTGAATTTCTACAGTGCATCAACTTTTTAAAACCCGTCTGTATGTTACTTTGTTAGTTGGTGTACTGAGAGCAACAATGCCCAACTCTACTGTAAGAAGTTCGAGCGATATTTACCTTCGCAAATAAAGCCTGAGCCACGATTGTTGTGCGTACTGTCTCTCGACTATAAAAATTCTCATAAAAACAATTAACTAAGCACTTATAAAAACTTGCTAATCAGTAGGTGCATGCCATATAATTAAATATAGAATTTACATACAACTTTACCTAAATCGTATATTATAATACTCATGCACAACACTTCAGGTTATGAGGGACTCCATAATAAATCACAGGGGAAAAAAGGGACAAAGTGAGAATGTTAGAAATATATTATCATAATCGTTTTACAATAAATTATGCAATTTTTATAATTATTCTATATAGATACATATCACTGTACTGTTATTAAAATATGTATACACTCGGTGTTAGTGCATAAATCCACACTTGTTTATCAATGTTTAAATGCAATCTCTTGCAAGATTAGGTATAGTATGGATAAGATTATAAATGCGCATATCGCAATTACCTCATGGACCTGAGCCACTCGCGGGGCGAGGCGGGCCAACGGGGCCTTGGCGGGAGCCAGGCGGGCCAGCGGCGCCTTGGGGGCCAACGGGGCCCCCGGCTTTAGGGCCCCATTAAGCGCATTCGTTTGCGACTTCCTCTGGTTCGACGACATCGTGATTTTTAGCTTAGCCTTGTCTTTTCCGTCGAACCGAATGGTGCTGGTGTGGAAGTCGGTCACCGGCCCCGCCTCGTTTTTCGTTATGTTACTGACAAAGTGCGAGTTTGTCGAAGCGCGAGGCGGCGGTTTCGGCGCGTCTGAGAAATCTATTAATTTCGTCGTGGATATGATTGGGTATCGGAGGGGAAGGTGAGGACGTTCCGGTAACCGGGGGGGGATGCATGGTGACAGTGTTTTCTGGAAAATAAAATGAAATAATGTGCTACGGTGCTGCCACGAGCGGTCATGCTGCGCGTTACGCATGTACCAATTACAGGACTGTATACTAGACACGGCAAAGCACAAGTGTTTTCAAGCTCGTACAGAAAATGAAGATTCAATGAGTTTGTTCAGAACTGAACAAGTGAGTACTTACATAATATTATGAAACAATAATGAAATATCGTAGCTTTTAATAACGACTTTTTGATACAAGAAAATATCTATGGGATAACTTACTCAGTTTACGTTATTCTAAAGGCGTTATTTATAAAATCTGACGGTTTCATCCAATCATATCACTTCGAACTCAGATATTTCCATACCAAATGTTACTTTACACATCACAATAGTTATTTCATTATATTTTAATATGTTTTATGGTAGAAGTATACTAAAAACTACGATGTAAAATTAAATGAGGTAGCTAAAACTAGTATTGTAACTTGCAACATTGAATCTAAGCACTTCACTTTAAGTTTGTTTCTAACAGATATAGAGTTTGTTTAGAAAGCGAATTTATTTAATTACAGAACTTACGTTACAATTAGATGTGATATAATGTAAAATGGTACATAAATGGCTTCTTTCCAGACAGGCTCTACATCTTTATTTTCACTTGCAATAGATAAGAGAGCTTCGGGTCAGTCAGCTATTTTTCCTATAAATATAAAAAATATCCCGTTCTGATCTAGGACATCTCTAGAACTCATTAGCAGCCTGCATCAGTTACTCCTGTGCAAAACGTGGGTAAAGGATTTTCTTCGTGATCATTTCGTTCTAGCTACCCAGCTGTGTGTACTCGTATATGTATAAAAATGTTTATGATCAAATTAAAAAAGGCCGTATCAAGAGCGTCCTAAACCAACGAGCAGGAAAGAAGAATATTATGAAAGTCGAAAAATCGATAGGGATTGTCAGGACAGGACCGTAGCATACGAAGATCCGTGATCTCTGTCATAGGACATAGGCGTGATTTTATAAGTTCAGACTTCTCAACTTAATATGTTGGTATATCTTAAGAGATAATTCTCGGCCTCTATGTAACTACACAAGCATACTAGATAGAATTTAGATACTACCTATACTACCTATAACTATAAAACATAACTTTTATTAAAACTGACTGACCCAAAGCGACTAAATATAAACAAGTCACAAAGTACAAAAAGGCAAGGGAAGTAATAAAAAAGTCAATAATCTATCAAGTTGGGATGTCAAACTAAATGACGTCACAAAACTTACCGATTTGTCGGACAGAACGACTTCATTGTGCGTATTGGTCGGTAGGCTGTCTCGCCTGTCCCTATTCGTTGAAAATAGGTACTCCATTTCGTTTAGCAAGTCGAGTGTGACAACTGGCTCGTGATCGCGATGAGTGTCGCCGCGAGATGGCGTTGATTCGGACGAGTCGGACGAAACCGGAGTTACTGATCCGCATGAGAATCTTAAAATAAACAATATTAGGCATCAATTCAAACGAAATATTTGTAAGGTAATCGTAACATAGGCTCTGGGCAGCTTTGGCCCACATCGGAAAAAGTGTTTTTATCAACGTGAAAACTGTTTTACCGGCCGCCCTAAACGTTATATATCGATGAAAAGCGCGGATTACACCAATAGGTTTTGACGTGCAGCTTGGCGGGAAGTTTAATAATTTTTCCGTATTGGGCCATAGTTAGTCCTCAGGGCTAAATTACGCCGATGTCATCGCACATAATATAAATTAATGACATAGTGGTAGTCTAAGACCGATTGTTTACAGAAAAAGTGGCGATTTAGCGGGAAGGGTAGGTAGCGTGCATTACCCCAGCCGAAAAGTAGCGCAAATGGGCATATAAGGGTGATAGATAATTAGAAATACAGCTTCTGTAAATGGTAAGCCTATTTTTAAATTTGGTAAAGTAATAGTTTTTAAGTTATTTGAAAAAAACTGACCCGGCTAATTCGGCTGGGGTAACGTTACTGAAGCCAGATGTTTTTTTTTCTAATGGATATTTTGAAATAAATGTTATGTAAATAATTAGATCGCCGACGGGGTCTGCCGGTATTGAACGGTCGGTTTCTTATGACATTCTAGATTTGGTCGGGTTACCACGTGTACCTAATTTTTATGTTCATTTTAGATTATCTTGTTAATTTATAAATATACAAGTTGGAAATTTCTCAAGTATATAATTGAACTGTATTTCTAATTATTTATGATTCAGTTACCACTATTACAGAAAACTCGTTTAATCGGTCTTCAAATATCTGTGTGCACGCCGTGGCCGGTGCAAAATAATTTTTTTAATTAGATATAGGAGACTAATGAAATTTCACTACCATTTAAGGGCAAGAATTACCTAAATAATAACGTTTTAAGTTTGTCTTTGGAGCGCTCATTGGAAGTGTTAGGACCAATTAAAGCCCATTTCTATTTACTGAAATAACATCAAAACTGTGTATTATTGTAGATTCTTTTATTGTGTACCAAATTATAACTAATTAGGCGGATGTCCTGTAAAAAAAATATAATTATCCGCTCAGTCAATTCTGGGTTTCAGCAAATACGCAAATGTTACTCCAGCAGGATTTTGAATATCGTCGCAGCCATAGCAAATACGAATACAAATAAAGTTTTAACATTCATTTCTAATTCCTATCTATTTATTTACATAACATTTATTTCAAAATATCGCTTAGAAAAAAAAACATCTTGCTGCGGTAACGTTACCCCAGCCGAATTAGCCGGGTCAGTATTTTTCAAATAACTTAAAAACTATCACTTTACCAAATTTAAAAATAGGCTTACAATTTACAGAAGCTGTATTTCTAATTATCTATCACCCTTAGATGCCCATTTGCGATACTTTCGGCTGGGGTAATGCACGCGAGTAGGTATGCAATATAATGGGAGGCAAACGTTAGCCAGTTTTAAAAAAATTATACCAATTTGCCTACTCGCGTTGCATGACACGTTTTTAACTATTTAGAGCCGATTTTCCAAATGGTCATATATATATATATATATATATATATATATATATATATATATATATAAATATATATCAAACATGTATATCCAAAGGATTGATGATATGTTTCTCTAAAACTTAATCAAGATTATCATCAAGACATCATTAACTCCATCCTTCAGAAAGACAATTGGAAATTACAAATTATCGGTCAATACCTGCTATCGTCAGTAGTATTTATTGACGACGGCCTCGATCCTGTCCTCGGCATTTTATTTTTCAGCCCCTTTACAGCCGATTTCATGTTTTTTCCTCCTTGCCGAACCTAGATTGAAAGAAAAAACAAAAACCACTTTCAATATTGGTGACACTTTTAAATACAGGGTGTTTGTGACAGCCAGGCAAATATTGATGCCATGATTCTAAAGCAGAAAACACTAAAAAATTTCGCAGGAAAGTTCCGAAATTTTCCGACATTTTTTTCATATCTTCATGAAAAAAAAGTTGTTTTGTTCGTTTAAATAGGCCTTAAATAATGACATGAAAATAAAATTTTAGCTAAAATGTGATTTAAAAAAGTTACCCTCAAAAAAGTTCAAAAAACTGATCAACCCTAATGGAGTCAGAATTGATCCAAAAAACAGAAATGGGTCACACAATAGCTAATAAGCCCATTTAATTAGTCACAGGATCGCCCTTATTATATCGTATTTACTGATAATCAAATCAAAAATACATTTCCTGTGAGTAATAACACTGTCGCATAACTCAACAGAATGGTACTTGTTCAGCATTTCAGTATTTGCCTGGCTGTATCTACACCCTGTATAATAAATAAATGGTGGCCATAATTCTGCTAAAACTTTCGAAATTATTCACTAGAAGCGCATGATATAACCGTATAGGTACAATATACCTATATCAATATAAAATTCTACGGGGCGTCAATATTTTAAATTAGTTCCAAAATAATGCAAAATTATGGTCACTCCTAAATAATATTTCCAGGTCACGTTACGCCTGCATGCAGTAAATACTTGAATATCGGTGCTTTCTAAATATTACCACTGTGTGGAGCAACGGAATTAAAAACCTATTGTGCCAACGCATTTTATATAATGCAAATCCTTTATTTAAGTGGCCCATATATAAAGACCATGGGGTGAGCACGAACTTTTACGTAACGCTATCGACCCGCAAGCATAATCTATGAGATTTAACTTCAAACATCATGCTTAGAACATGTCTTATATTCTAATTCAATAAGTAACCTGGGCGGAAGTATCGACTTTAACGTTGACGATAATAATTGTCAAGTTATTTTATTAACTGAGGCATTATAACGATAAAAATCGCATGCAATAATGATCCATACGTCATAATAATCCATTTGTAACGATTTTTCGTAGAAATTAGTAAAGATATTTGCGCAACAGTAATCGAAGAATTTTGACGGCCCGATAAGTTCCAACTTACTTACTTTTTTATGAATTTGAATTAAGATATATTTATATCATTCATATAAAGTTAAAGTGAAAACAAAAAACGTACACAAACACTTCTATATCTATTCTATTTGTAAAACAATAAGAAATATAATTTCTACAGTCGTATTTGAAATACGTTTAAAAATAATACAAAGGACACTATAAAAAAACATACTGCCAAAGTTATTTACAAATGAAAAGATAATCTATGAATGAATACCCAATCTACCCAAAGAAACCGAACTACCATCACCTTCAGAGATCTAAAAGAAAATAGATTAAGCCCAAATAAAACTCCACAAAGTAGTCAATAAGAAGTCGCGAAAAAAGATGCAAGACCATAAATGCAATGCCCAGGCAGAGTTGCCATAAATAACAAATGGATGTAACAATTGAGTTGCCATAAATACGAATAGAAGTAACAATTGAGTTGCCATAAACACCAATAGAATTAACAGTTTTCCATAGCTTTAGTAGCGCGGACTCACCGTTTTAACAGCCGATTGTACTGCTGGGTTCGCCTGCAAATATTAATAATGTAAGCGGTAAACTCATGTACTTACAGCATGCACGCATGTAGCAACGTATAGCCAAATAAATAAGATATTTTATTTTATGTACCTATATATACTATTTCTTTATCGCCGTTATGTTACGTAGTTTTGTGTGAATACCATATATTTACGCACTATAATGATAATTAAGGTGATGGTTTCCACCCGCCATAATATCCCTCACCGTATTAAAATTCTACTCTGAAAAGACCCGCAAGCTTGGGTGCTAAACGTCAAAAGACAACTGATTAAACAACACGACTGATTAAAAGAAACCGTATTTTGTAAAACGTGACATTTGGTATTATCCTCCTATTATAATTATTATTAAGTAATGAAATTTTCACCCGATCGAGATTTGAATTCACGACCTCTCGCATTCCGTGCATTGCTCTAACCAACTGAGCTATCGGGTCACTTAACTTTTAAACTTTTTTATTGTTACATTACGTTTTTGGCAATTATTTTTTCATCTCGATTGTTATACACCAGCCAAATCTCGGTAAACAGAGCTGAATCCCTCAGCACAATGTTTAATGATGAAACGATCAATCCTACTGGTTTAAAGTCACTAATATTATGATAATATTACGGTCGATTACACTGACTTTTGAAACTAGTAGGATAGGATTTCGAAATCATGACCGGTCGCAACTCGCAGGATACAAAGTGCGCGGAGCTCCATAGAACCATGAATTTCTAAAGATGATTATATCAATATGGCGAGGTCCACCAGTTGACGATGCCAAGTATTAATACTTCAGAATATTACAGAATATTCTGGTGGTACGAGTAATACGGCGTCCAGCCTTAGATTACTTTCCGATAAGTAGACGACGAGCGATGAAGCGACTGGTATATTGTAAGGCTTGGTGACAATATTAGGTATATTACATACTCAGCTAAAACGAAACACTACGAGGATTGATTTCAAAAAAGGAGTAAAGATGTGCTATGCTGTTGGATAATGCGACTATTAATTAATTATTAACAAACTTGCGTCACATTATGCGATTGGATGCGAAACGTAACTTTCTAAATACTGATACAGCATATTACCATATATTGACATCGAATATTAAATAGAAATTCGGAACGAAACGATTCGCTCAACTAAAGAATAGGCGCCATCGGAATTACAAAAGGATAATTTCTCTCTTTTAGATTAGAGCATTGTTTTTCTTTAAATACAAACTGAATATAAATTGCAGAAATGATAATTTACATGCTTATACGATAATAATGGAATGTTTATTTATTAAAAAGCATAAAATCATTACAAGTTAAAACATAAAAGGAGAGTTAAAAGCATCTAAGCAGAAAATTAGAGCATGGCATTCACTACAGGAAAAAAGCATTTTACGCGATTACGTTTCGTATACAGGATGTAACTTAAGATGTAAGTTAAAATGCTATAAACATAGCCTATAATATTTAACCTCTCCATGATATTGGAGACTCAAAATCAAATGTAGTAATTTTAAAATGAACTTTCCTCATTAGCAATCTCTTTATACCATCTGGAAAAATAAACATGATTTCGGTCATAAATTTTTTGGAAGGGTTCTCAATAAGGTGTTTTAAAATGAACTAATTGACTAGGTTGGTCAGACAATAGTTGTTTCTTTTTACCAACCTTTTTACAAGTCTCGCGTCAAAAGCAAACTACAAATGATAACACCTTATATAGTCAGCCATTTTCATAGCATTTCGCCCAGCATAGCTTTTTTGTTTCACCCGGTACACCCACTTTAGTTTTGAGTACCCTCGTGTACTCCCTTTATACCTTATCCTTGACGTTTTTGAAGAAGGCCCCTCCCTCTTTCTTGAGCGTTTTGGACCACTCCCGATACTGGGCCTTTAGCCGCTGACCGCTGCCGGTGTTGACCCTGTCTGAGTAGAAGTTGCATTCCACCTCGAACTCGTCACTGAACCCTTGGCCTGAGTTTAGAAGGTCCAGCCGCTCGTCGATAAACTGAAAGGCGAGATAAATATCGTACCATAAAAAGGCGTAGTTTACCGTACGTACGTACGTACGTATGACGGTGCCGCTTTTCTAGGAATAATATGCCAAAGCTTAATATTTTAGATACGGTATCTACTTATATTACTTGCTAGTGGACGCCGTCCGCGTGGACTACAGAAAAAACAAAATGTCGAAATTATCCGGGATTAAAACATTTTCCCGGGATAAAAAGTAGCCTATATGTTAAGTGGGACCTGTCACAATATATTACTGAAAACTGCATCGAAATCGGTTCAGCCGTTTCTGAGATTAGCGTGCACAAACGAACAGACAGACAAAAATAAAAATAAAAAATTGGGTACTATTGTGTTAATAAAGGTCTTCTATAGTTTTTTTTCTCATATATCTTCCATGTACAGACAGCGATCCTTTACATTTTTATTATACGAGGGCTGTTTGATAAGTCGTTTTAAAAAGTAATTTTTTTATATTTTTTTTAAACAATTTACATTTATTTCTCAACATAGTCTCCTTTGAGGGCCAAACACTTGTTCCAGCGAGTTTCCAATTTTTTTATCCCCTCCAAAAAATACATTTTGTCGAGGTCTTCAAAATAGGCGTTTACACCAGCGATGCAGTCCTCATTTGTCAAAAAATTTTGCCCTCTAAGCCATCTTTTCAGATTTGGGAATAGGTAATAATCGCACGGAGCTAGATCCGGCGAATACGGAGCATGCGGAACCAGTTCGAAGCCCAACTCGTGGATTTTGACCATTGCAATAGTTGACGTGTGCACTGGGGCATTGTCTTGATGAAAGAGGACTTTCTTGGGGGACAATTTTGGTCGTTTTTCCAACAATTCGGCATTAAAACGGTCCAATAACTCTGCGTAATAACGGCCAGTGATACACTGAAAAAAAAAGTGATCAAATAAATCAAAATTTTGTTAAATTTAAACAAGGTACTTGTTTATATACGTTCGCATAAAGTAAATTGATTGCTGCTACTAAGCCAATTTGATTGAAAATCAATCAAGAAATATTGTTAATTCAACAAACCACTTGTTTGAAATGGCTAAGTATATGATTAAATTAACCATTTCCTACTTGTTAGCATTGACTATGACAATGATAGGGAGGAAGGGTTTATCATATTACTTGATTGATCTTACAAACAACTTAGTTAACCTAATCATTGTAACTTTATTGAATTGATCAAAATATTGTATAAAGCAGCAGTGTTACATGTTTGAATAAAATATTCTAGTTGATTGAGTTAAATAAAATCTTTATAATATCTATCACACAACCTAATTATTTCAAAAAATGTCCTTTGTTGTTTCAATTATGATGTAGATTGATGCTACTATCCAACTTGTTTGGTTTAAATATACTCTTTATAACACTTATCAAGTGTATATGTTGGGATTCACTAGGTGTCATGTTTAGTCCAAATAAGTAACTTGTTTGAAATCTAAAGCTATACAGGATGTAACAAAAAGGGTATGTTAAGCAAAAAGCTACGTAAATAGCCCACTGTAGAGAACCCATCCACAAAATTTGAGACTCGAAATCACATGTTTATTTTTCAAGATTGTATGAAAACTCCTAAGATATTTAAATATTCTCCATACTATCGGGAAAAATAAACATGTGATTTCGAGTCTCAAATTTTGTGGATAGGTTCTTTACAGTGGGCTATTTATGTAGCTTTTCGCTTAATATACCCTTTTTGTTACACCCTGTATAGGTAGTAGGTACATACCTACAATGCGCCTTCAGACCGGCTACAAAACGGCATTAGGTAATAACGTATGGAACTATACCTACAGGATGTAACAAAAAGGTCCAGTCATATTTTAGGTGGGGAACCTACCCATGAATTTGAAAAGCTTTTACTATAGGACAGTCTTTGAAATCACGAAAAAAACAGCTGTTTTATACATCCTGCCCGATTGAACATCTCTACATATAGAATAGCTGATTTTTTTCACTGTTGTTCATATTCATGAGTAGGTTCACCTCCTAAAATATGTCTAGACCTTTTCATTACGCCTGTATAAGAGGTGCTGCAGAGCGATGACAAGCATTCTGTGACATCTCTGTTCCAACCTTATACCTCTGCCGTTCTGCATTCAGTCTGGAGAGCATAAGTGACACTGACTGAAAATAATAAGAGAAAAAAGTTTAATATCTGGACTTAACATTACAATAATTATAAATTAGGAATGAGATACCTTTTATTTCAAGAAAATAATATTTATTAATAATAATCAGAATCATAACAGTTCTATACATAAGTATTTTTATTCGCTTTCAGTTTATTTCTGGCTATGACCAGAGCCAACAGGTTTCTTACATTTACGTTAGGTAAAGATTGTCCTATATACTGAATTAGGGATGTTGCTTCAAAATCGTCTCTTAATAGTTGCATTAATTCCACCTGAAATAAAATAGATTGGTATTGCATTTAACATTATTATAAACAAATACTAACATTGACAAACATCTGATATTTATTTCGCGATTTAAAAGTTGGTCCCATAGTGAAAGTTGTTCATAACTATGAGTAGGTTCATCTCCTAAAGTATGACTACACCTTTTTGTTACATCCTGTATAATGTATACCTAACAAAACATACACAAAATCATGCCCAACACTAGAAAAGAGACCAGGTTACTCTAACACCTTATTCATCCTATAAACCATGAAATGAAGTTGCAACGGGTACTAGTATGTAGTAAAATATGAAATAGTGTCCACTTGGCTGGAAAAATAAACAATATTTTTTATAGATATAAATCACTCTTAAATAAGTAAGTACTGCACTTACCTTGTCTATGACAGTTTTGTTAGGAGAGATTTTTGGAGAATTGTTTTTTTCTGGTGTTGTGGTTTGGATTTCTTGTTCTTTTAAAACATTTAAATCCTGAAGAGCCTGAAATAAAATTATCCTCTTATTAATCTTGCAGACATACAGTCGAGAAAGAAATTTACTAGGAAGACCAACAGACATACATTGTGTAAGAACCCTCTTAAACTCCCCTTTAAGGACATTGTAATACATAAATGCATTGAAATGTTATATTAAAAAAATAAGTAACTACCTACCAACCTAATACTTAACCTAAGCTTTAATACTTACACTCAAAGAAATATTGTAACTAGAAATGTCCACTTCTTCTATGTTTTGAAAGATGATAGCATTCTCTTCGTTGAATGTTTTCACCCATGCCTTCCAACTTCGTATAAAAAGGGCATGTGGCCCAACAAGTGGAATCAATTCTTTCATTTCATCGGAATTTAAAGCTGACTATGATTGTATCGTTTCTCCGTTCCCTGAATGAAACAATATTTTAATTATTAACTCATAGTTATGAACTGTAGATCCTACTAGTACTACCTACCTATGTAGGTAGGTGTATTATGCTAAAAGATAAACAAGGCACACAAAATAATATACAAGCAGGTTATTAGCAAGATTCAGCTCTGACATACTTACCTACCTACCTACTTAGTTATAAGTATAAATGCTTAAAGTAAAAATATTAGTAGGCTACTCTGAAGGAAAGAGTAGGTAGGTACCTACTACCTACTTATATTGTTTTTACCTACTTAATAGCCTAGCTTAGAACACTAGTTATGAGGGAGTTTAGCTAGGTAAGAAATAGGTATGTTCACAAAATTTTCAGGCTAGTCAAATTGTACATATCTAATGAGGTAGCCTATTGTACTTGAACTGTAAACTCCATGGCTAAGTTTAATTAAGTTGCCATTCATTTATCTAAGTAAGTATAGGAATCATTTGGCTTTACTCAGCTCAGCTCCCGCACCTAAGTATCTATCTACTTAAGAACTAATGTTGAGGGCTCCGGCAAACCACCAGTTGTGTGTGTGGCTTGCTCAGCAAAGCACTATACTGTGCAGTAGGTACTCTCTCACACGTGCTCGCACGGATTTATCATAGGTGTTTCACCGGCATCGGTATCAAAAAAGGCAAACTGGATGCTGCGGCACCAAAGGCACAAAGAACAAAGATACTTGCCATATCTGGAGAAGACAGAGCGGCAAGGATGGTGGTGGTATAGATAAGTACCTACAACTAATCCTCGATACAAACGCGCCGCCGCTGGCCTGCCTCTATCAGCTACTTACCTACTAAGAACTTTTTGCAGCCAATGCTACGAAGATATGCGTATTCCGTACCTAATCACTTTCAGTCAAAGAGATAAACAAGAGAATCATATAGGTAGGTACTTACTTGCGAATTTTGGAATGAGCTCCGGTATTCCCCACGCCGATAGTAGATCTGACACCTCATCCATGTCTTTTTACACAATTTCTCACCCACAATACACTAAAGTTTACACAGAACGCAATTATTTTATGAAGAAACGACATGCGGCAGGCGGAGCAGCGCGGACGAAATGGTTTGGTCGGCCGTCGTTCGTCGTGTCTTGTTGAGACATGAACCAACCGGAAGGAAATCGGAAACGAACAACGCACGCACGCCGCGATCGCCGACCGAGTGTTGCCATAGTAATGTTTATAATTTGGTCAAATTTTTGTTTTAGTCTAGCTATCCTATACGTAATTTAAAAGTTTAAAAGTGGAGCTGATTTTTTTTACTTGTCTATCCCATGGTGTGGGGGGTATCTACAAATAGGTCTTTCAAAAAATTGTGGGTGTTTTAATAATAATAATTTATTTTCAATGTACACACATTACTTAGTTAGGTACATTATTACTTACACATTAATTATAGAATATTAGTGTACGTGTGTACACTGTAGAAGAATCTATTTTGCATACGTTAACTATGTGTATATTCTATATAAGCAGACGTTTTTTGATAACTTTATATTAACTGTACTCAATATATCCATGTTACTTTTAATTCAAAAATAAAGCATAATTTCTAGTCCAAATTAGTTCTTTTTACTCATAAATGGCAACACTACGCAAAAGAAAAACAGTAATCAAACAGTTGATTAATGCTATATCATAGTTTATTCATAGCGATCAAGATTTTATGTTTGTTTGTATCAACTTACGTGATAGTATTTAACAAGTAATTTGATAAAAGGTACTATGTTTCATAGCCTTATCATGTAACTTGATCATTTTAACACATTACTTGTTAGCTCTTAAGAACATCTTGTTTGCGGAATTTTCAATCAAAATATTTATTAATTGAATCACATCTCTTGATGATTTGAGCCAAGTTACTTTTACTGATCAATATCTTGTTATATGAAATCATTTGTACTGTGTTGTTTCGAACGTTTATTTAATTGAATACATCACATTTTTTTAAACAAGTTAAAACTGCCCTTGATTAGATTCCATTTTTTTCAGTGTAGTCTTTCCCTTTTCCAAGTAATCAATCATAATGATTCCTTCGCCATCCCAGAAGACTGTCGCCATGACCTTTCCAGCCGACAAAACAGTCTTGGCCTTCTTTGGGGCACGTTCACCAGTCGCCATCCATTGTTTTGATTGCTGTTTTGATTCAGGTGTATAATGATGGACCCAAGTTTCGTCCACAGTGACAAATCGACTCAAAAAATTCAGAGGATTACGCTTCATATCCAAACACAGTTTTGAAATTCGCTTTCTTTCGTGTTTTTGTTCGATTGTCAACAAACGTGGCACCCATCGTGCAGACAGCTTTGTCATACCCAAATCTTCATGCAGGATTTTATGTACTCGCTCAGTGGAGATGCCTGTGTTCTCAGCTATTTCACGCACCTTCACTCGGCGGTCGTCGAGTACAATATTATGGACTTCTTCAACAACATCCTCAGTAGTGACTTCGATTGGGCGACCAGAGCGTGGAGCATCAGATGTGCTTGACCGACCACGTTTAAAATCATTTATCCAGTTATAAACAGTCTGCAACGTTGGTGCGTTAGTGCCATGAACAGAATCAAGTTCAGTTTTTATTGTGGCAGCACTGCAACCCTTCATAAAAAAATGTTTTATAACGGCACGAAATTCAGTTTTTTCCATAGTTGTTGAATATTTACGAGTGATCACAGTTAAACAATGGTTATACTGACAAAAACTTGTTCTTTTTTGCTGAATTTTTGACAGTCTTCATTTGAAAGATTGTGCCTGCCAGTGTTAACGCCATTTACCAGAAAAAAGGTTTTACAAATAGTTTTTAAAAGGACTTATCAAACAGCCCTCGTATGTATAGATAGAAGATGAGCGCCATAGTCCTTTATTGATTATATGAACGAGGTATAAGATTTGAAGAAGGTTGTATTTTTAGCATATATCGCTAACGAACTACAGAGTGAATAATACACGCTCCATATCAATATATTTATATTACATAACGTAGAGACGGCTGTGATTCGAAAAGTGGGGTAGCCAGAACTGCAGGGTCATTACGGAGATCCTACGGCAACGATTTGTATAACAGGGCTAGATGTAATAGATCAGTAATGACTGCCAGCACAACGCCTGAGAGTAAGTCGCTTGCCTTATTCGACTCATTACAGCAAGCATGGAAGGAGATGCAGTTGGTGTAAACTGAAATTTGGCGAGATAAATCTATATCTATATCTTATATTCTATATTCTTCTATCTATCTTTCTATACATATAATAAAAATGTAACGGATCGCTGTCTCTACATGGAAGATATATAAAAAAAAATATTATAGAAGACCTTTATCAACGCAACAAAGTACCCAAAGCGATGATTTTTGGAATTTTTGTCTGTTTGTCGGCTTGTCTGTTTGTCGGTTTGTCTGTGCGCTTGTGCACGCTAATTTCAGAAACGGCTGAACGGGTTCGATGTAGTTTTCGGGAATATATTGTGACAGGTCCCAGTTAACATATAGGCTACTTTTTATCCCGGATAATTTCGACATTTTGTTTTCTCTGTAGTCCACGCGGACGGAGTCGCGGGCTTCCACTAGTACATAATATAGACACGGATGTGTTCCTAAAAATGGGGTAGAAGTAGAACTGCAGGTACTTTTTTTGTTTAGTTTATCCCGAAGGAAAATCAAGGAGAACTAAGCCCATACAGCCATCGTCTTTAGTAAATGATTTCTGAATTTGTGATAGATGATATTGATGATGATGAATGGAAACGTCTGGAAAATCCTCAAGAATGGGTGAAAATTAGTAAAGATCAAACAGAATTGCAGAAACAACTTACATAAGCCCATGAGATGAGCACGCCTTTGTATGCATTTCTTTTGTAAATTTCTCTGTATTTATTGTAATGTTTTGTGTACAATAAAAAATAAGAATAAGAAAAGAACCTATGTGTGTGCATGAATGAAGGACTTACCTGCTGAAATATTTGTGACTGAAGTATTTTCTTCAAGAACGGTTGCATGTTTTTCCTGGTTTTTATAAAACTTTCTGAATCGAAGGTTATCTTTTCACCTTTTTCGATTCTGAAAGACATAAATAAAATGTGGTTACTGGGTGTATAGTTATTGAAGCTACAGAATGTTTCTGAGCTATGACTACTCCACTAAACCCTGGTTATCAACAAGTAGTGATACTAGTATAACTGTAACAAACAGTACAATCACAGAAGGCGTAGTAAATAGAAAGAGAAGCACATATACTCAAATTCGAAGGCGCTTCAGGAAAGCTGTTTTTGAATTGGATGAAATAATAGACCCTATTTCTATAATATGCACTACTGCGCCCAGTAAGGGGGAAATAAGCACCAATTACTGACTGACGTGAGATAGCCTTTGTCAGCTATATGTTATTTCACTCACAAGAGTTTCAAGTAAACGTCTAATGATACCGATTTTCTGGAACATACCTTATAGCATCTCTGTAGCCACCTATTAAAGAAACTAAAGCTCGGAGAAATGCCCTCGACACGGCATCGCCTAGAGCATTTTTATCACTTAATGCTTTTCTTAAACTTGAAACCTGAAAATTAATAAATAGTTAAAATAAATAAATGATATCAAAGGTGGCGGACAGGGAACCCTTTCTACCCTGTCAGATTTGTCTTGAAATATATATGTCGTGGCCATATTGTTAAATTGATCATTTCATGAAATGGTCGAGCATTTCATGAAGTGGTCGCATTTCATGAAGTGGCCAATTCAATTTGACCAGATCGTTAAATCGTCTACATTTCACGATTTTGTCATCCACGTTTGGCCAAATCGTATTAACAGGGTGTCCATAAAATCCGAATGTGGTAAGAGCTTATATAAATAATATATACCGTACACCATATATAAGTATACCATAAGGTATGATGGTATGATTTTTTTTTGCTATTATTTATGTGATATTTTCACAATATAATATTTAAAAACATAAAAGACTTTACAAAAGCGATTCGCATCTGGCACATCGCCGGACGCTGCCTGGGCACGCTCGCTCCGCTCGCTCGGCTCGTGCGTCATTTGTCATAGTCTAACCTAACCTAACCTAACCTATCGTAATCTAAGGTTTTTGTTTAACAATATTATTATAAACCACCATTAAGTCTAATATACATTATACAATATAACACACTATCCGTGAACTTCTTCTGCATAGTCACCCTACTCTCTTTAATTTGTTTTATAACCTAAAAAGAAAAATCCGCCATCTTCACACATAAATAAAACGCGCGCAGCGCCTCTACCGGTGATTCATGTAACTATTTTACGATATGATCAATAATCTTGACCACTTCATGAAATGATCGGGCGTTTAGTTGCCCATATCGAGAAACGATTTTTAATCATCGATCTGCCCAAACCATATCATGATGTGGCCAATAGACAGTTGAACTTTTCATGAAATGCTCGACCATTTCATGAAATGATCAATTCTACGATATGGCCACGACATATACACAAAAATGTATATACTGTTTTCTAATGAACAAAAATAATTATTACATTTGACATTATGTATTATTTATATTATACAGAGTGTGACAAAAGGGGTATGTCAAGCGAAATTCTATGAAGATCCCATTATAGAGAACCTATCTACAAAATCTGAGATTTAAAATCACATTTTAACTTTTGCAAATAGTATGGAGAATTCCAAAACAACTCAGGTATTTTAGAGAATTCACTCTCTCAGAAAATTTACTTTTTTTATTTTATTAATGTGATGTGAACCAGTACTCACCAAATCCGCCGGAAGACTGTCCAAATCTTGGAAGGGTGTCCGTAATTCATTCGCATCAACATCTAAAACTACAACATCGCCTATATCTCCACCAACCGTCTGAAAAAAAGTAAGTTCGCCATTCGCACTACGCTGCAAGATTTAGGGCAGGAGATGATGCCCTTTCCCAGATTAAATGTAAGCTACTACTATCATATCGCAACTTTCATACTATAAGGGCACAAGTCGAAAAAAATGAGTATTGGGAAAATGCGTTTAAGATGTAGCCATGTTGATTTTGTTGATTTTGTGCCCAAATATTATAAAAACTCGAAATCACAAAATTTCCTATAGTATGAAAGCTGCGATATGTCAAGAAAATACGCCAAATCCAATTGACATTGATATTTTATAATTTTGTATTTAATGCCAATAAAAACTTACATCCATAACACATCTAGGAACTCCAATTAAAAACGGCATCGGTGCCAACAGATAGTCCACCAAATGCTTGGGCAATATAGGTATAAATATATGCTGCCACGACATAGGAAAGAGGGTGGCATTCGCTGCCTGAACGCAAGCCGACAGTCGCGAAGGCTTCGACGCTACTATAGCTATCCTTCTCTCGTTCAGCAGCGCCGCCCATAGCCCGGCCATGCATTTCGTGTCCATCGCACTGAAGTATTCCGTTAAATTGCACTGAAAAATGGCACTATTTAGACTATGGTATAGTTTATTTCTCGCTGCAGACTGGGTGATAAAACGTGGAAGCGGTGTCGCGAGTGTTTCGCTCCTTTTGTCGCTTACAGGCCATTACTTTGCCTTACGTGCCATGATGACTTATAACATTTTATCGATGACGGCTATGCCATCGCGCCGCTTACGCACAACCCTAACCTAAAAATGATTTATGGGCCCGTCTGCATCGAGAAAATAATTTTACTAAACGTTAGATATGATATGTTATAAATACAAGCAAGTGATCAATCATATTTATATATACTGAAGACTTGAAAAAAAAAAATTAACAAATTTGTACAAAGAAGCTTCAAATAAAACGTAATAAACAAAAACGTAAACGCGTGCGTAAACATAATGTTGATTTAGCAGCCATCAATGAAAAATTTTAGGTACCAAAGGTACTAATTGATAGCATTATCATCAAATAATGACAAACATCCTAAATAGTTTAATTTATAAAGAAGAACATAACGTAACTTAATTAACATAATGTAACGTAACATTTACGTCACAAGGTTGACCTTTGTGACCTAAAAAAAATATATTTTGTGTTTTATGCGATTTCGAAAATACAATATTTCCAGGAAAAGGAATAGCACTCACATTGTCCGGAATACTGGGCAGTTTAACTTCAGGGCATTGGCAAGAAAACACACTGTGACCCGCATTGTAGGTCACCTTCAACGTGTGACCCGGCATAGGGGGCCTTATCCGGCACGCCTCCAAAAACGACAACAGTTCACCCCTCTCTGAGCTGTTTATTAAATTTGCAATGCAATTTAATAACCTGGAATACAGTTATAGTTGTATTTAATGTTTTGAATTTTGTTTTTTTTTTTAATTTTGACATGAGTGTGCGCAAAAACAGGTGCACTCTTTATTACACTCTCAGTATTGTGACGGTAGCCGACACGACCGAAGATCAGGCACAGGGCCAATGGTTTTACGTGCTTTCCACGGCATGAGCTAAGTGACAATTAAGTTTGGTACTACATTAACATCCGTACTTGAAATATATTCAGTGGTACATGTCCGTGGCTGTAATCGAACATACGCCCCCGATTGGTAGCCGCACGTTTAAACCATTAGTCAAACCGCTCTATCTGAGTTAAACTTATGCATCCCATCTTGTAAACGTACAGGGCGTCACATGACATGCAATAAATGAATCTGAATCTAAAAGTACGCAAGCAAATAACGAAGAAATTGATACAATGATCCTCATCTATTCATCCCTATCATTAACGTACGTTCATACGTTTTGCCGTCTCTGTCACGCCGAGGTCAGCGAAGAGCGTGATGGTAGGTAAATATATATGTATATAATTATTTATTATCAGTAACGCAAGGATAGATAATTGAGATCAAGTTTTGTTTATAATTACGATATTCGTGATAGACATGTATTTAACATATAAATATTTATTAATTAAAATAATAAACGAACATTCGCAATTTGCAGGGTTTAAATAACATATGAGTACATTGAGAAATCGCGGGCAGAAAGGTTTGAAATGTTATTTGGATCAGCACATACTAATAAAACATAATATAATTATCAAGAGAAGAGTATATAGTTACTCACGGCTACACATAGTTTATTTTATTTGCAAACCCTTAGCCTCAAGAAATAACAAACATTTTAAACAACCAATAATACATTTAGTAAACTGAAATCAAATAACACCAAATTAAGTGCAACTAATTCAATATTCACAACGGCTGCAAATAACATTCATTTTGATTGCCATACTGTTGGAGAGTTGTTTGTTTTGTTTGCCAACAAAGTGAAGAAAAATATGACATAATCGTCACGACATAATCGAGGTAATAGCACAGCGGAGAGCAATTATATAAAAATTCCTGTACAATGTCACAATTCATACTAATATTATAAAAAAACATAAAAGGTTGAAATGAATAGGCAAATCTGGATAAAATTTGTAAAGGGATTCGAAGAAGAATAAAAAAGCCGAAAAATAACTTATTATAACATTTATATTCCATACAGACAGAGTTATAATATAAGGAACAGCTAGTAAATAATTCAAGGATACTCAAGACACACAACAAAAAAATATGAGTAAGACAAAGTCACTTTATAATTAACGCAAGCCAGTATAAAAAAATCATTGCCTAAATATAAATA
This sequence comes from Carposina sasakii, assembly GCA_014607495.2. Classification (NCBI taxonomy): domain Eukaryota; kingdom Metazoa; phylum Arthropoda; class Insecta; order Lepidoptera; family Carposinidae; genus Carposina; species Carposina sasakii. The sequence goes on from CP053148.1 coordinate 5,552,871, forward strand.
CTTATATATTTATATTCACACACACACTACACAACACATTAACCTAGTCCCACATTAAGATCCCTAAGGTCTTGTGTCGTGGGTACTAAGCAACGGTATATAAATACATAGATAAGTATAGAAACATCCATGACTCGGAAACAAACATTGATATTCATCATATCAATGTTTGCACCTACCGGGATTCGAACCCAGGACCTATGGCGTCGTAGGCAGGATCACTACCTACTAGACCAATGGGCTGTCAAACTTATGCTATAAAGTAGTGATCTTGCTACCCCATTTTAGGGACAATGTGTAAAATCAAAGTATCATTTAAGATATTTTTCACATTGCTGAATGTAAAAATCATAAAAATAACCCTCCCATATATGTACTTACTTATAAAATATATCATGCCATGGTAGATGGGATAGCAGTGTGATTGCGGTATTGGACTTAGGATCATATCGGCAAAAGCAAAATGTGTACTTTGAGTCCACTGATGTCAGTACGAATGAATAATGCTGCACAAATGAGCTGAAACAAAATGGATGAGGTTGTTAACAATACCTATTCAAGAAAAACAATATCTACCAAGAATATTGGTAATTGATATCCTTATTAATATTATAATTTATAAACTAACTCTTCTATCTGTCCCATTATCACACCAAAATTACTGAACTGATTAGAATGAAATTTAGCACACAGGTATTCTAGAGCCTGGAACGGGGCATATGCTACTTTTACCATGGAAAACTATTATTTTGCAGTCCCAGACAACAGTCTTGGATGGCCGGCCTCTGATGATACATATATGAAAGAATGAATGATAATATCTGTATCTGTAAAAGTACTAAACATTTTTAATTATATATCTGGCACATAAGACATGCTGCCTCTGATAAAAGTTGTGAAGAATAATATTAGCATCTAAAAAAGTCTGTGCTAGCTAATATTAATCCTAGGATAAACATCTTTGTGCAACTAAACTTTGGTATAATCTTTCATGTCTCTCAAGTTTCATCTCTTTATCAATACATATAATAATAATGTAACGGATCACTGTCTGTACATGGAAGATATATGATAAAAAATATTACAGGAGACCTTTATCAACGCTGTAGTACCCAAAAGAATGATTTTTGAAATTTTTGTCTGTTTGTCTGTGCGTTTGTGCATGCTAATCTCAGAAACGACTGAGCCGATTTCGATGCAGTTTTCAGGAATATATTGTGACAGGTCCCACTTAACTTATAGGCTACATTTTATCCCAGGAAAATATTTTTATCCCAGATAATTTCAACATTTTGTATCTCTGTAGTCCACGTGGACGGAGTCGCAGGTGTCCACTAGTAATAAAATATATAACTATATTATATGTATTTTGATGTCAAATTAAAGTAGGTACCCCAATTTTAAGTTCTGGGATGTAGACTCATAAGCAAAATCTATGGAGAAATTTATGTTTGGTCACTGTCTACTTTCATAATAGGTACTCACTTTTCCAGTGGACAGGGAAATGTAAATTTTGGTATGTTTTTCAACTCCTCTTCATTTTTGTATGTCTCAGGATACTTTCTTATAACATAGGGCTCCTTCTGATGATCACCTGGCGATACCTCGCAATATAGTTCGTAAAGGTAACGGACAGTATCCCTGTAAGAAAGAAACAGAACTGTTTAATTCTATGTGTTTAGGTAACAATTGAGTGCTGAATTGCATTTAGTTAGTATTTAATAAATAAAATCTCACTAGTATGAATAAATAAAAAGAAACAAAATCGAAGAAATAGAATTTCTGAAAAATACAATCTAGAAACAGGGTTTGATAAAAAATATTCTATATGCAATAGGTATAAATTATCTATTATTCAGGAGTTATGCATTCACCAATAATGCTGGTCCATCAGTAAAACCAAGATAAACTTTATCTACATGTGCCATATCCCTGCAATAACGATACAATTCATAAAATAATACAAAAACTGTATAATGACTAATCAGAAAGAAAACTACTAAGGAACATTGATAAGTTGAATCCCAAACGATGAAACGAGAGATTACCAACAAAAACACTTTGCATTCGATCCTGACTCCAAGGAAATAACTTGTTGTGAAGCACTTAAACAGATGTGGGGAACAAACTAAAGGAAATAATTACCTTAGTCTGGAACCCATGTCTTCGACGTGGACCTTTCGGATTTTTGATTACATTTTAGAATCAAAGAATGATAGGGGTTTAATGCAATGATACGTCATGAAATATCACTAGCCATAGAATATCACTTTTGAGACGAAAAACACATAATTATTAGGAGTTATTATCTAACGCATTTACTAAAATTGCGAACGGAGAGGAAACTCGACGTTCGTTCGACAACCCACATAGAAAAAATGTCAATGTCAGTTTATTTATTTTTTTAGGAAAGGCTAGGCGATACACAGCCAAAACTGCGCAGTGTAGAGTATTATTATGTAAAAACTCCATACCTACATAATGGAATAAATATAAACAAAGAAATCTCTGACGAAGTATGAATCAGTTATTAGGTACTTTGGACAAAGGGTTAGCCTTGCCATCCAGCGGGGCAATGCGGCCAGCCTTTTGGCCACGTTGCCAGCGGTGAAGGAGTTGCAGGCAATCTTCTATGTAAATATGTTCCAGATATAAGCTTTTTATTCTGTATTATATTATCCACCCAACCGTGTAAATTTATATTAATAAAAAATAAAATTATTAATAAAGAAATCATTTCTTTATTAATAATTTTATTTTTTCTTAGAAATGGAAAAAATTCCTCACCCGGGTGGGAATCGAACCCACGGCCTCTGCATTCCGCGTGCCATTAATAAAAAAAATAAAACCTATTATGGTAGATTCTGACCGGCATAGGTACTTAAACGTAAACTTGAAATTAGGCAGGTCTGTCTTTCTCCAATCTCAAAATAAATGGCTGCAACAGAAAGCGACAGGTAGGTAGGCCTAAGTTTAAGTTTAGGTTTAAGTGTGACGGTTAGTTAGAACCGACCCTATTGGCTACTTATAGAGTAATAATGAAACAGTTAAGAATTGTCCTGTGTACTAACTTATCCTTTTAGCTATTTTATTATCTTTTCTGGATCTAACATTTTTTGTACGCTGTTACACGGGGTATATCTCCAGTTAAAAGCTGAGCAACTAGCGCTCGCTACAGCCGTTCAAATGAACTAAGTATTACTATGTACATATATACCTAGTACTCTACCCACACAGTCTACAAGCATGCGTAGGTATTTAAGTAGGTACTTAGGTATCTAAGTAGGCTGTTTAGGTATCTAATTTGATACCTACCTATAGTCGTCGCTAGCGTGCAGATCTCCCAAGAGACTCTTGCTTGGTTGCATAACCATAGATCTCCATAAGTAATATAAAGTGGTATGTTGGTATTGGTGAACATAGAGCAAGACTTAACTGGGTTCTAAAAAAAAGAGGTCGGGTTGGAGGGCCACAAAAATCTTAACACAGTATTATTTCAAATTATTAACTAACTTTTAACTGGTTGGCTGGAAGAAATCTATGGTAGTGATAAGCTCCATTCTAAGGGTCGACTACGGCAGTTACACTTAAAACTAAACCTAATCTTAGTCAGGTCTATCTCTCTCCGTTCTTAATATAAATGGCTGTGAGAGAAAAGGACTAATGGTAGGACTAATTTTACGTTTAGGTTTACCTAAGTGTGAATGCCGGAATCGACCACATGATCTTATCTTTGTGTTTTTCTTTCTGTGTAAGTACAATAAAGTAGGTACTTATAATACAGGGTGTAACAAAAGTGGTATGTTAAGCGAAGAGCTATATAAATAGCCCACTAAAAGGGACCTACCCACAAAATTTCAGACTTGAAATCACATGTTTATTTTGCCAGATTTGTAGTATGGAGAATTTCTAAATAACTCAGAAATGTTCGCTTTATATCTCTATTTTCGACCTTTATATCTCTATTTTCCCATCCCCTTGCCAAGGTTAGCAGATACTTGAGGTTCGAACAGACTCGTAATGCCACACCATGTAACAAAATGTGGCGATCAGAGCTGGAGACGCGGTCGAAAACAGAAAACATTATTTTACTAGTTTTGTAACTGCCATTTCATCGCTCTGTTCTGTACCTTACGCTCGTAGGCCTCACCAACAAGAACAATGTCATCAGCAAAAAGCATACACAAAGGTAGGATGTAGATTACACAGTCTGTCTGTAGGCTGTAGTATGGTGCAGCTGTAATTAGATTTTCACACCATCTATCTACTTACGATAACGTGAATAATTTCTATTTATAGGTATATAAAAACACCTAGTCTGTAATGAGCGCATTCAAGGCTCTTTGTCCCGGCCCGTAGCTCCGTACCCTTTCCATATCCGTAATAACAGCCAATACGAGGAAATACTTCCCGGGTCCGGAGCCTGTCTATAAATAGTCCGATGCATTTCGCCCGGCCAAAGTCTGTTTAACCAAATAGTACCTATGAACGCTGGCGCTAGTCACTCTATGTTTCTCTATTGAGGGATCGCCCACCACCGGGCCCTATACCCTCCGCTGACCCTCGGATCTGCCTACTCATGATCACGAACACAAGACACTACAGTCGCAACGAGAAGCCAGATCCAAGCACCTAGCATGCAACCATAAATACATAGCTGCTAATCCGAAAACCAATTAAAATTTTAATCGACATATGTTTCGCCAACACCCGTGGCATCATCAGGATTAGTTTTCCATGTTAGTTCTATCTACCGAACCAACTAACATTAGCATTAGCAGCTATGTATTTATGGTTGCATGCTAGGTGCTTGGATCTGGCTTCTCGTTGCGACTGTAGTGTCTTGTGTTCGTGATCATGAGTAGGCAGATCCGAGGGTCAGCGGAGGGTATAGGGCCCGGTGGTGGGCGATCCCTCAATAGAGATTTGAACTTTCGAATAGTGACGCCTGATACAATTCAACACTCTATGTTTGACTAAATTATGTATGTAACTGCATGCATTCCGGAATAACGCACGGGAGTTATTTTATGAAACGGGCCCTACCTGTACTAGCCCGTATATAGGTAACCTAGATTATATCTGGGGTGGAAGGCCGCGCATGTGCTAGGCCCGGATGGATGCAGATGAGGCCTCGTCCATTATCTCTCCAGTCGCGGCCCGCTTCCGTCGTGCATACAGCTGCAGTTGCACTTGGATTTTCCTAATTACCTTGTAAGTACTTGTTGATTTACATTCATTCCAAGTTCTTTTTACTGTATCTATGTAGCTGTATGTAGCTCTTTATATTTAGAAAAATGAAGATTTTTCTTTGACTATTATGAATTGGCAGAGTATGAAGTACTAGTAGGTATGTACCTGTTGCTAATGACTTTATAAATATTTATATCCTTCAAGAAAAATATTTACTTCGTCATTTACATTTATAATTGATTTATATAAAGGTTTAGAGCTAAATACATGGGTGCTTTCTTTGCTTTCAAGTACACGTCAAGGGGAGGACCCTGCTAGTCAAAGGAGCTGATTCAAGGTGTACCTATGGCTGTAAGTATTTATCTAACGTAACGTTCATAAACTGTCTACCTACTATTTTTCTTGTACATAGTTGATATAAGTGTATTATTTAGATGCTGAGCGGAGGATTGTTTTTTAATGTTTTTATCCTTAACTTTAGCTTACGACCATGATTGATATTGTATTTCATGATATTCTGGGCGTTATAGGACAAAAATGGACGGTCGGCCATTTATCTGGGCGCGGCCATATTCGGTACTCTTTATTGATTTGTTACAATATTATTGCACACTTGCGCCGTTGCATTCTCATAATGAAGTCTTTATATTGAATGAAAATGAAGTGAGGTGCTTGCAGTTATGTTATGACTTATGATGCTTTTAATAGTAAGTTATCTCAGATAATAAGCTAGCAATTGGATTTTTTGGAGCGCTATTGTAGAATCAGCTGTTTTTTACACTGATTCTAGGACTTTGCTATTTTACATCAGTTCTCGTGCATACAGGGTGTGTGTGACAGCCAGGCAAATACTGAAAAAGTACCTATCAATGATTTGATTCTTTTTGTTATCCAATGTTTGTATCTGCGATCCTGTGACTAATTAAATGGGGTTATGGTTATTGTGTGATAGATACGTTGTTTTTTGGATCAGTTGTATCTCTCCTGTGGGGTTGATACTTCTTCTTCGTTCTTGGTGCTTTCTTACACTCCCTAACAAATATAGGTAGATAACATAACCGATTAAAGCTTAATATGTAAAGCGGTTTTCGTAAAAATTCTGAATTCTTGTTTGAACCGTTGAAAATATGTAATGATGATGATGATGATGATCTCCGACCGTATTTCGCAGGAGATATTACACAAGATATTGCGCACAAGTGTGTGCGCAAATACAGATGCACTCTCTATTCCGTTACTCTCATAGTCCGATGGGACGGAAAGCCGACACGACCGGAGAGAGATCAGGCGCAGGACCAACGGTTTTACGTGCTTTCCGAGGCACGAGCTTAGTGACAATTTTGTAACATTAAAATCTGTACATGAAATAAATTCAGTGGTACATTCATTGGTAAAATATGTAATATAAACATTGTAAAGCAGTTTTCGTAAAAATTCTGAATTCCCGTACTTTAAACTTGTCATTTTTCGTGGGAATTTCGGTAAATTCGTTCTTGGTGTTTCTTTACACTCCTTAACGAATATACATAATCGATTTCAGCTTTATATGTAAAGCAGTTTTTGTAAAAAAAAATAATTCCCGTTTGACCCGACCCCGTGAAAATTTCGAAAAATACATTTTCAGTGCTTCCTCTTACTTCCTACCGAACATGCATGTCATATTTCATCTCCAGACATCAAGCGGCTAGCGTAAACATTTGAAATTCCTGTTCGTCCCGTTCTTATGGGAATTTCGGGAAATTCGTAGGATTCGGAAACGTTGACGACCAAAAACATCCTGTAGATTTGTATACCATTGCTACGAGTAATACCCACAATACAAGATCTTAGGGATCTTAGTATGGGACTAGGTTAAAGTGTTGGCTTAGACAATGTAACAATCATTTAACATCGACGTTTGTCGCAACACTCCCGCCAATAGCGATATTGGAATTCATCACGTGACTTGACGAAAGCGCGAATGAAGGCTTCCTATTTGAGCAAACGTATCTGCGAATCTCTATTGATTAGATCGAGAGCAAATTTAACTCTGACAAAGGCCCCAGAACTTTCTAAAATAGAAGTGCATTTACAGATGCAGTCTGACCCGATAAAAGCCCAGCTGTTCAAAATGTACGACGAAAACCATCCACTTCTGCCGATCATCGCGCAGTTTCCCAACAGCATCCAGAGGGCGTTGCTGTGCATGATCCGTCATGCGCAGCAGGAGAAGAAGGTGATCATCATGGACGTCACCTTTGAGATACCAGCTGGGTAAGTAACTTTTACTCACGATATTTCTAAGGTTCAGATAGCCTACCTCAAGAAGTTGATGCTGTCTCTGTCTTGATCTAGTTTTAGAGAAGGACCGCATTAAATTTAATCTTCAGATATACTATCTGACCGTTGAAAAAATCGGTTTATGCTGATGTCAAGTGGTGTGAGCTGGCGACTAATTAGATCTCAATCTCTACAATCCCATTGGCGATTAATAATTTAGGCATTTTCTATTAATTAAATGTCTCTCTTTTGTATATTTTCCAGAGCTGATCCTTCTAATTGCAAGGACCGCATCATCCGCGATTTAGAAATAAAAATGGGTTAAATTATACACAGCTTTTAACCAGTGCATCTTCCTTTAGATATCCTATCTATCATGTATTCTTACATCATCTATATGTCGGATCATCTATAGATTTACCTATTATTTAAGCGGGCTACAGACGGCATTATAACTGTGGTGATATAGCACTGAGAGGGGTGTATGCCTCCTAAATCTTACTACTCCGCAGGCATGTGTAGGGTTTGCCCTGATTCCTCTCCATCCTAGATCGCCACCAATGTCGTGTCGTCTGCAGCCGGCTTAAGTTAATATCGTCTGATTCACGTTTCCAGTCTGTTAATTTAAAAGTTAATTTTAAAGATGCCAGAACGTTTATTCGATATTAGACCACACAGTTCTTTAATATTCCTTACACTTTTTTATTAAATAAACATTTCGAACTTTTTATACAGGGTGTAACAAAAGGGTATATGTTATGTTTAGCGAAATACTGTATAATATAGCCAATTATACAAAAACCCTTTCTAGGTTCTCTATAGTGGGCTATTTTTATAGTATTACATTTACCATACCATTCTCTTTTCTTTTGTTCACATCCTGTATTAAAGTTACAGGTAGATAAGTAGGTAGGTACCTGTACCTATTAAGGTATATTCAACCTGCTATACTTTTAAGTCTAAGACATTATTCAATATGATTGTTGACCTAATTTATTAATAATTAATCTTAATATGTAGTTAATTTAAAAAATATTTTAAGTATAATTATTTTATAAAATAAACCTTGATGAAGACTGCTAATTACCATTATCTAACGAATAAACATATGTAATTAATTTTATTAATTCATATTATAATTTAACTGTAGGTCCATAATTTACAGGTTTAGGAACAAAAGTATCTAGAAAATTGTATTTTGAATAAATGATTTTATCAGATCTATGTATACAGATGTTCGGTATCTTACTCTATTACCTACTTCTCTAAACTAACTTAGTTTAATATTTACGAATAAATGGGTGTTTATGATCAATCTGTTATTGTATATTAAATAAAAATTATCGAGACTTATTTACGAATTAGTATAAAATGAGCTGGGATGAAATCTACAATTCTTTACTTTTAATTTATAGTTCCTTACAATTCAAGATCATAACGCACGTTTAATATATGGGTACCTACTAGTGTTGCAAAACGGGACTAAACGGGTTATTTCTGCTATTTGCATTTTGGCACAACCAGGCTTAGCTATGAGAAAATAATATAAAAAAAGCAGATTTTGGAAACATTTGGTGTATGATATCTTACTCACACCTTTCGTCATCGTAGGGTCAAATTTAAAATTGTGAAACGTTAGGTAAAGCCGTTTTTGCTACCAAAATGTTTTGTCCTAAGGATAATACCACCTCTCTAAAAAATAAAATATCTTACCCTAAACATAGGATACCTAAGTATGGGGGTAATTTCGTAAAATTCTTGAAGATCGTATAATAAAATTGTCAGGGGTTGAGTTAGAACAAGTTGGACCGTTTGAAGACCGATAGAAACTAATTTAGTGGACTTTAGCAAGCATCTATTAGGTCCATCTTAAAGCAGCATAGCTACCTATTACTTAGGTTGGCATTACTTACATCGATGATCTACGTAACCTTCCAAGGTAGTTAGGAAGTATTAGAATAAAATTTAGAACATAAGTAGGTATAAGCTCACATAAAGCCATATTGTAAGATCTAGGTTTAACCTTCTACAATGTATTTCTGATTGAAATAAAACATTACCATCTTAAAAAGAAAGTATCTACCTTTCAGCTTCATTATAACACAAACGTAAAAATTAACTTATAATATAACTTTTAACCATTTATTATGTTACAATACTGACAATCAATACTAAGTCAAATTAAGCAATACAGGGTGTAACAGAAACATTTAAAGTGAAATGCTATGAAAATATTTCACTAGGGATAACTTGTCTACAAAGATTGATACTCAAAATGAAATTATTATATTTCAATATTGCATGATTTGATTTTGTGTCACAAATGTGGTTCTCTCTCGTGGGCTTCTTTTATAGCATTATGCTTAACAAACATCTTCTATTATAGCCTGTATAAAAGAGATGGCCTCCGATCTAGCTCGCCCGATAATAGCTGAGTGCAATGTTGCAAAAGTTGAAAATAACTTTAAAAAAATATTTTCTGGTTTTGGGTTTAATCAGACACACGTTGAACGTATATCAGCATATTATTATAGGTAATACAGTCTAAAGCAGTGGTTCCCAAAGTGGTCTATGTGGACGCCCAGGGGTCCACAAGGGACTCGATGGGGGTCTACGTTGGCGTGAAAAAATGGGATTTCACAATTCATTTGTTTGTGTTGTACTCGTAAGTATGTAGGGGGTCCACCAGAACCAGTTAACTTTTGAAAGGGGTCTATGAAAAATGAAAGTTTGGGAACCCCTGGTCTAAAGTAACATGTCATTCCACGTAAATGCATCTAACCAATAACTCATAATAATAAAAAAAAAAAAAATAAAAAAAAAACTATAGGTACATACATACATACATACATACTATAGGTAAAGTATAGCCGTATAGGTGTTAATTTCTCCCGGGATGATGACAATTTCAGTTTTGAGTTTTTTATCTTTCTTTGACTACTCTCTGTATTTTTGCAGAAAGCTACCTATATGTTAAACTGATAACGCACTACTTTTAACAATTAGATATTTTTATTGTTAGTATTATATTTTTATCTTTATGACGAAGTTTTAGTTTTGATTAATTTTTATATATTACTTAATCCCATAACAACAAGTTACCTACATTATTATAATCACTATAGGCATTAATTGTTAGGCATATTTATATGTATGTATAGTGAAATATAAATTAATTCATAGGAATATTGAGCCTTAACTGCCAATAGTATAAGTATAGCTAAGCAAGCATTATCGTTTCAAGTAACTTTTTTAAAGGACGAATAAGTACAAAAAATCCTGTAAGTCATGGTTTACAATTTACAAACTACCAATTAGGGGTCTTCTAAATTATAATTTTATTATTAATTTTCTAAATAAAGTTTGGTTGATTTTTTTTCCTTAAACTAAATTTATTTCAAATAATTTAAGCTTAGGACCGTAACAATATTCCAACTCCCTCATAAATATTTATAACGCTAAAACTTTCTAGTACACATTAACCTCATTAGGTTAGAAGATTTGATATAAAAAAGAAAAAAAAAATACTGTAGCTACGTAATATAATTTACTTTGATTCTTTGAGCTATAGGGTTTCTATCTTCTTCAAAATGTATAAACAGACTGCTACCTGACCTACTCTATTTTAATTTTAATAAAAATTATTATTTTAACTTTTGCGCAAAATTACAAGTTTATTCTACAACAACATTAACTAAACTTTTTTATTTATTTAATTAGTCATTAAATTGAAGTCTAAATAGTAATACATAGCATAGGTAGATATAGTACGGACGCAGGTTACAAAGGATTCAATGAAATAACCTTTTCACCATTTATCTCTAACTATACAGGATGTTTGTGACAGCCAGACAAATATTGATACCAGACCATCATTCTTCAGACCATGATTCTGAGGCGGAAAACACTGAAAAATTTCGCAGGAAAATTCAAAAAAATTCCCACATTTTTTTTTTCATATTTTCAGGAAAAAAATAGTTTAGTTCGTTTAATTGGGCCTTAGATAATGACTTAAAAATAAAATTTAAATCAAAAGATGATTTTTGAAAAAAAAAGTTATTCTCAAAAAAGTTCAAATAACTGATCAACCCTAATGGAGAGTCACAAGTGATCCAAAAAACAGCAATGTGTCACACAATAACCAATAAGCCCATTTAATTAGCCTTGGGATCGCCCGATACAATTGGCGCGGAGAGCAATCATTACTGATATTCAAAATACATTTCCTGCGAGTAATAACACTGTCGTAAAACTCAACACAGTGATACTTGTTCAGCATTTCAGTATTTGCCTGGCTGTCACCCACACCCTGTATTATTGGCGTATCGATGTACATATTGCCGTTTGTGTCGCGTCGATATCAGACACGAGCATGGCAGCAATATATTTATGACAGAGGTATAAATAGTAATAGAGGTTATTGTACAAAATTCTTCGAACTCCGCGTCCATAAGTAGGTAATTTAGGTAATACCTACAATAGTTTGTAGAAAAGTAAAAGCCATAGCTAACTGCCAATAGGAAAGTTTATATAACCTGTTATTACCTTCTAGGTAACTTAGTTATTTGTAGACTTGAAAGTAGGTATAATATATGCTGTTATTATGCCAGACGTATTATAATACTAACCATGCACTAACTAACCTCAGTTTAATATAGCAGATGTTACAGAAAAGGAGAAAAATAAAAAAAAAATCAAAAACTACTTTTTAAGTATAATTTTTATACATTTTTTTTCGAAATTTCCTAATCATGAAATTATGTTTATTTGTGTCTACTACGGTAAACGTCTTCTTATATTATTTCACTTTAAACTTATCCTAATTATTATTTATGGTTTGCGTCTGATAATTACTTATCTATTAGTAATTTCTTGTATTCTTTAAGTAGATATACAGGGTGTAACAGAAGAGGTATGGCAAGCGAAATGCCATATAGATAGACCATTATAGAGAACCTAACACACAGCAAAATTAGAGACTCAAAATGTTTTATGTTTATTTATTAAGATTGTTTGAACTTTTTGACTGGTTTTGGAATCTCACCTTAGCTTGAAAAATAAACATATTATTATTATTTCGAGTCACAAATTTTGTGGACAGGCTCTATACAGTCGGCTATTTTCATAGCTTTTCGCTTACCAATTTTCTTCTCTTACACCCTGTATAAGTAGGCTAGTTGTTAGCTTAGTTATAGCATAAAGGCTTATTAGCCTCTGTTACTTTTCCAAAAGCTGCCTTATAAAATCGTAGATACATTATTACTAAATATGTTTAGTATAATTCCGTTAGGTAAATGCTGTTTCTTATAGGTAGAAATTTCGTTTATAATTACTTATATTGTTATTATTTATATTTTTGTTAACTATAAGTATTTTAATATTTGAGTACTAGTTACTAATTTTCTTTTATACTTAATAATATATCTTTGACGGGGCGCCTAAACTAACCAATTTTATTTAATTTTTTTACATTGTTCAGTTGATTTTGTACTTAACATAATTTTTTTACGACGGTGACAACTCACATAAAACTTTTTCTCATTTACTAATTTTGTGTATTAGTCCGATTTTTCAAAATGATTTTATTCGTTTTATTTTATTTTTTAATCAGTCATATGTTTAGAACTTATGGATTCGGTGAATTACACCAAGTCCGTTGTTAACGCAGTCTAATCACCCTTGTAATATTGAGTAAGTAAATTTGCAAGTCACAAAAAGAGATATAGGGTTAGTACAATGAAAATTAGCCGTTTAGGTCATAAACTAAATCACACCTACCTACCTATACCTAAATTGCCTTGATTAGAATATAATTTTTTTGGTAATATTAAAACTAAAAGCAAATAATATTAGATACTTTTGGGATAAGTCTAGGGTAGCAAAAAGTGCTACCGAGTTACCTTACATACACAAAAAATGTATTAGTAGGTTAGTCAGTCATAAATACGAGTAAATGATTAGGTGCCTACTAAGTTAAAAAGAATTATAAGTGTTTGTTATCATCATAAAAACGGGAGGGCGAAAGGTAGGCAGACAAAGATTTTGAAGACCATTAAAAAAGGATAGAAAAAATCGTGGAATGAGCTAAAAAGGAAGGCTTTTAGAGAGGAGAAAAAGAACAAAATTATGTTAGGTGAGGACACTTAAGACCAAGTTTCATCAAAATAGTGCCCCAGAAAAAGGGAACTGGGGGTAATAATTTTATTAAAAAAATATATATAAAATACAAAAAAAAAAAAAAAATGAACTTAATAAAAATATATGTATAGGTTAGAATGCTATGCCTAAAGTAGGAATGCCGCACCTAAAGGTTTTAATGATTAGGATAGACGTAGACTTAACAACTTAATAACGCTAATTAGGCATTATTAGGTGCAGGAATTGATTTAGGTCGTAACATTTTTCTTTCATATAATAATAGTTGAATATTAGTCAGGTATCTATTAATTTAATTTTAATCTTCCCAATGATTAATAATAGTAGATAGGTGCTTAGGTGGATAATGTTGAACGTTAGTAATAAAGCGATAGTGTTCAAAAGATATTGTTATACAGGATGTTTTTTCGTTGTCACCCTTAACGAAGGGCACGTACCTACTCTATACATCAAATAAAGTTAGTTTATGCCCAAAAAATAATGCTGGTCCAAGAACCCCACGTGTATCCTTCAACCAGTAAATTTTTTTGAAAATTTTATGCTTAATTACTTGATCGGGCGAAATAGCTCGTTATAGGTGATATGGAGTCCCACGTGTTGGACGGATGACCTGGTCAAGGTATGTTTTTTTCCTATGATATGTAAATTGATCTCGTGGGAAACGATGTAATCTTGATCTTCTGTTTACCTACTCGCCTTCTACACGCATCAAATTGCATTTATGCAGAAAAACGCAGTCTATTTACTCAACTTCGGACCCTAATATTTTGGAAACCAGACACTTCCCAGGTATGCTTCCATGAAGAAAAATGATCGTGATGATGAGGAGATTCCGTAGTTTTCGGGAACATTGACGACCAAAAATCACCCTGTATACAGAGTGAATCAAAAGGGGTATGTTAAGCGAAATACTATAAAAATAGCCCACTACAAAGAACTTGTCCACAAAATTTGGGATTCCAAATCTCACGCTTATTTTTCAGATTGTATAAACCTTTCTGAATTGTTCGGGAATTTCTCCACACTATATGGGAAAACCAAACATAGGACCTCAGGTCTCCTCAAATTTCGTGGACAGGTTCTCTATCGTAGGCTAATTTCATAAAATTTCGGCCCTTAACCCTTTTAATTCACTCTGTAGAAAACAGCAGAAGATCTTGGAGTTAGGACATTATACAATCCAGTTTTAAAGTACTTTCCTACTATTATAAGATCCCTGAACCTGCCTGACTGACCCAGTACGTATATAGCCTTAAAATATATTAAGTTTCTTTTTCACATTTTTATACCGACCTGGGTTAGTCAGTTGGTTTCATTGACTAATGCCTCAGCGCAAGCGCCACTTCTGCGACAGATGTGCGATCACTATCTACATAATAGGTAGAAGAAGCCCGTGCGCTGGCACTATATACCTACAGGTAGGTACATATACTTTTCTATACTAAAATAAATTAAATAAACAAGATTTGAGGCCGTGCCGTGAACTTATAGCAGAAGGATTGTTTACATGGGTAATGTAGCTCTACACCGCTCTAACAAGCTTGTAGATGCATAGAGGAATATGGTAGAGGCGACGTCTCACTTTCACATTGGAGATTCGAGTCCTGCTAAGAGTTCATGGTATGGCGGACTTGAAGTTGTAATGTTGGTGTTCGATAGTGTGATTGTCCAGTACATTTAAATGCCGTATGCGGAACTATCCTGTGACACTGAAACAAGCCAAAGTTAACCGTTTGGAACGTGCTGTGGGGTAAGCACAAACCTTTTTACGCGGCGTAACGCTAGCGACTCGCTAGCAAAATCTATGAGAATTGACAGTTTGACGATAGCGTTACGGACTATCGAGAGGTTCGTGCTTACCCCTCTGGACTATTGCATTATCGAAAACGTGGATTAGCCGTTTAGCTGTGAAACACGTGGAAATAATGCTTAAAGAAAATCACATTCTTCCATTTTGGCTCAGTAGGATAAATATAGATTGAAACCGTATACCTAGTATCTGGTTCTAGGTAAGAAAACTAGTACATAGACAAATTAATCGTATGGTACATGAGTACAAAAATCTTTATTTAAGTAATATAAGAATAGTTAGTGACAAAAAAAAATAAAAAAAGCTAATAAAAACAACAAAAAAACTACAACTTACCTATGTATTAGGTTAGATAAAAAAAACACAAAAAAATCTTAGAAATAAGTTTAGGGATATTCTATACTTAAATACGTGCCTCAGAAAGCACGTAAAACCGTTGGTCCTGTGCCTGATCTCTCTCCGGTCGTGTCGGCTTTCCGTCCCATCGGACTATGAGAGTGAGGGAATAGAGAGTGCATCTGTGTTTGCGCACACACTTGTGCACTATAATATCTCCTGCGTACCTGGCCAATCTCCGTAGAGATTGGTCGCCTTGGCCGAAATACGGCCGGAGGTCATCATCATCATCATACTTAAATACACTTAAATAGCTCGTTCGAGGCGCAAAGAAGTACATACTCAAATTTTTACACAGAGCTACTACCACAATGAGTAGCGTCTAACGATGCTTGCAAATACACATAAACGATGTTTCTATGCTATGGTCTCAATCAAACTGTATCGAGAAATGAGCAGGGTACCTAGATAGAGTACTAAAAGTTGGGAAAATTCAATGAATACTAACAATGAAACTTCAGTGGTCACCAATCCACCTGACAAGCATGTTGACTATGGGCAAAATCCAGTAGTAGTAGCCATGTGGCTTGTCGGAGGGAGGCCTTCATCCAGCAGCGGACTCCAAATCGGCTGATGTGCAATGTGTGTTTAATTTATCATTACTTATATAAATCGCTTATAGGATATATTACATAATTTGCATGTCAGAAATAGCCCGTTTTATACCTACACCCTACACCGATAACAATGTCATAATCCGTAAGGGATGAAGTTTAAATTGAGTGCTAATTTTAACTGTAATAGGTTACAGACCACCTAGCAATATACTGGGTGTAACACAAGGGGTATGTTAGGTGAAATGCTATAAAGATAGCCCACTATAGAGAACCTGACCACAAAATGTGAGCCTCGAAATCACATGTTTATTTTTGCAGATTGTATGATGAATTCCTCAACAACTCAGGAATTTGTGATTATAAGTTTCAAATTCTGAAGATAGGTTTTCTATAGTGGGTTATCTTTACAGCATTTTTCTTACCATGCTTCTTTTGTTACATCCTGTATACATCAAAGTACCTACTACCTACCTACAACTGAGACTTAAAGTTTATCCAGTATTTTATCAATCCACCTAACATTGCATAGTTATAGATTGACAAAAGTGTCATAAAACGGAACTAAAAATGCAATAAGTAAATCTATGCCATGAGGGCGATACCTTTAATGACTTTTTGCCAAACTATACAGCAGTGCACTATCAGTCAACCTACAAGTGTGGGAAGGAAAGAGAAATCAATAGTTAGTACTTGTTGTGCAATAGTTATTCACATTTATACCTAGGCACGTACCAATGAGCAAAATTAAAATTCATTCTACGCTCTATAAATCCTAACCTTTTCAAATGATAGCATAGGACTTGGGTGTATATTATAAACGCTGTAATAACGATGGAATGCTCCTCTTATCCACAAAAATAGATGTCTATTCGTTCCTATAAATATTCTCTAAGTGGATAAATAGTCACTCATAACATAAGAGATGGATTAATCAAGGGTCTCCGTTTTAAAAAGAAAGTTTCGTATGTTATAATAGGGAATGTAAAAACCGATCAAAATTAACATCTGAAAGAGATTCATTATCTAGTATTTATATGGCTAATAAGCACTCATTTTGACTACTGAATGAGAAATTATGGAGACTATTAGGATGAGGTATGCAAAAGGTAGTATAGTACCTACTTGTAGGTACCCAGGCATGTAACATTACCAGACACATTTATTTAAAGAGTCATCAGTGCATTATAGCCTACGTTGCTATTTCTTTTGAAGCAAGGAAAGTAGCGTAATGATGAGCATATACAGTCCGTTTAAATAGTTAACTCAAACGGATTTTCAGGGAACTAAGTAAAACAATGGGACAGTGTTAAAAGAACAAATAAACTAGCGCCAATATGAAGAGACTTTTTACTAATACGAAGTAGTCACATAACTATGATCGTCACAAACTGATAGCATCGAAAATAATTTTATTTGTACCCCTGATCTCTCATTGACTAAGTGGCGTTATATTTCTGAAAATGCTAGAGAATAGGACAAGGTACCTATGTCATTCGCATGATATCGTACCTATCGTACGCTTACCTACCTACCTAAGGTTATGTCAAAAAATGTCAAACCTATACATTTATAGCTCGAGCACACCGGATGCGTATACGTGCACGTAAGCGTAGACGTACACGTACCTCTGAGTTTAATGTATGGAACTGTCACCACTTGACGTCTATGCTTACGTCTACGCATACGCATCCGGTCTGCCCGTGCCTATACCTATACAGTTCCATACAACTCAGAGGTACGTCTACGCTTACGTGCACGCACACGCATCCTGTCTGCTCGAGGCTTTATTATTCTCATCTTTCTATTTTATAACGTTTTCTCGAATATAATGCCATTTGCCTAGAGATGCTGCAAAGTTTGGAATTAATCTTTGACATAATATCAAATGGAAAAAATTAAACATTTTATAGCAACGTAAGGTGTAAGGAAACCCTATCCAATTAATGTTAATTATATTTTAGGTACATATTTCTGTATTATCTTGTGGGTAACATAATGATTTAATTTTTGATTATATTTATGTGCCGTGTTGGTACTCAACTGAGCTTCTAGTGGTAGAAAATGCCGGAGTTTTCTCTATTTTCAATGTAAACTTACTACTTACCTATACTTAGATTTAATGTCAAAATTAAACTATACTTGAAAATGTGGAAATAAATGGTATGTGTACGTGAATGAGTTTTATTTTTGTGATATTTAATCCCCAGCTGTAAATTTCAAGAACCTGTACATTCATTATTAGATTACTTTATGACCTTTGTGTTATAAAAACCAGACATTTTCCGTCATTTCAAGAAATTATATGAAAATAGGTGAGATTGCCAATGGAAAATCCTATTTCCCGTTATTTGAAATAGGCTAGCGTGGAGTTACACTAAAAGGATCCGTGGGCCCTTAGGTATAGTATCATCGTTTAACATCGAAGTTCGTTATCGACACATATCCTCCATTAGTAAGCAGGGTAAGTAAAAGTTACTTATATTAGGTAAGAACAAAAAGTTTATTTTTTTGAAAATTATGTTTCTTACAATTTACGCATTACCTTGCTGGCGCTCATCAAACAAAATAAAAAATGAAATCATTTTTTAAATTTTGTCTCTATGAGACGTCTCTGAGGTAAGATTTTATTCCTTGTGACCTTAGTTTTACACTTTGTCAGATCGTTAGATGAGCGGCAGCTATACATAATAATGTCATTAATGGTAAATTTTTCCTGTGGTCTGAGAGCCTATCTGAATGATGACTTTGGTGCTGTCTTTCTCTAAAACTTAATCAAGATAAAGACAGCATAGACTTTATCTTTCAGGCCCCCTAGCATGACCACGCATCGGATCGTCGTACGATATATACGATACAAAATTCAACATAGCGACTATATTTATCGAATTTTTGACAAGCCAAATATCGATAAATCTGTTTATCATATCGTGATTCGCAGGTCTTGCTACTAGAGCAGATAGGCTCTATGACAATTAGGAAAACCGGCCCTTAAGAATATTACAAAACCATTAGTTAGACGGACCTATTAAATAAGTATGACTTGCCTAAGCTAAGATTTATTGAGCTACAAAAGACTTTCAACTGTACCACAGACAAGATTTAGAAGACAACCTCTTTTCGGATAATGGGCGTGGCTACATTACTTATGAATGTTTATCAGTACGGCTACAATGCCAATACGAAATTCCCCTTTACGCGGATAAGTCATGGGTTGCCCCTAGTAGTCCGATATATTTAAGGGCCGTTTTTTCCAAACGTCATATAGCCTATCAGAAAAATAAAATTGATGCTGTCTCTATCATGATCAAGTTTTGGAAAAATCGGCCCTAAAAGGAATAAACCATAGTTATATTTGAATTAAAATCAGCTTCGCGAAAACTAAAATTGGATTATTGATATACGCCATCAAGTTGTTGGTACCTTGGCCCATAAGAAGTAAATAGGGATGATGACTATGGTTGTTTAATTTTTTTAAGTTAATCATTTTATTTTATTTTATGCTTATCAGAATTAATTATTAAAATCATACCTACATGTAAAATTACAATTTGATTCTAGTGTCCAAATGTGATAGCAATAAGCCAAGTTGGGTGGGCAAATCCATTTTCAAAATGTGAAAAAAAGTTAAACCTACATCACATGACCACTTGGATAATTTACAGCAACTTCTGTTATGTGAACATACTTATAAACGCAACAATTAATATAGTTTTCGAACAAATGTTCTATAGCAAGCATACAAATTACTTAGACGTGACGTCATAATACAGTAGCCGTTTGTATGGAGCGTTTTTGGGCAGGTGTGACTTTTAAAATTGTTACATTTTTGAAAGTTTTCACGCTAGCGAAGTTTTTCTTTCGCAAATGTTTCTTTTATTTTATGATCGATATAAATAAATAAAAACTGTCATCATCCCTATTATAAATAGTGGGCACTAATAGGATATGATTATATCTTAAAGTTAACATTATCTATAAGTAGGTACATTAAGTACTTAAAATATTTAGTTAGTGCATTCTTTCATTGCAATCACAGAAAATAGGAATCCCATTTTAGCTAAGATTAAGTTTAGTATATGTATACCTAAGTACATAATGCCCTTAAGGGACTATTTAGAAAGTCCATATTAAACATTATTTATAGATTTACATTAAATATATATTACAATACCTACTGCAGAATAACTATTATGTGTATCACGACAACAATTTAAAGTTACTAAATATTGAGCGACAGATATGGCAACATATATATGTACGGCAATGAAAGACATGAAGAGTGCGGGGTCATTGTACGAACTGCTTCGTAACACCCGTCCGTACTTTATAAATAAATACTATGATGATTTTTATCTTCTATGCTGTTCTGAGAGTGAAAAAAAAAGTATAATACTACAGATGCTTCTCTTCCCGGGCATACTGTACACGTCAGTAGAAAGACAAGAGGGTCTTGGTGTTTTGTAGGCGATGTGCTGACCACCTGTCACTACTAACCGAACTTGTACATCTCAACTATACCCTCAAAATTGGACATAAGTGGTACAATGTGGTTCTATCTGCCCTTGGTGCTCTGTCTACCCCGTAATGGATAAAGGCGTGATTATATGTATGTATGTATGATTTTTATCCTATTTAATATTTTTCATACAAATGAACTGTCCTTACTTATAAAGTAAGGTTAACGATAAGCAACTTAACGGCAATACATTTATCTGCAAAATGAAAATGTATGGAATATCTGTCAAATTAAGCGTTGACTAGCCATAATATGCCATAACCATGATATAATGCTTAAAGTTTTTTTATAAGTAAGGCGGTATGTAGGTATTTAAGTTTAATTCGAACTTCACCATAAACTTCTTTCTATTTCAATAAGAAGCAAAAATTGATTAAATCACGATTCGCTCTACACATGAGCTTACCTTAAGATATGTTTGGATTTGTTATCACTTAAAGCATATGTTCTAAAATTTCAGTTACACCTATTTATAAATACAATATGCACCTCTCTTTGCACATACCTAACTATGCGTTAGTATATAATATATAGTTATATATTGATATAAAACATCATATAAAGCAGAAATGCATAACACAGTCAGTTTCTCAAAACCTTTAGAAAATTTATTAAGTAAGTATATTGTTTATAATAAATAATTATCAAATAAACGATTCAAAAATGTACTGATATACAGGTAGTTCATAAATAACATAATTAACCAAGTATACTAATTTGTGTAAACTTACTTAATAATAATACTTTAAGAAAACACTATGTAGACTTATCAAGAACAACATATTCTATATGTATATAATCTAGTTTTAAGTATGTATGTTGATCGTCAATAAGGGAGTTGCTTCTCCACTGACGAGTCCAGGAAAAGACAAAATTTAAAATTGTATGTAAAATCTATCTTGCCTCCATTAGACTTCATCTCATACAATTTTAAATTCATTACTTTCTTTAGCCATAGTAAATCCTGAATTTTGATCCGCCAGATTGTTATTGTAATTTCGAAATTTCTAAAACGTCAAAATTCTAATTTCAATCTAGCTTTATTAAATTCAAAAGTAACCGTACATTCATGTCGCAGTTCTTTACCTTTTATTGATCAACGTTGCTCAGCAACATTTCATACCAAATACTTATTTATTATTAACACGTTAGCTGCCCACCAAAAAGTAAGGCTGCCCACCGGAGATGTGCAACGTTGTAATGACTGCGTTTAATATCCACCAGTCAAATTCATTGACACCATGGACCAAAGAATATGATTGAATATCAAAAGCAGTTGTAGCATAGGATATCCCTGGTGAAAAGGTAGCCTAAAATGCGGTATGGGTGCATGGTAAGGTGTACTTTAACACGAAGCCACCACTATGGCAGGGTTTTTTTAACTAATCTATCTTCCGTCCGTAACATCTTCTAAGATATGCACCGTATCATTCGGCTGTTCATATCGAATGACTGAGGTGTAACCTGAAAATGAAATAATAACAAAGTTATTTAGCCGTTTTTGGATAGGTATGCTAGTAACAGGTACCCCTAATCTTAATATAACCTACAATATGTACTCTTAATAAAATTGTAGGGAATATTCATTTACGATAAAAAGTTATATTAGATAGGGCCATTTCAAAATGGTTTGCAGTTGGGTAAGTTTAATGAATAAGTGTCAGAAGTTAAATTATAAAGAAAACAAGAAAAACATTTTTAGATATAAGGCAGGAAACATGGCGGAAGAATAAAATCGGTAAGCATTTTAGGTATCTTGCAATATTGGATTGTATCAGGCGCTCCGATCTAAAGTTCAAGCCTACCACCACGGATCACGAGTGTCGGCGAAAAATGGTAGAGACTATAACTATTCCGATGTAGACAAAAATGACACTTGGAGTGTTACCACTTTGGCTAATAAAAAAAAATAGTGTTGCTCCATAATTACTCGAACGAAACTATCGATTGAACTTGTTACAGTTAATATTAGGTGGCCTGCTAATGTCTGAATTCCGAACTAAACGTACCGAATCGATGAGGTTAAAAATGTAGTTAAAAAAGTTATTTCAAACTTCATTTTATAGATTTTGTGTGTTTATGGTTAATTTAACTAAATAAGAGTTGATTTAGATATTTTAAGTTTGTTTATATATATTTATACCAGAGTAATGAGTAAAATCACAATCGATAGTTCATATCATGAGTCAATTAATCGCTCACAATAAAATATTACAGCACTAATTGCACTAGGTATGCTTACAACATTTTAAAAAACTAAGGTGGATTGTAGCTGTTTTTTTGCTCTACATAATTAAAAATCAGAGATAACTCTAGTATGCATGCTAGAGGCTTGGCACTGCAGATGCCAGTGATTGCAATCATAAGTCGTCGGGATAAGGTCGGTGGAGGGTGTACGTCACGTTGGTGAGCGAATAGCAAACACCATTAGCAGTATCTTGCAAAGCGATAGCAAATTTCGGGGCTTAAGACAATGTAACATCGTTTCGGATTGACAAATATACCAATATAACCAATAGCACTATTCGCGCTGAAATTAAGGCTTCCTATTGGACTAAAGTTGAGCAAATGTTTCGATGACAAATCTCTATCGATTCGATCGAGATATAATGTTACTTTGACAAAGTACCGTCGTTCATTTATCTCACGAAATTCGTATTACTATTCGATAATACAAGTATCGCTCACGTATTACCACCGCTTTGCTATTAAATTGCGATGTACGTAGAATCCGACGGTGGTGGTTTTATGTGTGTTCATCATTACGGTAAGGACGGCACCATAAAGCAGATATTTTTGATAAATAGGTATCCAAATGATGATTTTAAACATTTACATTAGAGAACATGCGTAGGTACCATGGAATAGGTACCTAAGGCTAGAATTTTTGATCAGTTCCCGGCACCCGGTTGCGTCATACAAAAAAAAAGATGTAATAGAATTCTACATATGCTTGACTCGAATTTTATCGATACAGTGATCAAAAGTGACACACAACACTAGAATTTACTTAATCGATGCTGGGAACTATAGTATATATGTTACAATCATACAATTTCTTTATGTATTTTTATGAATTCCATAAAAATCCGCTGAACTTCGTTATCGAATTAGGCAGGATGCATCTTATTTCTTTACTATCCGCCATGATCAAAAATCCTAGGTTTAAATTACATTGAACAGAAAACAACATTCAGAAATACATGCATAAATTGTACTTTCCTTTTCGATCCCACGAAAACTAAAAGAGAATGAAAGAAAACTAGACAAGATAGTTGATTTTAAATATTTGTGACTCACCTTTTAAAATTAATCTTGCGGTAAGTCCTCATTAAATTAAACAATGAATGGTGTTACAATAAAACATGTATTTCAAGAAATATAAATAAAATTCGACAATAATACTTGATACAAAGGAACTTTAAAAGTATGAGCATATATTTTAATGTACGGCACCTATGTACGTACGTACGTACACGTACATACATTAATAGCATTATAACTTTACAAGCTAGAAAGTAACAGAATGTGTAGGTTGTTAAGCGAAGTGCCACAAAAATAGAAGACTTCAGAACACCAACCCCTAACACGGCAAGTTCTCAATGCATTTCAATTGTAATATTTACCGCAATGGCCAATAGCCGGAGCCAATTAATAAAATTTGCGACTACAAATCAGGTTTTAAGTTTTTAAGACTAAAACCTGATTTGTAACTAAGAATTTTATTAGAGTCTCCAAGGACAAGTTCTCTATAGTATTTAAAAAAAAAAATCCTTACGCTTAACATAACATTTTTGTTGCATACACCCTGTATTGAAGTACCAATAGACAATAAATTGCATTGATTAAATGCGGGTAACATTCTATAAAAAAATCCGTAGCAAATGTACGTAAAAACATAGTTAAAATAGCACACGTAAGGAGGCGTTCCTAATGTAGCTTTAACATTGGAAACAATATTAGAAACGATATATAAAATTATATTGTGCTGCGACGCCAGAAAGCAAGCCTCGTGAAACCACAAAATGAAAAAACAATCGGAGGTTGTTTCTTGCTTTACATTGAAGAAAAATTATTGTCTTACCCACATCAAAGGGTGCATACCTACAGCATTGGACAGAAACTATACAAACAATAATATTTAGACCGTTCGCACATGGGTCGGGCAATTGTAAGATGCAAATTAAATCTATAAATTATATTAATTGATAATTAAATCATTTATTATTACCACAGTGAGTCAGAAAAAAACTACTATGTTAGGGCTGCGAAATCTAACCAACCCGTGTGCGTGCGATCTAGACCGAAAACAAAAATGGCTGTCGGCACAACACAAACGGAAACGCGTCCTCATAGTGACTATGTATATTTTTATATAGTCTCATAGTGACAAAGCAACATTACTAGACTAATATAAACCGCCATATCTAATGGGCTTAATCTCTACAATATCATTTATCACTGATTACAAACATAAAATTATTTATAACCTAATTAGTACCTCTAAGATACAAGAGTATATGGTGTTAGCCTATTATAGTGGAGTCGGTATTAAAATTATTTAAAACAACGATCATACCAATAAATAGACAAACTTGTTTCTTTTGCCCTCTATATCTGATTTTCATCCGAGATGTGTCCGTAGAACTGTTGTTATATTGACAGTATTTTCGTTTACAAATAGTACGTCTTTGTTACGTATTCGAACAGTGTGCAACGGCTCTTAATGCGGATAGGTACAACGTATGCATATTTATTAGTAATGCCGTCATCAACGAGATCCTAAAAATCTACTTTTACTATTTTTTGTTGTCCTTTATAAGGGAAAGTCATAATAATATATTCAATGATCACAGCACCTTCATTTGTTTAAGAAACTACACTGGCCTTAATGTGACACAAAATTTTTCTAAAAATCATCATGCCACCCTGTGCCACAGGTGTTGTCAAATAAATAAATATCTTGCCTAATAACTTATTTATTAGTAACAAGTCTTAATAGGAACTTAAAAAAAATGGTAATTGAAAATATAAATAAACATAAAGTTAGTGGCGAAACATATTATTAACGACTTTTTAGACAAACCAAATAAACACAAAAGTGTAATTTATAACTGGAATTTAGTAAAACGCGAACTGAACTGAAATGCGGTAACCAAATTAACAAAATAACCAAAAATTCTCTATATAAATTAGAATTTATTTATTTTTTATTATATATATATTAGATTCTTCTATGCTGCTCTGGGAGTGAAAAACGTATAATACTACAGCTGCTTCTCTTCCCGGGCATACTGTAGAAGTCAGTAGAGGGACAAGAGGGTCTTGGTGTTTTGTAGGCGATAGGTTGACCACCTGTCACTACTAACCGAACTTGTACATCTCAATTATACCCAAAATTGGTCAGAAGTGGTACCATGTGGTCTTGTCGGCCCTTGGTGCTCTGCCTACCCCGTAAGGGATAAAGGCGTGATTATATGTATGTATGTATAAATTAGAACTAAAGCACTTGAGTTTGAGACCTGTAAAAGCTATAGCTAACTTAGTTAAAATTCGGGTGAATTATTTTTTCATTTTCTAATGAATATTTTATAATCAGTAAAATATATCAATACTCGTACTGAACTGAATCAGTCCCTATAAGCCAACGATATAAATTCAAAACAAAGCAGTGCACAGAGATTTACAATTTATAACTGAACCATGTAAAAGTTGAAATGGAAAATGTAAATAAAAAAAATCATCAATAAATTGTGCAAGGAAATTAAATGTTTTTCCTATTCCAATAGTAACTTGTGTAGCCTAACAACTTGCTAACAATCCAATTGTTATTCCTTGAAAAATCGTTACCTACATCAAAAATAATATCACGGCAATACGTTTGATCCCTGATTATACTTATTTAAACATAGCTTTATGCAATAAAGATAAATTAAATGGCTTGGCAGATATAAGATTACAAATATCTATATAATGAAACAGTACATTTAATAATTCCACAAAGTTTTAAGACAAGTGGGTGACGTAGCCGTATCGAAGAAGAAGATATTTGGAAATTTAATTAAATAGTAAAAAATTATATCACAATAGATAAATCTGTTTTAATTATATTATTTGTCATTTTTAGGTATAAAAAATGTTATTGATTGAATAACATAAAACTATATACTAACAATTGAAAAGTAAGTGAGAGCGAATACAGTTTTTAAGTGACAGAAATAACAAATACCATTATTTTGAGTTAGATTGCAGTATTTGCAGTGGATTCTATTAGGTGAAAACGCATTTACATTTAATTATGTACGGTTTATGGTTGTAATAATTACATGTTTATAAGTGAGTAAAAAATCAATAGCGAAAGTAAATTTAAAAATAGCATGGTTATTATTACCTACTAGTGAAGCCCCGCATTAGCGATCGAGGACTAAAATGGTACGTGGGACACGGCTACACAGAAATATACACATTGGCTAATCGCCAGAAACTGTCGCATTTTTGATTAGCACAGATGGATACTTCCCACGCATTTGGATGTACTTGGGTTTGACGTCATCGTCGTCGTCAGCCTATTGCAGTCCACTGCTGGACGTAGGCCTCCTCCAGTGTACGCCACATGCCTCGATCTCCCGATTGTCATCCAGTCACTACCAGCCGTCCTCTTTAATTCATCGATCTATCTGGCCGGAGGGCGCCCAACGCTACGCTTGCCGAGGCGCGGTCTCCATTCGAGAACCCATTTACTCCACCGTCTATCGGTTCTACGACAGATGTGAGCCCCACCGTCAGGTTCCACGTCTCGGCTCCGTAAGTCATGGCTGGTAGAACGCACTGATCGAACACCTTTGACGTTTGGGTTTGACGTATGGGTATCAAACTAAGATCGCTGATACTCGAGCGTAAGATGCAACATTCCGAGTTTTCGCAACTCCATTTTATTTTATCTTCGTACACTTAGTTCACTCTTTCCATGTGGACTGTGTGTTCGTGCGCAACGAGCGCTCGGCGTCCACCCGCGCCCCGCACCTCGCCCAAGCACACACACATTTTCAATTTTCGCTATCGCATTGCTTCGGCTCTGCTGTTGCAAGTCACGTAATCAGAGGGCCGTGCGTTATTAAAACTTAACGCTGTTGGCATGTGCACCATCCATAGTCTTTTTACTTTATAGATATTGCACTGTATGCTGATGCGGGGTTTCACTAGAATACATTAGCTGCATCGCCTTCCGTGCATGTCGTAAGAGTTGACTCAGGGTCGACAAAGGAACGGAGTGGAAGTAGCAACTTGTCACCAGATCTTTTTAAATCTGACCCCCCCCCGCTATGCTAAATTCTGTAGGATCTCAATCGCGATACTAACTTTCTGGCGACTCGGCCCGCAATTAACTCGACCCGCGGACCGAGTTGCCGGATTTTTTTAATCTTAAATATTTTTCTTCCGGTAACTCGGCCCACTCATAAATAAATAAGAAACCTATTTCAACTATTTAATTGAGATTTTTGACTGTGATTGTTGTAGTACGTTGATTATTTATAATATATGTATATATGTTCCTTTGAAGCACTACACAGACCAAACGCCTCGACCGATTTTTATGATTCATACGTCAATCGATTTCTCTTAGTTCGGGGAGTGTTACTAAAGACATGACGTTAGTGAAAATCCAATATGGCGACTACTGGACGCCATTTTGTAAAAATGAAAAAAATTAAAGTCAACAAACTATATCGAGTGGGGTATCGTTGAATGGGTATTTAAAAATCATTATTAGGTTTCTCTCAACATTTTTCGATTCGAACAACCCTTTAGGATCTATATCGATTGTAAGTTGCGTAACAACCATTCTCACATATAAGTTTTTAGACAGCAGCAAGACGAAAACTTCTTGCTGCCGAGCATGTTGAGCATATTTCTTGAATCTAGGTACTCATAACAAAAAAATATAAAATAAAAAAACATAATTAAAAAAATCCAAAAACCCGTCTACTTAAAAAAGAACCAAATCCATTATCCGACAGCCAAGCTAATATTTCAATGGATCCTGGCTGTTCAGTTGTTATGTTACGATCATTAGTTTATATGTTTTTCAATATGTAGAATTCATTCCATAATAATATTATAGAATTCTAGTACACCGGACATCTATGTGGTTGTTTTTTTTCTTTTCATTTTTTTTATTATGTACATTATTTGGTTATTTTTTAAGCAGTCGGGTTTTTGTTAGTATTACGAGTGGACCGTGTCGCCGGAAGAAAAATATTTAAAATAAAAAATCTGGCAACTCGGTCTGCGGGTCGAGTTAATTGCGGGCCCAGTCGCCGGAAACCTCTTTCTGGCTACCTCATTTTTAGGAAACAGCCGTTAGTCGTGTCGAGTACCTACTTATGTCAATATTCTCTAAAATGGTCGACTTTTATTACTTTTCAACCTAAAATCACTATACTTCATTATAATTGACACTAAAATACCATGATTTTATCAATGACTAATAATATAAATATGCAGGTTTATATTCGTTGTAAAAAAAACCCTAAATTAATAAATACATACTTTTCTATGGAATGTTTATTGATCTCTGGCATACTACTATAAAATTATATTTTTTCGATGAAATTCGTAAGTAAAAAATATTGGCATTCGGTAATATAAATTGTTTAGCTTATATAATAGTAGGTATGAGTCTTTTATGATGATATTTGTCGCCCCGATTTATCATTTATATGTGTAATAAAGATAATTACGGGAGATAGATAAGACTCTAATAATCTGCGCTTTTCGTACGTCAATATAATGTCTATAATTTTTTAATATAGTTTATATATATATACATATATAATATACATATTAAACAAAAAATATTATAATTACATATATTGATTCACAATCACAAAAATACTCGGTATGGGATACACTAGTGCAATATATATTCGGGAAAACGCAAATAGAATAGAAAGATGAATTATGTAGGTAATTTACACATGATATTTTCCTAGGCTCCATGTTTGTCATTTATCTTTCTATGCATTTTTACTGGACAGGTGAACCACATCCTATCAACAATCTTTCTCCATTTCCCGTCTCGCTATCCTTGTCTTTCGCTCAGAACTGTAACTTGCTAGAGCATAGGCTCGAAAACTTATTTATTCTAACGCCCATTTTATATCTCCATTTGTTTAACCTTAAAAAATTAAAATTATACTAGCCTTGCAATTTTTCCCGCCCCCTCTAGGCATCCAGCGACCTCAAGGGGGTGTTATCGCCTACTTTGGGAAAGACTGTGCTAAGAGTGAGAAAGATAGCTAGGACATAAAAGGGTAAAGGAGATGGAAAAGGGGGAAACTGTGCAGACAGGAGTCCAATTCTTAGTATTCCAGTTACGGAGGCTAGAGACATCAATTTATAATCGCTATATAAATATCTTCAATTTAATAACAAACATAATGATTCATACGTATACTATATAGGTACATGTTAAAAAGTTAGAACAATATAAAAATACCTTACTTTAAGTAGCAGTATATCGGTCACTAGTATTATTTCCTCATACTTCCTTAATACAGCTATTAAAAATTACAATGTATAAAATTATGTCTTTAAAAATACTCATTATGTTCACTGGATTTTATACTGAAAGATAGGCGTGTAAAAGTTATATATGAATTAATGAAAATATATTTATGATGATTATACAGGATGTTTATTGGTCGTCAACGTTTCCGAAAACTACGGAATCTCCTCATCATCACGATCATTTTACTCCGTGGAGGCATACCTGGGAAGTATCTGGTTCCCAAGATTTTAGGGTCCAAAATTGAGTAAATAGACTGCGTTTTTCTGCATAAATGCACATAGACACGCGCGTAGCAAGATTTTTCACGAGAAATAATTAATATCTATCTATGAAAAAACAAGCATAAACACTGGACACTACAAATTTCGCCCGATCTAGTAATTAATTTTTTTTTTCAAAAAATTTACATCGTTTCCCAGCATTTTTTTTGGTGTAAACTTACTTTATTTGATGTATAGAGTACGTACCATTCGTTAATGGTGGCAACGAAAAAACACCCTGTATACTTTCATTACACAAAGTACAACCAGCCTAGGATTATCTCAGTAGTAGTTAAAAGTAGTCATGAGCAATAAGTAAGATGTATACACAAATGTTCTTATGCCCTTGCTTCAAGCTTCAAAAAGTCTAACAACAATGTATACACACGTCTGCTCATAACTGTATGTACATATACGCATTTTGTTGCCTATTCTATATCTAGTAATTTTCCCGTTATTGGGACAACGTGTAAATGTTACCTTATATGTACCTACCAGAGGTACCACAAATATTAGCCTACTCACAAATAATACTTATCCTACTTATAATATGGATAAAAAAATTGTTATACGTCATTTCACTAGTAAAAAAATATTAAAAACTTACGTAATAATATAATCAATACCAAAATCACCATTATTCATTAGCATGGCAGTTTAAAAAAACTATGGCGAGAATAGCGATTTCTAGAGCAGTCCCTATCATTGGCCATGTACGCTGGACTAACGGCACTTAAAAGGACTATAACGTGCTGGGTAGTGACGCAAAAATCGTGACGAAAATCTCGCATTGTCGCCATTTTCATCGAAAAAGCGAGACGCCTCTATAATATAGACAGACATGTCGCTTCCACGATGGAAATAATCGTGCTTTAAAGGAGTCTGCCTAAACCATGACCGTAATAGGAACGTGTCTGGCACGTAGCGTTATATGCTCTGAGCAAAAATATCGTTTGTATATTTTGGGATGAAATAACGTTCACTAGCACATTCCGGCCATGCATGTACCGTAACCATAACGTACTCATTTATGGCATAGCTGATTCGTTCCGTGCATTGAACGCTATGTACCTTACATGTCTGCCATCAACGATCTTCGTCGCTTATTTAATGCAACATCGACACAACTGCAATAGGAATGCAAAACCGTAAATCTGATCATATTGATTCTACTCTAGGAATGTAGATAAAATTTTTGGGAAATTTCGTCGTTATCACATGTTTTTACCCGACAGCATCAGAATGAGAGTTATGTTTTTGCATTTGTGTTTGACCCCTTTAGATTTCATGGCAAATCCAGCGTACTTAAACCGTCGCCCGTTTACATCGCCTCCCCGTCCTCATCTTTACCTGGTGGATGGCCCTTGTCCTTTATAAAGTACTGGGCGATCATGTGTACGATGCAGCAGATTAGGGCGCCTATTCCGAACCAACGGAATGTGTTCCAGCCGCCGTACGTTTGGTAGAGGCGTCCGCCGATAAAACTGCCCAGCGATGTACCGACGCCCTCGAATATCGCCCCCACTAAGCCCTGAAATTGATTTATAGATGCTAAGATCTTGATTTTTATGCAGTACAGGACTGAAATTGACCGATTGATGAATGCTTAGAAATCTTCATTTTTGCGTAGTACCTAATGTTATAAACATGGACGTAAAATGAACAACTCACGAAATGTTATCACTACACAGTTTTGGATAGATTACCCATCTATAGATTTATAAGACCCTTAAGTATTACTGCTTCTTTTTTTACACGTTGTACCTATATGTTACATAACCTTTAACCGACGACGTGTGGTCTCACAGACCGCTGCAGTTTTCGAAACGTCTAGATTTTTATGTTCTACCAACTCTTATATTCAGAGCGTCTCAGTACCTTCAAGTCTAGTTGAAAAAACATCACGGCGGAGGGTAGTCACATCGGTGTAAGCAATTCTGGTAAGTTATTTGGATCTAAAGTTCGACCGCGGTCTGTGAGACCGCACTTCGCGGATAACGTAACTTTTTTGTGCCGTAATTAAGACAGCGTGACATAAAAAATGACGTCAGTTAAAGGATAATGGTATGTTTTCTTACCTGAACTGTAGTCTCAGTGCCCGGCGGCGACACCACATTGGCATACGACGTCATAGTGGGATAGAACATGCCGAAAGTGACCCCTTGGAACAGTTCGATCGGCAACACCCACCAAGCGTTCGACAGAAACGAGTAGAGAATGAACCGAGTCCCGAACGCGAACAGGACTAGACTCATCATGTTAATATGGCCGAGTTTCTTTAGGATATAACCTGAAAAGAAAAATTTGGTAAGAAAATGGGACTTTTGACATAAAGGAGAACTGTTAAAGTCAGGTTCTCTTTTATGTTAAAACCAACATTAGGTTTGACAGACCGCATGATTCCAGCATTACTATACAAACAAACTCCCTTTCTCAACAAACAAACTTACTTTCGCCTTTATAATATTAGTTACTTACAACATAAGCTGTGTGTCCATCTAAATGAATAAATATGATATGAGATCAAGTAGCTTAGGATAATATTAACCTACCAGCTGAAAGCCTACAAGTCCGTCCACCACCGGCGAGACAATATTTTATTAATAAACGCTGTAAGGCCTTCCTCTAATCTTTGACTCCCTGCCCCCAGTGCTCCCCCCCCCACATTATAAGCTATTAATTATAATTTAATTACATTATAAGCTAAAGTTTCCACTTACCCGATAAAAACATAAAAGGTATCTCGCCAAACATGGTCTGCGTGGCACTAACAAGGCCCTGCAGCGTCTTAATATAGTCGGCACTCTCGCAGGATCCCACATCCTCGATATGCCAGAAGAGAAACTGCCAAAGTAAACCGGTGCAAAGGCCCACTGCTATCGTCCATAGCATGAACACAAAGGTCGGAAGCGAGGAGAGTAGGGTGCCTACATCTGCTAGGATATTTACTGACATCTTTGTTGACTCCACCTAAAATAAAGGAAGTGTAGTAGAGTGCGTTTCACCATGATGGCGCTAGTTACTATGTGTATGACAACATTATCAGTGTCACTGCACTCAAAAAATGTTAGTTCCGAAATCAGACATAGAAGTTATTCTACAGGGTGTAACAGAAAGGGTATGTTAAGCGAAAAGCTGTATAAATAGCCCACTATAGAGAACCTATTTCCAAAATTTGAGACTCGAAATCACATTTTTATTTTTCAAGATTGTATAAAAATTCCTGGGATATTTAAAAATTCTCCATACTATCGGGAAAAATAAATATGTGATTTCGGATCTCAAATTTTGTGGATAGGTTCTCTATAGTAGGCTATTTACACAGCTTTTCGCTTAACAAACCCTTATTGTTACACCCTGTATAAACGGACTCTATAAGTTCAAGTAACCACAGACAATATGATACTATACTAGCAAATATTTTATTTTGACGCGAATTAAACAGTTTGCAAGTACATAATAGTAATGTAAGGAAAATAAAAGTAAATTACACAAACAATCTGTTATAAGTGTATGTTTCAAATCATCATCCTCAGCCATGAGAAGTCCACTGCTGCACATAGGTTCCGTCAAATGTTTCGAATAGTTCATTCAAAAAGAACTCAAATAAATCTTAAAGATTAAGATTGTACATGAAAAATGCATGTCATTTGGGCATACCTTCAAAAAACAGGACACAATAACGTCTCCGGTCAAAAAGATGAACATCAGTATAAATGCAACAGTATAGTCCTTGTATGCGCCGTCACTGAACAAGTCAATCAAGCTACCAGTAAGGAGAGAGAAGATGCCCCAACCCACTGAGCCCCACAGTCTTTGTTTACCGTACAGTGATATTTGAATACCTGGAAATACAATATATAAGGTGTTTATAAAAATAACTTAACACGTTCTATGCCGAGAAAAAAAACGCAGTTTCCTATTCAGGCCGTGTCGGTCAGTGATGGTTGACATATAGACTTTCAGTTCAAGCCGCGTCAGTCAGTGATGACCGCATTTTACGAGGGTTTTCGTTTCGTTCTTACAGGCTGTTGGGCAGTGCTGTCAAACTAAATCTCATATTAATTGACCCGCGTGGCCCTCTAGCTTTTCCATATCAAGTTGGTTTTTGAAAAATTTAAGAACTTAGAAAGAAAAACTACAATTACCATACAAATAAATTTATTGAGAAAACCACAAAAAATCAAGACATTTTTTTTTTCTAAAAATTTAACTCAATTAACAGTAAAACTTTCTTTAACATTGGTAGATAACAACGATAACAAATAGTCATATAAAAAGGAACAGTAATGAAAAATACCTATAAAATTATATATGAACGTTGGCAAAACACTCAACACATAGAAATGGTTTGTCTGGGCAAGCATTACAGAAAGTAGGTACTTTTTTGGTCTTGTTTCTGGCTATTACACGCCCAAATGTAGACACATTTTTCTTGTAACATTCTACACAAGACCGACGCACCTTCAAAGAAGGTCCTGCTTTTTTCTGAAGAACGTGTTTTCTTCTTGTTGTTCGGCCCGAAGGTGCTCTGGGTATTGAAGGTTTTGACATAAAACTCTTTAGTATTTCTTTTCTAAAATCTACTATAGGTATGGACTTATTTGTGACGCTTTTATATAAAACTAAAGCGTTTACCATTGCGACATTCAAAATAAGATCAAATGCCAGTTTTTTATACCATTTTAGGGACTTCCTTAATGGAGTTTGATATGCTGCCATTTGATCAGCTAAATCCACTGCTCCTTTTGCCTTGTTATAATCTACAACAATAGCCGGTTTCATCGTGGTTTTATTATTTTTGGTAACGGAAACAAAACGTGTTGAATGTTTTGTGGAAAGTACCAACACATCTCGTTTATCTTTCCATCGTAAAACAGTTATCCCATCCTCACTTTCTTTCGCTATAAACTGGCCTTTTTTCAGCTTCGTAGAAACGACAAACTTAGGAAAATGCTTCCTATTTTTTCGTAAAGTTCCAATTAGATGTGTTTCATTTTCCAGGAGCTCTCTGGCTAAGGGTACACTTGTGTACCAGTTATCTGTGTATAACGAATATCCTTTATTAAGTAAGTCCTGGCAAAGGTTCATTACAACTCTTTGAGGCGTGACATTCACTTCTTCGTTTTGTTTACCAGCATATATATTTATTTTAAATGTGTAACCAGGTAGGGTACACAGTTTAAAGAGTTTGATCCCGTACTTATGACGTTTTTGCTTATTATACTGGCGAAATAGCAAGCGTCCTCGAAATGGAACCATACTTTCATCAACGCATATGTCTTGACCGGGAATAAAATTTCTTTTGAAATTGACATTCAGAATATCCAGTAAGTGTTGAACGCGGTGAAGTCGGTCCGATTTGTTATTATCGTCATCTTGGGAAAAGTGGATCATTTGTAAGAGCAGCTCAAACCTATTTCTAGACATTACAGATCGAGGAAAATTTTGGCCAATGATTTCATCCGTGGACCAATAATCAGCAAGTTTCGGAAGCTTTACCAAACCCATGTACAAAATCAAGCTGAAAAAATGTTTCATCTCAGAAAGATTCGTTTCAGACCATAAGCGAATTCTTGCATTTTTCGAAGCTTCAGCAGTGTTACTTATCTTAGTTATTGCGAAAGCATTAGTACATTCAACGATTTCTTGTAAAAGGCTATCCGTCACCAAAAGTGCATAAAAATCAGCTGGAGATTTATCAGTCATTGAAGTGCGAATAGAAATCGGCATGCCACAACATTCAGTAAAGGGAATTATATTCCGCTGATTACCTTTGGGATCTGTCCACTTAGACGATGAAGTGGCTTGTAAATCCTGGATTGCGGCATTAATTTCGGCTTCACTACCCTCACTTGTAGACATGATCCGCAAACGCCTATTGTTCATACGGGGGGGTGGAATATTTTCTTCATCATCACTGATAGTTAGGTTTAAAGTTTTGTCGAGAAGATCGATTTCTATGTTGTCAATTTGTGTTAGGATATCTTGCGTAATCTCAAAATCTTCAAATTCATCCATAGTGATAACAAATACTTTTGAAAATCAATAAATGCACTGCAGTAGTAACGTATGTTAGATGTAATAGCACAGCGTGGCGTCTCAACTCAAGATACGGACGGCAACTGCAAGCGCAAACGAACGCGGGGGAGCGCGAGGGGCTACCCGACACCGCGACCCGCGCGGCCCCCTGTAACGGAAAACCGTTTTTTTCTCTCTGTAGGCCACGTCAGTCAATGCTGTCTGACGTTAATTATTTCCATAAATAATGGCTCAAATTGACTTTTGTTATAACCAAGTAACATTTGAGTAAAAAATAAAAGCATATAAGCAAAAAAACAAGTTAGCAAATTTTAAACAGATTTATGATTTTTAATAGGCCTAAAGGGAAACTTCACTGACGGTCAGCACTGACCGCGTTAGCAGAGAACGTGTTAAGGACATGACTTCATCTGCGTGAGAGAGCATTACACCCGTGGAAAGCCGGGGCGTGTTAGTTATACATATAAACCTTCCTCTTGAATCACTTTATTTATATAAAAAAAAAACCGCATCAAAATCCGTTGCATAGTTTTAAAGATGTAAGCATACATAGAGACAGACAGACTGCGGGAGTTGTTTTATAATAGGTTCGATTAGGGCAGTCACACTTAAACCTAAACCTAATGTTAGTCAGGTCTATCTCTCTCCGTTCTTAACATAAATGGCTAAGAGAGAAAAAGACAGGTAGTACTAATTTTACGTTTAGGTTTAAGTGTGACTGCCGAAATCGATTTTTGACACCAGCCCAGGTAGGTATATAGAACTCTTACTATGACGACCAACTCCGAAATCGTAAAAAAAATCTGCTATTCCATAAAACCTTGAATACCTACTGCTCTAAAATGTATGTATGTGATAGACTAAAAACGAATAAACTGATATGATAATGCGAACTTAGCCCAGACATTTTTGGTCCAACGGTTTTAAGGTTATCAAGATAGATTCTTACGATGTTATTACAAAAAAATATAAGCATCATTTAAGAGAAACATTGCCTAAAGTTGACGAATATTCTATACAATTTGCTGACAAATGTCATATTTAAAACGAATCTAACTTTAGGCGCTCTTTTGTAATAACCCCGCTAGCGTTCACAGGTGTTGTTTTGTACGCATTTTTGAGTATCCGTATTTACAAAGGTACATAACTTTTTTTCTAAGGTAGGTTTTGGGAAATAAGTTGCACCTTTGATTACTATTATATAAATATAACTAGCGGACGCCCACGGCTTCGCCTGCGTGAGAATGCATTACTCCCGTGCGAAGCCGGGGCGAGTTCCTAGTTATACATTATAAACCATCCTCGTGAATCACTATCTATTAAAAAAAACCGCATCATAATCCGTTCCCTAGTTTGAAAGATCTAAGCATACTTAGGGACAGACAGACAGCGGCAAGCGACTTTTTTTTATAATATGTAGTGAAGCTCTGACGCACGCATGAGTATTGATCTGGGAAGTCTGATACCGTGCGTCAAGCGTGACCCATTTCGATAAATAAAGATTCTAGGACATTTTGGTTTTGATGGATAAGTATTATCCGATTTCTTGATTCTTATAAAGATCAGCATATTTTTATTCACGATTTCGGAGTTAGTCCCTTGTTTTTTTTATGTACCTAGTCTCGTATCGAAATAAGTTACAAATTTTGAAAACACCTTATATGTATAATATACGAGTAGCTATGTAAAAAGAACTTCGTCGTCAGAAAATTGCAGTCCACTGCTGGACGTAGGCCTCCCCTAGAGCACGCAACATGGCTCGATCTCCCGTTTTCGCCATGCAGTCACTACCAGCCGAACTTTTTAAGTCATCGGTCCATCTGGCTATAATAGATATAGCTAGATTTATTTACCTATATCACAATTAAATATCACTCACCAAGCAAATTGAAGCAGATTGCATCAGCGAAGGTGACCACTACTGCTTGGCCGACCCAACTGATTATCATCATTAGGAAGAACAGCCAAAACTGCCTCGTGTACTGAGATTCCTGCTCTTTTGTACTCTCTATTGCACCCAGGAAAAGTTCGTTTACCTGTAATAGGTTTATTATTTGTTGAAAAGTAAATTTAAGTTTAGATATGAAGGTAAATTTTGAAATTGCTTCAGGACTCACTGTTTGATTATGCGACATTCACTCGTTGACTATGCGACATTCACCCGTTGAATATGCGACATTCACTCGTTGACTATGCGACATTCACTCGTTAACTATGCGACATTCACTCGTTGACCACGCGATGTTTACTTATTGACTACGCAACATTCACTCGTTGACTATTTATCACCCATTCAATGACTATGTGACATAACTTTTATGATTAAGGCACTTTAAGCTAATACGGGCAGTTCATTTTGATTAGGTTCTTACCATAGAGTTGTTGCAGGAAACCTCACAGGATGCGTGGAAAAGCTCAGCCTCTAACTGGTACTGCGCCCTTGATATACACGAGGGGTAATGCGTGGATCCTAGTCAGAAAAATGTATTAGGAACATCTTAATTAAGTACTGCTTTTAGGTAGTCTATGGAACTTTCTTCTATTTGTGAGTATTATGGCTCATGACGCTCCCAGAACAAAGGATCACAAAATTAATATAAACCCTAAAGTTTTAGACCTACCTAGTTCTGCATATTGCACTTTGATTAATATTTTTAATAGCGGTTGCCCCTTGTTTTACATAGCATTGTGTTATGCTACATGACTGCTAAGTTTCATGAAAATCTGTTTGGTAATATTCTCATCAATAATGTAATACTACCAAACTACGCCAATAACTATCTATCTAAAAAAACATACAATACATGTATTCAAATTCACATGTATAATATTAGCAGATTCTTAATTTAAATAAAAAATATACATAAGGCGTGCTAAGTACCACAAACTACTTATAATATCTGTCAAAAAACAGACAAAATCAATTACCGTCAGCCAGTTCAATATGGTTCAACTGCATATAAACGCATTCGTGTTCCGATATAGTGGTGTGAGGCAGCAGAGTGCCAGTGAAGGACAGGTTGGTTGGCAACTCCTGCCTCAGCCTTGTCTTCGGTCGGCAAGTCTCGGCTGCGTCCGCTTGCCAACCTTCGCATATCTCCATTATACGCCAAGGTGACGATTCGTCCAGGTCGCATGATGCCTGAAGGTACGTAGATGTATTGTATTATATTGGAACATACTGAATCGATTGGCCTTATTGGTAACTAGGATGCAGAGTTCGCAAACATTCAATGCCATTATGAACTGTGAAGCGTGAAGGTGTACTGTTCTAAATTGATCGATTGATTGTTCACTATTGTCCACTTTATAACAATATTTCCCCATGCTGGGTCTGGCCTGAAGAAATAGAGATACTCACTCATAACCCAACGGCAGAACATGAGACTTTAAAGAATAAATTAAGAGAAAAATATTATGGATTCGAGAGTTTTTCCTAAACCCACTTTTAACTAATATTTAGAGAATAGAATAGAATAAATAATACCTCAGCGCGCCAGGTCTATGAGTGATAAATAAAGAGAATTATTAGTTTTACAGATTTATATTTCATAGATTTACAGTACCTATATAATAAGTACAGACATTTATATTGTAGATAGTTAACTTTAAAATTTTAGATTTTAGTATAGGTACATTGAAATTAAATAAATCAGGAATGAATCCCTACTAAGTGGATTTTGAATTGTTAAATAGGTACTAATGATAATGGCTAATAGCAGGAGTTGTCAAAAAGTCTCCTGTGGACTCCTTTGGAAACCCCGGTTATAGGATCTTATTGTAAGGCTATCGCGGGATATAAAGCCTATGCTGTATCCTGAATATACACTATCGAGACCATAAAGCCGTTTTGTAATAAAAATGTACAACTATATCAAATAGGTTTGGACTTGGGTCAAACAGTCTAAACTATAAGTAATTAGAGCCAAATGATCGATTACCAATATAAATGGTCAATATCCAACAAGACGCAAGAACAAACATACCTGACACTTAGTATCCAAGGCACCAACTGAAGGCTTCATCGCTGCTTCATCAGCACAAAGCCGGTAGTTAAGGCTTCCGTCCACACACGTCATGTTCGCCTTGTTGCCGCCAATAGCTTTGGCTAGCACTTCGCTCGAGCAGTTCAATCGACATGGCAGGTTAACGTCGACGTAGCCGTGCCCGATTCGACAGTGCGGGGCGAAGGTTAAGCCTGTAATATGATGATTAATGTCCTCAGCTAATTGATATATATTCTAGCCAGAACTTAATGATCAGGGGACAGATATAAATCAGTGACAAGTTGCTAGCTTGCTAGAGAATGCCCCTGATTCTGAGTTTACTCTTATGATATTCATCATCATTCTCAGCACAGGGAAATCCACTGCTGACCATAGGCCTCCCCCAACAACCGGTCGGAAGCAGCCTGCATCCAACCGACGCCCGCGACCTTGGCCCGGTCGTCCATCCATTTCGCGGGAGGCCTACCCACGCTACGTTTGCTTATGATATTAATGGAACATAATGCAGGAAATATTGAAGTAAGGTTCGCGGCCGCCCACGACTTCGTCCGCGTGAGCTTTACACCCGTCTTAAGCTGGAACGTGTCCCTATACATATAAACCTTCCTCTTAAACAACTCTATCTATTTAAAAAACCGCATCAAAATCCGTTGCGTAGTTTTAAAGATAGAGGCATACATAGGGACGCACAGACAGCGCGAAGCGACTTTGTTTTATAATATGTAGTGATGTACTTAGTACTTACCATCCAGCGTAACATTATTAGCTGCCAAGTACGCGCATTTATCTTCATTCAAACTAACTTTTTCTATGTGCGAGGTGTACGCAATATTATCTAGGTTTGTGTAGCAGAATTCCGGAATGTGCCAATGTTCGCACACTGTCTGCCACATTTTAGGTGAAGTCATATCACAGTTCATCTGAAAAACATGTATAAATCTTAATCATTGGTTAAGTTACTAAATAGATATATGGCAACATATTAAGAATAGGGAGTTTAGATAAAGTAACATCGTTTCTCTATATTAACGACAGAAATTCGTCATCGCAACACTGGCCTACCGATAGCGTTAGGTGAGATCTGTTACATGTGCTATGCTGTATGTTTTTACATAAATAAATAGGAATCCTTTAGCTCGTTCTTTAAATGACGTGATCAAGTCAAACTGCTATTGGAGGATATGTCACGATAACGGACATTAATTCGAAATATCATGCAGAGCCTATAGCCAAAATAAAATTGATTACCATGGAAAATCACTAGCTAAAACAGTTAGTAATAAAACAATTACATCACATATCGCCGCGTCAGTTTCTCTTCCCAGGCTGGAGACTTTGCACTGATCCATCATCTCCTGGCTCTGGTAGCAGCTCCTCACCACCGTCACACTGGAGCTGCAGTCCAGGTTCACGGTCACCTCCGTCTGGTTTCCCGGAATAAAATATATAGCGGAGAAACTGACTATTGTTATCACTTGGAATAGAATAAATATTGACTTCTGGATTTTGAATCTGCAACAATAGAGATTGGGTTTGATATAGTTTCCACGAAGAGCGGAATATAGACTGAAATATTACTATTATGAAAAGTTTCACTGAATGAAAGCTGATGTACCCAATAGGAACAATCTTAGGCTACTTTTGTTTTACTTTTGCGAAAAGGAAAAAAC
Source organism: Carposina sasakii (assembly GCA_014607495.2). Taxonomy (NCBI): domain Eukaryota; kingdom Metazoa; phylum Arthropoda; class Insecta; order Lepidoptera; family Carposinidae; genus Carposina; species Carposina sasakii. The sequence goes on from CP053148.1 coordinate 5,595,308, forward strand.
GGGATAAACTACCTACTAAAGTACACGCAGACGAAGTGATAGAAACATGATATCGACCGGTCCTTTTGCTAGTTCACTAAGGTCCGTAAATTCTCAGATAAATACGGGAATTAAAGTACCTCGAAGTGTTTGAGGCTTGTAGAAAATTAAAAGAAAAAGACAATAGCAATTTCCATCTCGCCTTAGATATACTTCTGACAAAATAATTCTGACGCACAGATGTATATTGATCTCCTATGAAACATTAATGGTAAAGTATGTGCCATGGCCGTGCGTCGCAACGAAAAGTACAAATCTCCTTTAAGAAAGAATGTCAGCGGGTCACACAGTGTCGCTCGTACTATGTCTATTAGAGTCAAATAAGAGACCTGATTTTTTTATTGTATGTAATACTGCACTTATGCTTTGTTGGACTCCTCGGCCGAGGCACATAAACGCGCGCGCTGCCGCGGGCGAGCGCCCGACGCCCGACTTAGTATCCGTAAGTTTTTTTATCTATTAGGTATGTAACTTGTCCTGCACTGTCTGACTCATCATCACCAAGGCAAAACTACTGAAGCTAGAAACATGATATCTGGACTGTGGCTTCCTTTTGTGGCGACGTTCACTAAGTAAGAATTTCCTAAAATTCTCACGGGAATGGGAAATGACGGGAATCGTAAAGTTTACGCGGACGAAGTAGTTGCAAACTGAGAATCTCCTGCCGCTAGAACCGTAGAAAATATCTTTTCTCTCAGAGGTAATTGAGCTGCTTTGCAAGTTTGAAACATTAACTCCTCTGCAATGCCGGCAAAATTCCATCTCGCCTTAGATATACTTCTGACCTGATTTATATAAATATATAGCTCTGACGCACAGATGTATATTGATCTGGTCCTATGACCTATTTTAATATAGGTACAAAGGATTGATGTGCCAATGGCCGTTATGCGTCGCATGACGAAATTGAACACAAATCTCCTTTAAGAAGATCCTAACTTAGCAGGCAATGAACCGCAGTCTATTGACGAATTCATTGCTGTGTGATTGACTAAAAAGGAATAAACTAATATTTGGTAATGGGAACGTAGCTTCAGAATCTTTGATCAAAATATTTTCCCATTTTGAGGTTATCAAGGATTCAAGATTTGATCATAGATTCTTAACGTTCAAAGATGTTGTTTTGTACGTATTTTTGGGTATCCGTATTTACAAAGGTAGGTATAACCTTATCTCAGGTAGGTATTGGTAAATAAGTTGCTCTTTTCATTACTATTATATAAATATAAAGCTCTGACGCACGCATGGGTATTGATCTGGGAAGCCTGATACCGCGCGTCAAGCGTGACCTATTTCAATAAAAAAATATTCTAGGACATGCATCACATCAGATTTTTGAGATTTTGTAGGTACCGGTGTTCTAGGATAGACACAGACCCGTAGAAAAAACTATCTTTTTGCAAACATATTACGTCCCCTATGTGTCGACCCCGCTATCCTAGGAAACATAGGTTGACAGATCAAATAATACAATGCAATTCAGTAAAAAACTGACGTGACGAAGAGTTATAGACTAGCTCTCTCGCTTTCTCACTCTCTCTCTATGCATGGCTTAAGATTTAGAATACATTAAGTATTACATAATCTAAGACAAATTTACCTACATTCAAAATTCAATGTCATTAACACAATAAGATTTGTGGTCAATTAAGTAAATTACAATTTTATACGCTACATTATTTACCCACACGTGACAAAATGATTCCGAGTACGAGCAGCCATTTAAATACTCTTTTTACGAGTACATGGAAGTGATTTTGACAAGAGATTGTAAACTTGAACCTCTACTTTGATATTTACTCAGGGGGTTTACGAGTAGACTTTAGACAATGTATAAATTTTACGAGCGACAGTGAAGTTCTCAAAATTACCGATCGAAACATTTGAAATACCGGAATGATGGGTTAGCTTCATCGTGTACTCGGGTATGCACAAAATAAAGGTGTCTCTTTTGGAAATGTATCGACCGCATTGCGATCTACGCTGTCGCTTCTAAAATTGTACACGGTCTAAAGTCTAAGACCCCGGTGAAAATATTGAAGACATAAGACAGACATGTAGTATACACGGCTTTGTTCCCGCAGAATTATTACAGAGATCAGATCAATTTAATTGATCAATGAAATTTAGTTACTAATTTATAGCCTGAGAGAATGACAGAATTCCTTAGTTGACTCTTACGACATGCACGGAGGTCGTTAAATATTAAGGTCCCAAATTCTAGAGATAATAGATGAAAGCACCCTTGGTGGTTAAATCAAGCTAGGAATGGCGTAATAAACTCGTCCCATTATGTCCGGTCAAAGACAAATAATTTTGAAGATAACCTGAGTAATACTAAAATTATATTCAGCGAGTTATAAACGGATTAAGAAGCATTCCTTATCTTAGCAAGTAATTATGTAATGGTGGTACGAATTAATCGGCCTCATAAACTGAACGAGATATACAGGCTGATTTTTGGTCGTCAACGTTCCCGAAAACTACGGAATCTCCTCATCATCACGATCATTTTTCTCCATGGAAGCATACCTGGGAAGTGTGTGGTTTCCAAAATATTAGGGTCCAAAGTTGAGTAAATAGACTGTGTTTTTCTGCATAAATGCACATAGACGCACGTAGCACACGTTTTTCACGAGAAATAATTAATATCTGTCTATAAATAAACTAGCATAAACACTAGACACTATAAATTTCGCCAGATCAAGTAATATTATTTTTTTTTTATTTTTTTTCCCAGCATTTTTTTTGGCATAAACTTACTTTATTTTATGTATAGAGTACGCACCCTTCGTTAAAGGTGGCCACAAAAAAACACCTGTATGTGACTGTTATGTATTAATTGTTGGTATTTAATTTTTTTTATAGAACGTGTTGGCGTGCAAGACTGAAGTGGAACTGGGCCGGGCACGTATGTCGAATGCATCCAGACAAATGGCTAAAATAGCCACTGAATCGGTGCCTACAGACGGTAACCGGCGTAGGGGATAAGTTTCAACCTATACCTGATTGATCACGTCTGGCTCGGCTATGCTAAATGAAGCATGTAGTATTTTCTTCATGATCTCGTTCTGGGTAGATATTGTACCACATTTTCGAACACATCTGTGTTGTGTACCTAGATATGTATGTGTAATATACTTATGTATATTTAATTTACACTAACGTTAAATAGGACACGACCTAATAGAACGTTCTAGAACATCGGTATAACTAGAGCAAGGACCCGTAACAACGAGGTTTCCTGGGTACTGCCGTACCTACTGCCCTCAGCCTAGATTTCCGTCCCGGGCCCCGGGAATCTAGGCTGGGAGCTGATTCGCTGTTAGCACTTAACGTAATGTTAAAAGTTACGTATATGCATTGCCTTTGAGAACAAAGGAGTACAAAATAAACTTAATCAAATATTTTCATAGTTATAATGGAATGCTTAAAAACTTATTAGGCTAATTAATTAAATAATAGTAAATTCTTGAGGCCAAACTTAAGTTTAAATATTTATTTAGGTAAACTATAAAATAACCTTGTAATAAAGTATTCGCTTTTTAATTTTCTAATCATGGTTGGTATTAAGTTAGGTTTTACAGTAAATAAGCCATACTTTCAGGTCATCCGGGCTTTGCAGGATATAACAAAGGATATTATATGCACAAAGGAAAGAGCTGTAACTGCATGTTTGGTATTGATTAATGGACGTGACCTGCGCAATGCAGTTTATATGAAGTGCAATTTACCTTTAATATTCCCAAATTGTCTACGGGCAGCAGCTATGCTGCCCGTGTTTACGCGATCTGTTATCATAAAGGTGCATCCTTGCATTCGTTTGTTAATAGTGATCATCGGAATATACTTAGCGACCATGGAGCCCGAATTGAAGACAGAGCCCGAAATAATGTTCAACGAATATGACCCAGAAACGGGGGACTGGAACACGTATATTAGGGAGCTGCTATCGTGCTTCGACAAAGAGCCCGCCATGACCGACGACCAGAAGATAGAAAACTTTTTGACTGTATGCGGGGAGAGGACTCTGGACAATCTTCTGTACCTGCTCAAACCGAAGGAATGCTGGCAAGTATCTTTTGAAGAAATTGTTCGCATGCTGACCGTATTCTACAACAGATATGGAGCTACCCCGGCACCACTGGCCCTTGGATCGAGAAATATTGGAATCAAAAAACCGGAATGTCTCCGATGCGGTAAGAAACACGGCGGCCTATGCCGATACATTCTTTCTATTTGCTTCTTTTGCAAACACAGGGGGCACATCGAAAGTTGTTGCCAGTTGCGAAAAATACTGACAAAAATATTGCGTGTGCACATAAATCAAAACGACAGATTGCATGATCGATCAGCTTCTGACAAGTTTGTCGGTGGTGACGGAACACCAATCCAAGAAGACCCGCGACTTCAATACTATCGACAAGCTACAGACAGGGCCGGTAACTCACACTCTTCTTACGGGCCCTTTGGGTTTTTTCAAAACCCTCCGCTCCCTGGATATAGTGGGGCACAACAATGGAATCCTTATACACAGTCTTATCAGGACCCTACACCATACATGGCTGAAAACGCGCAATATTGGCCCGGAAACCAGCAACCTAATACCGGATACCCACAACAATATTGGACTGGTAATACACAACAATGGACAGGAAACTCGCATCAGTGGGTTGGCAAGTTGCAGCCCTCAAGCGGGGTCCCGCAAACGTGGGCTAGAAACTCACAGCCCAGATCAGAAATCTTTCAACCAAGGGTTGAGTTTTCCCACGCTATAACTGACAACACTCAATCTAAAGCGAAACCCACACAATCCATGGCAGAAACTACACAACCCAGAGCTGATAAAACGCAACCCAGGGCCGATAACGTCCAAGCTTTGACGGGACACCAGCAACGAGTTGAGAGCTCACAACCCAGGGTGGACAATGAGAGTGCACCTCGGAACGAAAACGCCCAAGTAACAGATAAAACCTCTCAATCTAAAGCTAAAAGTACACGACCCAAAGCTGAAAACGCGCATGCCTGGACTGGTAGCGCCCAACCTCGTGCTGAGAGCTTACAGCCTAGGATTGACCATCCACAAGCGACACAGTTCTCAGTTGATAACACACAGCCTAGAGGTGGATACACACAATGCCGTGTCACCACTCAACCCATGAATATATCAACGCAGCAACCAATAAGCCTGTTCATTTATTTCGACCAAAACTTGACAACGCCGATCGTCTTGTCCAGCCATGGTTGGTACTAGAATGATGAACAGATGATGGTAAAGAACAGATCGCAAGAACAGATTGACTCAAGGTTTGCAAGCAACACTAGCTGAACCTATATAATCGTCTATTATATTGCATGTATTTGGTGTTCGTCATTTTAAGGATTGCCGTTAACTACCTTCCCGTGATAATATCATCTGATTCTCATGCTCAATCTAAAGTATACCTATTTTTCGAAGTATACCTACGACACTCGTTACAATAATACATGTGTCAATAATAATGTTTTAGAAGTAAAGATATTATGTTAACGCAATGTAAGATGATAATGAAAATTACGAGAATGTGAAAGGCAAAGGAAGAAGACTGAAGAGATTGTAAACAAGTAGACTGGAACGTATATGGTGAATAAAGGAAACGTATGGATCTGAATGGAACATCGAGACTGAGGAACAGATAGAGACGTGAAAACAAAATTAAAGTTAATAAAAATCCATATAGGATGAAAATTAGAATGTTTTTGGAAATTTTAGGGTGCAGCATGGATGTTTTCGTCCAAACAATAAAAAGTATTTTTTTCGAATCTTTATAAAAGTATAACTTTCGAGTAATTGTACAAATTCTATTGGTAATAATGAACGATGGCTGTGGTCCTTGTAACTAAGGGGTACATCGTAGGTATATGATGTAATACCTTCTTATTTTCTACTGTCCACTTTAAAATTACTACTTTACCCGAGTAATTAACATGTATTGAATGTATTTAAGTCACTTATTAAGATTTACCTATTGTAGACAAATAACATTTTCGAATTTACGACTATTGATGTGTCAATTATGTTTATATTTCTTCAAATTAGTGTTTAAGGAAGCGAACGAGTTTTTGTTAGTTCGATTTTATTTATAAAGTGACATTATAAATGTCGATAATGTTTTTATAGGAATAGGTACATGAATCAGAATAAGGTAAAAGGACAAACATCTGGGCTCGAATTATGTGTAGGTATATCCTGTGGGTTGTATGCAAAATTCTTAATGTTATGAGTGTGTTTAATATTTTTCTGATCTATCAACGTCTAGTTGATTATTTACCATGTTTCAATTTTGAAATCAATATCATAGTTAAGGTGTTTTAAATTCTGAATGTTCGATGTTTACATAATCATAGATGTTAGGAGGAGAACAACATTCTCCAATAAGTTTATCAATTATACTGACTGTCTAGATTATAATTTTTACTAAATGTACTTATATCATTATTGTAGTGTATAAGGTATCTTATCTTTGATAACTATACCTACTAAAAAATCACGTAGGACAAAGGGTAAAATTATACAAGAGTGGAAGGCGCGGGAGGATATACTTTAGGGTTTGTTGCATGGGCCAAGAACCTGCATTGCCACTTGACACGGTCTAAATTTTGAAATTTTATTTACTTTTTCAGTAACAATGCCACCCTTAAAGGGTTTATCGGCGTGAGCTTATTTGAAATGAACTGTTTTTCGAATTTACCATTTACCTAGTTATTTAAGAAAACTATTCTGAAATCTAAATGTTTGTTCCGTCATTAATGTTGTGAAAAGAGACAATTATAGCTCTCGAATAGATAAGACAATAAGATAAATAAATGTTCAAAGTGGTTTTATTTAATACATTTCCCATAGAATATTAAGGATCCCGTAGTTAATTTCAGGGTTTTATATTATTTAGGCGATGAGCCAGCGATTAGTGACTGCCAGTCACCCTGACCCTGACACTGCATCTGACCCTGATATGCTAAACGTGGCTCTAGGATGTCCTTTACTTCTGGCTACCCCATTTTTGGGAACACTGCGCGGTCAATGTTATAATTAAGTAATCGCTAGCATGCATTTTCTTTATACGATTCAGCCAGGAAATTACACGCACCTAGTCAAGACGTGATAGAGACACACGAGTAGGTACACACACATATTTGAGAGGTACTTTAATTGCGCATTATAGGTTGCGCAAGCTGAATGGAGGCAGTCGCGAATGATTTCGTCGCCAGAGGCGCTGATGTTGCGAGAGGTTCTTTTGTTTAGTGTAATTAGTTTTATGTGTTATTATTTTAATATTACGGTTATATATCTTCTAAGGTAATATCACGTGTAACCAAACTTTTAAAGCTGTTTAAAAAACCTCACGCTACAGTAGCGCCAACTAGCGAGCGCAATAATGGTGGCCCCCATTACACGTTATTGGGTAATTAATTCGTGCGAAACGCATTGCAGTACATTATATTCAGGTGCGCGCAGGTTAAGAAGGTTGGCGGGGGTGGGTTCTGCGCATGACACGACTAACTTCACAGCTGCAAAGATCTACCACGACTGCTGCACGTTCAAATACAGTTTTTTTTCTTTTGCCCCTTAACTGATTACAATATAAACATTCGCAAACTGAACAACATATTAGGTACCTAACAGTCCACAATAAGATCCCTAAGGTCTTGTGCCATAGGTAATATTACATTACTAGCCTGCAGAAAACTGGACGACGGAAAAAACAAAATGTCGAAATTATCCGGAAAAAATATTTTCCCGGGATAAAAAGTAGCCTATGTGTTAATACAGGGTGTCAGCTAACTCCATACCAAATTTTATTGAAATCGCTCCAGCCGTTTAGACGTGAAGAAGTGACAAACATACACACTCACAAACTATCGCCTTTATAATATTAGTGTGATCTTCAGGGTTCAAATAAGAATCTAAAAGTGAAAGAATTTTTCAAACCGACAATCAAGTCTTTATGTTAGCATTGAAATTACAGAAACATCCACGACTTGGAAACAAACACCGATATCCATACCAATGTTCGCACCGGGATTCGAACCCATGCTTGGCAGGCAGGGTCCAACACCTACTTCACCAATCTGTCGGACCAGATAAGACATGCGCTCTTGGCCGTTCATCAAAGCAACGCATGACGCGGCGCGGCGCGGCGTGGCCCGATCATGCGTACAAAATGCCGGATTATGTACCTATATTTTGTGACGCATGTCTTAATATTAATATAGCGAATTGCAGCGTAATGCGATGGTTTTCCAGGATAGCGGTGCCGTCATTTAGCAGCGACTGACTTCTCTTACTAGGAATCCGCGTTAATTCTCTACAAGCACACTTGAGTATTTTCTATGTAAACATCGGCGAGTTACCGCTCTCTAGGAATATATAACCGATGTTTAGACAAAATCCTATTTATGTCCGCTGACCGCTGTATTACGGCAGCTGAAAGCGGCGCCGGTATCCTAGGAAACCATAGCTTTAAAACTACCACAAGAGTCCTTCGAACGTCTTCGTTAAGTGCGCCGGCGGCATCACAAAAGTTGTCACTAGGTACGTCTTGAAAATTATAATTATGTTGTATGTTGATATTTAAAAGGAAATTAACCTATCTTCTAAAGGGAGTCAAGATGACACACATGATATTTGGTAATAATAAAGTATACGAAACAAAAAGCATTTTTATAAAGATATGTCAAATCGCTAACAACAGGTATGATAAATAGAGCAGATAAGAACAAAGGGAATATTTGGAGTTGTTGGGAAGTTACCTTAATTAACAAAGCTTATTTTAAAACATCCATTTTGTAAAACCGTTTTACAGTGAAGCTTTGAAATCTTTTTTTTTAACAGTTGTACTATGTACATTATGCGCCAGCACTTAAAATTAACACAAAGATATGTTTGTACTAATAGTTGTTAATGTAAGTTTCCTTTCTGTTAAACAATTATAATAATTATGTAAATTATATACGTTAGTAAATACTTTTCAACTGCACTTCAGGGTTCTTAGTCAATGTAACTACTGTCTGTGACATGGTCAGCGTTAGCTTTAGCTATAGCCTATATGTTATTCTGAGGTATCAGCCATATAGCCGGCGAGTTTCAACAAAATCCGTTCAATAATTTTTGGGTGAAAGAGTAACAAACACACATACAAACATATAGGTACGAGTATATCCTCACCAACTTTCGCATTTATAATATTAGTAAAACATACGAAAATGTATAATGACCAGTTGCAAAACTAGAAATAGAGGTCAAATTCGTGGATTAAAACTTTTTTTTCCTGTTTTGTATTATTTTGCGCATAGCAAAAAACTTATTATGATCTATACTTAAAATCTTTAAATAGGTTGTTATTTACCCAGATTTCTCATTAGACAATAGGTATAAATAACATAAAACATGTTTCAGTTAGATCCTAATAATACAGGGTGTCTTAATAATATCCTATTTCATTAGCAAACAGTAATATTTATCAACATTATTTGAGCTCTTTGAATGTTATTGATCAATTAGATAGAATGAAATATAAACAGGTAAATTTCTATTTTATTGATGGAATAAATATATTTTTGGTCGTCAACGTTCCCGAAAACTACGGAATCTCCTCATCATCAATATGGAAGCATACCTGTATATATTTGAAGATCTGCATAAATGCTGAAACGAAAAATAATTAATATCTGTCTATATAACATAAACACTAGACACTGTCAAGGAATTATTTTTTTTTTTTTTTTTTTTCCCAGGTTGGCATAAACTTAGTGTATAGTAGTACCCTTCGTTAAAGGTGGCCACAAAAAAACACCCTGTATATATATTAGGATAATAATATGATGTATTATTAAGATCTGACTGAAACATGTTTATGTGTTATTTTGGACAGTGAAGTAGGTAATCAAAACTTATTTTTACTTATATAACATAAAAAGTACTTGAGAGGTTAGTATAAAGCAATTACAAATATGTAGAATCATAACTTATTTAAATGAATACCTACTAAGATAAACTTCAAACTGGAAAGCAAAAATATTGTTTACATAGATAAATCTTCTTTTTTTGACTCCAATGAATTATTTTGCAAAATACCTATTTAGTTTTATACTTATATCACTCTCTCAAAAAAAAAACAAAAAAAGATCTTTGTGTATAATACAATGTAGGTGATTCAGCCTGCACAGAAACATAATATTAGTTCTACCAGTCTCTTTCTGTCCCACCCCCATTTACATTAAGAATGGAAAGGGACAGACATAACTAATTTTAAGTGCATGTTTAAATGGGACAGCCAGAATCGACCACATCTGCATATCAATGCCCTTCACCAAAAGTCCATATCAGTAATTGTTATCTACATAATTATTACTTGAGGTGCAATTAATACTAAAATCTAACACAGACCATTCAAATATTTTAATTGGTTAAATATTATATTTACCTACTTCAATATAAACTAGCACACTTCTACCCAAAAGCTCTGCAGGTATAACAAGCATACACAAACACACTTTTGGAGCAAAAAATAATGCAACTGCAAAAGAATGTGAAACCAACCAAATTAAAAAATATTTAACACTATTAAACTACTGTCGATTCCGGCAGTCACACTTAAACCTAAACGTAAATTTAGTCCTACCTGTCCTTTTCTCTCTCAGCCATTTAATTCGTTAAGAACGAAGGGAGATAGACCTGACTAAGATTAGGTTTAGGTTTAAGTGTGACTGCCGGAATCAACCCTACTATTGTTGCATTTAATAGTTAAAAGAGACCAGGGAAATTACCATGACATCTTGAGGAACTGAAATGCCACTTTAAGCAGTATAGAATGACATCTTGCTTTTGTAATAGAATTGTTTTTAATTTAAGACATTATGGTAACCCACCAGGACATTGCTCAACAGACTGTAAGTGTTGATGCCCCAGGATGTATGTAGTATTTATTGTCAATTAAATTGTTTTTACATTAATTTTACTACACCTGAAGACAACCGGCTATTGCAGAGTAATTTAAATTTCTGACAACTCCTAACCCAACACAGAATTATTATGAAGATGTGCAGTTTCACATTTTTTCGCAGATGTGTCATTGTTGGTCCAAATGAGCGGTATTTAAGGAAGTTATTGGTTTCAAAATAATTAAAAATTGATTTACCTGTCTGCAATAACTCCAAATAAGGGCTTTGCAATAAGTCCACATATCGGTAGAATTGTATATATCAGTCCAACAGTAGCAGATGAGAAGCCAAGCTGTCTTGCATATGTAGATAGATAAGATACCAAAGGTGCAGTTCCTGTTGTAAAAAAGAATCTAAATTGAAAAAATCTATCTTGTTCTTATTTAATTTAGTACTAAAATAAAAATAAACAATAAGACTGTAGGATCTCCCTGATGATACATACAATTTCATTTGGCCTATTCTATTTGTTTCTAATACAAATAGAAGAGCGCTTTCAGAGCAGCACAAGATAAATAGCGGTGTGCCACAGGGATCGGTTCTTGGCCCTGTTCTGTATATTATTTACACTTTCGACCTTCCTAAATGCCTTGAGTGCAATGTTAGCATCTTTGCAGATGATACAAAGGATATTTGCAAACCCCTTGAATTATGACCGGCTCACAGCAGACCTGAACAAAGTGGCAAGCTGGTCGAAACAATGGCTTATAAACCTTAATGTTGAAAAATGTACCGTGTTACATATAGGAAATCGCAACCCACATCTTGCATACAACTTGAATAATACACAACTTAAAGCAGTCAAAGTACAGACCGATCTGGGTGTAAAGATCTCCGAGAATCTTAAATGGGAAGATCACATAACAGTCATTACCAAAAAAGCAAGAAGCTTCATCTACCTTGTGCAAAAGGCCTTCGGTATCTTAACCCCAGACCTTATGCTGAAGATCTACAAGACATACATTCGCCCAACTTTGGAATACGCTTTTCAGGTCTGGAGTCCATATTTTGTCAAGGACATTGATTTGCTTGAAAAGGTACAACGCAGTTTCACTAAGATACCGAGGAAGCTAAAAAAGTTCACATATGAAAAAAGATTGCAGACATTGAACCTCACAACTCTGAAAGAACGTAGAGAACGTGGAGATCTTATTGAAACATACAAAATTCTAACACAGAGATATGACTTACAAGATTTTCATAGAATGTTTGAGCGTAATAAAAATACAAACCTACGAGGTCATAATTTAAAACTTAGCACAGGCATCTCACATAGCAATCCCCGCAAAAACTTTATTACCAACAGGGTAGTGAACCCTTGGAACAAACTACCAGAAGAAGTGGTTTTGGCACCAAGTGTCAATAATTTCAAAAACAAACTTGACAAACACATTAAAGAACATAGAAAAACCTAAGAAGAGAACATTCAGATACAGGCAAAATCAGTTGCCTCAACTGCCTGCCTGTTTATATATAATAATAATAATACCAAACCTATTACCAGTCAATTTTGGTTATTATTTAAGTCATCATCATCATCAGCCTATTGCAGTCCACTGCTGGAAGTAGGCCTCCCCCAGGGCACGCCTCGAGACTGCCATGGGGAGTATTTGCCCATAGTCACCACGCTGGGCAGGCGAGTTGGTGACCGCAGTTTGTATTTAGGACTATGTTGTCAACACGGGAGGTGCTGCTGCCTACCTCCTGAAAACCCTTTATCGCCTTGTACGAAACCCATGGATGGACATGGGGTGGTACAAATTCTACTCTGCCGGCACCACGCGGCATATTATTTAAGTAAATAACATTAATTAGTTTTTACTGTATATTACATATCAAGAATCTTAAAATTTAATTGTGGACAGTAAGCTGGTAAATAGATTAGGAAATATCAATGACTCTTTACAGCATTTTAGCCATAATAAGGTCACAGCCTCACAGGCCACATATTCCATAAATATGTTTAGTTCTTTATAGAACAGTATGTATTATTTATGCTTCGATTTAGATTTTTAATTATAGTACAACAACCACATTTAAATAAATGACTTGCCTGCATTGAAGAGGAAGTAATGCCCTTTCATAGGCAAAAGTTTCTTATTTACTTTCATCTTTTCTGGAAAAGTTGATCCTGAAAAAATAAATAAGAGTGTATCTACAATACTTCAGCAAAGGTAATAGGTACATAGACCACAGTAAAATAAACTAAGAACTAAATAACATACACGCAATTGTTATGAAATAAGGTAAGTTACCTTGTAAAAAATAATAATTGTGGGTTTAATAGTTGAATAAACAATTTAGGTATGTACATATGTGTATAAAATAAGATTTTATTATATATAAGATCTAAATTCCAAAAGTTTTAAGATTATTTGAAGCAAAACGTGATCAAATTAAATAGTATAATTGCATAGTTATAACCTGTATTCCAATCCGCCGGCCACACGCACCTAGTGCACTATAGATTACAAATTATTGATAAAGATAATAGGATCAGGGTATCAGGAAAAGATAAATAGCCCATTTGAGTGACGAAATCGGCGCCGACCTTGCCTATGTAGGTCCGTTAAACAAATTAAGTTAAGTAAGGAAAAAACGCTTAAAACTACTAACCTTACCACCAAAAATAACAACAAAAAGTTTTAGGGACTGGTTTTGATCACCAATAATTAATTATTCATTTCAGTTTATACACCAAGGAATATAATTATATCTTATTAGAATCTAATTAATATTGTTCTCATCCCATTTCTTGTTTAAAAAACTGTATGAATGAACAATGAAAAGAAAATTACGAATAGAAGTCGAGCGAGAACAAGCAAGCAACATGACAGTGTCAACATCGTCAAACTGTCAAAGTCTTGGAGCCATAGATTAAAAAATTGAAGGATTCCTTATCTAAAATAAATGTTTCATCAAGGTCAGCATAGAGGGCATTGCGAACGTTTATTATTAGATACGTAAGAAAACGTCGGAATCGCAAAATTTGTTGTAGTTTTCTATAAATTTATGAGTATTTAGCTGAAATTTGGTTTATGATAAAATAACAAGAAAGTGCAAATAAGAATTAATTACAAGATAAGACAATAAAAATAAAATAAAATTTATAGATAATTTACGTTCTACGAGTTTTAATGCAACCTCTTATATTTCAATTGGCGGCTGTACATGATGAATCATTCTAATTATTGTATAGACCAGGCTGTATGGGCTTAGTAGGTAACTTTGGCTTTCTTGCTGCAAAAATAAATAAAAAAGTTATACGTCATATGTATATACTTCTTTTTTACTCTATATGCTGTGCCCTACACTATAAAATTTGCTCATAAAATAAAATATGTAGAATAGTAAGGAACAGTTACAGTTGTTGACAGTTTCGAAGATATTCAATGACAAGCGCCATCTATCTGCTAAGATTGTAACACTGCAATACTTCAAAGAAAAAACGTACTATTATTGAACACAGATTTAATCTGTAGCAGACATTTATTATGTCTATGGTCATTGGTTTCATAGACCTTACTTTTAGTTTATCCAGAGAAGGAGGCAAAAGAACAATATTATCCTTCCATTATACTAACTTTATCAGAGAAACTGATGAATTTGTGAACTCTCTTCCTTTTATAGGTAAAGATACAGATATAGAAAACCCAATAAAATAGCTAGTCGCTTTTTGTAGGTACATACTTTAATAGGTTTGGTTAGATAATTTCGGTACCTAGGTAGGTAAGTTAGTTTGCTTTGCATTTCTCCCTCGTGCCGCGCCTCATACCACAGATGTTAGGAAGGTACAGGTCACAGACCATTATAATGTTACCTAGGTACCTACCTAGTTAAAGAAAGGGTTATGTGCATTGTGCAAGTTGTAGGTACGAGCTTACGTCACACTACAGTGTCGGTTTATGTAGGTTAGGACAAAACGAGTGAATGATAGGAAATCTTCTAGGCATGCTCCACCACATACCTAGATTTATTTCATCTGACTGATGAGACCATCCGGTCAAAGGTCCAAAAGGGGTCATCGATGAAGTAGGTAGCATGCAGACAATGATGTAGACAGACAGGTAGAATTGTAACATTACCTAAGCTGGTCTAAGACTCCAGGGAGTAGGTAGTCATGATCCCCATGAGGCCCTTGTTTATAGAAGTACGTTGTAAGTCTTTAAAGCGGCGCGGCGGTAGGCTCACCATTTACTACGTACCTGCTTAAATGATTCAAAGTGAGTGTAGTATAAATTTATTTGCACAGATATTACTATAAAGGGTGTAAATGAAGGGTTAGTTATGTTAGGTACTAGGAAAAGCTGTGAAAATAGTCCACTTCTTACTTCTTACCTGCATTAGAAAAGCTGGCACAGAGAAATTGTCCACAAAATTTTATTCACTATTAAATATTTATCTATCTATCCAAACAAAGCTATCTGGGTAAACTATTTTTCTACAAAATAAACGTGAATTAAATGCATGTCGTAAAAAAACCCTTTCTGTTATATTTAGGTAGGTACAACTTAGGCTATGTCACAATCTGTGCTAGCTAGGTATTCCCAGTGAAATCTTGCTGATTTTCTTCTCACTTAGGTACATAAATAATTATTTCGTGTGTTACTCGTACCTAACTGGTGCGGGGCTTCACTAGAATACATCACCTGCATCTCCTTCCGTACATATCGTAAGACTAACAAATTCAGGGGCGTTCTCTCAACTTCTAGCAAATTTTGCTAACGGCCAATTTTTCCAAATTTGAACATTGAAGAAAATTTAAGATTAATGACAAATTTGCCTCGTTAGGACTGGGGCTACACAGATCGTATTTCCCGAACGTTGCCCAGCCGAGTTGGATTCGCCGATTTACCTCCTTCTCAAAGTTGGACTATAGTTTGACGTCTGTCCAAAACTATCGTCAACAACTTCGAGCTCCCAACCAGTACAGGAGTTACCTGTTGGGAGACTCAATTGAGGCCACGAGCATATCGATATACCGAGTATCGATAGGTCTTCCACTGCATTGGTCAAGAGCTTCGGAGAAATAACATATCCTTGTCTCATTCCCCTCTGCAAAGAAATCGCTCAGTGCTCTGCTTCTGTACTCGTACCGACATGGTGGCGTTGCCGTATAAACTTACACTTCGAATAATAAACTTATGTCTCGATCGAATCAAAGGCCTTCAATAGTCCACGAACGCTAGGCCCGATTATACTCTTCCCTTTTTTGTATAATCTGCCGTAGCGTGTGATTGGTTTATGGTACAAAACCTTTTCGGAAACCGGCTTGTTCGAAGGCCATCTGCGAGCAAGACACGAATGTCTTTACCCTTCAAAACAACTTGATTTCAGAAGCGAGACAGCCGCAAGGCTTTATCGCCTTTTTTAAAGAACAGCACCACCACACTTTGCTCCACTTCCGGCGTTACGCCTTCGAGCAGGACGGAATTGAAGAGCCTCAGGAGGACCTTCAGTATCAGAGTTCCACCCGCTCTTAGAAGATATACGTCTATTGAGCTGCCGATATGCTTCCGCGTCATCAGAGGACTGCAGAGACATTGCGCGCCTTTCCGCCGTGAGGTTGAGGGTATGATCAGTTAGTTTCTGGGGTCTATTTTTACGGTTAGGTCTAGGACCCCACCGTGTGGACAGTTTCTACCAGCCTGTTATTTATATAATCAACTGACATGCAATCCTCTAGGCAAGCAAAGCGGTATCGATTGTTATTGCAATATTCGGGAGCAATAGTATCGATACTATCGATAGTACATACGATATTGAACCTTCGATACTATCGATAGTATTGCTGTGTGTCAATAAAATCCTATCCCGAAAGGAAAATCCGATAGGTAGTGGACCATCGAGCGGCAACATTACTTACGAATTTTAAACTTAACGTTGGTCCCTACATTATTTACGGGAAAATCAGTCTTTTAACTTACGATGAATGCCACTGAGCCCCTTCCGGACCCCCGAAAGGAAAATCCCAACTCCCTACATTATTTACGGGAACATCAGATGAATTTACTTACTTACGTAAAATCGTAATTAATCCTGTTTGGACATACTCGGTACCTATGGTTAACATCACAATAAGCTATTGTGCGAAGATGAGAACGATCGGGTTATCTCTGAGAAAAAAGAAACAATAGAGGTTTAATTACTAGAACTTACGAGGGATTTAAAAAAATCATTTGTAGTGCTGATTTAGGTACAGGGCTGCTTGAAAACACAAAACCTCTATCATATACGTAACTTATCGTACTTACACGGCTGTATTCCCAAAATTGGGTAGCTGCAGCAGGATCATAAGGTTACATTTAGCACAGGAGGATTATCATCATCAGCCTATTGCAGTCCACTGCTGGACGTAGGCATCCCCCAGGGCACGCCACAAGACTGCCATGGGAGGTATTTGCTCATAGTCACCACGCTGGTCAGGCGGGTTGGTGAACGCAGTTTGTATTTTGGACTATGTTGTCAACACGGGAGGCGCTGCTGCCCACCTGCCGGAAATCGTTAATCGCCACGTAGGTACGATAGGGCACGGCAGACATAGGGTGGTACGAATTCTACTCTGTCGGCACCACGCGGCCAATTATTATCAATGATCAGTTCTGTTGCTCTATCGCCAGAGAGAATTCCCGAATTCCTTAGTCGATTCTTAGGACATGCATGGAAGGCAGGTGGTTCTAAAAGCTAAAATTACTTCTTCCATGCACAACGGAGATTAATGAGCGTGGAAAACTGAAATTGTACATCTCCATTAAGGCACGTTACCTAGGGTAGGGTAAAAAAAAATACCTTCATATCAGCATATCGCAGTTCAGTACTGGACGTAGGCCTCCCCCAGGGCACGACCTAAGGCTACTAACGTAGTGGGTTTTTGCAGATAGTCACCACGCTTGGCAATGCCAAGTTGGCATACAGGTTGTTGTGATTTTCGGACTAGTTGTCAACACGGGACTCTCTGCCAGAAACCCTTCATCAACCCTTGATCACCTGTTACGATATCCACGGACAGTCATGGGTTGGTGCTTGCCACACGGTACGAAATGGACAGATATTATCTACTGGGTGATAGGACGTGGGCTTTTCAGTCGGAAGGCGAAGGTCGGATCCCAGTCACGGATTTGTACCACTGAACTCTTTATTTTTCATGTAAGTACCTACACATTTTATATACTAAAATTGTCACTTAGCTATACCCGAGGAGGGTTGGCGTCAGGTAGGCAGCCGGCCGTAAAACAAACGCTAAACCCTTGGAAATATGAGTTTCGTAAGGAACCATATTGCGCCGACCTTGTAAACAATGGGATAAGGACAGGAAAATGATGATGGATATCTACTGAGTAAACATTAAGCTTAACAATGGTATAATCTACCTACAAGTATATAAAACAACGTTCTCTTTTAACACCCTGTACCTATACATATATTCCAAGGATAGCGTTAGCGACCTATGTTCGCAAAACCACGGCCTTTTACGATGCCAACCTATAAAATGTACCTTCACGGCCGCTACATGACGGCACCGCTCTTCTACAATCCTAGAGCTTAACATTTTACGGCATATCGTACCTAATAACCAGTAGTCGGAGTAGGTATATTGATTTTACATACTTGCGTCATGATATCAGAACATGGACATGCATTTTTTCCGGAATGTACCGGAGTTTCCAAAAATTTGGTAAATAGAGTAATGATAATTCTAGTCACCTACGCCACTAGCAGCATAGCGTTGAGAGTATTTATATGTATAGTTTCATGTAATAATTTCGAAGTTTCGGTATTTTTATTTTATTTTTATCATAATAATCCGGAAACTCGGAGGCGTATCCATATTAACATATACGTTTGATGTCAATGACCTTAATTCAATATACCTACTCCGACCACTGCTAATAACCCAAATCGAGATCAAATTAGCAGGTGATTCCTAATAAACTATCAAAATTGTTTCCATGCAAAATTCAATTCGGGATTAAATAATATACAGTAAAGTTGTTTAATTATTACATAATGGGCATTGAAAATCATCACAACAATCGTACAACAAAAAAAACGGAAAAAGATTTAAAAAAATTTAATCTTAAAAACAACTTTAATAAAATGTAAACAACTTTATCACAAACAAATAATAACACTCAGTCTCAATTCCCAATATTTACCTTCTTTACCTGTACGAATTTATCTTGATTTCTAGTAGGTATACTGATTATTTGCCGTTCATTACCTACCTACCTATTCATACACGCACTGAGCTGTGTATAGACGGATGTACATACCTACTAAAATTCTCAAGCCAAAGGAAACTCGAATCGCAATGCAGTAAATTTTAACTGCAACGACGGAACCACCAATTATAGGAATGAACGGATTTTAATACCTACAGTCGTAGAATGCATACAGGGTGTAACAGAAGCTATGAAAAAACTGAGGTGCCCGTACTTGTACTACTACAACATAAAGGATACAGTCTACTTTTATAAACCACGTTGAGTTATATTTGCAGTTACTTTATAAGATTGTAGTGTTCCCACTTCTTTGGTAGTACCTACTACGAAATTATGGTAGTACATTCTACAAACTTTAAAAAACTTGTATCGACCGATAAAATTAACGTTCATACCAGGAGTTCTACTTATTACTAAATGGTAGAGCTTTCTTTCTCGAGTTTATGTAGGTACCTATGTTTAAAAAAAAAAACTTTGGTATACCTAAAACAATATGAATCTATCAGGTAGGATACCAAAAGGGCGATATTAATGTGCATGAGAGTTTTGTATGATATTTTATAACATGATGCATAATTCCCTAAAACTTATAACCGCTCTAAATTTATTTTACAAGCCTGAAAAATATCATCAAACAAAATTAGAAACATAAATACCTATATGGTAATTGGTAATTATAAGTACATACTATACTAGGGAGTACCTACCTACTTATTATAACCAGGATGACCAGGTGGTCGACTACAGTGAAATTCGACCGCAATATTATTTCAAATATCACGTAGATGCAATAAAGAACATAGATACCTACTTAGAGATGATTTATATGACTATTTTTTTCATACTGCGCGTTCTTTTCTGCGATGAAATGGGTTACCTAGATCAACGACGTAACATTATAAAAGTGACATAATGTTAGGTATCAACGCGATACGTAGATCAAAAAAATCTTAATAGTGTAAATGAGAATGCTACGTTAACATTAAGTTCACCTATGTAATAAATATGATTCCGTTATGTAATAGAGTTCAATCAAAAAGTTAAGTTTTACTACTTATACTAACGTGCTTTATACATGATTCCTACAAAAATGCTCTTTATGCACATTTTCAGGTCGGTTCCCACCCCGAGCGTCTCAGCAGAGTCATCCGCGCAATAATCACTGGAGGCTATACCCGGGTTCCGCCGAATTTCTGCAGACTCCTCCTTGGCGCGCCATTGGCGTTGGCCCGTCGAGATCAGCCAATGAGCGTCCTTTACCCCACTCGTAACGCACCGTAACGTTTTCCCCACGATCGTGGAAAACACAGTTTTATTTCCCACAAATTACGGCACGATTGCGTCACATTTTACGAGCGCATTTTGGGTCTTTAGGTTGCATTTGTTACGCGGCTAGCCGATAAGGACTCGAGAGGGTTTAAGCGTTTTGAGTGTTCAGCAAAGTGGTAAGAAATGCCACCTACGTGCGGTGGTTCTCCGTAGTGCGGTCGGCGTCGACAGATTTTGTTTGAGTCGAATTCAGAGCGTGGAGCGATCACGACGTGCGCGCACGCCGCCCGTATAGTTTCACGCGCTGCGCGTACGCTCGCCGCCCGCCCATACTGAACGTGATTTTCCAAAGTGTAAGGAACTGTGAATTTGACGCTGAAACCCACAGTGTTTTATGAACTAAGTGGTCGAACATTAACAAGGATGTTAAAAGTTTCTTGAACGTTTTAGTTTTGCGAGAAATTGCATTCCGCCCAAGACGTATCGGAACGAGTGTTATAATTCTCAAAAGTGGGTGAGTAAGTATTCTCTTTATTTTCCCTAGCTATTAAGATTAAATATAATCTAAATAGGTAAATAAAGTGGCTCTTATAATAAAGTTAAGATATTGTCTTAAGATATTCAAGAAAAGTGTTAATAATAGCTAATGTGAACTTGACGACGTTATTTTACTACATTTGAATTTAGTTACCCGAAACTAGAGGTATTAACTAATATAATGTCGCCTAATTTTACATTTAATTTACCACGGAACCTTAAACTTGACTCTAAATATGTAGAGCCTCACCCACCCTCCAATCCTACTGAATATTATGAAAAAGGTTGAATATTATGAAAAATACTTTGATATTTGTAACTCTCTCACGCATATTACCAGATAACATAGTTTGAAAACACATGAGCATTTATATTCGTCCAGGTGGACATCGGATTACCTAATGTAATAAATTATACCTACATAAGTATAAATTATAAAGTCAACCATTCTTGAAATAAATTATTATATTTTTGGGCAAAATTGTTATAATAATCACAATATTCTTGCAACAATGTCGTAAGTATGCAAACTGGACGCGATACCGTAAAGATATCGACACGTACCTATTACGATATTTTAATTGTCATGCAAAATTCACTGAGCTTATGCCATCACAGTGTGACCTAGATTAGACCAAAACCTATATAAGTACCTAGGCAACTACACGGAAGTTTACTACACAAAAGAATGCCAATATGGCAAATATGGATAAGCATATATGCCTAGATAAAATGGAAACTTATTACAAAATGATAGGTTGTAAGCGAAGTTAACTTTATAAAAATTATTAG
Source organism: Carposina sasakii (assembly GCA_014607495.2). Classification (NCBI taxonomy): domain Eukaryota; kingdom Metazoa; phylum Arthropoda; class Insecta; order Lepidoptera; family Carposinidae; genus Carposina; species Carposina sasakii. The sequence goes on from CP053148.1 coordinate 5,617,147, forward strand.
TAAAGAAATGATTTTTTTTCACCCGAGTGAGATTTGAACTCACGACCTCTCGCAAACCGTGCTTTCGCTCTAACCCACTGAGCTATCGGGTCAATTAACTCGGATGACGAATTTTACCATCTCTTTTACATTGCGTTTTACATTACATTAGTTAACTTTACCCACCTAAGTCAATATTTGAAAAGGGCGGCTGGTAGTAATTGGATGGCCAAAACGGGAGATCGAGCCTTGTGCCCTCGAGTCCTACATCCAGCAGTAGACTGCAATAGGCTGATGATGATAATGATGATCTACGTTAGTGTTGTAGTGTTATATAAATATATTTACAAAACTAGTCCTAGTAGTTCAAAGTGTTGTAAAAGTGCCGGGGTACGAGAAAATAGTAGATGGCTAACTTGTTCGCAGACTTCCCGGTGATGCCTTGATTTGTAGTTTTGTATTGTTATGTAGCCCAAAACTATTGCATCAAATACGAAATCCCAGTTTTAATTTCTTCAGGAATCAATTAGATTATGATCGCATACGGTGTTACTTACAAAAGCGCGTTAAAGTTAATCACCGTTTAAAAATGTCATTTTATAGCAAAATGTAGAAATAAGGTCGATTCCGGCAGTCACACTTAAACCTCAACCTAATCTTAGTCAGGTCTATCTGTCTCCGTTCTTAACATAAATGGCTGAGAGATAAAAGGACAGGTAGGACTAATTTAACGCTTAGGTTTAAGAGTGACTGCCGGAATCGCCCATAATATCCTGTCTAATTTGGACAACGTTTAGCTTAAACAATGGTTAAATCATCTTGTAGTAACACGGATATTATCTAGCTTTTACTTTACTTAAGCATTTGATACAGAAAAGTATCCTCGTGGCCTTACTAAGATTGAGGGTGAAGTTAGTGAATAATTTGATTAAAAAATTTACTTGCGCTATTTTAAACTTAACTACGACAAATCTAAAATAAATAAAAAATGCCAAATTCTGTAAGAAAGCAGTTCGCCTTCTTCTTACAAAATGAGTTTACGCAGAATAAGTATAGTGTCGATGTGGTGTATCTGAAGCAACCCTTAGGTTAGCCCTATCAGTGCTACGAGTATAAAAAGAAGGAATTTATTTCAGAAATCGCCGATGAATAGACAGATGTATCAATTTAACATGGCCTAGCGAAATCACCATTATCAACCAGCCCACCAACCGACCACTCACCTACTACTGAGAATAGGCTTCTCGCTCCTGCTACGTTATCCATTCCAGTCCCATTTCTCCCGCATCCATTTAGGACGATGGTAGTAATATCGTCCGCCCATCTGGCTAGCTAGAACTGGTCATGTGTGAATCCCTTATTTTAAACTATTCTACTGGTGTTTTCAAGAATAGAAATAGGCAGGATTGCGATAGTATGTTAAAGAAGCCTCGAATATTTATTAGATACAGTAATACTGAAACGGTAAACTATTTAGAACAAACTTAAATCTACGAAAAGCTATATTCAGGGACTTGACCGGGTGGCTCGCGGAGTCCACACATGACCAAAATGCTAACTACATACGAGTATTTGGTCAAAGTATTAGCCTTGCTTGCATTTGGGTACGCTACCTGATAATAGAGATCAATATACCTTCCGTTAGTATTATAGATTTAAGTGGTGCATGTATTTTTGTATTAAGTAGCCTAAACCCTTCTTGACAGTGGCTCGGGCAGATGGCGCTGCTCTCGACGAAGGGTGCGAGGGCGTCACTTTGACTCCGACATTGGAATCCACATTCGATATGAATGACCTGCCCTCCTCCTACACCCTGGACACCCGGAGAATGCAACTATACTCACACCCACATATACATCCTTCGGTAAGTCACCTTAACAAAACATCTCGTCGTCGTCGTCGACTTGATAGCACTTCAGCCGATGTATAACACTATTTCTATGTGTGAAGTTCGTTTTCTAAATGGCAATTTAACATTGTTCTCCTCTGCCTGCCCCTAGCTATAGGCATATGCATAGGCGTGAAGATACGAGGATTATGTGTCTGTTATTTTTCCATTCGAACTTTTCATTGATATAAGTAGGGACTAAGCGCTATTTTTTAATAGTTATGTGATTAAACTTTTAGTAGATTATTTGAATTACTAATGATTTATATTTATTAAAATTTCATCACATTCTAGCATGTAAAATAACTCCTGTGCCTACGCCACAAATTACTGTCAACGGGCACTCGAATACCTTTTATAGAAAAGAACAACAAAGGTGGTCGTATGCAATAACTCCACTGTTGGTAACCATCCTAGTTCAGTTTCTGTATTTTGTGAATGTTGGGATGTTATGTAGGTCCGTGATTTCTGCCTACCCCTTAAGGCGATGGCTTTACCGCTCTAGTAAAAAACTCTGATGTTAGGTACTATTGAAAACTGAAGATCCATTAGTGAAATTGACTGTAAACCATAAAGTACAACTATAAAGTTCAAATTCTTTGAATCATCAATCATGTCGTGTTTCAACGTTTAGGTAGCGACTGGTTGTCGATCAGTCGAAAGTTACAAAATCAACTTAGGCGATCTAGGAAATGACGGCTCAGAGCAATCGAACGGTGGGTGAACGAAAAGGCCAAAGTGTGAGGACAGGTGTGACCCACCCTTGACTATGCTTGACTATTATTATAGATTTGGCACATTGTTATTAGCGTTAATATGCCTTTTAGAAACTGGCGGTGACTGTACGTATTCATCGCTGATTGGCTTCTCGCTGAATACTGAATGGGTTATTATGATTGATCAACAACGTTCAGCTACCATATTGTTCTTGTTTTAACATCCTATTTGAAACTATCAGTTGTCTTCATAAAGGTATGCACAAAGGTAGCTATAGGTTAAGTTACCTCTTTTCTTTGATCTTCATATAGCGTTTGTAATGTGACGGTCGAGATCTTGCAGTCAGCTCTTGGTACTTTAAACTAAAGGCTATGTATGTAAGTAGCTTTACATAAAAAAATATTCAAAATCAAATAAAGCGTTATCGATAGGTGTCTATTAGGCAAGGGGATAAAGAACAAAGAATCTACGTGTTGAGAACCTACATTTAAATCAATAGAATCCTGCTGATTGGCGTAGGTTCCCGAAACACATGTCAATGATGATTGTGTAATGCTAATTCATCATAGAAATTGCTTTAAAATTACAAAGCCAAGTCGGTAAATTGCAATTGGTTGACTTCTCCTAAACTTTTAATAGTCACCCGCGAGATGGATAATAAAGGCCGCCCCAAACGGTTGCAGTATAGATAATTGGGGTTGGTTTTGTTCAGCGGTGGTCTTCTCATTGCTAAAATGATACTCGTAATGATGATGAAAGATGAAACTTCTGACGATAACAGTAACTAGTAAAAAATTTAAGGAGGTTGACTGTATAAGTACCTGCTCCACCGGCATTGGAATTATACTCGTGACTTCGGACAAAAAAAACAAACGAAACTCCTCACTGAAACACACTGCATTGTAAGGCATAAATAAGTTCGTATTGAAATAATTTATAATACAATTTCAGTATTGGGTTACTCAGAGCTCACGTCTGGCCTATTACACTAAAACACATTTCACACGAAGGTTTTATGGCAATTTGAAGCCATTTGCTAGAGGCAATAGGTCAATACGTTCTTGAATCCAAGGTTTAATATTACTAACATATCGGGTCGGTCGAAGCTGTAATGCCAAGCTGGACCGCATTTTATAATTTTACATCTTGTGAAAGCTAGCACTTTTGTCATAAGCTCATTGGTTAATTCTTTATCGCTCATTTGTACTATCTTTATTGTTTCAATCTCGAATAAAATAAAACAAAGTCTCAAAAAAAAGAGAAGTTACCATTAAGAACACGGGTTTCAGTTTGTCATAATTTTTGAGCGTGTCCAGGAAATTGGAATTGGACTTGGAATCCGGAAATAAAATTGTTGTCTGTAGAAAATTTGCCTCACACATTTCGATGTTCATTTATTACCCTTTCAACGAACAGAATTTGATGTATGTACCTAACTTGGAAGCGTCATAACTTATAATCAGAATAACAAGCCTATAATTTACTGTCACGTGGAAGTGGCGGGCACCATTTAGTATTCCCAATAAATAGTCCATCATTATGGATTATGACGTTAAATGAAGCTATCTCAGTAGGTACTCGACCAAGTTATCGAATCCTCGTTGGTGCGTTACATCATCGACCTTGTTTATTTGACTTTAATTATTGCAGGCACGTATCTTACATTATCTGGACTGTTATCCTCATTTTCTTGAGATATTGTTCGTTCGGGATTTTATCCCTATCTATAGCTAAGGGTGAAGCTAGGAAAATTACTATATTTATTTTAAATCTATGCTTTTTGAAATTACTTGGAACCGAAGAGAAGGATTAGATTCATAAATCATCTAACAAAATAATGTTGACATTTTGGTCGTTTTTTATTGTCTCCAAAATCTCTGTTACGTCTGTACCTTCCTATTCTTAATGTAAATGGCAATGACAGAAAGAGGCCGGTAAAACGATGGTAAAATGGTTAGAATCGAATGTGGGCGATTCCGACCATCACACTTTAAAGATCTCTTGTACAACTGGGCGTCATTAGTTATCTATTCTGTCTCTTGTGAAGGACTCTACTCTGAGTATGGCGATATCTTTGATAAAATCATTTTTTTCTTAAATCAATTTAATGTAAATTAAACAAAAGCTTCAGAAGTCTAAAAATTGACAGTAACTGGTTTTTGCTTCAGAAACTATCTTTTACTCTGTATTTTTTTGTACTATCTTATAATTGTCTGTACTAAGATGAGCTGTAGGTATAGTATGTATTTAGAGGTAACGTACCAGATTCTCAAAATGATGAAAATGCTATATTCCTAAGACATGTAGCCTACATACATCATAATGTATCTCTGAGGAGAAATGTATAAACGAAAAAAAAAGTAACAGTAGCTTGTCGTTTACAATGATATTTTTTTAATGTAAGCTTTTTATAGAAGAAAATGTTTTCGCTCATGTAAGGCAAATATTATCATTATCCTAAACGTTTAATTTGATGAAAATAAACTGAATTCCGAAACGGTCCAGTATTTTATCTATTGTCCGTGACATAAGTTCATCCTACAGAGATTGTCAATATGATAGTATGTTATTTACAGACTATATGTACCTACCGTTAAAAATTTTATGATGAAATCTTATCGTACAATTAAATATTGATTGTCCGCTTATGTTAAAATTTCAACTGAAAATAGGTTGTATAGGTAAAGTAAAGAACCCTGATTTTTTATAGTCTCTAAAATGAAGTCAATGTCAAAAATTAAGATAAAACTGTATATCATTCATCCAAACATTCATCTGAGGATAAAACCATCGTATTTTATACATTGAGTAGGTAAGTGATTATAAAAATAAAGTGCATAATATAAACATGTGTTTATCACATATAATAGGTACCTAAGTAAGGTAAATATTACAATGTTTTACGCAAACAATAAAATCCGATTTTTTTCTTTCTTTTTAACTGTTGTTATTGTCAGGAGAATTCTTATTCTTTATAGCACGCATACAAAAAATACAAATTACAAGATATAAGAAGAGATACATGTAAAATAGCAAGCTTATCTCTACAAGAGATCTCTTCCAACAACCCAAGCTAATAAAGAGATTTTTATAACAAACATAATCCTTATATGCAATTAAACAAAAATAATACATATTCTTAACATATCACTGGCTAAGTTATACATATAAAGCTCGAGTATGATTTAGATTTTGGGGTAGGTTACGTCCGATGGGTGCGCAGGCGCCCTTAAGCTTCATATCTGACTGACCTACTACATTTATTTATCCAAAATCGGCTCTTAAATTGTAGATTTATGATTTTGGCAACTACATGAGTTATTAGACCTCCACCCGCAGATAAAAGGTTATCTACACTTTACGCCACACCCTGTGTAAGGTCAAACCAAATCAGTTATAATTTTATATTATTTCGTACCCAGAAACTGAAACTTGGAACTTTCGTTTTTGTATCCGGTATGTTTAATAAATTAAGTTATTTTGTTTCCAGTGTCGCTGTTAAAATGTTATTGATTTTCAAGTAAAATTGTCTTTTGTGCTTTAAGCTTTTCTGTGTGTAACAGGTGGTGTTACAAAGCTTTGACTAAAAGTGGGTCGCCCGCGACTTCGCTCGCTATAAACTTAATTTATTCTTATTCTTTATTGTACACAAAATATAACAATCAATAGAAAGAAATTTACAAAAGGAATGCATACAAAGGCGTGCTTATCTCTGCAAGAGATTTCTTCCAGCATACCAGAAAGCAAAGTGAGACCAAAAGTTATAGAGGTAATGATGTGTACAGAATTAAACTAAGTAACTATAATAAAAAAAAAATATTCATACATAAATAGATACATACAAACAATCAAATAATAAAAGTAATGTTAGACATAATGACATATAGACATAATAGGAAAAAAATACATAAAACAATAGGACAACAATTCAGCAGATAATTGAGACTGATCAGTCAGCCAGTGCATGAAAGTGATCCTTTAACTTATTTTTGAATGTCTCAACCGTCCTGCAGTCTCTTATCGATGATATAATTTATTACATTTAAACATTATTTAGGCTGAGTATTATCCAATTTTGGCAGACATTGCATATATTTTGCTGTCATATATCTTTTTTTTTAAAGTATTTATCTTAAGACACGGTTTTATTTTTAAAATTCCTGTATTATATTATGTTCATACTATCATTATTGCCGGGTTTCATTAAAATCCGTTCGGTTGTCTTCCATCCATACGATTTTTTTTCTTTATTAATAACGATAGGATAGGCTTGGATTAATTAAGAAGAGACAACTCGTACAAAAGCAAAGTCCTAATCAGTCGAACCAAGCTACAACAAAAAAAAGCGAAAAATGCAGTTTCACAAGTAATGTATAGGTACCTACTTACACAATCGTTGGCCACCGATTTCCTAAGTGTCATGCGCGTGCAATGCGCACTGGACGAAAGGGCATATTGAAATAAACGCAATAAATTATTATTCGGTTAGCACTTACGATTGAGTTCGAAGTAACAAATCCGAGGTTCATGAGAGGCTTTTGTTCTGAAGTCGTAAGTCATCAGACACGATACTAAAGTGGAACCCTGGGTTTGCGTACGTAGATGTAGAATGGTACGCACCACTCTCTTTTAAAATGGGGTACAGGTTATATTAGATTTCCTGTAGATATTAAAGGTTTTTTAAAGAATTGGAGCAAGCAAACAGACGCAGGTGTAGTCGAAAACCGTTTGACGTAGTACAAGGTTTGCCAAAAATTCAACGGAAACGGAATAAATGGAAATTTTTAATTTTACACGGACGAAGCCGTAGGCGGTCGCTGAAGGAACATTGAACACCGAAGCGAAGCGAGGGCGGGCCATTAGTAACTACTATAAAACAATCGTAGTGCCATAACTACGTCGACGACTTCCATCCTACCTAATACACTACATTTTATACTTAGTTGTTAGTTTTTCCGTTAGACGTGGACTTTTTGTTTTTAAAGTAAATCCTTTTAATTAAAATTTCATACATACAGTGATTATATAAATATCACGCTTTTATCCCTTACGGGGTAGGCAGAGTACCAAGGGCCGATAGAACCACATGGTGCCACTTCTGACCAATTTTGAGGGTATAGTTGAGATGTACAAGTTCGGTTAGTAGTGACAGGTGGCTGTAGCGTCCTATAGCAAAAATGAAAATAAATCATTCTTCTTTGTAGCGTGTAGAAAGTTTTCTTTTGTACTTATTATATTTTTCGACTCAACATTTTAGATACTTGGGTGTTTAATATCTATAATTATGGAACATTTTGGGGCGTCAGGTATTTGAAAGTCTAGGAAAGTATTCTACTAAGTACCTACTATCACAAATGTAAGTATATAGGTAAATGTGTCCCAGGCTGAGTGTAGGTACTGGATAAATGTAGTAAGTAATTTATAACTAATAGTTACATAAAGGGCGCCAAGTGAAACCCCTCCGGTTTAATGGCACCCTGAACCTAATTGTAATTCTTTATAAAAAAAAAAGTATTACTTTAGTCCAATACTTCTACGCTTGCCGTGCCCTCTCTATGTAAGAAAGTATATTATGAACAGTAACTATAGGTACATAATTTTTAACAACTATACCTATTATGCTACGGCTTCATCGTTCAGGTACTACTATAGGAAATAGTAAGTATTTTAATTCCGAAGTGTTGTTGCTTATGTGTTTTATTATACGAAGCACGATGGCCCATGTTATATTTAGTCAGCGCGAGTAGAGGAGAGCGGGGCTAAAATGTTTGGATTTTATATAACCTCAAAATGTGTTGATGATACTTAATTTTCGAATTCATACGATACTATTGAAATCAACTTTCATATGTTATTATTATATTAAGACAGTAATCTGGGTCATTTATAATCTGATTTAATTTTTTTAAATTTTTAATGACTAAGATTTTAATTTAAAAAGTAATATTTTAATAAATAATTTAAAAGTAATCTGCCACCTTTGTATCTACTCCTGTGACACAGAACCTCGTGTTGATTATCTGGTAGTCTGGAAATATATATAATTTACGCATAGCGTGCCATAATAATATGTATATAAATCCGTGCATTGAAAAAAATGCAACACTAAAGGTTAATCTTTGAAATTCGTGAAATAGACCAAAAATGACAAATGCGAAAATATTTACTTACGTAGGTAAACCAATGACGCGCGTGCTGCAGTTCCTATGTTCCAGGCGCACTGGCTTGTTGAAGATGGCTGCCGTCGTCGGTGATTCTATTTCACGACGTGTTTACTCAATATATTTGTCTCTTAAAACCTCGCAGAGTTATATCAATCGGAACAACTTACCCTGGTAACTTCTAGCCCCGCTCTCCCCTACCTAATTTCCTTCGAAACTGCATTTTTTAAATCGGTGACCTGCTTGATGTCCACTCTCATTGGGAATAGCCAAGAAAGAACTTTGTAATATACTTTTTTATTACAAAAAAGTATATTACAAAGTTCTTTCTTGGCTATAACTAATTTTTTATATATATAAATTATATATATAAAAAATTAGTTATAGCAACCCACGAGAGGGATTACTTCTTCATCTGGAAGGCACATCTACCATTGAGTTCTTTCTAACGGCTCCCAAGACACGTGAAGTGCAAACATAGGAAGACCTATGGGAGATCCTACAAACTCTTTTGCAAAGGAACTTTAAAGATAACACTGATTGTTTCTGTAAGCAGTATAGGTAGTAGGTACGTTGTTTATTGGGGTGCCTAGACAAAGTCACATATTGTATCTCATAGACCAGTGGTTCCCAAACTTTTTTCTCATAGACCCCTTTCAAGAGCTAATGGTTCTGGTGGACAGGCCTACACCACATACGAATTAATTGAGAAACCCCATTTTTTTCATGCCAACGTAGACCCCCATCGAGTCTCCTGTGGACCCTGGGGGTCCTCCTGGACCACTTTGGGAACCTCTGGCATAGACGCTCGTTGTCGTAACACTCCCAATATTAGCGGTTAGACTTGGTTGGACCTGATTGGAAGGACGCGAGAAAATGCAGGCTTCCTCTTGGAGCTAACGTTTCGATTCATATTCTATTTTTGTATTAGTTTTAATGCTTTACAGTCGCTAGTTAGGTCCCCTCGGGATTTTTTATGCTTTGATTTACATTTTTCTGGTCGCCTCTGTTGATTATGGCTCACAGGAGTCGCAGAGGTGGGAATGAGTGGGGGGCCAATCCCGGTTAACGTATCGATTCATTCAAGAGGTTACTTCAGCCAACGACAAGTACATATCGATATACAAGTATTTATATCGAATATCGATACATGTGTTGGTAGAACGAGTAAAATGGTGACGCAGGCGCAGCGGGCACGCGGGCCGACTCAAATATCGGCAACCCGACACCGCTTGTGACAAATGTGAAATGTATTGCGTTCAACTGGAGCCCGCTTCTTGCGTCCCGCTGACATTATCCTTATCAATTTTTTTAAACATAAGCAGGGTATGTCTACTAATCTGAAAATTTATGACTAAGAGTATTGATGCCATAATTGAGCTACTACTCATTTTCAACACTACAACTTCTGTTGGCCAGGATAACGGTAGGAAATCGAAATACATAAACCATTCAAAATCTTGAAGGACTTAGCAAGGAACTCGAGAAGAGTGAAAAATCAGAATTTAACTGAAAAATGGATTTTGATTAAACTTGTTAATTAAACTCACAGCTTATACCTGTAAGTAGGTAAATAATATAAAGACGCAAACGCAGACAAAAAATTTAATAGCAGATTTATGAAGAGCTTACAACAGCTCTTTTGCACAGCATGTCATATTTTCCAGCACTGGACACTAGACAATATCTCGAGTGGTAAGAAACAATGTCGAGTGCTGATGAAGATGAACCGAGGTTGACACTATGGACACTATGAAATATATCACCATAATCCGTCTATCCGATATCTGGCTGGGCAAATAAGTCGTGAATAATGTCGAAGTATGCGAGAACTGTGCTCCTATACAGCACAGTAGCCCAGCTACTGGACTTTACTCGAACTTACAACGTGTACGCCATTATCCTGGAGTACCAAGTTTAATAATTATGCAGACTTGTACTTATAGTGTTGTCTGTATACTCCATATTAAGTCAGTTCTTTCTACGGTCAATTATTGCTATGATCTGGGTTATTAGACAATGTAACATCATTTGGCGTCGACTTTTGTTGTCGCAACACTTCCACTAATAGAGGCTGGGCTTTATTACGAGACTTGACAAACGCGGGAAAATTAAGGCTGGGCAATTCCCCAAAAATGTTGAGCCAAACACAACCACTAACGAACCGTTAACGAAGACCGGTACGAAGCAATATTTACTTACCGCCGGAGTATTAAGGTATATTTTAGCATGCAGTGTATGATAGAATAAAATCAAATATCTGTCTCGTGCTGAAATATATCTAATTGTAATAATTGCTTTGTTCTGAGCGCCTAAAACGGTTCCATTTCAGCTTAGTTCCAACTCGAGACTTTTCCAGAATTGGTCCCGCAAACGTGTCGGTGACGAACCTCTATCGATCATCATCGATCATACATCTAAATCATACATCTAAACAAAACGTCGTAGTAGGTAACAGACATAGGAGTCATACGCGATGCTAGTTACCTTTTAGTGCGGAATTTGTTACACGGTGCAATTCAAGTTTTCATCATCATCATCGATCATCATTAAGTTCCTGAAGTTTATCTTAGATAGGTAAATTATAAATGCACTTTAAGGCACTTGCTTGATGATGAAAACTTGAATTGCACCGTGTAACAGATACTGCACTAAAAGGTAACTTGCATCGCGTATGACTCCTATCTCTGTATCTACTTACTACGACGTTTTGTTTAGATGTATGATTTATAGCGGCTTTCTTAGAATAGAAATAAAATAATAGCGAAAATTACATCCAAATAATTGCTATCAAATATATATTACAAGGTACGTGAAAATAAGACGGGTTAGCCTTTAAAGGACCATACACTTTTTTAGGGCTTTTCTAATTAAGTAATTACGATTTGGAGTCCAACTAGTAGATATTATAAATGCGATTGTTAACTTGTCATGCTATACAGGTGATTTTTGGTCGCCAACGTTCCTGAAAACTACGGAATCTCCTCATCATCACGATAATTTTTCTCCATGGAAGCATACCTGGGAAGTGTCTGGTTTTCAAGATATTAGGGTCCAAAGTTGAGTAAATAGACTGCGTTTTTCTGTATGAATGCACATAGACGGGCGTAGCAAGATTTTTTCACGAGAAATAATAATTATCTGTCTATGAAAAAAATAGCTTAAGCAGTGGACAGTATAAATTTCACCCAATCAAGTAATTAAAAAAAATTGTAAAAAAAAATTTACATCGTTTTCCAGCATTTCTTTTTGCATAAACTTTATTTGTTTATTTATTTATTTATTACAGCTCTGTGGACAACCAACAGCTTATAAAACAATATAATATATTCTATAGCAACAAAGAAGCCAATGACAGGTTATCACTTACTTTATTTGATGTATACCTACCTAGAGTACGTACCCTTCGTTAAGGGTGGCAACGAAAAAACATCATGTATAAACCAAAGCTAATACTTATAGGATTATGTCATGAATAGTCTGTCATGTCATGAATTCCTACTAAGTACACATACATGTTAACACTTGTAAATTAATTATCGTAAGCAATGCTCTCATTTTGTATAAATGGTAGTAAGTAATTATTTGTGCCAATGTTATACCTACGATGTGACGAAATGAAGATTTCAAGTAGTTGATTCAGCAATCAGGTATGGTCTGCTAAAACAACAGAAAATATCATGACTCACCGCAACTCAGCCGAGTTTGAATCAAATTAGTTGTATTATTTCTGACAGCTATTTACAAAATGTACCTATTGTCTATAAGTCGACAAGCTAGCAACTTGTCTCTGATATGCTAAACGTGGCCGTGGGATCTCTTTAACGATCCTAGAGTACTGGCTACCCCATCATGAGAACACAACCTTGTCTATATGTATCTATGTTTTTCAGTACAGGGATAAAGGAAAACCAAATACGACTGCCTTACCATCATCGAATACGTTGCTAGGGTTGTCCATCAAGCATATCCATTAGTCGAGGATATAAAATTTTATTTAATTTTAATTTTATTTTCTTTATTAGGAAAACCAACAGCATTTGCATTTTATAATAATTACAGGTAAATTTAAGTTATAATTAGGCCAAGAATAGGTTATTACAACGTTTAGAAACAGACGGCAAAGACAGCTTCTCACCCATACAATGTGGACATGTTTTTTCAAAGTATGATATGTCAAAGCATCAAACAATTTGTATGAGGGAGCAAAGAAATTAATAACTAAGCAGAATGACTTACTATTCCTTAACTTAAAAATAAAAAACACTATAAAATGATTGGTGAAGCACGAAGCACCACTATGTGCTACCTAAGTGGAGGTTGATGGCGAATGATGGGAGTGTGTAATGTATTAATGGCCATAAGGATGATTGGAATAGCAGTGGAATATCTAACACATGCCCTGCCCTAGGATAGATAGTGGTAGATAGGTATATAGGCAAGGAATTTGAGAAAATGTTTTCAAAGTTTAAGTAGATACTCGAGCAATGGACAAGTACTCATTACTTCCTTAGAGCAGAAATAAGACTACTTATACGTATACGATGATTTTTATTTTATTTGGTATATGTTCGATACGAAATAATAAAAAAAAATCATCGCAGTCCGCTATCTCGATTACAGCCATGCATGTTTAAACAAGCTACTTACACATAATATCTGGGAAACATACATTCATACACATACATTGTTTTTAATCGTGGGTGGGCTCTACGTTTTTACATACATAACTTTACTTCAGCGCCAACCGCTATATGCAGCTTGTTATGGCATTGTGGACTATATTCGCCGGAGACAGGGGTGAAACCAGCGGTTTAACGTAAGCCGATAAGGTAATATCGCTAAGCTAACCAGCTAATTCGGTCGTGTACACAATAGACCTATTTCACGTGCCAATTGACTTAGTTGCGATTTTAATAAGTGATTCCAGCGGATCCGATGTCGGGAGACATTGGGAAAGAAAGTTACGCAATAATGTATCGACGGTTTTTGAGTTAACTTGCCACACTTTGATCTCAGAGTCCTTTTTGTTTTGTGTACTAGTCTTTATTTGCATTAAACATGGTATGTTACAGGTGTATAATACAGTTAAGAAAGTGCACATGTTTAACAATAATAATATATTGCATGCAATTCAAATAGAAGTTACAAAATTGCAAATAAAAAAATTATAATTAAATTATAATTTTCTCACAAGCAGCTCTTTTACATTATAAAAATTGTTTTCAGCTAGCCATCCATATAGACTCTTCTTGAATAGAGTCTGAATGCTGTCTGAAATTTTTGTGTTCGATACTATCTGTATCAAAATATCCAGTGTAGGTATACAGTGTGTACAAAAAGCACTACAAAATAGCCCATTAGAGACAACCTATATTCACAAAAATTGAGACTCGAAAACATTCTATATAGATCGCGGTAGTAAATGGATCTAAGTATGAGGCTACGTTAATGTGTTTTAATATCTGTGAATATTTATTTATTAAGTTGTTATAAAAGTGAGGAGGCTCAATGCATTTCAAAATCATAACATAGTATAAAACAATGTTAGTTCCCGCTGTCTGTCTGTTTGCTTTTAAGTATATAGAGTGATAATAAATATGTTTTAAGAAATGAAAAAATTCTTCACCCGAGTGGGCCTCGAAACCACGACCTCTCGCATTCCGTGCAGAGCTCTCACCAACTGAGTTACCGGGTCAATTACTCGGATGACGAATTTTGACCATCTCTTTCAAACTTTTTATTCTTACATTACGTTTTTGGCAACGTTATTTTTTCATCCCGATAGCTATAGACTAGCTAAATCGCCGAAAACAAAGCTGAATCCCTCAGCACAATATTTAATGATGAAACGATCAACCATATCCTAGATAGAGTGATTCAAAAGGAAGGTTTATAAGTTTAGTATCAGCATTGCACCCGTGCGAAGCCGGGGCGGGTCGCTAGGTAATATTATAAAATGAAAAATGTATTCGAAATAATATAATACCAATACTTTACACTATAGGTACACCAAGATCCGAAAGTCGGTGACGACTTACTCGTACAGTTTTTTATCTACGTGGTTTTGTTTATTTATGTGTAAAACTAAAATATTTACATATTTAAATTAATTTTAATAATAATATACTTACAAGTTAATTACCTACACCCATCAACCATACCTATATCTTCTGGCCGATAAGTTATTTACGCGTAGAATGTGCCTTAAATTAAATAATTAGTGTTTCCCGGTCGTCTCACTAACTAATAGGTACGTACTATGGCGGCTCGAGGATTGTACTCGTAAATATTTTTTTTAGCATATTTCAGTACCTAGGTCAAGGCATAATTGAACCCGATAGGTTAGCGCTGCGATGAACAAGAGAGAACAACAAGCAAGTGAAACTGAAAATCATTAGTAACAATTTCAAGATGATATCAATATCAATACGATTTGGACCGCCTAAAGTTAGGAGGTATATGAGAGCTTAGCGTCCGATATAGAATTGAGGACCAATGGCCTTCGTCAATACGAAGTACTGAAATATTCTTATGACCATTATTATTACATCGCACTGGAGATTTTTTAAAATATAAATACTGGAATTTTAGTTTCTCGCTTCATTTTGAGATTGTGGAGTTGGAAGCGGTCATTAATTACTGTGCTATTTCGGTGTAATCCCACCCTGCGATCCGCTGTCGCTTGACACGGCATCGAAGACACCGGACATTTTTTATAACCCTACAAGCGATTTCGGGACAAGCTGCGAATGGGACGAAGTGCGAACTGGACATTTCGCGATTAAGTGCGAAGATATTTTGACGGAATGATAAGGAAAACTGTTGAAATGAGAAGATGAATAGAATGAATGTGTTGAATGCGGTAAATATTCCCTAGGTCCACTAAGATCCATTAAATATTGTAATGACAATAATAAAATTATTATGGTTATGTACGTGTGGGCTATCAGATTATTTCACGGCTTCGGTCCGTATGTGTAGCTAATCCTTGCTTTTTTGATCACTGGACTCGAGATATTATTTTTGTTTGTATGTGGTGCCTAATTACAATGCCATTTTTACAGCGAATTAAAATTTTAAGATGAGAAGATTCTAAATTGTTACAAAGATTTCAATTTTTTCAATGAAAACTATAGAAGGTTTGATCAGCGAATCTACCTGTAATATTGAAATCACATTGATATCACTCTTGCCAAAATGAGACAGAGTTTCCAAACATGAGCAGTTTTCATCAGTATTTAGAACCAGAGATATCTGATTTCTTTAAAAGCACAAACGAGTCTAGTCGCACTTCGCTTCTGCACAAAGCCCCCTAATTTAGCCCACTTATATTAATTTCGAAATACTTACTCTATTTCAGGAAAGTCCGTACCTACAGAGCGCGTGAGGGGGTGTAAGATCGGCAATCAGGCTACTCACTCAAGGGAAATATACGAGTACGAGTAATACTTACAGACACTGGCGGCTCCTGAATTTTTAGATGGGCGTTCACTTTTTTTTATATGAGCGCATGCAAAATTACAGTTTGGAAACGCCGCGCGTGTTCACTCCCTTATCGCATGAGATGATGCAAGTGCAACCTCACTCTTATTAAAATTCAGATGACCTAATGAAACACATTAAAGATAACCATATCGCGTTGTAACTCAAACTAAGCGACATCTAGTGGCCGTATACGCGAATTAATGTGAGCGGCGCTCCAGATAAGGCTAATTTTTCATACGAAATCTTCTGTTTCACGCGCCGGCCTATGTCGGTATGTCTCTTTCGCACTCATTGAATACAGTACTAGGAATCGTACTAAATTTCGTTTCATTAGAGCGCGGTCGCTAGCGATACTAGCTAGCCGCTCGATGCATAAGATTACAACTTACTTGACAATTTAAAGATAATTATAAATACAATTATAAACAGGACAATTTTTTATATGTGACATCTTAATTTACTATTTTTATTTGCAAATAAAGATTTATCTTATAGAGAAATATAGATTGCCTATGTAATCTTCGTGGGTGGGAGTGCACTGCACCAGCGCTCCTTAGGACCAGCCGCCAGTGCTTACAGCCATTTGCAATACTAGGGTTCGAGATTAATATTATTTTCATTTTTCATTACGGGGCGATATTTGTAATGGCCAGATACCCTATCTGAAGGATACATTTGATTCTGTCAACTTTCATCATCATTCTGTTTTATTTTAATTAAATTAATTTCTAAAAATGGGTATGAATAGGCTACTACAATCGGTTATTAATTGCTTTGTTTGTTTAAAAATAAATAAAAGTTTTCTTAAATTACTCGTAATTTTGTCTGTCATTTTGTATTTCAAGAACTTATTATAGTTTTGTTCGTAAAAAAATGTTTACTATCACGCTTCTTTGTTTACGCAATTTCTATAATAGGATTCCATACTGAATATTGAGCTAAAGGATCAGGGTCTCACTTTTCCGACTTTCATTTGACCTGTGTTCTACTTACTATTTGGATGAATTTTTTTCCTTAATCTTTGTTATTTCAGTAGGTATTAAGTTCACTGTCATTCAGACACTTTTAGAATTGATTTACTCGCCAGAAAAGGGTAAGATATTTTTACAACTTGTTGTGATACTATTTTTGTAGATAGGTAGGTATACCTGTATTGTTTACCCATAAATTAGTTGGTGTAGTAAAAACTCGCAGTTGATGTGAAGCCAAAACTTTTTTGTAACAAGCAATAAATGTCGAAATTTTGTGGTTTTCCTCTATAATATATATTATATCTGTATTTCTGATACACTTTTATTCCTTTTGTTCATTTAAAATATTATTTCAAGTGACCTCTTTGCCCAAAATTATCTCTTTGTAGCCACAAGAAAAACAAGGTGTCCGCATCTTATTTAAATACAAATTCTAATATTTTCGTGAAATTAAAATTATTCTTCGGGTGTCAAGTGGTGCATTGGATAAAATATCGCATGAGAATGAGAGTAATGAATCGATCTCGCTCCCGTTCGGTTGTTTCCGAAATTTTCATCTCTTTCCCGCTAATAGCCGGCTGACAAACATGTATCAGCGGTTAATAGGTGCGCCGGCGCAGCTGTTGCGAACAAATCAGCTCCGATATAGCTGACACTGTCAAAAAGCTAACAATTCGACATGAAATGAGCGACGAGCGGCTTAATATATCGTGAAAATAGATTTATTTGTTTGTTTTATTTGATTTGTGTGGGTTAGTAACTAATACGTGTAATATTCATGTAGGTAGGTACTGGAAATAACGTACTTTATCATCCAATTACACTAAAAAAGTTTCTCTTACAATTAAAAAAAATACATATGAATATCCTTTAAACCACAAATCTTCTTTAAATGGTTTTTTATTTCATAAGGACTCTTTATAAAAGTTGGTCTCCACTCCTATGACTTGCACCATTAGCTAAGAAGCCAGCACAGTACAGGGGTCGGCTCTTCATTCAAGATCGGAGAAAGCATCCTACGTATTTAAAAATAGATATTGTAGAATATTTATTGGTCATCTCTACTCCCGATTTAATAAACCGAAAAATATAGTATGCACGTGTTTGCGCTGAAATACGCTAATTCTTCAGGGATGTCAGTATAATTTTTTCCCGGTGTGATGCATAAATGTATTTTTGAGTTTCCAAGTGTATTTTGAATGGGGTTTTATTTTTATTGAAGTAATATTGTCGTAAAAGTAGGAGGTTACTTTTGATGGGGTATAAAGGGTTTGTTAACCACCCTAATTGGCTAGGTTGCATGCACGTGCATGTTGCACTGTAAAACCATAATAGCATTGATGAAGTTTTGCTAATTTACTGGCTAATACAAAAAATAATGTTCTCGCCTCAGAAATATGATCTGATATTTTATGGCTGTCTGTCACATACACCCTGTATCGTAGAATTACTTGTCGAATATCAATTATTCCTCCTTATTACCAAACCGGACATATTCAAGATCTTTTTAGTTTTTTTTTAATGGACTTGCCCCAAGCCATAATTTTTATGTTTGATTTCACAAAAAGGTATGAGTTTTTTCTGGAAATCATAATGGACTTATAATAAAATAACATTAAAAATAGAACAAATACAAATAGCTTATTATTAGAAGTTTTATCTTAAGAGTATATTTTTGGTCCAGGAGCTGTCGATACACGCAGTGTCGTCGCACGAGCTGCTGAAGCCAAAGGACGAGCCGTCGTACTCCCTGGCGCCCTCTACCAACCTCTGCACCGTCAGTTTGAGCCATACAGGTTAGTAGTAATAAAACAACTCATGTTTTATACGAAGACCGGTGTTAAGTATTGTCCGGCGATTTCAAAATTTCCCACGCTGGCTCTGTTTGGGTATGGTATTTCCGACATTCTGTCATCATGTCAGATCTTTTCTTGCCCATCATGTTGCCCACTCACTCTCACATTCACTCTGCCACTCATTCTCACTCTCTACCTTCTAGAGCCTACACGGCGCATCGTTTTCCTTTTCCATAAATCAATTTTCCCCAACAATTTTCCCTTGCAGTCCTTTTATTTCTAACCAACTGGTTAAAAATTCACAATAATTTTAATAAAATCGCTCCAGCCCTTTTTACGTGAAAGAGTAACAAACATCCATCCATACTTACAAACTTTCGCGTTTATATCACTCGTAGTAAGATCAAATCGATATGGGTTCGTCATCGAAACATTTGCTCCGATACAAATCAGGCATTTTCGCGCGTTCGTCACGTCATGAAGTCTAGCCGCGATTTTAGGAGAACGAATGTTGATGCGAAACGATGTTACACTGTCTATGCACTTTGATTTAAACTTATTTTACTCAAATTTAAATCGCCTCAAATTTTTCTTTTCCAAATAAAAAAAAATCTTATTGTGCTTGATATGCACTAATCTTGTGTTGTAGTCGCCTGCATTTGTTTAGGTATGTTACACAAAGAAATTTTGATTTGGTCGGAATGGCTATTTCCTTGTTTAGTCTAAAACCGTGTATTTTCAATAAAAAAGTATACTGAAGCTTTTTGTAATATCTTTCACTTTTATTTGTACTATGGCTGTGTCTAAAAGTGAAATAGAAACATCATTACTGTACTTTGATGATGAAAATCACATTTTGGGTAGAAAAGTTTGCATCCATCCATCCACTTAACTATATGCTCGAACCAAAATGACAAACTTTTATTAATAAGAACGTCAGCAGCAAAACGTCCATTTAAAACCTTGCTTAACTTTGTTTTGCGAAACCCTTATTAGGTTTCTGGGGTTACCGGTTAATACAATCTTGCCCCGTGGCACATAGCTATTAGTAACAAATCTTGTCGTATAATCGATTACCATCAAGCTAAAGTTCAAAACCCTCGGAAAGTAACCCTTAGAGAGTTTAACCCCAATTATTATATAGTAAACAATTTTTTAAGATTTTTCTATCTATCTGTTTTATGTTTACTAACTCAGCAAAATATAGTAAATAATCAAGACTAAAAATAAAGTATCTTGTTTAGCCAGATATACCTATCTATTCTTTATTTAAAATATCGCGTTTTAAAAGTTTATCGGACTATCTTCACAAATTTTATTATTTATTGTATACAGAAAATGACAATATTTACTAATATCCCATCCTACATACACCTACTTATATTAGATATAGCTAGATGCATATATGATACACAGACTATGTTATATACATGTAGCTTACTACTAGTGGCCGTACACGACTTCGTCCGGGTAATTTTTAAAATACACGTCGAAATTTAGGATAATCTCTACCTCCAAGTTTCAACTCTCTAACGGCCAGTTTTAATACTCTAGAGATCATAAATAATCGTAGCCAATTTCAATAACCAATCTCGTGAGATTTTTTGCATATTTCAAATTAAATATTCCATTGTTTTCATAGTCCCTAAGATCTAAACTAAGACTAAGTAAGTATATAAATACATAGATAATATAGAAACATCCATGACTCGGAAACAAACATTGATATGAGGGATTCGAACCCAGGATCTCTGGCGTCACAGGCAGGGCCACTACCAACTACACCAATCAGTCGAAGATGTGTTATAAATTGCCTACCCCCATGGAACATAGGCATAGGTTACCTATGTTTATACATAGTTTCACTGATACCGAACTTCATAGTTTATACATAGATACTGAACTTATGGTCAGCGTCACCTAATATTCGATATACATTATATCTTATCTTCAGAAGAGATTTCTCTCAAGCAATAGTCAAACAAATTAACAAAGGCAAAAGATCTATCTTTTACACAGTTACAGTAAAACCTATCTACCACGATAACGACAAAACACATCCACTTACATCTGATCTTTAGAGATTTTTTGCATATCATCTCTCGTATTGAAATTGGCCGTTAGTTCCGTCAACCGAACGCGGCTCAAGTGGTTCACTCACGTACAAACCCGTGTTGGCAGATGGAATGAACTTTGGAATATTTAATTTACGAGCAAAGCCGGTATTGTTCATTCAACAGCGACGGAGTTGATTGCAATATTAAAAGTGTCAAGCGCTGCCTGCCGGAAATTCATTGATAGATTTAACCACAGTGGTTATTTCAGTGCTACTTGAATTGATTCGGGCGGGTAAATTGCTCAGGCATTAATGCCGTCCGGTTGGCAGTAAAAACTTGGCTATTTTCAAGATCCTTGAGAATTTAAGTAGAACGCTAGGTTTACGGCAGTTTCCTTTAATTACGATGACGTTCGTGCACTTTGGTGGCGATCCTAGCTAGATTTTATAGTCGCAATTCAAAAGCAGAAAGTTGCTGCATTAAAATTTTGACATTTTGGTTGTATGGTGATTTAAACGTTATCATTTGAATGAATGAATGAAAGCTTTATTTGAGACAGAAACATAACAAAGAATATTTTTTTTTATATTTATTTGTTTTTTTTTATTTATATTTATCTGTCCCGGCTGTTTGCTGTCTCTTTTATGAACCTAAAGTTCTGGCTACCCCAATCTCCGGAACACAGCTGCATGTGTGATTTTGGTATTATAATTTAAGGCCACACTTTATGCTACACCATTCATATACTAAACCTTTCAAATGTACTCGTAATAATATTGTCAGTCAGTGCTTAATGTAATATTAAGCATATCTATCTTCATTCACATTCTTCTTCTTCTTCTTCACATAATGTTTTTTCTGCTTTATAGTCGTTAGGTCCCCCGGGATTTTCTATGCTTTGTTCCTTTTTTCTGGTCGCCTCTATTGATCCTGGCTCACAGGACATGCAGAGGCGGGAATGAGTGGTGGGACACTTCCCAGTTTGTGGGTGGTTGGTAAGAAACTAGATACATTAGTGGAACTGATAATAACTGCTAGAGCATACCTACCTATGTAAAACCGCTAGTTATTCCTGTTTTACCACACACAGTGAAATAGACAAGAAATCTTACATAACCGGGATACGTCATAGTTAATGTTAAAGCGCAGATCTTTATAATGCAATAATGTTTACATTATAACCACGGTCCTGCGGGGCATGATGTCATCAGTAACATACACAATATGTAAGCTCTTGTACTGGAGGTGTATATTGTAGGTGTTGTAAGTAATATAAACTTATTGTTCCTCACAACTGTTCTATGGTACAGCTTTTTGCATGATTTACAGTTGTTTTTTTTTTTATTATATTCATTTAGGATTACGCCGAAATTATGATTATAAGTTTGGTATAATTTTTACTTCTCCAATGTAAAACTATCGAGATATCAAAATTAACACTTTAGTTTCTTAATTATTATTCATCAATAACTTATTGGTTAGGTACATATCTCCTCCTAAACAGAAGTTGGCATAAATATTTTCCAAAGCTAAGTAAGCAAACTTTTAATCTGGGATAGCTGAAAAGCCGATTAAGATTAATTACTAAAATCGAGGGTAGAACAGCAGCATTCGCTCGATCACAGCTATAAACTCCACCGTGACTAATCTAGTACAAATAGGAATGCATGGGCTAGCTGCTATCATCGAACAAATACACCGAGGAGGTGGAAACAATTTTTGATCATAATTCATCCACAGATGGGAGTAGGAAGAGCTATTTTATGTACTTGCCATATGTTACAATAATGGATATTCTTCGAATCGAGTGTGACAACAAGTTAAAGTCGGTAAACAGTTGAATTCTAGTTGTGCAGAAAAAGACAAAACAGATGTGTCTCTATAATGACAGAAACACTGCGTATACTTATTGATAAAAAAATAATTAAAATCCCGAAGTATCGCTTAGAATCCTGTGAAATATCCATATTAATATCAATGTTTGCTGTCACTGAACCTACATAAATAGAACTACCTACTCCGATATATGTTCATCGCGACATCGGGGGTAAAAAACAGTAGAAGTTTCGCCGTAGCTTCGCTGCAGCCGAAACGGAACCGTTGTAGAACTCTCGATATAACGCCACTAATATACGGTGACGTAATTAGACATATTTTAGCACGAGACAGATATTTGTTATTATACTATCATACTCGCGACCGCTGCGTGCTAAAATATGTCTTATCTACTATGATCACCATCATTGGCTACTCTTTAGTATAGTACTACCCGCGAATATAATCACCTGGGTGATCAGAGGATACTATACCTTATCATTTAAGCGGTAAGTAAAATTACTTCGCACCGCGTTAACGGTTTTTTAGTGGTTGCGTTTCGGCTTAAAATTTTCTACATCGGTTATACAGCTCCACATTGTATCTCCTCTGAGGAAATAATCCACCCTGCACGCGTGCTTTTACCACAGTTTACACCTAAATCGATTGGATATCGAACGAAATCAATTCGAGTTGTATGCAGCGATAATTCATTTACAATGGCTTTTATCATCATTGCGTTTAACATCATAAACTATAGCGTTACATTGCTGACGTATTGATAACGGACATGAATAGTCGTAGTAGTAATAGAAAGAAAGTACGTGTAAGATCTCTCCGAGCGTATTTCGGCCAAGGCGACCAATCTCTACGGAGATTAGCAAGGTACGCAGGGGATATTATAGTGCACAAGTGTGTGGGCAAACACAGATGCACTCTCTATTCCGTCACTCTCATAGTCCGATGGGACGGAAAGCCGACACGACCGGAGAGAGATCAGGCGCAGGACCGACTGTTTTACGTGCTTTCCGAGGCACGAGCTAATTGACAATTTTACAACATTAAAATCTGTACATGAAATAAATTCATTGGTACAGGCCCGTGACTGGGGATCGAACTTACGCCTCCCGCTTGGAAGGCACACGTCTTAACCACTGGGCTATCACTGCTATTAGAAAGTAGGTGTATATTAATTTTGACCGTAAAATAATTTGACTAGAAAGTTCTAAAACATTTTAGACTCAATTCGATACTATCTCTATCTCGATCAACTGCATCAACTTTATCCTTCAAATAGGCTATCTATCCATTGGAAAAATCGGCCCTTGGGTACATAATTAGTTAAGAGTTAAAAAATAAACAGTTAAGTATGATCCTAGAACTGAGTTTTACAAGAAAACATTATCCACCGCTTCCGACTGCGCCACTTTCTATCAGGTGCATGTTGAAATGGACTTACCTTAAACATAAACTAATAATTTTGTAGTAAGTATTCCATTACAATTTCATTCCAAACGATCAATGCGTTCTACCAGTCATGACTTACGGAGCCGAAACGTGGAACCTGACGGTGGGGCTGGCTCACCGATTGCATGTCACTCAGAGAGCTATGGAAAGGTCAATGCTCAGAATCTCGCTAATGGACAAAATCCGAAACGAGATTATCCGGCAGAAGACTAAAGTGACAGACATAGTCTCGAAATGTAGCAGACTGAAATTGCAGTGGGCAGGCCACATCTGTCGTAGAACCGATGGACGGTGGAGTAAACGGGTTCTCGAATGAAGACCGCGCCTCGGCAAGCGTAGCGTTGGGCGCCCTCCGGCCAGATGGACCGATGACTTAAAGAGGACGGCTGGTAGTGGATGGCAAAAACGGGAGATCGAGCCATGTGGCGTACACTGGGGGAGGCCTACGTCCAGCAGTGGACTGCAATAGGCTGACGACGACGACGATTCCATTCCAATTAGTATCAGTACCTACTATGTTTACTAACATAAATACAAATGGTTCAATGGTTGTGTCTTTTATTCCCAAATCGACACAGGACGGCAAGTATTTTCCGTGTCAATAAAGATGTATGGAGCGGCACACACTTGACATCAAATTACAAATTATTCAAATGTCAACCTATTCTGTCTCTATGCCTATCTAAAACGTCGTAAACTCTCCTGATAAATAGACCAATAGAGAACTTAAAAATGGGTTAAGTACTACGCAGTTGTTATTCAACTAGGCACCTATTGTTTTGTAAGCATAAGCTGCGCTAACCTTGTACTCACCGGCGTGGGCGCAGCTAAAAGTGCCTGAAATGTGTCGTATCTCATGAGTTGACAAAACATAAGGCACTGATACCTCCGGCTACTAAAGTTTGTTTCAAGTTATTCCTTCTATTACGGCCCTAGTTGTTCAGCATAAGTCTACCTATATATGTACAGGTGAAATTAATGGGGTACGTTATAAAAATAGCCCACTAAATAGACCCTAAATGGCCGCGTGGTGCCGGCAGAGTAGAATTCGTTACAACCCATGTCTGCCCGTGGGTATCGTACCAGGCGATTAAGGGTTTCCGAGAGGTGGGCAGCAGCGCCTCCCGTGTAGACAACATAGTCCAAAATACAAACTGCGGTCACCAACCCGCCTGCCCAGCGCGGTGTCTATGGGCAAATACCCCCCATGCCCTGGGGGAGGCCTACGTCCAGCAGTGGACTGCGATAGGCTGATGATGATGATGATGATGAAATAGATCCTATCCAAAAGACTCAAAATCACATGTTAATTTTTCAAGACTGCATAAGCTCTGAGTTGCATAGGAATTCTCCATACTATCTGGCATGCTATGTCATGTCAACTATCAAAGTACCTAGATAGGATCTCTATATAGTGGGCTCTATACATATAGTGCTTCGCTTAACAGTTATCCCAGTTTCATCCTATATAAATCTGTATAAAAATATTAGTTTCGAAATCGTCCACGTGAACTATTCGGTGTTCTCATTGGACAAATAAGCTAATGATGATCCAGTTATGTTAGTTATTCGTGTACCTACGACGTGGCGATACAAAGAGTGTATTATTAAAATTAGCCAGTCAGCGTTCTTAGTAATAAATGATCTATGCATAATCGCGGAATACTCAATCGTTTTGATAAAGTTACTGTACACCACGATTTATATCTGTCTGTATCATGCTATTTCTTATATGCTGTTCTGGGAGTTAAAAAAGAACGTATAATACTACAGCTGCTTTTCTTCCCGGGCATACTGTACAAGTCAGTAGAGGGACAAGAGGCTGTTTTGTAGGCGATGGGCTGACCACCTGTCACTACTAACCGAACTTGTACATCTCAACTAGATCCTCAAAATTGGTCAGAAGTGGCACCATGTTGTCCTATCGGCCCTCGGTATATGTATGTACCCTTAATCGCCTCGTACGATACCCACGGGCAGGCAGGGGTGGTACAAACTCTACTCTGCCGGACCACGCGGCACCACCAATTAAGAAAAATATATTAAAAAGGCAGCAGTATTGGTAATATTCCATAATATTGCGGGGATTACCCGTGACAGCAGGTTAGGACTGCAAAATAAAATGAAAGAGACGAACCCAGCAGTAGTAATGATGAAAATAAATGTCATAACTCTATGCTCCGAAATCAAGAATAAAATTATTGTGAAAGCAGATTAATCCGGTATTGGATATGAAAACCCATGTCACTAGAATATATCAATATACCTAACTCTATCTGGTCACTAGATAGTTAGGCATGAATCATGGCAATTTAATTGATTTGCTGCGTAGATTTTCTGTTGAGCCTGGAAAATTATTGTCTGTTGTCTCTAACGTTTGAATAATTTTATTGTGCAATTTGTTGGTTTACCTGCGATGGACAATAGTAATATTTTTGTAACTAGGAAAATTCGGGATCAGGAACACCTACTTCATCATTATCTTCATCATCATCTCCTTGCTTTTCCTTGGTTTATTGCCAAGGATTAGTCATTTGCTGGCACGCCTGCTCGACACCGGTCCTTCTTGGGTATTATATTTCTATTAAGATACTAGTGGACGCCCGCGACTCCGCGAAAAAAACAAATACTTGAAATTATCCGGGACAAAAACATTTTCCCGAGATAAAAAGTAGCCTATATGTTAAGTGGGACCTGTCACAATATATGTTCTGAGAACTGCATCGAAATCGGTTCAGCCGTTTCTGAGATTAGCATGCACAAACGCATAGACAGACAAAAAATCCAAAAATCATTCTTTTGGGTACTACGAGTATTGCGTTGATAAAGATCTCCTATAATATTTTTTCTCATATATCTTTCATGTACAGACAGCGATCCGTTACATTTTTATTATATGTATAGATATAGAAGATAATAATATTATCGTATCCTATTGACATACGGCGCAGTGAGTTTCTTGATTCTAAAAAATCAATAATTGATACTAAAATTACTAAAATTAGCTTTAAAAAAACTTTAAGTACATATGTAAAAAGTTTTAATTTTGTTTGATATCCTGGATACATTATGCTTAGAATGTCAAAGGGCAAAGAGACTCTTCTAACCTACTCATTACAAAAATGTTAATCAAGTTTGTGAGAATAGATGTTTGTCAGTCGTTGACAGAGCAACTACCGAACGGATTTCGATAAAACTTGGCAGTTATGTAGCTAACACATGAGAATAACTCAAAGCCTTTAAAACGGTAGACAACGTCGCGAGCAGCTGCTAGTTGAGCTATTGAAGCTGTGGCGATATCGACGTTTCTACCATGGTTACCACGCAGCTACCAACAATTGCGTATAGCGCTTTAGGTATTACGGGTCACAATGCGTGCGAGTCGCTTACCTAGAACCCTGCGTATTGTACTTTATTGTTTGCGAGAACAATCACCTTTTGTACGGGGGTGTATCGAAACCATTATCAGTGTACGCGTTAAGTAACGTCTTAGGCTCGAGTTCGACTTTACATCGCCTACTAACTGTTAGCAGTTTTATATGTCTTTGTTTTACTAAAACATAAATTACTAAAAAATAATAAAATTACTAAACATATCCTGGGGGGCGTAACTGCATGGTGGCAAGTCATCAAAATGCCACGGGTTTCTAGCCGAAAGGGCCCCTCGGTCAAATAAGAATCCCAACTACCAACATTATTTACGAGGGCATCAGATGTATTTGCCACAGGTCTAGAACGGTGTACCTAGTAGGTATCTGTAGATACCTAAGTACATCCTTTGTTGACCCTCGAATCTGACATTTATTTGCGATCACAGGCAACTACAGTCGCGATGAGAAACCAGTAGGCTGATTACGAATCAAGCAAAGCAGTAGCAAAGCGACAGCGAAAATCTTATCTTACTAATATTATAAACATGAGAGTTTGTAAGTATGGATGGATGGATGGATAGATGGATGGATGGATTGATGTTTGTTACTCTTTCGCGTCATTTTTACGCTGGTGCGATTTTAATTAAATTTGGTATGAAGTTAGCTGACACCCTGCCCCCCTAGCATGAACACGCGTCGTGAATATCGTATCGTACGATATCGTATCGTCTTTATACAAAATTCAACAAGGCGGCTATATTTATCGTATTTTGACAAGCTATATGTCGATAAATCGGTTTATCATATCGTGATTCGCAGGTCATGCTAGTTGTGCTTTAGATGTCACTATCTTGATCAAGTTTCAGAAAAAATCCGCATCAAATTTATACTTCGTCCGCGTGGACTACAGAAAAAACAAAATGTCTAAATTATCCGGGATAAAAATATTTTCCCGGGATAGAAAGTAGCCTATGTGTTAATCCAGGGTATCAGCTAACTCCATACTAAATTTGATTAAAATCGCTCCAGCCGTTTTTACGTGAAAGAGTAACAAACATCCATCCATCCATACTCACAAACTTTCGCATTTATAATATGTATTAGTAGGATAGGTTAGGCTATCTGACCACTAGAAAAATCGGCCCTAATGAGATCCCATCTAATAAATAAACAAATCCTGTGTTAATAATATCCGATTCATTAGACGTTCCTAAGCAACAAATATCTGCGTTGGCGGGAGGGGAAAATCTTCAGAAAAGCGATATAACTAGGGCGGAATGCAACAGGTTGTCAACTCTGCTACACAAAACATACAATACCTCCTGATTTGCCAGGTTCTTGTGACCTGGCGTCTGGTTGTTATGCCCGGAGGCGATCGGCTGCAGACGACCGATAGCTAATTGAGCGTAAGGCACAAAATATTGTGTTTCATCAACCCGCCTCAGGGTTTAAGAGAAGGGAATAAAGACGAGGGTGTCTAACAACCTTTATTCGTAGAAAATAGTGTACACGTAAAGGTTTTTTTATATTTATTTTAATTTGCACGTTATTCTATTGTGCTATCACACTTCAAAACAGCCTATTGAAGTTAACTGATGAACGTAGGCTTCCCCAGGGCATGCGACACACAAAGCTACGCTGCCATAGCAGGTTTTTGCACAGAGTTACTACACTGGGCAGGCTGGTTGGTGAATGTAGTGTGACTTTCGGACTATATTGTCAACACGAGAGCCGCTGCTGTCCACACCCCGGATACCTTTAATCGTTGTGCTATATACCTATGAATCCTATGATATAATATAAATAAAAATATGATATAAAATATGATATAAATAAGTACCTAAGTATAGAAAGCCAATAATAACATATAATAGATAGTACAGTTAAGTCCATAATAATATAAAAAGTCTGCCCACTGATCCTGTAATACCACGACTGTAATAAAATAACAACGAGAAAAATAATGTTTGTATCATTTTATAGGAACAACGTCCACTGGCACATTTCGTCACCCACACGTAGCGTAGGTACCCGTAATGTAGTTCGACCTGAAACTCAGATAGTTACATAAAATCGTCACTTTACAAAGTGTAAAGTGGAGGAGAAAATTTATTCCGTCTCTACATTTATTATTAGGGCAGATTTTTCAAATGGCCAGATCTATTTGAAAGATAAAGTTAATGCTGTTTCTATCTTTTTCATGTTTTAGACAAAGAGAGCATCAAAATCATTCCCCAGTTAGAATAGAAATATCTGCCCTTAGTTAGAAATTCATATTTCTTCTAACTACCTACGTATGATTTCGATTGTTGACAAACAGCGTGACCATATCATATTTTATTCGGTTGTTTATTATTGTTATATTAATATTATCAAATGGAAATATGCGGAATTGTTTCTCTCTTATATAACCACTGTTGAGGCTAGCGTATGATAATGATTATTACTTACGTAAAATTCAATGGGATATTATTTTATGGGGTCAACAATTGTTTATATTAATAGAGAAAAAAAAAACTTGAGATATAAAAAGGCATTATATTATTTTACCGTATTGAATTCGTCATAATTAATCTACGAGTATACAGCTATTGCTAGATTACTGAAATTTTATTATTAAGCATGGATTATTTTCCCAGGAGCCCATTTTTCAATCCCACTTTAATACTTTTGGCGTTGGATTCCACAAAATATTATTAGTAAAAATCCTTTAAAATAACAAATAACAAAATTAAATTAACCATGCGGTCTCATTTATAGACGAAAATATAATAATTGACCCGGTAGCTCAGTGGTAAGAGCGCTGGCACGGAATGCAGAGGTCGTGGGTTCGATTCCCACTCGGGTGAAGAATCTTTTCCATTTCTTTATTAATAATTTTAGAAAATATAATAGTAAAATAAATACCTAGCTCACTAACAAATAACGGATAAGCTAACAACTATTTCATGCACCTTATGGTTTATTATATTATTAAGGTGTGAAAAAATTTGCACCTAAAATTTTCTTGTTTTTCGTACGAGATAATTTAAGTTATTAGACTTTCGTCTTTAACCTGTTGCAGTCCACTGCTGGAAGTATGCCTCCCCCAGGGCACGCCACAAGGCTACTACCATGGGGGATTTTGCCCATAGTCACTACGCTGGGCAGGCGCGTTGGTGACGTTAAAGTTATTAGTATGAAGTAGAAATTTAGTTCAGTGCGCGACTATACGGTCCGTTCTAGCACAGTCTACATGCGATTAGCTAACACCTTATATAAGGTACTTTGGGTAACACATGTGTGGTGAGTAGAATAGTTGTAAAACAATGGTTTGTTATTAATTCAATTTATAAATAACAAAAATTATTAATGAACCTCTCTCAGACTTATGTAAGTTATGGTGCATAGTTTTTCTGAAACAGAAGTAATTTTATTATTTTATATTGAAAATGAACTGACATGAGATTGAAATCTTAATTCGGATGTTGATGATTCTTTATATACTTTTAGGTATGTACTCATCTAATCTAAGATACCGTCAGATATTTTTTACTTCGTCTTGACGTAGTCGTTTCATATATACAAATAGATGAAATACTTCTAGGCTTTATCCAAAATATCTGATAGCCAGAAATTAGAATAGCTGCTTGCCCTTCCTGATAGGTAGCTACAATACCTCCCTATGACAGGATGGCATACCTTTCATAATTATAACTGTAATTTTAAAAATCGAAATTGTTAACAAAGTCATGCATAAATTACATAACCACAATGTAACAGTTTCAGAAAAGAACGCGACATACATTGATAAGAATGACGTTCAACAAAAAAAAAACCAAATCCGTTGTTACCAAAAAGTGTTCACTCGCGAACACTCAGTGCTCAGTTATTCATGGGTAATTCGCACTGGTTCCGAACTAACGTTTCACAATTGTTATTTGTTATTAATTTCACGAACGATACGCCGGCTTTTAATGTTTTATAAATACGACGCATTGTTCTATATGCGACACAATGCCTTGCGGTGTTCGCCACTCCGGCCGAACCTGATATGCAACCGCTCTTGCATGTTGTAGCTGTCTGACACATTCCACTGGCTCACGTGAAAATTTTAAAAAATATTTCCTATCTTCTAGTCTAGGATTTTTGGTGTTATCATCTGCTATTTTTTATGTCGCAAACTCTGAAAGTGGCCATCTGTGTGGACTTAGTTTTTGTTATGATTCTATGCCGCAATCAGATTCAGTATTTTTAAACACTGAATGAATATATTATTTTCGAGG
Organism: Carposina sasakii; assembly: GCA_014607495.2. Lineage (NCBI taxonomy): Eukaryota > Metazoa > Arthropoda > Insecta > Lepidoptera > Carposinidae > Carposina > Carposina sasakii. Next base: position 5,649,122 of record CP053148.1, read on the forward strand.
TTTTATTAGATTTGAAGATCTCTTGAAAAGTCCAATACCTCAAGTCCAGATAAATTTATTTTTCTTGCATGCTCAATTATAAAATTGGTTTATCTAGGGCAAATAAAAACTTTCCCTTTCATCAGGCCTATTGGCTATCTTTTTTGACAGTTCACAGTGATCATCACTCAATTGAAACTCAACAACTGGAAGTGGTATAATGCCTTCTTATCTGAAGAAAATTTTGGCAACGCACAATGAGTGATCATGACTATGAACTGTCAAAAAGATAGCCAATACGGTGGCAGATCCTTTCGATTCGAATGATCAAACTATCTAACTACATACTAATACTTTAAAAATACCATCTGTACCAGCCGCAGTAAGACACTTTGAAGTTACGATAACTAAAACAAAAAGATAAACAATGGTGTAACATTATCAACTAAGAAAAATTAAAGCAGACTCAAGCACGGTCGCTATGAGCTAAAACTCAATCGCGATTTTGTTTTATAAGTTTAAAACTTATAACTTAAACGTTTATGACAGAAACCATGTTATTACAAAAATACACTAAAGCTAAACTAGTATCTAATTTTGATAGATATTCCATTCATTTTTCTGTTAATTTTTTTTTAAACAGTGTGTAAAATTTAGTCGCGGTTGTCGCCATAAGGGTTGTTCTACAACAAAATCGACTAAATTTTGATATTTAAATTGGTCGAGCACTCAATTACTGCTACTAGTATTAGGTATGGGAAAAATTGAGTAGTGGTTCTAAGAAAATATTTTATCTGTATTATTTTTTATATCTAGGCCTCACTTATATATATTAGTATAATTTGTATTCTAGTATATCCTGTTTCCTATACATTTCTTTGATAAACGGAAAGAGGGTAACAAATTATAGACGTTATTTTAGATTAGATAGTTGAATTTTTAAAAACCTACCTATGAACATTTAAATGATAAAATTAATTTATGTGTAGCCCATACTTGACCGTATTCGTTATACTACTCGAGGATTTAATTTTATTTGCGAATTAGACTAAATTACCTATATATCGATTACAGCGCAAACGTTGATTAGCATCGGTAATCGCCTGAATCGGTATACTTTGCTGAGCACGTTCCCATCTCGCTTCCCGTTCTTTGTTGCTGTGTTTGGATATCCCGTTACCGAAATGTTTTAAGGATCTGAAAATATCTGAATTACCTAATTTCTGTTTGTAATATTCATACATAAGAGGTAACTGTGAAACAAGTTGGGTTACCATAGAATAACGAGCAGAACTTGACAAAATGTAGGTAGTAAAACAAAAAACGAGGTGAAAATCCCGAATCTTTCGCTGATCTAATCTGAACAGCGGATTGTTGCGAAATCACATTCTCACTTTTTGGACTTTTAATATAAGAAAAATGTTGTAAAAATTACGGAAAAGGAAATAAGGAAAGAATAGAATGAATGTGACTCATTCATAACATGAGAATAAAAATCAATTAGGTCAATTTGACTGACTAATGTTATCTTTTGAAAATTGTTCGAGATCACGGCTTCTGGACAACTTATTCTTCTATGCCGGTAACTAAAGGAGTAACTTGTCCAAATCCTTTATTTATTATTTCCGGCTAAAGTACTGTCAGCAGGTAGGCATTTAACGTGATGACCAACTATATTAAATGAGACTTTGTAATTACCTACCCTCAAATATGTAAACGAGGCATGCCTTGTTGAAACTACCAATATTAAGCGATGCCTTCCAAGAAACACATATCGGGAAACACGTACACCGAATCTACAGTTAAACGTAACAACACAAATAATAATAATGGTTAATACAATCTTTAGCTAAAATTAGCGGCTAACAATATTGAGCGGCTCTTCAATCGGGATTAGGTTTATGATTTGTAAATGTTTAAGAAAAAATGTTTGGTACAAATGTTTAAGAATACTCTTTCTAAGATATCTGGGGAAAATTTTATTTTACGAGCGACAGCGAAATTCCTAAAGTTATCACATTTACACTTATAGCGATTAGACTATTCATCACATCAATGAATGCACTTTCATGAGATTATTTACATATTTCAGATTTAATATTTAAAATTGTTATCGTACTTAAATTAAAATTTGGAATTAAAGAAAATCCTAGATTCATAAATGAGGCCTTCTTATTGGAAGAAATTTTTCGTTGACCTTACGACTCGCTATGTGTTGTTGTTTAGTATAAAGTTGTCTAAGATATAATTTTTTTCAATCATATTTAGTACTAAAACTTATAGCAAAACTAATATTTAGGTAGAAAATAACGTTTCATGAAATGAATAAAGTAGGTATGTTTAAAATTTTAGAACTTTGGACATACATAATCAAATTCGCTTACTATCTCCGACCAATGTCCGTACTATATAAGTGTAAAATTTATTAAGAAAGGTCACCAAAGATTTTCTTATGTCAATATTATCTATCCCACTTTTGACCTCATATTACGTAGGTAACTCTACCCGCAGATAAACCACAAATGTTAAATGTATCTGTTTGATATAATACTCGTACTACGCGAGATGAAGCAGGCCGCGGACTTATAGACATTCTAAACTTTCACAACGGACAAATCGCATCCTTAAGAAAACACTTTTACCAACGTGCTCAACAATCCACATTACATAATACAATAGTCCATGCTGATAAACGATACACACCACTCAACCTCACAAATCTGGATCCCCAACGTAATGAGCAGATCATTGCCACCAAGAATAAATTGGCTTCTTGGCAGCAGAAAGCTCTGCACGGGAGACACCGCCTTGACCTGCAACAGCCGCATGTCGACAAAACTGCGTCGAACGCATGGCTGCAGAGGGTTGAGCTCTTCCCCGAGACGGAAGGATTTATGATCGTAATCCAAGACCAAATAGTTGAAACCCGAAATTACCAAAAATACATAATCCATACACCTAACTTACCTACAGACCGCTGCTAGAGTTGCTCTGAAACCATCCAGCACATAACCGGGGCCTGTAAATCAATAGTACAGACTGATTATAAACACAGACATGATCAAGTTGCTGCAATAATCCACCAAAACCTAGCCTTTCAATTCAAATTTCTGCCCCTAACAAGTAGCCTATTAAGTATCAACTAAGTGCCATACTAGAGAACAACGCTGTCAAGATATATTGGGACAGAACGATTATCACCGATAAAACAGTACATTGCAATAGACCTGACATCACAATTTTAGATAAACAAAAAAAATTTTTTTTTAAAACGAACAACCGACTTCCTCCCAAAACTCGAGCTTACTAAAGTAAAATTTTACTAAAGGGCAAATATATATTGCGTAAAGCCGTGTACGAAGTTTAGAAGGCATAATATTGTCAGATTTATATGCCAGCAAATGATTAAATAGGCCACATGACAAAAGAGAGAAATAAGTAGGCTTCAAAACTTTACGTCTGACAAAATAAGCAACATATAATTACACTGCTTCTTCCTGCCCTGTTCCCAATCATTTGGGGTTGGTGCAATATGTAGGTACTCTTCTTTCATTCATCCCTATTATCCGTCATCTCGTTATTCTCATGTCTACCTCTTCCTCTATAACGTTAAGCCATGTACGAAGTTTAGGAGGCATAATATTGTCAGATTTATATGCCAGCAAATTACTTCGGACACGGCTTAACGCAACATATAATTTCCAGACCACTTGCACCACGCCTCAGAGGAATATAAGAGATTTGGCAACACAATTATTTAAGCAACATCTCCTCTTCCTGCCCTGTTCCCATCGGTTATGTAGCATAATCCCTATTATCCGCCTATTTCTCATGCACCTCTTCCTCTATAATCATCATACTTCGTCCACTCCTTAACACAATTATCTTCATCTTCATAAGGACGTAGGCCTCCCCCTGCCACAGGGGGATTTTGTTACTAAAAAGTTCCACTATCTGTTTTCGGCGGCTCCATCATCAGACCCTCGTTTCCTTTATGTTATGTGTAGCTAACCAAAATTCTCTATAAAAATATTAAACGGACTACTCGTGCCTTTTATATTTAAGGATATCCCTAGATTCCTTAGAGATTCCATCATCAGATGTTATGTTTTATATGTAGGTGATCAAAACGCTCAGTAAAAGTATAAAAACAGACTACATGTGCCTACTATTTGAGGATTGCCCTCGATTTCTCCAAGATCCCATCATCAGATCCTGACATGGTGAATATGGGACCAACTTGCAAGCATACCATGAAAAACTATAAAAAAAATTGAAATCTGATCATAAATGACGGAGTTCTGAGGTAACACACATAAAAAAAAACATACAGACGAATTGATAACCTCTTTTTTTTTAAGTCGGTTAATAAAACAGTCCTGCTCATTGATATCGCCATATGCAATACCCATAACCTCACCACCTACACTGAAAAAATTGCAAAGTATGTCGACCTCTCCAATTTGGCCGTAGTTCTGCAGATAGCGACTAAAGCCAAGTTTGGCCAAAATTTGTTAGCTATGCCATCACAAACTAGATTTTTTGCTTCATATTCTGGTAAAATCGACTGTTTTTAGCAATATTATTTGATAAATTGCTGAAAACGATCAACAAAAAAAACAAGTATTAAATAAGTTAAAAGCAGCCACCTTGGTCTGATTGAAGAACTATTTTTCAACTAAAATATGTATATTTAAATCTGCAGAACACAGCCATTTCACTCGGTCGGTTTTGGTAATAACCTATAGTACTAGTATACAATATTTTATTCTGCATAAAACGACTACGTAGATGGTCGCTTTCTTCGATTTAGGTTTTCCGTTCGTCCCGTAATTTGGTCGTATTTTGCTTTTAATATTTAGTAATCCACATGGAACTCTGTTGTCATTCCATGTTCGGCTCGTACCAGGGATTTGATATCTCACATTTCTATGGCTCGTACCTATCTATACTAGAGCTCTATGCTCACGACAATTTAAGATTGTCAAATTCCAATAAGTAGGTAAATATTAATGTCTTGTTTTATTCCTTTTTAGCTAAGTATTTTAGTGAGTTTTTAAAGCTGACGGGTTTGTTAATTACTACTTGTAATTTTTATCGGACGCCCCGATCATAACCGTTTCAATAAAAAATAAAATTTGTGAAATCATATTCAGCAGAAAACGACTACAGTTTTGGTCGTTTTCATTTGGTCATGGTATTACAAGTATGTTATATTCTGCAGGAAACGACTACTTGTTTTTAAACTTAGATTATTACATTAAAAATAACTGTAATCTCTGTAAAACCTATTTAATATTCTGCACGAAGTTTAGTTCTACCAAATGACATAAATAACTTTCAGGAAAAACGTAAGGGAACTTTAAAAAAAAATAAAGAAAATTTAAACGTCAATATCTGGAAACTCCTTTTTTATGGTTGGTCTCTTTCTACAGAACTACGGCCAATTAAAACACAATGGCAAGTTAAAGCTGTTACAATAGTACCTACCCATCATCTTCTCCACCACTGGGGTTATTCCCAAAACGCTTCACGCTAGTTTAGAAGCACTGAAAATGCCAAAATCCACAATCACACTAATACAAAAAGCAGTTATACTCAATACATATCGTATAGTAAGAAAATTCCTTTCAATCACATAAACCGAAATCATCATTCACCTCTTATCATTCCTAGTTTAAGTTTATATGTACTATATAATTTATCTACTTATTTATTTAATTTCAAATATAAGCACTTGGCTAAGGCCCGTGCCTATGTATCTTTACCTCCACGGAGAGCAATATATATATATAAAAAAAAAAAATAAGCCCGCAGGGCAGCTTGTGGTGAGCTGTTGGGAGGTAGCGTTCCCACGGACCTGAAGTCCTCCCGGGGAAGACCCTGTTCCTCATCTGCGGCGCCGGAGTGAGGTCTGACGAGGAGCAGTTCCCCCACCTCTGCCTTCGCTGGCCGGGCAGAGTGGAGTCGCGAGAGCTATGACAGCTCGAGGGTGGACGTGCCCGTCCGTAAGTGGCGAGTTGGCTTCTGTTTAAAGTCCAGGGGCACCCCTCCACCCTAGCCGCTCACCAAATGTTGCCCCCTTTGTCGCTCCGTGCGTGCGGCCGTTTCCGGGGGCCCATGAAATGAGTCGGCGAGTCACCGCCTGCCACCAAACAATTATGAGACTTGGTTGTAATGGCAGGCGTCCGTTAGTCTCCTTCAATAGCCCGATTATCCAACCCCACCAAAAAATTCAGCCCCATAGCCCTATGACCTTGTTTTTCATCACATGACATAGCTCTGCACTCCAATAGTCTTGCACATGGCGGGGACCATCGCCGGGTGTATCATATTGTACGTTGGGGATAGTCCGATAGTCTCCCTATATACAATAGCCCTTATCCAGCCACCCAACATTCAACCCTATAGCCCATGACCTTAGTTTTCCATCGCACGACTTAGATCTGCACTTCAATAGTCTTGCACATTGCGGGGACCATCGCCGGGTGTATCATATTGTGCGGGCGGCGATGGTATCTGCCATGTGTATCCCACACCATATTAAAATTTTCTCTAAAAAGGGCCTCTACATCTTGGCCACGGCCCGATGCACGCCTCTCAAAGGACCGGGACTCTGTAGTCCCGAGAATTTTAACAGAGATACAATAATAATAATAATAATAATAATGAATTTTATTCACCAACTAGCATTATTGTTCCTACTTACAGACATATTAAAAATTATTTTAGTGAGAGGTCTACAAATTTAGGATGTCCTTCTGTGTCTATACTAGGCTAACCTGTATTATAGATAACAGAGATTTTTCCTTTACTTATCTAATAATTTGCTATGTTACCTTAGTTACCATTTAAAATAATAGGAAAAGACTAGAAAATAAATACAAGTGAGATCTTTGGAAAAGCTCAAAGAGTAAATAGATACAATTTCAGTGTACCTATATAATATGAATAACAGTAGGAGTAAAGAAAAGTGGAAAGTGGGGTATTTTAGTGCAAACATAGCTCCATCCCACTCCAGAGCAAAAGTGAAGCATTGCTTACGCTAAAATATGCAAAAACAATGTCATAATGTCAAATTACGAGAAAAATGCCCCTCAAAAAGCGCATAAAGATGGTTTAGCGCGAGGTCAATGAATGGAAGTCTTCGGTAAACGGAGCTAAGCTATATTAAATTACGTTGACAACGTATTATCGTGTTGCGATACAGACACATTCATATGTTACTAGATTGCTTACCAGTAATTTCTCGCCACTTCGTCCGCGTAGAGGAAAAATCTAGACACAAATCCCGGTAAAGTTACATTTTTCTTTGAATAAATTTTACGCCGTCATATTGAGTTTTGATACTGTTTAAAAAATAGCATCACCAAGAATTTTTGGTTATGGTACCATCATTTCTACTATAGCAGTAGCAGGTGGTGAGTACCACATTTTTATTTTTCATAATCTAGTCTCGGGTCTTGAAAACCATACTTTTCCTGTATGAAGTAGTAACAAATATCCATTTTGCACCAAAATGAATCATAAAGTGCCTATACATATACCTATAGTATTCTATAATGGACTTTGGACATAAATAAAACTTCTTTAAGCATGTTAATAAATGTTGATATAATGTAAATAAACTAAAGCCATGTCGACTGAGAGTTGTTCTCTATAAGGCCACGAGCTAGCAACTTGTCAGAGATCTTTTTACCCAGCCAGATTCTGGCCTATGCTAAATGTAGATGTACTCAGAGTTGTAGAATCTCCTTGATCCTGCAATAAAGTCCTGGATCCATAGGTCCTAGGTCCATATAGGGAACACATCTGTGTGCATGTCATCATCATCAGCCTACTGCAGCCCACTGCTGGACGTAGGCCTCCCCCAGGGTACGCCACAAGACTGCCATGGAGGGTATTTGCCCATAGTCACCACGCTGGGCAGGCGGGTTGGTGACCGCAGTTTGTATTTTGGACTATGTTGTCTGTGCTGTCAACACGGGAGGCGCTGCTGTCCACCTCCCGGAAACCCTTAATCGCCTTGTACGATACCCACGGGCAGACATGGGGTGGTACGAATTCTACGCTGCCGGCACCACGCGGTTAAAAGTGTGCATGTATAAAAGCCTAATATAGAATGACAGCAGGTCAAAATTTACCTTTGTAGTTCCAATGTGTAAAAATATCAAATGATTCCTGATGATGATACCTTGTCAACGTAATTCAATGTATCCAAGCTCAGTTTACCACAACGTGCATTCATTGACCTCTTCGCTTGTATTACAACCTACAAAATTAACACTTTAATGCTAATTTCAAATAGGAGACACATACCTAGACCATATCGCTACTGAATTGTCGCAATTGTGGAAAATCTTAGTAGATTTTGCGAACTTTTATAGCATTTTTAGCTCTTTGATAATCCAATGGAACAAAGGCAAAGATAAAATTGTTGTATTTAGTTATCTCATGGATTCATTCCTATATTTGATTCCAAAACTGATATTACAACGATCTGCCAGTTGTTCATAATAGTTGAAACCACACATGTAAAAAATTTAATTGACAGGTTTCTTGTATTATAGGTATAATACTAACATCTTTTTCTCTATTCACAGGATCATCACCGTACGACTCTCGCCTGTGCCTGCATGACAATGATGCAGATGCCTCCAGTGTGGCCAGTGCGAAGGACGAGGCTGAGCTGTCGAGGGTCTACCAAACCCTCTCGCTACCTCCTCTACCCAGAGATGATAACTCTAATAGGTACGTTCCATCCAAAAATGTTTTGTACATTTAAGATATATTTATTAAATAATATTTTTTAAACATTCTAACATCTTACAGTAATGAAACGAAAGTTAAAGTGAAATCTTCACCAACGCCATCTAGCCCCGGAAACAATTCCGAGATGAAGTCGCAGTCTGCCACCTCCACCTCCCAGACCCTCACCAAGCCACCTTACTCCTACGTGGCCCTAATCACCATGGCCATACAAAATAGCCCCACCAAGCGTGCCACCCTCAGTGAAATCTACGCGTACATCACCAAGGAGTTTCCCTTCTTCGAGAAAAATAAGAAGGGCTGGCAGAACTCCATCAGGCATAATCTAAGTTTAAACGAGTGCTTCATCAAAGTGGCAAGAGAAGGCGGCGGCGAGAGGAAGGGAAATTACTGGACACTTGGTAAGTGTATGCATGTAGGTATCCAAATACTATGCAACGCGAACGACACAATGCTAGCGCAGCCATTTTTCACTCATGTCTAATCATCATTATATACGACGCAGCGAATTCTTTGCGAATGTTAGCTTATTTTGTGTTATATTTGTATGTATTTGTGGTGAGTTGAGAACTTTTGTAGATCCTCGATGCGGGGAGATGTTTGAGAACGGCAACTTTCGGCGCCGGCGGAGGATGAAAAGTCGGTTCCGGGCCACGTCGTATTCGAAGACTCTGTATGGGGACGGGTATCATATGGCTCATGTGGCCCAGAGTGTGCCGCCGCATATGCAGCCTTTGCCTCTAGGGGCCAGGAACTACTTTGGGTCCAGCTCGCCGTATGGCCCGCCGTCTTATCCTCGCTATGACCCGTAAGTAATTTCGATTATAATAAGGTTGTGTAAAGAAAAGATTATGTAGGACTTAAATAATTTTATTTTTGTACTATCTAGGTACACAAGAAATCTGTGGGGTAAGCACGAACCTTTTTACGCGGCGTATAGCGACTCGCAAGCAAAAATCTATGTGATTTGACAGTTGGACGATAGCGTTACAGACTATCGAGAGGTTCGTGCTTACCACTCCGGATGTTCTGTGTTAGCTTTCGAATATGAATCAAATGCCATCTTTATCATGATAAAATGTAGGCATAGGCTATTGTAGCAACCAATTTTCTGAAAATGTGCACTCTCTCAAAATCTTTTACAATTTAGTCAAAGTCCCCTTTTATAATTTTATTGTGAAAGAGTAAGAAATAAATGGTTGACTAGATATAGGTCATACAAAACACGCAGTAGATTCAATACGTAGTTGATAATAATTAAGTAGGTACCTAGTTGTACAAGAAGACGTATTATAGCGGCCGCCCGCGACTTCGTCCGCGTGAAAGGGCATTACACCCGTGCGAAGCCGGGGCGGGCCCTTAGTTATACATATAGACCTTCCCCTTTAATCACTCTATCCATTAAAAAAACCGCATTAAAGAATACATAAGGACATACAGACAGCGGAACGATATTATTTTATAATAACATGTACCTAGTGGTTTTTTCGTATCTCACAATAATGCTTCTACAAAATTCAATTACTTATTTCGTTATTCATTATCGCGAATTAATCGCCCAATGTCACATTTGTAATTATTATAAATATTTACGTTTGTTATTCTTATGTTTACAAAACAAATGCTAATGATTATAAATCGATGTCTATTAAAAGGTTTTTGTTTCCGTTTCCGTAGTTTTCATCTTGGATCGTTACCTACATGATTATTTATCGGTACAATTTTATAGTAATAGGTCCAACTTACTTACAATTTTATAGTCATAGGTCCAACTTAATTACAATTTATAGTAATAGGTCCAACTTACTTACAATTTTATAGTAATAGGTCCAACTTACTTACAATTTCTTAATATTGGTATCATAGACATATGGAACCATTCGGTCATCATTATTGTAAAATATTAATACGTTACACGTAATTAAGTACGTCTGTATTTATTAAGCAAGTCACATTCGTTAATTATGACTGATAGAGACACACGTTTATCATTTAAAAGAGAAGCTGCTTACGATTTAAGACTACCGAATGTCAAAGGTTCCTTCATTGTTAAGAAATTAGTAAGAATCCACTGCCTTCTTGCTGATTGTCATCCAATCAGCGTAGTATCTTATGCAATTTAAAATAACTCCTTGACTTCTTATTTTGACTAGCTGCCTTTCGATATACTTACTATAATATAAAATATATTTGGTAGTATAATTTATAAACATTTTATATTGTGAAAAAAATTCATCATTATCATCATCATCAGGCTATTGCAGTCTACTGCTGGACGTAGGCCTCCCCCAGGGCACGCCACAAGACTGCCATGGGGGGTATTTGTAAATAGTCACCGCGCTGGGCAGGTGGGTTGGTGACCGCAGTTTGTATTTTGGACTATGTTGTCAACACGGGAGGCGCTGCTGCCCACCTCCCGGAAACTCTTAATCGCCTCGTACGATACCCACGGGCAGACATGGGGTGGTACGAATTTTACTCTGACGGCACCAGGTAAAAAAAAATATCCTCCTAAAATCACACTTCACGCCTACAGTAATCTCCCTGCATAGTGCATAGGTGCCTTAATTTTACTGCAAAAGCTATTGCTAGCAAAATGTCGTACCAAAGCAAATTATGGCAGTTTGGCCGATTGTGGTAATGAATCAAACTGTTTACTAACTTCGCGTTCATAAAAAGGTTCATAACCACCACCTGAACGAACTTTAGATGATGTCGAAAGCCATAGTAAAGTTGTGGAGCCAACTCATTCGACGACCAACTGAGTATTTGAAGAGTATTTGAAATGCAATGCTATGATTAATAACCCACTCCAAAGATCGTATCTACAAAATTTAAGACTTACAATAACGTTTATTTTTCAAAGCGTTTATGAACATTCTTATGAATATCTCCATATCAACATTGCGCATCGTGAAAATTACGTTATCACAACATTCTCTATGTAAAGATCTTTAGATAGGTCACTTACTCTTAATAGGTCCTAGAGAGTAAGCAAAAATTATTCGTACTCTGGTGCATTCTGAAGAATTTAACCGATTTATTTATTTATATTTAGTCTTTCTTTATAACGCGGCTTATAGATATCCCTTAGTCATGTGCTGATGCGGGGCTTCACTACGTAGAATACGTAATCTGCATCTCTCTCCGTATATATCGTAAGAAACTAGGGCTTTTTCGGAGACAATAAGTTAGAAACAATTTACATCTATAAACGTGGCAGCAGGATTACCTCTGTGATCCTGCAGTTTTGGCTACCCCATTTAGGGAACACAGTCGTGTCTACAGGATGTAACAAAAGAGGTATGTTAAGCGAAAACCTATAAAAATAGCCCACCAAAAGGAACCTACCAACAAAATTACAGACTCAAAATCACATGTTTATTTTTCCTGATAGTATGAGAATTCCTAAACAACTCATGAATGTTCATACAATCTTTAAAAATAAACATGTTTTCATAATTTCGAGTTTCAAATTTTGAAAATATGGTTCTCTATAGTGGACTATTTACATAGCTTTTCGCTTAACATACCCTTTCTGTTACACCCTGTATATATATGTATGTATGTAAAACTCTGGAACCTTTGTCTAGCTCAAGATTTCATGGTAGCTTCACCAGTGTGTTAGTAAGATGGGTCCTTTATAGTCATAATCTATTAATGGATAACAAGTACGAGTATCGCCGTTGCATGGGATTGGTCGCCGCAGGTGAGAGGCGGGGTTTACAATTTATCTTGCCGAGTTTTGTTATTTCGTCATCAATCTATGAGGCGTTTGTTGTAGAACTTGTTTTAAATGGAGTAGGGTTTTATGAAGTTGTACTTCGCATCTAGTCAACTATTGCTAGAGGTACTAAGATGGTTCCTATTGGTAGATTGGATACGCCCTGACCGTTTTCATATCTTCTGTCCCTTAAAATCTGACAAATCTGATTTATTTATTTACTGCAAATATTGCAAATCTACAATAATTGTTCGGTTTCGTTACAATCTTTATAAAAAAAAAAACTCTTTTAGAGGTTGTCTGGGGACAGTGGGGATTGTTTCAAGAACATTTTCATGCAAAATGATATGCTAAAATAACGGAACGAGATGGAAACTCCAAATTAATAATTCCAATATGTATTTATTAGTCCAAGTCAAAATCATGCATAATAGCGAAGTAGGCCACCGACTTTGGGAATAATCAAATGTCGTAGATATCTTTCACACCGTTTTCCCATCCAACCAAGTTATCGATAAAAAAAATTGACCCGGTAGCTCAGTTGGTGAGAGCTCTGCACGGAATACGAGAGGTTTTTCATTTCGTAACTCTTTCCGTCACGCTTTTAGATTAAGAATATTTTTAACATATATATGTAAGTTTTAGCATTATTAACAATAAAAAAATCATAAAAAGTAGGAAAAAAATTATTTATTAAGGTTTTCGAAAGATGAGGTGGTTAGTGGCACTAACCACCATGACTATTGATACAAACTATTAATGATGATTTATGCATTTCGATGTGAATAAACTGCAAAAAAACTTAAGAGTACTTAACTTTTATGTAAATATATATATAACAGATAAATGAGAATAAAGTTATTAAAAAAAATTGAAGATAAAAGCTTACTTACTTACCTGTTATTTTTAGGGTTCCGTACGTCTGAATACAAAAACGGAACCCTTATAGGATCACTCGTGTGTCTGTCCGTCCGTCGCTTACAGTCAATTATCTCCGAATCTATTAGACCGATTAAGTTGAAATTTGGTACACATATCAATTCCTGTGACCCAAACACAGAGGTGTGACGTGAGCAGATGAAATCTGTATATGGGGGGTCATTTTTGGGGGGGAAGGGGAAAATTTAAAAAAAAATTCTGAAAACTGCATCGTGTGGCATATCAAATGAAAGGTCTTGTTGAGAAGATCTTAAATGTATTTTTTTGTAATTTTAAAATAAATAGTTCCCAAGTTATTCAAGAAAATAGACGAAAATTGACCATTCCCCCCCCCTTATCTCCGAAACTACTGAACCTAAAATTTTGAAAAAAATACAGAAATTAGTTTTCTCCTTATAGATTATAGGAAAACCTATAAGAAGTCCATGATATTAAAATAACATGGTAAATCACTCAATATTGTGCGTACCAACTTTTTGTCAGATTTAAAAAAACATGATAGGTAACATCGTACGGAACCCTCTTCACGCGAGTTCAACTCGCACTTGTCGGCTTTTTTTTTATAAAACACGCAATTAAAATTTATATTACACGCAAGTGCAATATTCAATTCAACTATATTGAGTTGTCATTCCTTCATTTGGCGGTATATTCGGTTGTATCTTGTCAAGCATGAATCGAACTTTCATGATAGTTCAACCGATTATAAGTAGATGGCATAGATTTTAATTAAAAAATTCAGAAATAGGTGGTTAGTGACACTAACCACCAAGACTGAAAGATTTAAAACATATTTATGAAATTAAGGGTATTTTAATTCAGATTTTTTATCCGGAATTTTACCTACAGTTTAAACGTTTTATGCTAACAAGCAATCTACCTGAAATTATATTCCGTTACCAGCATTGTAAGATCTTCTCTCTTATTAGTTATTTTTTGTAATAGTTGTAACTTATTGCGTGTGTTTGATTGGGACCTTTGTTTCCAGCACTTGGCTGACCCAGCCTGCCTCAGGGCTGGGATACGCGGGCGCCTGCGCCGGCATGGGCCGGAGTCCCCCAGGGTGCTCCCCGCACAGCGCCCTTCCTCACCAGTCCTCACCAGTGACAGTCAGCCCTTTTGCTTCACACCAGTTACAAGGACAGGTAGATGTTTACTTATATACTTACTTATAAATATTAATATCTTTACAACACACTAAGACTACATAGTACTACTAACATTCTTAAGGTCTTAAGTATCGCTATGATTTTTTATTTATTTATGACTTGAAAACTGACATCGACAATAACGTCATATCGATGTACTTACCTACATGACTTCGCGGTCATAACTATATAACTTCACCAATGGCTTGTTTTTATTTGTAAATAAAGCGAAAGAGGGGTGTTAAGATTAAAATAATTGGAAATTCCGTGATCTCAATTCTTCAATTCGTACTATGTGTACGTTGTGTTAGTAGGTACATTGATGGTTGCAGATAAAAGGAAGATGCATAAGTTTTTATGGACTCTGATACCAGGTCCAAATATTGTTGTGTTATATTCATAGACAATGAAGAACTTAGGTACAGAAAAACATAAAATTGTCACTCCAACTTAAGGAGGCGGGTACTAAACTTATACTTTGGCATCTCTACATTGTCTTTCGTTCGTGTGTTCCACCCGCACATATACTAATTATGAACACATACGAAATGCTATCAATAACAATTAAATGTAATGCTCTTGTGAATTTCAATTACGTGTTTAAAGGCTCTAGAAGGAGTTATTAAAATGGGATTAAATTTACAGAAGCGTGTCAAAATGCAGTAAAAATGTTGGCAAATTGAACTACTGATTAATTAAAATGTGGATAATATTTACAGTAACTGTTCTGTGGATAATGTATGAGCGAATCGATATTTTGGAATCACAAAACAAGCTTCTTTTCCCTACTTAGTTAAGTACCAGTCTGGTTAAGTTATCTAGAGAGAATAAAAAGTCTATCTAACGAAAATTCTAAAATATTTATCTCTGCGTACCTAATTTTACCTCTAATTGTAACCTAATAGATACTTATTGTATTTAGATCTAAGGGCAGATTTTTAGTAGGCATCTTAAAAATCATTCTTACTGATGAAAATTTGATGTTGTCTTTCTCTAAAACTTCAAGACGGAGACTATATCAACGTCTTCCTATTAATAGACCTATCTGATCATTGGAAAAATTAGCCCAATTTTTTAAATGAAAAACAGCAAATTTAATCGGCTATTATTTTAGCGTATGTGTGCATAATGAAGTATTATTATTTTTTGCTTATTTTTGTTAATTTAATGTACCATTTATTTGTTATTTCCTGCAAAAAATGTAATTTCAAAAAATATCTTTTCAGTTACAAAGTCAGCTTCAGCCTATGCAGTCAATGACCATGAACAGCTCCATAGCGACGTACAACCCTATCGGAGTGACAGCTTTGGGTGAGTTACTCATGTTATCTAATGTCTATTTTAAATTCAAATCACCAAGTCCCAAAGTTTTCGATGGCCTTAAAAAAATAAAGAGTGTCAGAGTTACAATAACTCTAGCAACAAATAAATTTGAATATGAACTTCCCGGTAGTTGTGAAAGGTAGTGAAACTAGTCTAACATGCTATGATGGTCAGAGCATTTTAATGGAACTAACTAAAAATATGTAAAACTAGCTGTTGCCCACGACTTCGCCCACGAGGCCTATGTACCTACTTAATTCTCAGTGATCCCAACTATACTGGGTGTAAAAAGACAACTTTGTTCTTTTAATACCTCGTATTCTTTGTAACATCACGATCATTTTTTTTCTATGGAAGCACCCCTGGGAAACCACGGGTTTCCAAGATATTGAGGTCCAAATTACATGAATATCAGCATTTTTTAAAATAAATCCATCTGAAAACAGTTAACAAACATTTTTTTTAAAGACACCATATTAATATTTAAAAGTGTTAGTTTTGTAGGTACATTTGTCAATCGAATACATTGCTTGCAATAAAAAGAGATTAAAAAAAAATTTGCTTTTCCCAGGGTTGATTCCATAGAAAAAAATGATCGTTACGTTACAAAGAATACGAGTTATTAAAATAACAACGTTGCCTTTTTACACCCTGTATAATATATGTATGAAGAAGTTTGGTTGATTAGGTTATATAAATAAAGCGTGAAAAGGTAACCAACAACCAAAAACCTTACTAATGCTTTACAATATTAGGAGACGCCAGTTTGGAAAACACGCTAGCGTCATAATATATTCATTTACACAGCCTGACTACGTACTAGTTTGGTTTCATTCTTCTGTTACCAGAGGGGTCAGCACGAACCTCTCGATAGTCCGTAACGCTATCGTCCAACTGTCAAATGACATAGATTTTGCTAGCGTTACGCCGCGTAAAAAGGTTCGTGCTTACCCCACAGAGGTGCCAAACGTTAGTTAGAAAACTTGACACAAAGCTGGTACATGTAAAGTTCTCCGTTCTACCTTCCAGATGGCTCCCCAAGTCCCGGTCCAGGATACGCGCCATCTTCCGGTGGCTTTTCGCCAACTCGCCATCACGATATTGTGACGTCATCGGACGCCGTGACCCGGTTCTCCTTCTGGCCTGAAGGTATACGCAGTTAGTTCTTTCAATATCAACTAGGTTATTAAAAACTGGGGATTTTGACAGTAAAACAATTTTATTACAGTGTAGTTATTACAATATTTCCATTAACTTCTTATTGGAGGAAATGTAATGTAATGAGATAACACTGTCTATGCCCTCTAGTATTAGAAACCAAACTATTTTGGCGAAGGTAACTATTATTTCCATAAACGCCATCTAGGGGTTATACGTGACATGTTGTAGAGAAAAGATGGAAGAGGGGTTCATATTGTTGGAAAACCTGATGTAAATGGAATGGTTTTCCTTGGTGGTTGGATTAATTTTGTAATCTTATAAAGATTTTTCTCTAGAGGGCGTTAAGGCACTCGGTATTTATCGTTATAGGTGGTGCCTCCGTTCTTTCTACAGAAGAAAATAAATAAACACTCTTCAAACATATCTCTATGTTCTTTGGATTAGTTACTTACGATGTTATATATTATGTGGGTTACAGACGATCATATTAGTTTACTATCACAACTCTTTCATCTCCTTTCTTTGCTCTTTGACAAAACCGGCTTAGTTATAAAATGCATCCTGTGAGCTATGTCTGGAATTCTTAGCCTTCCTAGACAAGTGACTGTCTAGCAATAATTGTAAAAATAATAAAACTCATGTTAATTAATTGAATGATGTTATGGAAAGTGCAGAGAGCATTAAATGCTACCTACCCTTATAACCACCCACATTTATTATGTTAGACAAAAGGCTTCAGAAGTGTTACATGGATGGCTGGTAGGGATGAGTCAAAGAAAAATTGTAAGCTAGTGAAAAAGATAAACAGTTTAGTGCGAACGTCTAGCTTTCACAAAAGAAACGAACCAGATTTAAGGCACAAAGATGCATCTGTTGCGCATAGCCCAACCCTGTGGCCCAACCAATCTTCTTTTATCTTTCTGTCCTCATGTGGTCCTCATACATCACGAGTAGAATGTCCTCCCACAAATTTTAGGTTTTAGCTAAAGTTTGTTTCCAGGAGGATCACCAAGCCCAAACTCCGGGTATGTGCCATCACGGAACTTCTCTCCCACGCGTCGACATGATGCCGTCACTTCCTCCGATGCACCAGGATCCAGGTTCTCGTTTTGGCCTGAAGGTATGACTCTTTTAACCTAATTATATGATATTCTTGTACTGATGCGGGGTACCTATACAGTGTGACCGGTTACTGGTATCCGACCCGTTAGGTTAGGTTAGGTTACTGTTACTGCCACATGATCAATTTTATCGACAAATCCACTGTAATATTTTTTAAACCACACTATTAAAAAATTGCAGCTATTTTTTTTTGGTTTCTGAGTCCGGGTGATTCATTTATTTAGCAATATCTACCGATGTACAGCACTTTCAAGCATAAAAAGAATTCATTCGACAGCTATAAGAGTAGGCAATAAGTTGACATTAAAAAGTTTATCAAAAACTCCCATTTTAAACGTAAAATAACCACTTAAAACGAAAAATATAATTTAAAAATAATGTCATTTTTAATTTATTACATACATACATCTAATCGCGCCTTTATCCCTTACGGGGTAGGCAGAGCACAAGGGCCGATAGAACCACATGGTGCCACTTCTGACCAATTTTGAGAGTATAGTTGAGATGTAAATTTCGGTAAATAGTGACAGGTGGTCAGCCCATCGCCTACAAAACACCAAGACCCTCTTGTCTAGGGTTGCCAACCATCCCGCGTGGCGCGGGACGTCCCGTTTTCAGGGTCTAAATAGAGCGTCCCGTTTTAAGGGTCTGCGGGACGCCAAATGTCCTGGGTGAATCCTCCCCAGTTGATAAAAAATCCCATCTTCAAAATTATAATTGCGAAAAGCTCGTGATACCCAAATCTTGAACTTTGAATTTTCAATCATAACACAAATCTTTAAGTTTAATATACTTGTTACCTAGTTATTCACCATCAATGAAACATCAGAATTTATACCTAAGTAGTATTTAGTGAAATATTTTTCAAATAAAAAATATTCTCATTGCTCCTCTTTACACGCTTACTACTTACGTATCAATAATTCAACACCAATCAACCAAATACCTATTATGGATTTATCAAGCATAATTTTGATACCGTCTGATTGAATGACGCATTGTTTTATATAAATTAAAGTAAAGTATTATATTAATAATGTGGGAAACTAAAATAAAATTACTAAGGACTCAAAATAAGCAAATATTTCCGAGCTCGCTTCGCTCTCATTGTTGCTCTTGTTTAATGAAGTTTATAAGCTGAAAGAATAAAAACGTTGTTTTTTATTTGAAAAATAATTATATACCTTTGGTAGAAGGTGAAAAAATTTCATCATACAAAGGACGCATGGTGACCCAATAAAACGTTTTTTATAAAAAAAATTCGCGCTCGCTCCGCTCGCGTTTATCTAAATAAGAATATCATGCAAAGGACGTATGCTGACCCAGTAAAAACAATGTTTTTTTTTAATAAAGGTCCTTGGAAGAAGGTGATAAAATTTCGAGCTCGCCCCGCTCGCGTTTATCTTAAATAGGTAAGAGTATCATACAAAGGACGTATACTGACCCAATAAAAACAATTATTTTTAATAAAGGTCCTCGGAAGAAGATGAAAAAATTTCGAGCTCGCCCCGCTCGCGTTTATTATAAATGGGTAAGAGTATATAAAAGAAGTATATGAAAAAGAGTCATACAAAGGACGTATACTGACCCAATAAAAACAATTATTTTTTAATAAAGGTCCTTGGAAGGTGAAAAAATTTTTTGCTCGCTCCGCTCGCGTCTGTATGTTTTCACAGGAAGATAACAAATAAAATAGTTATACCTACTAACCTACATCGGTTGAGTTAATATACAAATATTTCGGATACGCCACCATTAAACCTCCATTTGCAATGGAATATCACGAAATATTTATTTCTCTATAAAAATTTACAGAATTGGCCATTTGTAGTAGTGTCCCGTTTTTCTTGCTCTGGTCCCGCATATTTAACCCCGATGTCCCGCAAAACTGTGTATAAGTATTGGCAACATTACTCTTGTCCCTCTACTGACTTGTACAGTATTCCCGGGAAGAGAAGCTGTTGTATTATACGTTTTTTTTTCACTTCCAGAGCAGCATAGAAGCTAAAACTAGACCGTGAATATACCTTTTTTCCGACTTTTTAGGATGCACTAAGTCATTACCTGAAAACTGATGTTAATACCTTAGCTTTAAGTCAACTAGTCTAGGCGTTATGATTAATTGAATTGAATATGACTCTTTTAGCCAGTGCTTTTAGCTGTCGAACGAATTCTTTTTTATATTTATAGGTCCTGAACATAAGTAGATATTGCTAAATAAATGAATCCACCCGGACTCAGAAACCAAACAATTGAAAATAGCTGTAATTTTTTAATAGTGTGGATAAATAAGTTTATAACAGTGGATTCGTCGATAAATTGATCATATTACTGCACCCTAACGGGTCAGACACCGCTGACCAGACACGCCGATACTAAAATATATCAGCTCAGCCCCCCTAGCATGACCACGCATCGTAGATATCGTATCGTACGATATCGTATCGTCTCTATACAAAATTCATCATGGCGGCGTATTTTGACAGGCTAAATGTCGATAAATCGGCTTGCTGGTATCCCCTTCCGTGTATGTCGTGCAAGTCACGAAACGTATGCTTAACGTAGCGGAAGGATCTTCGTGGTCCTGCAGTTTTGACTACCGCTTTTACATCATATAAATGGCACCAGTTGCAAATATCATCTGTACCTAATATAAAGAGGTGGTATATTCCAGCGGTAGTGTACCTGTATATTTTTTGTCTGTAGATCAGTCTTTGTCAAAATATCTAAGGACTGGACATTAAAGTTTCTAATGGGAAGGGGATATAAAAGGGGAATTTCTGTGATAAAGGCCATGCACGTTATCCCTTCTACCTTTCAAATAACATGAAGATACCTTATAATGTTTTTACTTTTCTGTTCAGTAGTGAACCTTTTTTCGCGCCGTAACGCTATCGACTCGCAAGCAAAATCTATGAGATTTTATAGTGTAACGCAAGCGTTATGGACTCTTGAGAGGTTTGTGCTTGCCCTATTTTCTATATTGTAATTTTTGTTCTAGTTGGCGTTAAAGAAGAAAATTCATCGAGTTTAATATCCAACGGGGCTTCCTATTCGAAATGTTTTATGTGAATTTATCATTATCACCAAAGATGAGAATGAAAGACTAAATTCTATTATGTTATTGCAATGCGTGATGAGGATTTATAATTGACTGTATATTGGTTTGTATTTCAAAGCTGACTGCAACATGGGTGAAATCGATAAGCAAAAAAAGCCTGTAAAAATGAATTTCATACAGAATCAGCCACTAGTAGGTTAATCTTTTACTAAATTTAAAAAAATTATGCACGACCATGCTTTGGGAATGCGTGTTTGATGCAAGTAAGGCTTAGGGCTTAACATCATACAAAAGTTATGATAAAAGAAAATGCAGGTTAGATACTGTAGGTCTGTTCTGGCAGTTCTGTATCACTTCATATGGCCCTCTTCTTAACAAGTGAACTAGTTCAACCAAAGACTGAGTCGAACTATTGGCAAAGTTTATCCAATCATTTGACCACTAATTAAGAAGTGGTGGTACCAACCGGTAAAAGGTTGCTGAACATATAATATTATGTCCAGCAAAACGGATTGGAAATTACGGTAGGCATCCAATAAATGTCCCATTTGAATCTCTAGATTGTTAAACATCTTCGAAGGTCATAATGATGAGGTCCTTTTTTCTTCGTATATTGGCGCTAGTTTTTATGTACATAATTTCGACCTATCCGCAGAACATAGTTACAAGTTACCTACTTTAAACCCAAATCACTTTTTTGTACCTATATTTGTAGGCGAATGTTATGCCTTTTATTATAGATCCTGAGGCATACATGAGGATCCAGTTTATAAAAAGCTCATTATAAAACAAAGCTATGACACCCATATTTCTTAACATGTTTCCCAAGAAAAAGGTAACATGTGTACGTATGACTCAGTTTGCTAATGAAATATCCGAGAAAAAAGACACATGTGCTTATGGGACCCCGGAATATGAGATAAATTTAAATAATTATCATGTTAATAGACACACAATAATGTAATTAATTAATGTTAATAATTATTACGTCGGTAAAAGTATTAGTTATCTAAACCAATTATAAAAAAAGTAAGAGCAAAATGTATGCTCTATCTAACTTCAAACTGCTCCCCTGTAAAGTAAGGATTTTGAACATGGAACTATGTTCTACGAGTAGGTCGAATTTTTCCGCATATCTTAAAAATGCGGTATAAGGGACAATACACACTGATATGTAAATTTAAAGCGGATTTATATCTAATACGCTAACGCAATACTGTTTATAAGTATTTAGGTACTTGTTAAAACAACGTTCGTATAATATGTAGGTAGGTAGTAATTAGGTAGGTATAGTTAATTTGAAATTAGATTAATGAAAGAAGAAAACAATTTTATAACAAGTTGTCGCCAGTAAAATGGAACAATGCGACATGGTACTTTCTTCAATCGATCGTACGATTTCTATAAGCATGTATTTTATTATTATGGAGAAAACAGTAACATTGCATCGTGCTTCATAAAGGATTATCTTTGATCTAACAGATAGGTGTTCTTTTGGTAACTATCATCACGGGCAAAGCTTATTCAGTATATGGAAGATGTGCCCAAAGCTCTTTGCGCACTGCACCCAAATCCTTGAAAATCCGGGAATTAATAGTTTACCTAAGCACGTAAATCAAATGTACCCAAGTATAATGTATAATATTACTGTGCAAACTGAGATAATATAAAATTGCGATAATGGATATTCTTTGTTGAAGACAAACATTTTATACACAAGTATCAGTTTACTTTGATAATGTTCAAAATGTGTGGGCTTATTTATCCCCGACAGGGCTTATCCCCCACAGAAGAATATTGTTTCCATCGAACTACTCGGCAAGTTGGATGTAAAAAAAGGTTGATTTATATGTGTACTACATACAGTACAGACAAAATTAATTTTTGATACTAATCTCTGCAATGATCCTACATGTTATAAATATTGAATCAGCCTTTCTCTGATGGTTTGGTACCAAAAGTGTGGTTATATTCTAAAGGTTTAATGTTATTGTCTCGTTTTACATCACATGTTGCAGTTTAGAAACTTTTACGTCTTTATGCTTTGTTATCAACTTTTTAATGTAAAATATTATTTTAGAGATAAATGTATAAAAATGTGCATTTAAATTGTTTGGAGGAGAGTAATTTTGTTCAAATTTATTAATTGTTATTAAGGTAGCATTATTACTCTTTATTTAAAAATTGCCTAAAGCACTTGCCAAATGTAAAAAAAAAAGTTTGAAAAAATGTATCCCACCGTGAAAGGAATAAGGTTCATATATTTTTCACTGTAAAAAGAGTTTAACGATGATGTAATAAGTACTGCCCGTGGGCAGAGTGTTTGTGATACGTGAACCCAGTTGTGTTGCCTCAAATGATTTAAATATGCGACGCAAGATTTATCAAAAAATTGATAACATATCTCCTTATATAGGTACTTCTATATAATATTTCATTAGATAAAGATAAAATTTACCTATTAATTTTTCCTAAATATATAATATAAAAAATGTTAGCAAGTCGTGGTATGATAATTACATGAATAATTGAATATCGTTGTCCAAGCTTTAATAGCGTGTAACTCGAAAAATACTGAATTTGCTTTATGCCTTACATTAGTTAGATAAATCATTTTAGATACACTCGAGATCTTTGTTGTAATCGAATACTATTTTTGAGTTACGTGATAATTAGATCCTAGACGTTGATTCCTTATTAAGCTTTTTCCCGATGGAAGACACTATGCCTGGGTTCACGTACTTCTTGCTACTGTCCTGTGCAGGGTTGATGAATATTGTACAAATAAATCGGCGCATTTTGCAAAGAAATAAAGTTCATTTATCTTATTTTTTTATCTCATGGTAAATTATATCTTTGATATTTATCCCATTTTATCTATTGACTGGTTTAAAACTGCTTGATATTGCTTTTATAAAACTAATTACGAACAAAAACCTGATTACGTTGTAATTTTGATGTATCTGCACAGTAGGTATGTACCTATCAATCTCATGCATGACAAAGAATCTAATGATACTCGTACCTCTCAAGCTAAAGCTTATAAGTCTGTAGAGCGTGCCAAAAAATATACACATAAACACTCGAAAAACATATCCCTTCTTCTGGCGAAGTGGGTAAAAAGTTAAATTGTTAACCTTGAATACCTACCACCTTATTATCAATGTTATGTTTTTATTAAAATAAACTATTTAGGTATCCAGAACTCACAAACCAACATGCAAAAATACATTACTGGCTATTTATAAAAAAACAAGCAAGAATATGTGCATATTAGATCAAAGATGGCGCGAATGGAATACAAGAAGTAATTAATAGGTAGATGAGTATCTATGCTGCTCTCATCCATTACTTGGGTCGATAAGTGTTCTTTCTTTCATCCCTCCTCATCAATAAGCCGTTAGTATGCTACTCTTTCCCTGATAAAGCAAATCTTTTGTTATCAATAACATATCAAGCATATTACCTACATCAAATGTTGACGTAGGTAGGTTGAATGAGAGCATTGAGGGAACGTAAATGTCAAATACAAAACAAAGCCAAAAGTTACGAACTACATACTTGCATATAAGAATCTTATGGCCAAATGTTATGTTAATAATAAGATGTTTTCATCATGTCGACCAAAATAAAAACAATTATAGATTTTCTAAAAAAGTTCTTTTAATTCCTGTAAACATTTATAATGAGTAAACATTTGGTAGATTTTTTTGGTATCGGCTAAAGTAAACTACTATAAAATACATTGACATCATAGAAAATAACTGCATGATTAACGGAAACATACATTATAATTATAACAAAATCAACAAAGATTAAAATTTGCCTGAAATGCCATAGTAAAAAAAAACAGTTTGAAAATTTTAAACAGTTTTTTTTACTATGGCATTTCAGGCAAATTTTAATCTGATTTTGTTGACTTAGGTAGGTACCTAACTCGTCATAACGATAAGGGAAGTCTGGACCACACCATAAACAATCATTTCCTAATAGATAGGCTAGGGAAATTAATATTATGTAGTGTTATGTTATGTACTTTTTTCATTCATCAGACAGTTTACCTATGCTAAGTTAAAAAAATCTGTAAACTCTAGATTGCTACTGTAAAATCTCTTTTCACATGTCACTTGCGTTCCACATAAAGTTTATACGAGCAATTTATATTTGAAATTTCTTGTTCAGTGGATAACCTTTTGTCATGGATTTGGGATGTTATAATTAAAAGTGTTTATTACAAAAATCTGTACACAGCTTTTGGCCATCCATCACGCTTGTAAAACATTGTATTTCAAAAGTCCATTGAAAAAAATAAGTCGATCAATCAAGCCTGATTCAACTTATTTTGCATAAAAATGGACTCGTTTGATCTTTGTGGACCTTTAATGGTGCTATTTAGTATTCAGTACCTTTCCTCCTGTTTTCGTTGTGGAAGCGAGATAAGGCTATAACTATCGTAGAACTACATCTCGCTTCTACAAAAAACAATAGCTCTGCTTTAAGTAATCATGGTTAGCTAAGCTCATTTTATTGTGAAAGCGAGATAAGACTATGAGCGACATCTTGCTTGTACAAAAGAAATAGCTACAATTAGCTCGAAATCGCGTATCAACGACTAAAGAATGCTAAGACGATATTTCTGCTTAATCTTCGCCAAAAGTGATCCAAATATAATTTGTTTTTGATGATTTATCTTATAATTTTCGTCGTCGTATTTTGGAAATCATTCTTGCAAATTCAGATGCAAAGTAACTCCGCACTTAAGGGCATAAATATGCTTTTACTGATGCAGACAAAAGCATTGATGCAGTGAGCGACTTTAAGAATAATTGACCGCTAGATCCTTTTTGCACAGCAGAAAATCCCAGAATAGAAGTTGCATCAGAAACTCTGTCATACTGATGTCTCTGATATGAAGAGTTTAATTTCACATTTGCGTTAAGATGAATAATAATTTCGTTTTTTTTATTCGAATTTAATACTCAAAGGCTCCCAGCGCCCAATTCATGTATTTTATTAAGACATCACAGTTGAAGATGTCTTAACGGCTCTGGCAGTATTTCAGGAAATTTTAGATTATAGATGTAAATAGTACATATCAACAAAACGTTAAATTATAAACCTAGAAGTAAAAAGTTCGAAATAACTACTTATAATACATATACATAAACATCGTTATATTTTAAAGCTATTTACCATTGACACTTAGTTACTAAAGTTGTAAAATTGTTGATATACAAATTTGGTTTAAGATAGTATTGGCAAATCGCTTGTTTCGGAATACACACCAGACATAGAATCATGGATGGTGGTATATATTAAATACAAAAATAACAGCAACCATGGTAATTAGTACCGACTACGAGTCGTCTTATCTGTAAAATACACCTTTTTATGTATGGCTTTTAAGTATTGAAGAAGCTATTTGAATTATCATTACTGAAATGACTATTTAAAAGGATGATTTGTTTTAAGAACACTATATTGATTGATGTTATCTTGTAATATCGATTAATGTTATAAAATTCATATACTATTTTAAAAGTTTCAAAAAACGTCTAAACGAGTATACTTACAGAAAACATTACCTATTCTGCAGTTCCGGATAAGTACCACTCTGTTCCACTTACTTAATACTAAATCCCAACACTTGCAAATGGTTCACAGTCAAATGCTCAATAACTCACGCGTATCAAAAATAATGTTCATTTCCCTAAAAACATCTCTGTGAGAACGATACACCTGTACTTTTCATAATCTCTACGAAAGTCACTTAAACATATCTTTTCTTTTTAACCGCAGCGATTTGCTGCGCGGCTCCTGCGCAAGACGTAGAAGCCCGGGACTCCTTTCGACACTGAGGGAATGTCCCCTTTCCCGAATTGGCACTGGTTGTGTTAGAAGAAACAAAGAGTTGTCATTACAAGAACTAGGCTGCATTTCACTGTAAGCGGACACTTCACCACACCCGCGAGCCACTTCGCTCCTGAGTTCGGAAGCTTCAAGGGAAGTAATGTCGTCGGAATCCGATTCTTCCTCGTCGGTGTCTAATACTCTGGAAAATGAGAATCTAAGATAGTACAATTTCTGAAAAGGTATTCACTAGGGCACGTCTTCTTTGACGAAAAAATCTATTAGAGTGACATCTCTGGAGGAAAAGAAAAATGCAATAGTTTCTCCTAAGCGTGGCGTATTAGAAAAAAAAATAATAATTTGAGCCTTTATAAAATACTAGTGGACGCCCGCGACTCCGTCCGCGTGGACTACAGAAAAAATAAAAAGTAGCCTATATGTTAAGTGTAAAAAGTAGCCTATATGTTATCGCGGTTGTCGTAAAAAATTAATTCACGTTTGTCCCCTTCCCGTGGGAATTTCGGGAAATCCGTTCCCAGTGCTTCCTCGGGGTCCCAAATAAACATATATGCTCAACTTCAGATTCACATGTTTAACCGTTTTCGTAAAAAATAAATAATTCCCGTTGGTCTCCTTCCCGTGGGAATTTCGGGAAATCCGTTCTAGTGTTTCCTCGCAGTCCCTAATGAACATATATGCCCAATTTCAGCTTCATATGTATAGCGGTTTTCGTAAAAACTATGAATTCCCGTTTGTCCCCTTCCCGTGGGAATTTCGGGAAATCCGTTTTTAGTCCTCCCTCGCTGTCCCCAATGAACATATATGCCCGATTTCAGCTTCATATGTATAGCGGTTTTCGTATAAACTATGAATTCCCGTTTGTCCCCTTCCCGTGGGAATTTCGGGAAATCCGTTTTTAGTCCTCCCTCGCTGTCCCCAATGAACATATATGCCCGATTTCAGCTTCATATGTATAGCGGTTTTCGTAAAAAATATAGAATTCCCGTTGGTCGCCTTCCCGTGGGAATATCGGGAAATTCTTATAGCCTATGTTCATCCAGGTCCAATAAGGATTCTAACGGTGAAAGAATTTTTGAAATCGGTCCAGTAGTTTTTGAGCCTATTCATTACAACCAAACAAACAAAGTTTTCCTCTTTATAATATTAGTGTAGATATGGATTAGTATATTATCACAATCATTTTACAATTGCAAATCATCGCTACATCTACTCAATTACGTGTAATATACCTAAGTAATAAATGCACCTGGTCCTTTACTACCCCACATTGATTTATATTTCGGTATCCAGTTACATCGTTTTAAGATATACCTGTATCTTGGAGTAAATAAGCACTACAGCATATCAACCTCATCGTACCTACTTCATTAAAATTCAATTTACAGCTTCATTAGATAATACTACGCACCTTATTTCGATGTTATTAATTCTTTGTTTTAATTTGGCCTGTTCTTCCCCAACGTCAGATAGCAGTCCTTGTAATCGATTGTCCAGCATTTCGACAGTCATCTCTAACTTATGTACAGTTTCCTCGAGGCTCTGCTGAGTAGTTTGGGCATTTTCAAATACAGTTTCGTCCAACAAGCCATCCTGTAATTATCAATATTTTTCAATTATAAGTCATTTGAATTATTTAATGCAGATTTTTCTATAGCCAGATAATTCTAATGATGACTACGTGATGAACGATGAAATAATTGTATGCTGTATAAAACTTAATCATGACAGATAGGTACAGCATCAACTTTTTTCTATAAGACAGTCAAATATATTTTTTCCTATTTTCTGATTAGGAGGTACCTATATAAAATTGGTGGAAGTATCTAAAAAGTGGGTGTGGTGTCCTTTTTACTAACCTTGCGCAATAGTTGACAGCCTCTAGCAGTAAGCGTAGCTCGAGTATCAGGGTAGTCGGCCAGTGCTTCCCAAAGATCACGTTTGGATAAGCAGAATAAATCAGAGTATCCAAGGGAGCGCACATTCGCTGTTCTACGGTTTCCAGTGCGATTCCCAGCTATTTCTAACACACTCACTTCTCCAAATACAGATCCTGCACTTAAAGTGGCTAGAACTGTTTTATCGTCGTCGGCCACGACTTGTAAACGACCACGTTTCACGATATACATTTCCTTGCCAACATCGCCCTTTCTGCAGATAAAATCGCCGGGACTAAATACTTGAAGGCGCAGTTTTAGTACTAATGCTTCTAGCAGTCCCGGTTCACAATCTTGGAATATAGCCACCTTTCGCAATTCGTCAAGATGTACTGTGATAGCTATTTCAGCTTTAAGTTTATCTGGAAGAGACGACAAAACATTTTCTTCGTCCAACGCCCCACTTTGGGCCCAGGTGTAGGCAAACCATCGGATGACTCTAGCTTCTAAATCTCCGCTAACCTTTCTGAATGCCATGTATTGTTTTACGCCATCCATCTTGTTCTGGAATTCCACTCTCGCCACATTCATATTCGAAATCATCGATCCGATATTACCGACAATCGTAGCGAATATCAGAACTCCGGCCAAGAAATCGGCCACTACAAACAAGTATTCGGCGTCGATTTCCGGCTGAGGGGTCTCTCCAATAGTAGTTAGCGTTAGGGTAGACCAATAAAAGCTATAAATGTATTGATGGGCCAGCGTCTCGTTACGAGTGCCGGTTAGATTATAAACCCAATTGTCTGTTCCGAAGCCGATTGCGTAACTTATGGCGAAATAGAGACACGCATTCCAGTGGATCAATACCAAAATAGCCATAACGACCTAAAAAAAATAATCAAATTATTAACAAGCTTAGGGTACCAATTTAAACATTTTCTGACTTTTTGAGGCTTACCTTGCATATTCTGAAGGCATTGGGGAAGCTAGTGGCCGTTTCCGTCCGGTCGAACCACTCCCACATTCGGGGCAGTCGGAATAGTCGATTCAATCGCACGATAACAGGGCACGGCAGACGATTCTGAAACACAACCAATATTGACTTAGGAATAAAGATGTTAAATGTGTTTGATCGAGTTTTCTGATGTAAGGACGTTATAATAACTGTGATGCATTTAAATTATTGAAATTTAGTTGGAATGAAAGAGCGTAAGTAGATATAATATTAAATTAAAGACATTTATTTGTATATGATCCACACACAACAACAAAGAAATGACACAACATGAACAACATTTTAAAACTTGGAAGGAACAAGTTAAAATAATAATCCCTAAGTATTATCTAAGGTATTATTAACTAAGGGTATACTTCTAAGTACTTTCTACAATGTATCCTATTTCTTTACCCTGGTTTCGAGTTGCTGCTCAAACAAATCAAGTAGAATCGGTTAGTGATTTGATCATGAAAACCTCTAGGTATAAGACAGAAATAGACATGAATGTATAGGTGTATACACAGAACACGTAATATGTATTAGTAGTAACTGTCGAGAAAGTTGGTGTTAAATTATATTTATAGGTATACCGACTTGGCATGTTCTACAAGCCAAAAATACATGGGATTGAGAAAGGACAAAATTAAAATTTGATCTGTAAATATACTAACGTAATCACATGTGCCTGGACTCCACCAGTAGTAAGTCAAATCGGTAGGTAGTAGAGATATCAGGTCATATCTCCAAGCGTCTGAATTAAGGTAGTTCATCCTTAACATTTTAGCCTCTTTCACCATGAGACCTTGCTCGAGATAACCTGTGGAAAAAATGTGCATGAGGCTATATATTATGTACTATCACTAACGTACTAACACTAACGAGAAAATGAGAATACTGGACCTTGATATCTTAGTACCTGTACTATACAATAAAAAATAGACAAGACCACAGACCTATTAATTTTAATCATTGAACAATAACTAATGAAAAGAAAATGCAATGAGAAGCTTAGGAAGCAATACCAAAAAATGTGCCACATAACTACCGGAACTGTGCATATCGCGTAAGAAAGAAACAGGTCAATATTTACGATTAGGGATTGTTCACCACCATCTGTTAGGTTACGTTAGGTTTTTTCCCAAAACATATATAAAAAATATCTCGCTAGGCAATTTCTCAAAAATACAAATCTGATCAAACAATGACTAGAATATTTGGACAAGAGTTTATGGCCGAATGGTCTGCAAAAAAATACATGTAAGGCCCGATAGTGGATGAATAACATTTGGAAACTTAAACTATCAGAAAAGTACAAAATCCATAAATCCAGGTCAATGCTCTCAGTTTTATCGTGAAATACAATAAGCATTACACGTTATGTAAAAACCTCCAAGTGACCTTACGATTGATAGATGGATTCGCAAGCGATACGCAAATTGCAATGTTTGAACGGAAAAAGCGACAAGGCACGGTCAGTCTGTACACATGTTAGCTAAATTTGATGGCGCGAGGTGCGGCCGTGCGTGTGCTGTGAGTCAATATGGACGAGCTGTTTGATTCGCTTCGAGCACAACCTTATCACGTCCAGGAAGTATGTATTAGCCATGGGGCATCAATAAATCATCACGTAGAAGCACTTAGATATTCTAGTTAATGGTTTTGAATGTAACCCATCTGTCTGAGAATGGCGACTGTTTGAATTTGCTAAGTCCATGCCACAGTAAAGCGAATTTTAATAACGCAATAAAACATTGTTAAAATATCATGGACAATAGCAGTTAATTATTTTTATGGGTTTAGCTTTGGGAGATATTTGTAGAGGATTTTACTCTTCTTCCAATTCCATATTTTCCGAAAGATAATTTGTCTACCCGTTTTGCAGATATACGTTTCAAACTTTATAACACATTGCTTTTCACGTGATATAATACCAATAAAATATCGCACTTGTGTGATCGTGTGTTAATAACCGTTATTGCGATCTGAATGACGCATAGGTAACATTAAAGCTCTAGTACTCGTATGCCACAGGTGGTAGCGTCGTAACTATCTACGCGGATAAGCAAATAACTTGAGTAAATTTCAGATGATTTAGCTTTACTATGTTGTAAAAGTATGTCGCTCTATTACAGATTTCCATTATACAAGTCGGTGGGCGTTATTGAAAAGGGGACTGGAGATCGTAACTTTGATGGCAATGGTAATTGATCAGGTTTACAAAATTTTAACTGTAATTGCTGGTATTAACACATATGATTGAATTGTTTATGACATTCATTTACATTGTGGATACATGATCCACCATGACACAGTTCATATAACTACTCCGGTGGACAGACAGTCTAACTATGACATACATATATACCACGTATATTTTGCTGTTAATTGTCCTTTAAATAGTGTTTAACGCGTGTTAATTTGGATGTGGTTTTGTACTATGTTTAATTACAAAAACATTAGACTATGCCTTGTTAAACGAGTGTGTAACTTCAGACTAGGTTTTAAGGCATATAATTTTTATTTCCTGCCATAAATATACAGATATAAAAAATTACAAGTTTATTCATGCGTTCAGGTAAACCGTAGTATAATAAAACCAAGTCAAAGAAACCCATAGATTACCTCAAGAAACGGTAATAATAAACCAGCTGTAAACATTACTTACAATGGGGGTAGAAATCAGCAAACCGTAAAAGGCAGAACACCGAGAGATTCGTTCACACGTTCTCGACTTCTGACTGGATATTAAACCGAATTGTGTACCTAAATACATTGTTTCTATCCATGGTTAAATAAGATCAAGTTTCTGTTAAAATACGTAAAATAATAACGTTACTTCTATGCTGCTCTGGGAGTGAAAAAAAAAACGTATAACACTACAGCTGCTTCCCTTCCCGGGCATACTGTACAAGTCAGTAGAGGGACAAGAGGGTCTTGATGTTTTGTAGGCGATGGGCTGACCACCTGTCACTACTAACCGAACTTGTACATCTCAACTATACCCTCAAAATTGGCCAGAAGTGGCATCATGTGGTTCTATCGGCCCTTTTGATTTAATTCGAATTTTGATTAACACTATCTAGTATTATTTTTAAAAATCCTTCCATTAAACAAATAGCGTTTATTCAAAATAATTTCACAACAAAGCGCATTATAGATAAATTATTTTTTAAACTCGCGCGTGTAACTTTTATAGGAGAACTGATCATTCTTTTTTAAAATCACTAGGTACTATCACAAAACAAAGTCGCCTCCAGCTGACTCTCTGTATGCTTAGATCTTTCAAACTACGCAACGGATTATGATGTGATTTTTTTAAGTAGATAGAGTGATTCAAGAGGAAGGTTTAATATGTAGATGTCAGCACTGCACCCGTGCAAAACCGGGGCGGGTCGCTAGTATTAATTTACATGCTACGCACAAAGTAACAAACAATTTTAATTCCGGTAGTAACGTAGCATGTGTCGAACTACCATGGGAATAAACCTATACTGATACAATTCATTAGCTAAATGCATAATCCCAGCTTTGTGTTTCAGGCTTTGTATTCCAAATCAGGTTTTACACGAGATTTGCTGCACTGAAATGCGCATGTATTTTCCTAGGGGATACTAGGTAGTAGTGCTAAATCCTCCAGCCTCTCTTAAAATTTAAATGATTGCTAAAACATTTTATGTGTCTGTTTTGATAACTTTCGTTTTCATCTCTTTTTGTAAAGGAGTTTGAATTTTGGGTTCTCAGACAATTTCTCAAATTTTTTACAGTATCTAGAAACAAGTGTAAATAGACACTAGCTCATGTCTCACAGATAAGGCAGGCTTTACCATCAGTTTACACATCATCCTAGGCTTAGCCGTAAGCCCTTATCCCTTTCTATGTTACACATATACTTTCTTGTTCTGGATAGTCCAGGAACTGTATCTTTAAGTTTAAGGGTAGGTACATTAAGGCAAGATTTTCGATGATAAAGTCCTCAAGTAAATGGGCAAAAAGAAGAAAACGCAGATAATATTACGAGCATTCTCTAGTATGGTAGGTATATATCAAAACCTTTGAAATTCAGAAGCCATGTGTATATGTATGAACGTACCACCTACGTATTGCTTCACAGTTTTTGCGTCATCAACGTGGAGCCGTCAATACTCATTTGGATAAACAATCTTGGAGTAGGAACGTGTAGAGATGTTCAAATATGTTGGTAGCAAAAATGTATTAAACAGTATGGCTCGTTTCTCCACTAGACGACACGACCCCGACATGGCCCCATACTAGTTGACGAAAAGCCGTGGTCGTGTCGTGGCCGAGTGATGATGGCGAGATCAGTCGTGTCAGACGAGGGCACGTACCCCGCGCCACCCACCATCATAACGATAAGTTCTACAATATCTAGAGAAAAAGTGATGCCATGAGGTGATGGATGATGGTAGAAGTCAAATTCTGACGACAGTAGTCCTTGTTAAACAACATTGGCGGACATATTGTTATCAAGTCCTTTTTGTAACTCGTTCATAAACTGACATGGGGAAGTACCGAGATGTATTTACAAGCAGTAACTCATGCCAGGGGTAGTGCAAGCTAATCGATTCTACTTTTTACGTTTCCATCGCGGTTACGTTACGTAGGTGACATAGTTTGATACTAGATGTTGGAACAAGGATCGTAAAAAAGGTAACATGTGTAAGGAGTATCAAAGCATAACATTAGTAATTTAATGACATAATACTCTACATTCTAATCAAGAGTTAAAATTACTCTATGCTCAATTCCAAACTCATTTATACATGATCGTCATCTCTTGCTACGTTATTAACTAATTAATAATATATTTGTATAGAATCCTCACAAAATATTTATACAACAGAAACACAGAAGAAAAGCAAAGTCTTGTGAAAATCACAACTTCGGATGATAGAGATTTTAAAAACATGACCAGATTATTACAATTTCATGAAAATATAATTTAAAAAAATATGTACCTATCTGCTATCTTATGAACTAAAATGAAATCTCACAACACACATTCGCAAGAGCTGTACGTAAGTGTATGGTATAAGCTACTAGACTACTAGAATATTGTATTATCTATCAGACAATGAAAACACAACGCTAGCAGCCACAGCGAACCTTCGCGGAAATCGCAAGCGTCAATACTATTGGAAACGCTTTAGTATGTAAAGATAACAATAAGTCTACAAACAAACAAAATATGATTGTTACTGTTTGATATATCGTAAGGCGTACGTCTTAACCACTGGGCTAACATCACCGCTTATTTCCTTTAAGATCATCCTACCTTCATGCACGTGGACCACCGTGTCTGCGACGTAGATAGCATCGCAAAGGTAGTCGAGGACGAACCACAGCACCGTCAGGTTGTCCAGCTCCCAGAACACCGCTCTTCCAATGACGAACACCACGTTGTACAGTATTGCCAGGGACACCACTGCTAGCCACTGCAGGCAAATGTCAATAATAATAATGGTCACATAAAGTACTCCTAAGTAAAAATCATAGAAGTTACCCCACAGAATATCTCATTACAATTAACTATGCAGGCCGCTTCCGACCGGTTGGAGTGGAGGTTGTTGGAGGTGGCCTATGTTCAGCAGTGGACTTCTCATGGCTGAGAATGATGATGGTGGTTCATCTCTTATTAGTGTCATTGTTATATGGCATAAGACAGTTTGTGATATAGGACAATACCTCCTACAATGCCTATCTAGAAGACAACATGTCAATTGATATCTTTGGGATTGAGCTCTTTTGATAATAGAATCTAGACTAAAGGAAATAATATTAGATTAGGTTGGCATTATTAAAAAAATCAAATCTAAAGTACTGTTTGAAAATGTATGGAATATTATTTTTGTAATACGGAGTAAATCCAGCTGAATCACCATTATGTAAATATAACTTAAACCCTGGATATAAATAAGCCAATTCTCGATGAAAATGTTCTCTCTAAATTTCTAATTACCTCGTTAGTCAAACAGTCTATTTTTAACCGACTTCAAAAAAGTCTCTCAATTCGTCTGTATAGGTATGTATAGGTATAGGTATAATATTTTTAGAGGTTCTCAATTCATCTGTATGTAGGTATATATATTTTTTTTATGTATGTTCACCGATATTTCCGTCAATTATAAACGGATTTCAAAATTTTTTTTTGTTGTATAGAGTTCACTTCTGAGGTGGTCCCATTTTCACCAGGTCAGGGTCTGATGATGGGACCCAGGAGAAATCTAGGGCAACCACCGAAAATTGTATGCTCGTATGGTGCTTTTTAACCGTTTTCAAAAAAAGGAGGAGGTTCTCAATTCGTCTGTATGTATAATATTTTTTTTGTTACGTAATCATGTCTTACTCAGGTATATGCTTCAGGGTGTCAATATCTAATGCTGCTGTGCTGATGATGAAGCTACAGAACTCCTTAACGGTTAGGAGTTGGGATACAGTACTGCAATTGGTCGATGGAAACTATTTAGTAGTATGTAGGGCTGACGTGTTACTTGAATCAACATCTGATGCTGCTGTGCTGATGATGAAGCTATAGAATTCCACAGTACTGCAATTGGTCGATGGAAACTATTTAGTAGTATGTAGGGCAAACGTGTAACTCGTATCAACATCTGATGCTGCTGTGCTGATGATGAAGCTACAGAACTCCTTAACGGTTAGGAGTTGGGAGACAGTACTGCAATTGGTCGATGAAAACTATTTAGTAGTATGTAGGGCTAACGTGTTACTTGAATCAATATCTGATGCTGCTGTGCTGACGATGAAGCTATAGAACTCCTTAACGGTTAGGAGTCGGGAGACAGTACTGCAATTGGTCGATGGAAACTATTTAGTAGTATGTAGGGCTAACGTGTTACTTGAATCAACATCTGATTCTGCTGTGCTGATGATAAAGCTACAGAACTCCTTAACGGTTAGGAGTTGGGAGACAGTACTGCAATTGGTCAATGGAAATTATATAGTAGTATGAAGGGCTAACTTGTTGTTTGTGAGGTATACTTGAATCAACATCTGATGCTGCTGTGCTGATGGTCAAGCTACAGAACTCCTTAACGGTTAGGAGTTAGGGGACAGTACTGCAATTGGTCGATGGAAACTATATATGTAGGGCTAACGTGTTACTTATACGGGTAGGTACTACTCCTGAGATGGTAACTATGAATATTAGGTATTTAATATGTATTAAGTAGATAAATTAGTTACGTTATTTATCGCTTTTTAGTTAAAGTTTGAAGTGGGTAATTTTTTTTTTAAGTTAGTTTTTAGATAAAGAGTTTTCCGGTAGGCAACAGGTAATACCACCATTATAGGTACTTTCAAATGATAGGTATTTTGACTCTGTAATTACAAATTGATTGGTGATTCTTCTATAAATAAGGAGCTTGAATGTGGGAAATCAGAAATTTAGAAGATTAGTGACGTGTCCAAAATATTGTCAGCCAGCCATTGGTCTATACGTAAGGTAACCAAAAGTATCAAGTACTTACATGATAATGCGAAGGTAATGTAGGGTCGAAAGCGAGTTTCAGCCCGCATAGCAGCTTCGACGGAGTAGCCTGGTACATCGGCTCATCAGGGTCGTTGAAAGCCTGGGCAGCGAATTTGTCTAGAAACCAGTCGGGTTGCTTTGATTTGTTCTCGCTGATTCGGTATCGAAGGTTGTCAGTGATCTTGGAGTATTGACGTCGAAACCAGCTCCTTCCGTTCGCTTCACCGACCATCTGAGGAATGGAACATGTGTTTAGTTCACTGCTATCCTGGTACTTGAAATGCTCGTTTGATTAATTAATTTATTCTGTTAATAAACATATTCTGCAGTTTCTTAAATCGGAGAGGACAATCTTTGTTACGGTCTGTCATGCAGGTGTTTCAGGGCTTTGTGGCCGCCAAAATGTAACTTAAGGGAAGGTGGGGTAATTGAGAACGGCGGGTAATTGAGAACAGTTGAATATCAAATAAACCCCCCGTACTACATCGCCCGCACACATCTAAGCTGATGCGCTTGCCAGCCCTTAGTATGCCCGCAAAAGTGCGAGTGAGAAGATGCACGCATTTCGTCACGGTGAGTCTAATAATCTTTTACGTAATTTTGTTACAATTTTTGTCGCATGTAAATATCAGCACAAAAAGGATATTTTTGAGGTTAATGACAACATATTTTGTTGCCATCTTACATGTACTATCAGTTTATAAATTCCAAGTAGTTTTAAGTTCACCGCCACTAATATTGCGAGTAACGGTCATTTTGTTTCGACTTTCCAAGTTCGGATAATTAGGAACGTTGCGTTATTGCGTTATGTGCGTCATTTGCAATACCTGGGCACATGATAAATTACGTTACGTGTGATTTGTGCTAAACTAAATAATTATAGCATCTAATTATTAAGACTTAATTATGTCGTTCGCAATTACCCCATATGGTTCGTGTCTCCACCGCGGACTGATCTCAATTACCCCACACGATATCGGGTAAATACGAACACCAATGTTTTTTATTTTCTTAATTTTTTTTATTATAAATATTATTTCCAAAAGTTTTGAGTTAATTTCTTTGTCGCTGGATAAGTAACGTTCCTGTTGCAATAAAAGTTGATTACATTTATGACTTTCTTTTATTATTTTACAGGGTTGTAAGTTAGGTGTTCCCAAATACCCCACTTTCCCCTATCATGGTTTTGATCACTTAAAGATTAATTATCACAGACTATTTATTTATCATCTCACTCGGGTGATTTTTTTTCATTTTCTTAATAATATTCATAATTTATTATAAATGTTAATGATAGTCTCATGGATATAGTAGAAATTGTCATTACGAGTACTAAATCCCTTAGCTTAGAAAGATGATTAAGCATTCCGAGAGATAGAACTGAAAGATCTGATCCTACATAATTAAGTAATGTCATAATGTTGATACCTACTTATAAATAAATAAATAAAGAGTGTATAGTTTAGATGCCTTTTCGAGAAAAATGGCCATACCTTTCAAACAAATGCTAGGGCGTAATTAGAATATTAATTTAGTTAAATTTAGTTAAAATTTATTATCATTGGTCATTTTATAATATGATCAAATCGATTTCATGATATAGGTAATACGTGCATTGTAGGTACCTACGTGCTGGCAAAACAGATTCTAAAAGCACAAACCTAATAAGTTTAGAAATTCTTTGAATATTAGCCATTTCGTCTCTCATCATTTTATAGCCCTATAACTGGGCATTTAATCATCTCGAGCCATGAAAGTAATATAAAACCAACTTCTCTTTATGGATGCTGAAGGATTACGACGTCAAGCCTTGTAGGTACACATTTAAAATATTTTCATTGTTATGTGTGCGTTTGTTATTTTCTAATCGAGAGTAACGACTGCGCCAGAAGAACGGCTGCGTTTTTTTGTTAAAGAATTTTTTGTTACGTAATTAGTAAAAGTGCTGCAAATTACAAAAGCTTAAGAAATTTTCAGCATATCCTGAAATTAAATCTTCAATTGTTTTATTTATTTGGAATAAAAAACCAATCTTGATTAAAACTGGTTTTGTGAAGTCAACAATTGTTGCCCCATTCTCGTAGTGCCCAATCTTCCGTTTGTACTATGATTGATGTGAATTTACTACACCGAAGAAAACACGAGAAAATCAACTGTAACATAATATAGTCAAGATGCCTACGTAATTAAAATGCAAACGTTGACGCTATGACATCATATATCTCTATTATATATAAGTTTTACAGTGATAATAATAAACGTAGCTCATGTAGCTATATCAAATGACATCAAATGTTTAGAAAGTGGCTCATTAGCGTTATATGGAGTTGGTACCGTCAGCACCATTGTATCATGAAAATATGCTATTAAGAGGACCCAATATTCTTTTATATATTTTTTTTAAACTTTGGGTTTGTTCAACGTTTGTAGATTAGGAGAAAAAGACTTTTTATAAATGTTAACTAGGTAATGTGGTCAATTAGAATCGATACCGTTAAATTTAAACATAAACTTAAAACCGCTCTCTAAAGCCAAAGCCCTCTCCGTTCTTGATGTAAATGGCTGAGATTGAAAGGGATATGTAGAACGAATTTTAAATTTAGGTTTAAGTGTGAAAATATATATTATAAAAATTAATAAAGAAATGAAAAAAAAATTCACCCGAGTGAGATTTGAATTCACGACCACTAACTAAGTGTGAAAGTCAGGACCGACCACATTGTCTGCACTTCACCGGATTCTGAAGGCTAACTAAATGACAACGTTATTAACTTATTACCTTTCAAGAGAATGATTTTGATTATTGTGTGCAGATTGTGAATAGTTTTGGCTAGGCCACGGTGTGGATCATTTGACAGCGTTTATGGTTTTTAAAAATAAGACATAATCTCTTCATATTCAATGTCTACCTATCTATACAGGATGATTTTTGGTCGTCAACGTTCCCGAAAACTACGGAATCTCCTGATCATCACGATCATTTTTCTCCATGGAAGCATACCTGGGAAGTGTCTGGTTTCCAAAATATTAGGGTCCAAAGTTGAGTAAATAGACTGCGTTTTTCTGCATAAATGCACATAGACGCGCGTAGCAGGATTTTTTCACGAAAAATAATTAATATCGGTCTATAAAAAAACTAACATAAACACTAGACACTATAAATTTCGCACAATCAAGGAATTAAAAAATAAATTAAAAAAAAAAAAATCCCAGCATTTTTTTTGGCATAAACTTACTTTATTTGATGTATAGAGTACGTACCCTTCGTTAAGGGTGGCCACAAAAAACACCCTGTATAAATTTCGCATGATCAAGGAATTAAAAAAAAATAATGCTGGGATTTTTTTTTTTTTTTGATTTTTTTTTAATTACTTGATCGGGCGAAATTTATAGTGTCTAGTGTTTATGTTGTACTTTTTTATAGACAGATATTAACTATTTTTCGTGAAAAAATCTTGCTACACGCGTCTATGTGCATTTATGCAGAAAAACGCAGTCTATTTACTCAACTTTGGACCCTAATATTTTGGAAACCAGACACTTCCCAGGTATGCTTCCATGGAGAAATATGATCGTGATGACGAGGAGATTCCGTAGTTTTCGGGAACGTTGACGACCAAAAATCACCCTGTATAGGTAGATATATCTATATGTTATCTTATCTTATCGTACATATAATAAAATGTAACGGATCGCTGTCTGTACATGGAAGATATATGAGAAAAAATATTATAGGAGACCTTTATCAACGCAATAGTCCTTAATCTAATGATTTTTGGAATTTTTGTCTGTTTGTCTGTGCATTTGTGTACGCTAATCTCAGAAACGGCTGAACCGATTTCGATGCAATTTTCAGGTATATATTGTGACAGGTCCTTTTTATCCCGAGAAAATGTTTTTATCCCGGATAATTTGGACATTTTATTTTTTCTGCAGTCCACGCGGACGGAGTTCCACTACACCATGGTTTAAATTGATTGTTAAATGTTTTTGATATTTTATTTAGAAAAGATGTTTACCTTTTCTCGGCCATTTTGGCATTTGCTTTAAATTAAAAAGGAAACCTTTTAGCGGACCTTGACCTGACCCGGAGAATTATTCTTCACCGGTAGTTAAAATTCAAACGATTTTAAACCTGTATCTTTCTTCGGGTTTTTTAAGGAAAAAATATAATTTCTTTACGACTTTTAAACTTTTAAATGACTTCACTGAACAATAATGTTTACGAGGCTACTCTGTAATACATTTTAATTGTCGTTTCCGCGACCGACCGTAAAGTCATGGAAGTTTTATTCAATAAGCGATTTTCCTGAAAATAAAAATTACCTGCTAACGGTGTTTTAAATTAGTTGTTGGTCACTGAAAACTAGTATAAATATTTGGTTTTTTATTACAGACTAGCTTTCACTTTCATTCTGCTGATGTCAAGGATAAGTTTAAATAATAGAGAGCCCCTAGTCTGTAATAATATGACACCTACTAAAGTGCATACAAGATCTCAATAGTATCTAAGAAGTTAATTGAAGACAACATCAAAGTTGAAGGCGAACGGATTTAGTACCCAAGTTACTGGCACAAAGCAATAAGAGAAATTCATATGAAAAGTACTACCTACTGATACACCTACCTAGTCATACTAACATTATTGTACTAAGTGGTAACGTTTGCAACTTTCCAAAATTTTCAATCAGCATGGTATAACTACACTCCAACTTCGATTATATCACCTCTTTACAAGAACAATGTGATATCTCACAAAGAGTGGCTTACAAAATATCACGTTGTTCTTGCAAAGACGCGATATGGTACACTCTAAGAACGATAATATTGCGTTTCTCCCGATACGAAATTCGGGAAACCCATTCTTTTCGGATGCCTACGTCATACAAAGAATACAACCTCCAAATGCAAGTTTCAATCAGCATTTTAAACTGTGCGTGGATCACTCAGTCATGATAAAAGCATTTTATATATAGAGATAATATGTGCTAGCAGATTGTGGCTGAAAGATATAGAACACAATCAATACACAACGTTGTACGGAACTCGTCAAACGGATATTCCATTTGCAAAAGTCATTAAACGCCACAAATAAAATGAGCCCCTAGTCCTTCATTTAAAATTAGCATCCACTAAAGAAAAATCGATGTGAAACGCGACCTAAGTCGTGTAATTAGAGTAGAAATTGTCTTATCTAATGCAATATCCCTTGTATAAATAGAGTATTAGGTAAAACATTAAGTTTTGGTAAGGCAAGTTCAAGTTCTGAGAGGTAGATTCAATTACTACCAGATAAACCACATAGGTTATTATTTTATTATGAGCTTTTTTTTTCTTTTCAATAGGACAATATCAGATAGTAAAATTTCTTGAAAAATAAGTTAGGTAGTATCTAATACCTCCCTATATGATAAGAAAACGTAAAGTTTTATGACTGCTAGGTATGTATTAATTGTAGATAGCAAAATATTATAGACGTGTCAAACGATGATGAAAGCATGACTTCAAAACTAATTAAAAGCAAAATATTGAAACCCAATCAACATAAAAGCTCTTCGGGCCGTATGGAAATGCAATGCAAGCAATTAAAAATACTCAGCGGAGCATATTTGCTTCGAGCTTTACTCTGTACTCATACACTCTGTACTCTGTACATGTTACAATATTCCATTTACAATGTTATTTTCACGGTCCATTTAATTATTTTACTTTGTATGATGAAATACTATTTTATTAATAGATTTAAACAAGGTTCTAACGAGCTTTTTATGTCACGTTTCGAATTTAGCGAGCTCAACATCTCACCTGTCCCACTCCACTCCTTAACCCCATCTTCTGTATCGTATAAACGGGCGTCATCGTAGGCATCGCTGCTATTCTCTCACAAAAGTTCACCTTTTACATTTCACTCTTTTCATCACCAGTCTTCAAACGAAATAGAATCATTAAGACGCGTCGTCAAACATCAGAGATCAGTATCGAAGTAATTGTTAGAAGGTTGGGTCACGATACCGAGTTAGCACGAACTTCAATTAAAGGAATTTAGTTAACACGACTAATAGGAAGGGAAACGATGAGTCGTCAATTAATTAAGATACTGTCACAGTAAAAAAGGAACAAACATATTTTTCTGAGCACACTTGTTGGTTTCACGTCTGGGCTCGGAATGAGGACAGGTCCAAAATTGATAGATAGTCTGTGCGTGTCCAAGGTAGTGTTTGAAACAATAGGCCATGAAGAGGAGCCACTTCCCGGTGGTTTCGTTTATGACACTAGCGCGGGCTTCCGTTGTAAATACTGGTGCCCGCCCGCCGCCAACGTAATACACTTAATTGCCCCTTTAAAAGTTAATGGCATTAACTTGATCATGTTGCGGTGTTCCATCATAATTACATGGCTGTTTGCTTAGGCTTTCCCCTATCTACATAGCGTTTGTGGAAAACTATGTTCGATGAATTCTGTTTATACCTATTTTATTAAAATAGTGATATTAATACATCATACTTCATTCATTTAACGGTACGGTTAAGTTATCGCGATAGATTTTGCTAAGCAAAATTCTTGTACTCATTCCTATCGTTAGTAGGTAAACTGGAAGTTGTATCCACGATACGATATGTATTTATTCAAGAAGAAGTTGGGATGTTAGGCTTTTAGATACCAAATCTTCCGTTTGTTACGAGAACTTTCGAAGTGGTGCTTAAACTATTTGTATGTGAGTGTGTTTTGATGTTCATCTGTCTGAGCATTCACTATATCCGATAAGAATAAGGAATTGTTTTGGTCACACCTTAGGCTACGATATATTATCCTAAGTTATAAGAATAAATGTTTTTACGAATAAATTTCAGGACTATTGAACTTGGCACCCATTTAGATATCACTTCTTTTGTCGTTGGAACTTGGCTCTCATTTCACATTAATATTTTTTCTGAGATTTATTTTATTTGTCAGCATTATTATAAAATTTATTTTAGTATTTCTTTATCAAATTGGCTGTATCTAAAGAAAAATATT
Organism: Carposina sasakii; assembly: GCA_014607495.2. NCBI lineage: Eukaryota > Metazoa > Arthropoda > Insecta > Lepidoptera > Carposinidae > Carposina > Carposina sasakii. Next base: position 5,693,617 of record CP053148.1, read on the forward strand.
GACTCCTCCATCATTTAGTTATAATGAGAAAATCTTTCTTTGTTGTGATCTTTGAAGTTCCGATACTTATCGATGTTTGTTTATTGACAAAAAACTAAACTTTTAAATCTGCTTAATGTCACAAAAGAATTTTACGTATTTTTCTAAAGTTATTCTGAAATCTGCTTGAGTTGTCTTGCTTAGTCCTTATATAATTACGTCTTTAATATGGTCTTCATGTAGGTACTGTTTCTACTAGCATTAATCATGAATATAAGTCTCACTTTTCCGGTAAATGGTTTTTATTATACCTATAATACAGAAAACAGCTGCATCTTCCGTGTATGTCGTACCTAAGAGTTGACTCTCTTACCGCCCAGTCCGATGAGCTAGCAACTTATTACTGATTATTTACATCTGCTTAAGTAGCATGACCTGCGAAAAACGATATGATAAACCGATTTATCGACATTTAGCCTGTCAAAATACGATAAACATAGCCGCCATGATGAAATTTGTATAGAGACGATACGATATCCACGATGCGTGGTTATGCTAGGGGGGCTGACCCCGCTATGCTTAACGTGGCTGAGGGATCTTTTTTATGATCCTGCAGTCTGGCTACGCCATTTCGAGAATACGTACCTACAATGCACGCTTTACGTATTAGATGTTACCAGAAGCTCAATTTCTTTAAAAAAAATAAAGTTGAACACATTCAAAGTCCCAAAACTTTAAATAAATCAAATCTTCATTTATCAAAATCCTTTCACCTATGTTATAGCAAATATTTTTACAATGGACGTAGTTATAAAAAAAAATATCCTGGCCAATTCCACCCACGTCCTCAATAATCCATTTCAAAATGGACATCATTACAAGCATTCTAAATATAGACTCAAGTTCATTATTAAGGATGTAGCACCTCTACAAATGGCTGAATGCCCTCTTCGCGACCTTCGTGCTCGGTGTGCGTGCGCGTGCGCTGCGGCCGTGAACCTGGACCTGAAGGCCCGCTGTAGTGGAACCTCGGGTCTGTCATGTCCCTTGAACACAGCCCTGAGGGCCCAGCGTGAGGGACTGAGTTCGAGAGGGTGAAGACTTTCCCATCGCGATATCTGTAAATATGAAAGATATTAATTACCGGCCTAATTATGTAACTTGCGGCCGGTCGCAATATTTCGCAATAGTTACTGTAAAAATATGCGAATCGTAGGTATTATCCTACTAGTTTAGCTAATTAATACTATCTTAAATATATCAGGATAATATCTATTAGATAATTGAAATTCTTGAATGAGCTTCTTCAAAATTTTATTTTTGACTTGGATTTGCTTCTGCCCCTAAATTACAAAGACGCTTGGAAATATTCAATAATAAAATAAAGAATTAGATGTTCTTCAGTGGTAAAAAGATTTTGTAAATGTATCGATTTCTTCATTCAACAAATATATAAAAAATATCAATTTCGATCGTCAAAGTCAATCCCGATTTGTAGGGCCAAGGTCATTCACGACTAGAGTCCTCTTAAATTGCCTACTAGTTGCAAGTTATGAAATAAGTCTACTGGAACTACCTGTTACTTCACATCATCGCATCGTTCAGTTATTTGCTTAGCGATCTGTGAAGCGACAATAATTCACTTAAATTTTAAAATAATATAAAGTTTCTTCATCTAAATAAATTCTAACAGAAATCCACCTTCAACTACTACATATGTATGTAGTTAGGTTCTATAAATTAGATAACAGAAAAATCATGAAAAGAGATACTGAATGCAGTTAACCAAAGAATTGCCGTGAGTAATAAGATACACTTACTTATGTATAAACAACCTTCCTAAAGTTTCCATTTCCGTTCTGTTTCCACTTTCGGAATGTATGAAAGGCCTGACATAGTCGAATATTTTCACCTTCCGACACGTGGAAATATAAGACAAAAGAGAAATTGAATCCGATAGCGAGTGTTCATTCTAAAAACTCATTTCAAAAGAAAACTTCCAAGCAAGAAAAATCCTTAACTTGGATTGTCTGTGTATATAAACATAAAAAAGTTAATGAATTTAAAAAAATCATGTTTACCTTAATTATTATTTGTTTATTAAATCATTCCTTGACCTTGCCGATTGATGGCACAAGGGTAGGTATAAAGGGTGTCTTTTAACCGACTTCAAAAAAGAGAGGTTATCAATTCGCCTGTATGTTTTTTTATGTGTGTTACCTCAGAACTCCGTCATTTATGAACCGATTTAATTTTTTTCATAGTTTGTCATGGTATGCTTCCAAGTTGGTCCCATATTCACCATGTCAGGATCTGATGATGGGATTTTGGAGAAATCGAGGGCAATCCTCAAATATTGTAGGCACATGTAGTCCGTTTTTATACTTTTACTTAGCGTTTTGATCACCTACATATAAAACATAACATCTGATGAGAATTTTGGTCAGCTACATATAATATAAAGGAAACGAGGGTCTGATGATGGAGCCGCTGAAAAACAGATAGTGGGACTTTTTAGTAACAAAATCCCCCTATTGCAGGGGGAGGCCTACGTCCAGTAGTGGACTGCAATAGGCTTATGAAGATGAAGATAATTGTGTTAAGTTGTGAAATTATATGTTGCGTTAAGCCGTGTCCGAAGTAAGATGGTTATAGGAATAACGAGATGACGGATAATAGAGATGAATAAAAGAAGAGTACCTACATATTGCACCGACCCCAAATGATTGGGAACATGGCAGCAAGAAGGAGTGTAATTATATGTTGCTTATATTGTCAGACATAAAGTTTCGAAGCCTAGTCATTTCTCTCTTTTGTCATGTGGCCTATTTAATCATTTGCTGGCATATAAATCTGACAATATTATGCCTTCTAAACTTCGTACACGGCTTAACGCAATATATATTTGCCCTTTAGTAAAATTTTACTTTAGTAAGCTCGAGTCTTGGGAGAAAGTCGGTTTTTCGTTTAAAAAAAATATTAATAACAAAATCCCTCTATGGCAAGTAAAGTCTTCGTGTAATCGAGAGGCCATATCAGATATGAATCACAATTAACACCAACACGAGCGCAAAATTTTGTAATAAAAGGTAGCCTATTCTTCTTTACAAAAAATCTTGACATTATTGCTATTAGACTTTTTAGAGTTACTAGAAACCTGTTCGTCCAGGAGGCTTAGACGTTATGATGGCCAGCAACGAAGTTTCGATAACTTTACGATCTTCGCTGTCGCTTATAAAATTATTGCATTGCCTAAGTTGGCTTAAGTCCCAGGGGGTGGTCATGAGCCCCATGACCCCATGGATCCGCGCTTGGTGAAAAGCCTAACAAAAGCCGGACAGGCCGGCCAACGTTAATTTTGGTCGGACACACGACCAAAAAGCCTGTCTCTGTCCGGGTTTATCCGGACGCCTGGCAACCCTGCTCATAGGGGAGGAAGTCGGTTAAATTTTATTTTTTTATTTATGTATATTTTTCTAATAACTTCATCAAGAGGAAAAATAACAATATTTCCATTGAATTGAGCTTTTACTCAGTGTAGTGTGAATATTATAAAATTCTATCCTGTGCGTAGGATGATACAGTGCAATTGAATTATATAGTCATTTACAGAAAGTGTTAGACTGAAATGTGGAAAGCAATTTTATACTTAACTAATATAAAAACCAGTATATTAATAGCAACACATTGGTCATCTTGTTAGTTGGATATAAACTGAGGAGTGAAGGTAGTAACCTAACTTAGGAATTTAGACGGAAATCTAAATGATTAAAAGAGCAAAAATACAATAGAAAGTAAGAAACCCTGATCAAGTCAGGGAAGGCTGCTGATTTAAAAAAAAAGACATGATAACCAAGGATGATGACGGCTGATAGAGTTTAATGAAGATGATGATGAATTTCCGCTAACACTTACGCATATAAATCATCATCGGAGTCATTCGCCGAGGAGTTTCGTTTATGCATAGCTTGTCGGGAATCTCCTCTGGCCGCAGCTATGATGTAGGCCCACATCGCTGGGACCACACCAAAGGCCACTGAAAATAAAACAAGATCTGGGAATTATTGTTTCATCACTTGGAGATTACTTCCACGACCCGGAGAGATCAGGTGCAGGATAAACTTATAATTTTACCTACTAGTACTATATTCTCTCATATTTCGCCCATTTTTTAATTTAATACTTAGTTAAAAATGAAACGATGCCTAAATGATAAGTAAGGTACCATATACCGCCAGCTTATAAAAAATCACTCCCATATTGATACGAAGCAGAACCAGTGAATTAGGTTAGATAGCTCAATTGATTTATTTTAATAACCGGCATGATAACAGTATTGGCTGATAAGACTGCCTACTATTTATCAAAATTCTATGCTTATACTCGATGTTGGCCGTGACTTTCAGGTGGCCTTTATGGTAATTATGGTATGGTAAATAAATAAGCGCTTATAGGTAATCAGCATCCGAAACTATCGTCAAATTCGCTTTAGTTGTTTGGTAGTCCCAACGTAGTTAGGTTTGTGGGTTTATGTTCATGTACGGATTTTAATGTTGTAAAATTGTCTCGTGTTTAGGAAAGCACGTAAAACTGTTGGTCCTGCACCTAAACTCTCTCCAGTCATATCGGTTCTCCGTCCTATCGGACTATGATTATGATGGTTTGCATGTGTCCGTAGGTAAAGTGATGTTTTTTGGTAGATAAGTTATATTTTATAAGTTATAATTACTTGTGATGTGAATCTAGCGTGCATATGCATGGTTTAACTTGCACATGGTAAAACTTGAGTCGGAATACGATCTCTCCATGGGCTCATGTAAGTTGTTTTTGCCATTTTCTTCGGAGCTATGGCAACACGTAGGTAATTAATGGATATGCAAAACAATTGTCGGATGCAAGGTCCATCACGTCCACGTCTACTATGGGGTCCGTAAGGTCGGAGTGAAAGGCGACTTGTAAACGATTCTGGCGACGCGGGTCGCCAAGACGGGAATACTAAATACCTTTTAGGCGACCACACCATTAGGAAAATACAATGGGGAGGTGGAATAATCGATTCGTGTTCATGATTTTGCGTAAATTTTCCCTTGAGAATTTCGGTATCTATATTTTTATTTATTAACTAGGGATCCGCCCCGGATTTGCACGGGTGTAATGCCCTCTCACGTGGACAAAGTCGTGGGCAGCCGCTATAGAAAAGTGTTTTTTAATTTTCCTCTCCTTAAAATCCTCGTACTTAAAGAATTAGCGAAATCGGTTCAGCCGTTCTCGAGATTTGCGCTTAGCAACACATTTAGCGGATCATTTTTATATTAAGTATAGAAGATTTGTTTATTTAGTTCATTTTGTTTTTTTTTTATATTTTATTTGGGATCAGATCTTAAAACGAAATACAACATTATATCTTAAGCATAATATGATTATTTCCAGTATGTTGAGGTCTGTGTGTTGTTTGTTAGTCATTTAATATAGGGGAAGATTGGGTAATGGGGGTCACTTAAGCAAGAATTAGAATACAAAAGCTAAAATGAACAAAATTTTTATTGCAACCGCCTCATAACAAAATTTACTTTATTAGCTATAATTTGAGATGAGTAATCATCACATTAATAATCATCTTTGGGAAATATAAAAGTACAAAAAAAATCTGATTTGACTCCCATTGCACTAAGTTACGGGTAATTGAGGTCACCTTGTGGGTAATGAGGATCATACAAAAATCTAACACAAATCGCGTCACGTAAGATACAGAGGTATCGTTTGATTCCTGGAGAACCTTCCCCTTTACTCTTTTATTACACCAAATGTACAAGTAAAGAGTAACATACAAGTAGGTTAATAACTATAAAAGTTACTGTAAATTTTGCGTCCATAAAAATTTATATCGGCGTGACGCAAAAAAAAGACACCTCTCATTCTCTATGTTGTCGCCATACCCACTCGGCACGCTCGCAGCGACGGCGATGGGAACAGAGCGGGCAGGGAGGACCCTAACGCGTTTTTATTAGTGTTTCTTTTGGAGATGTGCGGGTGACCACTATTACCCGCTGACTCCCATTACCAGATCTTCCCCTATTGATCAATGGGGTAGTTTCCTGTGGTTGAATCTTAACCTTTGAAGTTAAGTGGGCAAGTCCATCTTGCAAATGTGAAATGAAATGAAAATTACAACATCACATGACCACCTATATTATTTACAGTAACTTTTGTTTAGTGACCATATTTCATCATCATCAGCCTATTGCAGTCCACTACTGGATGTAGGCCTCCTCCAGGTCACGCCACAAGACTGCCATGGAGGGTATTTGCCCATAGTCACCACGCTGGGCAAGCGGGTAGGTGACCCATATTTATAGACGCAATATTTAATATAGATGTAGAACAAAAGTTCTTTTACACGCATACAATTTACTTAAAGAGTGACGTCACGTCGTGATAGCCGTTTGTATGGAGCATTTTTGGCAAGTCTAAAATTGTGATTTTGAAATGGTTATATCCCTGAAATTTGAAAACTAGCGAAGTTTTTCTTTCGCAAAAGTACACCACGAGACTGAGGTACCGTCATCATCTGTTCAGCAAGATGTGCCTTTGAGGCGTTAGACGCACGCCTCAACACTTACTGGACTACTCATTTTAGTGGCGGAGAATGAGATATACTCTTTGTAGCATGCAATTATGACTTTTTACTTAGTGTCACATCTACATTTATTGTCAGTCTGTTATCTTGTATTCATCGCGTATTTTTAGTTTATTAAAGCCTTTTAATATGCTATGCTATAAAGGCGTTTGCAGTATTGTTTCAGTTGGATAGCAAATTGTTAGATAAGTAAAGTAGACATCCTAAATCTGTAGACCTCTCACTAAAATAATTTTTAATGTCTGTAAGTAGGAACAATAATTCTACTTGGTGAATAAAATTTATTATTATTTATTTATGATCTTTCGATATAAAGACAAATAAAAAAACAGCCCTGAGAAGCCATTGTTGGACATAGGCCTCCCCCAGCAATCTCTACTCCGACCGGTCGGAAGCAGCCTGCATCCAACCGACGCCCGCGACCTTGGCCAGGTCGTCCGTCCACCTCGCGGGTGGCCTTCCCACGCTGCGTTTTCCAATACGTGGTATCCACTCTAGAATTTTCTGACTCCATCGGCCATCAGTTCTTCGAGCTATGTGCCCTGCCCATTGCCACTTCAGCTTCAGAAAAAAACTGTAAACGACCTAAATTCTGTTTTGTATAGCATGTACCTAATCACGCGAGTATCGGCTATATTTTTTGACAGTTCATAGTGATTATCACTTAATGGGCATAATGTCTTGAAAGAAAATTTTTCAATACACGCATACATGTTTTTTTTTGTTAATCACTATAAACTGTCAAAAAAGATAGCGAATAGGCCTGCTGTTGTAAAATTAATTTGTATTTATATGAATTTCGTTAAATAATGAAGCGTTTATTTGAATTTCTATATTAAAGTGTTCGTTGCAAAATTTTATTTTACTACCCCTCGTTACCCCCGCAATGGTGTTCCTCAATAAACCTCCTCGGTGTACCTGCTCCATGGACCGAATGTCAACGTTTTAATGGCAATTACCGACAAGCTACGTGGCCGTTTGCATGTTATTTATACCGTTTAGATTATGTTTCATTTTTACTGAGATTTGTACAGTACTGGTTAAATACGTAATAGTCATCCCTATTTGCTCATATGTTGGGCAGTATTGGACAAATTACACAGATTTTAGAGGTAAGCCTACCACCGTTCAGCGAGATTTGTTACGTGGATACGCAAAAACTATAAAACAATCTCTTACGAGATTCAATGACACAATAAAATGGACTAACACAGAAGGTATACGAAAATTTACGAAATGTAATGAAATAATAGATTTAGACATACCTAAGTACCTACCATTAAGGTATTTGAGAAATTTATTTATGTAGGTAGAAACAGTAAGTAATAAAATAAGTAATAAATATATTTTCGAAAGCATAATATACAATTGAAAATGTTTAATGCAAATCCCACAGAAGGACGACCTGTACCTATTTAAAGATATTCATGAAAATGCAGTGAACTTGAAATAAAGTAGGAAAATAAATGCAAAATTCATGAATCTATTAGCGAACCAATCAACGGCACTGAAATTATATTACGAGAGATTTTTAAATACATAAAAATTTATTTACACTACCCGTGATAGTTACGGGCATCCAGCAATGAATTAATTAGTTTAAAAAACTAATGAAAAAGGGTGACGGTAAATATTTACACAGTGCAATTTCTTAAAAAGTTTTTTATTTCAAGGTTTAGTTTGCTGTAACCGTGAACTCTTAAAGGATTGTTTCCATAGTAGAATCGAGATCTATAAGTAGTATAGCGACATCTCCCTTCCACAATGGACACCTACTTTCAAAGTTTACGGTTATGCTAGAGAACATTTAGTGATGTTATAAGAAGTCCACGGGTTCTTTTCTTATCCGTGCTAAGCTTTTGAGGATATTCTTATTCTTTATTGTAGGTACAGACCAATAAAATATACCTACCTAATATGGTCGATTCCGGCAGTCACACTTAAACCTAAACTTAAAATTAGTCCTATCTGTCCTTTTCTCTCCCAGCCATTTATGTTAAGAACGGACATAGACCTGACTAAGATTAGGTTTAGGTTTTAGTGTGACTGCCGGCATCGACCATCATCATCATCATTTACAGCCCTGAGAAGTCCACTGTTGGACATAGGCCTCCCCCAATCTGAAGAATAAAATTGATGCTGTCTCTATCATGATTAAGTTTTAGAGAAAGACAGACGTTTGACAAAATCAGCCCTCTCGTATTATCTATCGCATAGGTTTTTTAGATATTGCGCGTACAAACTAATATTGATAAACGTATGTCATTGATCTAACATACAAAACTTACTTGTTTGCGGATATCTATGGACTATAATTACTTTCCTTCCTACAGCCAAAGTCACCGGAACCGATACATTGTTGAATAATGCATCGAATTTTACCTTTTTCTCTACTTATCGGGACCTTTTTTACATTATTTTACATAACGGCCTTAGTATTTCTTGTGTCGTAAAATGATTACTATCGGAACAATTTGTTCTATGTCCGTTCACTTTCCTATTTTCGCGATCCCCTTGTGGTTTACTAGAAATAGAATTTGTGCGAAATAAGCACCTCTTTGTATATTTTTTCCGTATAAAAGGTCTGTATACATAAAAAAATTAAAAAAGAGGATAAATAAGCTTTTTTTTTCAGACCTTCATTGGCAGGTAAGTGGGTAATATAAAAAAAAATGTATATTTCCATGTCCATGCTCAATTCTGGTCATTTTATGTGAATGAATATATTTTAAAATATTATCTGATGGTACATTCCAATGACTGAATAACATTCGTTTTAACCATTTATTAAGCAACTATATTTTAAAATGTCCCTTTTTTGTTAGGTTAGGTTCAACACTTGCTTTTTTATTCTTATTCTTTATTGCACATACACAAAAAGAAATATGGCATACAACATTAAAGAAGAGATGCATGTACAATGGCAAGCTTATCTCTACCAGAGATCTCTTCCAGCAAGCCAAGCAAGTAAAGAGAAATTATTAACAACAAGGTAAAACATGTGCAATTAAACAAATTCTAAGAAACTACAAAACTACATTAAGAAAAAACAAATGACAGCATATTTAAATAATGGACAGGTAGTGATTTTTTTAACCTTTTTGTTACAATTTTTTGTAACGTTACAAAAATGAGGTAACAAATAGGAACTAACGGTGAATTTATACTGAAGAAACAACATAAAGTCTAACTACTTATATCATTTGGTATATTCTTAATTGAGTACATTAAAAACAGAGGAGATTTGTACTGGTATGATGGTATAATTGATTCTTGCACCACACTACTACATTTAATTTTATTCCGGGAGTGTACGTAATAATGTACAAATTACAAATAGGACTGATTATGTAACTAATCTTGAATATTTTATTTTATAATAAGCCAAAAATATAAAACCAAATATACTTCCAATTCGTTAAGTAATAAGTAATTCATTTCAGATTTAAGTAAACAATTAAAGGTTTGATTAAGTCTAGATGAATAAGTAAAAATATAATTAAATGACTGTAATACCATGCTGTTTTATTTAGAGTATGATATAATAGCCATAATAGTTCATTTTTGTTTCCTTTCTATAACACTTGTCATTTTTGTAACATTTATTATTTTTGTTTCCTTTTTGTAAATATACTATTTTTTTTTTATATTACCCAGGTACGTCAATTCCCTTCCAAATCTTTCTCTCTCTCTAGTCGGCCCTCATTACTGAAGATCCTGGTCACTGAAACTCCTCAAGTAAACAACACCCTGAAATCTAGTCGGAAACAGCCTTCAACACCTTGTAGAATCTGAGTAGTGATGAAGCCCCTTCCACTTGGTCAGACCATCGAATCGATAGAGGTTCGTCATCAAAATGATTGCTCGAATAAGAAGCTTTTATCGCATGATAGAAGATATAATAGAAATCTACATACAACGAACGTCGTCGACGCCAAACGATGATACATTGTCTTAGCACCCTGGTATAAACATTTTTTTTTTCGTTTGTACCTATAGTTGTTAGTGTTCACATTATTATATAAACACTTTGGTACGTGAAATCCTCGCAAATGCGTGGTCATACATGGTTAGCAATCTCCCCTAGGAAGCCCCATAGTAGGTAGCTATTCCCAACATAATCTCGCATGTCTAGACGCTCGATTGGTGACAACTCGACATTGATAAGGCCATATTTCTTACTGTAAGTCAATTCTAATCTTAATTTAGTGCCATCGAAATCCGAATGTAAACCGTGCAGCCTTGTATAATGTAATGTTGATATCACACAGTCATATTTCTTTGAAGGTGACTATAGGATACCAAAATACAAAAAATTAGGTCGCCTCTGAACAACCCAGGTGATTACATTTACGTGTGATCATTGGACACTAAAGAGTCGCATATTATCACTACCTACCCGTTTTTTTTATTGCATCAAGGACTTTCTACGATCCATTTTTTTATGGCACTGCCTCTGTGGCACACCGAAGCGAAGCAAGGGCGGGCCACTAGATTTAACATAAAACTGTATTATTTATTTGTCTTCATTTCCATTCACGTGTGCACGTCGTTTTGGGTACAAAAAACACCACTGCATCTTCGTAGTAACTTACTACGGATATCACGTTCTACGTGACTACGGCGTAGTCAAATTATGTGTTCAATGCATGATCATAACTGCAGTAGAAATGCCATTACTACATTTACTACTGCAAATTATGATGTCATTTTATAAATTAAATGGTCACATTGAGATAAGTTTGCCGATTATTTCATTCTACCTACTATTCTTTGATAATAATTAGAAGGTACGAATCAAAAGTGTGCCATTATGATCTCAATCTTTAGAACTATAATTTTTTTACTATTACAGAGACGCATTGACATCAAGTACCCAAGCCTACACTAAAAAATATATCCTTTACCAAGGTGAGGACGAGTATCAAAAGAAATACTGCATAGTCGATGCTAAAGAAATAGCAGACCATGCTGATGCAATTCAAAAAGAAACCTGTGAGCACCAAGATGGCTGGCCGGTAAGCTTGATGATAATTAAGTATTTTCTGTAATTAAACGAATAAATATCTCAAGTCTGCCCTTGAATTCTCTGGATGGTGTACAAAATGTATTTTAATTACCTGATTGTGGACAGTAATAAACCAGCGAGGGAGGTGGATCGAGAATCCATTTAATTCAGTCGGAACGTTGTGCTGGAGTAATTTCCATTAATTGTAGGTTCAGTTCTCGGGTAAGACAAGAGGGGATAAGGCTCGAGATCTATTAACTAATTAAGTGGCACTGTCCCCTCTCACGTGGTTTTTTAAAGATAATCAATTGTCATAAAATGGTGTTCTGGGAAAAGTAATAACACTTTGGTTATAATTAGAAAGGTAGCTTTGTCCTTTGCTGATGCGGATCTTCATCAGAATAGGTACATCAACTACATCTCTTTCTGTGCATGTCGTAAGAGTCGACTGTGGAAGTCAGGGTCATGCATCGTCAGACGATGTGTGCTCGTACTTGTCACCAGCCTCGCTATGCTAAACGTGATTTTAGGACCTCCTACGTGATTATGTACTTTTGGCTATTCTATTTTGGGAACATAGCCGTGTGTATAATATATATACAGGGTGCTTTTTCGTTGCCACCCTTAACGAAGGGTACGTACTCTATACATCAAATAAAGTAAGTTTATGCCAAAAAAAATGCTGGGAAACGATGTAAATTTTTTTAAATTACTTGATCGGTCGAAATTTATACTCTCCAGTGTTTATGATAGTTTTTTCATAGACAGATATTAATTATTTCTCGTGAAAAAATCTTGCTGCACGCGTCTATGTGCATTTATGCAGAAAAACGCAGTCTATATACTCAACTTTGGGCCCTAATATCTTGGGAACCAGACACTTCCCAGGTATGCTTCCATGGAGAAAAATGATCGTGATGATGAGGAGATTCCGCAGTTTTCGGAAACATTGACGAACAAAAATCATCCTGTATGTATAAATAGACTGCGTTTTTCTGCATAAATGCACATTGACGCGTGTAGCAAGATTTTTTCACGAGAAATAATTAAAATCTCTGTATGAAAAAACTAGCATAAACACTGAACACTATAAATTTCGCCCGATCAAGTAATAAAAAATAATAAAAAAATCCTTTTTTTTTGGCATAAACTTACTTTATTTTATGTATAGAGAACGTACCCTTCGTTAATGGAGGCCACAAAAAAACTACTGTATAGTACGTACCCTTCGTTAAGGGTGGCAACGAAAAAACACCCTGTATAGGTAGATATAGGTATGTATGTATGTGATAGAATGTCATAAAATATCTGGGAAAATGGTTATCATTTCAAACAGCTTCAACGTAGGCGTACTGAAACATTATGTATATAATTTGCTTTCAGCGTGGGCGAGGCGCAACAGCTTAGGAAAGTTCACCCGTGCACTGACACGAGGCTGACTAAGTCGCATTGAAACAGACTTCAAAGTTTTAATCTCTAAAGCCTGTAATTTATCTTCATAGCGTCAACATTTTGATGCATAAGCTTATTTATGATACCTATGCAAAGGACTAGACTAGGTATAACTATACGAAGAACCTGCGCGATTATAAAATAAATTCGCTTCCCGCTGTCTGTCTGTCCATGTGTTTGACATCTTTCAATATGTAACGGATTTTGATGCGGTTTTTTAGATTCAAGAAGGTTTATATGTATGCACTGCACCCACGCGAAGCCGAGGCGGGTCGCTAGTTCCACATAAAGGGATAAATCGAATTTTGCCAAAATGGTCAAATATTTTTGATGATTCCGTTACTGATGCTGGGTTTCACTAGAATAGAACTGGTCGGCTGGAAGAAATCTCCATTAGAGATAAACTCGCATTTGTATAGGTTTGTTCGATGTTTTCTGTCTATAATAAAGAATATGAATACAGGGTGTAACAATAAGGGTATGTTAAGCGAAAAGCTACGTAAACAGCCCACTATAGAGACCTATCCACAAAATTTGAGACTCGAAATCACATGTTTATTTTTCCCGATAGTATGGAGAATTTTTAAATATCTCAGGAATTTTCATACAATCTTGAAAAAAAAACATGTGATTTCGAGTCTCAAATTTTGTGGATAGGTTGTCTACAGTGGGCTATTTACGTAGCTTTTCGCTTAACATACCCTTTTTGTTACACCCTATATACCTATAAACATCTGCCGTATCTACTTCCGTTTATCACTGATGATTTACATTATATTGCTCCCATGCCATGTATTCATATGGCCCAGCTATGCTCAAACGTAACTGTGGAATCTCATTTTTGATCCTGCAGTTTTGTCTACCCCATTTCGGGAATACGGCCGTGTCTAATGTATGTATGTATGTCTTTTGATGTATGCTACAAGGTTAATAGGATTCAATTGATATGTTATAGTGGTTCCCAAAGTGGTCCGGGTGGTTCCCCAGGGGTCCACACAAGACTCGATGGGGGTCTACGTTGGCGTGAAAACATGGGGGTTTACAATTAATTAGTATGTGGTATATTAATTAGTCTATAGGTGGTCCACCAGAACCAGTTAACTTTTGAAAGGGGTCTTTAAGAAAAAAGTTTGGGAACTCCTGGTACATATAACGTATAATTTAAATTTTTACCTTTGTATGAATTTGCAAAATTACCAAAACTAGTATTGTTATAACCACCGGTTATAATAACATATTTTGACATTTGCGTAACCATTATTTGCATAGAATATTCAATACATAATTATTTGTGCTCTTGGTGCTCTGCCTACCCCGTAAGGAATAAAGGCTTATCTGTCCAGCATATCTGATTATATCTATGTATTTATGTAATTATTTGTAACACGTGGCTCGACAGCTTTGCTTGCTTGAATTCATTTGTATCAACTCCTATCGGGCCAAAGTGGTTTGTGTTTTGTAACCATCCATATACACTATCACACGCAAAATTTCATTAAAATCTATCCAGCCATATAGCGAGAGTTAGCTGACACCTACAGAACAATAAAATTTGCATATTTCCATGCTAATTGCTCCCCATATTTGTTTCCTACATAAGAATATCATATTAATATGTGACAAAATTTCTCCAACACAACACACTTGACGGCAATAACTTCAGCGCACACCCTTGAATCTTTACTGCCATTTTTTTACTACAGCTTTTATTACAAGCGGAAACTAATATAGTTCTTACCTAATAATGCGTGTCGATGTAGTTTGCACGAGCCACAATCACTATTTGTTTAGTAAGTTTGTTTGTGGGCATGCTAGGGCTTGGTGCCGGTGCGGACGGCAGGGCGGGCGGCGCGGACGGCCGTACGGGGCACGGGCCGGGGAGGCTCTGCCGCGGACTCCAACCTATCTGTGCAGCTACTAGAGTACCTACCGCAAGGGACATCCATCATGATGCGTACGGATGTCTAGATACAAATTACAAGATGTGTTTGGGTTCTTCTTGCTGAAGTTTTGTTAAAGGATAACGGTTATACCCTGGGTTATACTCGTACTGATATAGATAGTGGTCAATAGGTATAGGTCACAATGACGGCAATCAGTGGTCACACATAAAAAATACCTAAGATTTCTGGCGAATATTAGAATTTTCAATACACGACCTGTACAGCTAGGCCGTCTATTGTAAACCGACCAAAAGGTGGATTTAACTACAGAAATGGCTGAAAATATAGCCCAAAACTTATGTAAAACTACTTGCTGTTTTTTTTAAAAAAAATGTGTCGATAAATCTAATATTTAGTACCTACCTACGTGCTGTGCTTCTGAAAAAGTAAGCCTTCTAAATATTCCAGAGCCGACACAGCCAACAAAAAAACTAATATTGGCAAACTGTAAACTAATATTGGTTTTCTTTCCGGACATTCTTTAAGCAATTTTCGTATATGTAACAGCCTGTTTCAAATAACTTCGTTTTGCGGGAAATAAATGAGTAATCTTTCCCTCTTGATTTATACAGGTTCCTCGGGCTATCTACCTATACATGAAAAAGACCCAGGATGCGATGACATATGTCCGAAACTATGGGAGGCCGGAAAGAAAAGTGGATCTATTAGGCTGGTCAGCAATCTTTCGACCGTCATTACATAGCTTCAAAGCTATTCCATTTGAAGATGAAGAAATTGCAATATGTGGACCATGTGAAAACTATAATTTAAAAGCACAGTAGTGCAGCTAGCTGTCCATTTAGAAAACTACGGCAATTAACTCTTTCAGTCTTGGTGGTTAGTGTCACTAACCACCTATTTCTGATTTTTTAAATTAAAATCTATGCCATCTACTTATAATCGGTTGAACTATCATGAAAGTTCGATTCATGCTTGACAAGATACGACCGAATATACCGCCAAATGAAAGAATGACAACTCAATTTAGTTGAATTGAATATTGCACTTACGTAATTTTAATTGCGTGTTTTATAAAAAAAAATAACAGGTAAGTAAGTTAGCTTTTATCTTCAATGTTTTTTATTAACTTTATTCTCATTTATCTGTTTTATATATATTTACATGAAAATACTACTACTCTTAAGTTTTTTGCAGTGTATTCACATCGAAATGCGTAAATTATCATTAATAGTTTGTATCAATAGTCATGGTGGTTAGTGGCCCTAACCACCTCATTTTTCGAAAACCTTAATAAATATTTTTTTTTTCCTACTTTATATGATTTTTTTATTGTTAATAATGCTAAAACTTACATACATATGTTAAAAATATTCTTAATCTAAAAGCGTGACGGAAAGAGTTAAGAAACGTTTCATCAAAAAAACTAGGTAGGTATATAAAATTATATACTAATACATTCTGCAAAGTTAAATGCCACATGGTAAGTGTGGAGGGGACTTGCAGAAGCGAGGTTCATTTGCTGTCATGAAATTGACTGAAATTGATAGTCTTGTTATTTATTATATAGTAACTAAAAATAAGGGATATGAATCATGTGGAAACCGTAATTTAAAAGCACCATGTATGAAAAACAAAATCTTTGCATAAAAGTAGGTACCCTCAACGTCAACGATACCCAAACTGGAGAGTAATTCAATACATTTGTAAATATATCAATAAAGGATATGAACAAGCTACATTTAGCGTTAAAAACCCAAATATTGAAGTGGAAAAAAACTACGTCAATGAAAGTCCTTTTTATAAATTTCAACTAGCCATCCCAGTGCAGCTAGCCGTCCATTTAGAAAACGGCCAGAGGGTGTAGGTATTTAACCACACTGGTGAACAAGTAGCCAAAAACGGAGGTAAAATTACTTTTCTGGCTTTTTTCGAGCTCTGTAATAAAGATTACTATAATTTACCAAAATATGAGACCGAGCGCTACGCTAAATATCAGAGATGGATCTCTTACCCTCCCCTATTATTTTAGAATGGTTAACGACCATATAAATGTACAGTAATACCACTCAGTTCAAGCAAATAAATTCATTTGTTGATATATGTATAAAGGATCTGACTAACTCACTTTTAGAATTAGAAACCCAAATGAAGTGGAAAAGTACGTCAAAGGCTGTGCATAAGAACATCGAGCGGCATAAGAGCGGCGTCCTACTGTCAAGCTTCTAAGCCATCCATTTAGAAAACGGCCTAGGGCATATTTTACCATAAAATGGCTGAACAAGTCTACCTACTACCCAGATCTCTGTAATGAGAATGAATTCCTAAAGATACTTCTATACCACGTGGTTCCACGATACTACAGTTACATGTACCAATAATTAGGTAAGTACTATATTAATGTGGGAATTAAAAATGAGTTTTGGCCGTATGGGAATGAATGTTGTTTGGCTGAGAGATTTAAAAAAAGTAAAAATATAAGATGGCGATTAGACGATAGAATGAGTAGTGTAAAGTTTTGGTTTTTCTTGAAATAAAAGTTTAAAACTAGATATTCTTCGTTTACTCATAACCCGGTCCCACATTAATAGAAATGAGTCTATGAACCTAGCCGTGCTTCTGAAAAAGTTAGCCTTCCAAATACTCTAGAGCCGCCACAGCAAATAAAACATATTTTAACTAATAATCGTATTCTTTTCGGACATTTTTAGGCAAGAATTCGCAGATAAAACGGTCTTATTCAAATAAGTAATAATAATGTAAGAAATCTGCGCTATTATCATTCTGTTCAAGCGAAGAGAATACTACATTTGTAAATATATTGATAAAGGATCCGACCAAGCTACCGTTAGAAACCCAAATGATGAAGTGAAAATGACCGTACAAAAGTACATCCGAAGCTGTCCTGCGAATATTAGAATTTTAGGTAAAATAGTGGCATTCTACAGCATCCAGCTGTCCATTTAGGAACCGGCCAAAAGGTCTATTTTATTATAAAAACAGCTTAACAAGTAGCCCAAAACCCAATCTACTTTACTGGTATTTTTCGAACTCTGAAATCGCAGACACCTAGGGCAGACTTTTTCCAACGGTGAAAACTATTTGAAGGATAAATTTGGTGCTATATTTCCCTGAAACATTATAAAGATAAAGACAGCAGAAATTTTATCCGTCTAATAGGGTATCTGACTATTGGGGAAATCGGCATTTAGTTGTATACATGTATAATATCACGAAATGCCGAAATACTACAGGTACTTTGCCGAAATGGAGGACTGAGCGCTATGCTAAATATCAGACAGATAATAAATATATTGTCCCTTGCTCCCCAATATCGTTTAGAACGTTTATTGCTCACATAAATGTGAAGTGTTGCCACACTCAGTTCAAGCAATCAAATACATTTTTAAATATTAATTAAAGATCTGACCAATCTACTTTTCGCGAAGGAAACCCAAATGATGAAATGGAATACTACGTCATTGGCCTGCATAAGAATGCATGGTAGAAACACCCTATGAGTTACAACGATCAAATGATCCGCTACAATATTAACTGAAGATGGATTATTTGACCATTACTCAGCAAGGTATGTGCATAACAAACGGTGACTTGTTACCACATTATTACAGAGACTTATTTAGTCAAAATTGATATGATGACGATTACAGAACAGGTAATTATTACCTGTTCTGTGATGACGATAATAATATCAGAAAGATTGAGTTACATATTATATCGTAATCAACAATCTGAGGGATTCGTTTGCCATCAGACTGTTGATTACATCCATCTCATTCATTTCAGAGATACTTAAATCAAGACGCAAATGTTGATCCAGTAAATATCGGTAAACAAGTGAGTGATCTTTTTATTTTATTTTTTTATTTATTAATTTATTAAGATTAGGCACACCAACATCACATGATCTTACCCTCTTAATTTACCTACATGTTCTCCGAGCTATATACGAGTATATGTCTGAAACTATGAGAGGCATGGTTTATTTTTAAGTTACTTTTAAGTGTAAGTCCGAATGGCTAGAAAGGAAAGCGGAACTATTATCTGGTCAGCTATCTTTCAACCTTGATGATAATAATTACATTTAAAGATGAAGAAATTAATAAAATTATTTGCATTAATGGATTAAAATGGAATAGAGAAAATATTCGGCAACGTTAAATTGTATATCATTCATCTGAGCGTTGAATGTCACTTGGCAAGTGTGTTGAGTGAAGTGATAGAAGTGAGGTTTATTTCCTGTTGGCCAGAAAGGAAAATTCAGCCAGACCAGAGTGATAGCGTTATAAGTAGTTGCGGAACTGGCCAGTACGATACGGGATTCGGACAATGTAGCGTCTATAACTTAAAAGCACCATTCATGAAAAACGGTATCTGCACAAAAAAGTATTCTCGAAGTTTCATCAAGGATAACCAAACTGGAGAGGACATATATCCAGTTTATCTTCATCGTATCGCGAGAACAGAGAGACAGTGGATATACCTATAGAGAGATAAAAGATGGGTTGTCCCAAACTCTCCAATAAGATAATAAAGGAACATACCAAGCTACTTTAAGCATTAGAAACAATGAAGTAGAAAACTAAGTCAATTTCATTACATTAGAACATTCAGAACATGCAAAGCTATCTGGTGAACTGGAATATCCGATACACGAGCGAGATCCTACAGTCGTGCAATTAGCCGTTCGTTTAGAAACCGGGCAAAGGGTGTATTTTTATTATAGAAACAGCTGAAAAAGTAAACCAAAACCCACGTAAAACTACTTTGTTGGCTTTTTTCAAGCTCTGTAATAAGGACGAATTCGTAAACACACTTATCTCTACCATGTAGTCAAAAATGGGCCAATCAACCTAATGGTAGGTGCTGTGCTTCTGAAAAAGTTAGCCTTCCAAATATTCCAGAGCCGCTACAGCCAATGTATTGTTTTTTATATCCGGAAAGAAAACGATCATTGCGTTTTTAACGAAAATTTTAAAAGCAATATTTGTAAATACACCAGCCTGTTTCAAATAAAATCGTTAGCACAAAATAATTCAGAGAAGGGAATACTTATTATGCCCAATCTTCGCCATCAGGTCAAAATTCACAATACTTGCAGATATATTTAATTTCAGATGGACATCAGCTATCTTTACGGTCAGACATAGCTACAACATAAAAAGAATTAAATAACTACAGTCCGCAAGGAATGGACATAATGCATATACGAGGTTTTAAACAAAACTTAGAACATAATTGTTCGAAACTACTTACTTACATATACTCTGGCCACCAAAAACAACAGACTCAGGCAGATATTAATGTTCCAGCTGTTCATAAGATAGCCGGTTACTTGGTAGACGAAGAAAAAGGACTGGAGAATGGATTATCCCTTAGTCTCCATTAAATCGTGTAACTAGAACGTTTCCCTATCGCTCACATAAGATAGTTTAACTTTTAGATTTGCAATCGTGTTTATTTAACTCTTTGCGTGTACAACAAGCTCTCATGTTAAGTATTGTTACTCAGTCCAAGCCATCAAATATATTTGTAAATAAGTAAGAATCTAATCAACGTCAATGGCCACACTTAAGAACGTGTCTGGCGAATATAAGAATTTCCGATACACGAGTGGCAAACTTCCAGCCGTCAGCTAGCTGTCCATTTAGAAAACGGCCAAGGGTACATTACCACGGAAACGGCCGAACAAGTAGCCCAAAACCAAGTAAAACTACTTTACTGTTTTCGATAAAACAAAAAGTAAACAAATTACGAATGAAATAAAAGCAAAGACACCTCTACCACTTAGTCCCAATCTCATTCAAGTACTTAAAAACTTCGAACGGAAGAGACCAAACAGATTGTCCTGAAAGAGCTTTGCTAGGAAATGATGATCACCAGGAAATTGTGACAGAATCATCGCTTTCGCAATGTCCAGTTCAATGGAGAGTTTGTAGTCATATGAGCTTTTATTTTATCAGTCTCATCGGAACCATAATTAATAATGAAACAATTTCAAAGACGATTAATGTAAAGCTATTAGATACATATTTGGGTACCTATCTACCACCTGTTTTACCACGACATGAGACAACAACCATATAAAATTAAAGGCACATCAGCGCCATCTAGATGTGTAATCCTTAAATACTCGTCTAGATGGCGCCGATGTGCTGTCTGATGCCACTACTTCTACCTGTAGTCGCGTACCAGCGATAGGATAAGCTTGCTGATGGAGTTAGAGTAACGTAGCAGATTACACAAAAGTACTTATATCTCTCGAGAGAAGTCAGTTAATTATTTGGTGCGTATTAGTATAAAAACGGGTAGGTAGTTAAACTTTATTCGGACTGGACTAACGCCAATTACGATTATAACAATATAAGGGATGGTTAATTTTACAATTTGTGACATTTTTTGTATAAAGAAACAAATGTGTCGAGTGTCCTTTGATTACGGAGCGATACCAAAATACATATACCCCAATTTCATTATAGATTTTTACGTTCAAAAAGAAACAAACGTGACATTTTTAATGTATATTTAATTCATAGCAGGCTCATTTCAATATATTCATAATATACCTACTCATCTATAAAAGTAAAATAATAGTCTCACAAATTTTTTACAATCCATAATATCAAGCTTAGTACATAAAAAAATGAGCTTCGCATTGTAGCGCTGGCAGATTGTGTCGTATCACTTCAACTATACGAGAGTTGCAGAGGCAGAGCGACAGGCGAAATCTAAGGCGCCATTATGTGATGAATAATGTACCTAAGTATGCATAATCATTACGATCTGTCCTAAGACCACTCGTACATGAGTCAGAAAAAACTGGTTTCAATATGGATGCAACAAGCAGAATTTTTAGGTAGCCAAAATTAGCCTACTTTTCGCGCCGAAGTATCAGCGATTCATTTGCCAGCAGTCTTAAATTTATGAGCTTGACGTAACAAATCCTAGGGTTGCGATTTAAAAACCTTTCCCAAGATATAAAAAGGCAGCTAATAATACTGAAAATAAAGGACACCTTACAGCTGTGATTGATTATGTGTTAACTAAAACTATTAGTGATGTATAGTTCAACATAATAGGCAAGTTACATACCTTATTACAATAGAATAACAGCCGAAGTGTATGTCTCAGGTTGTTGGTATGAATTCGCTTATCTAATTTTCATTCCAATGAACTTGACCGTGTACCTGTGTTAAAAAATACTAAAGAATTGATAACCTCTCCTTTTTGAAGTAGGGTAAAAAGGCACATACGGTTTACAAAAGTAATCACCCGAAGGTTTTGTTTTGTTCTAAAACTTGAAAGTACCTACCTACATCATAGTACAGTTCACAAAAAATAAAGCATTTCACATATACCAACTTACATAATTTTATAAAGGCACATTTCTTATTCATAAAAATGTATTGGCATTACCAACTACATAATAATAATTATAGACTTACGTCAAAAAAATTCTTTTTTAATTAGAGCTAGTAATAGTTTCAACCGAGTTTCAGAGAGTTTTGGAGTTGACTTATTTTGTTCAAGTGTAAGTTCGGTTAAGAGAACACTCGCCACAAACTATTTTAAAACTGCGCGACTTAATATGTGATATTTATAATTACTGTATATATATATTATGTGTAGTCATATATAAATTTGCAGTCAACCACGTTTTTAAACATAGTACAACTCATGTTTAAAGTTATTTTAATTAGTTAACTATTCTTGTTATGACCTTACATATTGTCATTATTCGAGGCTCTGTATGTGAAGTATCATTAATGGCGTCAAGATATTTACATTTAAGTTATTTAATATTGTAATGGCTGTATTACTTCCGTAAATAAATAAATAAATAGAAATAAAATTCGTATTTTCCCCACTGGTAATGTCGTCAATAATGTAGTCGATTTGCATGACGGTGAAGAAAAACACAGCAAATCGTTCAAAAATGTCACTAAAATAAAAATTTAAACTTACTGAGCACTACATTTTCTTATATACAATATTGTAAGGAAATAACGAATCCGTCGGGTTCTTTATACAAATGCATTGAACAGATTCTAACATAAAGCTACAACTTACATTATTTTACATTGAAAATTGTGACATAAAGAAACATGAATTGACTGTATACTGAATAAGACTGTGACGGACTAATCGTTTATAAATAAGACCTTTGCTTAACATTTTATGGTCCATACGAACCGGATAATAATTATTAAAGAAATAACAAATGCATTGCTTATGTACAATTGGAAGAGCGTTGACGCCACGCAGAGTGGAATCCTGCAGCAGAATCCGAGTCTGAGTCTCCTTCCTCGCTCACTCCCATCTGCGCTCTAGGCTGTAAGATGGAAAATAGCCATGGATTTAGCTACTACTAGTAATTATAGCCCCCATCTAGATACGTGGCATCCCATGAATGGAAATGGTAGTGCATATGTCTAAAGGCCCTAAGGCCGCGTCCCCATTAGGCAAACAAATAAACCTCATTGGCAAGAGTGATGTTGGTTCCGAAAACGGGCATAGGAGGATATACTATAAAACGGACTCTAGTGTGAATTTTACCTGATCAGGAGTGGAAGGCGTGCTCCGGCTATAAGACTGAACTCCGCGACGACCACTAGCTCCACGCCTGCGAACCTTGTTACTATTCGGCGGAGGCATTAGTTTGTCCTCCTTCTAGAAAAAACACAAGTTCATCACTCATTAAAAATATCTGGGGCACAGTGATAGGAGGAAGATGACTCTATGGCGTAAAATAGGCTAGGAGGAAGATAACTTTCCGGCATAAGAGCAGGCAATGATGGGATGGAGGATGGACGAACTCGAAAAGTTTGTCATTGACATTAAATTGACATAATATCGCCAGGGCTGTGGTATATTCCCAATATGGGGTAACCAGAATGTGCATAATTATAAAAGAGAATAAAAGAGTTCTTAGTGGCCGAAATGAGCAAAAATACCGACCGAATGTATTGACTCAAAAGCAGCAGTGCAAAACTATTGTCCCGACTACACAAAGAAGAAGTATCACAAGATAATAATTTAGGTTGTAGCATTAAATTTTTATACTTAACTAGCGGACCTGACAGACGTTGTCCTGTCCCAGGCCTTTGAACTAACGTCATCCAATTGTTTTGCCTTCCCGGACTTTCAAATTTCGAACAAATTGTTTGTATGGGAATGTAGAAAAGGAATGTTTTAGACATGTTCAGGCATTTAAAAAAAATTTCTCTCCGTTTGAACCATCCCTGTACTTCAAGGAATACGCTAAAAGAAGAATTAGCGAAATCGGTTTAGCCGTTCTCGAGATTCGCGCTCACCAACACATTTAGCGATTCATTTTTATATTATAGATTATTTGGTTTCTACCCTGCATTATTGAGTTCGTACCCTAAATTATTTGACTTTACCCTGTACTATATGGTTTTTCCCAACACAATTTGTTCCTCACCTGTATATTATCAGCGGAGCCCCACGTTTTGTGTATATGGTCGCCCTCGTCAGACCGCCTCTCCTCTCTATCGCGGGTCTTCGGCATGTAACCTCGAGTGGCGCCCACTCCTAGGAAGTTGCTGAAGGCTTCCGTCGTTTTCTTCACGCGCACATTGAGGGAACCAATACGGAGGAAGCCTTCTTTTTCTGCAATGTAGATGCTTTAATATAAGATGCTTCATAACTCATTAAGATAAGGTCCTTGTGCCATGGGTACTACGAGTAAGCAACAATATGGTAAGACAAACATATATGGCTTGACATCGATTTTTATTAGATTACTAAATATTAGACCCTGCTTAGATTCGAACCATGGGCCTGGTCAGTCAACAAACAAACTGCTAACCGCGTCGTCTCTTACATAATTACCTAATTTCACATTAGCAAAGATTAAGAATAGACATTAATACCTATTAAGTTTAAAATTTAATCAGTAGATAAATAATACAAGCCCCCAAAAAGCAAAGTTAATTTAACTTGTAGATATAATTTAATGCTTAGTGCAGAAGAGACGCTATAAAGACAGAAAACTAAATAAAAAATATACTAAATTAAGTTTCTTTTTTAATAAAGCCGTATAAAGCACTTCTATAGGTACATTATATTTTAAAGTAAAAAAAAAATACAAAACTCTTACAATTTTACCATGATAATGAAAATACTACATATCCATGTTTATATAGGTATATACAACAACATAATCATTGGACCAACAATTATACCCCTAACACCTTTTGTATAACCCAACACACATATACAATAAACCTTGCTTAATATACAGTGTAGGTAGTGAAAGATTGAAGAGAAGACATTTATCAATAGAAAATTGATCTCCCTCCCCGAAGGACAAACGGAGACAAATAACAAATATGTACATTTAAACACAAGTGACTGAAAAGTTAAGACGCCAAACACAAATAGGGTACTAACTCTCACGTAATTTACTTTTGATAAGGCACTATGCAAATTATAAAGGCTGTAGTTGAAGGGTAACGTTTATCAAAATACTATAAAAACCGAAGGTAACCTGTCCAAGTCCTGGCAAAGTGTTTATTTTTCCAGATAGTGTCTGATAGTCGTTAGTATAGAAACTACTGAGGAATGTTCATACAATCTTGAAATAAAAAGCCGTTATTTTGAATCTTGACATTTGTGGACAAGTTCCCTTTAGTCTTCTATTTTCGTAGCATGTCGCTTAACATACCCCCTTCTATAGACTCTGTACATATAGCAATAACACTGTTCATGCCTTCCTTAAAAAAATCTGCATAGTGTTTCACACACGTGAGGGTAAGTACATAAAAAGTGAATAACCACACTGTGCGGGTAGGTAATGCCTGATCTTACTTGACCCTGGGGTAACAGGGTATGATGACGTCACCCTAATTACTGGCGGGGACGATATTGGTCGACGAGAGTCAAACGTATCCGCCTCTGGAAATTGTATTTAAAAGTTTTCCAATTTAAAATCTATTTTTTAAACATTTTACTCCTACAACAGACACATAACAGGCTGTTTGGAATAATACCTACTTACTGGTTTATTGCAGCGCTATGCCTAATTATGAAACGCACCGCTGCAATTTGATAGTACCTATATAATAACTTCTGTTCCTTCATGAAACTCCGTCAGGACTAGAAGCACAAATCACGTAGTTTCTGAGATACCTATTATATAGGTAGTATTATTAGTAGTAAAAAAAGTATTATTAAGAATAAGATATTTTGTAATACGCTTCACTTCGAGTAATAACACTGTCGTATAACTCGACAGAATAGAACTTGTTCAGCATTTCAGTATTTGTCTGGCTGTCACCCACACCCTGTATAAGGCATTTCTAACACAAAACAATCATGCCATGCTCTCCAGTGGGTAAATACTAGGTTCTTTATACGAATGTAGACACAATGCATAACGCATCTAAATGCGGTAAAATGTCACTCTAGTTCATTCTACATTTGATAATGATAACACAATAACTCGTAGTTCCATTTTTGGCCACCGTACCATATAGGTAAGGTTTATTTGGTGGAATTCATGCTTAGTTAGATTGGGGATTTATTAAGGAACTTACTTCTGTAAGATCCCGGCGACAAGGACGTGTCCATGTGAACTAAATACTGCCGTGGTTTCTTCCCGGACCAATCGCGGACGTTTGGATCGGCATCTGAGATTACAAAGCAAAAATTATGAAAGCGAATTTTAGTTAAATATGCACAGATTAAAATACAATTGTAACCGTGCTACAAAAGTGTTACATTTATACAAATTGAATGTGCTGCCATCTATGTTTTATGTATAAAACTAAGCTTACTTACACCATCACACAGTACCTACAGAATGTTCGAAAGCTTTTTACTCGACCGCGAGCTTTGGCGCGAAGTGTGTACTAAAAGCTCTGCGAGTCTTTAGAGCTCAAAAAGTTTTAATGAAGTTTCACTAGATGGCAGTATGTGTACCTACGCAATACTTTCTACATTTTCCGTAATGAAAGCTTAACAGTGGGGTAACCTTTTTACGCGCCGTAACGCTAGCGACTCGCAAGCAAAATCTATGAGATTTAACAGTTTAACGATAGTGTTACGGACGTTACGGACTATCGAGAGGTTCGTGCTTGACCCACAGAACAGCTATTGTAGTAATTGTTCCTTTAGTACAGAATGTTAATAAAATCACAAATAAAAGTCGGTTATTATTAATTTTACATACATAGTCTTCATTCCAAAATATTACATTATCTCACCATACACTTCAACAAGGAGCCGGTAAACGTTTTCATGTCGATACTGCATAGCGATATGTAGCGGCGTGTATCCCTGAAAAGTACGTGATTGATCAAAACATGGTGACAAATAAGGTGTAATATAACCGGAGTGGTAGTTTTTTATTTTATTATTACGTAACTTGCAATAGCAACGGTACAGAAAAGAAATAGATTTTGTAGAAAGGTTTTTCTGTAATTCTTAGGGAATTGAAATTAATGGCTCTTATAATATTTATTTAACAGTAGGTTATCTCAAAGGGCCATTGCAACGCGATAATTTTCAACCACTTTTGCTATCAGTTTGCTAAGCAAGATAGATATTGTACTACCTAAATGGGAATAATTGAAACGACTATGGGTGAGGCCGTAAATTTTGCCACTTTGTAACATAGAGTAACATAGACACTTCTGTGTTATGGTAACGCAAAAGTAACACAATAAAAAGTAAAGGTAGTTTCACAAAGTGTTTTTTTTTTACTACCAAAATATTGTATGTTTTTCATAATTGGGTAAATCGACAGGAGAAACAAAATAATTTACCTATATTTAGAAGTATTTATTACCTATAAATAATATGTTAATCACAGCAGTTCAAACAATTACAGTAGAAATCTTTTGACGTAAAAGGTTTATTGTTTGATACTAATTGTATAGCTCTATTTCGATACTCTTTCCATTTTTGTCGTAATTTTTAGTTTGTCTGCTTCAGTATAAGTACTTTTATTTTTTTCATAGTATTTTGCAGATCTATCTTTCTTTTGCTTTCCTTTGTATTTTTTTCATATTTTTCAGGATTTTTCTTTTTTAATTTATCTTGATACTTTTTCTGTTTTTCAGCTGCTGTCAATGGCATCTGCGACAATATTCATATCGTTAAATGGGTAAAAGTATAGAAACGTAGGTACTGGGACGGGTGCTGTATTGGTTTCAAAAATACTTACTATGTAGGTACTCGTACCTACTATGGTTAAAATTGAAAAACGGCGATATGCACTTACCTTAAAAACGCTTCAACGTTACGTAACATAAAATAAACGTTACCAGTAACATAGAAGTTATATTAAAATAACATAGAAGCGTGATTTTGGAAGACGAAAATCCATAACCAAACCGAGTTACAAGCCAAGACACATTGATATATTCTTATAATATAACGTTTCTTAGTACTACATACAATTTGCAACCAAAACCCTGGTATTTACCTTTGTAATTGCCGAAATTCACAAAAAAAAATATATATCTGCTGAAAAACACGTTCGCACCTTTGAAATATCCCCAGACCACAAAATAACAGTTAAAAAAATCTTTTTTGGCTTGGATACTCAGTGTTGTGAACACCGTTTCAAAATACTACTAACGGCTGTTTAAAATATATTTATGCAAAATTATGGTAACATATAAAATAGTAACACAGAAGCGAAAATGTTGACCCAAACCAAAAGTTTGAATAGTAATCTATATGTATAATAAAAATGAAATAATTAATAAACAACACACATTTCAAAACATTGAAGCCAGGTTTTAGGTATTATATGTAATTAACTGTAAACAATTTCAAAAAAAATATAAACATTTAACGTGATATGTGTTCGACTGAACCAAAAAGACAGCGAATTTTCGCCTAAATTTGAAGACCTGTCCGAAATAATTTCATTGTAATCTTCTGATATTAGATCATATATTTACTTTGTGAATATCTAATATATAAAATTCTCGTGTTAGAAGTTAAACTCCTCCGAAACGGCTCGACCGATTTTCGTAAATCTTAGCATGCATATCGGTTAGGGTGGAGAATCGGACAACATCTATTTTTCATCCCCCTAAATGTTAAGGGTGGTCCACACCTAAATCTTTTTTTTTTTGTCAAAATTTTTTGTTTTTATTTTTTTATGATACAGCATACAAAAATACATACAACCATGAATTTTCACCCCTCTAGGATCAACCCCTTTTACATGGCAAAACAACGTTTGCCGGGTCAGCTAGTATTGTATAAGTTAAAGAATAACAGAATTTAGATAACATATTTTAATTATGATTTATCTGATAGTTTTTCTTTTTAATATAAACAGTTATTATCTGGACCATTTTTTTATTTCGATAAGTGGCAAAATTTACGGCCTCATCCCTATACGTTATTTAAAAAAATGACTAGGTACGAAATAATATTAGGTAATATTATGTCAGAATAACGATATAATATGTGGTAGTGGAATTCTGTGGAATGCCCAACATTTACATGATCGTGAATCCTACACAGAAGACAGGTTAGTTTTATCCCACTGATGGCTTGTCGTTGCGATAGTAATACCGCTCAGTACGAGAGGAACTGCAGTTTCGTACTTTGGTTCATGCACTCAGCCGAGCGGCTGGAGGTGCGAAGCTACCATCCGCGGGATTATGCCTGAACGCCTCTGAAGGAAATTATATAATGTTTCCTTTCACGTGATTTTTACTTTAAGAATTCAACATAGATTAAATAGGATGGTATTCATAAAATTATTAATAAAGAAAATTGAAAAAATTCTTCACCCGAGTGGGAATCGAACCCACGACCGCTGCAAACCGTGCCAGCCGCTATAACCACTAAGCCACCGGGTCAATTACTCGGATGACGACTTTTACCATCTCTTTTCTAAATTACATATTGGCAACGTTATTCTTCATCCCGATAGCTATACCTATACGCTAGCCAAATCTCGGCAAACAAAGCTGAATCCCTCAGCACAATGTTTAAAGATGAAACGATCAACCATATCTTAACGGATTATAAATTTATCTTAGTCAAATTATTATATATTATAAAATTATTAATAAAGAAAATGGAAAAAATTTGAAGGTATTTGTTTATAAATAAATTGTGCCTAAAATATATTACTTACTATTAAGAAAAAAGTAATTATCACCTGTTCTGATTAAAATAGTGCCTAGGGTTTTCAAATATTTATAAATAAGTACCTACTTACCAGTTTTTCACTCTCAAAATATATTTCAACTTTCGATTGATGTCAAAAATAGATTTTAATATGTTTAGTGTGTTATTTTTTATTACACAACCTAAACTAAACTATTAACTGTATCAATAGATAATAGATACATGCACGTACTCATACCTACATAAAATAAAACATGCTATAGTAAAACAATGGATGTAGATACGAACGAGAGGCTGGTTGTAGTGTCTACATAATTAGGGTCCCCTTTGCATAATAACAAAAGACGTATGATCGTCATTTAACCAACAGAGTCAGTAATAAATAGAGACCATTAATAACTTTAATTAATTGATGTTTTTTTTTACTCGAAATCACTAATAATTGTGACCAACGCTCAGAATGTAATACTTATGATATCCTGGTGGGCGACGTGGACTGCAGAAAAACCAAATGTCGAAATTATGCGATATAAAAATATTTTTCTGGGATAAATAGTAGCCTATGTCCGTCCTTAGGCCTACACTATCTTAAGAGTTACTTTAGCATTTATAATATTAGTAAGGTATTAATAATGGTTGCTACCATTAGTACCTACTAGTTCTGTACACACAATTTTCACTTAAAGCAACTAGACAGACAGACATGATAGTAATTTACAAAATAACGGCAAAACGTCGTATGACCTGCCACATTTTTTCTATTAAAAAAAGTTACATTCGCATTTTGTCCAGGCATTTGCTACTAAACAATTCCAGTAGTTTGCCATTTACATTTGATTTATATATGATAGGCCTATTTACCTCGCAATGCGCGTTAGTGAAGGAAACATAAATATATCGGGAGCGTGGAAGGAAATACATAAATATTAGCTCTATACACGTGTATTTTATGAATCTAATGGAAATAAACACGCACGTCCTATGGACGGATTGCGGGTGTAAAGTTTAAACCTAAGTGTAACTTTTTAGTTTTTTGTGGTAAAAAAAAAACGTAGCTGTTATTTGCGAACCCATCCGTATAGACATAAAAAACATAGCCATTGTTTAACACGTCAAAAGAAGCGCTTCGTGTAGCGCAATCTGAACCAATCACTGCGGGTTACATCTGCCAGTCGGTACTGTAACATAGACGTTGCGAGACGTTTTGTGTACGGCCGCTCTATAACGGCACCGCCAACTTGGCAAATTAAAGCACCTAAATCGGTAGGTACAATTTTGGCGACATCAAAAATCAAATGACCGACTTTTCTTAGATAGTTCTGCACCATCATCAACTTCATCATTTCCCGTCATAAAGAATCATCTTTCCCGACTATCCTTACACTCTATACAGAAATAGAAAGGGGTATCTACCTATGGATATTTTCCCTTTAATAAATCCATTTCGCATCGATACGAACCTAAACAAACCGCTACAAGTGTCGCCAGTGTCTTCTCATAAAGTATTATTATGACCTTGAGTTTAGAGTTTCCATCTATTCCCGCCAAAGCTGATATACGATAGTGTGCTCATATAGTGCACCTGCTTCTTCGCGCCTCATATTGCCGATTCAAATATTTAAATATATTGAATAATATTCGCGATAGATATTAAAGTCGATAAACCGAATATAAAAGAAACGACAGCTGTGCGCGTCGAGGGAAATATTCGTAGCTTTTGGCCGGCCAATCGATAAATTAATTCTTTCACTTTAACCATTCTATAACAAATCTTCAAGATCTGACTCTGCTATACTAAATGTAGCTGGAAGATCTCCTTCGCGATCCTTCAATTTTGTAAACCCCATTTTTTAAAACACACACCACCGTGTATATATTTTTTAAAGATTACTCGTATGAGTAGGTATCGTAAGAGAGTAAGAGCCTGATCTTTTACATCCAACTACAGTATGTTAAACATGGCTGCAGGATCTTATTCGCTATCCTGCAGTTCTGGCAACCCCATTTATAGGAACGCAGTGAAGACTTCATCAAAGCATTTAAGAACGTGACGTCAACTTTGATAACGTTTATATTAAACGCACTAACGTGAAATGGATTCAGTTTAGTATGTTTTATTCCGAATCTACAAGTAGTAGACCGAGAGCCGTAAGCTGAAATACTTAGGTATATTTAAAAAAAACTGCTTGCTAGCATAGTAGGTACCTATACTACCTGGGCTGTATGTACTCCGTGTAACAAAAGGAGTGCTATAAAATTATGTATAAATAAATAAAAACCCATAAATATACCATATACCTACCATTGTATCGAATTGAAGTCAATATACAAAAATATCATACTACGGACCATATTTTAAAGGTACCTCTCCCTAAGATCCCATATACAGGCTGAAACTGCCAATTGTAACGGCTGCATTTATACATATATACAAACTAGTCTTAGACCCGCGTACCCGCTACAAGTCCAACCTACACACGAGATCGGAAGAAGCACCT
The DNA here is from genome assembly GCA_014607495.2 of Carposina sasakii. Lineage (NCBI taxonomy): Eukaryota > Metazoa > Arthropoda > Insecta > Lepidoptera > Carposinidae > Carposina > Carposina sasakii. The sequence continues at coordinate 5,726,239 of CP053148.1, forward strand.
GAATACTACAAATTATAGAATCTTAACACATTATTAAACAGATGGCTGAATATTCCAACAGCTCTCAAGCTAGTAAGTAAGTAATAAAAGAGGACTTACCCCATTCTGCCACCGTACGCCAACGAGACACCACATGAAAAAGAGTGTAACGACACTTTAACGATACAATAAAACAGGCAAAATAGGACGAGTTAATTTGATTGATCATCAAAAGTTTCTGCGTACCACTTAAATATATGGCCGTTGTTAACAGGACATCACGATGGCGAACAGAAAAGACCTTGGGTACTGGGAACTACGATAAAATATAGGCGATATAGCTTACAGGTAGGTACAGGCGACAGAAAGGACCAACAGGAGATGGCCTAACAAGCTTATTCATAGAAAATAACGTCAGAAGAATTGCGCCATATGTACCTATAGGTATGTTGTCCGCGGCATGATTTTGTCAAAAAGTGACATACAGACGGTATAGAGACGAACAAAGCGACCGATTTCCGTAGAATCCGTATGTTATAAGAAAAACAGTAGCAATGCGATAGCGAAAACATACGAGACGCACAAGTTAGTTAATTATAGGTATAATATATTTTTAAGAGGAGGGGTTTCAATGTGCCTGCTAAATGCGTTTAATGTCTAGTTTAATCATTAATAAGTTAAGACCATAGGGTTCTTAATGTGGGACTAGGTTAGTGTTTCGCCACACTTGTGTAAAAGACGTCAGTGCCAGTAACTGAACCTAAAACATACAATTAAATTGAATGTGCTCTATTGTCTCGTTATACTATGTCCGTTAACCAGATAAAAGACACCAATAAGGCAAGCGGCCAGTTTATTCCTTTTCTAAGATCTCCACATTTTACTGCGAATTTTTTACAACGTACGTGAGCATTTTAAGTTTTTTTTCTAATCCAATTAAATTCTATTAAGTTTCCGCTGTTTTCTTCCATAGATTTTTCTGCTAACTTATGATCGACGGATTTTGATAGGGTTTTTACGTACCATATTAACGTTAGGTACATCTCGTGTGATACAAGGGTGTACGTACACCTAGTTTATATGTAGCATAAATGTGGCAGGTGAACTAAAGGTATTCAAATAAATGAATGGATTTTACTAGTTAATTACACTTGGCTTGGGTTCAATTTAACATGACCGCTAGTGTCTTGATATTTTAATCAACTATAGCGGACGCGTGAACTTTAGAATTCTCATTATTTCCCGTTCCCGTGGGGTTTTCGGGATTTAACAGTAGTAAGTTATTTCTTATTATATCAGCTATATACCAGTGGAAGTTCCGCCAAAAGCGGTCCAGCCGACTCTAAATGCCTTCTACTGAAAAATATAATCAATTATATTTTTTATATGACTTGAATCAATTCAAGTCGTCTTACACATACATTTTCTTTTGGACAGTTATCTTGTAACTAAACATTGGATGAGCTGATTGGGTTTTGCCAGATATCTTAGCGCGCATTTCCTAAGTTAATCCCAAGATTCACCGTTGAAGGGTTCTTCAAGAAGGACATATTATAAGCCATATCGTTATGTCCTGTCAACAAGGCCAACAGAGAACCACCTCCCTGATGTACAGACAGGTGGCATTTTGTAAAACTCTGCAGAATAGATTAGATTGGAGTCAAACGTGGTGTTGTTACAGTTTGCTGCCTACTGCTTAAATTTCGGGTAAAATTTCCGTACCATCCTGCATGTATACAAATATTATAATTTTCTATTGCTTCAGTAAAGCTGACAACTAAAACCGCACTCTGAAACGTTTAATGGTAACTTTAGCCACTTCTAAATAAGCATCACTCTGTCTCTATGATATGAGGGTATAACCAAAATTAACAAGTTTTATGGTAATTAGTTAAAGAACCTTTCTGAGTGCGGCTGTAAGACAGTTTAGTACACTCACCGATCGCTCGTTGACAACATGGCGAGTGACTCCCGCCAGTAGCTTGACTAGATTCTCGTCGCCGCGTTTGCAAGCCCAGTGCATTGCCGTCTGCAAGACAATCAAGTTAACTTGTTCATAATTAAATTAGTAAACGTTGCTGCGGTTATATTAAAAACAATTCAATACCCGGCTGGATAATTGTTGTAGGTAGGTATAACATTTTTCGCCATATTTGCCGAGAACTTCATCTAAACACGATTTCAAAACTGACTGCTTAAATAATATTCCCCTCTTTAGTACACTACTTTACGCGATCCAGCCTCAGCTTCATCAATTTCAAAATTGCAATTTTTAAACTATGCCTATGTTTAAAAGTAGGTGTAAGGTTTCCACACTTTTGCTCAGTCTTTTTGGATTCTCCTCAATTGATAACTTCTGCCTGAACCAACATTTTTAATATCATTAGATATAATAAAGAGAAGCCCCAGTTCGTCCCACTAGTTAGGTATAAAGAAGGGGGTTTAGCTTCACCCTTTAATCTACTAGTATGATGTCATCACCATCTAGAACTCGATTCTTAATTTGCATATAAAACAATAGTCGATAACAATCATGCATGGTTTGATTACGCACGATTATTCGACAAAAAAGTGATTTAGAGTTGATTGCACTGCACGCATCGAATATTCAATTACTTAGGTAATTTTTTTTTCGGAGATATTTCTACATTACAAAACCATACATAAGAGCCAAGATCATTTAATTATTTCAGACCTTCTTTTTCAGCCTATTGCAGTCCACTGCTGGACGTAGGCCTCCCCCAGGGCACGCCACAAGGCTACTGCCACGGTTTTACCCATAGTCACCACGCTGGGCAGGCGGGTTAGTGAAAATTTTAGACCTATCGTCCACTTATTTATTCGACATTAAAACGTACAACTTATATGTCCATTGTCATTTTTTAGGGTTCCGTACCTCAAAAGGAAAAAACGGAACCCTTATAGGATCACTTTGTTGTCCGTCTGTCCGTCCGTCCGTCTGTCAAGACCCTTTTTCTCAGGAACGCGTGGAGGTATGAAGCTGAAATTTATATCAATTACTCAGGTCTACTGTCCCTTGAAGCTGTGAAAAAATCAAACTTCTAAGCCAACGCAATCAAAAGATACAGCCGTTTATGCCGCAAATTTTCGACACTTGCAAGGGAATCAAAACCTACAGGGTGCTTCCCGTGAACTCAGAATCTTGAAATTTGGTACGAAGCAACGTCTTATAGCATAGATAAAGGAAAAATTACGAAAACCATAAATTTTTAGTTACATCACATAATATATATTTTTTAAATAATTTTAAACTTACTACCCATTTCCTCATAAACGCGTAGAGGTATTAAATTGAAATTCATACCAAATACTCAGGTCTATAATACCTTTAAGCTGTAGCAAAATCAAACTTCTATGTCAACGCAATCAAAAGAAACAGCAATTTAAGCTGCATATTTTGAAACTCGCAAGTACTCGCAAGGGAATCAAAACCTAAAGGGTACTTCCAGTCGACCTAGAATCTTGAAATTTGGCATGAAGCAACGTTTTATAGCACACATAAAGGAAAAATTCCGAAAACCTTAAATTTTTAGTTACATTACAAAATATATATTTTTTAATAAATATAAACTTATTACTTTTTTCCTCATGAACGCGTAGACTCGATTGTCGTAATGAACGAACTTTGTAAACCTTGCAGGTTTGTACGGAACCCTCGGTGCGCGAGTCCGACTCGCACTTGGCCGGTTTTATACGATATTTTCTATATTTGTTACAATCTGTCAAGCATAAGTTGGCATTTCGGGGCTTCAAGGCCATAATAGTGATCGCCTAAAAACAAAATCTAGGAGAACTGTTAAAGTTGATTCTCTTTTTCGTCAAACCCAACATTAGGCAGATTGACCGTATGTACTTATTACTGTTTTGAGAAACGCTCAATTTCCATAGGTAAACATATGCTATAAGCTATAAACATTGATGCGCATGCATCTAATCTTGACAACGATTTTGTTTTTATCAAAAACAAACTACAACTAAATGCGAAAGCTACTAGAGATCCCAGAAACAATACAATTAGCGATAATATAGTCGAGCTAAATAAGATAATGGTAAGCGATCAAGGCAGGTCCAAATCGACGGCAAATTACGTGACCGAATTCAGGGCCTAAGCCAAAACACGATAGCATCACCGAGCTTAGTAGGTCGACGAACAAATTACTTGATTGCCAGCCTTTTATTTTTATATATGTAAAACACTTTGATGGACAATATAATGTTGAAATTATACCTCTTTATAATCTCAACGTATTAGGATGATTTGCATTGAGATTAAAGATTATATTTTGGTGCAGTTAGGTGTTATTAGTATAGTTATAGGAATTAGCTGGCAATCGTTGGTTGTTTTTAATTTTTAAAACGTTATGGTAAGCACGGAGTAATTTTGGGTAGTCGGTGCGGTGTTATGATGTTTGGGATCAGCGATTATGAATGAAGCAAAACCATTTTGTGTTTATGCCCGTGTTTCGGTGCAGGCCAATTTAATACGATAGTTAAGTATAACTTGTAAATAGATAAAGTATCTACGTGTTAAACAAATTTTTGAAACAAGTGTATGTTTAACAAGCGAAATAATATTAATAATCTATAGGCACAACAACAAAGAACTAGGTACTTATTCAAATGCGCTATTGGGTTTACTAATGTTTGACCAAAAAAATATTGACAATTATGGTCATTCGACAAACAACGTTTCACCAAATGTTCATTTGGCAAATGAGACATTTGATAAAAGTATCATCTTACAAAAAGTCACTTAGCAAATAATCCATTAGCAAACACTACACTTGTTAAATAATAAAATGTCAATTGACCTTTTTTCGTTTCACTAAATAATATGTTTTGCAAATTAACCATTTGTCCAAATATAATTTAACAAAATGTTATTTCACAAAAAGTACTTTTTTGAAACATTACGATTTAGTAATTTTTTCCGCTACCCTCGTATCGCCGTGAGAATGAATGAATTTATTACACTGACATTTGAGGATAAATGCAAGAGAAAGAGAAACGCCCAAAAGTCGCTGTATTTATATCAACCTAACCCGCTCCGTCGCTTCGCTCCTCGCTAACCTAAGCTGTATGGCATGACCCATAGTACGACGCATAGTATACCTATGTTTTTTCTATTCTGTCTAGATATAAAATATCCAGTTAATTTGACACATGCCATAATTATGTATTATTAGATTTATTAATAAACGAAACACTTGTCAAATAATACATTTTATCAAACGTTTTTAGACCAATAGTAGTTTTTTCTGATAACTCAGTTGCTAGTTGATCATTGTGTTAAATAATTATTTATAAAATGTAAATTTAAGTGTTGTTCTTTTGGTAAAGTGAGTCATTTGTAAAATGATTAGTAGTAAAATGATCAATCGGCGAAACCATTTTCTTGCCAAACGTTGTTTGCCAACTTTTGGTCAAACAACAGGACCCTGCGCTGTTGAGTAACACTCCAATAGCTAAACTTGACAATCTTTGAAAACATTTCCCATTCATATTTTTATTTTCAGACAAAATATGTACCTAGCATTGAAAGTTCATTCGAGAAGAGATTTGTATTAAAATTGAATATTGAACTACAAAATCCAACGCAGGGTTCAGATTTCCCCGCAATAACATTGGAACTAGTTTATAGGCTGTACAACATCGTTCAACGTTCCCCGAGCCATAAGTAAACTTGTAACTGTCTATGACCCCGATGAGCCGAGCCAAAATGGCTTGAACCAAAATGCCTTCAACCAAAATTTAAGTCAGCAGTTAACGCTTGGATATATATTACTTTATCCGAGGACCAATCGTCGTACGTACAAGATGTAGGCGTGATCGCCGCTGATTCAGGGTAGTTTGCGGCAGGCGGTCGTAGGTTCGACGTCGCTGAGAGAAATATTGGCCCCAAAGGAGGCACTGTTAATTTGCTGGCGCACATTTAGTACGATGCTGGCACGGTTTTCCACGTACCCACACGCGCGCCCCACGTCAATATTGGTAGAGGCAGTTTCGGGCGCCGTTGCAAAACACTATGTGCCCTTAATTTATCTGTGAACGCTGCAGGAGATAACGGCATTTTAGAACGGGCCTGTGACAAATTGTACGTGATACGTTTTAAATTTTCGAAGGATTTTGGTGAATTTGCCAAAACTTTCACACAACTTTAAACATTTAATAGTACAGGTTACGGCTATAATAAATTCAAGAATAAAAAATATACTCACGTACTAGACGAGCCGCAAACACCAATGTCATCATCGAAGTGGGGCATATATAAAAAAGAAAAAAAAACAAATTAGGTGCGATCTAAAAAAGCATCATTCTACAGGGAGAGCAAAATTCAAAGATGGTATCTTTAAAACCTTATTAAGACAACACATCCGGGTCAGGCGAAGGAATTCACAAATTTATCGTCGACTAAGCTAATAAATTTCTACAGGATTACGTAGTTCCTGTTGTAACGCTCTCGATTTATCCTTTGGTTTAAGAGGAAAATTTTGTATGTAGGTAGATATGGTGGATTGGGGGCGGGGGAATTGTTTCCTTTGCTTAGATTTTATGTACATACTTTTGGGGATTTAATTGAAATAAAAAAAATATCATGCACTTTAACTTTATATTTGGAAAAGTTCAAATTAATGTTTTGTTATACATATAAATTTATAATTTGCATATCCTTTACTCTACTAATATGTGGAGAAACACACAAAAATATTCTAGAAAGGGTTGAAACATACTTCGTTTTAGTATCTAGTATTGCCAGACGTGAGGTCAATAAAATCGTCCGACTTCCGTCCACTTTGAAGTGTAAATTGTTAAAGGCCATTTCATTTTGGTCTTTTAAAAAGCAATGTTGTGTTTTGTGATGGAGTCGAGATTTTTTTTCATTGTCCAGTCAGTAAGCAGTGAGTAATGTGAGCGTAGAATAAGTTTACAAGATTGAATTATGAACTGAATGCTAATACTGAGTATTATACAAGATATTAGTGATATAGTAAAGAAAACTTCGATGGGTTCACCAGTTCATCATAGCCTTTGTGTGGCATTTAAACTAAGAGCACGAATCAAGTATGTAATATTTTTATAATCCTGATTTTCCCATTCTGAAAGTTCGGCGAATCCTTTCCTATCGGATGTCTACGTCAAAAAAAGAACGTACCTTCTAAGATTCCAGGCTCAAGGAAGGCTATGCCTTGATTCATCAGTCAGTTATCCAAGACTTAGCATTTTATATCTGTATGTAGATTAACTAATACAATATGTATATCCTTACCTTATATTGCTCACCTAGCTCATGTGTATGCCATATCCTTTATATTGCTCACCTAGCTCATGTGTATGCCAAAGTCACTAACTAACCAACATCCAAATTCACTTTGGCAGTATTAGTTAGGATCGCAGAAGTTGGTAATTGCTTCGATAGTGGTATCTAATACAATATATGTAATTTTAAGTGCTTCGGTTGACTAATCACGAGCAAATGATTAATTCAGTGTCTAAATACTATGTGACAGGTGTACAGGTGTATTGTGAACTGCTAGTCCATCAACACATTACAAGGTAAGGGACCGCGCACAATGAACCGTGTTTAAACCCAGATTTTAGTTAAAAGCTAACTTTTAGTTCATTTCGCAATCCTTTTTTGGTTGCCCTAGCTTATATTGTATATTTAACATAGAGTTGCTATTCTATGATTGAACAAGATAATTTGGTTTTAGTCATCTTCTAGTGATGGATAAGTTCAACAGGTATTGTTCGTTATCTAAGTTTCGTTAGTTTTAAAATCTATTAATTTTACTAATAAGAGCAGTAATAAATTATAAATTTACATTCATCTGATGCGACATCCTTTGCTGGTTATAAGTATGGTGTGGTCTAGAGTCGGTAAATTTACCAGATTCAGTCTAATAACGAGTCTGGAACACTCAATCTGTCAGAGTTATTTTCCGTAAGCCAGTTCAGGTTAGCTCTAGGAGTCGAGAGTGTCTAAGCTCAGGCCATAGATTCCGAGACGCTCGGAACACGGAACGCGTCAATGAGCATCATATTTTACCGGAAGCTAATGTACCAAACCTTCGGATGTGTACACAGGAGTAGCTACATCCGGTCGCAAGGAGTACCTACTACCTAGTGATTGCATTTGCGTGTACGTCAATTAGAGCCAGAGAAATGCGTCTTCGAGCGATAATTACAGGGTTGTCGTGATCCTGCCTATAGAGATTGACAAGTAAGACGCGTAATAGGGATGTTTACGGTTTTTATTTTTATTTATATCGAAAGATCATAAAATAAAAGAAAAATTTGCGAAAGAAAAACTTCGCTAGCGTGAAAACTTTCCGGGATATAACGATTTCAAAATCACAATTTTAGACTTGCCAAAAAACGCTCCATACAAACAGCCACCACAATTATGACGTCACTCTATCAGTAGGTAACTTGTAGGTACTCGCGTAAAAGCACTATTTATCTACAGCTATATTAAATGTTGCGTTTATAAATATAGTCACTAAACAAAAGTTGCTATAAATGATGCAGGTGGTCATGTGATGTAGTAATTTTAATTAATTTCACATTTGAAAATTGAACTTACCCACTTAACTTTGAAGGCTTATTACTACCTCATTTGGACACATCAAATTGTAATTTTACAGATAGGTATGATTTTGATGATTTATTCTGATAAGCATAAAATGTCATTAAAGTCAACCATAGTAAACATCCATATTAAGATATTGTAGCGCCTACTTATCTACTAACACGGTCGGTACACTGATATCACATACATTTACACACGTTCCGGGATAGCCAGAATCGCATAGTATAGCATTACATATTATTCAGAGATAATTTATGAGATTAATAAAAAAATATGATACTTACACCCTGTAACAGCCAACCGATGTCCATGAAGCGAAACATGAAAATGAAGTAAACATTTAAATCAAATTAATCTGTCAAAATTTTCCCAATGGTTAAATAGCCCGTTTGAAGGATGAAGTTGATACTGTCTTTCTCTAAAACTCGATCAAGATAGAGACAGCATCAACTTTATTCTTCAGATAGGCTATCTGATCTTTTGTTTTTGCGAGTTTATTTGTAATTTGGCATTTATAAAGTTACATTTCGCGTGGTGCCGGCAGAGTAGAATTCGTACTACCCCATGTCTGCCCGTGGGTATCGTACGAGGCGATTAAGGGTTTCCGGGAGGTGGGCAGCAGCGCCTCCCGTGTTGACAACATAGCCCAAAATACAAACTGCGGGCACCAACCCGCCTGCCCAGCGTGGTGACTATGGGCAAATACCCCTCATGGCGGTCCTGTGGTGTGCCCTGGGGGACGACCGACCTACGTCCAGCAGTGGACTGCAATAGGCTGATGGTGATGATGAAAGCTACATTTAAGTTACTTCTAGTATTCCAAGTCTTACCGTGAAGGGATCCTGAAACAAAGAGTAGAAATAAATTAAGCAATGTCGACTGTGTATGCGACATAAATGGCAGAAAGGAAGCATAGAAGTTCATTTCGAAATGAGCCAAAAAAATACTATTGTATACAACCCAAAAGACAAAAAAAAAACTCCAATCAAATCGATTCAGCGGTTTAGGTGCTATGATGCAACAGACAGACACACATAAAGGGGCAACACTTATAAAAACCGTCAGATTTTTGCATCGAGGTTAAAAAATCATCATATATAAAGTACCAAACATAACAATATATATGAGCCTAGATTTCTACCTACATAGGGAAACCGTGTGGATTACCCACAAATAAAGTCGGTAACTTCCGCCACACAAATTGCTGTGAACGCGGCCAAAAACACTGTACTAAATTCAAATTTTGCTTTCATTACATTCTGGGTTGCAAGCAGCAAAATATAGGTTCGACTCATTGTAAAATTGGGAAAAATTACTTTATGACACATAAGTACGTGAAGAGGATGATTAAGGGCCAGGCGCTAAACTAAAACACCGAAGGGAATATTAAAGGGATCGTGTAGTACATTTCTTATGGGAAATTAACGTAATTTTACTGAGAAAAAATCGTATTAATATTTTGGCTAAGGATTTATTTTGGCATGTTGTAATTTTACACCATATTTGCTTATAATTTTTTAACTATTCGCTGAATAAATTAAATAATATTAGCGAAATAATTCAAGATACCCACGCATTAAATTAACGATAAATAAACGATTTGAGTACCTACGGAATTATCATCATTTACATTTAGTAAAATGATGTAAATAAACCACCAGAATTCATAAGCAACTCAATTAAAAGTGCCACTTACAACTAGAGGTATAGAAAAATAGCGAAACTATAGTAACATATAATATTTTACCGAAATGCAGACGTAGCATACCCCTTAAACTGTTCACCGGCAGACTATTAAGTTAAGTATCTAAAAATTTCCAAGCAAAAACGTGAAATTGCTTCGGAAAACACAACTTTTCATACTTATATTTTCGTACAACTAAAATGTTAAAACAGTTTATTAGGCTTTTCTGTGTGTGCGAAATACTTAAATTCTGAAAATGTGAGTTGTAGAACATGCTACCGCTTTATTGGATTACTTGGCTAGAACATAAGTTCTTTTTTGTGTGCAATTACTAACGTGTACACATATAAGCTGATTGCATTTTTATGAAAGAATAAAACTTAATGTCTTCCTTAAGGTAAACTTCCTTTTTGTTATGGAGTCCTAGATTCAATAACTAGAAATCACAATAGCAAAAAATAGATACACTAAGTCCTAATAACACGCATTTACCTACATTCCGCAACTTTCTCACTCTCATGGCAAAAAGCGAGTTTAAAAAGAGAGATTACTCGTAACATTTAAATGTTTCGGAGTATAGTATCCATAATGTACGCTGCCCTCGCGAGCACCGAATTACCTACTAAACTGTAAAAAAACGTAGATAAAAGTGGGGCTCTGCATATTCCCATGATCGGGAGACGGTTGTACGGCGTTTTAATGCAGCCATAATCGCCGATCGACGATGGATCATATGAAATATGTAATGCCGCTAATAGGTCTTGGTGGGCAGCTTCCTCAGCGGTCGTTCGGACAATTTCGCCTTTGGTAATAACCTTAATATCCCATCAGCGCTATGCCTCATGCGTGTACAAAGATGAGACCACGTAATAGCGGCCGGTATCGGCCCGCCTACCCGCCGATAATTCACCTTTATTCAATAAATCTGTTTGGTTACGGTATTGTACAAAATACATTTTTATTGGACCATTATTGTGACAATATTTGCATGTAATAAAGAAAACAAAGTATTTTCGGAGGAAAAATTTATGCATTGCCAAGTTTGTTTATAAATATTTTTATTGTGTAAATACATTTTTTTATATTTACCTGAAGTAAAATCAGTCGAAATTTATTTCTTGTAATTCTTATTATAAAGGTTTAGTGAATGAAGAATGTTTGTTGCCCGTGAACCAATTCTACAACTAAATTTAGAAATGTAAACGCTTTTAAAATGGCCCTAGCGTTTAACTCTAACACAAACCTCGTTGGTTTTACAAAGTGCTATTGTAACTAGTTTTTTTTGTATAACCATTTAAAAGATAATAGATTAAAAAAAACTCCAAAGTCAACTGGTGCGAACTGACTACTTATGTATTTATGTATGGTACCTCCCTAACTACCAGCTAATACATACTTCAGCTAAGGTCGATGAGCACAACCTAAAATTCACCGAAATACGTTATTAATTTAAGTACTGAACTGAGATAGAACAGCTGTATACCAAATTTACAAGGTGATAAATCATTAATTTGTCATATGACAACATTTTCAAGAAATGTGTCCTGTGTAAATAATGCACTCATAAGAAACAAACATGGTGAATGAGTATTTCTAAAATAAGACGATATTTATTATAGAAAACGCTGCAGACGGTCTGACGCAAACGTTGGCCGACAGTTATAAAGCGCTAGAACTCCGCACCAGGACGACGAAAGCGAACACTACATCGCCCAGAATATTATCCCCTCTTTTGTGCCTGGCATCACTGGTATACAAGTTCAGTGCATACTCATAGATCACAACAGATACAAATTCCACGACATTATTCTTCCTCCGCTCGGAAACATTCGTGCGACCACAGTTAACATCTAATTTACAAAGTCCGCGTACAAAATCGATAGGCGTGTCACCATTTCATTTTACGGATTTAAAATAAAGCCACGCGGATTAAAAACGCTAAAGCCAGTAATTACAAATTCAAAGATATTTAGAGACCGCTCATCGGATGTCATAAAACTGATGGCTTTGAGCGCGCAACAAAAGTTTATAATTACAATGTACGCAATCATGATTGTATATAATTTTAGAATTGCGAATTTAAGCAGAACATTGTACGTTTAATTGTGGCCCTGTTAACGGGTGCAATCGGAGCATGTGTTGGTAATAGAGCGTTGTCTCTTCATTTTGTCTGGACTCTCGGTGACGCTGTTATTTCCGAGCAGCTAATAAATTGCGTGATGACAGGTGTCAGCTGCTTCACCGCCTCTGCACTCTCGCGCCGATGTCTCATTCCTCACGTTCTGGCTCCTTAATTCTCTTATTTTATCAACGCTCCGTTCAATTTTCGTATCGTTCTATTGCCATTCCGTTTTGTTTTGTTAGGCTTATCGAACTGGTCGCTAATCCGACATGCATTGAGGAAATTTTGTTCATTCATACATTCTTTATCCTAACATTTTAAAATAAATTATGTATTTGACATTGACGTTGAAGGTACTGGTAATAAAATTTGTTTGAAAATCATAACTCATTGGTGTACGAAAAAGCAAATTATATAAAGTGATACAATTATGGCGAGCGAGGCGACCTGAGAAGAGATTATTGAACTTACTGACCAGAGATGACATGTGAAAAAATGGTAGAAAGTAATTTTCCAGCAGTAATCGATTTCATAAGCCGCGTGGTGCCGGCAGAGTAGAGTTTGTACCACCCCTGCCTACTCGTGGGTATCGTACGAGGCGATTAAGGGTTTCCGGGAGGTGGGCAGCAGCGCCTCCCATACTGACAACATAGTCCGAAAATCACACTGCGGTCACCAACCCGCCTGCCCAGCGTGGTGGGTATGGGCAAAATCCCCCTGTGGCAGTAGCCTTGTGGCCTGCCCTGGGGGAGGCCTAGGTCCAGCAGTGGACTGCAATAGGCTGAAGAAGAAGAATCGATTTCATAGTAACAATACTTGCGACCAATCATACAACTTTGAAACTAGAACCAAAGTCGAAACATTGTATGTGAACCAATCCACATATTAGAAACCGATAAAAACTCAAAAAATAGGACCAGATAAAATACATAACTATGGAAACACAAGCCAAATGTTTGGCTGCTCTTATGACCTACAAACATACTATGTTGGTGACTGTTCGAAAAACTTTATAAGAAGGAATGTTTGCAGCGGTAGTGGTATGCACTGTTTTTCAACAGTTATAAATTAACTTCACTGCGAAGACAAACCGGGACGAAGATTTATATGGCCTAACCGTGAAAAGCTGCCGACGAATGACTCCTCAGGGGACTCCGTATAACTATAATTTTTGCCCTTTTGCGACGAGGAGACCTTCACTACTGAAGTTAGTAATAGAGTCAAGATCGTGCAGTAATTACGGGAAAATTATTTTGTGCGATTATTTATACATTGTTTTTCAAGAAGGGAGACAAAACGCTCCTCAAAAACTATAGGCCGATCACACTTCTGAGCCACGTCTGAGAGAGTCGTCACGAATCGTCTGGCATTGAGATTTGAAGCCTTCCAGCCACCGGAACAGGCCGGGTTTCGCAAAGGCTACAGCACCGTGGACCACATCCATACTATACGGCAGGTTATACAGAAGTCGGAGGAGTATAACCAACCGCTGTGTATGGCTTTTGTGGACTACGAGAAAGCCTTCGAAACCATCGAAACCTGGGCCGTTTTGGAATCTTTGCATCGATGCCAAATCGACTGGCGATATGTGGAGGTGCTGAGAAATATCTACCAAATGGCAACCATGTCCGTTCAAGTCCAAACCCACCAAACAAGACCGATCCAATTACTCCGAGGTGTGAGACAGGGTGACGTAATATCCCCGAAACTCTTCACCAAGGCGATGGAGGACGTCTTCAAGACGCTACAGTGGGATGGACTAGGCATCAACGTCAATGGTGAATGTCTCACGTATCTCCGCTTTGCTGGCGATATAGTTTTGATGGCTGAATCGCTGCAGGACCTACAAAAAATGCTGTCTAGTCTCAATGTTGCCTCGAGGCGTGTGGGATTCGGGATGAACCTGGACAAGACCAAGGTAATGTTCAATCGACACATCATCCCTGATGTAGTACTCAAGTGAATGCTGTGACACGTATCTGTATGGCTCGTTACGTCACCAGTAGTCAGGGTAAACCACACGTCCGTCTCCGCCCTCGGCTTGCGCGTGACTGTCTTTATCCCTCCTACCCGCGAACCCGAGACATCATAATAACTACCATAGATAACTACAAACACTACACCTGAGTCGATATCCGTCGAAGGTGTAGCCCTAAAGGTTGTTCAGAAGTATGTATACCTTGGGCAAATATTGCAGTTGGGTAAAGACAACTTCGAGGGAGAAATCACCAGAAGAGTGCAGCTTGGGTGGGCAGCGTTTGGGAAGTTGCGTCATATCTTTGAGTCATCCTTGCCACAATGCCTCAAGACCAAGGTGTTCCATCAGTGCGTTCTACCAGCCATGACTTACGGAGCCGAGACGTGGAACCTGACAGTGGGGCTGGCTCACCGATTATATGTCACTTAGAGAGCTATGGAAAGGTCAATACTCGGAATCTCGCGAATGGACAAAGTCCGAAATGAGATTATCCGACAGAAGACCAAAGTGACAGACATAGTCTCAAAATGTAGCAGACTGAAGTGGCAGTGGGCCGGCCACATCTGTCGTAGAACCGATAGACGGTGGAGTAAACGGGTTCTCGAATGGAGACCGCGCCTCGCGTTGGCCGCCCTCCGGCCAGATGGACCGATGACTTAAAGAGGACGGCTGGTAGTGACTGGATGGTAAAAACGGGAGATCGAGCCATGTGGCGTACACTGGGGGAGGCCTACGTCCAGCAGTGGACAGCAATAGGCTGGCGACGATGATGATGATTACTTATACATGTATGTACCCTAGGTAAGTACTACTTTACTTAAATAGGTAGGTGAATAAGCTTATCAATTTTAAGGAGTTACATTTTTTAAAATCTAAACTAACATAAATGCATCTGATATCAGAAATGAATGACAAATAAAACCGCTTCATTTATCAATATAAAAAATAACACTAAAGAAAGAACGCATGATATAAATCAAATGAAATAGCTATGTATTTCTTTTTACTATAGTTAATTACAGGAGGGCGTATATAAATAAAGAATGGTCGTCCATTGAAGCCGAACGGAGAGGCGATCACTGCGGCGCGCCTTGTCGCGACAAGCAAATGCACTTATCTCACCGGGATGTGAAAAACCGTTCTTAACTCGCTGTCGTCGGTTAGTTGCGCCAACACAATGCGATCTACCCGAGTCAATGCCTCCAGAGGTTATGTTCGAACAGGATTTGGAGACTCAACAAAAAAGTTACAAATCAGAATAGACCCCAGAGAGGAAACAATAAGAAGTCACTCTTAGTCATGTTTATTTTATTCCATTGTATTCTTTCCACACCACATTTGTTTACATATCTCAGCAGATCCATCAATGGGGGTATTAAAAATATACAATATGCTGTTCGGTTCTTAAATATTGTGTAATTAACAGAGCACAAACATCTTGGACCAATTTAAGTCGTCGTAAAACCATCAACAGCTCGCAGAAAATAAACAGAAGGCTTCGAAGCATTATCGATACAAATAAATTGTCCGACTAAGAATGAATACCAATAAATTGAAAATGTAACTCGTAAAAATATATCATCGATTATTGTAAACAGCTGGCGGGCTTTTATGCAAAACGGATTGCCTCATTGGACCAATTGAACAGCGGTAGCGAAGTTAGGGCCAAAATAAATAGAATTAAAACTTACGATCCCATACACGCCCAGTTAGGTAACTTTTCGCTTTGGCGATCCGGCTAGATTAATCTATTTCTGCCAAACTTCAACATCATACGCACAAATTTTGATAAGAGTAAGGCCAAACTTGGCAATTTACATAAATCCCAAACTTTTGCTCGACAAAGGCCTTATTAAAATCTTAAAGAGAACTTTAATTTACCATGACAGCTACATCATTAATCTTATTACGGGGCACACAACGTCCCAAAGTTCTCCAACAAAAGCAAAACAGGAAAATGTTAGGAAATAAACACTTTATAAAAATATGATACGGAAACATCCATTATAACTTAATTAGGCATAAGGTTTGGGTTTTTGAAAGTAATTGAAAAGATGGAATATTAAAAATGTTCGCCTTGTCTTGTATATTATTTGTAATCTTTGATTCGCCTTCGGCTTGAACAAATAGTGGCCTTATTCGATCGGTAGGCAGATCCTAATTAAAAACTATATTCAGCCGCCTGTCGTATATTACGCAGATGGAGCCCTCGGGCCCTTAGTCACCCGGCTGGTCACCTCCCAGTCGTTTAGCATTTATCTTTGCCGATGTATGAGAAACGTACACTTTTATTCGTCGTAAATTCAACTTTAGATGCGGCAATTACTTAAACTAGTAGGTAGGTATGCAAAATTTATGTCTTGTATGCGTTGTGAATTTTTATTATGAAAATTATTTCAATTTAATTATTAATAGCTTTAAAACTTCACCTACTACAAATTCAAAGGAAATGCAGTTATAATTATAATATTTCAATTACCGTTCAAAATAAACGGGTTCCATAAGACGCCACCAATTAATTCTGAAAATTAAAACCATATCCGAGTTGATCGTTTAAACCTTATATCCAATTCACAATCAGAAGTCAATTAAATAACATATTACAAATAAAAACAACATCCAAACATAATTACAAACAATATAGAATTGAATGTTTGATCAGTCCATAATTAGAAACAATTGTAAATACAAAGATTATAAGCGAGAGACGCTCGTTGAGAGAGTAGCGACGGCCCTCCTCTTCACTAAAAAATCTGATCTTATCTTCCATATTTTAATAGGTTCCCGTGGCGGCACCTTCGCCCAGTAATTGTATAAAGTATCTCCAGAGAAATAAATTCAATATTCCGTGCTGGGTGCGGATCTCTCCGCGTAGTGATAAAGCTTAAATCAACACACAAACTAATTACAAGCGAGCAACACTTCATCACAGATGCGAATAGTGATTAACCTTTGGTTGGGATGTTTGAGCACACGCTTCGGTATCGAAATTGGATGGGGGCATATCAAAATGGCTCCCACTAGGGTACAACGCCTCAAAGACTGCGGTAATTTGATTCTGCATACTAGAATTCCGGTTGCAAAATAACAATCGTACTATCACAAATCTAAACAGCATTCCATAATCATCGGGGCTTCCAATCTAAAGGAGCTATCTCATTATAATACCATGGTGTGAAGCAACTGGTTACGTCGCCAATAATATGAATGCAAGAAGGCAGATATCTCATGATGCCCTATTAATGGGGTAGTTTCCTATGGTTGAATCTTAATAACATCTTATTCTTATCAGAATAAATAATCAAAATCATACCTATCTGTAAAATTACAATTTGATTATGTGTCTAAATGAAGTAGTAATAAGCCTTCAAAGTTAAGTGGGCAAGTCCATTTTATAAATGTGAAATTAATTTAAAATTACAACTGTCCACCTGCATCATTTACAGCAACTTTTGTTTTGCGACTATATTTATAAACGCAATATTTAAAATAGCTGTAGAACAAAAGTTCTTTTACGCGCATAGAAGTTGCTTAAAGGCTCGAGCACACCGGGTGCGTACCTCTGAGTTTAATGTATAGAACTGTCAGCGCTTGACGTCTATGCTTACGTCTACGCATACGCATCCGGTCTGCCCGTGCCTATACAGTTCCATACATTACAACTCAGAGGTACGTATACGTCTACGCTTACGCGCACGCCCACGCATCCGGTGTGCTCGAGCCTTAAAGAGTGACATCACGTCGTGGTAGCCGTTTGTATGGAGTGTTTTTTGTCAAGCCTAAAATTGTAATTTTGAAATCGTTATATCCCGGAAAGTTTTCATGCTAGCGAAATTTTTCTTTCGCAAATGTTTCTTTTATTTTATATTTATAATCTTTCGATATAAATACAAAACTGTAAACGACCCTATTGTTATTGCACAACCAGTTTTGTTGGGGCAACGAGTAGTACAGTGATGTATACCTACTAATAGAACCTACTAATAGTACGCATGCCTAACAAACTTTTTACCAATTGTGCCTCCAGAAACATTCCTGTAGCTAGAGTCTACTTGACGTCATGTAAATGAAAAGCACGTTCAAATCTTTGACAGCTTTATAAATATCACAATCCCTGTAGCAGTGCTAAGGTGGTATCTTTCTTTCGGTGTCCACATGTGACAGGTCCCTAAAAGCTGTTCGTTGTTATAATTCAAAATATCCCTTCTAGTGATTTGAAAAATACCAAAGCTCTTATCCCTTTTAAATTTCTATTAATTAAAAGTTGAGCGCGGAAAGAGCAATTTTAATCTTAATGCAAGGGTTGTACTTAGTGAACTTCTTTTGTATTTTATCCTATAAAGGGAAGTTTTTCAGTAAAACAACGCTGAATTTGCAACAAAATATAAAAGTTTTAGAATAATGTACACGCCTCGGGCTAGATCATCAAAGAGTATAAATCTTCTTTCCCAACTTGCTCGTCTGTATCGATGAAATGGTTCAAAATTCATTTCGAGCGTAAGATTTGTGAAAAATTCACCGACTATAAATTGGCAGACAAATTAAGCAGACCTCATACAAAACACGAATATGATGCTTAGCGGGGAAACAAATGCGCCATGTTCACGCACGAGCCAGAGGCTCAAGTTAATGCAGAAACAGTGTATATGTACATAGAAAAGCATTTATAGCACAAATGAGGGCTTTATGTTCATACATTCCAGTTCGGTAGTGCCGTGGGCGAGCGGGCGGGTCGCTCGCACCTCTGCTGCAGCCGACCTCACCCGTCCCCAATTACCCTTAAAATAATGAACATGTTTTATATTTCCACCCGAGTGCGGCGTGTACTTATCCCCGTTTGCCCGCGAGGTCATGCCGCTGTGGCCCTCTTCATGTTCAACAAGGCCGTATCTTTCGGTACCAAATATAATTAAACACGATAGCATTAGGAGCAAATATGCGGAAATTTATGCTCGCCAACAATGTAACGATATTGAGGACCTTATTAGTAGGGCTGGGTCTGTTGTAAGGGCCATCGAAATTATGCTAGTGGGCCAGATCATTAGAAAATATGGAAGCAAAATATTTGTTGTACCTACAAGTCTTACTACCTATTGATTGATTGATCCTCAAGCGCGAGTTCATGGATAACAATACTGCGAGATCTCGCCAATTTCGAGAATTCGCGAGATTGGCAGTTATATGAGCTTTTTTGCAAATAATCACAATATTTAAAGAAATTAGGAAAAAAATATAAAAAAATATAATGTAGGTATTATAAGATAAACACTTTAATGCATCTCATGCTTCAATACTTTAATGCATTAAACATTGTTTGAAGTAGGTATCAGTATATATTTTTTTCTAAACTGCTACGTAGTAAACTTTGACGTAAGTATCTATCAAATAACAAATGAAAGAAATAACCAGTCTTCTCTTCTAATATCTAACCAAAATCTTTTATAACAAACAAAATAACGAGAAGTCAAAAAAATGAAACTTGTTATCTAAGTTTACTTGACTATTAAAAAGTGCCATCTCGTAAAACTTACGAGATCTCGCTCCTTTTTTCGTCCAAGATCAATCTCGCTAAAAAAAGGCCGAGATCTCGAGAGATTGAAATTGCATTCCCTAGATTTAATAGCGTGGTAAAAGGATTACATGAGACACTTCATAACAAACCGAACAAGTAAAGCGATACAAGTTACATTTCAGATTCAAATCGGTTTATTGTTGTTAATAATAACGAAAACATGTCAAATTTAAAAGACATGACTCAACTTCGCTGTAAACAACTAAAGTCACCGCATCTCGCCGCGCTATAAATTTAAAATTTGCCACAAATGACAAACGAGAGAGTCGACACGCCGTACTACATTTTAAATAAGCATTTAACCACTTCCCGTCTCTTTAGTCCACAAATAACTTAGCTGCGCTCAAAGATTTAACTAAGCTTGAATAAATAATCAATTTAGCTGGCCCCGCGTGGCTTCTGATCGATTGCCACAATAGCGGCCGGATGATATACTCCGCGAGGCGCGACGATAAATATCCAGAGACAAATGTTCTGAACGTCTCCTGAGAGTTGCGGCGACACTAAATTTAAAAGCTTCAATTGTACAGAAATAACCAAAACACGGTTAAGATCTTTTGAAAACAAATCGTGTATCGGGCGGTTGACGACAATCGTGATTGACTGCGCAAGTGAACATCTCTAATATAAACAAATTAATAGGGTAGCTCCCAGTGCGGCGGCGGGCGGCGGCGTAATTTAGAGGCGGCGGCCGGTGACGGGCCCCGATCCCGTGAGGAACTGCTGCAGTCTGTCATTAATGCATTTAGAGAGAAAATATTACACACATCAAGCTGTAAATCAGAAACCCTCCCTGCTCCTTGTTTTGTCGTTATAAAATTGCCACAGAAACATTATGGGTTACGACAAAATCCATACGCGGAAGCAATGCATCTTAATATTTTATTTAGGCATCCATCCGGGCTAATAAATTGTATCAGTAATTAAAATATTTTTATTTATATCATAGGCAATACATAATAAAATTAATAAATAACGATGAAAAGATGAAGTCTCACCAATAAAGTTATTCATGACAGTTGTCAATGCAAATTGGCCTGATTCATTGTTCAGCTTTTTTAAGGATGTTACAAAAGCGTGCCCGAAACCAGTTTGAAACCGATTTACCCAACTAATAATATTTATCAATGAATTTATATACAATGATCCATAGCTAATGAGTTTTTATAAAGCGGAATAGCGAGCATTATCAGCGTACATTAACTTGTTACATGTGTTAATCGGATTGGGGCGTACCCTATCGAAACGGGAACAATTTTAAGAATGAGTGAGCCGAGCCTATAAATAAAGGAGTCTTACATTAATTATGAGCTTAATTATGTTGAATCCCTTTGATTTACAAGGCGCTCAGGACGCCGCAAACGAATTGTAGTGGCTTAGCGGAGTTACTAGCGTCTTATTTATAATTATTTTTGTCGGGCCACTCTGGGTGGGAGAGGATGAAAGCGAATCGAGACAAGTTGACGCCTGCACCGCTTCCCAGGATTATGGTTTAGTCTATACCGAATAAATTCCACAATATATTATTAGATAGAGAATGAACTATTTAGGAACATTTATCGTAATTATTTGGGCTTGTTTAAATGCATTAAGGTCTATAAGGTATGTGGAATGTTATCAAAATTGCTATTTAATGGTTGTTGAGAAATTCCTCATAGAGGTTTATAAAGAAAAACTTTTTTAGATTAACATCACTCAGTCAAAAATAAACTTGAAAAGACAAAAACAACTTTCAAAAAAATCCTACTCCACCTTAATAACGTAATTATCAGTTTAGCTATTGGAAGTCCACTGAAAATATGCCTTCGCCAATTAACCTAATAATCACTTGAAAACAAAACACAACAGACAAACTAAAAAGCAGAAGTGTCCTCAAACAAAAGCAAAGGCAGGAAACCCCAACAAAGCTTTCGATAGTTCGGGACTATCGGCGAACATCTAGCGAGGTGGATAGAGAATGGGTAGCGATATGTACGCCAAGGGCGACGCGCGTGTTCGCCCAGGGCGCTCGCGGCGACACGGGTCCCGCCGCAACAAACCTAGACCATTACTGCGTTCCGACAATTTTATCCCCCCACACTTTGGATACTTCGGTATACGCACATGCGGTCACATAATGCTTTTCACGAGAATCGAACAATCGATACGGGTAGCGCTGTTGAAGGAATTTATGGATAAATGTGAAATAATTAGCCCTAACATTATAATAGACCAGTAGAACATAATAGCACTAAGAATGACTACATACTCGAACATGTAACATTGGAAAGTGATTTATTTATTTATAATTTATTTATTTACTGCGCAATTAACTTATAATATTTGAGAATAACTACTTGTCAATTGTATCTGTCTATAGCATAAGCATCGTTAGACAGAATACAACAAGTCAAATGCACAAATGTGAATTGACAATACCTTTCGCTAAATCGGAATCGGCACCGGGCATTCCATCGATATATCATATGCGGACGCAAACAAAGATCGCCAATGCACGGGAGGACAATCGAATAATTGTCCCGATCAATTGGCGGCTGCGTCGGTGGAGGCTCTATTTCTGGCCGCTGGTGTTTAGAAACAATAGCTCTGCACTGCAATTAGTTTATCCGATAGATGGTGGTCGAACGAGTCGTAAATTCCCTTGCTACTGGGGCTCGGTACGTTGCGGCGCCGTATGTAGATTTTGCTGGGTTAATTAATGTGCGATGGTAAAGTGCGAGGCTTCCCCCTGCTCCAGTCGGGTTTCGTAAATTGCGCACCCATATCCCACATGTACAATAGCTCCAATTTCGGCAAATTTAAGCTCGACGCCCAAAAGAGATTGTCGGTTAACAAACAATATACCTTTTCGCACGTCGCCGTCAGGTCGGTTTTGTTTTCTACATGTTCATTGAGTTCTGGTTATACGATTAATTGCATCTCTTCAACCATTGTAGGTTTATATTTTGCATATGATATAAAACATCGAATATTGGCTTCATATTGTTAAAGGTCGTACCTAAAGGTTAGTGTATGAAGTTGGCGGTAGTTTGTCATGTAATCTTTACAGAGCCCTCGGTGACGGATCGCGTCCCCTCCGCCCTCATTATCCCTTCCATGCTGAATTTCAATTAGCATGCTTTTGTGTTTTGCAATAACAAACCGAACCCGGTTCGTCGAAATCAGACTATGCGTACCAACCTATTGAGTTATGGCCGAGCTCGCCCTATGGAAAATAGGAGCCAATTCTGTTACACTTGGAAAAGTAATGGCAGCGGGAAACAGTTTGAACGACGCGACATTGTTTTATTTACTACCAATTGCTTTCCACCGGTTAAAAGTGCAATATTTATCGCCAATATTTGAGCAAATTCCAATTTAGGTTCGGTCATCTCATACCCTAAACATAGAATTTACAAAGACGTTGAAATAGTTACGTACATTTATTTAAAGGCAAAAATCTAACGGCAAGTACTAGTATTCTATACAACACAATACAATATTGTGAGCTACAATGGAGATAGACATGAATAATCAAAAGAAGAATACCATTGAATGATAAAACTTTCAATCGAACACTGCCAACACCTTGGCGCCAGAACCAAATTAAAGCAGAACGAATACTAACCTGTCTCCTTTCAAATTTGATTGCGCCCAACATAACACGCCCCTGAACTCTATAATGAAACGGCCGTATAAAAACAAAACTATGGGCATATATGATTAGGCCGATACACGAGTAAGGTAGAACCACTAAACAAACAACCATTACAATAGTGCTGCGTCACCGTGTTGGAAATCACTTATTGTGGGAGTGACTTGCAGTCCCGGCCTGCGCAAGTGCCTTATGCTAGGCCTTGTTCGGAGACCCCCCGTTTAACTGTTCAGTTTAAAGGTCGCTACAGAAATTCGCTGAGGAATCTTATGGCGGTCTAGATATTAGTTTTTATTAAGAACCATTTTGTATGGAAGAAAGAGCAAACAGCAGTTAATTCAAATTTCAGATTAGAAGGCCTAATATTAACAATATTGATATTATTATATATCGGGGGCATTCGATCTGAGACTGTAATAAAAATAAAGATCAACAATATCGAAAGAAACATCATGGTCCAGCATATTAAGTTATAACATAACTATTCTTATTCGTTTAAATGTCGCAATATTACTACATTTCACTGTAATATCACAATATATGTCGTTTAAAAACGCATAATATTGCTTATTAGTGTCGATCCGAGTGAAGTGTTTCGACATGCATAAACACGGCCCGGCCGGGTCAAGCGGGCCCGCCGGCTCGGGTTGCGTGGCGCCGTCATCTGACACACTCGACGACTTAGCACACCCATTGGAAACGACAAAAAACAACAATAAGCCCAAACTTCATGCAGTTCACGCTTCACTTCAATATGTAACGAGCGACCCGGTCAAACGGTTCCGACAGGGAATCGATTTCTTGCTGTTATTCTAACACTATGCGTGTTAATAAATATGTCAATCCGACATTTTACCGTATGTTTGTTGATTCGCCATAAAATGTATCGAGTAAATCGTAATAAAATGAACGAAGCCAGCGAGCCAAAGGAAATACCAATTTGCGTAAGTACTGAGAATTTCCAAATCGGTCTATTAACTGCTCACGGGTCGCCGTGTTAATTTCGTCGGAGATAAATCATTACAAAATCACTGTCTTAATTAGAACGAGAGATGTCAACGGAGCCCGATGGCTGGCTGCACCGGAATAAATCAGGACCTAAATTGCTTTCCGCAAGGACACTCCCACCGTCGACTTGGCGTTAATAGCGCGTGCAACCGAAACCCTAGACGAATGTTTCTAAATATTTTTTACGACGAAACCGTACCCGATACCGCGGGCAGGCGCCACTAATGCCCAAAAAAGCTAGGAACTCCATCAATTAAAATTAGTCAAGTTATCGATTACTTACATGGAAGTTTAAATTATAATTAACAACATCCTTTGGATGTACCTACCATCGAAACTAATCCGTGGACGAGGAACTGAAGTCGTATGATTCAGATTTAATGATGGCGATCGGGCGCCCCGCCCAAGTCGAGCCGAGCACTCGTAAATCAAGGATAATAATATCGAGCTTTCGACTTTTTTATTGGTCAAACAAATCTTTATCAACACAATTACAAGATCGTTAAGCAATAATTAAATATTATTGAATTGGATTTTGGGAGAGCAACAAACAGACTGAGAGCTGAGACTATATAGAGGCTCTATATAAAGTTATAAAACTGCGAGACTTTATTAGTTGATTGGCAAGTTTATGATTCACCCAAGTATTTATATAAAAACCTTTTCTTATCTAAAATTACGTTGTCTGATTTTGTAATAGGAGAAGGACACTTTGTTTCTCCAGATAAGTTAAGGAATTCTCTATAAAAATCTTGCAGAGATTTAGTGTAAAGATAATTTTAAATTGTGCACATTTTGGTTTATTTCAAAGGCTGGTCGAATGCTTGCATCATTTTTGTAATGTAATGGAACTGTATTTGTTATCTTAATCCTACCCAGTAGATTATATAGATATAATGACAAATCTAAAAGTTTGAGGTACCTATATCATTTTTAATTGAAAGCTGTTGTATAATCAAAATAAAAGTTTCACCATACCGTTTGCGAAACTGGATGTAATTCCGGAACTTCACAGAAAACTATTAACTTTAAAACGTCGTTAATGTGTTAAAAAATCATATGAGATACAATAGTTTATATCGGACAATCAGTGTTATATTATAAAAGTGGATACATTAAAGCGACGACGGTTCTTAAGATAGGAAACAACGATGACATGTTTAAATATCTCATTTCAAAGAGTTACAAGCAAGGCGCACAATAAAAAGAGAATCTTAGAACCCACACAGAGAGATACTTCCACAAATCGATAATTCTATCAGCAAAGACGGCAAATACGAAAATAAGCATCAAAGTGTTTTTTAGAGGAAATACGACAAATGTCAACCGGCACAGCATAGTGGCAAACACGTGTTACGTTTATTGTCTGACAATATTTACTGGTGCTTTATTAGCCCCAAGTCGGACGGAAGAAAATGAAAACAACTGCTGTTCTACATTTTGAAAGCATATGTCATTTGCGTAAGACATTATGCCGGATTAATTAGGAACATGTTTAGAACATAGTTGCCGTCTAGAAAAATGCAGCGACAATTATTTTAAATTTTAATACACCAACACTTACGGATACACATGGAGCATATTAAAAATATGTTACATTAGAAGTTAAAACAAAGTCATTTGTTGAAGAGGAGGAGGTAATTGTTCATAGATAGATCTCATTTTAAAACCACATTATCATGGCGCAGTATCTACGCGAAGGCTCCCATAAAATACAAATTCAACTGCATTGACCCTTGATTTACAACGAATCAATAAAAGAGAAGGCCATCATTACTTTTATTACATACTCAATAAAAATAATGCATTTAGTAATCAATGAAATGGCAACCACAATACTAAATATATTGCTGCATAAGAAAATTTTAATTAGACGCGCTGTAAATATGTTTGTGAAGATTACCATCTTCAAAATCTTTTATCATAAACTTTAAATTAGTAATTCTTGTACAAATATAGGTACTATTTTAATGTAGATAGGTAATATAATTTTCTGTAACGGCTCGTAAAGAATTTTATTGTACCTATTTAGCAATAATTTACCTACTATTTAAATTGACCTAGAAAGTTATTTAGGTCTGCAATGACACTTGAAAAAAATTATGTAGGCATCATTTGAGCAACCCACGATCTACTATTAACAAAATTAATTAATGCTATGTTTGTTAAATCGACTACGAATTCCACAAAACAGTGATAATCGTACCTCGATCGCGTACTGCATTTAGTACTAATTACTCTCGTAAATCTGTGGAATGCCCCTCAAAATTAGCGATACTCGCTTTATATAACGTCCATATATCAAGAGTGCAAGTCGAGACAATATAAACACAATAGTTGGGTGTAAAAAGCCGGGCTTGAGAGATGGCTCATAAAACTAAACAAGGGCCTACGTCCGGAGATGTGTCAAGATAGCTTGCGACGGGGGGCGAAGGCCTGGCGCCGTCCACACTCCCCGATACCCAATTAGAAGCACACCTTTTGGACATGTGCTCTCGCTCGGCGCTAACTAACGCCTAAAAACCCACGGCAGGGGAACTACATCCGTTACCGTTTATCACTTTTTTCGACGATTCGAGTTGACGTTTGCCCGTCGTCGATAAATCTCGGCATGGCAAATCGATGGGTTTTGCGTTACATAGATTGGTTTTTATGCAAATTTTATTTGAAATGTATGCAATTTAAATACAACCATATTTAGTAAATAAAAATAACATTTAAGTTAGAATTTTTATGAATTTTTGGGGTATGTGCAATAGAATTTTGTTATTTCAAGAAGGTTTAAATACCTTGGGTATGGTTAGTCTGTCAACACAAAAATTCAGTTTTCTAGAAGCCTTGAATGATTAAAGATTTATCGACGGAATAGGATAGAAATCTTACCTTAGTCTTGACGAGTTTTCCATTTTCCTTGCACATTTTCGCGAGGGCATGGTACTCCCCCCTCGCCGCGCACAGGATCCACTGCTTCTGCTTCGAGTCTAACGGATCTGACTCATTTTTCTGATCCAACTACAATAAAAACACACACAACACCTTACTTTCCACATATTCAAAGACTTCACACTTTAAAATTAAATTGAATGTTTTTGACAAAATTTTAAAATGTAAAATGTTAAAATATAAAATTCAATTACGGATATCTGTTAAATATGTGTTGTTTTTTTTTACTGACAATTCAGGTTGAGGAAAATGTGTTTAATATGAACTTGAATTTCAATGACTGGATAAAGAAATTAAATTAAAAACTCTGAATAAAATTCCAATTATCACCAGTAAAAATGAAAATGAAATGCTTAGTTCAAAAATACTCACCGAAACCCTGTCTTCTTCATCAACGCTCTAAAAAAGAAAATAACGAATAAGTAAGTAGGTACTATGAAATACCTAATGTAGTTACACGATAAGTGCGTGTATTTCACAAACTAATTTCAATCACAATAGCAATGCATAATGTCAAAACAATAGATAACCGGGCCCTAATCCGCTGAAAAACACGAACACAAGACACTAAAACAGAAGCCAGATGTCCATCCATAAAACCAATTAAAATTTTAATCGCATATGTTTCAACAATTTATTAAATTAAACCAACTAACTAACAACTAAAACCAAACATAATAACATGCATAATGTCAAAACAATAGATAATAATAAAAACATAAAACATGTCCATCCAGAGCCAACAATTTATTAAATTAAGCACTTCAACGACTCAAGGACTTAAAACAAAAGATTAGAAATATGTATAAATAAAGACGATATTTACATACATAATAAATATCTTAACGACACATATAAATTAATCGGAACCTAATATTTCAAAATTAATAAATGAGTACTTATATTGTGAAAATAATATTTTGAATTAATGGTCGATAAATTCGAATTCTCCCGTCTTCAGGCTTGCGCTGGTATTGGGGGCTACGGGCATTAAGCGTAAGCGTAACGTTAAGTTTTTGTCATAAGAAGTCATAAGCATTGGATAATACAGTTCTGTTTTGCGGTAAATATGGCTGGAGTTGGGGTCTTTGTCGACGGAGGCCTGGGCGTGCGCAGCGCAGCATGAGTGCCTTACCACCTGTCGTTACATATTTATGCCTACACTATTGGCCGCACTGTTAGGGACTTCGATATTGACAAGATAACATCCTTAATGTGATGTGTTTGATTTAATAATAAGATTGAGTTTGTACGTTGCCAGCTTTATATGTTGCGATTGGGACAATTAAAAGTAAATGTTTACAAGCTGCTTAGATTACTTTGTTGCCAATCAAAAATGAAAAATACACATATCCATCCTTGACTATAATCCACATTGTTAGACATCTCAATCTATGACTCGAAGAACAAAAACCAAGATCAAGAATAAATAAACTGAAAATATACAACTACTAGCTGTTGCTCACGGCTCCGCTCGGATGGATGTAGCTTATTGCGTGGAAGGTATAAAAATAGTTTTACTATTCGCAGACCTACCGAATAAAGTATAAAATTTCACAAAAATCGGTCAAGTCGTTTCGGAAGAGCTTGGTAACAAACACCGTGACACCAGAGTTTTAAATATTAGATATGCCCATCTTGCGGAATTTCGATGACGAAATACCAACGTAAACGTAACTATACAATATATTTCCGTTTCCATAATATTTTTTATGTTGTACTCGAAAGCGCCATCGCGTCGCCGAAGGCACCAGGCGCGCTCACCAGGACGCCTGACGCATCGGGGTGTTCGCATTATGATGCCAGCGGCTACGGCCAATGATTCACTACACACAGCTCACAAATACACACAGATCTATTGAGACTCTAATAAGGGATCCACTAAGGGAAGATAGGCAATGGTCCATATGGAACTGGGTGATAACGGTTTTCTTGAAACATGAAAGGAACAATGCTAGAATACTGCTTTAAAAACCATACAACAGGTCAATGGTAAATTAAACTTATTAATGTCTGTATGATAAACTTCCTGGCTCTATATGAGAATCAAGAGCTACCTGAGTTGAAATTATATTGTTTGTAGACGTTCATTAGATGGATATAAAAATTTTCAAGATAACATAAAATAGAAGACAACAGTCTTCACACAATAGTCAATATATCTCATAAGTGAAATGCAAATAAATCATTTGGGAATGTACGCAGTAATTGTTTCTACGTTACCAAATAAAAACTTCCGATCTATTACAGAATGACACAGCCAATTGTTTTATCTTACGGAGCGTGCATTTTGCGCCGACTCACTTTTATCTTTCAATAGCTGACAGCTAATTCATCCGTTCCTATTTTCCATCACTTCGACAAGGCTCGTTGACTGTGGCATCCGCGACGTTGATGGCTGCAAGTGATTCTCAGGCTCGAATAGCGGAGGGAACAATGAAATCGGTCATATTTTCCTGCCAGCCCGCAACGGACCGTGATAGCTTATCGCCTGCATCGTGCATAACAACCATGCGTTTATACAAAACGATGATGACGTATATTTAAAATGAAGCTTATTTTTCGCTAACCTCTTGAAGGATTTATAACATTGTAAGGGATTTTAAAACAATAGACGGCAATTTGTTTACTAAAGTGAAATTATGAGGTATTAACGCAATTGCATCAGTACTTAGTGTTAAAACCATCTTACAGTCATCACACCTCTCAGATTTTAATGATGCCAGTAAGTTGAACTAAAATTAAACATGAGACGGGACGGAGAGAGTAATAAAAGGTTTACTGAGTGCTTAGCCACTAAAAACGAATTGAATTTCGTCTTTAGCACATACTAAGGACGAACTTTAAAGGTAAGAATGAAACTAGCTCCCCGCTTCCACGAAGTGACACTCGCTAGAATGTCATTTCGCAGAGCTTTTATAAATCAACGCCTTAATGGGAGAATTAACGCGGGGAGTTGGAAATTTAAAACAAAAAGCGACAACGCGGTAGGCGAAGCATAAGCCACGAATGACCTTTTTCGAGCGTTAATGGCACACGTGCGCTTTGGAGTCACACGACAGTAATTGTCCAGGGACAATCGACCGCAAGTCACGAGCCGTAGCTCAATACGCTGTGGATACAACGCGCATAATGATGCTAATATTATACTCAAACATTAGCTTGATACATATTAATTCCGCCTCACAATTCTGGGTAATAAAAAGCGGATTGAAATCCTATTAAATTCAAATTATAATGCGAATGCAAATTACAAAACTTTGATAGCTAATCGAGTAAAATTGCTCGATATAAGGGCAGAAAATGAAACTTAATTCAGATATCTTCTCGACGCTGCTCTCACCCAAAGCGATGGAAAAAACGCGACGATTAAGCTCCTTGAACTTAATGTATCCTTTTTATAGCTTCATAGTTGAAGGTTTAAATAAAATCGTTGAAGATTGATATTTGAAAGTATTCCATCTACAAGCGGAAGTGATATACGTCGTCGTATGTCTATTTCTGTTTTGATTTATGATTGAAGCGCGATCTCTTTCAACCTAGTGACGATGTGACATATTATAGTGAGTAACGGTGTTTTCATTTATTATTTATTGGTTTCTGCGTCGTTTGCTTAAGTGACAGACATCCTACAGAATTGTCACGGTTTTAGCAGCTAATAGATTTATTTTACAAGGGAACCGCCGCCCTTACTTCACTCAGGATCACAAACACTGCCCCGCATCATTTTTACGTTTTGCCCTCAAATCTAGTTTCCTACGAATACCTATAGGTATTGAATTAATTTAAAGGTATAAAGTAGCCTAAAATATTATTTAAAAACATCTTAATTCCTGCATCTACCTAAATGACTTGACAAAAGCAGATCGGTTTCTTATCCAGTTAATGTAAACCAGGCTAAATAAGGATAGATTCCTCTCTAAATTATTTTTACGGACATTTAACAAAGTAAAGTTTAAAGTATACCAGCATAAAAGTAAAAAAGCCAACTACTTAATAGACATTATTTTAAAATGAAAATATTTTTTAGTACAAAGTTTGAAAATACGAGTATATACTACAACGTTGACATACTAAGCAACATAATTGAACGGCTAAAAC
This sequence comes from Carposina sasakii, assembly GCA_014607495.2. Classification (NCBI taxonomy): domain Eukaryota; kingdom Metazoa; phylum Arthropoda; class Insecta; order Lepidoptera; family Carposinidae; genus Carposina; species Carposina sasakii. Next base: position 5,757,871 of record CP053148.1, read on the forward strand.
TTTAGTTACAAACATGGAAGCAAATGAGTTCACCCCCACAGATGAACTCCACGGAAAAATCACTGCAAACACCTGCCTTAACACGTAGGTTAATGGGAGCCTTAAGTCCCTTTAATAGGGTACGTGATATAAAGCAATTGTTGAGTCCATTAGGTGCCGAGGCGTACGCCAGTTCGCTACACGTCGTTTCAGTCATGAAGACCTCTGACATAGGCGCTAGAGTCATCGTAGCTCTGCCTTGTTTCATTTAGTATCATCAAATTCCGCGAGACGTCGTAATTGGAACGGATATTAATATTTGTCATTAGGAGCTTTGTTGTTAACGTTGGCTCCCTCGTGTAGGGGTTGCCCCGGGATGATCACAAATTTTATTAAACAAAAATTTTTAGGCGACATCAGAACAGCACGCTGGTTGTTCCCATAATGTGTCCTCAGGGAATAGTGCTATGTTTTGTACATTCGCCGCTTTTTTTTTTCAATTCAAAGTACCCGTCCCGGGCACGTTTACTCAGAACTATCAGCAATAAAAACAGTATTAAAATTTAAATGGAAGTCCTTCTGATTGTTTTAGAAAGCAATCTGCTCTTAGGTTATATTGCTGTTGCAGTAGCAATGCAGGTAATTGTAGTTGAGTTTTGTCAATGTCTTTTGAAGTACCTACAAAGATCACCCTATTAACTCTTGACATTTTATTTACGCACTAGCTTTTGCCTGCTACTTTGTCTGTGTATTACATAAATTGGACTAAAAATAATATTTCTAAATTATTATTGGCACTGATAATTTTGCTACATATTAAGCCCCTAGGCTCCCCTAGGGCTAAATGACCTTTCCATTTCCTTATTTTCACAATTAAATTACTTGTATAAGATGCACATATATTTAGTAGTAATGTGTATGTGTGCCTATCATACATAGGTATCTATCGCCCAGACCGACTTGGGCATTAAGTTTTATTTAAGTACTTTATTTTTCTGTACCACATTATCAAAACTAGCCTAAAAAAATAATCCGTCATAAGTTCGTAAGTCATTATACAGGGTGTAACAAAAGAGGTATGTTAAGCGAAAAGCTATGCAAACAGTCCACTTAAAGGAACCTACCTACAAAAATTAAGACTCAAAATCACATACATATTTATTTTTCTAGACAGTATGGAGAATTCCTAAACAACTCAGGAATGTTCATACAATTTTGAGTCTCACATTTTGGAAATAGGTTCTCTATAGTGAGCTATTTATTTACATAGCTTTGCGCTTAACATACCCTTTCTGTTACACCCTGTATAATTATGTACATATTAATTTATTTATATCAAGAACTACAATTTCCCTTTCCGTCCCGACGTCATGGAGCGATCACGAAAAATGATTATCGATAATAATCAGATTCGACATCATTCAGCCCGCCAAAGGGCCATGGCGGAGGCCTTACAATTCAATTAGCAGCACCAGGTGTCGGCGCGAACTAAATTTTCATCCGAACCGAACCGCAAAACTTTGAACGGTTCATTCAACAGTTTTATTAGAGCAAATCGCGCAAAGTTTATTCATAGGTCTTTCGTTTGACCTTTTTGTTGATTTGATTGAACTAATGGCAATTTTGTGATGATGACTTGTAAAAATTAATTTGGCAATTTTGAAATGATAGGTTTTAATTAGCAATGACTGTATGGTACGTGTGTGATGCAACAGTGGTCAGCTCGCATAGTGCTGAAGACTGTACCCTTAATTAAATATGCCAAAATCGCACGTCCTCTCGTGTCGCGAAAACCTGATTGTAACACGTAAATGACTATTGAGGGATCGCCCACCACCGGGCCCTATACCCTCCGCTGACCCTCGGATCTGCCTACTCATGATCACGAACACAAGACACTACAGTCGCAACGAGAAGCCAGATCCAAGCACCTAGCATGCAAGCATAAATACATAGCTGCTAATCCGAAAACCAATTAAAATTTTAATCGACATATAAATGACGTTCACGCGGCTGTTTCTGAAATGGGGTAGCCTGAACTGCAGCATCGCGATGGAGACACTACAGCCATGCTTCACATAACGGGGCTAGATCTAACATGATTAGTCAGCGATATTTTACAGGAACATACATTTTCCAGCCCCTTTTCTTTTCTATGCTTAGTGCACTTTCTGTTCCTATGAGTAATGTCGCTATAACTAGTTTCGGATGAGCGAAGCACCGTGTGACATAGAAATCTTATACCTTCAATTCACAGATCATACCTCTCCCAATCGCCTTATAATTATATACCATCACAGGTGAACCGTTTTATAAAAAGATCGCCTAATTCTGTGCCTTTAGCATATGTTCAAACAAATTTCTGTGTAAATTATCAATATTAACATTATTAACAGTGATGTCGTGCGAGGCCAGCAGGTGCCGCAGTCCAGGCGGCTCCTCAAAACACCCTCATTACAATTAACCCACTCAATAATTATCTAAGTAAATACTAACTGTGGCTTTTAAACAAAATTATATTCTAACAAGCATCATAATTAAAGTGATTAATGCGCAATTAGTGGGAGTTTGTTGACGTATTTTGGAATTTTTACTGATTTAAATTGCCTCATTGTCCGGCTGATGCGTTTCGGTTACTGCAATTGTCTTGGACAGTTCGTCAAAGCATTTAATTAACTTACGCTCGTATTCTAAGTTATTTTCCCTTAGGTGAGACATCGTACATACATTGCTTTGTATTATATTTTTTTATGGTTGACTATGATTAAAGGTTATGCTTATGGGGTTAGTGTGTATCCCAATCGTTCGTGAACACGTTCACGTCAAAGTTTAGTAGTAGTTACCCAATCGGCACGACGACGGCTTTTTCGGATAAATATATGACTCGTTTTTCCGCTACACGCCACCACCACGACACGATATTTCGTCATCTTATAGGGATAAGATGACGAAATATCGTGGTCGTGACTCGTGTCACTGTCGTGTCGTCTAGTGTGAAAACGTAGTGAGGTTGTTTTTACTTTTATTCGAATTGAATGTTTCGATAATTTTTAGATCTTGGCTGTCGCTCGTAAAATTGTTACATTGCCTTGAGCTTTGGTTTCCTAGAATAGCGGTGCCGTCATATAGCAATCGTACGTACGTAAAACACGCTATTACATATTACGGTGCCGAGATGTTAACATATCCTGCAAAGCCACTATCTAATGAACTTATCGCTTACCTAAGAAAATAAACAGGTCCTCTATTATTTCCGTGTTATACCAGAATATTAAAATGTTCATATCGAATATTAAAATGTATATATTATTAAGGTAGCCACTATATTAGTATCCGTAGCTTCGAGAGATTGCTAGAGTGCGTTTCACGAAATGGTTCCTTTGAACGAGGGCGCTACTTGCTTTGTGTCAGACTACATTAACCGTGTAACTGCATACAGTAAATGTTAATTCAGAAATCAGGCACGGGAGTTATTCTATGAAATCTTGTTCTTCTATACATATAATAAAAATGTAACGGATCGCTGTCTATACATGGAAGATATATGAGAAAAAATATTATAGGAGACCTTTATCAATACAATAGTACCCAAAAGAATGTTTGGAATTTTTGTCTGTTTGTCTGTGCGTTTGTGCACGCTAATCTCAGAAACGCCTGAACCGATTTCCATTCAGTTTTCAGGAATATATTGTGACAGGTCCCATTTAACATATAGGCTACTTTTTATCCCAGGAAAATTTATTCTGGATAATTTTGAAATTTTGTTTTTTCTGTAGTCCACGCGGACGGAGTCGCGGTCGTTCACTAGTACCTACTATATCTGTTATTTTATTTTAATTAAGTCCTAAATAAAGTGTTCTAAAAAAGATGTAAATTATTTTTGGTACCAGATCTATAGCTCCATTTTATACACTTACGTTTATTATGTAGTAACCTAGTTTGAATCTGCTTTTGTAACTAATAATTTTCTCTCAAAATCAAATTCAAATTATGCTTGCATTCATAATCTTCTCTTCAACAAATGCGAAAAATATTCCTGCCCCCCTAGCATGACCAATCATCTCTATACAAAATTCAACATGGCGTCTATATTTATCGTATTGTGACAGACTAAATGCCGATAAATCGGTTTATCGTATCGTGTTTCACAGGTCATGCTAGGCTTGCTGGTGAAAAACTGAACAATAATGTATCATTGTACATTTTGGGGAGTTTTTAGAATCTAACACAACACAAGTAAGTTGTTCAGTGGGTAGTGGGTAGTTAGATGAAAACGTAGCTTAATTATATCCATCTCCTTACTGCCAACCGCATAATTACAAGAAGGTTGGTTGAGTAAATAAAATAACTATTTTGTTGCAATTTGACCCTTAATCTATGAATAATTAAATTATCATACTAATATTATAAAGGCGAAACTTTGTGAGTGTGTATGTTTATTACTTCTTCACGTAAAACCTACTGAATGTATTTTGATGAAACTTTACAATAATATAGCTTACATATCAGAATAACTCATAGGCTACTTTTATCCCAGATAATTTCGACATTTTATTTTTTCTGCAGTCCATGCGGGCGTCCACTAGTGTCTACTAATTTTATAAGTAAAAACTGTAATAATTTTTTTTTAATGAAAAACCGACTTCCTCCCAAAACTCGAGCTTACTAAAGTAAAATTTTACTAAAGGGTAAATATATATTGCGTAAAGCCGTGTACGAAGTTTAGAAGGCATAATATTGTCAGATTTATATGCCAGCAAATGAATAAATAGGCCACATGACAAAAGAGAGAAATGAGTAGGCTTCAAACTTTACGTCTGACAATATAAGCAACATATAATTACACTCCTTCTTCCCGCCCTGTTCCCAATCATTTGGGGTCGGTGCAATATGTAGGTACTCTTCTTATATTCATCCCTATTATCTGTCATCTCGTTATTCTCATGTCTACCTCTTCCTCTCTAACCATCTTACTTCGGACAAGGCTTAACGCAACATATAATTTCACCACTTAACACAATTATCTTCATCTTCATAAGTCCCCTACTGGACGTAGGCCTCCCCCTGCCATAGGGGGATTTTGTTACTAAAAAGTTCCACTATCTGTTTTTCGGTGGCTCCATTATCAGACCCTCATTTCCTTTATATTATGTGTAGCTGACCAAAATTCTCTATGAAAATCTAAAAACGGACTACTCGTGCCTATTATATTTGAGGATATCCCTAGATTCCTTAGAGATTCCATCATCAGATGTTATGTTTTATATGTAGGTGACCAAAACGCTCAGTAAAAGTGTAAAAACAGACTACATGTGCCTAGAATATTCGAGGATTGCCCTCAATTTCTCCAAGATCCCATCATCAGATCCTGATGTGGTGAATATGGGACCAACCTGGAAGTCTACCATAACCAACTATAAAAAAAAATGAAATCGGTTCATAAATGAAGGAGTTCTGAGGTAATACACATAAAAAAATAATCATAATAAAAAAAAAACATACAGACGAATTGATAACCTCTCTTTTTCAAGTCGGTTAAAAAGAGTAAGAAGGTACAGGCAAATGACAAATACATAAAGACGATACAAAGAAGTATGGGATACGCTTGTCAGTCCCCTACCGTGCATGCATATGATCTCAGATATTAAACATTTAAAAATATAATATAATTTAAATAACTTACCAGGGTACTAAAGTTGCCTCCCAATTTATTTGACTTCAAAACATCACTTTCCGATGCCATTCTATTAAACATTTGTTTTCTTTCCTTAACTGATATTTTCTGTTCATTATCAACAAGCATGCCCTCACTTTTTGAAGATGTTAGGGTTGGTGACAAAGTCTCATTCAAGTTGCTCAGATCCTGATAGGTTATAGAATTTCTTGGACCAGAATTAATGCTAGATGTGCTTGAACGCTTATCAGATGATTTTTCCGATGATCTTCTACGAGGAAATGCTTTAGGTGTGACCTCTTCAGAGACATTCAAACTCTCCTTGGACTCACTTGAAGGTATATCCATAGGTGTGGTAGTATTTGAGTTATTTTGCATGATGCTAGATAGGATGCTGAAGTCTTGATTGAGTTGTAAGGGAGGCGGTTGTTGGTACACTGGTGGGTTGCTCTCTTGCTCAACTGTGTTCTCGGACACAGTTTGTTCAGAATCTTTACTTAGTGATGCGTCAACATTTTCCTTTATATACTTTTTCTTAAGAATCAACCACTTTTCATTGTTTTGGTTCTTGATTATGGCCAAGGTGTTGACATGCTTTTTGAATGTGCTCCTGGCTTCATCTAAGAAAGTTAAAGGTTAGAATATTGTTTGATAAGGAAGTTACTAGATATATTGACTTAATATCTTACCTCTCATGTCAGGGTTCATAAGAAACACCTTAAAATGTTTAACTAACTCATGATTAGTCACTTTACCGTTGTGTGCCAACATAAACTTGAGTATTTCATCAAAACTTAGTTCACTTGGAGCCGACATTTTACAAAATTGAATAACAGATAAGATAAATATGTATAAATTATACAACAACGACCATACTAGTTCTATAATAAGGACAATTTCATAAAATTTGCAAATACAAACTGTCGACAAGAAAGAATATTGACAACACGGTAAAAGTAAACTGACAGTAAACATTTGACAGTGACAGCAAACCAAAACGCTATTGAAATCTGCGTTTTGTTTCACAGCATATACAGAATGATTTTTGGTCGTCAACGGACAAAAACTACGGAATCTCCTCATCATTACGATCATTTTTCTCCATGGAAGTATACCTGGGAAGTGTCGGGTTTCCAAAATATTAGGGTCCAAAGTTGAGTAAATAGACTGCGTTTTTCTGCATAAATGCACATTGACGCGTGTAGCAAGATTTTTGCACGAGAGATAATTAATATCTGTCTATGAAAAAACTAGCATAAACACTGGACACTATTTCGCCCGATCAAGTACATAATGAATAAAAAAATTCAAAAAATTTACATCGTTTCCCAGCATATTTTTTGGCATAAACATATATGTTAATAGGTTCTCAATGGTGTGCTATTCTCATAGCATTCTTATCTTCTCTTGCACGTAAGGCATCACTTTTTATAAACTGATCCTATCTGATTCCTAATGCTCTTTAAACTGATAGTATACCTAGGAACTTATCTACTTACATCTTCTTTTTCATCTTTGACCTGTCTTTTTCCCATTTTTTAGGATCGAGTCTCCTCACGCTTCTGCGCTAGGATGATCTATCCCGGATTCTCTTTTGAAGCAAATGGGCTTCCTTGAGATCTCATACCATTGTAATTATTAACCTGTTTCGGGCAGGAACATAGTTAAACACTTACACATCGCAAAGTTAGTGAAGACCCGACAAGGCACCAATTAAAAGTTAAATGTGTAATACACAGAAAGTCCTGCAACTATACGGTAGTCCAATAGGAAGTTTCGATCATGTGGGTTAGAGGCAAAGTGGAGCTTTTACTTTTCCGATCTTATTTCTCTCGTGTGTGTGCTTCACTAGCATACATCAGCTGCATCTAGTTCTATAAATGTTGTATGAGTCGACTTTGGAACTCGGGCAGTCTCACAGGTAAAATCCTAGCAACTTGTCAACACTCCCGTCCCACTCACGTCCCCGCTATACATGGTTGCGGGATCATCTTACTTTAGGTATTCTTTCTGGCCGCGTGGTGCCGGGTGAGTAGAATTCGTACCACCCCATGTCTGCCAGTGGGTTGGCCGCGTGATGCCGGCAGAGTAGAATTCGTACCACCCCATGTCTTCCCGTGGGTTGGCCGCGTAGTGCCGGCAGAGTAGAATTCGTACCACCCCATGTCTGCCCGTGGGTATCGTACGAGGCCATTAAAGGTTTCCGGGAGGTGGACAGCAGTGCCCCCGTGTTGACAACATAGTCCAAAATACAAACTGCGGTCACCAACCCGCCTGCCTAGCGTGGTGACTATGGGCAAATACCCCCCATGGCAGTCTTGTGCAGTGCCCAGTATGAGGCCTACGTCCACTACTGGACTGCAATAGGCTGATCTTCATGAGGTATTCTATCTTACTAATGAGTACTAACTAGTGAACGCCCACTAGTTCGTTTGTGTAAACATTAGATTTCCCAAGCATACTAAGAATACAGCAAGTTTCAGGCTTTTAGTCCATGTTTTTGGAGCCGTAAGTCATTCAGAGCAATGCATTTGATAGGTACTTGTTAAAATAAGCCGAGAATAAAATTTTGTTTGGCTTGCAATGCATTTACGAGTAGACTGAATAGGTAGGTACTTACTCTAATTTAAGTATCATCATAATCTAGTCAACTTAACATGGCAATCATCTTCCATCCATGCCAATTAAGAATAGTTTATTAATGTTTTATTAGTGGCAACAGTTTACAAACTTATGGCAAACGACGTTCTTAGTAATAAACCATTTAATTGATCACTTAGTAAAGATACTAGGTACATACGTCACTTCCGCTGGATTACCTACATCTGTCTGACACCGAGTCTATCTCTGAAGAGTGGGTATAGTAGTTAAATGGATCCTATAGTTAAAAGGAACCTTTATGGTTTTGTAGAGAGCATGATCCTTTAGTTGTATTCTTCCAGTACTGCAAATGTGTAATTTAATCCATTCAAATAGAAGAAAGTTCCGATCTGCCTAATTACACTACTAATGTCTTCGTCTTCAGCCTATTGCAGTCCACTGCTGGACATAGGCCTCCCTCAGACCACGCCACAAGACTGCTGCCATGGGGGTTTTTGCCCATAAGTGGGTATTACACTAGACGGTATTCAGGGCACGGTAGTTAGGGAGGGCGTGGCCCCTTGCAAGGGCGTCGATTACTACACTGCACTGAATACCGGCTCCCTCACTCTTTATGTACAGTCTGAATTTGAAAGCGGATAGAGACGTATCATGGCACCTGTTGTATCTAAATTAAAAAGCAGCGATTGCCGTGGCTGTAGTTGCATCCATGAATATTATAGAAGAAAAAAAGAGAAGAAGGATCTGGGTCAAGCAATACTTGAAATTAAGAGCAAAGTACTCCAATATGCAATGCCCTCCGCGCTAACTGAGTTCCCTAACTGCCCTAAGTGTTATTACACTACTCGGTCGCAAGGGCGATTAGGGAGCAAGGCTGCCGGGAGCGTCCGGTCGAAATGGGGACCCTTACTCTCTAACTCTGATTACACCACCCTTAGTTAGGGTAAGGCTCCCTTAAAATTGGGTAGTGTAATACAGCCTATAGTCACCACGCTGGGCAGCTGGGTTGGTGACCGCAGTCTGATTTTTGGACTATGTTGTCAGCACTGGAGGCGCTGCTGCCCACCTCCCGGAAACCCTTAATACTAATGTGAGATGGGGTTAATCTTTTGAGCATAATAATTAATACCTATATGCTATTGGGAAGTGAGATATTATTGAATGTAATAAATCTATGATTGAATGAGATTTAGATTTTGAATTTTATAGCCCGTTTCTATTTATTTGGGATTTACGATATTTGCTTTTCTTCCACACCCTATCCGTTGTCTCAGTGCATACGCCCAGGGGCCTTAGACATTATTTATTATTTCTATTAATATTATTTCTCTTCTCATTATAAATAAATAAAATAAATATTCACACACTTCACAACACATTGACCTAGTCCCACACTAAGATCCCTAAGGTCTTGTGTCGTGGGTACTAAGCAACGGTATATAAATACATAGATAAGTATATAAACATCCATGACTCGGAAACAAACATCGATGTTCATCACATCAATGTTTGCACCTACCGGGATTCGAACCCAGGACCTATGGCGTCGCAGGTCGGGCCACTACCAACTACACCAATCGGCCGTCAATTCGAATCGATAGAGGTTCTTTGCTGCCTCGTTTACTCCAATGGGAAGCCTTTATTTTCGCGCGTTCGTCATGTCACGTGATGAAGTCTAACCGCTATTAGTGGCAGTGTTGCTACAATAAAAACATCATCATCTTCCTGCCCTGTTCCCATTTATTTGGGGTCGGGCAATTTGTATGTATAGCAAAATTTTTTTTCATTCATCCCTATTACCCGTCATCTCATCGCTCAATCCCAGTACACGCATATCCTCTCTCACACAGTCCATCAAACATTTTTTTGGTCTACCTCTTCCCTGTAAAATATGCCTTTCATCCCGTCGCTTTACATGCCCGTACCAAGACAGACGGTTACTTCGTAACTTGTCTGTAATTGGCGCAACTTTCAGACCTATATACTCATTTCTTATTTTGTCCATTCTTGTAACTCCACACATCCATCTCAACATTCTTATCTCGCTTACATGCAGTTGATTTTCATCCTTCCGATACCAAATGATGACACATTGTCTTAGCAAGCACCCTGTAAACTCTGTCGAGTTAACATTGTATCCAACACTCTTTTGGCTGTTTTTCCGCCAGCTGTGTTCTATGCTACGTTGCTATTGGTATTGAGCGTTTCACCGTATACTTTCGATGAATTATGGCGGTAGCTACTATGTATTTTACCACATTTCTGCTACATTGAATACAAAAAATGTTAGTTCCGAAATGAGACAATAAGAATTCTATGGACTCTACGAATGCCATTATTGGTCCATGATATCAATGAGTTTGATTGGTGGATGGATATGAAAAGTATAGCCTTACTAGGCTACTTCTAATCCTACATCACAAGAGAATTGGTTACAATTGACCAAGGGTAGGGACCTAATCTATGTCACTCACAGAGACATTGCAACCAAGAGGCAAGAGTGCATTTTTCGACAACTCACTGCGAAAAAGCACTCCACAACGTATGTGAAATACATAACTACTTACTGAACTTTTACTCCTTCTTTTGGTCACACGCGTCACAAGATGGAGGTATCGTCAACTCTGGGAGTGCACTGATTTACGTAAGTTTTGTCTGTATGATCTTAAGCTGCTACGGAAAGGCAGAAAAGGCATGTTAAATGAAATGGAATAAAAATAGCCAATAGATCATAATAAGCAAACAATAAAAAGGATGAGAACATTAGACCCACAAATTGGGAGAAGATCTGTTGACCAACAAAGATCACCAACATAGCCTAATGGTTAGAGCTACCATCCTTCTGGGTTTTAAATATGATACAACGTTGAAAATAGATAAAGAAACATCAAATTACTCGTACATAGCTGCCACAGGTGCTTAGTTCGATATTGCATTAATTTACGTTTACGGATTATCTACAGAATTTGTGGATATAATTCGTTTATGCATTTTGAAATCCTGTTTGTATATTTTGTAATAGCAACTTAGGCGCATAATTCTTTATCACGTAACAAATACGAGTATGTGCAAAAGTCCTAACAAAAAACAGAGACATAGGTAATTATTAAATGTTTATTTTCCAAGATAGTATGAACAATAGAAATGTATGAACATTCTGAAGTAGTTTAGAAATAGATACCTATGGTATAATATAATAAATTATGTAGTTACCTAGTATTTGTAATAAATAACGTAATATTTTATATTTTGTGGGCACATCTCGAAAATTTTGTGATTTCTAATACAATCGGTACAAAATCAATACGCAAACATCTTAAACGCATTTTCCCATAAACCATTTTTTTCGAGTTGTGCCCCTATAGTATGAAAGCTGCGATATGTTATTTATTGTAGATACCTAGTACAAACCTAACATTTGCCTATCTTTATTATTCTTGTAAAGAGGTTGTTCGCAATGTACCTAACGTTGACTCTTATGGACAATTCGAGGGGATAACCGCAGAATTTCTGGTAGAGATACCTAAGCTTGCCGTTGTACTTCATCTCTTCTTTTATGTCGTATGCCATATTTCTTTTTGTGTATGTACAATAAAAAATAAGAATTTGTTAAATCTAGGATATATTTATATTGAGATACGCTATATTAAGGTTGGACTGTACTTATGTTCTATAATACGAGTATAAAAATGAATCGCTAAATATGTTGCTAAGCGCAAATCTCGAGAAAAGCTAAACCGATTTCGATATTCCTTTTTTTTAGAATATTCCTTGACATACGAAGACGGTTCTTACGAAGAGGAAAATTTTTTAAAATGCCTGAAATATTCTATAGCGGCCGCCCACGACTTTGTCCACATGAAAGTACATTACACATGTGCAAAGCCGGGGCGGATCCACAGTTGTAGATATTTCGGTCTACGTTGCCGTTAACAACTCTTATTAGTGACCTGACGAAGTATCAAGATTTTAGAGTAGGTATCTAGTTGATGTGTGAGTAACATCCAATCATGAAGGAAAGATGTTAACCTACTTATGTGAACCTTCGACCGCCAATGTATCAACTGGCTAACACTTTACTCCCAATATGGTCAGTATGTTAGATCTACAGGGTGTAACAAAAAGGGTAATATTAAGCAAAAAGCTATGTAAATAGCCTACTAATAGGAATCTATCCACAAAATTTCAGACTCGAAGTCACATTTTTATTTTTCCAGCCAGTATGGAGAATTTCTAAATAACTCAGGAATGTTCATACGATCTATATGTGATTTCGAGTCTCAAATTTTGGAAATAGGTTCTCTATACAGGATGTTTTTTCGTTGCCACCCTTAACGAAGGGTACGTACTCTATACATCAAAAAAATTTAGTTTATGCCAAAAAATATGCTGGGGTAATTACTTGATCGGGCGAAATTTAAAGTGTCCACTGTTTATGCTAGTTTTTTCATAGACAGAATATATGGCACGAAATGCAGAGGTCGTGGGTTCGATTCCCACCTGGGCGAGGAATTTTTTCCATTTCTTTATTAATAATTTTAGAATATATTAATTAATTCTCGTGAAAAAACCTTGCTACACGCGTCAACGTGCATTTATGCAGAAAAGTCTATTAACTCAACTTTGGACCCTAATATTTGGGAAATCAGACACTTCCCAGGTATGCTTCCATGGAGAAAAATGATCGTGATAATGAGGAGTTTCCGTATTTTTCGGGAACGTTGACGACAAAAAATCACCTGTATAGTGGTCTATTTACATTAGCTTTTCGCTTAACATACCCTTTTTGTTACACCCTGAATAGTTAAGCTTACCTACTGTTATGTTAAATAGATACATTATTTATTATTTATTTTTGGCGGTGTAGCCAAAACTGCAAGATCATAAAAGAAATCCTACAGCAACGTTTAAAATGGCGGGCCTGGTGTTAAATATTGCTAGTTCATTGCCTGAGTGAACTACTCTGAGTTCTTTAGTCGACTCTTACGACTTGTATATTTACTTGAGTACGTAAAAAAGTAGACTGACCCTTTGTTACTTAACCGAGCAACGGTGGTCGTAGCTATACCTACACTCCTAGTCCTAGTTATACTTATTTCGTTCGTATGTATACCTAACTATATATCTTTTATTATAATGCTCAATGAAAAAGTGAAGTTTTTTTAGTAGCTTGAGGTACCTAGCTAGGTACCCACCTACTGGATGATTTCTAATAATAAGTAGGGGAGGTAGAGGCTTATTGTAATACGAGTATGTGTTTTGAAAAATGATTTTAATCTTATTTTCGAAAACAATTTAAACGCTCATATTTTATGATTGATAGGTTATGAATAATACCGGTTTTCATCATAATGCCTAACAAAATCCGACAATGCTTAAAAATCGAAAAATTGCTCCAGAAAAGCACCCTAACTAAATACCAGGTTGTATGTCCGTGAAAATATTATGAACTAAAAAACTTTCTAAAACTTTCCAGACCTAGCATAGTTTAAAGACCTGCATTCTACCTACAAGATAGCCAGTTTCTTGGACAAGAGTTTTGTTCATTACAACTTAGATAGGTAAGTACTTTACATTTATATCTGAAAGTTTCAGTACAGCGCAAAACTTATTCCGGCAGTTTCTGCAGCCTATTTTCATGGGAAAAGTTTCGGCTGCATACGAAAAGGTCTAGTAGCGGACAGCGAAGAGAGGTACGGCCATGTTGCGGACGGCGGGAAAACGCGGCCGCCCATGGGAGGCCGACCCGTTAAAGAGGGACGGGCTTACGCCGGCGAGAGGCGAGGGAGTGAGTCGGATGCGAGGCGGCGCAGCGCAGAGGGCGTTTGGCCTGGCAGACCGCACGCACTCCAGTTCCGGTCGCGTCGACGGGCGGCCGGGATCCCGCGCTTGGCCGGACTGAGCGGCTACGCGCCAAACGTCGACTTTTCTCCTCTAGTCCGTTTTTTGAATGCGCGCCGGTAACAGCCCGGCACGTGATACGCTCGCGGCCGCAGCAGCTGTTTTTTTCTCTTTCCCTCGACTTAGTGACAGCTGAGTGTCGCGTGCCCTTTTCCCGCCTTTCCAGTAGTCATAAGTTTTTGGCGCGAAATGCGGAAAATGCATACGGGTTACAGTGAACGATATAGTATGGCTAGTATTGTTTGTGGAGATTATTAAGCAGTGATTGCTGTTATCATTGTAAATATTAGGAAAACGAGACCATAATGGATGATTGGGAACGTCACGTGACTCCTCTTCTACAAGACATGGGGTGTCCCAGTGAGGAGACTCAAGATGACTTCTTTCAGCAAGACGTAAGTTTATTTCAATAACATAGCAATTAAAAGTTTGACGATAACTGATTGATTACTTGTCGACTCTACCACCAAACTTTATGAAACTTTTTACTCAAGGAAAAGAAAACTTGCATTTTTTGTATCTTGTTTTTATACGATAAGTGGATGGATTTACTCGTGATGTTAATTATTCTGAATATGAAAAACTGTGCTGCAGCGATGATTAGAAATGCCTGCACCGGTATGATGAATTAGGTAAGAGCGAGATGTCTCACTTTTAAACGTCAAATCCACAGAGCTAAGTAATAACTAGATAAGGCAAGTGTTTCTACTTGGTGTGTAAAAAGGGATTGCAAACCACTTCTATCAACTCTAATTCCTTCAGTTCGAGAACGAGTGTCTATTCTAATTCTTAAGTCGATTTTTTACATGCAAAGTACATCCACTTGGTTTATCTAGTTATTAATAGCTCCGTGAATTTGACGTTTAAAAGTAAGACATCTCGCTCTCACCAAATTCATCATACCGGTGCTGATATAAGTAAAACTCCTAAATAAGTACATATATAAAACATTCCTAAATAGTTAGTAATAGCTAAAATAGGTAAAATTCAAAAGATACTATTTATTTTTAAATGAAATGGACACACTCAAATTAAGTACATTATGTAGTACCTAAGTGCAATACTTTAGGTACCTACCTACTTACTTCTAATATACCTACCCGGTACGCCCTGATTTGGGCTTTTAGAGAGAGCTTAAAACTCTTGATTATCTTTCTCTATCCTTTTTTTTTACATACATTTTTTTATCCTGAGGTCTTTACACTTTAATTTATCACCTACCTCATGCATGATAGTACATACGTCAATAGCTATCGATGTATAGATACCTTGTAAATGGAACTCGTAAGTAATATTCTCCAGAAGATTTATTTTGCAAGCTTGCATACAAAATATATTCTACTCGCCGAATAACGAACGCTGAATAGATATCGAAAAATATTTAATACATAGTAGGTGAGTACATACATGTATAATATAGGTACTTACATAAAACATAATGTATATACAGGATGTAAAAAGACAACGATGTTTTTTTTAATCTCTCGTATTCTTTGTAAGGTTACGATCATTTTCTTCTATGGAACCAACCCTGGGAAACGAAAAAAAAAAAATACTGTCATTTTATTGCAAACAATGTATTCGTTTGATACTCAAAGTACATATAACATTTTGACATGGTATCTTTGAAAAAAATGTTTGTTAACCGATTCCAGGTGGATTTATGTAAAAAAAAACGATAATATTAATGTAACTTTGAACCTCAATATCTTGGAAACCTGTGGTTTCCCAGGGGTGCTTTCATAGAAAAAAATGATCGTGATGTTACAAAGAATACGATGTATTAAAAGAACAAAGTTGTCTTTTTACACCCAGTATAGTCTATCCAAAATTAGTGATTAAATATTGAAAAAAAATCAGCAGTTTCATACAATCTCGAATAAATACTGCACTGAAATGTATGGAACAGCTGTTTTTGTTTTTTCAATATTTCGCAGTGAAAATTGTTTCTTTTCATCTAACTAGTTTCGTGTCAAAACATAATCATTAATTTTAAATAGACCTTGTATACAGGGTGTAACAGAAAGGGTATGTTAAGCGAAAAGCTATGTAAATAGACCATTATAGAGAACCTATTTCCAAAATTTGAGACTCGAAATCACATGTTTATTTTTCATAATTTTATGAACATTCTTAAGTTGATTATAAATACTCCATACTAGCTGCAAAATTAAACATGTGATTTCGAGTCTGAAATTTTGTATATAGGTTCCTTTTAGTGGGCTATTTACATAGCTTCTCGCTTAACATACCCCTTTTGTTACACCCTGTATAAGGCTATTAATCTTAGTACTATTTTTTTAGATCTTACAGTGTTATTTCAACAAAAAAAAGTAAATTATCTACTTACAAATTGTGTTTTTTTTTAAATTAATACGAATAATTTACTTTCTAAGGAAGTTTAGATATGAATGAAATCACACTAAAGCGTGAAGTTTGCAACGACCTAGTATATCTACCTATTTTTGGATACCACCTATTCCTAATGTATACAAGGATATACATAGATACCTACTCGTACATACCTACTAGCACTGAATTGGGACTGCTACACTCTCAGACTCTTACAACTCATCCATCTAAATATACATTCAAAGATAGATTGATCACATGAAACTTTAAATTTACTTTTTGCAGCACGAATGAAAATAATATACAGGGTGATTTTTGGTCGTCAATGTTCCCAAAAACTACGAAATCTCCTCGTCATCACGATCATTTTTCTCCATGGAAGCATACCTAGGAATTGTCTGGTTTCCAAAATATTAGGGTTCAAAGCTGAGTAAACAGACTGCGTTTTTTTGGCATAAATGCACATTGGTGCATGTAGTAAGATTTTTTCACGAGAAATAATTAATATCTGTCTATAAAAAAACTGGCATAAACACTGGATACTACAAATTTTGCCTGATCAAGCAACAAAAAAATTTTTTCAAAAAAATTTACGTCATTACCCAACATTTTTTGGCATAAACTTACTTTATTTGATGTATAGAGTACGTACCCTTCGTTAAGAGTGGCAACGAAAAAACATCCTGTATACCTACCTACCTAAATGTTAATACATTTGCGCTTAAAATACATAGCTAGAGGTCTATGACGACATTGAAAAAACCAAATAAGTCTGTTTAAAAATTATCGGGAACCCCTTAATTGGGAATATAATTTAGGCACACCTAACAAATAAAGATAGAATGACGTGATATTAATGCTATGGGTTACTCCAAGATAATCGTAATGACATGCAAGAAAGCAAAAACCCAAATACAATGAAAAGGCGTCACAGACCTGATACCATACAAAACTCAGATAAGTACATACCCCAACTAATATAGATATTATAAATGCGATTGTAAATTTGATACCTCTTTAAGTGAAATCTGTTACACAGGTAGTCCAGAGCCTAAGAAGGCTAAATTAAATAAAAGCTATTTTTATCCCGGAAAATCATCACCAATCATTTAACGCAGACTATGTCACAGACGTCTGTTAGTATATGAATCAAAGATCTAGAAAAAAAAGGTGTTTTTTTTGTAAACACCTAAATCCAAGTTTTATTATCCCCGAGTAGAACACAATATTGTTCTTATGACGTTAAGTAAAAAGAAGAATAAAATTTTATTATAGGTAATGTTATTTTATTTTACTGTAACTTAACTAACCCATGGATCTTAGTTGTCCGAAATAAAGAATTTGAATTGAAAATGTGAAGATTTTGGTATCAAAATATTAAAATTATCCTTACTATCCCAGATTGTGGGTGGTGGGTATATCCCCGTTCTCCTTCCATCACTCAATGAAAATATTGCAAATTTTTTTGCTCTTTCACTTAGCATAACAAAGAAATCTCTGTCTCCTCTATTTCATATTACCTACGGGTATATTCTAGGTAGGTAACCTAATAATATAATTTTTTATAAGTAATCTACTAGCCTAGCCTCCTGCATCCACTTTATTAGGCCATCTCTTATGGTCACTACTAAGTAATAGGTGGGTACTTCATAACAGTTATTAATATTATGTAGGTACCTACCAACTTACTACATTAGCATAGATCAGAGGTTCCCAAACTTTTTTATAGACCCCTTTTAAAAGTTAACTGGTTACACCGGCCTACACCACATACAAATTAATTATGAACCTCCATTTTTTCACATCAACGTAGACCCCCACCGAGTCTCCTGTGGACCCCTGGGGGTCCACCTGGACCACTTTGGGAACCACTGGCATAGATTATGAATACGTAGTACTTTGTGATTTAAGTGTTTTTCAGACCTTTGGCCCTTTAAAGGTGTTAAATGAGAGGTGAACAGTCTTTGTTTTAGAAGAGTCACCCTCAAAGGACAATAATGCCAAACGACTTTGACTTTTGAGAAAAATTGTTACTTTCGTATTTATAATGAGTAACTAAATCGTTTTTTTTTTTCATGGGTATCACATCACTAGTATAAGTAGTAATAATGCTAAATAAAATCCACAAAACTAAATATTTATATTCATATTACACTTTCATGCTTTTGCAGCTCCCTCAATGAGGTCTAATCTGTCGATTAACGCTAATTTCGGGATCATATTTTTTATTAACTAAAACCGAGCACGTTCTTCGGCGATTAGTTTGCTATATTGACCTAGGCGTACTTCTATCGCCCTCAGAAATCCATCCACTGTTTATCTGACATTCAAACCGCTGCCCGCTATGTATGATCGATCAGCGTAAACTGATGCAGTGTTTCTGACTCATGCAGGTATACACTCTACTACATTACTGTTTTTGTATCAATTTTTTGTGTTATGGGGGATGGATCTGGATGTTATGTATATGTCGTATCTGTCACCTACGTCCTAGTCAGTAGTTATCTAAGACAAGTCTTTTTTGTAACTTTCATCAGGGTGGTGTATAGATAGGATAAACTTGATATTGATTTAAATACAAATACAATAATTAATCTGTTTTTTTTCTTGCCTTGCAATGTACCTACTTACGTAACTACAGCCACGTAAATTATTAAGCTTAGGAATTCAAAATGGCGGCTAACTGTCATAGCAATGACAGCTATTAGAGTCGCCTTGATTGATAGTTCTACAGTTCTGTAAATTACAGGATACGGCTCTATAGGACTATAATGTGCGATACCATCGGTTTATAGTCACGCCATGTTGTGTACTAAGGTACCGATTTGGTACTGGTAACTAGCATTGGCAGCTATTTTAATTGGCCATCAGATTGCTGGATACCAATGATAGCTTAACATAGATAGGATAAAAACATTAACACCTATTTTGACTGGGTCGCACTTAGCTTTGTAGTTGGATTGACTGGGCATTTCCACTTAGCTTCCAGAAACGTTCGTTAACTTAACCTGGCTACTCAACAACACCGGAGCTTCCCAAAAGGTTTTATAACCTGAGAGTGACGCCGGCGATCGGAGAATCAGTGCCCGGTCATGCTCGTGCATTCCATCCATGATCATGTGCTGTGGCGTTTCTTCCACTTCCTTGCATCCTATCCTATTACAGTCAGCTTAAAAATAGCGGAGACAGATGTTAATCACTGAAAGTTGCTAGTTAATCTCCTAAAAGAATACCCGAGTCCCTTAGTCGACTCTTATGGTATTTACGAAACGAGATGCAGCTTGAATTAGACGGAATATCGTTCTTATTAGGTTCAGTAAATCCTTAGATTGTAAAAGCTTACCTACAAAATACTCTTAACATGCGAGTTCAACCATGACATTAATTCATGTAAACCTAATAAGCCATGTACTTTTGCAGCACCTACATGTAATATCTAAACGCTTCAATGAACTGAGCAAACTTGCAGATTAATGTAAACATGATAATAAAAGCTCAGCATCACGGAACATGAACTAGTGACACAAAACGGTGAATAACACGGCTTAAGAAATTTGTAATAGAAACTGAAACTGGATCGTGCACAGGCAGATTATGGTACCTTCTTTAAATGTAACGTCGAATTTCTTTGAAAATAATAACATTTAGGTAGGTAAGTAGCCTTAAGTAGTTACCTGATGTGGTGCTTCACTATGTCACTGTACATTTGTACAATGCCCGGTAAGTTGTAAAAGTCGACTAAGGAATTCAGAGACTAACTTTTAGTCGATGACATGTGTTAGACGCGGCTACAAGATTTCCTTCGTGAACCTGCAGCTCTGCCATCCCTATTTCCCTAACATTTCCATGTGTACCTATGTAGGTAGGTATCTATAAGTAATTTATGAATACAATGAAATACCAAAAGCGAATCAGATATTGAAAACATTGCTCAGTGGTATACTAAGATATACAGGTGTAACAAAAAGGGTATGTTAATGAACAGCCCACTGTAGAGAACCTATCCACAAAATTTTAGACCCGAAATCACATGTTTATTTTTCCGGATAATATGGAGAATTTTTAAATATCTCAGGAATTTTCATACAATCTTGAAAAATAAAAATGTAATTTCGAGTCTTAAATTTTGTAGATAGGTTCTCTATAGTGGGCTATTTACATAGCTTTTCGCTTAACATACCCTTTTTGTTACACCCTGTATATCACTCCCCAGTCCACCCGTATTATGTATGTATAGAAAGACACACCATCATCATCATCATCAGAAACAGAGGGACCTACAGTAGCAGGTCGAATTCAAGTAGAGCGTGCACAATCTACTATTATATTTAAATTCCTTGCTACAACTAGACAGTTCCCACATCAAAGCTCATTGGTGTCGGCGATGCTGGGACATAAAACGGGAACGGATCCCAGTGCCATGTGGCAGTTTGCCCGCCCAATTTGAACGGAACCTAATTTTCCGAGATTTTTTTGTCGAAACAAAGCTTTTGCGCTATTGGTTAGTTAGTTCATATAAATAGGGGAATGTTTGTTAAACGTGGAATAGGTGAAAAATAGTCTGAATAGATTGCATCTGAGGTAGATATACCTAACCTGTGTGTTATTGTGATATCTACAATTTACTTTGCTGCCAAGTTTCATCAAAATCCGTTCGCTAGTAAAATAAGTAAAAAACTACCAAACTTTTTCACAATTAGGATATACTCGTAAGTACCTAACATTACACCTTAGAATAGAATCGGTTTATATTTGAAGATTACATACACCGACAAATACTATTAGCTACAATGAAACAATATTAAGAAACTTTACATAATATGGACATAGTGAAAAATCACTTTCATAAAAGTAATACAAAAGTCAATAGTTCCATGGGACAGATATCCACTGGAACTAGTAAGAATGGAATGATTCTCTGGAACTAATCAAAGTCACATGCACAGGGATTTGGTATCTCCTCCATGCTATATGATACAAGACAAGATAGAGTTTGTCTACCACGCAAGGACCTAGGAAGGAGTTGATAGTACCTATACAGGGTGGAAGTGACAGCCAGGCAAATATTGATATGGCGACTTCAGACCATGATTCTGAGGCGAAAACCACTGAAAATTTTCGCAGGAAAATTCCAAAATTTTCCGATTTTTTTTTCATTTTTTCAGAAAAATTAAGTGTAGTTCGTTTGAGTTGGCCTTAGATAATGATATAAAAACAAAATTTTTACCTATGCATGATTTTCAAAAAATAAAGTTGGTCCCAAAAAAGTTGATCAACCGCAGCGGAGAGTCACAAATGGTCCAAAAAAACAATAATGTATCACACAATAACCAATAAGCCCATTTAACTTAGTCACAGGATCACCCGATACAATTGGTGTGGAAAGCTAACATTGCGGAAAATTAAATTAAAAATGCATTTCCTTCGAGTAATAACACTGTCGTATACCTTAAAACAATGGTACTTGTTCAGGATATTATTATTTGCTTGGCTGTCACACACACCCTGTATAGCAGTAGCTAGTAGTCATCTAGTAGTTATTAACCAACTACAAAATTGTATATCAGTACTACTAACCTTCTATAATCCTTACTAAACTTATTCGAGATAATTATACAGCTTGTAATATAGCTCGTTTGACATCGTGGCAGATCAAATGCTCGAATGCTCCAGAGGGTGATCAGTTTCCTACAATAATCTTGGTTGACGTGTAGTACTTGAAGTTAAATGTCTAGAGCGAATATTCCATAGTCATGCGTGTTGGCGACTTCCCTTGCGATTTTTATCCTGTCAGAAAGATCTCTGTATCATGCATGCTTGACCTCGCGTGCGTGCATTTAATTTGTCTAAAAACCTTACTAAACTGGTTGTTTTTATGATTACAGCCGTTTACTAGGTACTACCAATGATAGTACCTAGTAAACGGTATGATAGTCTATCATACAGTTTTACCCAACGAAAGTGCCACAAAAAGCTATAAAATGTTAATCTATCTCATCTTGTGGGCCTGGATAATGGATAAATAATTATGCAACTCCCGCAGACATTTTTAGAACTAAATAGAATATGAGACACTGTTAACATTATGTACTAACTAAGGACCGATTTTTCCTAGCCTCTCTGAAGGATAAAGTTGTTGATGCACTTGATGAAGCTTGATCATCTTTTGATCAAGTTTTAGAGAGAGATAGCATCGACTATATCCTACAGCTGGTCTCTAATCATTAGAAAAATCCGCCTTAAAAAGCACAAGCAGCATGTCACGGGTCTTATTATTAAAGAAACAAAGTTTAACCTGTATATACACTTTTAGTCATAAGTTTTTTGTTGAGGGCAATAAAATAGGTACTTTGGTTTCTATAAGACTTATTTTCAAAGATTGAGTGTGATTGAAGTATGAGTGAACGATCAATGATATAGGCCAGGGGTTCCCAAACTTTCATTTTTCATAGACCCTTTTCAAAAGTTAACTGATTCTGGTGGACCCTACATGCTTACACCAATTAATTGTAAAATACAATTTTTTTGCGCCAACGTAGACCCCCATCGAGTCTTTTGTGGACCCCTGGGGGTCCACCTGGACCACTTTGGGAATCACTGAATAGGCCCTGAGGTAAGAGCTATCTACATCTTCGTGAAACGATTCACCTAGATTTACCTAGATATATGATTCCATCATCGTTATTCATGTTTGTCGACTAATCCAGTCCAATTTATTATAATATGACTTGATTAATCGATGGATTATCGTGTTAACTTAGCGATAGTATATGCAGGTATATGGCTGAAATCTACATACAGCTCAGGGAATTAATAATACCAATGGATTGTAAAGAAAAAATATAGACGGTATTTCTCATTAAACCTGGTCATTTGATTCCCTTATACAAGATGTACTAAAAGTATATTCAGTGAAATGCTGTGATATTCGCCTATTTTACAGAATATAAAAAATTTGAAAGCTTAAAATCATAATTTAATATAATTTTTCTAGATTTATACAAATTTAATATCTATGAGGACAGATTGGAAAGAAATGTTCATACAATATTAAAATATACATTTGATTTTGAGTCTATTTTTGTGGACAGTTTCTCCATTCTAGGCTACTTACATAGCATTTCACTTACTCCTCCTTCTATTTTATTCTGTATTCCTGATGTCCCCAAAATGGCCGGCACACCTTTCTTGTATCGTCCATGCAGATAGAACAGCACAAAACAGCATTAAGTCTATATTTAGCAAGAGTACTTGCACATATACTACTCAGTTCACACAACCAAATCTCCGGTGGCTCCATTGTGCCACCTTAAGTGGTTACTAATGTTTACAAGGTGTTGTCATAAAACACTTTTTTCGTGAGAAAGCCAATGGTCAAATGGTCACTTAAGAGCCAGGAAGTGGGTGCACACGTGCTTGTGTCTTGTTTACCCGCATTGTGTAAAAACCGGTACTTTTAATGTAATTTTATACTTAGCAGCTGTGTTTCACTTGGCTGGATATCGGCGAATTAATATATAATACGGTTAATGAATATTCTTCATAATTTCGATGATTATTATAGTTAATTTTAAAGATGTTTTAATCCGTTTTGGTAATAATTAGGGAGTGTTAACAAAAAAAGGTTGGCAACCTCTTCTAAGCCGTTTCTGGACTGGGAATAGTATAGGTAAAATAAACGTAGGAATGTGAACTTTACATTCGATATAAAGGAATATGATACTTATAAACATAATTTCCTGGGAATATTTTTTAATAAAACAGAGATGGCTCCAATCAGTATCTATTACCTACCTATTTGAATAGTTAGAACTGCATTTTCTTTTTAGAAAAATATCAACCTCTACCTATCATTAAATTTCTATCTACATCCACGTAGATAAATAAATAATGCAACTACATTATCATCAAAGCCAAGAATTTATGATATTTGTTAAGTTGCTTTGCTACTAGACATAGGTACTTACATCAAATGGCTTCTCTTTCCGTGGAAGTAAGAGATGAAAACTCTGAAGTCTGAACTCTCAATTCAATCTGTAGAATTATTGAATTGAGTAGAAAACTCTTTAGGAACTATTGATGATAATAGTACACAAAACTGTGCCTAATAAAAAACCTGATTTCGTTCTCTTGGATTCTTACTGTTTCTAAATAAAATGAGGTATACACATGTAGACGTGGCGACTTGATAGCCTTTAGTAGGCTTAAGGCTGAATTAAATCAGAGATAAGCCTTGTAATATTCATCGCTCCATGATGTCAATGAATTTCATTGGTGGATATCAATTGCATCCATAGCAACGTGGTATAGCACAGCTCTGGTGCAAAGGCAGCCTTCGCATGCATTTATCTATCCATGCTGAGTCAATTTAGAACATTACAATATTAGGTATTCTTAAGCAAGTTAAAGCAACATTTCCAGGCGACGTTTAGCCAGGCAAAGAAAGGTCGGAATTATATTGGCCAGAAATGATGGCTCTTATCAAAATAAAACAGCCAAGTGGGAATCGGAATAGCACACAGTGAGGTTCCGTAGGTAGTGCCACCGAACAATGTTACCTACCAAATTTAGGTATGTTGTCCTATGTGATTTTTTATTTTATTTATTAAAAAGATGTTCTGTAAAGTGGAAGTTAACATTTTGTGAAAAATGGTACGTCTTTTTTTCTGTAGTCAACGATTCCTATATACCTATGGCATGAAAAAGTAAAGGTAGCTAATTTTATTCATCACAAGGAATAAGAAGAAAAATTCAATTAAACCACCATTCCGTTATCATCATGAAACAGAAAAAAGCTTGGTAACAGGGCGGCCACACTAAAACATTAAAAAAAAATATATAGACAACTTTTCGGCTCCACATACTGACGGACAGATACAACACAAGAGGTATATTAACAGAGTTCAATTTATCGCCTTTTAGTCGTACAGAACCTTAAAAAACATGTCCTTATTAGCATTCTACGAACGTATCGGGAACTCATTAATGCCATCGGCGCTATCTTATCGAATAACCTTTCCGTGGCGATCGTTATAACAACATTTAATATTATAATGTTAATGATAATAAGTCAGCGGTTGGTGTATGATAATTACAAATATTAAAAGTAGAAATAATTCAATCGATATGCGCACGCGATGACACTTCCGGAGTTTTGGGCTCGAGTTTTATAAATAGAACTTTCAGGGTGTTGAGGTGGGTTGGTCGTAACTTTTTTGATAGTTCATAGTGATTAGTTGATCACCTAACCTAAACTATAGTAGGTAGGTAATGAATGTGGTATACCTACATGTATCGTACGAATTACATAGCAAAATGCAATTTTATCCGTTTATTATATCAATCTCCTTATGTACTTACAAAAATTAAATAAGCCATTAAAATATCATAACTACGAAAGTTCAGTACATGCCTAATTACTACATTTACGTTGGTTACCACGCATTTTACCACCATAGGAATTTTGTGAGGGAATTTTGCGGTTTTCAGTTAATATTTTTGACATTTTCGTAAACCGCAAAATGGAGACGCACTCTGTAATATGTACCTATAATCAGAACGTGCGCGGTTTGTGTTTGAGGTGGCATTATTTTGAAGCTCGGTTTATAATGAAAATGTCTCGGATTTATTAACATACGTTTTAAAAAACACTTGCTTACAGAAGAAATCGGACTAGGAACTATATTTTTGCCGGTTGAGGATATTTTTTTCCGTCTGGACGTAAAGATACCTACCTCTCATATTAAATAGGTAGGTACCTACTTTATACATTAAAATATTTTTTCTTAAACTTTAATTTTACTAAGTATGTCTGCTGACCACGATTACGCTAAATGTTGCTGTAAGGATCTCCTTTATAATCCTACCTATTTATCCAAAAAAGGCATTTTTGTACGTACCTACTCATGTTTTCAAAAAATTCAGGAAAATACCGGAATGGGATAAGCGGGAATTGTAAAGTATACCTATAAAAAGATTGTAATAATCGAAGGCAGCTGTCATTGTTCGTCGCCATAGCCAGTAAAAAACCTCCGGGCAGAAAAACACAAAGTCGTGTCAAATTACATAGATACCCACACCATACTGTTGGCTTGAGAAAACCAATCTACAAGAACATCACTAGCCATTTCTGATGGAGGTAGGACAACACTAGTTGGTTGACGCGCGGAAATCTGCGGAATACCTATTGAAGATGGCACGTAAAAAATTGTTTCCTCGAATTTAATGTGAACTATTACTTGAACTTGTCTTTATTTAAAACTAAAATATTTAATATTTAAAATGTGCTGATGCGGGCTTCACTATAATACATCAGTTGCATCTCCTTCCGTGCATGTCGTAAGAGTCGAATAAGGAACTCGGGTATTGAAGGTTTGAGAGTATACTATCAAACGATAAGCTACTCGTAGCTATGGCTATGGCCTATGGATAAAGGTAGCTGAGGGATCTCTTATGATCTTGCATTTCTTTCTACCTCGGGAACACCATCAGTGTCACTTCACTTAATTGTTATTAAAAAATTCAAAAGGTTATCACCTAGACACCTGTACCTTATCGTATCCGTTTTTTCTCAGGCATCCATGCTTGACGCTTCGTGTGCATGACATTAGGTTAGGGGACAGTGGTTGCGCAACCAGTCATGCTACCTACGCGACTTGGATAAAATAATATTATTCCTCAATGAATATTTTGTCTTCGAAAGATTTCGTCTTACAGGAAACCTTTATTTAAATGACGTGCGTGAAATGTCGTCATAATGTCTGACCGTTATTGGTCGAAATTTCACAACAACAAACGTGAATGCGAAACATGATTCATTGTCTAAGTACTCTGGGTTTTGATGGCGACTGAAGTTGTCTGTAATCGCTATCATAAGTTGTTAAATTCGATGTTTAGGTCAGATGTATGGCACACCCAGTAAATATACAAATTGGTAACCATGGACTATTGTGCAAGCGAGACGCCGATAAGTATGTAGAGTGTCATCTCGCTTAGGTATACCGTGACGTATTTGTGCGTTCTTGAGGCTGCCTTTCTACCAGAGATGCGCTGTGGATGCGCTAGGCTACGTTGCTAAGGATGCGTTTGATATCCACCATTGAAATTCATGGACATCAAGGACTATCAATATCACCAGTGATGTAGAGTGTGTTTTATGAAATACTTAGTTCCTTTGAACGATGATTTTCTAGCTGGTTAACGTATGACTACATTTATCTATGTTCCTCCATACATAAAATGTTAGTTCTGTTCTGACTCTACTATGCTGCATGAATCGAAATATAACCTTATAACAATAGTCCTGAAGGCCAATTTGACATAAATTTAAGGGTGCAACCAAAGGCGCCTCTGTTTTCTAAATTGACAATTTTGAAAATTAATTATACATACTTCTAAACACCAATAAATAATAATCGACTATTTCCCGACAGCCAGGGAAGAAATAGTTTTGTGGCGATCAATACAATGTCATCAATATTTTTACCTTGCGTTTGGTTGAATCGGTTAAAACTTGCCTTCTATACCTACCTAGGTCATATTTCGATTGCTGCATAGTACCTCTACAATTCTGGTGAAAAGTCTCTCGTATGACAGTGGCTTGCCTCGTGGCGCCACACTGGTATCCTATTGGGATAGGACCCTAATACCCGCATATTTCAGTCCACGTGGGGTCTACGAACAGAAGAAATAAAATTAGTAAACGTAGTTAACATAAATTAAATTATACTTTAGATAATATTAAAAAACCGTCGTCGTATTCAGTTGTTTGTTTTAATAGAAGGTGGTACTGGTACCTACTAAGTTAGTTATGTGTGTTTTAACTTAAACGAATATACTTAATTACCTACCTATCTGTACAGGGTATAATAAAAGGGGTATGTTAAGCATTTAGCTATGAAAATAGCTCACTATAGCGAATTTTGTCTACTAATATGGAAATCATAAGGTTAATATTTTTAATACCTAGTAGGTACATATGAAAAAATTCCTAAACAACTTAGAACCGTTCATACAATCTTGAACAATAAACATGTAATTTAGAGTCTCAAAGTTGATAGGTTCTATATACATAGTGAATGGCCTTTTCTTATAGCATTTCGCTTTCATATCTTGTAAGAAAAAAATATATTGTAAGGATCTAATCTCAGTAAGGTAGGTACTATATTAAGTATTTCACGTTAAAAAACCTAACTACAACGTGTGCCATGTTGATCGCATTCCATATAGCGGGATAATTTATTTATTTTCTAAGTAGTACCTAGGTAATATGCATTAGTTTAAGACTTTCTTTAGTTACATTTTGATTATAATAAACAGTGTGTTCATTTAGCATTTCGCTTAACATACCCCTTTTAGTACACCCTGTATAAACACATTTATATGTATGAGTAATAAATATTAACATACACACATAACTATTGAGGGGTCGCCCTCCACCGGGCCCTACACCCTCCGCTGACCCTCGAATCTGCCTCAATAGAGATTTGAACTTCCGAATAGTGGCGCCTGATACAATTAAATAAACACACATAAGTCAACTAACCTGCAGCTTACAAATTAAAATTTACGTATCAGTGGTTCAATTAAACCAATAGGCTTAAAAAAATGTCATTTTACAACCCGCTACGTATCAATCAATATTTTATAAATTCTTTCCTCTACATTGTCATTTAAGCCCGTGAAGAACCCATCACTCTTCGAAAGCTAATTTAAAACATGTTTAATAGCCTGATAATAAAGAGAAACAATTAATTCCACATTCAGACCGGATATTTGTTTTTGAATCAATATTTTGATACAAAATTAAAATTGTAATTATATACGAGCGATGGTGTGAATCGACGGCATCTACATGAAGGACATACCAAATGGAGATGCGATTGTCAATGTAGCCCTGCGACTCAATGGTTCCCAATAAATTTTGTAATTAGCGACAACGCAGAAATTTTTGTAATAGTCCCTTCAAACATGAAATTCGTACTGTCCCAATAGCTTAAAGGTATGCTCTTAAAATAGTTATGATATTACGTGACTATAAAAATAAGAAATTTTTGAATCGTTCACTGTCGTCATTTGTCACTCGACGGACAGGTCACTCAATCTACAAAATTAACCAACAAGGACAAATCACTGCCTTAATAGTTGCCTCCGATTAATTTATTTGTTTGTGCAAAATGGTAGGTACTTGAATTGATGTCGTTATTAATCTAGAGTAGTTAGCTGGTAGAGAATGCCACAAAGAACGTGTCGTTCGCCTTTGTATTTAGACATTTATTTTCACGTTATTATGTCAGCTCCTCTTCATTCTTTCTATATGTACATCTAAATTCATATTTTTGAAGTATCAGATACTTGGAAGATAAGGCCAATTAAAACAATTCTATCAAAACATTTTTGTGTTAGGTCATTCCACCTGCCGCCGCCATAGTAATTTATTCTAAAGGAATCGTCGGTCAAGGCGTGCGTTTGCGCACACGACAGACAGTCACGAGGGGTGGGGTCGTGGAAAATGATATGGAAAGTACTAGAAGACCAAAGTCAAACTCAAAGTGCATTGAGAAAATAAATAAGTATGTCAAAGAAAACAAAGTGTTACTACTAAAAATACGAACATAAGTACATACTCAGCTATATCATGAGTTGACAATAAAGACGACTTCCTTCCAAACTTTTTTCAATGAGTCATTCACTAGCTACCTATAAATAGTATTTAAAATAATATTAGATTTGGTTGATATAAACTCTCATGCATGATATAATCTATTCTATTCAGATTAGTTAAGATGCTATAAGGTACGCAAAGTCAAGGTACAGTCAGAGCAAAAAGTGTAGGGGTTAACAAGGTCAGTTTATTGTGGTGAGGTGTCGATGATGAGAGCGAAGTGGTCACCGCTCGCCTGTCAAGATAAACATCGCAGGGCCTTAGATAACAGGGACGTGTAACGAACCTAACGTCCGCACGGCTCAAGTGTACACTTGCGCACTAAAGTTTTAATTATTACAATTAATCTCATAATTATTTGTATAATTATTTGGTGATGTTGAATTTTTTTGTTTTTTTTTTATGAGGATTTTTATTATGATATCTCTAATTATTTTTTCAATTTAGTTAGTTACTATTAATGGATAAATAACACGTTTCGGTATCATAAAACATGCTATTAAAAACGTAACTGGACCGCCTAATGAAGTACCTACTTATTCATGCAAAATGGAACAATAGCACATTTGTACCAATTATTAAACAACTGCTTGTGTTAATGATAAATACTTAGTACGTTTGCCCGGCGGCTTTACCTTTGTTTTGTAGCATTGCATTCTCTTCTCGAAACTATGTGGAGTTTTATGATTTATAAAAACAAATGCAAATATTTCTATTGTTTTGCTGAAGCCGAGGTTACTTATTTTTAGAGCGTGCATTAGCTATAGAAATAACAAAAGACATTATACAGAGAGTATCTTTAGCAAGATTTACCTACATTTTCAAATAATTATGAAAACTAAGATCAAACACTTAGAAAGATGGTGTTAAAACACCTATAAATCGAATAACAATATCATAATATACTTAAACATATTGACATAAAATGTTATAACGTTGGTGTCCAGCATATATACTTTAACAAGCATATTATGTTTATTATTGCCGCCATGTGGAAATTTCTTAAGTCATAAGTAGTAGTCTATGGGCTTATACTAAATTTATATTATTTGAAATTATTTATATAATTGAGCCTGTTCCACCAATGGCATTTTTCAATAGAGGCAATTAGTAGGTTTAACCTAAAATAAAAATTACACGATTGTATACCTAATTTAATTACTTGACATGTGTCGACGTCTGTACTCCACTTAAGGCTGACTGTAAACAGCTCTTTAAAAACTCCGTTGTCTCTTCTTTATCTTCGTACCACTAATTACATGTTATTATTTAATACAATGTTATTACGTAGTACACGCCAGCATTATAAACGATGCCCGATACTTAAACGAAGGAAGTAGAAAGTGGAAATGCGATAATCCACGACTACGCAGCGCATTATGAGCCAATCACTAGTTAACATTTACCTACCGCCCGTCACCAACAACGATTATATTTTCCTATGGACAAAAGTTGTTATGCCAACTCCTCTACGCAAATACTTCAGGGTGATCAGATAATTATTTCTCGTGAAAAAATCTTGCTACACGCGTCAATGTACATGCAGAAAAACGCAGTCTATTTACTTTGGACCCTAATATTTTGGAAACCAGACACTTCCCAGGTATGCTTCCATGGAGAAAAATGATCGTGATGATGAGGAGATTTCATAATTTTCGGGAACGTTGACGACCAAAAATCATCCTCTAGGTATAATAGGTTACTCGTAATAGAAGGAACATGAGTTTGTTATATGTAAAAGCCTAATGTTAGATAAAGCCTTGTTTTACACCCACTTACATTATCTATCGACATTTTGATTATAATTCTTGTATATAAAATAACTCTAAAAAGGGCCCCTTTTTAGGACTTAAGCCTTAATTATCTAAATTGTAATAATAATTTTTATTAAAAGAACTTCATCAGAAAAAGTGAAAAAAAAAATGTTTTGTTACTCAAGACTTTACATCAATTTTATATTAACGAATGTTATTGCTAATAAAAACCTTTAAAACAATACATTGGCTAATTGTTATTATTAAAAAATAACAGGAGTCGATCGCCTCGGGCTAAGCGGAGTAGGTAGAGACTAACCAAACAGCCCTGGGTCGGATTCGAGTATATTTTCCTAATTAAAAGCGTTGAAATAAGAAGATAAAAACTGACTTCGTTATCGCAGACATCGACCCGTTTTGTTGCGGCCACCGGCGCAGGCTCATCCTGTGGTTAGGGCGCGGACACATCGCGCGGGACCTCGGTGAAAATGTGATTTATGACGTCATAGAAAATCTCAAACTGATATCACTCCCATGGAGTTTTCTCGCCTATTTTACAAAGAGTAATAAAATTACTTAAGTTAACATAACGACCGATTGGCGCAATTGGCATTTGGTGATCCTGCGTTTGACTTGGACACCATAGATAATATAATGAACATCTAGTTTAATTTCGAGGCATGGATATTTCCATGTGTTTATATCCCGTAGCTTATTGTCAATGATACAAACACAAGACCTTTATGATCTTTGTATTGGTTATGTGTTGTAAAGTGTGTGTGTATTTCTACCGTGATACTAGATTTTTGAAACTACAGTACGATATTCAGTCGGCCATTCGCAGATAACCAGCGCAGTGTACCACCACCTTATACTTCAGTAATTAACTAAACTTAGCGGGTCCCACACAAAGGGGGCTTAATTCTCAAAAAATTCATGTCGCCAACGTAAATTACGATCGAACGGCCGATTTACGCGGCCATACTCATTGTTTCACTTTTTTACCACGTTTTGTCTTATTGCATGACTAATT
Organism: Carposina sasakii; assembly: GCA_014607495.2. Classification (NCBI taxonomy): domain Eukaryota; kingdom Metazoa; phylum Arthropoda; class Insecta; order Lepidoptera; family Carposinidae; genus Carposina; species Carposina sasakii. The sequence goes on from CP053148.1 coordinate 5,790,828, forward strand.
TTCTTATTTGTTTTGGCGGGTAGATAGATACAGTTAAAATATGATAGTATGGGTGGAAATACATATTCTCAAATCGTAGAGTAATGTTGTGTAGATAGGCTGATGAGAAATATGTAGGTATTATAAAATGAAGCTTAGGACATTTATAAAATTATTAATAAAGAAATGGAAAAAATTCATCACCCGAGTGGGAATCGAACCCACGACCACTGCATACCGTGCCAGTTGCTCTAACAACCGGGTTAGAACATTTGTAACTCAAACGGCTTTTTTATAGTAGGTAGGTACCTAAGTATCTAAATTCATAGGTCTGACCAATGCACACATTATCCATAAAGAGGTTTTGGAACGTGTGCTTGCGTTAAGTGGGAATGTAGCCTTAATTTATGTACCTACCTACCATAGATTACTGTACCTACCTGTATATTTGATTGATTTTTTTTTCATTTTAACCGTTATATCGGCTTTTTAGTCAACTGATCCCGCTTCAAACTTATTCCGCGGGATGAGATGACTGAATCATTAATTTAATTACTTTGTCCAATGAACCCACTTGTCGAAAAAAAATATATTACTTAGGTATATTATATGAAATTTAAGTACCTACACGTATACGTGAGCAAAAGTATTGGAGATAAAAATGACATTTTTTTTATACTGATGTACCTATTAAAAATAGATAATAGGCGTCTGACACGAAACAGTTTTTTATATTTTATTCGAAAGATATTAGAAATACAAACCGAATAGTGCAAAAATAGTATCAATCGGTTAATAAATACCAAAGTTACAGGTGTTTATAAATTTAAAAAATTAAAAGAAAAAAATGCTAACATAAAAGGAGTAAAACATACATACCTATTAATAAATACTATATTAATATCTGCACCTATTAATAAACAATTTTTATTGACAACAATACACAAAATATAAAATATTACGTTTATAAAATAAGAATGCATTTTTCCCCATACTAATTTGAGACGGTTGTCTACTATAACGTCAAAGTAAATGCCATTTTAGTATGGAGCACACGGAGCGTTTCAAAAACATTTTGCCGGCTCGTATTTTTGAATCGCTGTAAATCCAAAACGGTTAAACTTAGATAAGTACCTATGCCATTCCAAGGGCAAACTGTATTCATTTTTACGTAGAATCTAAAAATGAAATTAAAATCATAAAAAAAAATTAAATCTAGCCATAATCTAGCACAACAATCTTTAAAGATTTGGAAAAAAGAAAACATTTTTAATTAAGTAAGTTGGTTATGCTAGTTCATGGACGCACATAGAGAATCGTTGTTAAACTTAACAACAACAAAAAATACTTTTTTAGGTATCCTCGTATACCTACTTACCTACTTTAGGGTCAGTCGGTTCAAGTACCTAAGGTAGACGATACCTACTCAAGTCAAGATATTTTAAAGGTACCTAGCTTCCTGAAAACGATACTAGTTTGGACGCAAGGGGTGCGCAAGGGTCTGTAAAAATTAAATGAGTAAATATTTTTTTCTGGATATTTTACAGAGACCATCGGCGATGAATATTAATTAAAATAGCGGGTAATCTGATGAGGGATAATAGGGATGATAGGAAGAAGAGAAGAAACATTAACCTACTCTTATTCTACTTCCACAGTACTAAGTACCTACCTACTACAAGTGGTACAAATGGGAACAGATGAGAAGTTTGAACGTAAGTTTAACAATTTAAAAGCACCTGAAATTATTGTCATATAATTTCAAATCTTTAAATATGAACAATGTATAGGTACCTACCTATCTATACATATAGAAAGAAAGAAAGAAAGAAAACGTTTATTTTTCGCCACACACACATAAAAAATTACAAGCTAAAATATATAAAGTGGGTATAATACCGTAATCACTGCATATAAGTACTATACATCAAAACATTATACATATACATACACACATTATAAATATATATATTAAAAATAACATAAAAATACCAAAAGACATCAAAAGTAGACAATATAAAAGTGCGACGAAAAATTGATCGCCACTCAGCATAATGTTATAACATGAGATGCTATAACGCTGGTCTTCCGTGTCGTCAGTAAACTTGCCTAATGGACAAGTCGTAAATAATATAAAACTAAAGACAATATACTACAACAATACAAATAGAAACACAACACAAAATAAGCTACTTTCTTACAAAGCTTACAAATAAAAACGTAACAATACAAATTAAAAACGCTCCACAAATTAGTTACTACGCGACACAAAATTAGTTACTCACGTAGGTAAGTACTACTAAGTATGTACATAAAGATATTCAAATTTATAAAAAGATTATAAATATTAAAAATATAATAAAAATATAACAGATCGCTGTCTGTACATGGAAGATATATGAGAAAAAATATTATAGAAGACCTTCATCAACGCAATAGTACTCGATAGAATGATTTTTGGTATTTTGTCTATTTGTCTGTGTGTTTGTGCAAGCTAATCTCAGAAACGGCTGAACCGATTTTGATGCAGTTTTCAGGAATATATTGTGACAGGTCCCACGCTACTTTTTATCCCGGGAAAATGTTTTTCTCCTGGATAATTTCGACATTTTATTTCTGTAGTCCACGCGGACGAAGTCGCGGGCGTCTACTAGTAATATAATATAATTGTTTTGATGAAAAAAAATTTGATGACCCACGGTGCCGAGACGTGGTCTCTAACTATGTGCTTCATAAAGAAGCTCAGGATGGCACAGCGAGCGATGGAGAGAGCTATGCTTGGGATCTCTCTGCGTTATCGAATCAGAAATGAGGAGATCCGCAGACGTACAAAGATCACCAACATAGCTCAACAGTCCAGCAAGCTGAAGTGGCAATGGGCAGGGCACATAGCTCGAAGAACAGATGGCCGATGGAGTCGGAAAGTTCTAGACGGTCGGAGTGGAGGTTGTTGGGGGAGGCCTATGTCCAACTATGTCAGGGCTGTAAATGATGATGATGATGTAAATAGATACTTTGTTGTTAACAATTTAACATCAACATATTTAGTAGAAATTGATAGTTGTTTGCTTATCTGCATACAAAAGATTTGAAAGTTAGCAGACTATAAAAACATATATTATTATGTCAGTAAAAAATAAACGCTGCGAAGTACGTAGACAGGTTTAACTTGCAGTTAAAGCACTTCCCATACAACATGCGATCGATCAAGCCCATTGTAACTCGATCTCGTAAAAGGCCAATTTGAGTAGGTACCTATATTCTTTATTTTTTTAAACAAAAAATATGACCAAAAAATACCTTTTATACTTATCTAGAAAAGGTCGATTTTATCTCGATATAAATCCCGATAATTAAGTGGTGTGACAAAAAATGGAGGCGCAATAAGTTTTCGAAGCGTCGCGCGTCGACTCTTATAAAATAGATGGTAATGAATGAACCCAGATAAGGTGGAGATGGGTTCAGAGGACAGGTTGGGGACGGACAGGAAAGACCTTTTGTCAATGAATATGTTACTAACATGTATGGGAGAGTGTAACCGTGAAGTACATAGATGTTATGAGCCCATTCAATAAGTTGTGTAAATCTCAGAAACCTGTTGTCCACCAATTCCAATGTTTACGCTCGTTTAAAATATACAGGGTATAATAGAAAGGGTATGTTAAGCGAAAAGCTATGTAAATAGTCCACTATAGAGAACCTATTTCCAAAATTTTAGACCTGATATCACATTTTTATTTTTCAAGATTGTATGAACATTTCTAAGTTGTCTAGAAAATTCTGCATACTATCTGAAAAAAAAAACATGGGATTTCTAGGTCGAAATTTTGTGGATAAGCTCCTTTTAAAGGGCTATTTACAGATATTTTCGCTTATGTCACACCCTGTATAGTGTAGCCAGAACTGCAGGATTATAAAGGAGATACCATCTCGGAAACAGATGTAAATGATCGGAGACCAGTTGCTAGCTTATCGCCTGAGAGAATGTCCGAGTTCCTTGGTCGACTCTTACGACATGCACGAAAGGAGATGCAGCTGATGTAGGTGTATTCTAGTGTATTATTACTTATTATTTTATGAAATTATTAATAAAGAAATGGAAAAAATTCTTCACCCGAGTGGGAATCGAACCCACGACCTCTGCATTCCGTGCTAGTGCTCTTACAATTTTTACCATATTATTTTATCCCTAGACCAACCCGCGGTAGAGCTAGGTTCACGCACATCCTTAGCATGTTCCACATATTGTTAACAGGTTAGTGTGCGTGACACTAGCCGTGCGATAACATCATGATTTGGATTTGGGCGGTTAGACGTTGTTAAAATGTACAGTTTTATTATTAAAAAGCCATTTTCTTCAACCTGGCTGGCTTTTTGAAACATATTAACCTATTTTTTGTGACAAGAAGAGAATATTATGCTTTTTGGGAAATTGTTAATCGGTATGTACTTGTTATAAACCAAGGACGCTCTATACATGTCAATACTAAGGAAACAATTTTTATGTGTTCATTAGACATGTTAATGCGTAGTCAACGTTCAAAATTATTAAAACGATTTTTTTTGAATTTTTTGTTGTCATTAAATAGTATGTCACCAGATAATCTTGGTTAATAGGGATACAACAGATGCAAATAGTTTCTTTGATTAATGGCGAGTTACTGGTTTATGAAAAATCAGTACCTATATCTGTAACCACTTTATATATTTTAGCTTGTAATTTTTTATCTGTGTGTGTGGCGAAAAATAAACGTCTTCTTTCTTTCTTTCTTTCTAACAATGTAATATGTACTCGTATGACTGTCAGCCTAAAACAGAACTGCTTGCAGCCATGATTGTGCAGTTTTGCGTTATTGTGCAGTTTTGCAAACAAGTGAAGAAATGAAGGCGCCATTATAAAAGAAGTGTTATATGTATACTACATATTGGTAGGTGTGTATTATACACAAATTGAAATAACAAGCCTAAGATTTAATATGAAAACAATAACCAATAGGTGTAACGTTTTGTGGTTGTTAATACTAGTTGTTTAGGAGCAAATTAAATGCAGAAGCTTTAAGTTTCACGAGCAGTTTAACCAAAATAATTCGGCCTAGTCAGCGCAAGAATCGAAGTGTCTCGATACCATAGTGTGCTTGACGAACCAACTTGTGCCCAAGGGGTGACGGGTACTTAATATTATAATCTTATTCTAAACATGGAATATATTAAGGAGCAGTCAACCGAAGTTGTTACCTCAGACTTGAAGATGGAGTTTACCAAACACACCTTTGCGTCTGCACCGATGTCGCGTCTAATTTTGAAGACGATAATTCTCGAAACTGAGTAGAGTTGACAAATAATCCAAGTTAAAGTGGAATTAATGTGAAACGTGTTGCTTCTATTTGTGTTGTTTGCTAATTCGGAGAAATTATTCAATTCTATTGCCACTTGCTTAGAGCACATAACATAGCTAATTATAATAAATGACACTCTCGTTCAGTGTTTGATGATCCCTTAAGGGTATTCAGGTGAAAGATGAAAGATATTTTGTTCCTTTGGATAAGTTGTAGTTATTTTTTAAATCTGAGTGTGATTAAAGTTTGAGTCAACGATTAATAATAAGGGTACGAAAATTCCTTATCCACAAAGGTAAGTAGGTATCGCAGTCTGTTCCTTTCTAAAAACTAAAATAACTTAAAACTGCATATTAAACTGGCTAAAGTTCTTTTCGCAAATATGCACTGAAAGCAACATGTAACACAATTAGTTTAACTGCTTGGGTTATTTGAGTGTTTCCACGTGTTTTACTCTTAAATGAGTCGTAAGGAAGTTACAAAAAACCGTCGTCGTCTTCCATTTTGTCCTTTGGGAAAGAACATATTTTTTATTTTTAGTTTTTGCGCCTAGGTTTATGGTTATTGGCTACCAAGTAACGACTCCTCGAGAAGGGTCTAATCTATTTCCACAACTGAAAATATTTTTATATCTAGTTATATAAGTAATAGGTTATTAAACATCGATCATCATCATCATCATCATCATCATCAGCCTGTTGCAGTTCACTGCTGGACGTAGGCCTTCCCTGGGGCATGCCACAAGACTGCCATGGGGGTATTTGCCCATAGTCACCACGCTGGGCAGGCGGGTTGGTGACCGCAGTTTGGACCATGTTGTCCACCTCCCGGAAACCCTTAATCGCCTCGTACGATACCCGCGGGCAGACATGGGGTGGTACGAATTATTCTACTCTGCCGGCACCACGCGGCCAAAAAAAAACATCGATTATTTAAAAATAATTAACCCAAAGGTAGTGTCTAATCTAAAAATAACAGGCATAAAGTTCAATCTTTTCACAATAATAAAATATATTTCGGAGTGGCCAGGGCGCAGTATTGGTGAAGGAGAATCATCAGGTGCAATGGGTAGCACATCATCATGGTCCTCTATGTAGTAATGTGATTCAGGCGTGACCAGTTTCACAATTAAGACGTGTGCACAGTACGGATTAGGGACGGTGCTTATTTACGCGACCTGGTTTTAAAACCAGGTTTTTACTTGGAAGTACGTAAACCAGGTACGGGCCGAAATACGCGGAAGACTGAAGGTATTTGCCTTGCAAGTATCATAGAGATAAATTAAACCTTAGGCGATTATACACGTTAATAGATATACTATTAACGTGTATAATCGCGCTAACTGAAAGTAATTACTTTCAAAGTAAAAAAAGTTTTTTTTTGCAAGCGGCTTTATAACACGCAGCCTTAATGAAATAAGGACTACCTATTTTCTCTGAAATACTTTAGTACCTAGGCATCGGCGCCCGGCAACCCGTGGTATACTTGAAGGTATTTATTTAATAAATACCTTAATATTTATTAAATAAATATCTAATAATAAATTTATTTAATAAATACATTAATATTTCTATAAAAACCTTATTAACAACTTGGTAGAAGTTGTTTGTTTACAGTACATACTTTCTACAGCGGACTCGAAATAGTATGAAGCACGACTATACGTGAGCAAGCTCCTGCTGACAGCGCCAAAGCTGCGGCGCTGGAGTTTCAAAAGTGTGCAAAAGTAGGCAGTCTAATGGAAATTCTGTGCCCGCTGCTGCTGACCGCGCCGGAGCTGTACCCGATTTAGACCTCCAAAAGTGTGCAAAAGTAGGCAGTCTAATGGATATGCTATGCTCGCTTCTGGTGACGGCGCCGGAGCTGTCCCCGTTTTGGACCTCCAAAAGTGTGCAAAAGTGGGCAGTCTAAAGGATGTGCTATACCCGCTGCTGCTGACCGCGCCGGGGCTGTACCCGATTTAGACCTACAAAAGTGTGCAAAAGTGGGCAGTCTAAAGGATGTGCTATACCCGCTTCTGCTGACGTCGCAGGAGTTCTACCCAGTTTGGACCTCAAAAAGTGTGGAAAAGTGGGCAGTCTAATAGATGTGCTGTGCCCGCTTCTGCTGACGACGCAAGAGCTGTACCCGGTATGGACCTCCAAAAGTGTGCAGGAGTAGGAAGTCTCGTGGACGTGCTGTATACTGTGAAACTCTTTTTTGGTACATTCATACATAGGTACATACTGTAATTAAAACTTCCTACAACAAGTATGGTACACAAGAGAATGAAGAATTTAAAGTACTTCGCTGTCCATTCGCTATAATGTTCCTTATTACAGTCATGATAAGGATTAATTTCCTACGTAGTTAAAAAATACTTTAAAGTATCTGGAAACCTGATTTTTAGCCCTGGTACGAATTGATGGACGTACTTTGAAGCCCTGGTACGCAAATCGTCAAGTACGACCCATGACGGATGCCACAATCGGACTGAGCCCAGGCCAACCGGCAACCGAGCGCCCGGCTTTTATACCTGCATCCGAACCTCGCACGACCGTCGCCTGATTCACAGAGTGACGACATCGTCTTAGTTCGGACCTGTTTACACTTGGATTTGAATTAAATTGGAGGCTTGGGCCGATATATAATATGTTCAATTTCTCATTTCTATTTCCAGAACCACATGGGCGACGTTTGCAAAAGCTTCTATAACCTACTTGAGTACTCGGGAACTTACCTATTTCTCAAATATTTTACATTTGCGTTGCGGTAGGTATATTCATCAATATTCCTTTACGTGTTTTCTACCTTCGGGCTACCTAACTCATAGAATATTTAATATACCCCAATCTACCTATCTACAGTAATGTTTGTAAAAGGTAAGCCGCAACCTCGGAACTAGGGGTACATACCTTAATATCTATGAGGGACTTAATTATAATGCTATGTAGGAAGGATCTAAGGATATACCTAAAGTAGATACTAAACTTTAAATATATGTGAGTATTACCTAACAATCAAGCTATAATAGTGATTCAAGCATCTCACTCTTTTAGTTTATGTTATTAAAGTCAGAATTAAAAAACATAAAATGTTAATTGATAAATATTCGAGATTAGAGTGCAATTCTAGACATCTAGTACCTACCTGATGCCTTTCACAGATAATAATTATAACTATAATTTATTTAAGCTAGATTTTATATCTAATTAAGTATTGCAAAATAATCTACGTAAGATAACCACATAATTCGCAGAAGCGCAGTTATATAAAATCAAAGATGGCGGCTCAATTTAGGGGTATCTTTAGGTACATAGGTACATAATAGGTGTATAGGTCTCATTGTCTTATAGCAGTATCGATTGCCTAAATAATGGCTAAGACGTTGCAGGTGAGGCACACGTGTATGCTCCCACGCGAGACATGTAAATGCATTTCGCAGTTTCACCAAGATCTTGCCTCGCACTCCGGTGTGCGTACCATCGTGACGCTGTGACAGCGGGGAGGTGCTATAATCAGTGTATGTGACCAATGTGGCCTACACAGTGGGAATAGTTGGGTATAAAAAATACACAAGCTCACGTTAATGTGCGAAACAATAAATTATTATGTACTTACAGATTTTGATCTTCTTTGTAAAATTATTACTTAGCTAAGTGCCTTGGAAAGCACGTCACACCGTCGTTCGTTGACCGTCTGAAATCTCCAATGTGTCGTAATATTTTGATTGAATTGAATTTAATAATTTTTGTGTAAGGTACGGTCACCAAATAAAGCCTGCCTACCTACTATGTATTAATCTGCGAAGAAGGATAATCTCCATAAGATTGGCCGCCCGTGACCGGAAAACGGTCAAGAAGTCGTCAAGTCATAATGTATGTACTGTGCTTACTGTAGAAATAGCAGGTAAATAATAATAAAGAGTAAAAGTAAAGAGTAACAGCTAAGCATCTCAAGATTGCCTTAAGCAAAAATCTATGAATATTGAACATATGCTGATGCGTGTATTCATTAGAATACATCATCTGCATCTCCTTTCGTAGATACATGTCATAAGAGTCGACTAAGGAACTCATTGGCGTTCTCTCAAGCAACTTGTCACTGACCCCTCTTTGCTAAACGTGACTGTGGGATCTAATTTATGATTTTGCTATTTTGCTACCTCACTTTTGGGAATACAGCGTGTATATATGTATGTATGTAAATCTACGAACACTCTTTGTACCTCCTTTATGTACCAGCTTCGTTTCCCACCCTAACTGTGTCTGTACCCAGCTTAATACCGAAGTTTCTTGCATGATCGTATCTGTTAATATAGCTTCAGGGTGTAGTGGAATAGGATATTTGTTGTGTACTAGAAATGAAACAAAGGCAAACTTATATACTACAGAAGTTTGTCTACCAGTCGACCACTGATTCTAAAGAGAGTTAAACCTTTCACTATGGGTGCGCCCACCACCGGGCCCTACACCCTCCACTGACCCTCGGATCTGATAACTCATAACTGCGAAAACAGGCACTTGCACTAACTACATTCGCCACGAGAAACCAAACCCGAGCACGTAGCATGCAAGATAATACATTGCACCATTTCCGAAATCACTGTTTTCGCAGTTATGAGTTATCAGATCTGAGGGTCAGTGGAGGGTGTAGGGCCCGGTGGTGGGCGCACCCATAGTGAAGGTTTGAACTTTCGAATTGTAACGCCTAACACAATTTCATTTATAAAAGAGATGAAACTTTCAACTTGCCTAAATTCTAAATTTAAATAAGAGTTTTTCCGGTAATTAGGTGAACAAAATTTTTAATTGAAAAAAAAGAGGTTTTTCAATTCGACCATATACTTATATATTTTTATGAGTAGACCTGGTATTGATCGGGCTTCGCGCACGAAAAATCCATGAAAACCACAAATTGACCAATGTTGAGCGTGTCGCTGGCACAGATCTGAAAAACTATATTCTAGTAATGAAGAATAACACCTTGTAGGCGTTTGTAAGCTACCCTACAATTTAGTGGGACGGTTGCGTGCCACTGTGCGTTCAATTAAAAAAAACTTGGAACACGATAAAGAAAACGAAATCCTCTGTAAACATACACATTTGACACGTGTAAAACTAAAGATATGGGACGTTGAGGGTCACACTTAATAAAAATTTGTGCGCTCTACGCATAAGACGTAAGGCTTACATTGGCACGGTTTGACAAGAGCGTAAGTGGCCAAAACTTCCGCTAATATCCGGTTGTCAAGTGTTTTTTTTTAACTTTTCCCCAGATTAAATTAAAAGGACTCAAAATTAACGACTGCAGGCAGATGTGGTTTTTTATTCTGTTTATTTTTACGATGGCCACTAACTAGGCTAGTTTGGATATTAGGACAGTTTTTTTTTATGTCTGAGCGGGATTTTTTGTGTAAAGTGGCAACAGCTTTTATTTCTTCTTCTTCAGCCTATTGCACTGCTGGACGTAGGACGTAGCTTTATTTATTAGTGAATAATTTTATTTTTATTTTATTTTTTTCATTTAAATTGGTTGATTGTTAATAGTTAAAAGGGGAGTTTTTATTATGCAATCAGTTTGCAACTGATCTTTTACATCTTAACTGAACAAAGGGGATTAGAGCTCTTGTAATTCTGGCACTCTGGCTGTGTAGCCAACTTTTTGAGAAATACAACGGTGTACTAGGTTCTTGGTTGAACGTAGGTAAGTAATATAATTATGACGGAATTCACTCAACAAACCTTTACAACAAAAAAATTATAACAAAAACATCCTCCGTCAGTTGTTTTCAATTTTCAACAAAACTCGAAACAAAACGGCCTGCCTATGCAAAAAAGACTCGTGTCCAATTCAGCAAACACCCGTAAAGCCCTTGATTAAACCCTGGCCAGTGCAGCCGGACATACGGACATATTACAGGCCTCGAATTCTGATTGTTTAGACTATTTATTACCCCTGTGCCTTGTACAGTTAATTGAAACCGGGCGGTAGAATAGGCACTGCTGAATTGGCCTGTTTATCGTGCCTTACCAGTACTAGCATGCTCCCAAGTGCCATCTATATTTTTGAGGAGCTGTGATTTTGAGTTAGGTCGTTTTAAACATCTGTGTTTAAATTTTCTAGTGCTTGTTTTTGTAGGTACCTCTTCTTTTTTATTGTAGGTTCGATATAAATGCATTTTGTATGTGCTATTTCACGTAATTTTCCTCACTAAGTGCTATTTCACGCAATTTTCCTCACTAATTTTTACTGTAAGAAATCTACTTCACTTATTTAGATTCTAGGTACTACTTTATTAAATACCTACAATTATGATGATCTCCGACCGTATTTCGGCCAAGGCGACCAATCTCTACGGAGATTGGCCAGGTACGCAGGAGATATTATAGTGCACAAGTGTGTGCGCAAACACAGATGCACTCTCTATTCCGTTACTCTCATAGTCCGATGGGACGGAAAGCCGACACGACCGGAGAGAGATCAGGCGCAGGACCGACGGTTTTACGTGCTTTCCGAGGCACGAGCTAAGTGACAATTTTACAACATTAAAATCTATACATGAAATAAATTCATTGGTACAGCCCGTGACTGGGATCGAACTTACGCCTCCCGCTTGGAAGGTGCACGTCTTAACCACTGGGCTATCCCGCTTTACCTACAATTATAATACAATGGGCAATATGGGAGGCCATTCTACACACATAATATATTTATACTTACACACACACACACACACACACACACACACACGTCTGTTCCCTAAATAAGGTACTCGTAGCTAGGACATTTTACTATCTTTAAAATAATTTTATTAAGTTACAAAGGCCAGTAAAACTGACAGTATTTTATTTTTAAAACTACGGAATGTTATTAAATAAGGAACCGGAATCAATTTAATCTAGTTAGGTGGCTTGTTATTTCGCTTTGGATTCTTATCAATGCTTTCATAAAGCTGATTAAGAAAGGTAAGTGCGTCCCCTATAGTGGGCAGTTCGAGCCAATTTCTGTCACCTGTCAAGAGAGGGCAACACCGGGCTGCCCGCATATCGTGGGGTGGTCAGCTTTGAGTTTATTTCTACATATTTTGTTTTACAAAAATGCACTACCTATGTGGCGTGACCGCATGATTGATAATATCAGTTTAGGTTTTATTTTGTGTGACAAACGAGGAAGCAATTAAAGAGTTGGCAAAAAATTTAAACTTTTCAACATTTTATAAGTAGGTAAACAAAATTCTTGTAAGTACGTATTAGGTATTGTGCGCTAATGTAGATTTGTATATCAATAACATATCTAGTGTAAAATAATAATAAAAAACAGAGTAACCGAGTATCAACCATAGTTACAGGTACCTACTCACCTATTACGTACATTGTTTTACCTAACTACTCCAGATGTAACATAATAATATGTTATTATGTTTTTAAATGCGTTGAGTTGTTTCATAATTAATAATACTTTAAACATAATGACAAATAGAACAAAGAAATACACTATCAAAACTGGCCCATCATACATCTTGGACCATTAATTATTTTTATTTATCACGTTAACGCTCGTTAATACTCAAACAAAACACTATTCTTTCATTGTTAAGCAGTTTTACTCATTAATCAAAAAAACGTTTAAAATATAGATATTTTGAATAAATTGAAATGCTATGCTTTTATTAAGTAACATAAAATATAGGTAGGTAGAGCTTTATAGTCTGTAGTCCGCGCGACCTAAGCTCAGTTTTGCATTTGTGTGAATGAGTAGGTGTGCATAGATAGATTCGCAACGCTTTACACTTGAGTGATATTATACCTACCTATACCTAAGGTAGGTGCGGCTAATAAGGCCTGTCGGGTAATAAGGCCTTAGTACTAGAAACATAACTTTAAATAGTCCCCGCCAACTGACGTCACAGTCATAGGTAGCTAACAACCCAAGATGGTGCCCTAAACCTGTCACGACTCGCAGGCCCGCATGCTGCCGACAGTGTGGCGTCACTCATCGTGGCCGGCGGACGCACATCTCAATTTATAATATAACGTTCGAACAAATCGTAAGTATTTTAACAAAAGATTAACTTTTCTACATTATTTTGCAGTTTTACATTCTATTAGTTAATGTTTTGAAGACCTGTGCTGTACAAAAAATTATAAATTAGACGAAATAATTTTATTTTTAAAATTTCTCGACAACGTGGTCGATTGTTAATAAGGCCTATAAAAATCGACCCTAGGCCTTATTACCCTCCTTAAAGTATTATCAAGTGATTACGTAATTTAGGCCTTTAGAACTATAATTACAACTGTTTTATAATAAAATGATTTGTGGGTTTTAGGCATTACGCATAATCGCACACAATGCCCCCCCAAGCGAGCATTGTGGTCTGAAGAGAAGCTAGTGGCAGCAGTCCAAGCAGTACAATGTGGACGGCTGAGCACATACAAAGCTGCCGAAAGGTACCAAGTGCCCAGAAGAACTATAAGAAACCACCTCAAGACCGCCAGTTTAAAAAAAACCTTAGGCCGAAAACCTTTATTTAATGACGAACAGGAAGCTGAGCTTGTGAGTAGAATTATGAGATTTGCTGCGATAGGATTACCTGTTACACCACAGATTCTCCGCCGGTTAGTCTTTAAATTTTGCGAGATAAATAACATGAAGCATCCTTTCAATCAACAAGCCAAAGTTGCTGGTAAGGATTGGTTTATGAACTTCATGAAGAGACATCCGGAGATATCACGTAGAAAGGCGCAGTTTATGAACGTGGCCAGAGCTCAAAAGTTAAACAAATTTATCGTAGATGATCATTTCCAGAGACTGAACGAAGTTTATGATAAATTGGATATTAAAACTCGTCCTGAGAAGATTTACAACATGGATGAGAAAGGCTGCCGCCTAACGATTCACCATCAGCAGACTGTTTTGGCACAGAAGGGAGCCAAAAGAGTACATTTACAGGCTTCGGAACACGCCGAAAGTGTTACCATCGCCGGTTGCGTTAACGCACTTGGTACTAGCATACCACCAATGATCATTTTTAAAGGCAAACGTTTGAAGCCTGAGTTATATGACAATTTACCACCGGGATCATTAGTAGAAAAATCTGCCAAGGGTTATATGACTAACGAACTGTTCATAGAGTTTTTAAAGCACTTAGCCCGATACAAAACTCCAGGAAAGTGTCTTCTTAATATTTGACGGGGCAGCTTGCCACTTAGATCTATCCATCGTAGAAGTTGCAGATTCTCTTGACATAGCATTATACTGTTTGCCTTCAAATACAACGCATGAACTGCAACCATAGATCATTTGAACACCACTGGGATTCAGAACTTTTATTATTCATGGAACAAAATCCAGACAAAAAACTAACAAAGGCACGCTTCAATATTATACTTACAACTGTCTGGTCTAAATGTATGACACATAGTAACATAACAAGCGGTTTTAGGGCGACTGGTTTGTATCCATTTAATCCGCGCGCTATTCCGGAAACAGCCTTTGCCCCATCTGTATTGTCAGAAGCACCAGCTCCTGTTCCAGACGTTGTAGATGTAGAAAATTCACCACCTCGCGCTCCATCCAGGCAAATGGCTCCCGAGACGCCTCAGCCATCGACATCGATGCAAGAACAAACAATTGATCATACCCCAAAAAGATCATCCAAAATGTTTTACAGAATGGTTTACGGTAGTTCCAGCTCTGATGATGAGGATAATGTACCCCTCGCTCAAGTAAAAAGAACATCATTTAAGCAACTCCTGCCTACACCAGCTAAAAATACAGAAAAGACACCAACAGTCAGAAGAAAGGCCGTCAATTACAGAGGAACACCAGTTACCAAAGACCTGTTTAATAAGAACAAAATAGAAAAAAATACCTCAAAAATTACAAAGACCAGAGGAGCTGAGAGCAATAAAGAAAATAGAGAAAGTTGGTACTGTCACGCATGTCACCAGGACCAAGAGACTGCTATGAGGATGTGTCGCAAATGCAGCAAGTGGTACCACGAGGAGTGCGTTGGTTTGTCAGAGGAGAACGTCGATGATTTTGAGTGTCCAGATTGTTCCTAATTTGAAAAAGAATGTTATTTTTAAGTCTTTACTGTGATTATCGCATTACAATTATTTTATTGATCTCAATTACCAAATATAAGAAGTTTATTTTGTTTATTTTTGAAGTTTAAAGTCTTAGGCCTTATTATACTACCATAGTTTAATAAGGCCTAAGTACAGTGTTTTTAAAAATGTTTAATTAAGACTGTAATTATGGCATAAGTTGCCGTTTTCCGTTTTTATTAGATAGTTATTAATATAAAAGTTTAAATTACATTAAAATTTGTTGATTTGTTCGAACAGTTTTTGATTTATTTTAATTCCCGCTTAGCTAGGCCTTATTGGCCGCCCCTACCTTATACCTCATTTTATTTAGAAATAGAAAGAATCCGAAAGAACCAAGTAGTACCTACTCATATAAAGTTTGCACTATAAAAACCTAAAGAAGCTGATGTCGCAAACAGAAAACGGAACTTTTGTCAAACTTAATAATAATTATTATTATTAATGCTTCTTTGAAACTCAAATTTCTATTTAAAAAAAACGGGGTATAGTTATGTAGTGTTGTCATTCGCAAAAAAAGCTGAGCTTAGGCCGTGCAATTATAACTACTTACACTTACATCATCATCATTTACAGCCCTGAGAAGTCCACTGTTGGACATAGGCCTCCCCCAACAACCTCCACTCCGACCGGTCGGAAGCAGCCTGCATCCAACCGACGCCCGCGACCTTGGCCAGGTCGTCCGTCCACCTCGCGGATGGCCTTCCCACGCTGCGCTTGCCGATACGTGGTATCCACTCTAGAACTTTCCAACTCCATCGGCCATCAGTTCTTCGAGCTATGTGCCCTGCCCATTGCCACTTTAGCTTGCTGGACCGTTGAGCTATGTCGGTGATCTTTGTACGTCTGCGGATCTCCTCATTTCTGATTCGATCACGCAGAGAGATCCCGAGCATAGCTCTCTCCATCGCTCGCTGTGCGATCCTGAGCTTCTTTATGAGGCACATAGTTAGGCACACACTTACATAGTGCGGAAAAATAGTGGGTGGCTTTAGGATACTTAGGTACCTTATGCATGTAAATAGCAAAATTTTCTTGTACCTATCTACTGTTTAGGTAAATATTATATTATTTATTTAAATTTATGAGGAAATGAAAATCCTATATGTTAGGTAGCTACTTTTGAGGGTTTCATCAGAAAAGTCATATAGTAAAATAATAAGAGTATATCAAATTATAAAGAGCGTACTACTAGCCTTAAGGGCAGGATCCACATACATACAAGCTATAAATTACCCTTTTTGGGGATGTAAATAGGTATAGAAGTGTAAATTAGAGGGTATGTTGTAGACGAGCAATACATCACAAGCCCTTCCACCTCCATACACGGCATCAAATTGTTACAAAAGGATTATTCTCTTAAGAGGATTAAACCTTTTCTCCTAATTTATATCCCCGGCTCGAGCCTAGAGTTTCCGTGTTTTTCAACATAACTAATCCATTTTTAAAGTTCTTTATATGGAAATTGGTTTCTTAAATGGTGTTTACACGTTAGCGGTCGTGTACCCGAAGCCTATTGTCTGACAATCGGGTCGAGACCTTATGACTGTGGCGCCATCGATGAGGCGCGGATACAACCGCAGGTTGTTGGTACCTACCACAAAGTTTTTGGCCCCGTGCGGGTGGTACCGTGGTCGCTTTAGTCACTCTGAATGACACTTATGGCAGGTAAATTATTTTAATTTCGTATAAATCAAAAGTAACTTACCTACTTAGGTTTTTTAACTACAGATTAATAGCGTATAGGTACTTATCGATTGACATAGCAAAGTGCAAATTTATTTTATAGCCGGGATTGACCCCACTCAAGTGCAATCAGCTTACGCTAAAATTTTAAATTTCTTTCGGGAATCTACGTTAAACCTAAGCAGAATAATTCGATACCTACTACGAACTCTACATGATTAAGATATGAAAT
Organism: Carposina sasakii; assembly: GCA_014607495.2. Taxonomy (NCBI): domain Eukaryota; kingdom Metazoa; phylum Arthropoda; class Insecta; order Lepidoptera; family Carposinidae; genus Carposina; species Carposina sasakii. The sequence goes on from CP053148.1 coordinate 5,808,155, forward strand.
CCAGACATACATAATCTTCTCATCATTAAGTAGTGCTTTTAACATCCAGCGGCAGGCTTTCCTCCATGACTGGTAACAGATACACTGACACGATACCATGCTTCAATACTTCACTTACCCATAGAAACTAATGCTATAAGGGCTGATTTTGTAACTTGCAATCGCTAAACAACAATCGTCGAACATGACATTTGCTATTATGCAACTAGATAAAAAGTCCGATAAATAACGATAGATTACAAAATAGGATTCTTGGAATCGGTCGCGAAGCCGTCTTTTAACGTTTAGCAACCGGTTGCCGACCAGTCGCCAGTTAGAAAACAAGCCCGCCGAAGACATCGAGCGTCAACCGTATCGCTCCGGTGATCCCGTTATCTGATCCGTCGTAAAAATTAATTACCTACACATGTTCGTAAATATCTGAACTGCTAGCATTTACGTCTAACGTTCGCTTGACGTTCACGCGAAGTCGCACGCACACCGGGTAATTAGCTGAAGAAAAAACGTATCTACACGTCAGCCATTTTTATTTAGAGTCTTTTTGTCGCTTCCTGGCTGGGCAGAGGCGCGCTCATCTATATTCGAAATATGCGAAATTGTCTCAAATTGCCTTGTTATTAACGATGACAGATGCCTTGGCGCCAGCCCTAGTCGATAACTCTTCGGAAACTAAACCCTAGTCGCTAACCATAAAGTTTTATGTGCCATGCAATAGATTTGAATCTCGACCGAGATCGGGCGCGTTGATACCGGCCTAGGGATGTGCAATTAGTGACACAGTTATTTTTTTGTAAATTAAAAGAATAGTAACATTATACCGGTTATAAAAACGCGGCAAAAGGGCGTTTACAACCGTTAATATTGTGGTAAAACTGAAGTTAATGAGGACGTAATAAAACGTCGAGTTAATAATCATGGTCCGTTTTCATTGGCCGGTCAGGCACCAAATTGAGTCTTTCATTGAGTTTGAAATTATTAGACCCTAAAAATAAGTGTGAGATGAAAACTAATATGTTGGTAAAATTAACTGCACAGGCAACAACGAGTAGGTACATATTATCTTCCATTCACATTTTTTTTTACAAATTTACTGTCACATTATTAATTTACTAATTTGTTACGATTTTTCACATTAAATTCCTATCTACTCTCTATGCCAGATAAAAAGGCATACCTAGGTACCTACTTACCAACTTATTGCAAATACTTGATTTAAACTGGGTTGGCTCAATAAACATCTTTCATACTCGTAGCCACTTCACTGTTCCCCAGCTGCACAGAAACTTTGATCATTTTACTTAATAGGTATTATAAATATGTTTGAAAAATTCTTCCCCCGAGTGGGACTCGAACCCACGACCTCTTGCATACCGTGCAGAGCTCTCACCAACTGAGCTACCGGGTATAGGTACCTATGTATTTTTTGAAATCCTACTTAATAATATTATAAACGTGAAAGTTTGTAAGTATGGATGGATGGATGTTTGTTACTCTTTCACGTAAAAACGGCTGAAGCGATTTTAATAAAATTCGGTATGGAATTAGCTTACACCCTGGATTAACACATAGACCATTATTTTATCCCGGGAAAATATTTTTATCCCGGATAATTTCGACATTTTGTTTTTTCTACAGTCCAACTGTTTTTGCGGACGAAGTCGCGGGCGTCCACTAGTTCTATATAAATTATATAAATACATAAGTACCTACCTAGTTACCTAGAGCTTGCTACATAAATGTATAGTGCCAAATAGGAATAAAATAAAATAAATCTACCTAAATAGCGTATAGATACTAGGTACCTAATAAAGGGCCTACCTAAAACAAATCTTTAATTTTATACCTATTACATCTTAGTTGATACGTTGTATTTTAAATTAATTTCATATGTGTCATATAAATAAATAGGTAGATTCATGTTAATACTTAATACTGGGAAACAGAAAATTTAAACTCTACAATTTGTAATATACCTATAAGTATTTTCCTAGATAACCTAGGTACATAGGTAAACTATGAGACAAATATCACGCTCGATCCACCTATTATGCTTAAGAAAGGTAAGACAGCGCCAGTATTAGAAGCACATATCCAAAAAAATATTGCCATTCGAACCCATTAGGTAGTACATGCCGAAACAAACAAAAAGAACAGCGATTCATTTTCCATTTTCCCGTACACTTCTAAGGTGGTTTTGAACAGCGCCATCTGTTATTCGGGCGCCGTTTCAGTTTTCGTTCACGGGTGTAACACGCACCAACCAGTTTTCTACGGAGTTTCCACAAAAATGCGTTCTAGAGACGTAAAGATACATAATTTATTACTGCAGGTAGAGCTACCATAGAAGATGTGAACTCGGGTAGGTTTCGTATATTTTTGGATACAAACATAGGTAATATTAACGTTAAATGTACTTAGGTAAGGTAGATAGGTACAGAAGTTACTACTTACGAGCTACCTAATAGAATTTTCAGGCACGTTATGTGTTGCCTGTAAATTTTATTCTAATACGCATACAGATATTTATTTATGTAAGGACCAAATAAGTATAAGAAGGTAGGTAGGTACCCATGTAAACTGTAAGTAAACAAGTTTGATTTTAAATTGTAAAATGTAGAGATAGACTAGATTACGTACCTAGGTGTACCTACCTAGTATTCTCATAATTAATATCAGAATTATCTACCTAGGTAATATGTATCTCTACTCATGATCTCCACTAATCTATAAGTAGGTGTCTAGATTTTAATACCTACCTACCTACCAACCAAGTACCTACCTATGTTAGAGCAATTTTATTGCCATAAATTAATCTGCTAACCAAAACACGTTCTCTATTATTGCGATAACCTACATACCTATAATAAAACTCTACCTACATAGATATTGTAGAGTCCATAGACTTATAGAGCGTCGCTTTAATAAAATAACAATCAATCTTTTATGTCGATTCTTAACTCTACGGTGCGTTCGTAAATCTGCAACAACTTGTCCTGAACGGATGTTTTTTGCCACTATAGATTTGTTTGCGCTCGACCCGCTCGGCGAAAACGCATAAACATGATTCCAGGCCGACTGCCGCTTTTTCTGAACGCCCCACCCGAATATAGGCGGAAACGACCGAACGGGCGGAGACGCCAAATAGTGGGGATGAATCCCGCCAACGAGAGCCCAAATTTTAAATTCCAATTTCGAAAAGGACGGCGAACGCGCATCCCTGTTGGCTGATTTTCCCAAGCTCCGCCCAGAAGGCGCGGCTAAAATCGGTCTTCCTTCAGCGGAGGGGCGTAGAGAGGGTGACGCACGCCAGTTGGCGATCAGACATAGCCGTGTGAGGAAGTAAGGCTGCTATTGCAACGGCATGCTTTGACGCGAAATGGAAGCGCGCCGCGCAAACGACGCGCAAATAACTAACTGTGATACGTTAATCTTACTATAATTCATACTGTAGTAGCGGTAGTTAGGTAGACGCCTGGTTTTTGGACTTTAAGAGACAAAGTGAAGTGTCAAGCCGCCCATATGATCGTCCCGATGGCAGCGTACGCACAATTCGGCTACTCATACCCGCCCGCCTCGCAGGTTAGTTGGTCCCATTTAATTATCTGCTCTGTCGCTTTATTATTTACTAAATTACATAGAAAAATACTTATTTAGGTTTAATACCAATACCTAACCTGTAAGAAGTAAAAGTTTTCAAAAGTAAAATTAAAGTTTATGTTGCCTAAATGTAGAGACGGAATCAGTTAGTTACATTTTAAATGCTCTTACAGTCAATATACAATATAACAAATACCGTCAGCATTTTGCTAATGTATAAAGAGTGTTAGTCCTTTCTATTTTCTTATTAGTTTTAGACACTTTGTCTAATTGGAATTAATTTATAATATCGTTAAATGAGAGTAACAGAAAGCGAAAAGTAGGTAGGTGTGTTAATTTCTTTATTTAGAACTTGTAAATAAATCATTAACTATGTATGTATCCTATCTAGGGATTTTCGTAGGTACTTATGTACCTATAGGTAGGTATTTTAAAATTCATCACCTACCTACAAAAGGTACAAGTCATTGATGAATCGATAGACTAAGTAGAAGTATTTTACTCTAGGCAAACATTGTACCACCCTAGGCCGCATCTTGCTTAACATCAGGCACGATGGCGGTCAAATGTTTGCCTAGCTAATTGTAAAAAAAAAAACCTACTCAACTCAATAATGTACCAGTTACTTAGGTACGAGTAGAACGACGGCAATACAATTTCATTTTTTTTTCATTATTTATTTTTTCTGGTTAGGTTAGTTGGTTTATATTTTCTGCTTAGGTATTCTTAAAAAAAAAACAAACGGGTCTTATTCGTACCTATTACCGATGTAAAATTTATTTTATAAATTTTAAAAGCAAATCCATCTTGGTATCTATATTTTTGCAAACTGTTGCGCGCCTAACGTTAGTAGCTAGTCGCTAGACCTTTGGGAACAAGCCCTACTTGTCTTCTTAATTTTATCAATTATAATTTAACAAAATTTAGATAGTAATTACAACTCTACAATACTCACCTACTAATGTAGGTTAAAAAAAAATATTATTAAACCCAAGAAGTAGGTAATACCTAAGCATTTTATTTGATTAAGCCGATAGGTAAGTAGGTATTAGGTTAGTTTTATGTTTTTGTTAAGGTTTAACATCTCCTATATAGGTAGTTTGGTTGGTGCTTCAGAATAACTTCGGAAGGTAAAGTTACCGTCGGTCTATAGTGCCGTAACACACATATTGTCTTCTAGTGGACGCCCGCAAATACGTCCGCGTGAACTACAGAAATAAAAACAAAATGTTGAAATTATCCGTTTAAAATTATCCGGGATAAAAACATTTTCTCGGGATAAAAAGTAGCAGTTAAGTGGGACCAGTCACAATATATTCCTGAACACTGCATCGAAATCGGTCAAGCCGTTTCTGAGATTAGCGTGCACAAACATCGATCAGTTACAATTTTATATACCTATGTAAGTATAGAAGAAGATAGAAAAAGAATAGATGTATAGAAGAATGGATATAGAAGATAGAATAGAATATGTAACGAGTACATTCGATTATACGGTGTTTAAAACACACAATTACCTATATTACCTTCATTTATACAGGGTGTAACATAAACAGTTCTCTAATATGTATATAAGGTGTTTTCAAAATGAGTTATTTGCTTTTGACACGAAATAAGGTAGGTAAAAAGAAACAACTTTCACTATGGGACTAACTCCGAAATGTTGAAAAAAAATCAGCTGTCCCATACATTTCAGAGCAGTAATTATTAAAGATTGTATGGAACAGCTGATTTTTTTTTTCACTATTTCGGAGTTGGCCCTATAGTCAAAGTTGTTTCTTTTTACCTACCTAGTTTCGTGTCAAAAGCAAGTCACTAATTTTGAAAACACCTTATACCTACATCATTGTATATTAAATACAACACGGCTATGAATTCCCAAAATTAAGTAAGTAGGTAATTTAACTGCAGGATCGCGAGTTATAGTCTAACGACTAAAGCCACATTTTAGCATTGAGTAGGTAAGTAAATGTAGGTACAGACAATTTCGATAACCGACGATCTCAAGATATATTTCAGTCAAAATGTTCCACTAATTCATCCAAAATATCAAATTTGAAAAAAAAAAATCCGATATTCATTATGATCCCTAGTATTGAAATTGGCCGGTAATGTATAATAGTGCCTAGTATACGGTATGTGAAACACACAGTTACTTATCTACAGCGTGTATCATAAATGCACACCGTTTGTAACATACAGCACCTAACGGCAGCGTATTGTTACAAGAGCAAGGAATTCGTGTGTTATGTGGTACCTAGGTAACCTAGAATATTAATTAGCTAGCATAATTAGTATGTAGCTTAAAGCTATGTTATATGCCTGTTACCTAACTTGTAACATTTGGTTTTCATTAGCTGCATGTGCGTAGATTTTCATGCAAGGCATGCATTATGTATTTTTAGCTGGTTACGTCTTCATGATATGTCTTAGAGGTTTAGGTATATACCTACTTCTGTTTCCTTCATAATTCCAGTACCTGCCGCGTACATAGCCGCGTGGTGCCGGCAGAGTAGAGTTTGCACCACCCCAGCCTGCCCGTGGGTATAGTACGAGATTAAGAGCTTCCGGGAGGTGGGCAGCAGCGCCTCCCGTACTGATAACATAGTCTGAAAATCACACTGCGGTCACCAACCCGCCTGCCCAGCGTGGTGACTATGGGCAAAACCCCCTGTGACAGTAGCCTTGCGGTGTGCCCTGGGGGAGGCCTACGTCCCGCAGTGGACTGCAATAGGCTGAAGAAGAAGAATAGGTACTACGGACCTACTTCACGTTTTCATGATATTCTGTTAGGGATTTAGGTATATAGGTTTCCTTCATAATTCTAAAACCTAGGTTACAAAAAGAAGATATAAAATAATATTATTATTTTATTTGCCTACCTAATTTACGTAGTACTTATACCTACTTATTTAAAATTGAACCAAAATCTAGATCTACCCTCGATTAAAGAAATATTCATATTTATGTAGATGAATTTTGTTTTAGCAAGCTCTTACTTTTTTGTAAGTACTTATATAAATATCGCGACTTTAGTGGAACAACGACACAAGTGCCATTTGCAATTTTCGACAATTGTGCCGTTGTTCTACCGAAAGTGCGATTATGTTAAGCCTAAAATTTTCCTAGGTACTTTCATTATTTCTGTAATAATAATATGTAATATCCAATAGTAAACATCATGCTAAGACTATCGTGCACTGCGTTGAAATATTTCATACCTAACATAGGAACTTACCCTTAGCACAGGTAACGTTTGTTGTTCACCAATATAGTATACCTAGCTATGTTTGTATTAAAATAATTCGTACGTATGTAAGTAGGTACCTAAATACAAAAATTACTAGATGACGCCTATTATTAAAGTTGGTTACTAAAATGTAGGTACATACTTATAAGCTGCCTATATGTATATCTGCCAAGTTTCATGATAATACATTCCTTGTGTTCCATTTTCACGTTCTCACATTTTGCGAATATGTAATGTACACATATAGTTGACATTTTGAGATGTTGATCATATGCGAAGTCATTCTGAGAAACGAACATGCTTTTTGCCGTTTTCATGTGAATATAGACTAGAGCTTTTTCTCGAGCATTTCTGTGTAATGTAACGTTCGTACGAATGGTACAATACAGGTGAAATTGTACAATACCAGTTCGTGAAGGAAAGGAAGGAAGGAAAACTGTAACATAACTTAGAGCGTTTCGTTCGTTTTTCTGTTACAAGTAGGTAAATGTTCTAGTCTATACTCACCTTTACTAAATGGACTTTCACATTTATAATGTTAGTAGGTATAGTTCAACAATAAATAAACAAATAGTGTTCTTACCTTCATCAGATATTTCTTTCAGCAAGCTAAAATAACTTCAATCTATTTAAAACAAAGAAAAAAAGGCGAAATAAAGTGGCGAAATGTCTTCTAGAGACTTTGCCAACCCTGGGATAAAAAGAAAGAGCTTTGAAGTGTAGTGTTGTCCTGCTCTTACCATAAATCAATGTGTAGAGGCATAGTGAGAGGTAATACTGGGTTTATAATATTGGTAGGTACCTATAGGTAACCATGAGACTTTTAGGTAGGTATTCTTAGTGGTAAGTTTGCCCTTAAAAGCATGGGAAATGGTAATACTTGGTTTTTTGACTAGGAGTTATTTTTTCAATGCTTGAGTGTTTCGATATAATATGTAGGTATGCTATTAATATAATATAGCTAGGTAGGCACATTACGCCTACACTTACCTGCGGGCTCCACTAGAATACATCAGCTGCATCTCCTAACGTCGTAAGAGTCGACTAAGACGCTCAATCTTGTAACTGATCTTTTATATCTGGCCTCGTTATGCTAAACGCAGCAGTAGGATCTCATTCGCTACCTCATTTTTAGAAAAACAATTATAATGTACCTATGTAATACATGTACTGGGTACACTTGTGTTATACATACAAAAATACACTATAAATTACCTCAAATAGATACCTAAATAACACGTTACAAATACACCTTAGGTACAGTGGTGCACAAAAAGTTGTACCTACCCACGCTAATTAGTATCACGATGTTTTTTCTTTTATAGTTTTTATCTGTTGTAGTTTTTACCTATATGTTTTTTTGTGGCCATAGGTATATTCTATACATGTAGTAAGTTTATGTCAGGATTTCCATGTTACTAGTGTTTATGTTAGTTTTTTATAGACTAGAATAGCGCGTCTATGTGCCTATACTCGTACATATATGCTTCCATAGAAAAATATAAGAACCTCTTTTTGGCTATGACTGTACTTACGCCCGTTGTCAGTAATATTGCATTAAACGACTTTTTCGAGTTTTTAGTTAATATGCTTCGAAAATTCACAAAATTACATAACTTTACAGGTCCATTTTTAAAGGAAAATAAACATGTATTTTATATACCTATCTAGTTTTAGAGATATATAGAGAGATTGATAAAAATAAAATAAATATTACATTTACTATGCTTATTATTACAATGCCTCAATTTATCTCAGCTTGAGTGTGGGCATCCTTATTATAAAAAAGTATGTGGTTAGGTACTTGATAGGGGAGTGGGAGGTTTGGTAATAATAAGGGAGGCCTATGTTAGGCAGTGGGCTATTCAATATACTTCATGAAGGTCATTGGGGGTGATCTATGTTCAGCAGTGGACTTCTCACGGCTAATAATGATGATTGAATATGAGCTTTTTTGCCAGTAATAACGTCGACCTAGGTGGAGGTTTCCTCTGCTACTAGATTAATTGTGCTGTTGTGAAGTATCTTTGTTAACGTCTTTTTGGTCTTGTTAAAGTGAATTTAACGGTATTTATAGGTAAGCATAAGTCTCTTGTAGATAAGCACCTACTTCAGAGATCTCAGAAGTAGTAAAAGCATTCCCATTAATGACTATATTAAATCTCTACACAAGTCTAAATCAATGACACGCGAAAAACATATAAAAAACGGATACAATGTTTACTATGTAATATAAAACAGTAAGTATATTTAGGTACATTTTTTATGCCCTTTCTTTGTTCTATGACTTTCAGTGAGTAGGTGGGGGTAGGTACTTCATCTTAGCTAGTATTGTTATTTTATGAAATGATCGGTTAAGTTAGTAGATATAATTAAATAATAGGAATTTGGCCATTTCATGATATGGTAAAATAAATGTCAGTAGTGAGCCCTCTTCTTTCCACACGATACGTATTATTTGCACACATTTTGCACACTTCTGCCTAACGTCTTTGGGGTTCACAGGCGTGATTGTATGATATGATCAGCTCAATGTAGGTTCCTTTTTATCCCTGAAAAAATCCTTTATCTGTAAGTATAAGGGTCGGTTCATATCTGACGGAAAATCCGTCGTGTATTTGTCGGTCGCGTAACGTCAGAACGGGCAAATATATGATAGATGATGCAAAAAAATGCGTCGATTCAACCAAACGCACTTTCATTGTGAAAGGTTGAATGTTTTGTCAATCACGTTACCGACCGACAAATGATGCGTTAGTGCGTTTGCCTGTGTGACCTGAAGATACGTTCTCACTACTGACATTTATTTTACCATATCATGCATCTTCCTAACTTAACTGTCAGATCTTCCGTCATGTACCGACCCTAAATATAGGTATGTAAGTACATACCATAAATTTTACTTATATAAAATATATGTTTCACGCAACATATAATCTAACATAAGTAAGTAGTACATAATTTGGTAGAGCCCGTTTCATTATGAATCTTTCATAGAAAAACTCCCGTGCCTGATTATTACGGAACTACCATTTTTTGTATTTCACACAGCAAATAGCGCCATTGGTCAAACTATTTGGTGAATCGCACCAGACCTAATATAATAACTCTAATCTTCTATATATTAACGGCCAATTACAAATCAAGAAGAATCTGAGATTTATGTTTCCTAATTTTTTTTTATGAAAACAAATGAAAAAAATCTCAACATTGGTTATTATTGGTTGTAGATGACTTTGCTACAATAGTCGTTCGGTATACATCCAGCCTAATAATCGAAGAAACTAATAGATATGCTATCCATCAGCAAGTACCGTTTGCAACCAAAATGAACGTAAATTCATGCGTAGTTGCAAAATGTACTGTTAGAGGTCACTGAACAAATTTGCGTTTCAGAGCATTAAACAAACTTGACATTCATGTTTTCATACATTTACATAACTTTCTATTTTGTATGTATGAGATTCTTGTTGAACTTGGGTTAGTTTTCCAAGGTATTTTTAGAAGATTTCGTGTCCACTGGTTTTCAAGAACTATCTATGTATTTAAATTTACAAGTAAGTACCCTATATACATTATAAGGTTTCGCTAAATTACTGATTTTATCCTATTCTGTCCTTCTGATGCAATTTTTATAAAATTGGGTTCAGTATCGAAACTATATACTTTCCATGACATTCAGTGAGACACATGTCTATTGTCTAAGAGCGGTGGTAGCTATAACATCAAGTAGTTACATGGAAGTGGTAATGTGTTTACATTGTAATGTAAACACATTACCGCTACGTTTGCGACAGGGTGGGGGAAAGTGTAGACTGTGATGGCAAATGTTAACCAATTATCCATTACTGCGAAGGCTACATTTGTAGATGCGTGATTAGATTAGAGCAACTCCCCAACGCGTCTACTTCAAGGCTTGCACTAAATTTTCATTACACTTCAATGCGATTTCAAGGGATTACCTTGAAATACAATATCGATAATAATCTAAAGGTTTATTCGATACCCCCACTTTTTGTGGCAGGTGATTAAAAAACCGTGCATCCATTAAAAAAAAACAGATAGCGCCTCTTTAGACAAATGAGATCAGATCTCGAGATAACGTCAATAGCAGGTAAGAACTGTCGGTAAATTACGTTATTTAGTGTGGTGAATCTCTTAAATAGAGCGGTCACAAAATTATTTGTTCTAAAAATAATATATGCATTTATTTGTGATATCCCACGAGTACTCTTGACCTTGGAACTTTGATCTGAATTCGATTTTTTGACATGTTTATAGGTACATATATGTATAGGTAAGCCAACAAAAATGTTTTAAAGAAAAGACAAATTTTGACATTAATCTGTGATCTCCAACAATTATATCGATCACTTGTCGGAATCGTGTTAATTAACGTAAAACTTATTCATAGTCGGTTTTTATACAAGTTATTATAGTCAGATTTTGTCGAATAGTTACAACTGTGATTTGTTAATTAATATAACATTTTGTTATAATGGTGTCAAACATTTATATATATCTTTTTCAGCTCTAGTTGTTTATTAACTCTATATCACATACAAAATATTGCTGTATAAAATACGTACATAATACATAAATATGTTAACATAGTGTATAATATTTGTCACCTGTTGTAGCATTTCATTTGCTTGATGATAATATTTCAAAGATAAAAAATTCTGTCGCCGAGTCTTTTTTATCCGTTTTTTATTTTATTTTAACCGTTTTTTCCAAGCGTGTGTATAGGTACAAAAAGATAAAACAAAACGTATATCCAACTTAAAACAAAAAAGTTTTTTTTCCAACAGATGATAGTGACTTGAAAATAAATTATCATTGTATGCTAATTAAATTTCATATTAGGCAAGCAAGAACCTACCTACCTAGTCATTCAAGTAAATTAGTAAAAACAGTTGTAATTTAAAAGATAGGACAGTTGTTTGTCATGAAATTATTAATTATTAAACTATTTATTTTAATATAAAAATCAACATTAGGTGCAAGAAGGGTCTCTTTCTATACATAAGTCTGCTGTTTATATGTATATGTATTATAGGACCTATAACATAATATACCTATAATATAGGTACTAGTGCACCAACGCCCGCGACTCCATCCGCGTGGACTACAGAAAAAACAAAATGTAAAATTATCCGGGATAAAAACATTTTCCTGGGATAAAAGTGGGACCTGTCACAATCTATTCCTGAAAACTGCATCAAAATCCGTTCAGCCATTTCTGAGATTAGCGTGCACAAACGCACAGACAAACCGACAAAAATTCAAAAAATCATTCTTTTGGGTTGATAACTATTGCGTTGATAAAGGTCTCCCTATAATATTTTTTCTCATATATCTTCCATGTACAGACAGCGATCCGTTACATTTTTATTTTATGTACGAGTATAGATAGATAGATGTCTGCTGTCTGCTTACATCTACTAAACTGAAACAATCGATAATAACATATATACATACATATACCCACAGTTGTGTTCCTAAACACGGGGTAGCCACAATTGCAGGATCACTAAAGAGATTCCATAACCACGTTAAGCATAGAGGGGTCAGATGTTGTTAGCTTATCGTCTGAGAGCCCATGAGTTCTGTAGTCGACTTTTACGATATGCACCAACAGATCAATTGCGTAGTCACTGATACTGCTACGTCATGTTCCAGGGTTCGAATCCCGATAAGTCCAAGCCCAAAGATCTTCTTCTTCTCTTTCTTCAGCCTATTGCAGTCCACTGCTGGATGTAGGCCTCCCTCAGGGCACGCCATAAGGCTGCTGCCATAGGGGGGTTTTGCTCGTCCCGTGGTAGAATGCTTCAGTAGTCCCATGGGCCCGCGGACTTAAGCGACGACGAGGAACACCCTTGGGTTTTTAGTGGGTATTGCGTCAGGGTTTTCTTTTGTTTCCCCGGCGCCGAGTCCCACATAACCCGCCTCGCGAACCCCACGCCGGCGGGTATGCGTAACGCATTTTCCCAAGGTTAAAAAAAAAAAAAAAGGGGGGTTTTGCTCATAGTCACCACGCTGGGCAGGCGGGTTGGTGACCGCAGTGTGATTTTCGGCCTATGTTGTCAGTACGGGAGGCGTTGCTGCCCACCTCCCGAAAACCTTTAATCGCCTTGTACGATACCCACGGGCAGGCAGGGGTGGTACAAACATAGGTAATATTGATTCTCGTTTCCAAGTCAGGGATGACAGAAGGGGCTCGTCCTAAGGAGCGCTGGTGCAGTACACTCCCACCCGTGAACATTACATAGGCAGACTTTATTTCTTTATAAAATTATTAATAAATTTATTTCTTTATACATATTTCTATTTTTCTATATACTTATTACTTATTCAAAATTTTACTTCTATTCTAATTTGCCTATACAATAGTCTAACAGATACCTACCTATTCTTGCTACGCGTTTGTGTCAAGTTATAGTAGGTAAGTTGTATCTTGTTACACGTGGAGCGCCTGCGATTGCTCTCCTATGGAACGAAATTTGGTACGATTCCTAGTACTGTCTTCAATGAGTGCGAAAGAGATACATCGACACAAGCCGACGCGTGAGATAGAAGATTTCCTATGAGAAATTAGCGTAATCTGGAGCGCCGCTCTCTCGCGGCGTTATCATAGCTACCGTGGATTTGCGTGCGCGGGGCGATAACCTGCGTGTGCGATGTTGCCGATGCAAAGAATATACTTACTCTCTGCCGATGCTAACGTTTTATGTTTACAAACAAACGTGTCGGCTTTTTTAGTTAATTCACAGTTTTTCTTTGAAATTAATACAAAAAATTATTTTTGTGCGATATTTTGTGTTCGAAATGGAACAATACATACTTATAGTATATGTTTTATTGAAAAGTGTAAAAAAGACTCAAAAGTTGAACTTGAACTGAACGCCAAAGGCCCAACACATCCTGGAATCTCTTTCTCAAAAATATAAGTAGATGGAAAACTAAATCTTTAAAAAAAAAAAAAAATCTGAACCCCCATCAAAAATATCACGAGCCGCCTCTGCAGGGATGTTTCTTGCCTCTGCAGGGATGTTTCTTATTTATCTATATATTTATATAATACAGCTTGGGATGCACGATACAAAACCTTATTCATCTAATTAAATAAAAGTTTTGTATATACATATCTCAAATAAAACCGAATTAAATTTTACACATCTCATCAAATATAAATCCGATAATGAATAATCAACCTGTATACATATCTCAAATAAAACCTAATTAAATTTTACACATCTTATCAAATATAAATCCGATAATGAATAATCAACCCCTAAAAACTAGAGAGTAAGCTTAATACAAATGCATGCAATAAAAGTAGGTACCTACCTACCTACAATAGGTTTAATCGCACGCCCATGCGATATAGTGCTATCAACAACAATTTTCCGTATAATTGGCCATACGAAATTGACCATTCAAGCCTCTCCGCGGGTAGTTAATAGTTAATGGCCCCAACATACTGTTGCTAGAAATCAAACAAACACAAGCCCGCCGTAACATTGTATTGAATATTTTAAACTTAGGACGCGTTCAGATGGACGACATTTTTTAATTACGTAGTCACATCCTTACTAATATTATAAATATGAAACGATAATTTCTGTTTGTCTGTCCCACTTTCGCGCCAATACTACTGATTAGATTTTTATTAAAATTTGTACACAGGTACTCCATCCATAGTGTTAGAAAGGACGCAGGATACTTTTTATCCCGGCAAAATATGCGTCTACTAGTCATATCATAGAGACATAAAATTCATTTTCGACCAATGTGGCGTTTTTGCCTTTCCACTGTCGATATATAATTACGCCCCTATTATCCCAATGAGATTAGAATAATACCTATTATTTAGCCAGATTTTTTTTATTATTTCATATATTTCAATCATAGATAGATTGCAGATAAAGAAAATCATAAACTTATCGATATCCCTCTAACAACAACTTTAAAAATTGCTAACATCAGAAGGGCTGGTGGCCTCTCGAATTTCGCTGTGAGAATTTAATAAAAAATTGGTAGGTATATTATTCTTTAGGTATATGCCGCATATGATAGATTTCATGGAATCCGCAATTTTATTTTGATTTGCACACCAGAACTTTTGATTCAACTCGCATAGCAAAATTCTACAGGCCATCAGGCATTATGCTTGCACCAAAACTTTAATCTTGATAAACTTTAGTGTCGGCTTTAGTACACATAGACGTCTCTTATCTATATCTATACTAATATTATAAAGAGGTAAACTTTAATTGTTTGTTTGTATGTTTGTTTGTTTTTTTGCAGCGAATAGGCTCCGAAACTACTGGACCGATTTCAAAAATTCTTTCTCCGTTAGAATCCTTATTGGACCCGGATGAACATAGGCTATAGGGTTTCGCATAATTTCCTCTGGGCTGGAATAAATATGAATTAAATAAAAAAAATACCATTTGACGCATGGAGGTATAAGTTGAACATACACCATAGAATAACAAGTCCCCAGAAGGAGTCATCATGGACAGATGTAATCCGGGTAGTGAAGCAAAAACGAGTCAAAAATCCCACATCTTCCGCTCATCTACCCGCCGATTGTTGCCAAATCGATAAATATTAACAGTTTTTTAGATACAGTAAATAGGTTGTTTAAATTTGACATACTAAAAAGTTGCTTCAAAAGTGTGCGTGATCACGGGTTCTGGGAATTTATTATTCTGTGACGTACAGATGACATGACATAACATGACAGATGAAATTTGTTTTTTTTTGGTTCGGTTTATCTCGAAGAAAGAGCATGAGGAATACAACATCCATACAGCCATTGTTTTTAGTACTGATGAATTCTGAATTTATGATGGATGATAACGATGATGAATGGAAACGTCGGGAAAATCCTCAAAAACGACTGTAAAATTAGTCAAAATCAAAAAGAATTGCGAACACAACATATACAAATAAATTTAAAATTTCACAAGTAAATTACACCTACTCCCTTTTGGTGTTTATGTTCGTTAGGAGGTATAAGAGAGTACTAAGAACGGATTTTCCAAAATTCCCATGGGAACGGGCAGACGGGAATTCCAAATTTTTACCGTAATTTTCACTGTACCGGAACAAAAGCTTATTCAATAAGTATAATAAAAATAAACCGTTTGACGTACATAGATGGAATTTGGTGTGAATGTTTGATAGGGGGTGTAAAAGACCATTAAGAACGGGTTTCCCGAAATTCCCATGGGAACGGCACAAAAGAAATTTCAAGTTTTTACGAAAACCACATGACATATACTGGGTGTAACAAAAAGGGTATGTTAAGCGAAAAGCTATGTGAATAGCCCATCCTGTAGAGATGAAATATGACAGGTATATTCGGTAGGGGGTGTAAGAAAGAACTGAGAACATATTTCCCGAATAGGGACTGCTAGGGAGCACAAAGAACGGATTTCCCGTAATTCCTACGCGAACTGACAAACGGGAATTCCCAATTTTAACGAAAACCATTTGACACAATATATAGGTAATGATGAAATTTGGTAGGGAGTGTGAGGAGACACTGAGAACGTATTTCTCGAAATTTCCACCTGAACGGGACAAACGCGAATTCCATTTTTTACGAAAACCGCTATAAATATAAAGCAGGAATCGGGCATGTCTATTCGTTAGGGAGTGCGAGGAAGCACTAAGAACGGATTTCCCGAAATTCCCACGGGAACGGGTCGGGACAAACGGCAATTCCCAATTTTTACGCAAACCACTTGACACATAATGATGAAATATGACAGGTATATTCGGTAGGGAATGTAAGGAAGCACTGAGGACTTATTTCCCGAAATTCCCACGGGAACGCGACAAACGGGAATTCCAAATTTTAGAGTATATGTACCGAAGCGAAGCGAGGGTGGGTCACTAGTCAATCCATAAAAAGGCTTACCTACTATGAACTCCAAAGGCGGGATTATCCATTGTGGAAGTCAGATAAAAGCTATACCTATACCTATATATAGGTAAGGTAATATTACCTAAATACATAGTAAATAGTGCATCTCAGCGGCCAATATCTACAATAAAATCTTAGATTAATGATTGGTCTTCGCTCAGAGCGGAGCGAATCTTTATTCCAAGAATAAAATATATGTTAGTACCTAGCTGCAATAGTATATTTTTATAATTACGTTAGTCTTTGTTATACAGGATGTAACAGAAAGGGTATGTTAAGCGAAAAGGTACGTAAATAGCCCACTATAGAGAACCTATTTCCACAAAATTTGAGACTCAAAATCACATGTTTATTTTTCAAGATTGTATGAACATTCCTGAGTTGTTTAGGAATTCCTCCATATTATCTGGAAAAATAAACATGCGATTTCGACTCTCAAATTTTGTGAGGTAGGTTCCTTTTAGTGGGCTATTTATATAGCTTTTCGCTTAACATACCCTTTCTGTTACATCCTGTATAGGTAAATGGAGATGGTATTCTGTTCCTATTCCTTTATTATCTTAGCGGGTAATTAGTTATGAAGACACTTCAACAAACAACGTAATATGTATGTAAAAATACCTATGTTTACTTATAACTTGGCATCAATAACTATGTTACAGCCAAAGTCCGAAGTGCGGTTACACTATGTTTCACGATCTTCATCCTGACACTTTTATCGCAATAACATACATCTACACATACATATAATCACACCTTTATCCCTTACGGGGTAGGCAGAGCATCAAGGGCCGATAGAACCACATGGTGCCACTTCTGACCAATTTTGAGTGTCAAGTTGAGATGTACAAGTTCGGTTAGTAGTGACAGGTGGTCAGCCCATCGCCTACAAAACACCAAGACCCTCTTATCCCTATACTGACTTGGAACAGTTTGCCCGGGAAGAGAAGCAGCTGTAGTATTATACGTTTTATTTTCCACTCCCAGAGCAGCATAGAAGATACAGTAGAAGTAGAAGAGCAGTAACAATTGAAAAATAACTCTTATGTCAAAGAAAACAATGCATCCATTTCCCTTACGAGACTACCTAAGGCTAAAGTTACCACTCACAAAGTTAGCAAGAACACAGGAGTGTTTACCCACATGCAAATCGCCGGCCAGTCTAGACTAGATTTTAATAAATTTCGTACCCTGCGAATAGTTCAAAAAACACAAATGAATAATTCACACACAGCCGAGATCATTCCTGATCTCCAATTCATGAGTTTAGTATAAATAACTTCCTTCATCCTGTTTTCAAATGTCCACAAGGTGAGACAATGACTGGAATCTATAATACAGTTTAAAATTCAAAAGGGTTTGTTTTACCAACTACTAATGAATATCAGATGCAGTTTCCGGAAGAATCCCTCGACCGCAGAACTATGAGTTTCGCGCGGTATCATTACCATTACGAGTTTGGGATCCAAAGTGGATCCATTTATCTTTGGGGGTCACAAAAGTCCGCGATAAAAGCCGGGTCCGGTAGCACGGTTTAATTTACTCCGGCGACCTCATAATCCGGGCCGCGGTCCGGCCGCTAAATGTTATTTACACGAAAACTCGGCGCAAGGCCGCACCTATCCCACGTCCCTACGGACCCTACCTCATTAGCAGACTGTGGTTGCGCAGCCAGTTATGGCCACCAACAAAATACAGATATGGCTGTCAAGAACTAAAGAAAAATATAATACTTCATTGAATGTTATTAGGTACCTGCATTGATTACCTCTTGGAAATTTGGTGCCTGGTGGCGTCTCCACTAACATAAATAGAGCTCTTAGGTGTCCATTGTGCTATTTGTTTGTCCCGCTGCATTAATAATTATTATACAATTTCAGTTGTTATATTTTATTGTGTTATTTTATTAGGGGTCTGAGCACTACTTTGTTTTAGTTCCGTAAGAAAACTATTAAAACGATTTCTAATACGAGTATAAGTACCTACTTAATTGTTAAACTTAGAACTATAAACTGCAAATTACTCATTTGCAATAGCATAGTTCATACATAACATAAATTAAATACAATCAAGATAAAAAATGTTTTTTTATACCCTACTAAAAAAGGAGATTTTTTCAATTCGACCGATTTTTTTTATAGATTAGCTACATCATGGTAGCGTGATTGATGACGCAACCATTGTACTTAAAGCTGTAACAAATCGTATGTATTCGTTACTGAGTAACGGGTACTGCATCAAGTACCGAGTAACGAAACGTTACCCAGGAATTAGTCTCGTTACTCGCATGTTTCGTATCATGGGTATTTTTCGTATAATACTCGTACACTGTTTTGGATCACAAGTGGTGTATTGATACGTTTGTTTTTGATCGTATGTTCAACCAATACGCGTGATGCGGTTCATTTAAATCGCTTATTTCAAAGAACGGTGATTAGGTTTGTTTAAAGTACTTATAATTTTTTTTAAGTCTAAGTTTTTTACTGTTTTGTACTATTCTTTGTAATATAATTTAAGTTTGTGGTTAAAATTTTCTAAATATGTAGTTAATCCATTGCAAATTTGGTATATTAGGTACGTCGACAGTTCACGTCGATTCGACTCGTTAACATACTATAGTTACTATACCATATGCGGTATCAGAAGTAACGAGTTCGGTAACGATACGATAGTATAGAATACATACGGGTACGGTTTTATTCGTTACATTTACACCTATAGTTGTATTCCAGTGAGTTCCCACTCCTACAGCCTCTACGCCGGCATCCAAGTGTGTTTTTCTTCGCGGTAATTAATTTGCATCGATTATGGCTATTGCTTTTACGCTTGTTATTAAACTTGTCGATAATTTAAGATGGAACACGGAGCTGAAATTGGCGAGCCATGATCGACTGCGGCCTCAGTTAGGTTGTGTTTGTCGACGGCGCTGTTATTCGACGCGTTTTCATTTGACTCGCTAACTATGTATGGCACGCACAACGAACACACCCAAATACATTATCGTGTGAGTTTTTACATTGTTACATTCCTAGCTATGTTAGTGTCAGTGCTGTTATTAGGAAACATTATTGTCATGTGATAAGTTGTAGCTTATTTTTTTTTGTAGAAACATTTGGTGAATCTCGTATACTTTTCCTAACATCCGTTATGTCGCAAATTCGATCAGGTTCGCAATCACATGACATGATGGGTGGGAATTTTTTGTCCGCTGTGTATTAACTAGTATAGTTAGCTACATTAACATACTTTTACGCTCTGCTGGTCGTGAGCGTTGCAGAATTAATGTCCAGTGGAAGGCTATTGAACATGTGGCGAGCCGAGCGACGCTCGAACGGCGAGAGCTATAAATGAAGTACCCACTGAAGTATTAACCACTGAGAATTCGGCCATTGGAATTATCGACGCAATCCGCTCGACGATAATTGAATGGTGGCGTTAAATAAGCAATGATTGTGCCGTACGCTGCTATTATAGGGCTCCCTAGGCTCCGGTTTTGTCGATTCACGTCGCGCTACAGTCGTGGATGACACATGACGTGATAGTCCATCATCACGCACGCACCGACGCCGGCGCGTCGCGTCGTCTTGGGGTCGTGAGCGCGACGCCGACTCCAGTCACACTTCGCACCCTGTTAGTAAAGCCGTAAAAGCATCAAACCCCGTTCCCTCTTTGTCTGCAAACACTCGTGTGTTACGTGTACGTACACCACTGAACACGAATATCCACCGTCTAGTCTTCAGACGCTAATACCCGAACGAGATGACATATATTGTTATATTACATTGTATAAACATTACCGCGCTATGCGACGTACAGAGCTCTACATAATAACATTATGTCAGCCCAATGTAATGTACACTCGACAGCACATTACCGCGATGTAGACAGATATAGTCTACGTAGATATAGTAAAATTTTCAATGTGAGTGAGGCACTTCAGCGTCTGCTCGCCTCGCTATATTGCAGAGGTGTAGAGAATTTGTTGGCGGTTTCAGTGAGAAATGTACGCGACTGTACGCGGGCGTGGGATATGGTGGGTGCGAGACAATTTTTCCTCTGTATGTAAAGCGCCACATAATATTTCCAAGGAATGGCACGAGAAGATTTATGTTTATGATACGATAGTGGCGTCAATTGAAAGATATGAAGGCGGCGACCTCTTTTGTGAGGCGTTTCGTGACTCGACATTTTGCGCTCATTCCATATTAAAGAGCACTATTCCTTCAAGCCGTTACGATTCGTTTCCAGCTAAATATAATTCTACAAATAACAAAACCTATGCTACCTCGCTTACCCTCAGAGGGTGTAAAAGTATACTTAAATAGTGGCTTTGAGTTAAATCTCTGTATCTTTTTGGGTACATAACTAGCTAATTTGCGAATTGCAAAGATAAAATTACATTATTTTGTGAAATGAGCCACGCATGGGCCGGCTGGCTCTTAGCTTGGCCGTGCTCAAATTAAAATACGACTCCCGTTCGTCAAGCGCTCAGAAAACGAACAAGAGTGGCGTTTACAGGGCAATCATTATAATGAACGGTTATCGATTTGGTGTACGGCGTGCTCTTCTAAAGGACCAGAATTTTGTGCGCCCGATTATACCGCAGCCGGCGGCTATGGCCCTAACTGAGTAATCTATGTGCGGCCTTCCGTCGTCACGATACCGTCGCCTTATCTTCATCGTTCACTCTTATAATTTTGGGAAATTCATTATAATAACATCTGATAACAATCTAATTATTATAATGTCCTCTTTAACATATCCCGTTGTCCGGGGCGAAATTGGAGCGGCCCTGGGACGGGATGATACCTGCACTAATGTAATGGAAATTATTATCTCATCTTTAAACCTTTTGACTGTTTTTAAAATAAACACATTTAGATACGACTGCACTTCGGCTCTCGGTGTTAAACTGTCCCTTGACGTTCTTTAGGTAGCTGATGGGTTTTTAAGATATTAATATCCATAACCATAACCTGATTCAGTATTTGATCTTTATATTAAAATGTCACATTTCAAAGAAAATAAACATATATTTAGAGGTTTAAACAAACAAAAGGCGTTGAGCAGAATATAAGTATCCCGTTTGAATTTTAACTAAATTGTTGGTATGACAGACGGCTTCGGCTCGAGTGGACGTCGGTCGCCCCCTGTCGGACTCTCATCAAATATTGACGATCGACTGAAAGCATACGACCCCGACTCCACACCTACATATACCTACGCTATATCTATATACATGCTCCAGGCAGACATTCGGTGAAATTCACCAAATGGATTTACTAGACGCATACCTAATGCGGCCACGCCCCTTTTCAATTATACCTAGGCGCATACATAAATAATGAGGTTTGACGATTAACCGACGAATGACCGTTCGGAAGGAAGCGTCAATAGTAATTTGAACTATAATTGCTGGGTGGTAAGTTACTATTTATGTAGTGATGTGATTGGATATTTGAGTTTTCGTGCGGACATATTGGTAGGTTGCTACCGCTGTCAATTTTAATATGCACAAATACTACGATACCAGATATCCATGTTAATGGACAAATAAGTATCGTGTTGAGGATTGGACATCTGAATTAGTTTCAAAGCTTTTAATGGTTTAAAGGATAAACGTCACCCCCCGACCTTTTTCCTACCAACAAAATATACCAACCTAGGAACGTTAAAATATGTAGAATTGGAGAGTTCACTTCGGATTTTGACCAATTCATTGTTAGCAACTACAGTTTTGCATCGAAGCCAATGTTAGCGGAAATAGGGCAAGTGAGATTCAATATGGTTATGTTCACAGCCACTTGCTAACTTTACACGATTGCACTTGTGCCAGCTTACGAGCATCTGATATCCGTTCACAATAAAACATTAATACTTCCCCTCTCTTTGCCCAGCACTTTTCATTTGACAGATTGGTCTAAGTAACTGCAGCTTTTTTATGTAATTTATAAGGGTAATAAATGAAAGGAGATTCTGTAGTGTTTGCAGTGTCGTCTGAGGGCACGTTAGTTTTATTGGAAGTTGTGTTGGCTTTAGCAGTCGACCGCAGTGAGTCCTCTCCTCTCCCTCTGTGCACACACATAATATTGCTTATTTGATTTGATCGACCCTCCGTATAGTATCGTCTCCGTTGTTATTGTTACTGATATCTCCTTGTGTTTGTCTTACACCTAATAATTGTGGAGTTAGGATTGACGAGATAGTTCGAGAGATTAATCAGTAACTTGAGTATTTGACGAGTGAAATTAATAAGTTTTTTTTTTAGATAAGTATAGAAACATCCATGATTTGGAAACAAACATCAATATTCATCATATCAATGTTTGCAACTACCGGGATTTGAACCTAGGACCTATGGCGTCGTAGGCAGGTTTCACTACCTACTAGACCAATCGGCCGTATCATGTATAAAGTATCATGAATGAGATATAATCGATTTGATTGAATTTTTTTTTAATAATTTTATATTTACTTGAGCATTATTTTTTGCGCACTATTTGACTCGGTTTTGCTTTACCTATACTAAAGTGCAGCCTTGTTAAGACACAAAATATATCCGCCAGTTTGAAGGTTAATCTAAATGGTGGAATGATGACTATCATTGCAGTTCGGATTATATGCCCTTAGTCATATTAGCACATGATAAAAGCCTAATAGATGCCCTAGAGGCAAACGAGTTGATCGCCGGCCGGCTGATATGCATCAACTTGATCTCGGCATTTTTACTGTCTGGTCCATGGTCTGAGTTCTACTCCGAGTCACCATTGCCGTTTTGTTAGTGGCATAACATTTGGTATTATCCTATGTCGAGTAAATGATTACAAAATTGGATTCTTTGAATTGGTGGCGTAGATGTCTTTTGACGTTTAGAGAACGGTTGCCGACCAGTTGCAAGTTAAAAATTAAGCCTGCGTGTGAAAAATGGCAAGACAAACGAAATGAACTCTTTTCTAGCTAAAATGCACCTTAGCAAAATTATGAGCAAAAATTTAAAATAGCTGTCGGTTTCTTCAATATGGCGGCGGGCGCGGAGGGGGGAATTGTGTATTTTGCATTTTAAACACACACTAAACATCCTAGACATCAAAAATTCAGAACTACCGGACGTTTGCAAAGTAAAACTCCTCTATTAACTGGACTATAGGTACAATATGATCCACGTCTGACAAAAACTAAAATAACTCCTGTTTTATACTGAATAATATCTAAAATTCATTTGTTAATATTTATTTTTAGTTTTCATTAAAGCAATTTCAATAAACGGCAACAACAGTAGTAGGTATTCCACTTCAAAAATAACCTAATGTAACGAATTCCTGCATAATCGTATATCCAGGGTAGTGCATTATAATTGCATTTGCAAATTTGAAATTCTGATCTGTCATTCCACGTTCAATGTGAATAGCGTTATTTATTCGAAATAGAGCAATGTTATTGTTTGGCTAGGCACTATCTAATCGCGTACAAAAAGGGTAATTTTCACGGTAGGTACAGAATAAATAGGTTTGTTGGCGCTTATTCGCCGTTATCGCGAAATTTACATAAAAATCAGGATTAATACCTGAAATATCGATGTCGCCAATAATGACACGAACGTACATACGTTTTATCGTTCACTATTACTAATTACATGGGTACACGCGAGCGCTGATAGTACGCTAGGGATGGGCTTGCTCGATAGTCCTCCGAGTGATCGATATCGAATCGAGACATCATTTAGTACAGTGGATGAATTCGGCATTTTTCTGTAGTAAGTACTTGACAATTTTAGCGATTTTAAAAGTAAATAGGTACCTACTTTATCAATTATAAAACATGTTAAAAATACACTTATGGTTTTTTTTATAATTTTGAAAGCCACATTGGTTTTCACATGCCAATAAATAGTAAAAAGAAGATATACTAAAGTGAATAATTTTTTAAACATTTACCTACTAGTTTATTTATCTGTCACGTAACTAGTTAAAGTATATGACATACAAAAACAAGTTAATAATGCCCTTTACTCTGCTATTCTCGATATCGATGATAGTGACAGCACAACATTGGTCCATCCAACATGGCGGCCGCTTTGTAACCGAAGCCCGGCTTTATCGCGCGAACGCCTCGGGTTTGCGTCGACTCACGTTACAATACTAAAACACGTTTTACAAAAACTATTCACTGTCATCCCTACGACTGAATACCCATTTTATGTTAGGTTTCTGAATTGTACTGAAAATACCTATGTAGGCAAATATTGTTTTTCACACAATTTTTATCTTGCAGAGTTTTCAAAATTTTCTTAGTTGATGGAAAAGGGTAGGTAACTCTCGGTACATTAAAAATAAAATAATAAGTGTAGAGAAAATAAGTTATTTATTACACCTACTTATAAATTATACGTTCACAATATTTTCCGTCTCGTTGTGTTCGTCACTTTAGCTAATCACAAAATCACAAAAACCAAATATTGTATGCTATAATAATTTCACAAATAAAAATACCTAGCTAGGTACTGTACCTGCATCTCAAAGACAAACAGTTTGGACGTGGAACAAAAAAATCCAGGAAAGGGCAACCTTAAAATGTTGATTTTAATATCAAACAAATCCTTAGACTTTTGCGCTCTGTTTGGAGAAAACAAGTTGGCCTCCTCAAACGAACCATTAGACGCTCAAGTGGGGTTGTTGTGTGCCTAGTAACTTATTCTATTATTTCTAAGTCAACTATGCTCCAATGTTTGACCAAATCTGTTGACGTCCTTACTTCTTAAGTCCCTTTGATCTTTGCCGACAATAAAACGTTTGAACGGGCAGAATTTAATTAATGTCATGCAAATGATTCTCAAAGTGTTTTGTTTTCTACGGCTTCAGGGATAGAGATAATAACATTATATAAATCTGTAATAATAATCTATTCATTAAAGAAACCTAAAGGGATCTTGAAGAAAAGCTCCTGGTGTTTTGGAAACTGTCAATACAAGTACCTACCCTAATATGAATAAATATAGAGTGGAATCGGAATAACGTTACTCGGATGTGTAAATTGTCTGGGTGTAGGGTTGTAGACTAAGCTGAAGAATCTTTTAATTATAAGTCGGCTTATGTACACTGTGTGTGTAAGATAGGTAAACTAGTAATTCACACTTTTTTACATGACTTCTATACATTACGTACATAGCTTACACAATATAAAATTGTTACGTAAGTACATCCAGAATAAATAGCTTATAGAGACTATTCTAACCTTTAAATTTAACGGAATTACCATGAAATTTTAACACAGGAATGTTTCCATCGTAGAAGCGAGATGTCGCTCTATACTGCTTATAGTGGTGTCTCGCTTCCACAATGAAACCAGTCATACTTTATAGTCCATGGTTACTCCCCAGGTATTATATGGTATAATCTTGTATGTAGGCGAATCAATTTTACTTTTCCACAAAATATCTGCAATGATACGATTCAATATTGCTATTAATTAAATATAACCTAGACACTAACAATATTTTACAAATTTGAGAAAGGTTTTGCACACCTAATCGTCTGTCGTCAAAAAATCCTTCCATTATACAAAATCAAATTACTCGAATTTTAATTCGCTCGAAAAAAGGAAAAGCTTTACTTTAGAATTCAAAATAAAGCAACATTCAAAATGAATTTCAGCAAGAAATTTGGAATTCAAGCTCTTATCACGTTACACTAATTATTTCCACGAACTAATTCGAGCATCAGGGTCGTCAGGACAATCGGCCGGCAAGCGGGACTTATCCAGGGGGGATATCGTTAAGACTTGAGCAGGACTATTTCCATTGTGAAAAGGCGATGTCGCATGTCGTTCTACACTCACTACCAATATGGAAAAGATCCATTTTGACAGTTCAGGCTAACCTGAGATTAGGGGTACCCATGAAATAGTAAAAAAAATTTAGTGGAAATATTTATGAAAGTTGGATGGAAGTGACGAAAATTTTAAAAACAGATATGTCGATATATTATTATTGAATATTGTACTAAGTGTGTATAGACCTACTATTAGTGAATATCGAAAGTATTAGTAAAACAGTAAGTACTTACAGATCAAAATGAAGTCAGTTTTAATCTGTAGGTACTCGTACTTGCTGTTTTACCTATAGTTTCGATATTCACTATAGGCTTACATTCGCCTCAATTACACCATAGTCTACGTCACTGGCTGTAGTAGATACTTATTTTATTTGAGCAAGTGGTTTCAGAACGTCTCATGCAACTACTCCAAGAGCTAGAAATCGTATTTATTTGCATTTCCGTGCAGTATAATGAAGAAAATGAACCACTTATTTTTAATATCCCCCCTATAATGCTTGATAAATAATATCAAATTAGATGAATGACTTGTTTATTAGATTTTATTCGTTTATTCACAATGGAGTTTTATTGCATACACGATTTTATTCAAGTCGGATGTACGAGTAAGCAGTCTTTTTATAACTTTGAAGCGAATTTAGATGTCTATCTCATAGATAAGGTTATTTCTTTTTATTAGGCAAGTGCAACATGAGCAAAAATTTATACCTACACGCAGATAATGCTTGTACGTAACAGGTGTAACGTAATTTACATGGTTTTTGTTGTATTGTTTTATCAAAAACATGTTAAGATACGATAATAACATTATTTTGTCAAATGATAAAGTATATTCCATTTTGTACCTACCTGTTGAATTTCTAGCGTGTCAGTCAACTAAGTATGAGTAGTTCCAATAAATTACTAAATGATCTTAACATTGATTAAATTATCACCAAAGAAGCTAATAAAGCAGTCGCCATTCCCTTTCCATATAAACCATTTTGTCCCAATCCCCTCGCAAATAACTGATCAGCATTTAACTCGACAGTTGCTGGTCGGCAACAGCGGGGCGGGCACCGGAGGCGCGGCGACGTCCCCGGACGGAGGCTCCAGCTCCGCGCCACCCCTGTCCCCGGGCGGCTCCGGGGTCGTCGGCGGAGCCCTGTCGCCCGGCGCCGGCAGCCACGCCAGCACGCCCGTCGCCGCCTGCTGCGACACACCTCGCCCCATCATCACCGACCCTGTCTCCGGCCAGACAGTCTGCTCCTGCCAGTATGATGGAGCTCGCCTGGCTCTATCTTCTTACCCGAGATTGTCCAGCGCGGCCGTTGGCGTCTACGGAACCCCCTACCCGTCCTCAGATCAGAATCCTTATCCGAGCATCGGGGTCGACAGCTCGGCGTTCTACTCGCCTTTGGTAAGTCTTTTCTAATTGACAGCTTCACTTTTGGGAACAGGAAGGCTGGTTCAGTATTTAAAGATATTGCTAAAGCTGCCTTAGTGACCAGAAGCATTTAACCGTAAACTCTTAAATATTTATAGACCAGTCTGACATCGCTATCAGCACTGTAAAGCGACATCGCGCTTCCACAATGGAAATAATCCTTTAAGAATTCATAGTTACCCCGTTGGCTAACTCTTTATAAGAGGCCCATCTTCTATCAAATTCCCACTGAACCAGCCTTGCTAGTAAGAAGTGTAAACGTCTCTGGTCTCTACCTCTTTATCTCAGTTTTATTATAGAAGAAACGATGTAATTTCACGTTTCGATGCAGTTTACTCCAATGGAAATAGAATAACGCATGACATCGGTCTTTACTGTTATTGCCAACGCCATCGTCTCCAAACCTAGAGCGGACATGCATTGCAAATTGGCCGTTTGCCGTTTTATCCGTACGAAGCAGAGTTTATCGCGCTCGGGAATGATACAAGTAACATGTTTGGGTCTGTGTAGCGTGCCCGCGAACCGGTCCGAGCGGGCCAGCAACTAGCGACACCTTGCGGGCTCTGTGCTCCATACTTCGACACGGCACATTTAAATTAACTTTAACAGTCGATTTAATAAAAATGAACATTACTTTAACAATTACTTTATATGACTTTTTCTTTTAAACACTTATTGTAGCAATCCTGTTGATTTACTCGTAATTATCGATGTGCAAAAACAAGACACCACTCCAATTTGTGGTTGTATATAGAATGACAAGACTACACTTCGGTTTTAACGCCTTGTCGGTTGGAAACGGGGACAAATGAGCGGTCTCCGTGCGCGGCTGCCTTAATCCCTATAAGGGCCTAAAGTCGCGAAAGATTCGAGTGCGTAGGCTTTTAAGGCACTCGATATAAATTTACACTAGCGCTGTTAATTCTGCTCGTGACATGAGACTGTTCTCAGATTCATTTTTTACTTTACCAGGTAGGTTCACGAGGAGCACACGTGAAATCCGCTAAGCCGCGTAAATCCTATTGAGCAAAGATGATCCGATTTTTTGTGAAGTGTTCGAGGAATTTCCGAGACTAATCCGAAAACGTGGAATCGTTTCACAACGGATATTTTCCACCAGCCGGAGCTCGCTTATTGAATTTGTTTCACTCCTTTGTTTTATAGCCTGAATATTTTGCGGCTAAAGCAGCTAAACTGTTTGATTGCAAGAAAGATAATGTGAAACAAAAACCTAAATTATTCATGGTTTTACAATTTTATGAAATTTTTCGTTCGTTCACCTCCACGTTTCGATACGATATAATATCATATGAGCGGAGGTATTTCTGAATGCATCCTAAATAGTGAACAGCGGCGAGTGATCCCTATCTGTCATTGTAGCTATTTAACAAGGTTTGGCGCGTAGTGAGTGACCCTGCATGTTTAATAACAGGTGTTTAGTATACAGCTACAGTGTGGTGTCATTGTGTTTCGCTCGTATCCAGCTCACGACGAGCAGGTTTCATGCAAGCGACAATTTAGCGAACAATGCAGACGCTCAACCACAAATGCATTCATGCCCGTTTCTGGCTATATAAGTCTTCATGGACGCTCGTAGGGGAAAAGACTGTATAGCGTCGGCTTAGGGTTGGAATTACAACGGGTCCGGGGCTTGAAAAAAATTCTACAGCCATTTTTGTACGAACGCGACTCCGGTGGCGCCGTCTGTTGGGCTCGAGAGGAACAACAATACACGCAGCGCCATCTTTTATCTATTGTACGGTTTTGATAATCAATAATAAAAAGGGGATTGTTCGCACAGAGACATAATAATGCGACGGGTTAACGACTTAATGGCTTTTTTTATATAATGTTTTGGGAGGACATGGTTTTCAATTTATTGTAACGTTATTAGTTTCCAATAAGGTTTTTGATAGTGTCGGACTGTAGTACAGGGATAATTCCTTTAGTTAAACTTTAAGATAAAATTTTAAATGCTAATTAACCGAAATTACGATGAAAAAAAAAAACTAAAAAAAGGTTGAGTTTTCTAGTCCAAAGAATACAAAACACCATCAAGCGCTTTTTATGATTAATTTTTAATTATACTTTAGGTAAGTAGGTAGATATCTCTCTCTACTACCCATGTAGGTAAGTAGAGTCTGAAAAGTATAATTAAAAACATTTTTTCTTCTATAACTCTTTAACAATACTACCAAAAATATAGACAAAGAAAACTGGCAAATATTTTAAATATGTACCTTAATAGTTAATATTGTAATAAATAAATATCAACCCCATTATCTTAGGTGGCCGCATCCGAGTCGCGAGTCGTGACAAACAATTTAATATAAACGAATTGCGAGATGCTATAAAATAAAATCTTTCATCGCAAGCATGGCGGCATGTGCGTCGGCTATCGTGTCGCATGCGATACATTCTCGACTGTTTATTGCGAACGGAAATCTCGAACCCTTCCCCCATACTGCGCGTTATGGCCCACTGATAGACATATGAAGGCGACAACCCAAATTAATGACGGAGTTGCGAGCGCGAAAAGCAACAGCTCTCTTTCATCTCACAAAAAAAAACATGGAAACAACTGTACAAATTTCGATACGCATGCCCCATCTTGGTGTAACTGAACCAAATTATCTTTTTTATGGCGCCCTGAAACGCAGCGGAATTCGCGCCATAAAGTAGACACAGGAGCCTCCGAACAGATCTTAACGGCAGATACTTTCTCGATTCATTATCGCGACCAAATTAAAAGTTTCGCAAAAAAAAAGAAAACTGTAAACCAAAAAACTTGGAAGCGGCTCGGGGCCGCCTGTAATCGTAACAAAACGCCAATTTAAATACATCACTAATCTTAAGTCAAAGAGCATAAGTTTAGGAAAAGAGAGCACAGATTGAATTAAAAAGGGGAGTCGGAACGAGATGGCATTGCGCAGGAGAATTGAGTGGGACCGAGAGGGAGAGAATAAATAAAAGTGAAGAGGAACCAGGCGAATTGAGAATAGCCATTAAGGTGTTAATGAGGGTCTTATTAAGCCGTCTCCTCCCTGTGGGTGGTCCGTCCGAAGTGGCCGCTTTGTTCATTAATCACTAGAGATTAACCATCGACCTAATTATCGAATTTATATCGAGCAATAACAATAGCTGCTGCCAGCAAGGCATGTTATCTTTGTCTGCAATTTCTCGAAGCAAATTTTTATTATCCGCCAGTTGAAAGTGAATTTCAATGCACAGTTAAAGGAGATAATAAAATTTTTTGAATTACCGATTGATGAAAACTGAATTGATGGGAGAAAATTTTTAATGCGGTCTTGTACCTACGTTTGAAATTGCCGGATATTGCAATCAAATAGATAATAACCAGCCTATTATATTATTTATTGAAACTTAATGGATTTATTTATTACGTGTTTTAAGCAGAAATCTTAATGCTTATTTATCCAGGTTTTTGTATCTAAATCGATCTTCTGCAGATTAAAGGCATTAAAGCAGATGGATCTATCGTTTTTAATCAAAACAATAAAACAGTAGTAAATAGCGAAGCTTCATAGTTGCTTAGAGTACTTATAGCTATTCGTTCAGATTGTAAAAGATCTGGGTGGTCCTCGCTAGCCACAAAATGATAAATGTTTTACAACATTAAATGTATAAATACAAGAGCATTTAATTCGATTAATTAGTGAGCGACCTTGGTAGTGTAATGAAGCTTTATTTTCTTACTAATTAACAGCAACGAAAGCAGTGAAGCGAGCTCGTGCCATTGCTAATGTAATTCGAACTTGGACTCTTTTGTCACAAAAAAGTGAAACTTGAGCAAATACTCGTAATGAGAGCATCTTTAACGCAAATTAAATTGCATCTTTGAATTGTTATTCGTAGGATATTTATTCTATCCCTTGGTGCTCTGCCTACCCCGTAAGGGATAAAGGCGTGATTATAAGTATATGTTTATTCTATCATTTAATTTAGTACCATTACTACTTCACACCATTGACTTGCGAGGGAGATTCTGCATGGACAAAAATTTCGATGCCGTTAATAGGTTGCAGATTTTTGTTCTGAAATTATCTAGGTAGGTACACTAAATATAAGTTCATACATATTATTTAAACTATCCAGTTTCTGTGTCATTTTGATCAAATTCTACCATGCCCTCAACTTACGCAATTTTTTTAAATATATGTATTTTTTAATATAAACTCTATGTAAAATTTACATTTGACATTTGACAATATTCAGCATAAACAGTGTTTAATTTAAATGAAATTGTATTAGGCGTTACAATTCGGAAGTTCAAACCTTCACTATGGGTGCGCCCACCACCGGGCCCTACACCCTCCACTGACCCTCGGATCTGATAACTCATAACTGCGAAAACTTGCACTTGCACTAACTACAATCGCCACGAGAAACCAGCGGTTCTATGTTGATATAGAGATGAAATTCAGTTTAAATGACCAACTAACAGCCAATTGCAATAATCGAACTTAAGAGATTGTTTTCAAAACTCATATTAGTAATTCGTCAATAATTGTTTTCATAAAAACTCAAAATGAAAAAATATATAATTTGTCTTGATCTCTAGTGTCGAATGAAATAGACTGCTAGTGGCTATGTAGCATGAAAATCCACCTTTAATCGTCAAAATAAATGGTCGTTACACACTAAACCATGTATTTAGGTATGTACATCTAAATGGATAACATATCAATATGATTGCGTCGAAACATAATCGGGGTAGATAAAAAATAGATAATGTCATAATAACTTTTCAGTTTGATATACCGAAAGCAATAAATTATTAATGTACGAGCAATTGTGGGGCAAGTTCTTTGTGATGCGATCGCCTATCTGTATGTTACTATACCTTAGAGAAGATAATATTGCTTTTCACTTTTACCTCCGAGATTCCATCCTTTTAGTACGGTTTCTAAGTTTCCAACTTAAACTTTTTCTTTACTATAAATACAATATTTTATTCAATACCTAACTTATACAATCTTTAACATTTATTTATCTTAACTTTTTCTTTCTACCTATCCTAAACGAGATGGATTATTCGTTAGGTTTAAGTATGGCGATGGCCACCACAACGTGGGTTAGTCAAACACAAGTAAATCTTAAAATATAAGTTAATTGGAAATAATTATTCTTCATTGTTGACTTAACGTACCTACACAAAAAACTGGATCTCCTTTACATATAATCTTGCAGTTCAGGTTACCCCATTTCGGAAACATAGCCGTGTATTTATGCATGCTTTCATACTATAGGGGCACAACTCGAAAAAAAAATGGTTATTAGGAAAATGCGTTTAAGATGTTTGCGTATTGATTTTGTATCGATATATTATAAAACTCGAAATCACAAAATTTTCGAAATGTGTCCCTATAGTATGAAAGCTGCGATAACCTATGCAAGATTTGCAAAATATCACCTTTAGAGCTAGCGAGCGTTACTTACTTAGTGATTTCTTGCCTACAACACATTGAAAAAATTATAGTAATATCCTGCATTATGTGTTAACAATATTGTATTAATAAAGGTACACTGCGGTAATATAATAACAGCTAGTTGTAGCGCGTCACGGTTCTTGTTCACAGCGATAAATCAACTGGAAACAACCTGACCTTTTGTCCTATGCTAACTAGAAAACTAACATTTTACATGACATGAATGCATACTAAGGCCGTGTCATAAGTTAACACATGTCAGCTGGTAAAATTCCATTTACTGACGTGTCATTTTGTCGACAACAGATTTTTGCCGAACGCAACAATAGCTTTTTATACTTGTTTCAGGTGTTTGGGAATTAACCTAGTGTCATTTAGGTACATTTGTAAATAAGAGAAACAGATAATGTTGATCATAGGAATGCGTGGTTCAATTTAAATTGTATTAATTTAGGTAAACTATTGAGTAGCTAGTAGCTATGACGCTTAGAAGCGGTTCTCTATTTTGTCTCATATTTTTTTTTATCCATAATCTAACATTTCATAATGTTTTGTGACATAATCGTCATGTGTCCGAATGATAAGTAGCATATATATCATATCATAATATCACTTGCCCGAAAACCGAAATCCCTAAATATCATATGACCTAATTTTTTTGCTATAAATAACACAATCTATAATATTTAAAAGACATAAAAGGCGTGAGAAATGAGATGACGGATAATAGAGATGAATGGAAGAAATGAACATATTGCGCCGACCCCAAATATGGGGACATATATAATGGTAACAGGGCAGGAAGATGAAGATGAAAAGGCTTTTCGATAATAGTTTTAAGATCGAACGTTATATCTCATAATATAACGTGTCCTAAAATCTAAATTCCATTAACTATAAAATTACTTAGGTAACTAAAATTTTTTCTTATAAATATGCCAAGTTTCATAATAACTTGTTTTTTTTTTTGCACAAATATGTATACAGAACTAAACATTTGTAGTAATACAAGCAAAGATGCGGCATGCAAGCAAGCGTGCAGCATGCAAGCAAGCGTGCAGCATGCAAGCAAGCGTGCAGCATGCAAGCAAGCATGCACCATGCAAGCAAGCCTAAATAAAGCATGCAAGCAAGCAGCAAGCATGGCTTCTTTCACAGATCCGGCGTTGGGGGGCTACAGCGGGTGGCCCCACGCGACCTTATCGTCGCAGATGGTTTTCGCCCACCACCGCAGCTTTGGCTTGCTGCAGTGTCAGCCGCGGCAGCGGTCGTTAAAACCACCTGCTCCTTAGCTCGCGGGCCGCCTCGCCCCTCCGCGCTTACGCGCCATTACATTGCACTCTAAGAGTTGGGCAGACAAGACTGCGTGGTGTCGGATTTACAGCGATATATTTCTGTTAATGAATTTGAAAACAACATTTTAGTGCAATTTAAAGTAAAAAACTACTAAAGAAAGTATATTATGCGCACAGAAAATATATAATACTCAGTTAAATTATTCAAATGTGATTGAAACTGTCTCTGGATAAAATTATTTGTAATAAGTCTTATAATAACAAAACTTTATGATATTGATAACATAACCAAGATAATACATAGGGGAGGGTTTGCTATATTGTACCAGAAGATAAATCGTACCACGCATAAATTTTTTCATAAGAAATAATTAATATCTGTCTATGAAATAACTAGCATAAACACTGGATACTATAAATTTCGCCCGATAAAGTAAAAAAAAAATTCAAAAAAATTACATCATTTCCCAGCATTTTTTTGGCATAAACTTACTTTATTTAATGTATAGAGTACGTACCCTTAGTTAAGGGTGGCAATGAAAAAACACCCTGTATTTCGTACTAAACGTACGTTTTCTTTTATTCCGGCAACACTAAATTATAGTTAGCAATGCTTAGGAAGCCATGACAGTTTGTGAAATTGCTGCCCAAGAGACTATAGTTTACATCGAATAAAATACCTTTTCATGGGATCTCTCAGTATACTCGTATTTGGGTTGGAAAACCTAAGATATACCGAGCACACGGTAAACTTTTAGAAATTTGCTATTTGATTACACATATTCTTGGAAAGTTTACTTTTTATCTGTAGAAATCAACCAACGCAATTCTTTGAGGTTATAAAACGAAAAATTATTTTTTATATCATTTTAACTAAATTAGTCCTTAATCAGTATACTGCCTTAAAGACAATAATGAATAAAGAACACTGCACCTTTTGGTTGATCTTTTAATACTATGAATACGCCAAACAAGAAACTTTTTTCTTTAGTAACTTATTTGGGAAATCTCATAGTACGATTTAATGGACCTAGTAGTACGATTTAACATACGGGTCTCGAAATCGTACCGATAACTACTTTTTTCAAAGATACTTCAGGAAATAAAATACTCGCTTAATTAAACAGTTGCGGCATAGTAAATTTGATTAACTAAACTGAGTATTAAACCAAAAAAACATAAGAATAACTCTCATGGTTTTCTCACAAAATTGAATAGAAATGATATAGTACAATATAGCCAACTCTCCCCTACATACATACATAAAAATCACGCCTCTTTCCCGGAGGGGTAGGCAGAGATCACGGATCTCCAAATAACCAAGATGAACCTAATTTTAAACATATGTTTTAGGACTAACAATATTATTATAAACCACCATTCAGTCCAACAATCATTACCTATACAATATAACACTTAAGACATGTGATTTTATAGCAAGAAAAATTAAGATATCGAGGTAATTATTATAGCACCCGATCTTATGACACAAAAGTATTAGAACTAAAGACGATTAGATAATATACAATTTCGTATACGCGAACATTATCAGAAGTGATGATTATAGCAAACGTGTTCGGGATTATGATTTTTGGACGATCCATATTCGAAGAAGAAAGGAACTACCTTTAGAAGCCTTACAGTGGCTTACATACAAATGTACCGTTAATTCAAGAATGTATAAAAAATAAAAGTACTTACTGATAAGTTGACCTAATAAAGTTATTAAAAAAGATATATTATTTGATGGGATAACCATTAGTGATGGCGTAGTAGGCTCATCCATCAGCCTACTGCTCCAATTGCCCCATGTAGTCTAAATAGGCTGACAGGTGAAAATTAAGTATTTAATTTTCACACTTCTGTCTAATCTCTTTGGGGATATTGATACGTTTTATAGATAATAGTTTTTGTGTACAAGAATTTTAGGCTGAAATATAAACAAAGGCATGTGCTGTGCCTATTCACCCTAGGTACAACCCCACATATAGACATTATACTTTAATAAGGCCATAATATGATGAAACAGTTCGCGGGCTATCTACGTTTATCATCGATTTGATATAAATGCGTTATAGGTACTTAGATTGTGTGACACGCGATAAGGCTTGTGAGGGACCGCCTCGTCGTGATTGACATACAGTTTGTTTGCATTCCGATATCTACTGACATACACTTATATCGACTTATCTACGTTCACTTCTAAGTGTGCGTTTTAACAGCAAGATGGTGGCCAAAGTATATTAGGCGGGAATCTAAAATGCGGCATTTTTGTACTACGATATCAATATATCAGTAGAGTCCATACTGATAAAAATATTAAATTTGCCTGTATGTTTGTTTCAATTTAACGATAAAAGTACTGAAAGCATCTTGACGGATTTGGTATACTTTATACACAGCGGGATATCCGAGGAAAGATATAGGCAACTTTTTATACAATTGTGTTTTTGATCCGGCGACATGAAGCTCATTTAGACGCACCTTGCAAAAGTTGTTCAACAAATTTTATTATCTCGCAGTATGAAATACCTAAAATTAGCGCGTCTCGTTAACATGTAGTTTTTGCTCGTGTCATACATAATTGGCTCGGTGTCTGCGCATATCTTGAACTATTTAGTCTGACAGTTGTGGGCGTGCAATTTGCGCATAATAATCATTTACAAACAATGACCGGCAACCCTCGTCTCACCTCGAAAGCGTTAATTGTTCCGCAAATATACTTGTCTTGGCACTAAACGTTTACTAGCCGACTTTAATGAGTGGGCAAACAGCCGCGGCCGCGGTCCGGCGTCCGTCCCGCAATACCATAAATCTACGGCTTTTCCCCGATTTCCCGCAGCGGCCACCCTTCCTACCACTCTTATAAATTACCTACACGCTTCCAATATAAATCACACAACGACCACCTTAATGTATTTACCATTGTTTGAATACACTTCGAACACTATCGTCACTATTATTTCATGCGCTTGCTCAGCGAGTTTCAGGAAATTTGTTACGTCCCTTTGTTTAGGCCGGATACGGAGGATATTGCGACCGTTCCGACCGAAGGCGTTTCGGACTGGTCCTAAACGAAAAGTTTCTGACCAGAGGAAGTGGTCTAATGTGGTATAATTGAAAGTTTTACGAGGGACGTGGGGCGAAGTGGACGCACTATGTTTATTTTAAAACAATTATATCGTGTCGTGCCTTTTACTAAGCGATCTGTGACCATTAACAATATAAAGGTGCTTTCTTGACCGTTATCTGAGCGGAAGTTAAAAAAACGTGATCCAGGCGTAATTTTTGTCCGCCTCGTCGACCCATCGCGGTGAGCATTAGTCGAATAAAAAACAAGGTGTCGATTGGACTAGAGATAACTTTTAACTACGTTATTATTTAATTTATGTTTGTTTTAGAGTTCCGTATCTTGAGCGCTCACGAGTCTTTTCTAATAAATATATCATGATTGTTCGATGTATTTTCGTGTAGCTTTATTGCTTAATAAATGCAGTTTAGTATTAATTTTCAATTATTGTTTTATCAGTCGTTAATAATGGAAACTCTAATTGCTTTCAAAACGATTGCTTTATTTTATAAAGGTGTTTGTAGACTGATATTGTCCGTGTGAACTGTAGAAAAACTTAACGTCGAAATTTTACAGGAAAATGTTTTTTTATTACTGGATAAAGAAGTAGTCTTTAAATAAATTTAATTTAATAGGTTCACAAAATTTGGCGTGAAGATGTAATAAACAAACAAACTTGCTTTATTTGTTGGGATATTCTGATTGAAATTGTTAGGTAAAGATTTTACACGTTTCAAAATGACAAGTTTCACTCATGAAAAGACTTCATGGAAAAAGTATCATCAGTACCTGATTACATAATAGCGCTGCAAGAATTTTTCACCTTTGTTTAATTAAAACTACCTCAATAAAAGAAGGCCGATGTACCCAAATGGCTCTGTAAAGTGAATAAAAGGTCATAATTGTTGCACAAAGATAATGCTCTTTATATGGCGCATTTAAATAAAAACATAACTGATAAGTATTATAACTACTTTAAGGCACACCTGCCGCTTGTTTGTCACGACAAATTGAGGACTTATTTATTCAGTAATGCGTAATTGGCAATTCCAAAAACAATTTGTAAAAAATATAAACTTATGTATAATACCACGACTCTCACCGTCACTGCTTACTACGTCAGAGCAATGCAGTTCTTAGTCTAAAGACTCTGAAATATAAAAATACTGCATAGGAACATCTTATTCATACGTTTAATATAAGTCTAATAAAGAAACACGAAATGACATGA
The DNA here is from genome assembly GCA_014607495.2 of Carposina sasakii. Classification (NCBI taxonomy): domain Eukaryota; kingdom Metazoa; phylum Arthropoda; class Insecta; order Lepidoptera; family Carposinidae; genus Carposina; species Carposina sasakii. The sequence goes on from CP053148.1 coordinate 5,847,244, forward strand.
AATAAGATTGTTCAATTCCCAACAATAGGATCCGGGCGTCTCTATTATAACGCTGCTTTGCACAAAAACCAGCAGAATTGAAATGGCAAAATTTAACGCCGTTTATAATATTGTGACACTGTACCTTCTAAAGATCAGTTTGTGATGGACGACTAGACCACCGGGGCACTGGGACCCTAATTCAGGGTAAAATAAATGATACGTCACCGGGAACAATGACGAGAATGAAGATGTCTGCGTGTGAGCGAAACTCCGATCTACATTGTACGTTTTAGCGGAAAATAATCGTGGAGAAGCTTTACATTTGTGAAATTTGGAGTGCGTTTTTTGCGAGTTATTGTAGCAACTCGGACAGATGTCAACGGCAGGGAATCCGCGGTAACAAAAGCGCCCCGGGGGCGCATTGTCCTCTCCTCCCCGACCTCCCCGCTCAAACCATTAACACTGACACCTCTAACATTTATTTTGTATCAAAATAATGCACATAATTTATTCAATTTATTTATAGCTATATTAAACCGGGAATAGTTATTGCTCTAAATGGTTTTTAATGTGCTTATTTTATCAGTAATTTATACGTCAGGAGTTTACAGCTGCGTTCTACCCCCCAATGATAGCTATTAGCAAGACATCAGATTATACGTCAAGCGATAACTTCGATCCGGAAACTGTTACGAACCGGTATTCCGAATTAGTAATCGTTAATTAATGACTGTGAGTGGATGACACGTGGTCTATAAGGTCAATATGAGATGGATAAAAGATTGCGGTAAGTAGTTCGCAAAGAGATTGAATGGGGAAGTAAGGGAACGGCGGGTGCAGTGCGGCGAGGCGGGCGGTCGAATCAATCACTGAGGCTCAATAATTGATCGCGGGAGTCTGCGTCTCCCCCGACCTAATTACCTTCGCCCTCCACACGCGCACGGCTCATTAGGAACCGTCTGTTGTTTGTTCTCCTAATTAAAGCCGAGCTTTATCGGTTTCGGGCACCGTCTAATTGATATCATTGCTCGCGTTTACGATCATTGAATTACGAGGCCCGCGTTTACCGTCGCTCGGCTGTTAAACGTGACCGCACCGGGCCTCCAATTGACTTGTCTAATCCCTCTTTATTGCTTACTTATTTATCGAGCGCCGCCTCTCCGTCGTCGCCGAAACGACCCGCTCTTATTAATTCTACCAATTCGTCGCGCACCTGATCGACCAATGAACTAGCATCTTAATCTAACATCATAACTGTGTTCCCATATGATTTGCTTCCAGATTAAATGTTAGAACATCAAGCCGCGCATTGTTCTCAAATTGTATTATTCAATTGGAAAATCATAAAAGTTTACGATACCTACGCCATTCTAATCACGCCAAACAACTTAATTTTCCAATTATACTTACACACGTTGAAACAAACGGTCAATTTTCAATAATAAAGAACATAAAAGAAATGTGATTAAGAACACAATGTCATGCATAATAAAATAATATTAACTCGATACCCGATATAAGTTAGTCCGCCATGTGGAAAATAAGCAATTCCGTTTAAATCACAATCTAGCAATACTTTGATACCCGTGAAATTGCCGTAACGAAATAAATGTTAAATAAAACGTAAAATAAAATTATTGTGCTTCCACAAACAAATAATTGGTGCGGGGTATAGCGGTGTAGGTGCCTCCCGAAAGCGCCACGCTTGCCGCTGCTTTTATGGCTTATTTGGGGGAAGCTTTATTGAACTTAGCCACGGCGCTACTCCCTCGACGGACCCTGCACCTCAAAGCCGAGGGCCCAGGGTCGGTTGTCCGCTGCGCCGCTTTCGTCGCCATGAAATGACTGTTCCGTTTGTGCGCTCTCTTTATTCACTTATAGTCTTTTTTTCCACTCGCTACAATTCACTTTCAGATTTCGCTAGTCGTGCTCTTTACTGTTATTATTTTATGGTACGAATAATAATATTTTCATTGTTGGTAATAAGTTGCCGGATTTTTTGCATACAACTACGTTTGCGTTTGCATATTTTAAAAATAATTTAGCAGAAATTGTTTTTACAAGTACGCCATGAAAAATTATTACATTTAAGAGGACATGGAAAATTTGTGACGGTATTTTTGTATAAGTGTCAGCAAAATGAACGAACGAATAAATGAATGTGATTACGGACGGGAAGAACGAATTATGTTTTTAAAAAAAGAACTAAATGATTACTATTCGCGAAAGTAAAATGGCCGACATGCCATAAACGGTTTGAAATATACTAATCATGAGATTTCTTGTCGTGTAACTGCAATCGTTTTGCCCATTACTTAAAAAAAGGTATTTTAATACTCATGCATGATAGGAACTAGACAGGTAACTGCTATTTATTTCAATTACCATGCGAATTGTTGCTAATCAGCCTTTTTACAACTCCAAGGCTCATAAAAACTGAGCTAGAAGGTACAAAATAGCAAGCAACTCATTTCTCTAAACGAGAACGTTTTTCATAATCATTAGAAATAAACTGATACCCATTTAAACCCGAGATTAAAACTAGGTGATTAAACTACTTTTCAGTACTTATGCATCCTTTGAATCAATTTCACCCAATAATACTTACAATCAAAACAAGCGAAAAGCAACACAAAATTGGATACCAAATCTTATTACCTAAAAAGAAAACTGGTGTCGACAGAGGGTAATGTTATGCACAGTTTATGGCGCAGAAAATGGTAAAATAACACCATTATCGTTTAAAATCAAGGGTTTAAGTGTGCACAGTAGCCAGAAAGTCGGCCTGAGATGATGAAGTGGAGTCAATTTGGCTTCAGATCGGGGCGGCGCGGCGCCCCAGGCTCGATCCCAAGCGCCGCTCTGCCACAACACACCACCGATTTATGGACCGTCAAATAACTTATCACAGTTTAATGAAATGAAACAAACGAGTTCGCCTTATTTAGAAACCTATTTACCCTGCAGGGATTGTAGATAGCTTGTTTATAGATGTTGAATGCTTCTTAAGTAGCTTTATGAATGTCAGCCGCTTTTCTTACAATTAAGTTTAGTAAGAGTTGTATTTTATTCATCCAGTTCAGATTTGTTAATGATGTCAACTGATGTCTAATGCAGAGGTTAACAAAAGGGTCTTGGGAGTGTTCTTCCTACCTGAGATCAACTGAAGACCAATTATTCATTGAAGAAAATCCGTTGCTCTAGTAAATACTCTGACATATACAAACATACCTAACTCATCAGCAACAGTAGCACCATTAACATCATGAACATACCACCAAAATTTATGAACCGTCAAATAAGTTATCACCAGTTTAATGCAACGAAATAAACGAGACTTATTTATAAGGTTTTATAAACCGATCGTGAATTGTCTTTTTCATTCAAGGGTCGCGGGAATCTTGCTTTTATTTATGGATCTAGGAGCGCGTGTGAGTACCGTTAATAGTGGGGAAGGGCCCCTCGCTTCTGTTTATATTTATTTGGGGTTGTTGTAATGAGTCTATCTGGCGCGCTGACTCGCGAACTGTATGGAGAATTGATTAAAATGCTGTTAGAGTCAGTCTCGCGGAAAACGAGGGAGATTTGGCGCAAGATTCCTCCACTACATTACTTGGGTTCATTTTTTATTTAAATTTAAAGGTGATTAATGGGCGGATTTTGGTTTAATCTTGTGAGCTAATAATTTTAGGTACCTACCTATATGAGTCGAAATAATAAGGACGTTGTTGCTTTAATGAGTGAAGGCATTGCGCTAAACTTGTTTATGACATGAAATTCAGACAAACGGATTACACTGAAATTTTTAAGCGTGTAGGTATTTTGTGAAGTGATATTTTCCCTGTTGCCACATACAGAAAGAATAAATCAGATTCAGTACTGTTCTAACAAAGAACTAATAAATAACATTACAAGGTGTATAATAAACAACCAATTGCTTAATTGGCAGACCATGTAATTACATGAAGAACTGTGTATAAATTTCCACTTCCCCATTGTATTATAACTTTCCCGTGGTGAAAAACTGTGTAAATTATATTAATGCATAGGCGCTTATGCATCGACTCACGAACGGTTTAATTACGATATCCCGGTTGAAACTATGATATGAGCAAAAAGTAAAGTGTTACAAACAGATATGTTGGTCCAGAGAAAGAGACGATAAATTAATATTAGGTACAAGGTGCTGTCCTAATATCAGTAACGAAGACACGATACCTTAAAATCGTAATAAGCTGAAGACTGCAGACTATTAGCAGAGTTATATTTATGTTATATGATATAATTAAATGCACTTGATAGAATGTTTTACGACTACCTCAATGAAATCGTTCGGAGATGAAGCATTCCTATCTGTATGTCTGTTTAATTACCAGCAAAGCCTGGCTTTAACAATTTCCTTACATGTACTATTCTTCATTTACAATTTAATACGATCGTGTCTGGCTATGTAATCAAGTACAAGTACTTTTATAATGTTGCGTGTAAAGTCTAGGTAAAAGACATTTCACACGTTGCGTTAGGCGTATGAATACAGTAGGATTACATGACCCGTGATGACATTTACGTTATGTTCGCTTATTATAACTTGTTCATTGTTGATTTCTTTTATAACCACCGTATCTTTTAGAATCAATTTTACTAAGACTAAAATTCATAGATCATTAGTTAAGCTTACTACTTACTTATTACTTAAAACGTCTGTCACGCCTATCATAGTATTTTTATACCTATACAAGGTGTAACAAAAAGGGTATGTTATGCGAAAAGCTATGTAAATAGCCCACTATAGAGAACCTCTCCGCAAAATTTGAGACTCGAAATCATATGTTTATTTTTCCATATAGTATGGAGAATTCTTAAATGTCTCAGGAATTTTCATACAATCTTGAAAAATAAACATGTGATTTCGAGTCTCAAATTTTATAGAGGTTGGTTCTCTATAGCGGGCTATTTGCATAGCTTTTCGCTTAACATACCCTTATTGTTACACCCTGTATACCTACATACCTATTGACTAATATTAGGTATACCTAATTTTAACTTACTGATTAATCAATTAGGCCTTATTTAACTAATACTAGCACACAAGGTAGGGTAAGTAAGCCCAAATATTCTTAAAGAGTTTGGATAAAATTTTGAAAAACACACATCCACTCTTCGTCAGTTTGTCTATGAAGCCCCACATGATAATTGAGAAACTAACCAATAACAATACAAACCAAAACTAACACACAAATTCACCACACCAAAGTAACACATCAGCGAACAACAGTAATACAAGCACAATCAGCAGTCATCATTACAGCGGTGGTGGCACGCGTCTCGGCTTCAGCTCCGATGGAAGGGGCGGAGGGCCATCCGTCATAGTTACCTCCGACCTCTGGGTAACAGTGTCACTCTCAGGAAGCAGCGCCATTTTTATCTCGTCTACACAAAGAGTTGTGGATGCGAATTTGTCATTGACTTTTGGGGGAATGCTTATTTTGCAGATGGATATTAATGACAGTATAGATATATCTACTGATATGGGATTGTTATTGTGATATTTATATTTAATAATAATTAAATTACGAATCGCAATCTTTGGAAACTGTTAACAAGTTTGTTAGGTGAATTAATTTGAATTTGAACACTATTAATATGGACCAAAAATTGCGTTACATGTTATTCATGTAGATTTCCTCTTTAGTCAAAGGATCAACATATTTACAATATTCGTCTTTAACTTCACAATTCTAATCTGGAATATTAATTACACTGGTAACAACAAGTAGTCACCGCGCAGTCAATAAAATAAGATTCCAATAGAAACGCAAACCACTTTACAAATAAAATTTATGCGCCATTAAACGTCAATAAACTGCATTTCTTGTTAACCTATCTCTAAAAAGGATTACTACAGTCGTTAACAGACCATTAATTAGCCAAATCCTTTTATAAGTATAGTGTTTTTTTCCAATAACTTCCTTTTAATTCTGCAATTACAAATGTCATTCGTAATTGTATAGTAGCCGCAACACAATTTGTCATCAGTAGAGACGCAAGGCCCTCTTCGTGGCTCTAGAACAATAATTATATAATTACCTTACAATAGACTTGCTCATTGCAAAATAAATACACAAGTAAAAAAAATTAAAGGCATGTTTCTTTATGTTGCAGTAGTATCAGCACATATATTACTATGTCACTGAATAGTTCTACTATGTATTAATAACTTCAGAGATTAATCATAATGTAGATAATGAACATAATCTGTAAATTATAATTCTTCTCATATACGTTTACATGAATTACTACAATTTATACAAATAAACTAGTCACCGTAATATTGTTTGATTATGTAATTATATCAGCTTTTGTTATTATAAAAGTTATTAATGATTCAGCAGATGATAAAGATGATAATTAAATTGAACAGCGATAGTAGTCAAAAATATTTATTTCCTATTGAGTAGAATATGCACTTTGTGAAGAAGCTCTACTTATTGGAAGGCCTAATAACTATAGAAGTTAACTTTAAAAAATCGTCCTTGTTTATGATTTTTGACAAATAAAGTTTCACTCTAGATGTAGAATTTAGTAGGTAAATTATTTCGATACCACCACCCAAACAAAAAAAAAACACAATCTTCACAATTTTAATATTGATTCGTTTACAAACACAACAATGCTGCAAACAAAACAAAAACCGTGATTGAAACAGAGAAAAATATCACATCTAAATGTCACTCTAAAAAAGGGGAGTCAAAATAAGCTTTCTCGTTATTCAGTTAGTCGGTAACAACGCTCCATATGTATCTTAATGCAGTTTTACCAGGGTTCCGGGCAGAATCCTTCACACTTTTAATTTAGTTGCCTCTAATATATGCGAATAGGTCAGTAAAGAGGGTAGGGATACATTTGCAGAGGGTCGCTTGCTCTTAAACAACTATCAAACGCAAGGGAGAACATAGGCCTTAATAGTTCCCCTCCGCATCCATACATTATGCAAATAAGTTAGTGATATGTCAGGCAGTACACTTGGGACTTTTATTGTTGTTCGTGAGTTTATTCCCTTGTATTAAGCTAAGTTTAATTAAATTCGAGTCCGGGGTATTTGTTAGGCGATTGACTGAAAGGAATTATGCGTTGAGATTTATATGCTTACATCGGCTTAGTGATGTTGAGTGAGAGCCTGTTAATATTGCTAACGAGATTCTTATATGAATCTTATTGAATGAAAGCTTTTCTTATAAACAGGATGATGTAATTAACAAATTAACCAAGATCTGGTCATGGTGAGTCGAAATCCAACTGCTAGCAAACGAAAAAAAAAATTAACAATCTTGTAAGATACAAGATACTTATGCATTTGCACATAATGTAAATAAAAAAAATAACAAACGAAAAGAGAGATGATATGGATAACATAGCAATGGAAAGAAATTAATTTGTCAATTATTGCAATGCTAGAAACGATTATTATCTGATGAAACTAGACTACTAATTAAGAGCCTAAATAATATAGAACTATATTTTCATTGGACAAAACTGCATTGAAACTTTTAGAACTCCCAAATTACTGATTATTTTCTTGTCTATTTATTTTAATATTTTGCTTGTACACTGATCCCAATAATTGAAAAATTATGATAAATAAGTTAACCCAGCATCAAACAAGTCATAAGCAAAACAAATATTTATCTAAGTTAATTGAATGATCGTATCAAACTGTACAGTCGGTTACACAAACGTACACTCGAGGGTACAGTCGAATACAAACCATACGGGGTGACAAAACGTATCAACGTTGGCACATTTAGGTTTATTGTCTGGTGCACTGTTTCAGAGTAACCCTTACGCGCTGAAGGAGGGAGGAGGTGAGATGTCGGCTTGGACGTCCGCGGGGCTGCAGCCCTCCGGCGGGTACTACCCCTACGACCCGACGCTCGCGGCCTACGGGTGAGTCCCCAGGGTCCAGGAGACCCAGCCCGCGCCACTTTAGATAAAACCCGCTCGCGACTCCGGATTAACATAACCCCCTATCGGACTTATCTCTCTAATAGATTGCAATGCGAAAGGCTCATGTTTGTATTTTGGCTAGCTCTGCCTTTAATGAATTTTTATTATGTCACGCACATGTATGCCCTTCGTGTGTGGACGGTGAAATGAGCCCTATTGCTGAATTATGTCAACGGTTTTGCTATTAAAATGCATTTGTAAATTCATATTGTAATTTTTTTTAACTCCCAATGTATTTATTGCGCGTCATTTTCACATCCTTTTACGACTTTTTGTCGGCAATATTTGCGTTATTAAACCTCTCTACCGTATACATTACAGCAATTGTCTTGTTCGATATCGGCACCGGTGTAGAATTTTAAAGAGAAACGCCACTTCATCCGACTCCATTTGGTTGGCTTTTGTTTTTGTGGTGCAAGAAGTAAACATTCAGGAACCTGGCCGCGGTCGCGAAATGTGGGCCTGTTTGGTAGTGCGTGTCGGCCTCGAGGGACAAATGACCGCGTAACCACTCCCGCCAGCTCCCCATCTCCCTCCGACGGACTCTCACAGGCCAGAGTGACAGAGACAAATGATAAACTTCCATTTCGCGACTAGTGCCTGATTAATTCACAGTTTTTCTTTGAAACGTGATCGCTTGACGCGTCATGTTGACGTTTCGGCAAACGCAAGCCGCGCAGACATAGCGACAGGCTATAGAGACGGCTTCTCCATAAATAATGTTAAATGGCCTATCTTCGGCACCCTGAAGTCATCATAAACTCCCATAACAACGTATTACGCGAGGCCATCAATTAAATAAGAGTTTCACGGCACACTTGAAATTTATCCGTCCATGAATCACGCTGAACTGCTCCAAAATAAAAACAAATCATGATACATCAAAGTGGAGTTATGCTGACAATTCGGCTGCGCTCGACTTAATATATAGCAGGCGGTGCGTTATAATCTAAAAATAATTAGAGCCGACATTAGTTTTTATGCATAAAAAAGACGTCGCATAGATATAACGGGACGGTACGGAAATACCTCGTGATATATTGCACCCCTGACGTTTCCAATGATTGTTTACTGCTACAAGCGGCGTGTGCAAATAAAACTTTTAAAAAACTAACACTTATCAAACAGGTGTGAAAATTTTATTAAAATATTTGTTGCTACTCGCCAGTGCCAATGCCTTTGAATAACAGAAAAGAGCTCATTGCCTGTTGCCAACAAAATTGTTATTTATTCATTTCAAAAGAAAAACTTCATAAGAGCCTCATAAAACGTAGCAGAGCCGCAATAAGTTACTCGGGTCGAATAAATAGCCGCACAAAGAAACGAGTACGGTGAAAAGTGAACATAAGCAACAAAAGTTGTCCGCGACGGCCCACTTCAGTTAAGTACCGTTGGCGTATTATTTGGGACAGCCTGTAATCTGCCCCGCCCGCCGCGCGTCGAAATGAAAAATTACTCCGCTATTTTTAACACAAGAGTCGAGCACAGAAAACGTACAAAAATTAGAGAAAAGAGACGAGGGAGCACTTGTGCCGCACCATTGAGATCAAAATACGCAGGAAATTACTACGCCCGGAGCGCGGAGTAGGATTATTTGTGTGCCAGAGCGATTTGGGTTGTTACATTTTAAATATACCAAATAAGGAATCCGTCTTAACGAGACGTAGCATTCAAATGATATTAAGCTGGTGTTGTGACGAGCCTCGTTTGCTTCGTATTTACCATGACAATTACTGTCTGTGTTCTCAGTAATTGATGTATTTGATACACCGTTTCAATCAGGTGTAATTGTAATAAATCTATCAACGTGTAATAATTAATTGCGTAGACGTGTAGGTTCGTCCGTGACGCAATCAGACGTTGATAATTAATGTTGTTAATTATAGCATGGCTATCAGGCCCGCAGCAGCATCCGTCATACATGTGGATTTAGGAGGCTATAAAAATTTGTGATGCGTCTACTCCATATGGGAAGTGTATAATTAATATTTATGCCATAAAAGTAGCATATGCGTGTACCCGATGTACCTATAGTGCTCACATGATTATTATATAGTTCTAGTTTTATTATCTTTAATCTTGTAAGTAGGTACACGCCTAAACTTTATTCGCATCAATCATGCATGACTCTCTAATTTAAAATCAAAATTGAATTCAGTTAATTCTACAATAATAACAATAAGTCCCACAGAATGTCGAAACACAAAATTATAATCGAATTCGGTAACACAAGAGTGGGTATAAACGCTCAAAACGGCTGAATCTACTATTAAGCCTAATTCTAATACGCGGGTCGGGCCTCCCCTGGCGGGGACATTACTTATGTACGGTGTCGTACATACTGAGGACTGGGGAGGGAGTATTGCCCGCAATCCCCCAAGCGGAAGATCATAAACCTTCGATACCGATGCCTACCACGAATTGTATATACGTGGAACGAACCTTGGTGGAAAACCGATTCGCCGACCCTATTTGATCGATGAGTTTTACTAAATACTTACCTTCTCTACAACTAGCTTGGTCAGTTCACATTTCTCTTGACAATATTTTTAAAAAATCCTTTGTCCTGGGCATTTTTAGTGTAGAAACTTTTTAAAACTTGCTAAGTAGTATATTAAAAATCTTAAATCGAAACACAGGAAACGTCACAAAGTATTAATCCAACCATTTATTCGGCTCGTTCATAACTCAAATCCGGAGTGCTGCTTTACGTTTTCGTCTTCAAATTAACAGAGTTACAAAGTATTTCCGCCCGTAGGATTATTAACATATTCCGAGGCGAGTGCATATGTTCTCACAGGGCGGGCGACGAGTAAGTGGACTGTCTAAATTAATTACAAAGCTCCTCAAACAAGCCCGCGCAGCGGTTTCGGCGCTGAAACACTTTTGGCTTTGCCAACTCAATATAACATTTCAGCAATTGGAAGCGATCTGTTTTTCTTAACCCGCGCCACAGTTGTTTCTAACCGACTCAGATTTCTGAAGAGCTTATTCGTGTTCCAACTAATGCGGTTTGGTTTCAGAGGCTTTGTGTGGAGATGTCTTTGACACGCGCATTAATATGTTTCGTCGTGGTTGGTTTATTTTAAATTGTTGCAGCTGGATTAGAAGATGGAGAACGATTGATATTACGAATTTAAATGTTAGCAATGTTAAGTATAAAAATCCGATGATCGTTCATCGGCCGTTCGATATTTTAATACAGACTGGACGTGCGACTGCGATTACTGGCAGCTTCGTTGGTGTCCAGTGCGCAAGATGGCGTCGCGATCGATTAGGAACGAGTACGCCCACGCTGCCCACGCCTGCGCTGCACCTCCCTGCACTTGCATCCGAGTGCAACGAAACGCCCTCTACTTAAGCAACGTCTTCGAATATCGGCCCTCACTTTGATGGAAAATTTCAACAGTTCAGCAAATTCAATGAACCATTTCTTTCAAAATTACTGCGCTGTAGTCACTTAAAACAAAAGACTTCCACATCCATCTAAAAGCGATAAAAGGGAAACTACCTCAATCAATACTATGTGTAATGTAACAAAATGTATTTGTACAAATGCTGTCACTTTGCAAATCACATTCGCGTCTCGGATAACACCGTAGAGAAAATGCGGGTGTACGCTTATTGGATAGTAAACCGTAAACATAGCGCTGAACGTTGCAATTTCGCGAACAGTTTCCTGCGCGGGGGCTATTTTTTAACTATTTTCAAGCGAGAAACCTATTTATTGGGCCCTTCAGACCGCGCCTTTGTCATGTCGACGAGAAAATCGAAGTCAGGGACATTGGGGGAGCGGAACGTTTCACCACAATTACGTTTATAGGTAGAATGCGGATGCAAATGGGTCCGTGAGGTCTTAAAAATGTACCGAATATAGCCTCTTGCAGCGTTAGCTTTATTTTTGCCGTTGTCACGCTAAACATATTGCTTCAAATAAAGACTTATCTGCCGTGTTTTCAAATTCTTATTTCTTTACCTGTCCTTTTTGTTAGGTCAGCTTTATTTACAAGTAAACTAACCAATTTAATTTATACTTTAACATGGCTCATTTCACCATCCATAAACTTGAAGTAAGTACACGTCCTTATCATTTGCATGTCAAAATTTAAATTCAGATTTCAGAGACCATTGTCATTAAATCCAACCAACAACTTTTCACTTTGACATGTAATTGCTAAATGGACGTGCACACACGTTCTCTTTGCGCGAATATTATGGCCGGGAGCGTCCAATTACGTAGGTATATGTTAAACTTATTTTTGTCAACAGATACGGAGCTGGGTACGATTTAGCTGCCAGGCGAAAGAACGCGACCAGAGAATCAACAGCGACACTCAAAGCATGGCTAAACGAACACAAGAAGAATCCTTATCCGACGAAAGGAGAGAAAATCATGCTAGCCATAATAACAAAGATGACCCTGACGCAGGTATCCACGTGGTTCGCTAATGCTCGACGAAGACTCAAGAAGGAGAACAAGATGACCTGGGAGCCCAAAAATAAGACAGATGATGATGATGACGCCATGCTTTCCGATGAGGAAAAGGAAAAGGACGACCAAGAGGATAAAATCAAAACTCATAAAGGTTTGTTACTTCACATTCATGAAACATCCAACAGTCAATTTCTGATTGCTATTACATACAGAAATTTGGAAATGTTACATGATTATTTCAATGTTATTGGAATAGGTACGAAGGCATTTTGGGTTGACAGTTGGATGGAAATTTTAAGGCTTATACTCGTAAATGTGTTGAATCCTTAGTATGTTAGCGGGTTTTTCCGATTCTGCATTGCGAATTATACATTTGTCTGTTCTGTATTTTGTTATATGAAACTGTGCTATTGCGAATGATATTATAACATAACTCTTTCTATTTATGTAAGTAGTACGTGTAATTCCATGTTCGAATAGCACCGGTGTTGTTAATCGTTTAAAATTACTTTAATTTCGCCGGTGAATAAATCGTCGAGTGAATTGGCATAACGCGGTGGCAGAGGGCCGGAGGGTGTGCGGGATCTGGAGGTGAAAGACAGGGGTGGGGATGAAGACACGGGAGGAGGGGGTGTCTCAGGCGTGTAACTGTGCGTAACCGCTCCTCGCTCCCGGATTTCCTATTCGTAGTAAAGTGGGCGGCGCCCGGACCCAAATTTCAAATAACGCTTCTTCCGCTCGTCGGTACAAGGCGAGGTCGCGTTCGGCTTGTCGGACGATCTGCCCTACTTCATGTTCTTGCCAGAGGATTTGTCGGGTTCGAGGATCGTTTCTTTTATGAGGATACTCCCAAAGTAAGTAACGGTTCCGGGATTTATACCTAATGTTCCGATTGGGTATGGAGTCTCTGTTTTCAAAACAGAGAATCGTGTTGCCGAGTAACTGTTAGTTTCGGTTGTCAACTGCATAAAATAAGTGGGCATTTTTGGGCTATGAGTGTTTTCATAGCTCCGGGCGCTAATGGCGGAGGGCGTCACGGGTAACGCGCGGCATACGTCGGGTAATGAAGCTGCGTATTGTTGGGACAGAAGTGGGCTTAATTCGCGGTGTGAATGCCGTCGCGCTGCCAACTCAACGTGCTGCGACACTTGGGGGCATAAAGCGCCGTACTCCAAGCGCTGAGATGTAGCCGAGGGTGGACACGGATCTCAGCCTAATGGAGTGCTCGTGAGAAAATTCTGTTGCCATGTTGTCTGACATAATAAATTGCCTTATAAAAGTAAGGGTTGAGTTATGTTTTGGGCACGGATACATAACTTTTTTTCGATGCTTTCTAGATAGACATGTGGTAAGGTAGGTGTTATTATATTTTTATATCTTTTAATAAACTTTTAAGGCTAATTACAACTATATTTACACAAATATTGGCTTCAACAAGTCAAGTGCTGTAAGAAAATTTTTAAAGTTTGAGTAATTTGGAATCTTAGGTACATAACGATGTACCTAAGATTATAACGATGATAAAGTATGTTGAGCGCAGCAGGAAGCTTATGATAAACGCAACAAATCATGGATAGAAGCGTACGTACCTTGTCATGCTATTCACAAATTTTTATTTATATAAATAAATAAGGATTGAAAGTCATTATTAAATGGTATTTACTTTGCAATGCCAATCGCAACAATGCCTTCCTACCGCACTAAAATAAGGTTACTGTGCCCAACAGGGTCATTAAGCCGCATTATGTTATCTATAAATTAATTAAGGACTTTAACTAACTTTGACTTTAACTAGGTAACCACCTACTCCGTCTACGCTGTTTCCTAGTAAACTCCAATTCTTAAAACAACAAACATCCTATCCCAGCACATTAATTATGGGCAATACTTACAAGCCACTTCTAGGGGCACTAAATCGGCATTATCACACCATCCCTCGGATGTGTCAGAAAAAATCGCAACACTACCCTGCGTTGTCGGATTACGGATCACACCCCGTGGCGGCACACAATACGGGGGGAGTGCCTTACGGTCCCTCGCTTCTCACTTAAACCTTACGAGACTAGATTTAAAGTTGAGGGTAGTTATGAGTGCGGTGAGCTGTACGTTTCTATGCTGATAAGTAATGAAACTTTTTGTGTTGAAGTCCAGTAGTACGCTCTTTGATTCCATTTCCAAGTTTCTATTGAGACTTAGTTAAAATGTCTACATAATCTAAGAGTAAAAGTGAAGGTACTTTACTACATACATACATACATATAATCACGCCTTTATCCCTCACGAGGTAGGCAGAGCACCAAGGGCCGATAGAACCACATGGTGCCACTTCTGACCAATTTTGGGGGTATAGTTGAAATGTACAAGTTCGATTAGTAGTGACAGGTGGTCAGCCCATCGTCTACAAAACACCATGACCCTCTTGTCCCTCTACTGACTTTTACAGTATGCCCAGGAAGAGAAGCAGCTGTAGTATTATACGTTTTTTATTCACTTCTAGAGCAGCATAGAAGCAATACTTAAGGTACTTTACTGTCGTTAAATAATAGGGAGATAGGTAATAGGAATTTCTAGACTTCTCCCATAACTCTTGCAAAATGCACATTGCAATATAATACTTGAACTGAAATAGGTAAAATGTATAGAAATATGCAAAGATCGAAGAATTATTGGACGGTTCTATGATTGAAACATCTAGATTTTGACGAAGTCCACAAATTTCGACATCTCCAATAAAACTCTACATTTTATTGTTTGAAAGGAAAGTGTTAAAACTGCGGTAAACTGTACCTCAACCAAGAGGTGCTTCCGTTCAGCTCAAGCAAGATTGCTCCAATGTTACAACCCGGTGTAGCATGACAGGGGCGTTACTTGATACTCTCCAGCTATGAAAAGGGAGACAGACAATCTACGTTGGATACAAACATTGTTCCAAACTGATTTCATAATTTCAGTTTATATCTCTTCTTTTAAGAAGCTAGTGTAAATAAAATAAATAAACCACAATTTAGTTTTTAGTTTAATTCTTTTATAATTCTTTCAATTATCGAATTGTTGTTACTTGATATATTTTTGACCCAATAATTCAAAAGACTGTATTTTGACATCCAGCAGGCCTATTGGCTATCTTTTTTGACATTTCATAGTGATTATCACTCAATTGAAACTCAACAACTGGAAGGGGCATAATGCCTTATCTGAAGAATTTTTTTAGCAACACACACATACATGTCTCTTCCAGTTCAATAAGTTTCAATCAGTGATCATGACTATGAACTGTCAAAAAAGATAGCCAATACGGGGGCAGGGTATCTTAATTTATCTACTATTCGCAATATGTCAGTTAAGACATCATCCAAGTTCATCGCAGAATAATGAGTTATGTTCCTGCCAAAACATTATAGGAAACGCTAAAGTGACTGACTGTCTAACTAATATTACTCTACATCGGTACAATAATAATATTTTAAAGTACCAAAATCGAACCAAAAATGAACCCAAATCTTAATAGCAAACAAAGAATGTGTTTCTTCATTTAACGCCTACAACTGACTATCACCTTTGCAAATATTTTTTGCACTCGAGAATAGGTCAGGTAAACAAAATAAAAGTCACCGCAGCACCTAAACACACAGAAGTATGAAGTAAATCCCGTCACAGCCGATATTAGGTATGTGTCAGAATGAAAACTAATGCCGCTTAACCAAATCCCAAAGCAATCCTCAGTAAACAAACCATGTTCTCGACCATTCTTTTAAAAACGTCAATGCCTGTGACATGTAATATATCATTTTAAGTCACGGCAAACACGGGCAATGGGAAAGCTTTCGCACGCGATCCGAGCGACGTCGCCAAACAGACGCACAGAACTATCGCTAAGCCACTCATGAATAAAAGCTTAATATCGGACCCCAGCAATAAATGTTAATTTTTGTCGCGAGCACACGCACCGCAAACAAAATATTAATCTGGCGCGCGCTAATGGCAAACGAGCAATACAAACAAGTGAGCAACGCCGGGCGGCGGTGCGAGTGTCGTAAAATGCAGTGACTTCTCAGTGGGATGTTTGGCGCACGCGTTAAGTGCAGGGGAGAGTGCCACTGTGCCATTTTGCCCTCGCTGTTTGTGCGTCACTTTACTTGGTGATGCTGTGTCGATTGACCCACGGCAAGGATTAGATGAAGAATTAAGTGAAGTAACTACTTTCGTTCACAACGAAAATGCATTGTATTATTTTGCTGCGTCATTTACATTTCGGCACATCAATGTTTAAAAACTAAAACAATATATTTTATTCCTATCCACATAACTCGTTTGAAAAATAAAACAGATAAGATCACCATCGTCTTTAAGGCCTGTTTCTATTCACACTCGGGCACAAGATTAGATTCTTGGTTGCACTACCAATGCTCCTAGTTGGGCCCCAATAAAATGCATAGCTAAAAAACCAAACCTTGTTGATGAAATTTAAAAGAGATCCAGATGAGATTTCCCCCCAGAATTCTCACTTATTATTGTTTACAGTTCCTACAACTAGTTACAATCCCTGTCTAATTTGGTCTATGTGAGATCGATTGAAATTTTTATTTCGAATTAAATATGACAGCATTATACTTTCAATAGTAAAAACCATGATAAATAGTAGGAGTGAAGATTGAACATATTTCCCATAAATATAAACTATTGTAAATAAATCATTGGAATGTATTATTAGGGTGATTTAAAGGTCAAAATATTCCCAAATTGGCATCATCCACATGCGATATCAAACTATCTCGATAGTGTTTAGCATTCATTTCGATAAATATTTATGGGAATTCTAAACCGGCGGCGTCGGCGCTGGAACTATAATTGACATGAGAAGTATGTCACGAAGGTAGAAACTTAGAGCCTTAGGGATCTTTCTCACTTGTTGTGGTGTCAACCTTTCCCAATTCCACTAGATTTTGTTTTAGCCGCATTGCCAACTAATATCATGCATAAGATAAAATTCCTGTATATACTTAGTAGATATTCTTTTGGTTATCATGGACTCTTTTAACAAAACTAGTGCCATAAGGCAAACTTTATAATTTTCAATGGCAAATGCGTAATCCGTTCGTTGTTTACTTATTGGTAAGAAACGTTCTCCAATCTGCAGTAGTAAGAATTTGCAATGACATTGGGTCAGTCTTCATAGTGGTGCTGACTACCTCTATGCCGTAGGTAGGTACCTTAAATTTACAGGATCCATACACACCGTGGTAAGCAAATGGAATAGCGCCCTTTGAATAAACCTTTCAAAATGGAGTAACCTCGATAATACTGGATTCGACGACGTGTTGAATGGCGTTCTGCAAATCGCTCGCTTCGATCTCACGGCTACGATTAAAATATTTTAGTGTATTATAGCTGCCCAAAGCTGTGGTTGTAACTTGATCACTTGTCTCTCGTCTATCATCAATTTAGTGTTTATATGCTATTCCAGCCTAACCTTATTTTTGTATTGAAAATTTTAATATTCCTCGCAAAATTTCAGTTAAATTGTAAAAATACCAATCATCAAATTAAATTTTGATGCTTGAAATTTACTTTTTTGAAAAATTTAGCAGTCACTATATAATTATAGGTATTACTTTAGTGATTTCATGGGCTAGTTCTTGGCATTCTAACACACTAAGAATATCGGATTAAATTCTAAATGAGAAATTTTCTATAAAACAATGGAACATTTAATCTGAAATATGTAAAATATTCTCTCGAGATCGGTGATTCAAATTGGGTGTATGTCTATCTTTTTCTTTAAAGCCAATATAAATTTTAACTTACGAATTAATTTTGGTTAGTAGTCGTTTCGCACGAAATTCTTTGGCACGATCGTGCCAAACGCCCCCAAAAATTATTATTTTAGTAGGTGTTACGCACGAATGAATTTTAATCGCGTGCGAATCGACCCCCTTCACAAATTGGTAGTAGAGTTTTCGCACGCACCTAATTTAATTTAATGGTAAAGTTTTATCATCAGAAATCACAATAAAAAAATAAAAAAAGAGTCCATAAAACGGTTAATCCGGGTACGAAGTGCAAAATACGTATGCGCTCCCTGGCAACTACCGTCCCTTTTCTCATCACTTCCCGTCTCTTTTAAATTCACTCGCGCGCTTACGCGGGCTTGATGTAACTTTACCAACATGTCGTTTACCGCTAAGTGGCAAACCTCGGCAGCCCCATAGGTTAAAAAATAGACAAAGTATTTACTTGTACACGGCAATTGTGATGCTCATTTATATATGTTTTGATATTAAATTTGACAAAAATTAATATCTTACCGCTTGAAATGACTGCCATGAAAATAGAGTTTTAAATCTCTACTTAGATATTTTTATTTACACTATTTTCATTTTCACTATTAATCATGCGAAAAGCCTACTACCAAATTTTGAACGGGTCGATTCGCACGCGATTAAAATTCATTCGTGCGAATCGCCTAAAATAATATTATTTTGGAAAGCGGGTGTTTGGCACGATCGTGCCAAAGAATTTCGTGCGATACAACTACTAACCCATTAATTGACATAATTTTATGAATAAATCTGAACTCGAGATCTTTATACCTTCTGCAATTAGCCTCTTTGTCTGAAGCAATAACCTAATTGCTATACCTATGCAAAAGAACAGTTTCATGGTTTGGCAATAACAATAGGTATCTGAATACTTTTCTATCATGAACATACCTAATAATGAGTTATCAACTTATATTGTTTCGTTGCTGAGGTATCGAAGGAAATTCCAAGGACACACAACCTTAGAACCGAAACAACGCACGAAGTCAGAATCAAATAACCTACCAGAAATATCAATTGTAAGATGTCTAGAGTTTGTGTGAAATTGAATAGCGCAATTTAGTGGTTAAACCTTGGGCGTGGATTGTCTTATGTATTTAAAGTCTTTAAACATCTACCTACTATCTACGTTTGGTATATTATTATGATTAAGGGATCCGTCATTCGTTCAACACACACAACAGTAAATTACCAAAATCAAAATATGATTATAATTCGAACATAAAACCTAATCTAATTCAATAAAGCAGTAAACAATTAGTAAAATTACATCGAACATCAAACATATTGTAGAGTAAAACATCATGGGATCGTTCCACTCGCCTTATCTCCGCGTTGCGGGCCTTTATTAGATTAATAAAATGAAAATTAAAACAATTTGCCCGATAAATATCTTCGCGCCGAGTATCAGTGGCATCCCTATTTTATCCTTAGTGAAGGGCAACGCGGATAACCCCTCTTAAAAGCTAGGAGCAGTCAGCATTAAATGGAATAAAGAGAATGTAGTAGAGCGGTTGTCTCCCCGCGGCCCGCGCCCCCGCCCGTCCTCTGAATTTCATTACTCGCCGCCCTCGCACTGGCAAGCCACTTTACAACTGAAAATGGTATTATGATAATACTTAGAGACTTATAAAATTTCGCTGAATAAACATTTCAGCTCGGTGTAATTGTACTATAACATCGTTTTTCAGGCCGTGTATTTTTAAGTATAACGACACGTAAAACTCAATTTTATTACGTTTTTAATTTAAGTATGACGTTGGATTTAAAGTAAGAAAACTGTATTTATCAACATCCAACTAAACGCGAGAAACAAGATCGTATGGCGCCATGTGGGAATTGTGAAAACAGAATAGACATTAAGCATTAATAGAGTACAGTGCATTCCACGAGGAGAGTATAAGCCGCAGGGCGCGCCGGGAAATGCGAAATAAATGCTTGGCTTAAATGCGAAAGGGATCGACGCCACGGCCCGCAGGGGAGTCGCGCCCCAAAGTGGTATTTTCACTTCGCTAATCGGATAACCACTTAACGAATGGGTCAGTGCACGCCAAACGTATTTTCACACGACTTTTCTGCAAGGGAGCCGGGGATTTCACTTCTTACGAGCTAAAACTTACGTCCCTGATGTAACGGTCACGTCGACGATTCAATCCGTATCGTATCGACTGTATTAGGGCTATTCAATGGTATACAATTTAAGCTGTTTTTTTAGTGTTGTTAGTTTTGGTAATGGCTCGGCTTAGAGATTAGTACTCGTAACATTATATTGCAGTAGCTCACGCGTCAGCGAGCGATTGAACGTGGATAATGATCGTTGCATTTGA
The DNA here is from genome assembly GCA_014607495.2 of Carposina sasakii. Classification (NCBI taxonomy): domain Eukaryota; kingdom Metazoa; phylum Arthropoda; class Insecta; order Lepidoptera; family Carposinidae; genus Carposina; species Carposina sasakii. The sequence continues at coordinate 5,867,811 of CP053148.1, forward strand.
TGTCTTTACAGATGACGAGCGGAAGGATGAACTACTGCAGGGTATGCACCACCAGCTTCTCGGCTACGGGATCAAGGAAGAATCGAAGAGAGGGACGTCCGATTGCGGAATTCCGATACCCGCTTCCAAACCGAAGATTTGGTCGTTAGCAGACACAGCGGCTTGCAAGACTCCGCCTCCAGCTGCACAACCGTGGCCTCAGCATGGATACGGATCGGGTCCTGATCGTGCGGCGGCGTCAGATAGCGGGTCCAACGGGTTCGCACTGCCGGCCACGGCCGCAGCAAGTCCGGCAAGCGGGGCCTACGCGAGGTACGGCGGGTACCCCGGCGGCCAGTACGGCGGACAGCACCCGTGCGTGCATCCGGCAGCGTTTCCGGATGTGCAGACTGATACGCCACCACAAACGCCACCTAATATGAAGGTTCCCAGCGTCGGCAACCCGCTGAGCAGTGGCGGCGGCTCCGGCTACTGCTTCCCTCGACACCAGCAATCCCCGCATCGGGACCCCTACCACAACCCGCATCACGCTGCCAACAGCCATCAACCAAATCAGCAGCATCATCACGAAGGTTCTGCGGCCTTCAAGCCCTTCTATAAAAGGTAAAAATACCCATTCATCTATCTTCATTTATTTATTACTGTCGCGCCTTCAAGATTTGTATCAGAATAAACTATCTAAAGTACTCGTATATACATGTAGGAGACCATTCGAAATGGACTTAAATAACCGAGCGCAGCTCTCGCCTACCTCGGTGAGTTACTGATTGATTCAAATTGATGAGCTTAGCACCTCGAGGTGCGCATGTAAATGCGGGGCGGTCGCAAATGGATGATCGTAGTAGAGATATCGAGAAACCCATAAACAGAGTTGCGGTTTAGTAGCGGAGCGAGCTGGGGTGTCGGTAATTGAAAACAATGGAGTCGCGCTAGGAAGGGCGTAGGGCTGCGAGATTGCAATCTTGTGTCATTTGTCAGTGTCACCTCGAGCACTGACGCCTACATACGCCTGACCTCTCTGAATTAGCTTCTACACACAAATACCTACTCGCTTGAGATGTTAGTTATTACAAGTCTTTGCGAGATTTTCTTTGATGTCTGAATGAATTTCTACTCCAGCTGTGTTTTGCTCTAAATGATTTTGATTCTATTCGATGATAGGACGTACAAAAATTGTTGGGGTTTCGGTGTTTATGAATTAAGTCCCGTGTGAAAGGCGGAATCCGTTCAGCATCCGAATGGACCACTTGTGGCATTTTTCTAAGAGTTGTCAAAGGTTTTCTCGGAAGAGCAGAAGCGGTATTCGACGTCGCTTCATTACAATAAATCCTACTGCCGACTGCACCACACAGGACGGCTTCGCCAAGAATTTTGTTTTAGCCAAACGCTCACAAATTCACGTCTAATAATCTTTTGTATTATTTTCGTTTTCACGCCTTTTTGCCCATCGAATTCCTTGACGCGAAAATAACTCCTTATCGCGGCATTCTTTAAGTAGCCCAAAAAGAACGCCCTGAACGTTTTTGTATCGACTTAAATAACGTAGTTGTGTTTTTATTTTACCAAAACACGTTTTCTACCTTCAATATTCAGAAGGCCTGTACTTTAAAATAACATTCGTTTATGTCATCTATAAAATCTATAATGCATTATTCATTATTTAGATAGTAAAATAATCAGTACAGTTGTAATCCGGGCTCCGCCCAGCTCTAATTCCATTCAATAGATCTAATTTAAATAATACAATGCAGGAATTGTTCTAAAGACAAATAAAAACTAATGTACAATGAGTATTGTTATTGGTGGCGTCAGAGGCGAGATCGTACGGCAGCCGGATGGTCCTTCGAGCCTGATAACAACGAGCGTGGGCGCGGAATCTCAATGGGTCTTCTTCATTCACAACACTACATTCACATTAAAACCGCTTTACTTTTTTTTTCGACGCCCTAATCTTTCCTCTTATCTCCATATCCTCACTCGCGTCCTCTGTTTCATTCAGTCGCAGGTCGCTCGGGTAACCTGTTTGACTTCTTTTTTCATTGACGGCGTACAAACTTTAGATGACCGCGGCTGAGGTCGAATTTTTATTTCTTTCACATTTTGGTTTTCCGGTCCGAGCGTTTCGTTAATAAATTCCCAGATAATGAGACTGAACGTTTCGTCACCTCATCCCGATTGGTTTGTTTTTTCTTTCTTTTTGGGATTATACGTGTGAACGCTGCGGCGGGCTGCGACACCGATAGAATCGAAACAGCCATCCGATGGACCTCCATTTTTGTTAATTTAAATACCGTTAATGTTATTCTTCTGATAGAATTTCATAAATTTTAAAATTTTACTCTTGGAAAATTGGTTCATAGGCGCTAAAGATAATTTTAATTAATGAATTTATAACAACAACCATATTACAAAACATTAATTCTTGTTTCAGGTAAAGTATGTGAAACCTGGGTCGCTGGACTGCAAACCTTGAGCCCCTAAAGACTGTCGTACCACAGTGGCACAGTGTTTCCGCTCGCCTACTTCTAAGTACAGTTATCGTAGGGAGTAAGTACCTCTAGAATGGCTGACTATAATACAGATGACGATCGTAGTTTGTAAAATGGTTTGATACGTTTATTTGTATATCGCATAATGTACTTTATAAAATTCTAAAATGCACAGTTATTATAATGTGAAATAAATGTACTTAATTTTTCTTTTTAACATGTCGACGGTTGTATTTGAAAACGAAATATTGTAATAAAAAAATCAATATTGCTCAGTATTTTTATAGATTTAAGTGTGTTATGGAGAATGATACCCAAATTATTTATAATAGAATCAAATCAAAAGCGCAATTATGTGTATAATTAACATTTAGTCGGTCTTAGTAAGTTATTGTAAATTTTGATGTGACGTAGTGTGGGACCTTAAGGAAAATTTTATATTTATGTATTACATTTCTTTATCTAAGTTCTTCCATTTTAGTAAGTTTCGTTAAATCGGTTCTGTGTAAGTAATGAATCTGTTCGGTGCCAGAATTACTTTTCATTAGGTTTAAGTAAGATGGATTCTTGACAATGATAAGCTACAGTTTCGTGTTCATTTATTTTGTTGGAAACTAAATGAATATAATATTACTGACCGTCGATTTGGTTATTGTTGTTGTCCTTGTATATAAAATGTTTTGTAGATTTTCTATGTTTAGTTTCAGATGAAGTGTACAAAGTAACAAGTACGGTCTCAGTAAATTCGACGCTGGTCATAAACACGTCGAAGTAAACTTTATAAATATTGTTTAAAAGTATTATTAGAATACAATGTATATAAATATATTTCTAAATAATATTTTTTATTTTTATCGTTCGCAGATTTGAATTGAGTATTTTAAATACTGTCCTTGTCTTTTTTGTTGAATGTTGGAATTTAGTCATGCGGGTAAGTTAAGGACTAAATAAGTAGTTAAATCGCAATTATAATAAACTAAAAACATTGATCATGTCATGTTAATAAGACAATCTCAGCCATTTATTTTGTAAATAATAGAAAATGTGGCAAAACACGATGTTGGAGAGTCTTTTATGGAATTATTGTCATTCTCTGACCATTTTTTGTGTAGAGAGAAGGCCCCATGGCACGATCCGTGGTGTACATTTTTGGTGGTCGTAAATTATTTTGTATAATCTTAAATCAAAGCAATAAAGTTCAATGTTGAATAGATAATCATAACTGAACGAACAGCGGGGCGTCCCGATGAAGACCGTTGACTCCAATAAACCGTCGATGCTCTTAGCCATTATTTAAACCGTTAAAAATATATGTTTGAACAGTCGTATGGAATATTAATTTGTATTATGACAGTTTAGTTGTTTTCTTATAATTTGATGTAATATTTATTTTAACCAGAGTGTCAGAATTTAGTCAATGATGTCTTTCGACGAGATCATTCAAATATAATAGGTGGGATATGTCAGAAAGTTTATGTTGATGATTTGTCGTAGTACATTTTAACTAATTTTATTGTTTTAAGCAATTTGTTCTTATTTTAATCAAATACTGGAAACATCGATGGTATCGATATCTAAAATCTTAAAAAAAAAAACATCGACTGGCTTAGATATATTAGATAATTTATTCATTTTCTAACTATTAAGCAAGATAGTTTAGCCGTATAAGCCGATAATGTTGATTTCTCAAAGATTTTCTTTACATAAGCCATATTTCCCCTTCGGTCAGATAAAATGTTTTTAAAAAGGTTGGAGTCGTCTTCAAGCCATTGTCCTTATTCGAATTTTGTACTAAATTAAGTACACATAGACAAAAAGAAAATAATGTGACCAAATCGAATACATTCGCTTAATATTAATGTTCTATATAGATATTTATAGAATATGTATCTATTTAATTATGAGTAAAATTATGTAACGATTGTAATTAAATCTTTATTTCAAAGAGTCACGTTTTATTTGCTCTCTTTATGCTATTTGGCACTGTTGTCTATATTAAGGAAGGGGTGGTTTAAAAGTATTTTAAAATATCTATATATTTTATAATATATAATAACTTATACTCCATGCTATAACCCGCAAGGATATTGTTGATCGTTTCATCATTAAACATTGTGCTGAGGGATTCAGCTTTATTTACCGAGATTTGGCTAGTGTATAGCTATCGGGATGAAAAAATAACGTTGCCAAAAACGTAATTTAAAAGAAATTGTAAAATTCGTCATCCGAGTTAAGTGCCCCGATAGCTCAGTTGATAGAGCGATGCACGGAATGCGAGTGGTTGTGAGTTCAAATCACACTCTTATTAATATTTTATAGGACTTATTTTAAAATGTAATGCTCTATATGCCAGCATTTTTCACGTGACGAAATGTGAGTATGACACTTATTTACAAATCTTATGAAATGCCTGATTTGTACTGATTAGGTACTATGAACTATTAAATCAGGATGGTTATTATTTTGGAAAAGAGACGGAAAAGCAGGAAATCCTCTAGATCCCATGATGGAAACAATTCTTTAATGACCATGTAAACTGGAATAGTACTGTTTAAAAATGACATTTGACAGAATAATGTGTAGAATATATTAGGTAACTATGCCAAATTTAGACAATGTTTAGCTTGACCCTTGTTTAAATTCTTAAAATCCAAATTATACATTATGGTTGGTAAGTGAAGATAAATGGTATTTAAGATTTGATGGTAGGTTACAAACCATCGAAGGTTATGTTCAAGACTGATGTGATATGATGTTCATGTTTAAGTCAATGAGATGCAGACGTCAATGATAGGAGCACTATTAAATAATTAATTAAATTACGAGCCCAGAGATTGTTATTAAGTATGACAAAATAATATAAGAATTTAGATGGCCTAAATTTATGGATTTCATACTTATCTACCTACACTGGCTATGCTTCCAAAAACGGGCAATGAAAACTGCAGGACTACAAAGGATATCCTGCAGACACGCTTAGCATGGAAGGGTGATCATGACAAGTTGTCTGCTCAGATGCCTGAGAGAATACTCGAGTTCATCAGTCGACTCTTATAACATGCACGGAAGGAGATGCAGCTGATGTAGTGAGGCCCCGGAGAGTAAATAATTTATGAATGCATAATAACAGAATGTTTATATTTATATCTCACATGATTGTTAGATCAAACTACCTTTACTATTACCATTTTGACTGGTATTTTTGATATCTAGTCCCTCCACATATGTATTCTTTTGATAGATTTGATAGATTTTGATAGATAGTCCCTCTATATTTTCTTTGGGCTACCAGTGTGTAGGTAGGTACCTAGTTTTACAACAGCATCGAGGAAATAGTCGCACGCATAATCATATCTGTAGGTATGTGAAACGAAAATAATTTGTTTGATGTAAGTAGGTTAGGTCTATAGAATGGTACTAAAAGTGAGGTGGTTATTGGTAATGATGCAGTAGGTAAGTGGGGAGGTTCATAAAGCTCTAATTCTAGATGAATCAGACATTCTGTTATATACCCGTCCGTCTAGCTATCCATAATTAAATTCTTAGATGAACCTAAACACTCGAAAACAATAAATAAAAAAACGTTTTTTGTGATATATGTACCTACACCCACTGGATTCTTTATGTGTTTCCAAAATGTGGGCGTTGGGAAATGTTTTTTAACCGTCTCCGATTCTTAACTGATACAGTTTTAGCAAAATCTCTGGAACTATCGCGAAGTTTTAACACAGCTTTAACTATTCTGCAACAGGCTTTAAGTAGGTACTCGACCATCAACAGCTACGTTTAATCACTACTAAACCAGCCAATGGGCATTAAAAAGAAATCGACTTAACCAAATAGCTCAAGCTTCGAGATTGTGCAAACAAAAAGGAAAAAAACGTCAATAATGAGAATAAAGTCGGTCCAGGAGGGTTCCTCCCCTTCCTCTCAACCCTTAAACAATGGTTAAGGACTAATAAAAGAACCACTTTTTTGTTCCAAGTACTTAAAAATAGGGGGTTCGTTCGCAGTTTAGTGTTAATTTAGATTAATTAAATAGCGCTGAGATTCTCTATGGGTCTTTAATAATTTAATTAATTAAAAAATATTACAACTCAAGAATAAACTACCTAAGTACCTAATCTTTGATCAAGTTTTTATATCTACTTACCTATCTGATATAATAATTACGTAGTAGATAAGTACCTACTTAGGTACCCATCGTGGTCACCATGGTCAAATCCCCCTATGGCAGTAGCCTTGTGTGACGTCCTGGGGGAAGGCCTACGTCCAGCAGTGGACTGCAATAGACTAATGTGACCTAGGTAGATCTCTGCCAAGAGAAAATTTAATTCTACCTAATTATTATATTATCATACTTCTTAACTACATGATTAAAAAATAAAAGAAAACATCTGAAGGTTTGTGCGTTTATTAATTAGTCTACTTGACACTTTGGATCAGTGATCTGCTGAGGTATACCTACCTATACATAATGAAAGCCTCAATGTAAATAATTACGTACTCATTCCAAACAATTTTATTAATGTGGAACCAATTTCAAATAACAATAAACGAACTAATCAAGCTATACGAATCAATACTAGAGCAAAATCGCTCTTGTGCTTACCAAAAATGCGCAATCTAGACCTTGTTGCCTGCCAATAAGGGTGGTGATAGGCAACAAGTTCGCCTACTTACGTTATTTATATTGTAGATCAAATAAACCAGGTATAGCCTAATAAAACTGTAATAAAATACAGCACAATATGTCAACGAATAATACCTACGGCTCGGATGGACCGAATACTAAACTAAATTAATGGCGAGTAAAACTGTTGGCAATCGAGATGGTTAATTTAATTAACTTAGCAAATATATTATGTTGGTAAAGGATGTCCTATAACATGCAATTTTAATAAAAAAAGGACATTTTTACTATTAGCACGATCTAATGAACGACCTACATATTTGAACACTTACTTACATATTTAAAGTAGATAGGATTATGTAAGAATAGTGACTTAGAACCTTTACTTTTTAAAAACTTAATAAATGATGGCCGATGGCCTTTATGATTTTATGATTTTTTAAATATATTTTATACAGGGTGTAACAGAAAGGGTATGTTAAGCGAAAAGCTATGTAAATAGCCCACTATAGAGATCCTATTTCCAAAAATTCAGACTCAAATTCACATTTTTATTTTTCCAGATAGTATGAAGAATTCCGAAACAACTCTGGAATGTCCATACAATCTTGAAAAATAAAAATGTGATTTCGAGTCTCAAACTTTGGAAATAGGATCTCTATAGTAGGCTATTTACATAGCTTTTCGTTTAACATACCTTTCTGTTACACCCTGTATATTTTTATTTATGACCTAGCATTTTTGATTTCGTTTAGTTTTAATAATTAAAACAAACATTTTCTTTCTGTTAGAGAAAATTATAGTAGGTACCTACTGACGTACTTCTTAATACGAACATCTTAAGTACATATAATAAACATTATCGACGTTATTACAAAACCGTTTCTAAAGATAGCAACTGTTTAAAATGACATTTGACAGCAAAATGTGTGGAATACCTATCCGTGAAATTTAGACAAAGTTTAACTTAAGCAATGTTTAAATTCTTTTGTAATAACACGGTATACCTATCTATCTAAAGTAACTATACCTATATGACCAGCATAAAACGAAAGCTTTGAAAAACTCCTCGAAGAGAAATCCAAGTTTCCACGCTGTTCGAACAGATGGCACTGGGCGGTTCGTTTTCTTTACTACGAGCTATAATTAACTACTTTGTTAAAAAAAATATATATCTTACATGTTTATTTTACTTTGGGTATTATTGCTGACAACCAATTATTTCAAAGTTTGTAGGTGAGGTTGACCTGCACCTGTAGATAAATCCTAATAAAATAGTTGGTACCTACCTACCTACATAAATAAATTTAGGAATAATTTACTCGATTGGCGAACTTGCATCTACTAGGTAATACGAGTGCAAAACAGGCATGTCTTACAAAATTTCTAAATATTTAATCAATTGAATAACTACTAACAACTAATTTCAATAACCGATCTCGAGAGATTTTTTGCACATTTCAAATTTAATCTTCATTTTTTTTCATACAAAATTTCAAATTTGAAAAATCCGAGATTTCGCATAATCTCTAGTATTGAGATTGGCCGTAAATGTATTCATTTACTGAAGTCTCCGAACAAACCAACGTATCTGTATCTACAAACAACTTAAAAATTAAAAACAAATTTGTTACTCTACCTGCTCCACTCAACTCTGAGTGAGCCCTATAACCCTTCGGAGCTAAGTAAGTAGGTACTTAACATGTTGTGGCCACAACAAAATCTTGGTCTCGTGTGTTTAAACCCAAATATTTTATTCACCGATTTTCGCGACGTAACAAACAGCTATGGTTTAGTTAGTGAAATCACTTTATAATTATGTACCTATGTTATAGCAACCGCATTAAGTAGGAAAATTATATGATTAAAGAGACTTTTTCCGGGGGTAAAAACTCATAGTTTTTCTAAGATTGTATCAGTAGAATTTACACAGAAAAAAACGAATACGTCAAACGAAACCTCACATTATGTCAGACCTAGAAGCTTTTCATTTAAACCTGTATCATTAATGTAAAGAACATAGTACATCTAACATTAGATACTATCCGTGTTATTACAAAATCATTTAAAAAAAATTTAAGCTATGTACATACATATATGCCGTACATTTTGCTGTCAAATGTCATATTTAGATCGAGTCTAACTTTAGGCGCTCTTTTGTAATAACACCGTGTATGTTTTTAAAAAGTGTCATTAGCAGCATTAACCTAAAATTTAATACCTACCCCTAGTACAAAACTTACCTACCTACTCATATACTTTGAAACAATTTGAACACTTTAACAAAGTAACATGAAACATTAACATCAAATTACTTTCTAAAAACCTTTCACTCATTATGGTTGTTAAGTACTTTCACACCTGTATGAACTAAACACCTGCCCTGCCTAAGGTCTCGAACCTAATCACCTCAGATTCTGTCGGTGGGCCAAATTTATTCATACCCTCACATTTATCACCGCGGGCCTCTCGGGTAGTTTTTCACATGTATAAGAAAATTGCTGAACCAAAATTCTATCACGGCGAGGGGCCGTTAGAACTCCGTGCAGCTTGCCGAAACTAATAAATCAAATTATTGCGTAATATCGCCTCTATATGCATCACCCGGACCTTCTGTTTTATTTAATACTAAACTGATTTCTGTATGATTTATGGCCCTCAAGGTGAGATAACTTGTACCCACAGATGTTTATCTTTATACGCCAAAACTCTAATAACCACAATTTCCGTATTCACATTAAAATTAGCGGCTAATATTAGAAACACATTTCGCAAACCGATTTCATAAATATTAAACTGTCACAGATTGAACAGAAATGTGACATAAAACTAGAATTTTATTAATGACCACCGTTAGGGTCCGCGGCGGTATTTATTTATTGTGACATAATGTGTTATACGTTGTGTTATTAACAAAAGTGGCCATCGATAAATCTCTATGACTTCGATAAATAGGTTCGGCTGGGCCGATAACAAAGTGGTGGCTACCAGATGCGGCGGCTATCTGGCGTCGATCTCTCGAGATGTGATCGTCCACATTCCACCTTCGTCCCCAGACGTCGGAGATAACTGAAACATTACGCTTAGTAATTTATCTACGGCAATTCGTCTGCACCGGATCTGTATGCGGAGATATGTCACAGACGTGCTTAACTACAAATAATACGGTACGTATACGAGAGATACATTTGAGATTAATTTTCCGTCTGGTCTGGTCGAAATATTTCACTACGTTCATTAAGTATCTATGTCAGAATCTTAAGATACCTGAGGCAGTTTTTAGAATTAAATGATAGTTATTTTCCAGGGTCATGTCGGATTTCCATACCTAGATTCATCTCATTAATATGTGTAGTCAGATCGAAGATTGAAGTTCCGCATACTTTCACGGTTGGGATGCGGAATCGCGGAAATCAATGAGACATTCCTACACGCCCTGTGCCTACTCAATGCTGGCTCGGGAAGTCCTAAATGAGTTTTCACCTGCAGTCGTGATTGTACGAAACGTATAGAAGGATCTCGAAATATTGAACATCTGCATAATTTCACTAGATCCTCATTTGAATCTAAGATTACAATCAAATCGTGAACCATCATGTGATTTACGAAGACAGAACTGTGTACGTACATTTACAAAGGCTACTGACGATCGCTCTCTGTGCAATTCCAATCGTTAGGCGTGTAAACGCATCGAAACCATTCGAGTGTTTTATCACGCACAATAAACAATCGATAACATTACACAGATGATGAGTTACACATAACACAGCCTGATTTAATTTTCGCATTAACGAAAGCGGACAAGACATTACGGTGGAACATAAATCGGACCCCGCCGCGTGAACGCCGATGTGCTGCAGACATGAACGAGTCCTCGTTCCTCACTGCGCCAGGCGTGCTCACACGTTGTACAATGAATTATGGTGTTACTTAGCTGTCAATTTCGCAGTATAAAATTCCTCTCTGTACATGACAGAGGCAGTTGTCATGGAGGCGGAGGGGTCACCTCGTCCCTCGAGGCTAAGCTGACGACGCGGCGCGGAGACACGCACCGCATCGCAGACCTCATAATCCACACCTACTCACACATAAACCCAATCTAATTGATAATAAAAGGCGGAATTCGGAAGCGTGCGGTGACGTCACTCGCCCTATGCCCCTAATTGATCTTTACAGCCCTTCTAATTGAATCCGACTTTACGACGATAAACTGTGCTAAGTAATGTTTAGTGCTAATTGTACGGAGCCTTCTCTCACTGATTTGACCCATGCTGGCGGATGACTCGCGGAAGGATGGCAGAGGTTACCACAAATAGTAAAATTCGGAATTTCTTCGGTTGAATTTATGATGTGACATCTTAAAAATATTTACTTAACTTGCAGGGAATTCGAAGCACATTATTCATGTAAAACCACAAAGGGAGCTATGCATTATCCAACAGCAGGGCGACATTAGAAGAATTTGGTTTTCCCTTTTTTATTTCATCTTAATAACTCGATACAATATTTTCGAAATATCTTATTTTCTAATGAATAAGAATATGTTGGGACTCCTTGAGCATGTACAACATAATGTTATTATAATTTATGTCATACTAAGCAGGTGAAGATATACGAGCGAGTCATTCATTTTATTAAACATGTTTGCTAAGTCGATTTTTTTTAGTTTTTGTCGTCCGGCGCTGGAGCATCTATCACGCAGCGAGTGGTCGCTTTCTTGTACAGATCTTTATTATATACCAATGATTTCCGGACGGCTCTTGGAGAGAGGCTCAGTGCTGTCCATGCCAGCGCAGTCTTCCACCATTCCGAGGAGCCCAGAGAGATGTAGGAATGTCTGACAAACAAAATGCCTGTCAGTGAAGATGTTATTATCAATGATATTGTACAATTGTTGTGGAGACATATTGATGTGTTACTACTCTGTGAACCAGATGTATATTTTGCAAAGATATTACTGAATATGAATGAATGGTGGATAGATTGCATAATGTGAAATACAAATAACCTGAGATCGGTTCTATTAACTTTGACAATGTAATTTCTAAAAGCGTTTAACTTTATATCGTAAAAGGTTTCATGTTGATGTTAAAGTTGACATATCATGCAGATATTATAAGAAAACTGAACATAAGCGTAAAGAAAACTAGCTTATTCGTTTAGACTGGCGCTCAAGTGTCTCCCAACTCTAAATAAGAGACACATTTGTGCAAAACGGGACATAGAAGCCATCCATTACGCTCCGTGTCGTCGCCAGCAGAGGCCACCTCAGGCACTTTGTTTAAGCCTGGTATTCATTATGCAACCAATGTTGGATGTTGAGAGACATGCTCAGCGGCAAATGAAAGGGGAGACAGTGCATTGTCATGCTCTAGTGTTAATGGTAGTTTTTCATTTATTATTTGCAGGTCGTACAAGATATAGTGTTTGTTAGCGAACTGTGTTAAGAAAATGTTAATATTTTTACTTAGTGAGATGATTTAGAAAAGTCGGTTACGTAATTATTTAGGGACATGATATGACATGTACCTATATAAGAGGAGAAAGACATTATATAATACATGGAATACTTATTAAAAAAACGTGACGTAAAACTTATGATAATAGTGACGATGCACCTATGATTATAGTGCACATTTCTAAAATTTATCAAAATGATGCAATATTAATTCCTAATAATCTATAGCGAACACAAACTCAAATTATAATGTTCACCAAAAGCATATCGTAATAAAGCTTGAAAAATTTAAACGTAAACTGCCTATGCTAGCTGGACGAGCAAGGTAAGTACCAACAGGACAATATTATAGACACATAGGGTCAAAAGGATCTGTTTACCCCATCCTTCATTACAAGAGGGACGATTGGGCAAGCTTCAGAGCCCAAAAAGGCATCCCTATTTGAACCAACAACCGCAGTCCCAAGAGTATTACAGATTTTAATTTTCCTTTTGTCTTTCTGGATCACGAAATGTTTTGTGTGCGCTTACCCCAGGAGGGCAGACCGCCCACTGATTCTTCCTTCCTATAGCGTCTACAACAAAAAAGTTATGTAACAAAAATGCACGAACAACAAAAACGCTTACGTCGGGTGACAAGTAGACTTTGTTTATAATATTTTGTTGATTTGTTCCAAGTTGTTTATGACACCTGATGACTAGGCTTTTTATAGATTAGCTTTATTGGAGTGGTAATCGATTTGTAGTGGGTGCGGGTTACGCGGGACACTTTTGGATATAATCATTCAGATCGGAACCTTCAGACTTGTACGCTCTGGTTTGAACCATCCAATATAGGTAGAAAAAACCATGTAATTTTTCTATTCAGATTTTTGTATGTAACTACCTAATAGAATGATGGACTGGCTTCTATTTTTTAAAACTAAATTAAATGAAAGCTTATTTAGGTGCAATTACAAGAGACAACTACAAGAAACTTTTCTTATTTTGTATGTAATTATTTCATCTTTGAATGGATGTGAAATTGGTACAAAATTAGAACGATTATAAATCTTTGAAGGGAGTCGTAGTCATAGGTAATTAATGGTAGAAAATATTAAAAATAAAAAAGATCAAAGCCTACCTCCAAGAAAAATAAGTTGAACAATTTATTATCCACCTATAATATTATATCCACCTATATATCCTAAACCAATTTGAATACATCCACATTATTATTTATGGAAGCTGTGAAATGTCGGGGAACCATGAAACCGCTATCACGATCAGAAGGTCTTCATTAACAGCCACCACCGTATAAAATAGTGTCATTATCGAGATCTCATACTTATGTTAAAATGTTGAATTTATCAAATATACGGTATTTGGATGAAAACATACAAGTTGACAACACATGTAGTTGCTATCTGCGAACGGATCGGCACCCTGCCGCGCCGGCCCGATCTCTGCGCATTACTCACTATGACCTAATGGGTGGGAATAAATCATATGTAAATAAAAAAACACAAAACAAAAGCACACCAGAAACGGACCAATGTTGAATAAAGTGAATAAACAAAATTCATGGAAATGGGGACAAATCTGACAATGGTTGCTGCCTGGTGGTCCGCGGTGTGCTTGCGAATCCGAGCGGCGCGGCGGCGTGGCGACGACCTTCGGCACCGGCAACGGTTAGATAAATCTCTCACGAATTTGTGACGAGTCACTTACAGATACTAGTTTGAATATTACAAGTTCATGAAGCTCAATATTTGATACCAATTCTACAAATTTCTCTTTCTTTATTAATTAAGCTTTTCACCTATTTCATACTGCTCAGTTAATAAGTATTCTCTACCTTAGATATATTCTCACCGGCGGCGGTTAATATGCAGAGTGACGAAGCATTTAACACAGCATCGTTGTAATCTAAATTGGAAAACGCAATATCGTTGGCTAGTTAACTGCACCACACCCTCCCTTAATAACGTCAAATTGTATTGTCAGAGGGCCTATGCAAACACGAGATAAGGGCCCCACTGAATGAAGATATGAATTCGCTAATGCGATTAATCGAAAAGTGCAACAAATTTAAATCTCCCACGCAATGTCCCTCCCGTCACATAAAGGAAGACATAATGCCTTCCCAAATAGGAGCAATTCATAAAGTGAGATCTCTTTTGATATGAAAATGTACCTAATCCATGGCACGCGTCCCGGACCCCGGGAGGTGACCTATGTCTGTTTGTTTATCTTCCAGTTGTTTATTTATTTTAACTTTGGACTTTTCAATACACTGGTCGGTATTTATTAATACTGACCGCGCACGCTGTTATAAATTATAATTTATACCGAGATTAATGAATATAAGTGTGTTATAATCATTAAATATATATATCTGAATAAATGTCTTGAATTACTGGAATGCTTGTACGTATTAAGCTTTATTGATTATCATTTGGTAAGTTTTGGGAACTTACTAGGGTTGTCAGTTTAATGTTGTGCCAACATTACTGATGATACTGTTATTGTACCGTGCTATTTAGAGGTTTAGACTTGATAAGTAAAATTGTCTATGTTTACGACCATGGTAAATAAGAGTCCCCGCAGACTACAGACTTTCTATCGGCCGATAGATTAGTCGAGTTTGGCTGCTAGTGAGCACACTGGGCCAACTAAACAGTTGGGTTAGACGTGAGTGGCGCAGACCAGACAAACAGTGTCGGCCGATTAATTATATTCGGTAGAGAGTTGGTCTAATAAAAGTGAACTTAACACTCCTAATTAATTATCTACGTGTGGAATAATGTACTTATCTACAATTTTGAAGTTAAGTCAAAAAGTTGTTAAAAGTCGAAATTATCCGGGATAAAAACATTTTCTTAGGACAAGAAGTACGAGTAGGCTATGTCCTTTCTCAGGCTTTAGACTAGTACCTGTGTACTAAATTTCATTAAAATCAGTTCAATAGTTTTGGCGTGAAAGCGAGACAGACAGACTGATAGAGTTACTTTTGCATCTACAATATTAGCAAGGATTATTTAATTTTGTTATTAGGAGATTATAGGGAAGGCACATACCTATTCGGCAGCAGAGGACTTCCATGAATGTTAAAAAATGATTATGAAATATATTTTAGGTGCTAACGTATGACAGTGTCCATTTTGTTAAATATTTGTAAAACAAATATGAGCTACCACTGATGATTTAAATATAAAAATGTAATAATGAGACTGATTGCGATCTTTTAATAGTAGGTACACACACTTTCATATTCACCGAAGTTACCTGCGGGCTAAGTAATAGGAACGCTAAATTGAAAAGTTTTATGGACAATATAAAAATACTGTAAAAAGACTGGACTATATAAACTATAGTTTAAAAACCTATAATTAAATGAATATTAAAATTCATTTTTTACAGAGGACCATTCTTACACAGAGTATAATTGAGATCTTTTGTATAAGATTTGCTGAATAAGTATACTTTCATGTTAGGTCCATTGTATTGTATACTGTATTATAGGAAATAAAAAATATTTAAATGGCATGTTTTATCTTTTATTGTTTCGTTTAAGAACAGAATGATTGAACACGGTTGTAAGTTAAGAGTTAATAATTAAAATTATGTTTGAATGTTAAAACTTTGAGTTTAGTGTACACTGTTAAAAATATGAAGTTATTATCTCGGAATGGTATTAAATGAAGCAATTATTGATCTTGTAACCATTTTAACGGAGAATAGTCTGTGGGCAGAGGAACATGTCTGACAAGGTTCATTAAAACTCGTATGATTTGGTTACATGTTTCACAAACTGTTAATATCAGGTATGGAATTCAATGTATGGAAATTAACTTATTACCTGTAAGAGGACGACACGGAAATTGTGAAAAAACCAAAGATCTGCACTCAGAAAGGTAAATTTATAAAATTAATTTAATTGAGTACCTACCTACTTATATGACTTTACTATATACTTAATACTTCTATCTTATATATCATATCACAATTTTACTAATAGTACCAACCTGAAATTTTCTAATCTTAAACAAGGAGTGGTTTAATAAGGAACTATAAATGTCTCTGAGTGCAGCTCTTACTCGTAGTTAAAAGAAAGTAATTAAGGTAGAATTAAAATCATCCTTCTTTAAATGACCGTGATATAAATCTCCGATATAAGTACCTATTGCAATTTGCAAAATAATTATGCAGTTAAGAGTAGGTACTTCATCACTTTCAATATCTAACAATTAGAGTTAGCTTATGGACTGCTGGCCAAGTCAAAGATGTCTACATAAAATTGTAATTTCGAATGAAGTATTGTTGTACCTACGTATCATTCATCTCTGGTGAAAAAATTGGCAACTCTACAATATACCGTAACGTGATCTCATAATGACACATTTGTACAAATTTCGATAGTAAGACGCGAATCGTCATTAAATCCACATAATGAGAGCCGGAGGAACACGGGGCGTTCATGTCGGGCCTGGTAAACATGACGGGGGACCGACTATCGCGCCACAATCAATGATGTATCGAGATGTGTTTCATTAAGCACGCTTTTACAAGATCTATATGCGACTAGAAGTGCTTGGAATGGGGATTAACTTTACTAACTTAATAGTGACTATGACATATACATGATAGAATATAATGATGATGATCTCCGACCGTATTTCGGCCAAGGCGACCAATCTCTACGGAGATTGGCCAGGTACGCAGGAGATATTATACTGTACAAGTGTGTGCGCAAGCACAGATCCACTCTCTATTCCGTTACTCTCATAGTCCGATGGAACTGAAAGCCGGAAAAACGACCGGAGAGAGATCAGGCGCAGGACCAACGGTTTTACGTGCTTTCCGAGGCACGAGCTAAATGACAATTTTGCAACATTAAAATCTGTACATGAAATAAATTCATTTCACTCCCGCTTGGAAGGTGCACGTCTTAACCACTGGGCTATCACCGCTTATGATAGAATATACCATAGCCACAGTAAAAAACCGTCAAGCTTGGGTGATTACAAAATACAGGTTTTATAAACGTCAAAGTTTAAAAAATCATTAACGTTGCGACGTCGAGCTATGTACTATAATATGACAAAGTTTGACCTGCAAGAATACCAGAATAATCTACAAATAAATTGACGAATGATACCAAGTAATAAATATACCGAACCTATTGGCTCACAAGATAAGACTAAGTTTAAGACTATCTCAGTGCATGCACTACACGACTATACAATGGAAAAGAAAGAAGCAGATTATGCAGTTGATACTGGGAGGGAACGTAGAGAAGTATCAAAGTAAAATACGTATGTAGTTTATCACACCAATCAGAGACAATAATAACAAACAATAAACAAACCTAAAAAAAAACAAACAATAAAAATTCCACTCTCTTAAAAGCATTATACAGGGTGTAACAAAAAGGGTATGTTAAGCGAGAAGCTATGTAAATAGCCCACTAAAAGGAACCTATCTACAAAATTTCAGACTCGAAACCACATGTTTAATTTTGCAGCTAGTATGGAGAATTTCTAATCAACATAAAGAATGTTCATACAATTTTGAAAAATAAACATGTGATTTCCAATCTCAAATTTTGGAAATAGGTTCTCTATAATGGTCTATTTACATAGCTTTTCGCTTAACATACCCTTTCTGTTACATCCTGTATACTAATACCGCCAAAATCAAAAACGAAAATAGCTCGGTATTTGATGCCTTCAGACTAAATATGAACCCAAAATGAATCTAAGCTACAAATAATGTAAGGCAGTTGGGAACATTACTAACCCAACACCAATAACAATTCTATTATTTTTTTTTATGTATTACTCTTTATTGCTTTTAACTTATTTGTCATGCAAGGCGTATAAGTAGTTTAATGTGTTTGCTCTACATTATCTCCGGCCACACTGCTGCTGTCACCAAATTTCGTCCGGATTTATTTGGTCTTAGATTTTTTCATATACTTTTATCTTATTCTTCCATTTAATTTTCTTCTATTTCTTACGCGCCATAAGCATTAATTAAAAGTGTCTCATCTAGCGACCTTCGATCCGCGTCAAATCTCATGTGGGTGTCCTTGACTCTGTCAACCATCGATCATAAACAACTCTAGTTCGCTATCAATATCGATACTTACTAAACATGGAACAACATGTGATGTTCATTAATGGTACTTGCATATGGTCATTTGGAAAAATTAATCGCCTTGCCCAATAGCGATTGTTTTGATTGAACGATTAGAACAATGATGATAAAGTAATGGTCATATAACATACCACCCTTCACTCGAGTATGGTCAACTTGCTCTGCGTCATAATCTTGGTATTAATATTATCCAGGGATTATCATACATTCAGTCGTGTTCTTTTTATAATCTAAGATAAAACGTCAGGGATGCAACATGTGTAGGTACTAAAAGCGGAGATAACAAATTACTTAATCGAGATTTAGGCACAAGTTCAGATTAACTGACACCATGTTATAAGAGTCCTGATCTTCTTTTTAATATAATTTACTATTAGTCAAAGAGAAGGTATCCTCTTTAACAACTTGGGTTTATACACTCAAATACAACATACCTACCTGTTATGTTCCACAAACTTACACCAATGGTTGTATTTATTTAGTTGCCGCGAAATTAAATTCCTGTATTTCCGGTTCTGATCGCTCGTGATGATAAGGCTGACTTCGAGATGCACAAAATTTGTTGTCACGGAAAGAAAATCGCCGGTTGAACGTTGAATACTCGTAACTCAATTCTTCACTTCCAATCAACCACATATATGATACGTACACTAGCGGCTGCTCCCGACTTAGTCCACATGTAGATACTTTTTGTAAATAACCATTGTTATGATGAATAAGTTTTAACTGCCGAATTTCATCAAAATCCGTTTAGTTGTTTTTGGACGAAATACAATATCCAACCATCCACCATCACTATCACAAACGAAATAAGATCTTGTAAGAAATATACTTCTAGGACCTTTAAATAAAGCTCTAATTAGTATGCCATTGCAGGTATGGATGTATTTGGATGTTTAAAAAAAAAACAATTGAATGGGTATCATCTAGCTAGACGTAGACATGCTCGTGGGCACAACTTCATAAACATGAACATTCACTTTTAGTTTATAAACATCAGTAGATCGGTTTGCTAATTTAACAACTCTCATACCTTATGATACAACAAGAAAAGCAAAAACTGTATGAACTTCCAAACAGGTTACAAACGTAATGCCAGCGCCACGAAAAAGCATTCAATATGAGGATAACGTAACGAAACGAAAGCGCCTAAGCTCTTTTATACAGCAAAGTGTAAAGCCAGGTAAAATTCCTTTCCCTACAAACGGAGGCGTTGATGCGCTCGCGCATTCGTTCGTTTGTTTTTGTTTTGGTACAATTTGACATTACTTTTATAACTTACATTTTTAAACGTTAATTTATTTGCTGATGAAGTAGATGTTCGTATTTTTCTTTTAAACCTCCATAAAGTTTTGTTTGTCTGTTTTATACAACTAATGGGACATACTTCCGATTTTTAAAATCGAGTATGCAGTCTTAAGAACAAGAGAAGTATATCCCCTATTTACGGATACCTCATTCATCCGTTCTAATGTTGTTTTGGACATTTTTTACTCGCCAGGTATTAAAATTGTCCGAATTTTCGCGGCGGCGGCGGACCATTAACGTGGAAGTTAGATAAGAATGCGCAGCTCTTGTCCAAAAACCCAATTAACTTAAATGGTGATGTATACTAAATGTATCTGGGATAGTCGTTTATCTGAGTTGTTTTTTTGAAAGATTATGCATTTGCTCAATTCGCACATTCCAATATTACGGTTATCTGTCCCGTATACAATTAGGAAATAACATTAGTATAACCTTCATTAGTTTATACTTACATTAACGGTGATTCTAAAATTGGAGTGGTCCAAAAATGACAAATTTTATATTCAGTATCAACTAAGTGGGTACATAATTAAAGTCATAATTTCTCTTTCCCATGTTACAGACAGAGCGAAACATGTTTCGCCATATTTGCAGTGTGACGGTGTGGTAAATGTTTCTGTAAAGCAGGTGCAATATTGACATCTTTGTTGGGCTTTATGTAGTAAGAGATTGCACACCAAAACTGATGCCGTGAAAATCATAAAAAATATCAATGAATGTCAAAATCAAAATATTGAGATTATGAAAAGTAATATCGGATTCGGCATTCAGGTTTTTACATTAATCTTGCAGTTTTAACCACACCATTTCAGCATCACAACCGTGGGTGTTTTTTTTTGTGTTAATGAAAAAACGCTGCATAGATATTTGATTTAGGATCATCCTAAAAAACTGTATTGACTCCTCAAAATAATAGCAGGTTCCTATTCTGATAGATATGTATCAATAAATTTTGTGAAACTCAAAATATATGTGAACGTAAGTTGTAAAATGTAATTGAAGTGAGTTATTTGCGTTTTCCTCAAACAGCAGTGTTCAGACACCCACGGCGCAGGCGCACCGCGATATATCACCCACTGGCCAGTGACCATACATCGCACACCCTCGTTTCATGGAAGAGCATACAAACACGTAAGCAAACATCTTAATGTTTACTAATGAAATTTCAAACATTGATTGATGGCGCTCTCGACGATCTCGTCCTGTATAGATTCGCATTATTCTATTCAAAAGTCTCGCAGCAGGGAAGGCTGCGTTGGTGGCTTCACGGTTCGGCTATTGTCGTGTTCTTCTGCGATTTTTTCCGCCACTTTTTTGGGGTCATTTAAATTTCATGTGTATTTTAGCGATGTCGCAGATGGGTTTCCATTAGGAGTGAATGATTAAGAGCAGCCTCACGTCTGGGGTCGGAGGTCTCGGGGGAGGCTGGGGGCTCAGGCTCCCGAGTGTTGCACTGCTTGCAATTAACTCCTCTGTCTGTTATACTATCTGCGCATTGAGCCCGCATTTGTAAGTGGCGTTGAAGATACGACCATTTAGGAGGATGTTAGGATTGGTAGTTGTGTGCGCTATTATTTTTATTAGTTTTTATTAGTTGTTATGATAATGATACAGGCGTTTACCCTAATAGCCTAACACCCGATATGATTTCGGTTTGGGAAAGCGGAGGTAAATTAAGTTATTGAAGGATGGGACTTTGTTACCCAACACATTTGGATTAAAGTGCAGTATAATCGTACCTATGTATATTAATGATAAGATCTTCAACAACCTGTCTAGCTGTAGTTAGATGCTTAGGTATTACTTTTAAGCCCCGTACTCGTATTCATGTTAAACATTTTGTTTAGCAACAAAAATTAATGTTTACGCTTTTCGGGAGTCAATTCTGCAATATGACGTCACCATGGCATGATCAACTCCGTAACACAAGTTTTGCCCGCAATATGTTGACAGCAACTCGGCAACATGTTTAAATATAAAGTTTACCATGAATACGGGGCTTTAGCTGTTATTTTTGTATGTATGTTCATCTATTTTATTCTAACCATTACAAATAAAAATCAACTGACCTCGTCTCACATGACAACTTCAACATAAAGCAAACCAAATTGAATAAACCAAACAACTTTAGCAGCTGAGAAGTAATATAAAATGTAATCAAAACCGCCGATGGCCGGGTGTCCCAGGTTCGATTCCCGCAACCCCCCACGATCCATTGCTTATTTAATGCAACGATGCACACGTAAACATCTAAATAACTTTTGTGTGACATCTCTCCCCCACCCCTAATTTTACTAAGTAGCCGTATCTTAACAAATGTATTGGGGAGGAAATTCGAGCCAAATGTGTTTAGCCAGATTTGTTTTTAGAGAAATTGGTGTAAAAGCCGGCTCGATGTGCCTTTTTGTAGCTCTGTAAAGATGGTTTTGTGTATGTGTATTTTTAAGCAATTAGAAAGTCGATTTAGAAAACATTTTTTTTTAAAGCTTGAGTGTTTGATATTAATATGCGCAGTGACATAATTCAAAAGGGGATTTGAGGGTATATTTCTTCTTGGCTTCTTAGACTCCAAGTTCAAGGGATCTGGATACGACTAGGACAACTGAAGGCTCACAGTGATCTAAAAATGCCTCATACCTATTTCTCTACTTAGGTACTTTTTAGATTATAGAGTGGTAACCTGACACTGTTCTAACTAAGTATTAGGACTACATATGTCAACAACTAATATTCGTCTTATTATTGTAAATGAAAACAACAAAGATTAGAGAATATTAAGTACGATGCTGTTAATCTATTACCTAAATGCACCAGACAGATATACCTACCTACCATCAGCAAACCTAGCTTACCAACACTCGGAACTGACAAACGACACACAGAATCCTCAACGGGATAGTGTGAAGACTAGAGATTTGAGAATGCTTATCTTCAGCATCCACACATGAGCTCTGGGGATGTGACTTCGCCCTAAGCTGGCACACCCCATGCTCATGCCACTCTCCTGTCACAGATTACGCAAACCGACTGACAGCATTCCAATAAATTCGTTACGAAAATGTGTTAATCTCGCACTTTCACGCTCTGCAACTCCAAATTAGATTAGTTCGATGACAATAGCGACATCTGTACTTGAATGCGAGTCCGTCATATTTTGACAGGTCCGTCTTTACCCTCGTATGCCCACATACACGTGTACTACAGCCGTCCCACGCGGACTTGTCCAACGTACGAACCGTTTTTTTTCCTCACAAAAGTCCTGATTTCACGCGGCGCGAACATTCATCCGATTGTCATGAATTTCGATATCTTGTATTAGCGAGCGCGTGAGGTTATATTGAAAAAATAATACATTTGGGATTTGACGGCTCCCCATGTGCGTTAGGCAGCTTCCTTTTCACTACAACGCTCCTATAAATGAGACGGGATGATAAATTTATTTAATGTATACAAATGTTTGGACATTTTTATTTTGCTGTCGTTTAGATGTAGGTAACATAATTTAGTTCACCATATGTTAAGTCGTTAGAACGACGAGTAGGAAGTGGAAAAAATGGTTTACGACTTGTGAAAGGAACTATGACAAACTGGTCCTTTCCTTGTATAACCTAATTCAATAAACATCTCTCTTGGTGAATGAAAAACATTGACGAATGTTTAGACGAAATTACACGGGGTTTGGGAAAATTATAACAATTAAAATGCGTTATAATGAACGAGAAAGGGGAGTCATGGGAATAAGGTTAAGGGTACGATTGCCCAGCATGACTTATAAATAAGATAAAGGTAAAGGTCTAGGTATTCAAATTAAAGAGTCCAGTCTATATAGATACCTTACTTTGTCAGAATTAATATAGTAATACTTTCGATCGAAGAACGTTAATATTTAAAGTTGAACCAACTAAATAGAATCAATATGATTTTAAATTACTGGTTTCAATAAAACTTCTCCATTAAGAACTTTTAATGCGATTGCACAGCATTATTCAAGGCAGAAACTATGTTTTAAGAAAGTTTAAAAGACTGGTATTATAGTAACTAGGTATCTGGGTATTTATTACCTACCTCTCATTTCATTGTATAGGTACTTAATAATGAAGAATCTTTGTTAAGAACTTGGCTTTTGTTCATTTCATCATCTACAGGATGTAACAAAAAGGGTATGTTAAGCGAAAAGCTATGTAAATAGACCACTATAGGGAACCTATTCACAAAATTTGAGACTCGAAATCATATGTTTATTTTTGAAGATTGTATGAACATTCCTGAGATGTTTAAGAATTCTCCAGCCCCCTGATTACGTAAAAGCAATAGCAAAGCCGAAGCAAAGCGATAGCGGAAATTGTACAATATTCGCCTTGAAATGTCAAAGTTCCTTTTAAACTCATTTTAGGTAATACGAATTTGACAAGCAATCAGCGATTTTTGTTAAATTTTCGCTATCGCTTTGCTTTTGCTAGTAAGGTAATAAGGGGCATGTTTTTTAAGATCTGGTACTTACTATATACTATACTATAGGCGTGAGGTTATGGTATTTTTTTATACCAAAGAAGTCAGATGATAGCCAGTCTCATCACTTACGAGTAGAGGTAGGCATAAAAAGGTGGCTTTTACACAAAAAAGATAATTTTGAAATCCATGAAAATTTATCGTAGTTTGTCGTTGAAGGAACGTTATTAATGATAACAAAATTTTGAAATCATTGTCCCCAAGAAATATTGGTATGACGAT
This sequence comes from Carposina sasakii, assembly GCA_014607495.2. Taxonomy (NCBI): domain Eukaryota; kingdom Metazoa; phylum Arthropoda; class Insecta; order Lepidoptera; family Carposinidae; genus Carposina; species Carposina sasakii. The sequence continues at coordinate 5,892,571 of CP053148.1, forward strand.
GGTGGAGGGCACTTATTGCAAACTTCTAGAAAAGGGTTCCCCTTTTGGTGAATTGTCATCGCAATCAGTGTTCAAAATAATTTGTATTTTTTTCATTAATTAGCAAGTTATGAATATGTACTTACTAAATTACCGAAATTTCGTTAATGATTCAATAAATTTTTTCTAACAAGATTCGTGATAAAGAATACTCTGTCATGTCACACAGACTAGGCACCCGTATGATGAATTTGGTGAGAGAGATATGTCTCACCTTTAAACGTCAAATTCACAGAGCTATTAATAACTAGATAAACTAAGTATATGTACTTTGCATGTCTAGGACTGAATGAATTAGGGCTGATAGTAGTGGTTTACAATCCATTTTTACAAACCAAGTAGAAACACTTGCCTTGTCTAGTTATTACTTAGCTCTGTGGATTTGACGTTTAAAAGTGAGACATCTCGCTCTCACCAAATTCATCATACGGGTGCAGCTAAGTGGAAAGTAATAATAAATTGCAAGGAGTTTCTATCCCATTGAAAGAAAAAAATCTTAAAAAGAATATCAGTCATTTGCGATATGTTACATAGATCGGCAATAGGGCTACTTATTACTTACTTGTTTTTCGTTACATAAATAAATTACTATTGAAATTCGGGATACATCATAAAAAATACCAATCGCACCATCATTTCTGTATTGATCCCTTATTAAAACTTATCTAATAAAAAAATTGTCTTTCCATTATCTTTCAATTCTGGCTTCTAATAGGTTTTCGGTAGGGCAATTATTCACAGGGGGTATATAAAGTAATTATTGCTGGGTAGCCCTTTTTCGCCGTCTTTCCTCCCTCCCAGGCTAATCACCGCGGCCCGGTGTCAATGACGTTTCGCGACTGCTTCTTGGTGCGATGACAGGGTTTTAATATATTTTGCTGTTGTATGTAAATTTCTTTGCAGCTGACGCGCTTTGGCGGATGTGGGCCCGATTCGCCACATCGTTTGTTAGCTGAGATTTGATATTGTATTCGACAGGGCGACGAATTGTATTCGCCATTTTATAATGTTATTCGATTTGTGTTTCGGGGCAGGATTGCCGATTAGATAACTTATAGGTGAGTTTGGAAGTGCAAGTACCTACCCATAAGTATGCTATATCAGTTAAATTTGCTTATTCTGGTTGTATTCATGTCGTGGCCATATTGTAAAATTGATCATTTCATGAAAAGATCGAGCATTTCATGAAGTGGTCGCATTTCATGAAGTGGCCAATTCAATTTGACCAGATCATTAAATCGTCTACATTTCACGATTTTGTCATCCACGTTTGGCCAAATCGTATTAACAGGGTGTCCATAAAATCCGAATGTGGTAAGAGCTTATATAAATAATATATACCGTACACCATATATAAGTATACCATAAGGTATGATGGTATGATTTTTTTTGCTATTATTTATGTGATATTTTCACAATATAATATTTAAAAACATAAAAGACTTTACAAAAGCGATTCGCATCTGGCACATCGCCGGACGCTGCCTGGGCACGCTCGCTCCGCTCGCTCGGCTCGTGCGTCATTTGTCATAGTCTAACCAAACCTAACCTAACCTATCGTAATCTAAGGTTTTTGTTTAACAATATATATAAACCACCATTAAGTCTAATATACATTATACAATATAACACACTATCCGTGAACTTCTTCTGCATAGTCACCCTACTCTCTTTAATTTGTTTTATAACCTAAAAAGAAAAATCCGCCATCTTCACACATAAATAAAACGCGCGCAGCGCCTCTACCGGTGATTCATGTAACTATTTTACGATATGATCAATAATCTTGACCACTTCATGAAATGATCGGGCGTTTAGTTGCCCATATCGAGAAACGATTTTTATCATCGATCTGCTCAAACCATATCATGATGTGGCCAATAGACAGTTGAACTTTTCATGAAATGCGACCATTTCATGAAATGCTCGACCATTTCATGAAATGATCAATTCTACGATATGGCCACGACATTCACATATCGAAATTCATTGCCATGCATGTATCTGCATAAGGATTTCCAAGTAGATAAATTCATATTATGACTAATATTATAAACGCTAAAGTAACTCTGTCTAACTTTAATGCCACAATTACTTAATCGATTTAAATGAAATTTCGTACAAAAGAAGCCTGAGAAAGGATATAAACATGAATTTCGTTTTTTTTTCTGCAATCCACGCGGATGGAGTCGTGAGCGTCCACTAGTACCTACATAGGTACCATAATCACGCTCTTTACCCCAAAAAGTTTGTTTAGAAATAAACAAAATTACATACTTACCTACTTTAACTAGTCAGCTTTATTATAAATCCCTTATTGCCACATACCTCCGCTTTAAGGGCATAAATATAACACATTCTAGTTACCGAATAACAAACGTCAAGAAAGTGATCAGAATAATGAAATCCAAGACGCCGCCAACGCAAAACCAAAACTCCGCAATACAACTGTTATGCAACCGTAAAACAATTACAAACCATAAATTAACATTACTAGATCCACGTTAAAAAATTTCCCGGGATGAAAAGGAGATTTATATTTGTTAAGGAAAAGTTGTACGTCTTCATAAAGCTTGACGTTTCATTCCTGTCTAGGCAAGCGGACAACCCCCCTCGACCCAAGGGCTCCCCAGTTATGCATAAAATTTTGTCTTATTACTTCCAACTTTGCTATTATATTTGACGAGACTAAGTTGCCAAGTTATTTTGTTATTAAAATTTTTGGCCGGATAAATCCCGTCCTGATGTAAATGTGGCTTAAAATTATAAGGCAACTTATTTGATAGGACTAACGCCGCGGATTTGTGTAGAGGAAGCGGCTGTTTGTTCAGCTACTCTTAGGCAGGATAGGCATCACTGAGTGATGGGATAGTAGATCGCTGTTTCTGTACCTCAGTCAGAGACTTTACTTATATTCGAGAAAAAGTATGTAATAGGTATCTACAAATTAATCCACTAATATTGAAAAGATTCAGTCTGCCTGTTAATTTTTACTAGTCGCGATGGATCTGTATATTTATTCGGATCTTAGTGTTTAAAATCATGTAGGTGATGTATCGCTTAATAACTCACATCAGATATCCTCAAACATTCATTATCCAAGTTCACATCATGCTCTACTGTATTCCACGGTTCGTTCAGTCACTGATCAGTGGTTGTTCCTCATCGCATATTATTATCTGGCAGTGAGCGTCACTAGAAACGTTCTAGGTAGACGGCTCCCGTAGTTGAGGAGTTGTAGCGGAATATTTATCGACCGCTTTGTTGAATTTGTAACTTTGGCCAAAAGTGGTGAAGTGAGTGTTAAGTGAATTTGTGTCTCCCCTGTACTCTCCAAATTCTCTCTGTTAAGTGTTGGAGTTAGACAGGACTTTTCAATTTTGCGACATTCTACCTAAGAAAATTAGAAAGTTAGTTTCCAAAGATTTCTAACACCAGAATTTATTAATGTCATCGGAATTGTTGAGAGCGTGTTGCATAAATATTTTATATTTGATTTCAGCGTACTTACTTACATCAATTGCAAAGAGTGTGTCGATTTGGTATTTCAGCACCTATTAAGATATGGAGCCTGAACAAAATAACTAAGATTTTACTCGGTGTTTATTAACTACTTACTTATATTTAAACCAAATAGATAAGTAATATATTTTCGGCATATGAAGTAAAATATCTATACATACAATTTTGCCGAATACTGTGGGTAGAATGAGGCTAACAAGGACATAAACTCAATGCAATATAAACATAAAAACATCAAAAATATTTCCCGAAGACGTTAAATAAATACAAATAATCTGACAGTACTACATCACATCACAACAATGGAAACGTACAAGAATTCCAGAAATGTCTCAAGACATAAATCATCAAAATGAACCAGGTTTAAATGAGTGTTAACTGACGACGGCATGGGAAACAATAAGTGCTTACCTACCACATCTAAATTAAATAAGTACAGTACACCGCACAGCTAAGTACACCCACCCTTTATTTCAACCACCTCTATATCATGGTGCACTTGACACATCTCCCCACTGTTTCCACTGAGAGCATACGTAGTGAGACTAAAAAGAATTGGATTCGCCTCGCCTTAGTTGTTGCGATTCGGTTTCTTAATTATATTAAAATTTACTTTTGTATAACTTAGTTAAACATGATTTATGGGGTGGTATCGATTACTTATTACCTACTTAAAATACGTTTTTAATATGCTGGTGTTTTTCCTATAACCCGATTGTAATACCATAACATTATAAACTTAATTAAACCATCTCTAGTAAATCTATGTTATTGGCATACCCTAAACACGTGTCCCTTCCAATGTCTCACGCAAAATTGTGAAAAGGAAAGTGTAGGAAGAACATCTGCTCGCTGCAAATGAACGAGGAGGCACTGGGACGGCCCATTGGTAGCTCTAAACGGGCCCTAAACCTTAAGCGCTACACCAGCTGTTCAGAACACTAAATTCAACGCTAAAATGCTTTGTTTTAAAATTTGTAATCATTCTCACATTTTATGAGGGTGAACGGTCCGTTTCGGAAAATTTGATACGACTATAAACCCTGTAATTGTGTTAGCATTCCACTTAATTAAAAGTTATGAATTTAAAGGCAGAGCTTTACTACGCCTTGCCGGGACTGGAGCAGTCGTTTAAACGTGATGAATTCCGTATTACTGTTTCTATGGAAGTTTTGGTAGCATTTACTGTTAATGAGCGAATAAAATCACTTTACGACCTTTTTTGTCAGCTCCGTCCGTCTGCTGCCATGCATGCGATACAAGATAATTCTATTCCGAATTCTAGCGTCTAGCATTTAATTAGCGAGCACACAGGAACATATTAAAACGGCAGCTTTACAAAACACAATGCCCGCGTTTTTGCCGACGCAATAAAATTGTATTAGGTTAATAAATAATGGAAAAAAAAATGCGCAGTCAAAACATAACTTCCCACAGCGATTAAGCCGATACCTACGCGTTAAAGGGCGTCTGAAAATGGTGTACAGAGTGAATTATGAAAACAAATACGCATTACGCGTACGAAATCTCGTACAACTAATGACGTTAAAAGCGAGGGGTGTAAGAGTAACAATGTCAGCAGCCATAGTTTAGGTGTATGCTCCGAAACTTGGTGCTGCGGCCATAAATACCGCCGCGGGGGGTCGACCTCGGGCGGAAACAATAACAAATACATATGATGCGTGTTTACATTAGCCCCGTACTTAATTCCTTGTTGCCCCGAACTCGCTTAAGAGGGTTAGACTCCGTGACACGGTGTTAATTAAATAATTACTCTAAATAATAACTCCTTAGCCGAGGTCGAGTGTGTTCCTCTCGGGCTTCGTAGTACTCGAGGTAAGTTAATTCTGGTACTTGCTAAGTCTTGTGTGTCTTGTTCACGTGTAGCGATAAATTGTTTTGTACGGCTTACCTCTTTATTAAACACTTTTATATGAAGGCTGATTTAAATTCTTGTTAAACGAAATAACTTGTTGTAGTAAACTAAATGGATAATTTAATTCCGGCCGCTTGCGCCGGTTCTAAGTCAATTTGCTCTAAGTGCAAGTAAAAATCAAGTGGTAAAGCTAAATTTTAAAGATTTGCCAATAGTACACCAAAATGATAAAGGTACAATATTTTATCACAAATAATATTTTTGTTTCTATCATACTACGAACTCTAAGTACCGAATACCATATAAGCTTGTTAAATTTTTAACATTGACCGCTATAATTAAGTTACATAAAACCACAACGTAATTACAAATCCACTAAACTCCTTTTTAAAACGAGTGTGTTAATTAAACGCTAAATACGCTTATTAAAAAAAGAAATAAGAATACAAATAGAACCTTATCAACACCTTTAAAATAAGTCTTATTACTTACATAGTGATGTAGTACTTACTAATTACAAAAGTAGAGCTGTAAAAAAATTGTTGCACCCCGAACAAAGGTTATCGGAGTGAAAAGGTATTATCATCAAAGAAATATTAATGAGGCCCGTTTGCCCTAAGGATGGTAGGTACTTCTGTTCACGCAAGGCCCTTTTGTCGAGTTGTACTTTGTGTACGCTGGTAGGGTTACATATTGAATTTTTGTGTTCTTTTTGTTTTAACGGTTTCTTTAGGAGTTATTTCAGGGAAAATATAATAATAAAGCTTTGTAGATTTGTGTTGTTCGTCGGCGATGGAGTACCTAAATATTTTCATTTTTTTATTATTTTGTATTGGGATTGCAGAGATTGGGATTAGCCATAACAATGGAAAATTAAAGAGACAACTCATTTAGTTGCTTTTCTTTTGCAGTTGTTTAGAATATAATAAAAATCTGAAACTAAAAAGTGGCATTTTATAGTAACCGCTAACACGTATAATACGCACTTTCAAGATTTGGATATATTCGCATATACTAAGGATACTTTTGGAGTCACTTAATTAAATGTATTTGGTTGAATATATAACCTATAAAGTCTTATCTTGTCTGATAGTTTTTTGTTTTTATTTTATTGTTTATTTTGTTTTACGACAAGAGTGATGCACTGTTTTATACAAGTATGCCGCATAGTGACACACCGACGCATTCGCATGCTCACGCACACGTAGGCACGCACAGAGCGATGTTCTGTTGAACCCCAATTTATTAATTCACTTATAACTAAGTTACGAGTATTAAAGTTACTAATTGCTTATCATAGGATAATCTGTAAATTACTTATTATGGTACAATCTCTTCAAATGTAATATAACTAAGAGAAGTTTTGTGGTTATCTGAATTAATAAATAAATAAATAAAAAGTTTCGATTAACCCAGTATTTAAACGTTTTTTGTCAAATTCTGTTTTATATCACGCAAAAAATATATCGCCGAAAAGTTAAACAAGCGTGTATTTTTACCAAAATTCAAGTAAGGTATTTTTTTACATTTCCCCGATTGCCCCGGGCGAGGCCTGCCCGCAACACGAATGTTTTCTTTTACGAGATATACAATTGTATATTTACAAGCACGTTACAAAAGGACGATAAGGACTTTATTCAATTTGGTCTTTTTGGCTCTGAAAATTGAATCGTGTAAGTTATCAATTTTATTTGTGTTTTTGATCATTATTTTCATAGACTTTGAATTTTTATTCTTTATCTAAATAAAAAAAGCATTCAATATGGGTGCGCCCACCACCGGGCCCTACACCCTCCACTGACCCTCGGATCTGATAACTCACAACTGCGAAAACAGGCACTTGCACTAACTACAATCGCCACGAGAAAGCAGCCCGGTGGTGGGCGCACCCATAGTGAATGTTTGAACTTCCGAATTGTAACGCCTAATACAATTTCATTTATAAAAAAAAAAACATATTTACATAGTTTAATGAGGTTATTTAAAAAAATTACAGTTGTTAAGATTTATCATGTACTAATACACATGATAAATCTTAACAACTTTCTTAATAAATCTTAACAACTAACTTAAAATTCAAAATAACATGTCTCGTACATAATTTCTGAAATGTATGCATGTATAGCTGTTTTCGTAAAAAATATTGAATCCCCGTCGGTCGCCTTCCCGTGGGAATATCGGGAAATCCTTATAGCCATAAATTTTGATAACCCAGTACCTAAGTTAGCAGTAGCTAAACTTTACATTAGAATTGAGAAATGTCTGGAATGTCGCTTTTTTAGGTTTCTATATTTCAAGCCCAAATTATGGAACATTGGACCTTTCATTTTCAAACAAACGCATATCCCGTAGCTTGTCAATTTCCTGAGGACCGAAAAGTTTTTATTTATTTTTCCTTTTTTTATTCACGAGACACAGCTTTCCTGTATCAATAACCCTTCGATTTAAATTACGAAATGACTTTGGAAAATGTACGATTTTATTTTAAAGAATCTTACCGGAAATAAATTTAAATTTATAATATCAAAACCGATTGAGCACACTGTACCTACCTACTCACTACTACTGTATAGGTAAATATATTGTGACTAAAATCATAAGAATATAGTTAAAAATTGGTATCCGTCATTTGATTTAGGTGTCAACTCGTATAGTAGGTAGTTCTTTTTCCGAATTTTATTTAAAGTTAACACTCAATTAAAGTTAATTTTATAATAAATATACAGAGCAAACATGATATCTTCCAGATTTTCTCAAGACCATCACGCACAGTGACATATATAAAATTACTTACGTTAGTAGGTACATAAGTTCCCTCTGATTCTCACTTTATATTAGCAGGCGAGGCGAGGCGAGGCGGGACGGGGCGAGGTGATGTTGCGAACAAAGCCTACCCTCAAAACAAGCACCTACTCTATTGACTTTCTGCAATCTCTTTCTTATCAAGTTATCATAAACATATGAGCCACAACAGAAACTCAACTCTATAACAAGGAACGAAAGCTCGATTCAGCCTCCAAGCAACCGTGAGCATAATTCGTTTCACCACATCAACGATACTTCTTAAATAATAAAAGCTCTTTGTAAAACTTTCCCTCGTGGAGCCTTCTAAAGCTTTTCGGTATCCAGTAATTAATATTCATGGAGTCGCGCCGAGGGGCGGTAATTAATAAACTTATATGATACTTTTGTTTACAGTGTCATAGCAGAAGTGGGGTGTAACGGAACAAGCGAGTGTTGGCGCAAGCGCTCTGGCGACGGAAGCTTTCGTCCTACTTTAAGCAATTATTCTGACATACGAGTAACAATGCCGAAAAGGATATTTGGTGTAAGTCCCAGCGTGGACATTTCTTATATGTATATAAATATAATTAGGTTAGGCTTTAGTTAGTTGACTAGATCAGTCCCCGAATGTGTTGAAATTTACGCAGTCGTAACGGTTTTGTTTTAAATTTAAGATTCCATATTATGTCTGATCTTTTATCATATAACTTATTAACTTTTTTGTATTAAGGTTATCCAAGATATAAGATATCTTTAGGTCGAGCTTAAGTAATCCTTTACTCTAGGTACATATGAATCAATTCTCATTAAAACCTCAAAACGTTAAAGCATAAATTATTATTTCATATCTACAAGACATAAGTATCGTTTAATTTAATTTGAAGGCCCAAGTAATTTGACAAAACTTCGTGTAATAAAATTATCGAGCAATGACCGGCCGATAAGCGAGTGGGTGTCACCGGCGGGAAGTGAACCAACACAGCTCCTCATGTTCATACAAGTAATATGTAGATTATCCGTAAAACCCAACAAAAGGTGCTGAGGATGAATTCACGCCCCGATGGGCCGGTATCGCACACTGCTAAACTAAAGTTAATTAGTAAAACTTAGCTTATTGTTTACTGTATGTAGAGAGTGCATATTAGTCTTAAAGATCATTAACGTCAGAGATCTAGGACAGCCAAGAATATTATATTAATTTCAGAGAAAAATTACGTTAGTTGCAATAATAAAGTCGACAAAAAACGATGACTTTAAATTTCAACAAGCACATTTAAGTGAATAGTAAACTATCCAATAAAGCGGGTAAAGTTCTCCGGCAACAAAATTTACTGCGCAGTATCTTTGTAATGAAACTACTCATCAAAGTATAAATTCTTGCAAAAAGTGGCACCGTCGGTAATTCGAATTGCTTATTCATCAGCGTAACGCAATCCCCTCGTAGCACTTAAGCACTTAGCGCAAACATATCGATTCTCAATGTGACGCGAACGCCCCCGGGACGCGCGTAACAATGTAAAAACGCGACAGACCCGAACACCGCATGATTCACTTTATCCTTCACCCGAAGGTTCAACTTAACAGGAGTTAAACTAGGGTTAGCATCACAGTGAAACCGCCCCCAACTCATAATATTATAACGTGTAAGGAGTAAAAGAGTCAGCGTTATCTCCCACGCGAGCTCGATTCCTGACCACTTTAATGGGAAAAGCATGTTAGAATTAAACTAAACAAAGACGACGCATCAATTAGGGATACGTACCTTTTTTACTTTTTTCGAAAAAAGGCCTTAACTTTTTAAAGCTTGTACGTTGACCGAGCCCAGCTCGAGCCTGTTCGTTATTTTTTACTGACTTATTTGATTAGATCAATCTCAATGACTCTTGTATGGATTTCAATTAAGCCGATAAAAAGATAAGTGGACACAAACATTACCTTTTGTTAGTTAGTTTAAATGACCTTTCGGAAGTGCTTTCCATTAACGGGTCTACCGTTGAAAAAATAATTATAACCGAGCCGGTAGAAGAGATGTTATACATCGAACCTTGTTGAAGCAAAGAACCCATAAACAAAAGCCGAATGCAATGAATATTCAATTTCTCGTTTTGGCAACAACACTGGCCGGTGTTTACCATTAAATTATACAATGCACAGACAGCGGAGTTGCCGATGTAAAATAACATGAGTCGGATCATAAGAAAAAAATAAAGTGCAATAAAGCCGAGACGATAACGGCGTAATTAAGATGAGGTAAGTATAAGGAACGTATTGACGGATCGTAAACTTAAAGGACTCAAAACACAAACTGCAAAGCACGGTTTACGACGGCGTCCGAACCGCTTTTATTGATGTTGTAAAATTCACGATCCATTATTAATTATTACAGACATCATTAATCTACTAATCTATTTAAGGACATCCGATAAGGATCTCATTTAAAGTATTGAATGAAGAGTGTCCGTAGTCGACTCGAGATAGGCTTAAATTAGCTCCAAGCGTCCTATCTTAAGCGACTACACTAGCACACTGCATATATGCTTTAAAGTCATTGAAATGAAGGTTCATTTTTGTCGTATGGACGTTAGTGGTTATGCCGTTTAGTGATAATGGTTTTGGTGCCTGATTTATTACAGGTTGGTGTTTAAACGACAAATGCATCGAAACAGATAGCAGCAACATGTACGACATTGGTGGACCGATGTCGGCCAGGGCATGGCTACATACGGTAACAACTAACTGACGATAACAGCATGATTTCACCAGACATGGACAGATGTACCAATTTTTAAGAAAGCTAAAAATATGACAAATTGTGGAACAAAGTACAAAATGTTCGATAAATAGTTAAGCTTATCTACTATTTTTTTTAAGTTAAAAACTTCTGTCAAGCTTATTCTTGACAGAAGTTTTTTTTAACTGTAAGCGTATTCTTGACGTTTTTGGACTAATAGTTAGCTAAGTAATCGACTACCTACTGATCAAATAATTTGCCCTTATTAGAGAGGATGAGAGAAAGACACATAATATACATGACACTTACCTAAGAATCATGTTATTATGTTAATGCTAGTAGATGGAGTAAACTTAGTACCCGCCCGCAAATTTCCTAAATTGCAATAGCAAAGCCGAAGCAGCGCGATAGCGAAATTTGTACAATATTCGCGTTAAAAGTAAAAATTCCTTTGAAATTCATTTTTGGTAATACAAATTTGACTAAGGAGGCCGGATGAACTTAGTATTATCCAGACAGATTTATTTATTCCAGACACACAAGTTAGGTACGTCGCTGTCGTACGTAGTAAAGTTGCAAAATTCTTCCAACTTATTGATTATTTTGTTAATTATATTTTTCTGGCACGGAATGCAGAGGTCATGGGTTCGATTCCCACCCGGGTGAGGAATTTTTTCCATTTCTTTATTAATAATTTTATAATTATATTTTGGTTTAAGTGGATATTATAGTTACATATATTTGAATAAGTAAATGCTACAATACCTATACTGATAATAATCATCAGAATTCAATAATTGAACAGCATTACAAAAAAATATAAGCTGAACGAGTCCATATTAAAACTTAGATATTTTAGTTTGGAGGACTAATGGTACAATATCCGATGATATAACAATCTCGGGATAAGTGTTACCGTCTGTAGCCGTACGCGCCCAAAGACCGGATGGAGGTTTCTTAAGACATAATCTTTACAACAAAATTGTGATCGGATCTTATACTAACGAAGCAGAGCTATACAGATAAGGGAGTTTATGTATAATATATGTTAGTATATGATATTTTAGATATCTGTAGGAAATACTAATTATATGAGCTGGATAAGTTTTTTAAGAAAATTCTTTGCACTGGTGTATTGAATATAGTACATACAATATATACAATATTGCTATTTTGAATTGTTTTGATGTAGAAACTAGATAATAGGTAAGAAAGTTTCTAAATAGGTACTTACTCTTGGGCCAAACCTTTTAATTTTAATTCCGTCTTGCATAGCCAAGACCATTCACGAATATCCCGAAGGAAAGGCAAGGGGAACTAAGCCCATACAGCCATTGTCTTTAGTAAAATGATTTCTGAATTTATGATGATAATGATGATGAATGGAAACGTCAGGAAAATCCTCAAATCGAGTGTAAAATTTGTAAAAATCCAAATAATTGCAGAAACAACTTACGGACTCTGAAGAGATAGTATTCTGACTAAAGTATTAATCAGCTTACCTACCTGCATATAAAACAATGCACACGCACTAGATTCACATCACAAATATAACTTATCTACCAGAAAACATCACTTTACGGACACATGCAGGCCATTTACAAATAAATTTAGATTTTCACAAGAAAATTACACCGTCACCTTTCTCCAGCTGAATCGACGTTTTAACTGATTCTCCTTTTGACATCATAGTCTAGTGACAGATTTTATAAGTAGTTACCTAACATCCTACCAATAGAAATATGTTAATCTAACATATTCTACAATTGACAGACTCTTCTTATACCTCTTTATCTTCTATTTTAACAGATTCTACATACATACCTACATAAAATAAAAACATACAATTTATATTTCGTCCTTACAAACAACAAGTTTAAAACTGAAAACAATACGTTATATTCCCGAAACAAACTACACAAATATAAATGTACTGTACATACATCTATACTTTATTAATCCAAGAGTTTCGTAACTGCATTTAGGTTCACTGTTAAGGGGAGGAGGGGCCGCCGCATAGTTTTGTTCACAAGCGAGAGTTCGCCCAAAGCATATGGCTTAAGGCTCAGCACTCACTAATTGGATTTTTCGAGAGCACTTGAATATGTTCTGGCATAGGCTAACCATTGTTTGCATGCAAGGAGATTTCCAGAATTATGTACCTATTGTAACCCTAGTGCTTTGCAACAAGCCCAAATCATTTTGAACGACTGTTTGTCTATAATGCGTTTTTGTGATTATAAATAATATTAACGATTTTTTGGAGGTTGATAGACGTGTCAGATCTAATAAAAGCTGTGCTGGAGATCGAGATCTAATTCGCATCTCATAGACCTAATTTTGTTTAGATTTTCATGAAAAAATTTGGAATGAAGTAAACTGCAGATGGATCTCGAAATTTGTTTACCAGAAAAGGCTTGTTCTCGTAAATGTAATAAAAATGTAAGGATATGCATGATAAATATTTTTGAAATACGAGTATGTCTTGCAAAACTTTGTTAAATTTGGAAATGGGAGCACTGATTTCGCTGATTTACTGTCTGTTTTTTCAGGTTTAGGGGTTAAGATTTTAGTTTATACAGATAAAGTACAAGTAGTTAACTAATTCGCGGATAAAAGGCTTTATTTTGTAAGGACTGAAGCCCTTGCCCTTAACCCAGCATCTGCAGGTTGCTGAGAGCAATTTGCAAGGTTTCCGCGTCGTTGTTCACCAAGTTTTATTAAATGCTCGCCAGTTTCAGCAAATGCAAATGGTTTGCTCATATTTATAAATACCACTATAGTCATAGAGAATTCCTCTATGCTATAGTGGAGGGCAAAGTTGAGCAGTTTTATAGTGGTGGGCAAAGTTGGGCAATGCAACCGTCACTGCGGACGTATAATAGGTAGTTAGCTGCATAGCTTGAATGTCTCTATTCTCTCCCATTGGATTATAAAAGGACTTAGTTGGCGAAATTAGTAAACTAGATTTACTGCCATACCGTACTCAGAAAGGCTAATTAAATTCCTATTAAATAACAATCACATTACTTACTGTTCTGAGAGGTCACTTTGTAAGTAATCATTAAAAACTTCTCAGAGATGAGAGTGGCGGTAAGACTGATAAAAACAGTTTAAGTTAAGAAAATAAAATAATTCATACACACAATCAAGGCTATGTTCCCTAAACGGCGTAGCCAGAACTGCAGGTTCCTGCAGGTTCACAAAGGAGATTCTTCAGCTACACCAAGCAAAAGGGGTCACATATAAAAGTAACAAGTTAGCGTAGTCCATCACCTGACAGAATGCCTTACGACATGTAGAAAAGAAAATACTTAACAGGGGATAACGCTACAAAAACGTAACATCAAATACTTGGATATAATATGATACAAGTACTAATCCATATTCTGTAGGATGGCAACACTGTGAAACCGATAGTTTCCGCTCGACGGAGCAGCAACGTTGTTTCTAAGCAATGCAAAACTTACTTCCGAGTGTAAAAGACCGGTTTTGGGTTGGCATAAGCGAGTGGCGCCACATGTGAGTCGAGATATTCTGAACGTGAAATTTTCAGGTTCACCTTCGCATGGAAGTTTCCGGCAAGTGGATTAAGGAGCGTTTTTGTCACTGCTACATACGTAATGCTTGTTGTCTAAATAATCAGATGGACATCGTTGAGTATCTTAAGACAAAATTGAAAAAAAAATTGGTCAGAAGTGGCACCATGTGGTTCTATCGGCCCTTGGTGCTCTGCCTACCCCGTAAGGGATAAAGGCGTGATTATATGTATGTATGTATGTATCTTAGGACCATTGCGTCTAGACATACTTAGGATATCGGCATAGTAAAAGTACACTTATTAAGTTAAGTATCTTTATATAGCAAAGAGACAACTATCTCCTGACGTATTATTACTTATACAGGATGTGTTTTGTTGCCACCCTTAACGAAGGGTACGTACCTTCTCAATAGATCAAATAAAGTAAGTTAATGCCAAAAAAAATGCTGGGAAACGATGTAATTTTTTAAAATTAAATTACATGATTGAGGCGAATTTATAGTATCCAGTGTTTATGCTAGTTTTTCATAGACAAAAATCTTGCTACGCGCGACTATGTGCATTTATGCAGAAAAAATCAGTCTACTTACTCAACTTTGGACCCTAATATCTTGGGAACCAGACACTTCCCAGGTCCGCTTCCATGGAAAAAAATGATCGTGATGATGAGGAAATTCCGTAGTTTTCGGGAACGTTGGCGACCAAAAAACACCCCGTATAATAGTGAAAGGGTTTGAACAAACTGCAGGTTTTATAGTTAAGGAAAATGCTGGAGGATAGTCAAAATATCGCATTAGAATTATTTTTGTGAGAGTTATGAAATAAACATTCTCTACTTTCTATATTCATGAAAATTTAGATGACTATCAATTTAATATAAACTTTTTACATTACTATGATTATCACGGTAGAATAAGTAGATGAATTAGAGCGATGGACCTACAGTAGTGGCCAAGGGACGCAATGAGACCAAGAGGCCGGTAACCTATATGATGGTCAGATGATATTATTCCACGTTCATTGGTTATTCTGATATGAGGTTTTATATGCGACTCCGCGTCTACATAGGTGTAATCACGTCACTGAGCGCAGTCTAAAACTCTTGCTTTTGAAAACCGGCGAGATTAATTTGCAAAAATGTCTTACGCAAAGATATGTTTGCCAAGTCTAGATCGTAATCAGCAGACAAAGGTAGGTATTCCCCACCGAGGTGCTCCCGTCCGTGATACTGAGATTGCAGCAATTTTCTACATCGCACTCATACAAATTCAAAGCAAAGGCGAACTTTGGAGCCGAGGTACAAAAGTTTTGAAGCTTTTATATGCTCTACAAGTGAACTCAACTTACAGAAATCGCTAGTTTTTAGAATATATCTTTCGTCCAAACTACATACTATGTATAACTTAAGAATATACTATCCATTATTGGGGGAGGCCTATGTTCAGCATCAGCAGCAGCAGCAACCTACTGATGATGATGATGATCTATTACCGATCCATTATTTTTTATTAGAGTTTGACATTAGTTCATATAATTAGTTTAGAGATCAGATAATCTCAAATTATTTGTCGAAACTTAACTAGAGGACGCTCGTGACTGCGTCCGCGTGGACCGCAGAAAAAATGACGAAATTATTCGGGATAACAATATTATCCCGTGATAAAAAGTATCCTATGTCCGCCTCCTAGTTGTAAACCATATCGGAACAGCCGTTCTTGAGTTATAAATAGTGTAACTAACACGACATTCTTATATACATATATATAAGTAACATATTCACACACACACACATTCACACACTTCACAACACATTGACCTAATCCCACACTAAGATCCCTAAGGTCTTGTGTCGTGGGTACTAGGCAACGGTATATAAATACATAGATAAGTATATAAACATCCATTACTCGGAAACAAACATCGATATTCATCACATCAATGTTTGCACCTACCGGGATTCGAACCCAGGACCTATGGCGTCGCAGGCAGGGCCACTACCAACTACACCAATCGGCCGTCATAATTATATATACCTATATAGGTATAATCTATCTTATATCTTATAAATACTCACTCAGAACTTCACTAAATTTACTTCTTACTCGAGAAGTCTTACGTTATCACTTCATAATTGTTCAACTTCTGTGCTAATACGAGTCTGCTTTCTCTAGAATTCATCAGGTGCATCTCCTGCCGTGCATTTAGTAAGAGTCAGCTAAGGAACTTACTGGCGCCTTTTCAGGCGATGAGCTAGCATTTGGCAGTAGCCTTGTGGCGTGCCCTGGGGGAGGCCTTCGTCCAGCAGTGGACTGCAATATCGCAATGCATACGTGGCATTATCAGTCGTTTATACTTAGGTATGTATTTATGTAATTTTCAACTACGCCCGTGATTAAAATTCAAAGAGCTCTTGAACTTAAATCTATATCACTATATTATTCAATGTGGTCCATTCTGACCGCCACACTTAAACATAAATTTAAACTTTGTTGTACCTGTCCCTTTCTATCTCAGCCAGTTGCATTAGCAATGGAGTGGGACAGACACAACAAATTTTAAGTTAATACCAATATCACCACTTGAGTCATATTGAGATGGCTATGAAACATCCAATCGGTATTTATCACTTAATATATCCGACAAATGTAATCTAACACACTCTAACCTTACTTCCTTACAAGCTACACAAACAAACAATCGGTACCGACTCGCAGCAGTTTTAAGTCGCGATTAACTTAGGGTTTGTACTCTGCCCGTCGCGGCTCTGAAACTTTGGACTTACGGCGTGTTCCGCTAAACTGCAATATCCCCCCCTGCCACCCCCACGCCCCCTAGCCTGGAAAGAAGAGAAACTTTCAATGAGGTTTCGTTGGGATTGGATATTCTTAAATGCGGCGCCAGGATTATGTTCTCTGATTATTAAATTGTCTGTTTGTTTTATTCCTTCGTTTTACACATTAATTTTTAAAAAAATCTTTCTTCTTTGCTATTTTTCATATTGGATTCCGATACTCGTAGTTCATTATACAAACTTCACGATTTAACCTTATTATAAACATATAAATATACTTACTTTATAAAAACTAGCTCTAGCAAAATTGGTTTTCCACAAATAACATTTGACGGTGGTTGTTCTGATCTTACAAATTAAGAAGTACGAGTAAGTGATATAACTTTCGATATTGCAAATAAAATTAAAACGATAAAATTAAAAAGCAATCACCTATTATAGGTGGGTACTCTTTTATACATAGGATATTCAAATATACCAAATGAACGTAAACAGAATTATTCCAGTGCAATTTAAAACCCCCGTCCTGGGGTAAAATTGGTGGATGATTATACAATCATATTGTTAACAACCGCACGATTTATGCTGGCAGAGACCGTATATCAACTTGCAGGAATTAGTCGGTACATACTGGCGTCGAAATTGGCCATTTCTATCCTGCAACAAGCTACGATGCTCTTCAATTATTTAATTTATGCGTATGACAGCTTTTTACATATTACCGGCATCGGGAGGGTGTATGTTCACACTATGATATAATAATCTAAGTAAACCTTTAAAGTTTGTGGAAATGTGAATATTTTTTTAGATGTGTGTAATGTTGTTATACGCAAAAACTACCGATCTGATATGGTTAGTGCGAGTTTTAACTTCGAACTTGATCGAGTTAATGTAAACTATTCGACCAATCACTTAATATTACCTACCTTTGACTTTACTACATTACGTTATGATGCCCTAATATGATGGACTGGCCGAGTTCGAATTGGAAACTCACAGTAAGCCCTCAGAATAGCTGTATAATTTTACCTATAGGTACGATCACCCAGAGAAAGATGTGGCCATAAGATAGTTCGGAGATAAAAATAGATGCAAAGACCTACCACCACGGGTTGTTTTAGGAAGTGACACCTAATACATTTTTATAAAAGGCTTTCTTTAATACGAGTATTAGGTGCATTAATAAAAAAGGATACAAAAGTGACATCAAAAAACTTACTCCTCATATAATTAAAATTGTCTGAAGAATAAAGTTTCTTATCTACAATTTATTTGGCAACTGCCGCTAGTAAAATGCATTGGTGTAAATTCAAATTTATTTAGTAGTCCGGCGCAACAATTTAATAGGTGTTGCGAAGTATTTATTAGGGGTTAATATTCTACAGTGTTAATAACAGGGCACAGTGCTGCCTTGTATCTTTGTATAGAGAAATAAAGTAGAATTACAGGTGTACTTGCTAAAATACGAAGTACTGTAATTATGTAAGGAATACGAATGAGATAACGTGCAGTAGTGGTAAAAGTAGGAACTAGTCGAATGTATAGGTAGCACTGGCGGCTCGTCCTAAGGAGCGCTGGTGCAGTGCACTCCCACCCACGAAGATTACATAGGCAATCTATATTTCTCTATAATTATCTTTCAATTCTACTATGTTTATACAATAGTGTCTACGCGTTCGTCTCAAGTAAGTTGTAATCTTATGTATCAAGAGGAGCGCTAGCGATCGCGCTCCAATGAAACGAAATTTGGTACGATTCCTAGTACTGTATTTAATGAGTGCGAAAGAGACATACCGACATAGGCCGGCGCGTGAAACAGAAGATTTCGTATGAATGATTAAATTAGCCTTATCTGGAGCGCCGCTCACATTAATTCGCGTATGCGGCCACTAGATGTCGCTAAGTCCGAGTTAGAACGCGATATGGTTGTCTTTAATGTGTTTTTAGGTCATCTGAATTTCAATATAAGCGACGTTGCACAGTGAACTCCCATCTGAAAATACCAGGAGCCGCCAGTGATAGGTAGGCATATTATTTAAAGCTATAGACCACACAGGTTTGACCAATGTTACGCTTACCGTTTAATTCATGATTGGTATAGTAGGTGTGACAGAGTACAGTGGCGTAGTGTAGCGAGTAGACATGGGTCGTACTTGACGATTTGCATATCAGGGCTTCAAAGTACGTCCATCAATTCGTACCAGGGCTAAAAACCAGGTTTCCAGATACTTTGAAGTATTTTTTAACTACGTAGGAAATTGATCCTTATCGTGACTGTAATAAGTAACATTATTGTACTGCGAAATGCGATTGGACAGCGAAATACTTTAAATACCTACTTCATTCTCTTGTGTACCATACTTGTTGTTGGAAGTTTTAATTGCAGTATGTATGTATGTACCAAAAAAGAGTTTCACAGTGCACAGCACGTCCACGAGACTTGACTCCTGCACACTTTTGGAGGTCTAAACAGGGTACAGCTCCTGCGTCGTCAGCAGAAGCGGGCACAGCACATCTATTAGACTGCCCACTTTTGCACACTTTTGGAGGTCCAAACCGGGTACAGCTCCTGCGACGTTAGCAGAAGCGGGGATAGCACATCCTTAAGACTGCCCACTTTTGCACACTTTTGAAGGTTCAAAACGGGTACAGCTCCGGCGCCGTCAGCAGAAGTGAGCACAGCACATCCATTAGACTGCCCACTTTCGCACACTTTTGGAGGTCCAATTCGGGTACAGCTCCGGCGATGTCAGCAGCAGCGGGCACAGTATTTCCATTAGACTGCCTACTTTTGCACACTTTTGAAACTCCAGCGCTGCAGCTTTGGCGCTGTCAGCAGGAGCTTGCTCACGTATAGTCGTGCTTCATATTTCGAGTCCGCTGTACAAAGTATGTACTTACTGTAAACAAACAACTTGTACCAAATGTTGTTAATAAGGTTTTTATAGAAATATTATCCTAATTTTCTTAGACATAAAGAACATAATCGTGCTACAAAATAAATACCTTCATTGAATAAATACCTTCAATTAATACCTTCAAGTATTCCACGGGTTGCTGGGCGCCGATGCCTAGGTACTAAAGTATTTCAGGGAAAAATTGTCCTTATTTCAATAAGGCTGCGTGTTTTAATCTCGCTAGCAAAAAAAAGCGGGTGGGGCTGTGTCGGGGCACACGGCCGTTGGTTTTAACGTGAAACGTCTATGTTAGCGAATCGCTTTTAAAGTAAAAGATTGAAATGAAAACAAGATGGACGCTGTTTTAAGTATTTTAATAAAAAAAGAACAGGTACGTAATAGAAACATAAAAGACATAGCAAATGTTTATATATTTATTGTCACTTTCTGGTTATTTTAAATAGCAGCCGCCCACGACTTCGTCCGCGTGAGGGGGCGTTGTACCCGTGCGAAGCCGGGCAGGTTGTTGTATAGACTGTAGCCTTCCTTGGTAAATGGGCTATCTAACACTGAAAGAATTTTTCAAATCAGACCAGTAGTTCCTGAGATTAGCGCGTTCAAACAAACAAACAAACAAACTCTTCAGCTTTATAATATTAGTATAGATATAAATACTGTCCAAATTACACTTATTTTTGTATAAATCAATCGGTTCAAATAAACTTGACAAACACACGAAAGAATCACCACGCTATAAAGTCGGAGTCACGAGTTACACTGAATAGAAACAAGCGTGAGCGCCGGTTTCGCACAGTTATCGCAGTATCCCTCCCCGCCCCCCCGCTTGACCCCGACACGAACTCAATGTCATAACAGCGAGCTGACTATATAAGTGAAATATTAACACCACATTTTTGTTTCTAAGACCAATAGTTTTTTAATTATTAAGGTACGATGATATAGACCTTTTCGTCACGGTCCAGTTTTTAAACCTGGTACCCGTATGTGTCGGCGCGATTTTAAAGACGTTTCACGTCAAAAAACTTTTTTACTTTGAAAGTATTTTCTTTCAGATAGCGCGATTATACACCTTAATGGATATAGCCTAAGGTTTAATTTTGAATTCAAACTATCGCCACGATACTTGCAACGTAAATACTTTCAAAGTCTTCCACGTATTTCGGTCAGTACCTGGTTGCAGGGTGCCCCGCCGATGCCTAATAAAGTATTTCATAGAAAAATAGTCCTTATTTAAATAAGGCTGCGTGTTATAATCCCGCTGGCAAAAAAAATACTTATTTACTTTGAAAGTATTTTCTTTCACATAGCGCGATTATACACCTTAATAGATATAGCCTAAGGTTTCATTTTGGATTTATATTATCACTACGATACTTGCAAGGCAAATACCTTCAAATTCTTTCGCGTATTTCGGCCCGTAGGTACCTAGTTTACGTACTTCCAAGTAAAAACCTGGTTTTAAAACCAGGTCGCGTAAATACGCACCATCCAGCGAGGAGGACTTTAATTAGTAGTGGGTGCAGGACGCTGTAGACATAGATATTATATATTATCATAGAATATATACAGGATGTAACAGAAGGGGTATGTTAAGCGAAAAGCTATATAAATTGCCCACTATAGAGAACCTATTTCCAAAATTTGAGACTCGAAATCACATTTTTATTTTTCAAGATTGTATGAAAATTCCTGATATATTTAAAAATTCTCCATACTATCGGGAAAAATAAACATGTGATTTCGGATCTCAAATTTTGTGGATAGGTTCTCTACAGTGGGCTATTTACATAGCTTTTCGCTTAACATACCCTTTTTGTTACACCCTGTATATTATTATAGATATTATAGAATTATAGATAGATAGGCATATACATAGTTTCCAATCATTCTTAAAATAAAAAAACATTTTCTCTAGTAGGTAGGTACAATGTTAGCAGCTTACACTATGTTATTATTACAAAAGAGTTTAAGCATTGTTACTAAACATTGCCTAATTTTGACATAGTATACCTATGTATGTACCTATGGAAAGACCTACGGAAAGTGTTCGCTTTGAATGTTCTGTACAGGGTGTAACAAAAAGGGTATGTTAAGCGAAAAGCTATGTAAATAGCCCACTAAAAGGAACCTACCCACAAAATTTCAGACTCGAAATCACATTATTATTTTTCCAAATAGTATGGAGAATTCCTAAACAACTCAGGAATGTTCATACAATCTTGAAAAATAAACATGAGATTTCGAGTTTCAAATTTTGGAAATAGGGTCTTCATAGTGGGCTATTTACATAGCTTTTCGCTTAACATACCCTTTTTGTTACACCCTGTATAATTTTTAACTAAAATAAAGATTATTAAAATGGCATAAACCTAAATAAAGAGATACAACTACCAAAAATAGTAAAAATTGAGACATTTTAAAGCATAAAGTAAACTAAATATAAATAATTTCTAGTGTAAGCTCTTATTCCAATACATTATGCAGATATAAACACGCACATCACGATATCCCATTCAATAATATAATTTAGTAGATACTTACTTCAAAATCACTATCGTAATGAACGATCCGATCTAAAGGAAAAAATGTGTCATCGTTTACGAACGTGCCTATAAATTAATTAACCTCAACTATAAATATGATAGCAGTGACTATAAAAAGTGTCAGTCAGTCTGTCACTATAATTTCGAGCACAGATTGTGTGCCTCGAAGGGCACGAACCCTTTTTCTCGATTTTCATTCGTCACACACTCGCCGGCAAATGGATGTTTAATTTTTAAAATTGGATTTTTATTGCTCTTTGAAACGGAATGAAAAGTGACAACTGTAGTCCTAACCGAGGGTAGCGGATTTAGGAATTGCATCTCGTTAATGTAGTATCAAGTGCATTTAATGAGAACGGTGATGACGCAGCACATTATTAAAAATATACATTTATAAGTGTGACTAAAATGATAAAGATAAGGCAGGAAAAATTGCAGGCAATAGGCGAAATTCTGTGAATTTATCTTTCGTGATCGTTGGTTTATGATGGGTTATCGTTATTACATATTACAAATAAATTTAAATAAACTTCTATATTCGTTTTCTCAACTTTTACTTGTTTACTTTCACCATCTTCTCGATATGGTGAGGCTACACTCGACTTGAGATCTCTTTCAGCTGAATCGAAGAGAAGGCTAACATAGATTTTTACAAAGAGGCCTAAACATACTATAGCAGAACAAAAAACGCGTAGGCATGAGGCTAATACTCGTTCAGCATGTATAGGTATTGACAAAATATTTTGTTTTCTTTGATTTTTCTTAAGTATCTAATACTCGTATAGGTAATAAAGAGACAAACCAGCGAAATAATCAAATTAATCTTAATAAACGAGGTATGCAATAAAATATACCTATCATATTCCACTATAAAGGTTATAATCAGGTAAGATAAATAGAAAGATTTTATGACTAGTACTTATATGCGAACAAATTGTTTACCATTTCCATCGCAAACCCCTAAAATGGCAATAATCAAGGGCAAATAAAACCGGTTTTATTTCTTTCTTTTTCCAGAAATACAGGGTTGGTAATACAATAAATGTGAGTCCAGGCAAAATGAACGAATGATACATTTTGTCTAAGTATAATGATAATTGGAAATGTGACAAAAAATATTTTGTCAAATCATAGATTTTATTTATTGTCGGTAGAAAGAAAGTATGACACGCGAATTTTGATGTTATTTTTTAACAATAAATTATTACTTACTTCAATCACAACAATATATATGCAAATAGAAAAATCCGCCAATATCTACCTACACAAGAAAACCGGTAAAGAAACTTGACACAGTTTTATGTTTATTTTGGATTACAGGGTTCCTTCTGTAGTTAATATTTGGAGCCATCATAAAATTTATGACAATTATAATCTTGTAGCTAAGTATGGTAATATAAAAATTTGCTTCTACAATCACTAACTATGTATGTGCTGGTTTGCATTATGTAAATATGTTGAAAATCGTAGCGTGAGCAGGCTTTAACAACGGGGTAAAGATCTTATTAGGTTTTTGTTATGCTCTCACTTCTTCGTTAGTTCGGTATCGAGTGTCTTTTTTTTTCAAATTCAAAATCATTTATTCGACATGAAAGCATTAACACTTGTTTGTCGATTGTCTAAATGTATGTTACTTTCTATGTTCGCACCCCAAAAATGAAACCGCTACCAAACAAAAAAGTAGGTGAATTTAAGGCCATTTACTTTACTATTTACCTATACTCGATGAAATTGGAAGGGGTATATTAGCGAAATGTTATGAAAATTGCCCACGTATGCCACCTATGCTTATTTTTCCAGATAGTATGGAAAATTCCTAAACAACTCGAGATTCATACAATCTTGAAAAATAAACATGTGATTTGAGTCTCAAATTAGATAAATAGTACCTTCGTAGCATTTCGTTAAACATACCCTTTCTGTTACCCTGAATTGGCAGATACTCAAATCCCTATACTAAAATCCCTCAACTGATCCTAATATTTCTAGCTTTCTAGCCAAATTCCTGGCCGCATAGGCCATCCAATATTCTCACAAGGAAACAAACGATCTGTAATTTACGAGTTGAATCTAAAAATATGTCTTCCGAATGGCGGCCGGGCCTCGGTCACAGATGGTTACACAATAATACGGACCCCTTCCGACCGACCCCCTATTTTATAAAGTTTGAATAAGATTTTAAAAAGTCGATGGAGAAAATGGGGTTCTAAGGGAAAACTTTTGATAGACTCGGTAATATGGATTAAACGATTGTTTTCGCGTTCTGTTCGGAATTGGCAGACATCGTTACTTGAATTAAAAAAACGATAATTAAAATCTTTTCATTTCGGCGCGCGGGAAACTTTAGAGCTGCTTGAGAGGTCTTTGAGAGTCTGTAATCTAGTGGTTTTAGCTTTTAATGTCATGACCTATTTTTATCCTAGGAGTACCGAATCAGAAATTCTAGGCTATGATAAATTTTTGTACCTAAGTTAATATCTTAAATTTACGTATGTAGTTAAATTGGCTTCTAAATCTCAGTTGAGTCGGTATAATTATATTACCAAGGTACCAACCTAAAATTTGTACTTACAAAGACGGTTTGATCCATGAAATGACATAAAACTTCCACCTTACCACAAACCAAACTGGCAAATTTTCGTAACATAGGCCCATATGTGCCAGCTAATAACTGTAACGCGTCGTCACGCTACCCTATGTTACAGTCTAATACTGACCATAGGGCAGTTCATAAAATTTTATTTCCCACTTTTCGGCAAGCGTATTTCCCTCGGCAGGACTCTGGACGTGACTTCACGTCTTGTTGGGACGTGTCGCTTCTAGTCCTCCCCTCGTCTCTTCACTTGCACACTATCAGTACGATTTTATTCAAGATTCACGTAGATCTTCGATCGTTTAGAGACGGCATTAGGAGAGATGATTCTTGATACAGCATTTTGAAATATTCCTTTTATTAAATAGAAGCGAAGTAAGTAAGGACCTTTGCAGTAGGTAGATTTATATGAGACTTTACAAATTAGCTATACTAACTTAAATTCATTGATAGGATTACGATTGTGTAAGGTCGGTTCAAATCTGACGGAAAATCCATCGCGTATTTGTCGGTTGCGTAACGTCAATACAGGCAAATATATGACAAAACATCGTTTGCCTGTACCTGGAGATACGCGCGACGCATCTTCCATCAGATATGACCGACCGACCCTAAAGACATTTTTAACAAATTTACAAGACACCTAAAGTTACTGTTTTTATATTTACAGATTTAAGATGAAAATTTATCATAGGTACACTTGACCACATTAACATCTTTGAGCACAGCAAACAAATAAATAGTAACCAGAGATACCCAGCAGCGCCAGATCTACTAAGTTAAACAGTCTGCCCATAGAGCGCATCGCCATTCGGCACGCGTTCGTCATGGCAGGGTCTTCCCGCGCCCTTCCTGCCCTTTGTTATTATCACAGCTTTTTGCCCCACATAACTGGCCACATTCACCGAGATGTCTTACCGACGTTACTATAGAAACATCTACACGGAACCATGAAAATAGCTTTTTCCTCGTTCGGTAGCCGCATCTGTGAGAATTGCTAATATAGCTATAGCTATAGATTTAATGCTGTTTTTTACCCTAATTAGCTACGTTAGCGAATTTTCTATTGTCCTACGCTTTAGTATACCTATTACTAAGATGCTTCACTTCTAAGCAACGATTTCAAGTTGTGTTTATTTGGTCATAAATATGATAAAAAACAGATCACTTTATGTGTCCTCAGGTTTAAGCCTAAGGTTTGAGCCTACTGCCGCAATCTTAATGATACTGCCATAAATTGCGTTATTCAATTTTACTTGTATGTTTTTCAAAGATAGATATACAAAACACGTGAAGTACCATAAAGCAAGAAAAACTAATACTATTTAAAAATGGCTACGGCGGCGTCATAAAAAGTGAATCGGTACTAAACAAAGCATCGGGCAAACACGTGAAAAGATAATATAAATTTTATATTTCCTACGCTGCTACCGTAACGATACAATTGTGTAGCAAACGATAACTATAAATTAGAAATTTGATTTATAAGTAATTAATATTCTATTCTGCTCCATCCATTTGTGAACGTTAGCTGGGACTGAAAAGTCGAGTAGAAAGAATAAACTGACAGTAAAACAGTTTAAAATAATTAAATAAAGGCCCGGTTAATAATTATTAAGATAGACTCACACTTATACATCGCTACTCACACTGTCGGAGCGAAGGTTCGATAGTTTAGTATCGCAAGCCTCTATTCATGTAAACCGTATTCCCCAAGGAGCGACACGTTTGTTTTCAACTGTTGAAAGCTTTGCCACCGAAAGGAGTAAAATGAAAAGTAGACATGGGTCCGATAAATAATTGAAGGCTTCGACACCAGCGCCGGGAACCAGGTCGAATCCTCTAGGTTCTTGGGGGACCCATCTTTCAAAGCTCCCTCCGACGTTACTGAATTATTCGGCAATAACACACTCGTTATAGACGTTTCTCGTCGAGTGATACTTTTATGATTTACTCCTACTTTTATTGGCACTTAAAGGAAGTATACGATTTATTTCCCGTTCAATATAAGGTGTGGAGTATATCATTTTTTGAGTCTGTAACTAAATCTCCGAGGGCTACGGCGTTTGGGCGTCACACTCCATTTATATTTGGGGCGTATTGCCTTTTCCAAGTTTTGAGTTATGCGAATGTTTAGAGGAAGTGATCGCACTTGTATTACTTTTAGTACGGTCTGTGAGTTTCGATTATCGAAGGATTTGAAGGTTATATTAAATCGATTATTGCCATGTGGGGGAGTGCTGTTTTGCTAGATCAGAGTTTATGTTGTTCCATAGATAACTCAGTTGTTGGCTGTTGCTCATTTTGTGAATACTTACTCACATTTGATTCACTTCTCTTTCGCTTATAGAGCCAACAATTTTAGAGTCTTTATTAAACTACTTCATCGTTGTAAACTGCGCTCGTATTATTTATTACATTATTCCGTGTCGATCACGTTACGTGTATCGTGCCATGATCAGATCGGAAGTTATACGATGCGAACATAAACTTCTGTACAGTGGTTTATTGACGTCACTTCCGGCGCAATAAAATCGACTTGTCTCCAAAATGCATAATTTGTACTCGAGTCACGCGCATTACGATACTAAACGGTATCTCAAAGAACACATTTGACACTAAACTCCCTCGGGACCGACTATCGATCGTAGATAAAGCTTTGTTTTATGCGACCAAATTATCGTCATCGGTGGCTTGTTTATAGCCCTAGAATATTTTAATATCTCTTTATAGTGCACGAACCGAAACTACCGCACAAAATGTAACGAACACCCTTAATGCCCCTTTATGTAACCAACTCGAAAACTGGTTATTTTATACCTGATTAAAAAACAAGGATTTTCTGAAGCGGCACCCTTTGTGACAAAAACTTTTCTAGCGAATCCATTAATTAGTAAGATATACGACAACCCGCGCCTTTTGCTGCTCATTTGTGCCCAGCCCTTTTGACGGTTGATTAATTCCGACACAAAATTGACCTATTAGATGGAGCTAGGTGATATCGATCTCGCCGCTTTAGCGGCGATTCCCATATGCCAGGCGGGATGAAAGCTTCAAATTCCTCAAATGCCGATCGGGGAAAACAATGACTGAGACGAGGTGGTTGGAACGGGGGCTGTCACGTAATAGGTTAAACTTCCGGTACGTTTATCAAAAAATTTATTCGGGCATTCCTAGCGCGGTTGCGTTGCGCTTGCCCGGCGGGATGTGTTGGCATTTAATTTATCTATGATGGTGGAAATGCCGGCATAAGGCCTTGTGGCCGTTATTGGCGGGGTCCGGCCGCGGCCACGCATTTCCGCTATGTCGATGATTTATCGGCCTCCTCGGCATCCGTAGACTTAAAATGTCTGTTGTCCGAGCCATTGTCTGTCCGCACGTTATTGACGGAGGATCATTCCCGTGTATCCCGTCCCCTCGCACTTATTGCTTTGGATTTCTCCCAGCGCACGCAGGGTCAATACCGTGTTGCTTTGTCAACGTATAATCTGATTGCTTTTCTAAGAATGATTTGTTTGCAGCTCAGCTCTTTATGCCGTATTTTATAACTTTTTGTTGGAACTGTGCAACTTTTTTGTCAAATAATGGTTTTGCTGTGTTATATTTTTACCAATATTTTGAGTCATGTGAGAACAATGTGAGCTAGGACCGTATCTAGAAAAACATATTGCAGGAAATTTATGAGAGTAGTCGTATTAAAAAAGAGAGAAGGTTAACAAATAAAAACATATACATATAATTTATTTGAGCCTTGATAGAGAATTTTTATTTGAATGGTATTATACGAAACAGTGGAAATGTTGAAGAATAGAGAGTATCTTACTCAAATCTGCGTAACGGACAACACAAAAAATACAACATTGCAAAACGAAGCGTAGGTACTTATACGTATTTTTCTACATTCTATCAAAAACATATTTTTTGGTGTTTACTTACCCATGTTTTAATTCAAATTAGGCACCCGATATTATGTGGTCTGCCCCAAGTCAAGTACCTCCTTACCTACCTACCGCAGTTTCTCACGCATACAGTTCTGTCACCAAATCGTTCATACTGTCAACAACTTAAATTATTATGTGAAGCTTACATTTGTTAGTTTCAGTCAGTAATATTAATTTATGGTCTACTTAATCAAAATTTAAACATTTCTCATTGTTTCTGGATTCAGAGGGAACTTTATTCTAATCGACTCTTTTAATTTTCTGTATCAGTTCGCGGCTTGTATGACAAACACAAATAAATTTAAAAGGTATCGTCTAATTAAGGTTTTGGACTACTATGAACTATAGCTACGATAATGTGAACGCTACGATAGTTTGTGAGAATTGACGATTGTTTGTTTGTTACTATTACAATTGACCCGGTAGCTTAGTGGTTAGAGCGGCTGGCACGGTTGGCAGTGGTCGTGGATTCGACTCCCATGCGGGTGAAGAATTTTTTCCATTTTCTTTATTAATATTTTTATACTATTACATGTAAAAACTACCGAACGGATATGAGGAAACTTGCCAATTATACAGTGTAGCCCCAAGCCCCAAAAATACGTCTGTACATACTGCCTATTGTTAAAAACCATCAGTATCAGTCGTTAATTCCTCTTGAAATGAAATCTATATCTACAAAAAAACCACGATGTGCCACCACCGAAGTGCCAATTAAACTCGTATACAGGGTGTACAGGATAATCGTATCGCAACCACCATCGCGCACCTTAACACCTCTGTCGAGCTGAATAAATTAAATAAAAATTCTATACAAAATAAAATAATTAGGACATGTTACATGGCACCCATTTCTTTTGGTTGAGAACAATGATTTTTTATGATTTAATACATTTAGCTTGACAATGTTTAATTAGCTTTAATGATACACAAAACTTAGTGGACGCCGGAGACTCCGTAATGTAAGTAACTAAGACTCTTAATGCCTACTTTCGTATTTATAATATTAGTAATGATAAACTTAACTGTACCTACTTGTACATAAGTATATATTTTATAATAATTATGAATAAAAATATTAATATAATATGGTTGTTAGAGCTGAAATAGCTAAATGAATAAGTACATTAAAGAAAGAAAGAAAGAAAAATACTTACTTTCCAATTGACCATGATACTATACTCGTATATAAAAAATTGCTGAATATTGATATAGGTAAACATTTGGGGTCTATACAATAAAAAAAACGAAGATTAGCCCAGTTTTTTATTTCCGCTTAGTCTAAGCTAATGGAATTGTCATAATTAGTCATCACAGGTCATCATTATTTATATTTTTTTTGTAACTAGTTTTTCTAAAAGCTTATTTCTTAGGCATAAGATAATATTTTATTTATTATTCTTTAAATATTCTAGAACTTAAAATTAGGTACAACGTCCCACAAAACTGCTTGTGCCGTTTGACTGTGGGATCCGTGATTAATATTAAATACTATATGTACTAGAGTGCGTTTCACCGTATAGCTCCCATGGAAGATGGCGCTCGTTACTATGTGCATGACCGCATTTAACTGGGTGCTTTCAGTCAGAGCGTCATAAAATTCCTCCAGAATCATCTACCTACAGTTTAAATTTGGTTCAACAAGAGATAGTGAAACACGGTCTTTTTGTTCCTATGGTCGTATATTGTACTGGAGGTCAGCCGTCAGTTTACTGTTGACTTGTCTCTTGCCATTCAGCACCCTGTTGCTTAGACAATATATCACTTGTACAAGCGGCCGCGATGTTTGCTAGCAATGCACCGATATATTTCACCAGCAGTGCAGCATTTTAATGAGCAACCCTTTCCGCTGGACTTTCTTGGCACATTTATTTAATAATATGTTTTTCACTTGGCAAGCAGACCAGTGTCAGTGAAGATCTTCTAAGACCCTAAGAGATCTTATACCATTAGCATCATAGATACTAACGTCTGTTACGATTTTATAGCACCTAGATAATTATTTTTTACAATCTCTTTTCTTATTATCAGACTCGTACAAGGAAGCCCTAGTGTATCAATAAATCCTTGCACATTATTAATTCGAACAAGCAACTCAGACAAAAGCAAAAACATGTACGTAGCTTGTGTGATCCGTGTGTTTTGGCGCGACGACGATGCCGACCAAAACAATGATCGAACAAATAGGACTTGGTCACGCAACCCCTAAATCCAACTTACGACGACGCGTATGACAACCGAGCTTTGCCATACAACAGAAAGAGATACCAACACTGATGGTATACCCGCCGCTGTACAACTAAAGGAAACGGCTGTTATGCTGGATGTGCCTTTGTAGCGTGGCTTCAGCGTAATCAAGGATCGCGGTGTGCCCAAGTGCTACCCGACAACTTTTATTTATGCATTACCGATAAGTTTGACAGGTATTGCCAAACCCCAATATAATGATTCATACGATCTAATTCCGTATCGAGTGATAGCGTCGCATTGAGGACGATTTAGTAGTGAGCAATGATTGTAGAGCCGATAGGGGTTTCGATTTGAATTGTTTTAATCGATTCACCATTCCTTCCTACCAAAGTCATTATGATACGCACGAAAACGGCGAGCTCGTTATGAGATTTTATTAAAGCTGTTGATTTCATACTTTATCTTACGGTAACAACTACAATTACACTTTTTATACCCGATACTCGAGAAGTCATAAAAGATAAAGACGCGGCCGGATAAAAATAACGTCTCAATATGCGACTCGTTCTCTCATTTACTAAATTAAAGTTTACGAGAAAAAGCATGCGCGATGATATTTTGTATTGAGAAATGGTGTATGAGCAGGATCTTCGGTACATGGTTGCACGGTTGCCGGTCCTCCCACCGGCGGCTGGGCTACCATTGGCTCTCCGAGAGCTGACGCCGCCTCCACTTCCCCGACTAGTACCTCAAAACAACTCCATTCACTCAATAAACAAGTCTTGAAGTCCATTGTCTCCCCATCATTATGCTGTCACACCGACACCGCCACCGTAACCCGTCGTAGATCTGTTAGAATTAATAAGAAAAACAACAACACTTATTAAGTGTTTATTTTTCACTCTATGCAACAGCAATGAGCACTGCTTGCTTGTAAGGATGCAGTTTATCGACTCATCAGGGCAAATATAAAAACGGCGACAAAAAATTGAACAGCGCATCTCATATTTATCTGATCTGTTGATAGTATCGTAGTACAACGATGAGTGATGACCTTCATATTGTTTAGTACAGTTTCATTGTTTAGGTCGAGAGTAATGCATGCTCGTTACGGCATTGACAACGCAATGGCATCAGGATGTGTAAGCGCGGCGGTCTTTACAAGCGTGAAATGTGGCGCCGTCATAGGGCGGCCGGGTGCGCGGGCGCAGCGCCTCTGAAGGTATTAAACCTTTTGCCATCGACGCCCGCGCTTCTCAGCAAAAAGTAGAAGACGGAACGAGGCGACAACCACTGAGACTCGCCTCCGCGGATAAAATCGACATAGAATTAAATAAAAATACAAAAATGACTCATTGTTCTCATAAAATGAATGTGCTTGGAGTTGAATGTGAGGTTTTTTGTGGAAATATTCTCATACTTTAAAGGGGACCTCGTGTGGCGCCTCCTAATGATTGGTCCTTTTTGCGTCGGCGCGCGCGCCAGCCGAACCGGCAATTCTAGGCTTTTCGTGTGTCAGTTCATGTCTCCACTTTGCTCTTTTTGCTCGCTGTTTCAGATGTAAATTAAACAGTTTAGGCGGCATTGTTTCCAGATTAAATGCGAAATCGAAATGTAGAATTTTTTGCGCAGTTTCGCCCGGTAGCATTAAGGCTTCAGCAGGCTACTTGTTTACTTTTAAGGATTATTACAGATCGAGACTCAACGGGCACTAATTACCTCTTTTTTATATTCCAATATAGCCTAGCTTGTACTTCAGATTCAGAAAATATAGAAATCTGATCATTTAAATGAAGTGTTCAGGAAAAATACGACCTACTTGGCGGTGACGTTCTGTTTCATTTTATTTGAATCGCCTTTTGTTATTTCTTATATTTGATAGCTGTCATTGATATTTTTGTACAAATCAACATAATTTTGTGTAAAATTAAGTGTTGCCGAATTTTAATTAAAAAAGTAATTTTATTACATATTACACAACCAAAAATATTACAGTGACCCGACCTATGGACCCGACCAAAAGGTGTATTTTCCTAATTTCACGAGGATAGTGAAGAGGCGGAAGTACTACGGATTACGATTACCACATTGGATTACCATAGAATCAATAGTTATTTCATCGCTATTTATGAAAATTAATATAAAAGTAATAAATATGGTCAAAAATTCACATATCTCTAAATTAACTTGTGTAACAAACGAAATACCTAAGTACAATACAATAATTGAACGTTAAGTATAAAGTAAAAAAAAAGATCTAAACAAATTATAACTGAGCTACTGAAAACCTGTCCAATCACTTATCATAATTTAATCAATGCAAGACATAATTAAACAAGTACATACGGCTTGGAAATTTAATTAAGTAATATTCTCTCTAGCTCCTACCTATTTAATAAGCTAATAAATTGCGGAATCAGGTGATCACGTCGAGGCATATGTGCCTAAAGAGCTCTCATTAAGTGAATCATATTATGAATCATGAAATTTAAAAGACGTGAAACAAGATAAGACAAAAACAAACAATTTTTTAAAATATATTTCCAAGCTTTTCAAATATTGCATTTTAAAATATGCTGCTTTTAAAACCTAACTGCGTATTTATTTAGATTAAAGTGTGCAAATGCATGATAATGGGTGCTGTTGTAGCTGCATTCCACGATGCAGCCTTTTAGAGCTCCTGATTGAAGGCAGATCGGATTGACAGTGAGCTACCTCTGAAGCCCTGGCCGGCTGAATCATTAACTGAACAGAGGCTGTCCAGAATACCAAAGGTTTATTTCACATATAGGTAATAGGATTAAGTATGGGCATAGGGTTATTATGCAGCCACAGGGAATTATAATGTTAATGGCCTGGAAGCTTAATTTTAAGCAGAAATAAATATTCTAAGCCTGACTCTTTGCAGGACAGGACTCTTCGTAGGTACTAGATATGGGTAAATCTGTAGATAGCAGTATAAAATGTATATGGACATGGATTGCTCATAATTGTCCATAGGCAAATTCACTCGGTTGATGAAGACTCAGTGATCTCTTATCGGAAACCTACTTTTCTACATAACCGAAAAAGTATTTAGTTTGGTAGATATCAAACGCCAAAAGACTGGCCGGCGTCCCTCTGGGTGGCGAGGCTAATCCTTTGTCCAAAGTACTAGCCAGCCTTTCTGTCATGGGATGCTTCGACCAGTCTTTGTGAAATGAAAAAGGATATGGGCTTCCGAGTCCCATGGCCCCATACTTTCAACTCTAAACGGCTGAAATATGTAATCTCCACAGTGATATTGCATATTTGCGCCGATTGAGGTTGTCCGCTGTAGCGGCCGCAGAGCCACTTCGTATCAGTGCCTTGGAGATGGGACGCTGCCAATGTATCGTCCCATACTAGAGAGCGCCCCACCTCCCGAGGAGGCACGTGGGTCATTCTGTCCGGTCTCTTTCCATCATCGCACAGGTTCTCATACAGGTCTGACGAATGATGTCATTGATACTGGCAAGACATACGACACTTCTGGCACATGAGAGGCCAAGGTGTTCCGAGTTAGTCGACGACATTGCCACATCGGTATCGGTGGGGAACATTGTAGACGTATGGCAATTCAAAATGTGGTTCGGTCCAGAAGTGTACCGACGTTGGCTTCATTCGGTGAACTGCTGGACACTCAAACGATGCGTTGGTCAAACGTGCATTGGTCTACAATTCATTCGATGAAAATTATAAAAGTAAAAAATTATCTATGGGATCTATCAGTTGGTAAAATGGTTTTCGAAAACGTGTACGGGATTCAACTAGTTTACGTATTTAATAAGTTTTTCCGTACCAGTAGTGTATTTTCTTTGCTTTATGCAATCACGTATTCTAGGTCACGAATTGCCTTATTTTTAATACGTCTTGGCTCGACGAGTTCTGGAAGAAGACATTCATAATGAAATTTTATCTTTTTCTGTTCCATTATGTCTGCCCATACTTTACATCTTATTCTATGATTTCTGTTTTATTTTATTGTTGCTATACCACAATCCCTAGCAAAGAATGTTGTTTTTGCAGATGTATAATTGCCCCTTAATTTGAAAATACCAATCCGATTTTGGTTTATAAATACGATGCCATTTTATGTTTTTTTTTTATTATAAAAATGCTTCTTATTTCTTTCAATAGCCTCTTTGATTTTTTAAAAGGCGCCAAGAAATTTGGGATATTAATGTCAATGAGTTTATCCATTGGGTGAAACACCTAAGATAATATATTTCTCATCAATACAATGTTTACAATGCAAGAGATTGTTTGCTTTCTTCTGACAATTTTACCGAAAGTAGATACAGTTAACATATTTTGCCGCATCTCTAACCTTCGCTAGAATCGCTTTTAGGTTCGCTTTACGATATCCCTTCGTTCTTTTTCGAGTTTTATTAAATTTTGCACAAATGTTCTATAAACTTTTTCAAAGGTATCTGCGTCTGTTTATCCACTTTTTATCGGTTTATACACTTACATAAGCCAAATTCAGTGTTTTTGGTACCAATAAACATGTTTTTGTCCTTTTTCCATGTTTGGCCTTAAGATTTTTTAATACGCCTTAAACTCTTAAATCGATAAGTTCTGGAAGAAGATAATTGTAATAAAATTTTATTAATTTTGGTTTTATTATGTCTTCCCAAAACTTGTCATCTTTTTCTATGATTTCTGTTTTTATTTCATAAGTACATTCTTTTACTAAAAAGTTGTCTTTTGCAAATAACTATGTAATTGTCTCTGAATTTGAAAATATCAATCCGATTTTTGGTTGATAACTACAACGTCGCTATTTTCAAGTTTTTATATAAAAATGCATCTTATTCATTTTTCAATAGCCTCTTCGATACCAATTTTAAAAGGCACAATGGGGAATTTTATTTCAATAAGCATTTCACTTTTACACCATTGAGTGAAGCGCCTAAGAAAAGACATTTCTCATCAATAAATAAGCCACAATTTTCTTTTTAAAACTCTTTATACAAGATGGGGTAGAAATTTCTATAACTAACTTAAAAATACTTAGGGCTAGCTTTTATATAAGAGATCGTTTGACCAGTTACGATTTTACAGGATGGTCAACCGATCTCCGTTATCAGGTAGCGCGTCCAAAATGCTGGCTGCGTTGCCGCGCTGGATAGCCTAAGTAGCAGCCAGCATTTTGGTCACGTGTGGACTCCACGAGCCGCCCGGCCAGGTCCTTGTAGATATAGAGCGCCGCCGGTCCCCAAGGGCCCAGCGTCTCCACGCCAAACGGCGCAAATAAATAGCCTCTGTCGAGGCTGGAATATTTACGCCGTTTGAGGGATTCCGCAGCTTCGGCAGCGCCGCCTGCTTTTAGCGACGTTTCAGGAAGGTGCTATACAAGACAGTTTGAGTGCAGTTTTTTTTTCTTTCCATGTCTTTTGACATGACCAATACATGTTTTTTTTTACAATTTTTTTGCAAGAATTTATTCGGTCGCCATAACTCTTTCGCCAGATTTGCCTTGTTATATGGTTCGCTTTACGATGCCCCTTTGTTCTTTGTGGTTTTCAATTAATTCTGCACACATGTTCTTTTACCTTTTTCAAAAGTATCTGCATCTAAATCTGGATTATATACCATCTCTCTATAATCCGAATTCAGTTTTTTTTTGTATTTTAAAAACTATTTCTACTTATTTTGCTATGTTTGGCCTTAAGATTTTATTTTTTATTGCGTTTTCATATTTCACTAGGAATGCCACGGAACTAGGTTATATTTTGATGAACAGTCGACAATAATTTTCCGGTATTGAATGATATTACTGCACCCGCGCATCTTGCTTGTTAGCAACGTTCTCCCCAAAAATTTTTATCTTTTGCTATTATTTCTGTTTTTATTTTATTGTCGCCATCCCATACCTACCTATGCCTAAAAAGGAATGTAGTTTTTTGCAGATATGATGTTGCCCCTGAATTTGAAAAATACCAATTAGATTTTTAGTTAATAACAACGTCGCCATTGATACGTTTTTTTTTTATATAATGCATCTTATTTTTTTAAATAGCCTCTCTGAAATCAATTTTTAAAGGCGCTATGCAGCATTTAATTTCAATGAGCAAGACGCTTGTTATACCATCCGGTGTAGCACCTAAGAAAGCATATTTTTCATCAATAAATAAGCTATAACTTTCTATTTTGATATCCTTTATACCAGATACTTGCTCGAGTGCAATTTTTCCAGATATTTTCCCATGTCTTATAGATGTGACATGATCAATACTTGGTTTATAAGTGCGAGAATTTGGTTGCCTTCTTTTGATAACTTTACCAAAATTAGATTAGCAGTTAACATAATTTGCCGTAGTTCTATTTATTCGCCCGATTTGCTTTATATTATGGTTCGCTTTTTGGTTTTCATCAAATTTTGCACAAAAGTATTTTAAGCTTTTTTAAAAGGATCTGTATCTAAATCCGATTTGTCTACCGTTTCACCATAATACAATTATTGGTACCAAAAATACTGTTTTACTTCCTTTTGCTATGTTTGGCCTTAATTTTTTTTGTTTTGGTGCGTTTTCATATTTTACTAGGGACGCAACGGGACTGTTCCCACATATATTTTGACGAACAGTTGATAACAGTTTTCCAGTGTTGACTTATATTACTGCACTCGAGAATCCTCCTTGGTAGGAACGTCTCTGTGAATCATTTATCCTTTTTCCTTCCATAGGGTTTGCAATGACCCCATTAAACCTTTCTACTACGTTGCTATCAAAGTCTTCAATTAAACTATGGACTTTATCCGCTAATTATATTATGCAAAAAGTTTATCATTTTTAACTGAAAAAATGGATTAGTAGCATCCAGACCCATGTATCTGCATAAATTGTTTTTCTCAACCAATTTGCTCCAGGGTCCGAGTTCAGAGGGCCACTCATCTTTGGCCTTCAACGCTTTGCTGGCCTTCATTGGCCGGCTAAAAAGGAACAGCGCAAGAACGGATCCTTAATTTTCTCCAGGGTGGAAGTGTAAAATGCTGTAAATCCGGAGTTACTAGGAATTTCACAGACGTTAGAGCCCCACAGTATCTCATCTTTTTGTACCATTAGCCGCCCGCGCCGGTGTTGCCTCCCCGGTATGCGCCACTTATGGGAAGCTGACCTCAATGTTAAGGGCGGCAATAAAATTTTTGGGAGTCCCGATTTTGGGACTATGCTATGATGGACGGCTCTAGACCTGTTTCAGGGTCCAGGGACTTACCACGACTGCTGCAGCCTCCGTGTGACGACGTGCCGGGACGGATATGTAGCACTTAGTTTTTTGAAGGTTTATTGCACTTTGCTAAATATCGAACTAGCTTTCGCAGAGAAATTTTTTTTACTATCTGACATAAAAGATAGATTTTGGGCCTGGACCAGGCCTAAACACTACATATATAAAAATGCACTATACTCCCATCGCTATGGGGTTGTGTGGGGTAGCCATGGTCTTAGGTTTCCATCGCACAACGTCCTCCAATGACTCATAATAATGTCAAATATAGGCAAAGTGTGAATGAGAACTATTTAATTTGAATTTCGACTTAATATTCGACATGAAAGTTTACACAATTTATTTGTCCATTATCATTTTCTATGATGTAACTTTCTACCTATTGTATTTGTTACATATACTCGTAATCTGTCAAAGCATAAGTAGGCGTCTTGGGCCTTTATTTACCAACGTCATGATCGCCTAAGGGCGAAATCTAGGAAAACTGCTAAAGTCAGTAAGTATACTCGTAGAAAATAAATAAATAATTAGGTACTTACGCATGGTAGGTACTTCATTTTATGGACGGATTATGATTCTATAAGTGGCACCCTAGCACCTATTAACCAACCTACTAAAGGTATCTATTTTCACATAAGAAATATTTTTCACATCAACTATTAATTGAATTTTATTTCTTAACTTTTTTCAGTTAAAGCAGTATTTTATTCCAGTAAATAATATAAATGTTATAAGGTACCTATACTTGACAGCATGCTTGAGAGTAACAGAGTAATAGAGCGCGTTTACCTGCTATTAAACACAGTACATAGGTACTGGCGTAGGTTGTTACAAATTGGACCTTTTTAAATTCGCAATGTTATACCTATATATAACATAGTGGCCCGCCCTCGCTTCGCTTCGGTACATATCAGTACATAGCTACAACTTCATATGTAGGTACTTTTCGAATAACGCCCGTTGGTTCCCTTCCCGTGGGATTTCCTCGAATTTTTCCCAACTTCAGATTATATGTGTAACCGTAAAAAATAATTAATTCCCGTTGGTCCCCTTCCCGTGGGAAAAATCCGTTCTTAGTTTCCTCGCAGTTAATGAACTTATATGCCCAATTTCAGCTTCATATGTATAGCGGTTGTAAAAATTATGGTTTGTCCCCTTCCCGTGGGAATTTCGGGACCTTCTCATGTGCTTCCTCGGGGTCCCAAATAAATATATATGCAGTGGAAAAAATAATTAATTCTTGGTCCCCTTCCCGTGGGAATTTCTGGAAATCCGTAGTGCTTCCTCGCATCCCTAATTAACTTATATGTTTCAGCTTCATAATAGCGGTTTTCGAAAAATTATGATTCCCGTTTGTCCCCTTCCCGTGGGAATTTCGGGATAGTCCTCCCTCGCTGTCTGTCCCCAATGAACATATATGCCCGAAGCTTCATATGTATAGCGGTTTTCGTAAAAAATATGAATTCCCGTTGGTCGCCTTCCCGTGGGAATAACATTCTTGTAGCCTACATCCAGAATAAGGATTCTAACGGTGAAAGAATTTTTGAAATCGGTCCAAGTTTCGGAGCCTTATTACAACCAAACAAACAAAGTTTTCCTCTTTATAATATTAGTATAGATAATATTATACTATTTTTCTTGAATAAATGATTTTTCACATTATTTATACAAAATATTGGTTCATATAAGTAAATATTGGGGCAGACCTACGAGAATGTGCAGCAGTGGACTTCCTATGATTGCAATGTAGACGATAAGTGATGATATACAAAGAGAAAGTCAAGCTTAGTATTTTAATATTAGAGTTAACAAAGGTTTTATGTACTATATGACAAATCTTTGCGCACGTTAGGTATATGTTTTTATTAACACAATACTTTACTACCTTACCTATGTGATGTGCATCAGGATGACTGTACAAAGTGACGGATTAACGTTTATGTAGTACCAATATCTACTACTTACCTAATTGCTACTATTAAATACCTATATTCAGCGAACCGTTACAAGCTCATGTTATGTTCATATTTGGTAGGTACCTAATTAATAATAATGAAATTAAATTAATAGAATGGCCAGTCTTTCTGACGTCAGGATGGCTGGACAAATTCATTATTACTGATTTGGACCCCGTATTTTGCATTTTTTTTTACATAATAATTTACTACCTATTTGATACGTATTTTAGAACTTCTTTTATAACTAAACTTACCCCGTATTTTGCATTTGTTTTTACATAATAATTTACTACCTATTTGATACTTATTTTATAACTAAACTTAAATATTATCAATTAATACTAGGTGTACAAGGGTATAAGATTAGGAACTTTCAAGCCTTATGAACCACACTTAATTGTGCGCTCTCTATAGTTTGTTACTCTACGGCAATAGTTTTGAAATAAGTTAATTAACCATAAACTTATGGAATCATTAAGAAGGGTTCAATAATTTCATAACTGGTTTTTACTTTTTAATGAAAACTAAATAAAGCAATATCCTTAGAGAGAAAATTGAGTCGTAAGTTCGTATTTTATCGAGTTTCTACCACTTTATGTACCTGCGGCTATATAAGTTACTTGCCTCATTTGCAGGCAGGTTGGCCATTCATAATTATTCATAGAAAGACTATCATTTAGTCGGTTAGTCTCTATACATACTATGTCCCAGACTAAGGGCGCGTTCCCACTCGTTACGGTACCTATCGTACGACGTCTCGTCTCAAACTGTTCTCATTATAGCGACTATTTGTCGTCGATTTTTTTATAGTAAGTACCTACATCGATAGGTAGGCGTGCTAGCCTTTCCCAACACAGTCTGTTGTCACCGTAAAAAAGTCGTAGAAAGAAACAGTTAGTCGTGTCGTCCTATGTGTGAACACCCTCATTAAAATATGTTAGCCACAATACTTAATTAAAACTACATAACTATCTGTAATTGCGACATAATGAATATAAGTCCATAATATCATTTGCGGAAAATTCAGAATAAGTACAGAGTCCAGCGGCCAAATTTCATAAAAATCCATTCGTCAGGTTTAACGTAAAAGACTAACAAACATGCTAACATCAGTACTCAAAACTTTGCATTTATTAATATAATAACGTAAAAGTATTGAAACTATTTCAAATAAGTATAGGTATACGTTAATTACTGTTTTAGTTTCCTGTCGTGTTTACCGTCGTCAGAATAGGACATACACTTTTTTGGAAAAAGTTTGTTCCACTTTCATCAAAATACAACACAGAATTTAATGAAACTACACGGTTATGTAGCTTATACATCTGAATAATACTCGTACATAGGCGACAGATACCTATTCCTTTCTTTAAAAATTCATTTATAGAAGAAGTTGCAAGCACAGCTAGTAAGCTATAAGGCGCAAAGCGAGTCGTGACACCTTGCGCACTAATGGCTCTCTCCGAAGTGTACCGCCCAATCAAGATCTTTCGTTAGCATTACCTTTTTACCCCTCATATTCGCACTCTCGAGTCGACTGACGTTTTTTTTTATTTTTTTTTACAAAATCTACACCTTACAAAATATTCGTAGGGTACATTTTTCAATTGTTGTAATTACTAAATAATTTTGCACAAGTTTCCTATTGAGAGCCTTTTCCAATGATAAAGTTGATGCTGTCTCTATTTTGATCATGTTTTAAAAAGAAAGACAATGATCAAAATCGGCCCATAGGTATAATATCAACTTATACCAGCTAAGGCTCCTAGGTTTCCTACCCAGAGACATACAGTCAGACACGACAAATCTATAAGGGTTGCACCATAGATATACTCGTAATAAAAATAACTGCAAACTTTCCCATTCTACAGGATTCATAGTCAGTGTAGCAATGAAACTTTGACTTCTCAAAGGTTTACTAAAAAAATTATCAATAGCTCTTGTAGGTGCCTAATCACATTTTTTTAAAGAACATACGAGATAGATTGCCACTTCGTTCTATCTAATTCAAAGGCTGCCCATTCAATCTCAAATTGAAATAGGAAGCTACCATTATTTTCGGGAGGCCACACAAGAGCTCGATAGGAACATGCTTTTATCTTAAAATGATGAGGATAATCTTAAAACGATACTTTGTAGTCTGTCGTTAGATGGACCTTTGTTTGATACGATAGTGGACATAGAAAGCTATTACTGCTTTGGATAAAGATGGGGTTTTAATTGTATTTGTGTAGAGATATGTAAATAAACGGCTACTGCGCGGTGCTCTTGCGCCCTGCGGCATGCCATTCAAATGAAATTTATAATTGGCTTTTTATAGC
Organism: Carposina sasakii; assembly: GCA_014607495.2. NCBI lineage: Eukaryota > Metazoa > Arthropoda > Insecta > Lepidoptera > Carposinidae > Carposina > Carposina sasakii. Next base: position 5,935,570 of record CP053148.1, read on the forward strand.
AAGCCGTAATTAATTATTGGGCTTATTATTCCACTTTTTAATGACAAGCTACCTGTAGTGAGCAGCATTGCGTCGCAGGCATATTGATAAAAACGTTACTTCCTAAGCTACTATTATCACCTAATAACGCGTGAAGGTTGTCGATTGGCTCAAAACTATAGATAATATAATATATAATTTAACTATGATTGTTATGATGATTTCTAATAAAAACTAGAGATCGCCAACGCTTTCATCCGTGTAAACTTTAGAATCCCTGCTTTTGTCATTGCTGTGGGTATTTCGGAAAATTCTATCTTATATCTTATCGGTTGCCTAGTAATTCATAGAACACACTCTCGTCTCTTAGCCTCTAATTTAATGCGTGCATAGACTCTGAAAACTCTACTGGCAAAGATAAATAACGTTTGATCGTAAACCAATACCATAAAATACCAGTAAATAATCCTAAAACAATTTGGGTCATGGAGTGTTCACAACTCCACGTGCCATGCAATACAGTTTTTCGAACAACTGTCAAATAAACGAAACATTGCCGACTGGAATTTAACCACAGTTAACTAAATCAAAAACACGAATAATATAAAATTGAAAAAAAATAGGTTTAGTAGAACAAAATTAGGGCAACAAGCCAAACTTGCGGTTGACTTACTTAGCTATGTCACGCAAGAGCGATATCGTAAAGCGACAGAATAGGGGCCGTAATTGAAAGAATATTAGTAATGAAATACAAAAACGCGATGTTATTAATTTAAATGATAAGACTGTTTGAAACGCTGTAGTATCTATTGTTTGTTTGTGTTGTTTTTAGTCTTATGTTTATTTTAGTTGATGGTAGCTACAGGTGAGGTTCAGATACATACATATAATGACGCCTTTATCCCTTACGGGGTAGGCAGAGCACTAAGGGCCGATAGAACCACATGGCGCCACTTCTGACCAATTTTTAGGGTATGTATGTAGGGTATGTTCGGTTTTTTTTTATTTTTTTTATTTAAGTTTCCTTTTTTTCCTTGCCAACAAGGCGCGCAGGGAATTGTGTATTGGATTTCTTTATTTACATTCTATATTTATGATTGGATCTTGAAGAGATCTACTACAGTCAGCACAATTCGCCCGCATATGAGCCCCACCGCAGTCCTCGTTGCGGCTACAGAAACGCCGACCGTGCCCATACTCGAGGCATTTCGAGCATTGGACCCCCTGGTCCTTGATTGATCTTCCACCCTGATCCTCTGCATATCCACGAATACCGACCCGGCCGCCGTCATCCTTTGCCACACCTTAAGTGAGACGCGAACCACGATGTGCGTCACATGCGGTTCCTCGTCCGCTTGCGATAGCGGACCTCCATCTCCCTCTACTCATAGGAAAGGGAGTCAAAAACCGACTCGTTCTGGTTCCGAAGGGCGCTAGTGATGTCATCATCACTGTTGAAGCACACCCTTCAGAACCACCAACGGGTCCTTGTTTCTGACCTCCTCCACAGCGAAGAGGTTTCCTGCCTACTCCAGCCTTATCTTAACTTTATCTATCTCTATCTTACTGCTACACCCCATGATTATCCTATTCCCCCTTCCCTTTCGGACTCTCTCGATCTGGATCCCTCCACTTTTTGCATTTACCGCGATCTTCACTTTCTGCAACACTTCGTCGCTGGTCTCGGTCTCTTCCCTCGAGCTGACGACTATGGAGTGTAATGACACCGAAGCCGGCTTCTCTAGCATTTGCCTGCGTACCTCTCCAGCTGCTAAGCTGGCATAGGTGGCCAGGTTAGCAACTACCTCTTTCCCTTGCTTCTCGATCGTCAGCTTCAGGTCCATGATTTGCTGAGCTGTCTCTTGCAACAGCTTGCCGTGAGTCTCTAAGGTCTCATGCAGCGGCCCCGCTGCTCGCTCCGGCTCATCAGGTTTTAGGGAGCCCCTGGAGAGTCTCTTTTCAGTGCGCCGCTCCTCGGCCTCTCTGACCAAGTTGAGCAATTGGGCAAAGGCATCGGACACGCCTGCTTTAATATCGGCGCGAATGTTTCTTCGGCTGCTGTCATGAAGGATATGGGCCCTCTGTACGGTCTCTGTAGCCTCCTTGACTCTGGAGCGGGTTGACATCCTCTCTAGGGGGGTCACTCCCGGCGGCTTCGTCACTGTAGAGGCGTCACCGTGGCTTTCTCTACGCACATTGGCCATCCTCTTCACTTCGGCGTCCTGATAGTTGGACCCGGGGTTTCGATCGAGAGTACCGGATGTACCGGGCGATATCAGAAGGGCCACCGGTGGAGGGACGGTCTTTCTGACTGGGTACGAGCTCCGGGCATCATTTTGAAGCAAGGTCAATGGAGATTAATGTCTTAATAACTAAATTAAATTAATGTCACCGCAGAAAACTGCAGGGTACAGTCAGATACACAAATTTAAACAATATACCTACGTACTTAAAAGCTAATTATCCCGACAAAATATTGTCTGGGATAGTCACTGTATCTATAGAGCACACAAAATGTAATTTGACCTAAACCTAAGACCAACTCCCAACTCAGTCGGACCAATAGTTCGCCTTCTATGTAAACCCGTGTTCTATGTTTTGATCATACTCCCTAAAAGGTTGCCGACTCGACTCGTGTCGCCTCCGGGCGACTTAGGGGCTCAAATCGGACCCAATGGGTGTAACTAAGTTAATTTTGGTATAAAAAATGTTTGAATTATAATAACTTTTCGCAATATCAACTAAAATACAAAAATTCAGTTTCAGGAAAAACTACTAGCCCGAAAAATCTGCGTGGGGTATCAAATGAAAGCTTGAAATCTAGAGTAGACACCAAAATCATAAGACAAGCAGAATCACTGACTGAAACAGAGAAGGACGCAAATACAATATTTTCAGTAATTAAACTGAAACATTTACAGATTCAATGATAAAAATAAGGAAAAAATGCAGTTCTTCTCTCCCAGTCAGCGCGCACCGAATAGTATAAAGAAAAGTATACCTCACAGATTTAGTTTACGATTTACAGGACTGAAAACTTTAATCACTAAAAAAGTTCATATAAAATCTAGTCGTCGTGCAAGGAGTCATTAGTTTTGTCTCGGCAAGTCAAAGGTTTCATCCGAAGAAACCAACCTTGTAGCTCGTCTCCTTCTAATACCACGTGGCACGTGGTTTCAGGTAAATGTTTTTACCTTCCCAGGCATGGGCTGAAAAATCTAAAAGTATCTCCAACAGCTGATTATCAATGGGGCCACCGTTTTTTTGTAGAAAAAGTTGGGGTCACCGATCTTATTTCCGCAACATCTTCGTGTAATGTTTTGTGTTTTCGTACCACTTCACTGTTTCACTTATATTTCAGCACTGCTGTAAGCGATTTTCACAGAATTCACATTCACATACGCCTCACAAATACACAACTTTTGAGGTACGGCTTAACACCGTAGCTCAAAGAAAACCCACTTTTTAGAATTTTTCAATCGCCCGGTACCTACACCAAGGTTGCTGACCTCCAACCCTATCGTTAATGTACAAGTTCGGTTAGTAGTGACAGGTCGTCAGCCCATCGCCTACAAAACACCAAGACCCTCTTGTCCCTCTACTGGCTTGTACAGTATGCCCGGGAAGAGAAGCAGCAGTAGTATTACACGTTATTTTTTCACTCCCAGAGCAGCATAGAAGACTATAAGATAGTTTCAGATAGATGGGTATAAATCTATACAGACTGTAACAGAAGGGATATGTTAAGCGTATATATAGTACACGGGTCAGTGCAATTCCAGACAAAAAAAAATGTTTTACTAGTTTAAACTAGATTTTTTTAGAGTTTGTTACAAAAGTATTGAAGAAAGATTAATTAAATATTTTTATTTACGAAAATTTTGGTTCATTTTGTACGTACATACATATATAATTTGCTGAATTAAACGAGCAAAAATCTTATCTAAATTCAGTCATTGTTCCTCTCTGTTAAAACAATATAAACTTTAACTAAACGGAATTTCGATTCCTAAAATAAGTTGGCCAAGCAACTTTCCCACACAAGAAAATGCCCATTATAACCTCGAAGAGTTCTACCGAAAGTGGATGTTTTTCTTGCCATCGCCATTTTATTGTCCTGCCAACTCCCAATTTAATATGCGGCCAAAAAATGTTGACAAAAAAGCAGGCGCCACCCGAGAATCCACACTTGATGTACACCAGTCCGACTTTTATAATATCGTGCGTAGTATTTTTTACATGCACCTTTTAGAGACTAGCCTTGTGTTAAAATACACACCTAAGTATCATTAGCTATAAACACAGTTCTTTGTGTCTACCTTTTGAAGAAATGAGGGCTATAAAGTCTGGAGATTGAGGTGACTGAATGAAGGCTGCTATAGTGTAGAGTCGGCTTCCGTCCATTGATTGGGCACGAATTGGCCAAATGTATTGTGTATCGTCTTTAGTGCTCACAATTATAGCCATTTATGTTTTAAAAGTGACTATAAACAACGGTCAACATTACTTAAAATTTAATTTAATTTGCATTTTAAATTCGAAGTTATAAACAAAGCGATTAAGAGGTCGTATAAAAAAATGGAGTCATTGATGTCTACCATTAAGGTGATTTGCATTACAAGAAGCCGCTTCCAAGCGAGCCTAGCTTATAAATCCTTAGCGCGTCAAAGGAGGTGCGCCTACGCATGGCAGAGCCAGTGACCCCCTCCCGCGCCCCTGTGCCCCGCCATCTTTACTGTGGCGCCTTATTATGTTACCTTTGTTTTCAAATTTAATTGGCCCCTCAAAGATAAGTTATCTTGATAGTAAACGGCAACCAATAAACCGGGAGAGAGAACAACTGACGGCCGGGAGATAAGACTGTGAGCCTCATCATCAAGTGTGGAGACTCCTTCATTCAAGACTCTGATAAAAATGTGTGTTAGAATACTTGTGACCGTTTTGAACATGTTATATTATGTTACGTCACATGTCAGAGTTACAAAGTTGAGGTATCTTTTCTGATTTTATATCAGATTGTATATCGAGATATTAGGATCAAAACTTGAGTAAATAGACTGCATAAATGCACATTGACGCATGTAGCAAGATTTTTTCACGAGAATTAATTAATATCTGTCTATAAAAAAAAAACTAACATAAACACTGGACACTGTAAATTTCGCCCTATCAAGTAATTCTAAAAAAAAAATTACATCGTTTCCCAGCATTTTTTTGGAATAAACTTATATAGCTATCGGGATGAAGAATAACGTTGCCAATATGTAATTTAGAAAAGAGATGGTAAAATTCGTCATCCGAGTAATTGACCTGGTGGCTTAGTGGTTATAGCGGCTCGCGCGGTTTGCAGTGGTCGTGGGTTCGATTCTCACTCGGGTGAAGAATTTTTTCCATTTTATTTATTAATAATTTTATAATTAATTTATTTTATCTATAGAGTACGTACCCTTCGTTAAGGGTGGCAACGAAAAAACACCCTTTATTAATTTGCTTAATAGAGATATGATTCAACCAGATTATGTTTTACCATTACCAACAAAAAATAAATTTTCTAGAGTAAAGTAGATTTTTAGTGGTAACTGTTCCCTATAGGGTTAAAATAAATAAATAATTGAGGTGATGTGAGGTCCAAGATGAATAATGTTTGGAGATTCTATGTAGGTATTAGATTGTCATTGTTTTAAATTATTATACAGAATCTTAAAATGTTACGTACTCAATACAATTAAATTAAATTAAATTTATTTCGCACGAATTAAAAAAAAATCTATTGAAATCAAAGAAATTCTTTACCGTTCATAAATCCAATGAACTACCTATATACTCTACCTCGTATGGATATCCTTACAAATAATAAGAAGAAGCTACCTACAAAGAAAACAAATAACCAACGACGAAATATGTTTACACGATTCATACAAAATGTCCAGCAATCTGTCAACAAAAGCCACACAACTTTGTGTGTAAAATATTCTGTTATTCAACACTTGTTTATCATTATGTAGTTCACCAAGTTACCGGTCGTTTTAATTAACCTCCTCATTGTTTGGTACCGCGTAAATTAGTGATTCCAATCCGCTTTTAATATTCATCGATATCGTCCAATTTAAAATACGAGTACAAACTTTATAGATATTGTTGTATGAAACAATTGCTGTCGTTTCGTTTAGGGTTTCTTCAATCCTAATGTTAGTTGTAAAACAAAGGAGAACTGACTTTTGACTCCTAGAATTAGTCATTAGGCGATTGAGATATTGGTTCATAATTAAGCCTCTAGTGGTGAGCTCTCTGCAGCTTCCAGTTAAAAGGTGGTTAATTTTCATTTTTTAAAACTACTAGATCTTCAATTTGAAGATATATTTGTGATTGACCTCATTTAGTTCTTAGTTGGAGTTCTGCTAAAAATTCTTGTTGCCATAGATATACAGACTTGCTGCCATCTTTTCCAGAAATGCTGTTATAACTGTTTAATTCTTTCATATTCTTTCGAAGGTCGCTACCAGGTCAGGTCAGGTCATGCCAAAGGGCGCGATAGTGTTGGATATAGTCAGATACGGTAAAGTAATTAATTTAAATTCTTTGAAGATGAAAAATAATGATGTTTTGTAACAATGACATTTTGAATTAACTATGATTTTATGCAAGCCTAATGAATTCAGAATTACATAGCACTAAACACAAACATAGAAACAGAGAATACGAGATAAGTGAATGTTAAGGCACATTTCTTTGGTGTTTTAAGCACAGCAAGCTCCAATCATGGCCGACATGTTTTCGTCTGAAGTCTCCAGTCATCAAGCATCTACTACGGCTACTCTCTTCTATTTTTTTGACTTATTGTATATCATTTGTCACGGTCGCCAAAATTTATAAAATACGGTACCTACATACATTCAATGAATATTATGTTTATTTGTCCGTGAGGATTATGATGGATTTCGGTTGACTGAAATGACGTGCTACGTCTTTGGCCTAAGTAGCAGCCAGCATTTTGGCAGCATTCAGATGCTGGTCCAATCGACTGTGTAACAACGCATTGGCGTTTCCCATCTTCCATGGAATTAGTGTCATGCCGTCGGGCCTTTTTCCGTCAAAGCCATAGTACGGCGGCGATGATGAGATAGCGCTATGGCGTGCTATGCGGCCCGCGCTTCTGCTGCAAGAAGCTTTATCGACTGGTTCCACTGACGGACAAAGCCAAAGTGATTCCCAGCGGGATAGGATTCAGTGGGGTTGCTGGATTCAAGTAGCCTCACAGGACAGGTTTTTGTGCATTCATGGCCTCTGTTATGTAGGCGGTTCGGAATGGTTATTGCATAGTTTTTATCAATTTTTCAAACCGAGGACAGGAATGAGTTCCCTAAACTTGTTCTGCTTGGCGAAAAGGGATGTGATGGTGGTGATTGTATCCACTAATTACCTAAGATTAAAGCATATGTGAATTTAGGTAAGTACGATAAAATAGTCATCTATTATCTGAAATGACTATCTATATCTATCGACTGTGTATACATGTCCAATAAAATTTTTACTTCAGAAGAAGAATAACGGATTGATGTTTGTGTTTAATTTCACGTTCCCTAATCTCAGAACCGTAACGGATTGATGTTTGTGCACGCTAATCTCAGAACCGGCTGGACCGATTTCGATGCAGTTCTCAGGAATATATTGTGACAGGTCCCACTTAACATATAAGCTACTTTTTATCTCGGGAAAATGTTTCTATCCCGGATAATTACGACATTTTGTTTTTTCTGCAGTTCACGCGGACGGAGTCGCTGGCGTCCACTAGTAACTAAATAACATTGTGAAATGGCTGTTGAAAGCGGTGAAATTATAATTATCATGTGATTATGATTCAATGTTACGTGGTAAGTATCTACCACCATCAAAAAAAATTATATTATGTATAAGTATTATGTAGGTACCTACTTGAACTATGTCCTTCTTGACTAAGGCCTTCTTAACAGCAGGGAATATGTACTGAAACGATGGGCAGAGTATTTCAACACTCTACTAAATGTAGATCGATCTGTTGACATAGATCACATTCTATCGATAACACAACTGCCCATTGCTATCGAGCTGGATGAAGCTGTCGCGTGGTGAGGTTATTCTTGCCATAAACTAACAGCAGAATAAGCGCGCGGTTGGCGTTGACCTTTTACCGGGAGAACTACTAAAGTATGGCGGCCAGGAGCTACACTCGGTTATGTGGGAGCTTTTTGATCTTATGTGGACAAAAGAACAAGTTCCTTCCTAAAATGTCACGCATAATGGCCTTATATAGGAACAAAGGTGATCGTTCCGATTGTGGTTCCTACCGTGGTATTTCTCTTTTGTCAGTCCATGGAAAAGTCTTCGCCAGAGTCTTACTTAACCGCCCGATGAAAATATCAGAAAAGCTGTTGCCTGAAACCTTATTTGGCTTCCGACCCGACCGAGGCACAAGTGAAGCTGTCTTCTCAGTGCGTCAACTACAAGAAAAGACGAGGGAACAGGGCCGTTATATGTACCTGTGTTTCATCGACCTCGAGAAGGCATTCGACAGCGTGCCTCGTGAAGCCCTTTGGATAGTGTTACATAAGATGGGGTGCACTGAGAAGTTTATAAGACTACTGAGACTCCTCCATGACGATATGGAATGCTGCGTCATTGTCAATAACGAGCAATCCGGGTTTTCCCCGTTACCTGTGGGGTAAAACAAGGTTGTGTTCTTGCGCCTACATTGTTTGCGTTGTACTTTGCGGTCGTAGTCCGAGAGGTCTTACAGAATACTTCAGAGGGTGTCCGCATCCGTTTTCGCACCGACGGGAACCTCTTCAATCTGGCGAGACTCAAAACTTGCACAAAAGTGGACGACTTGTGCTTTGTTGCAGAATCTCCACGTTATGATTACTGTTTTAGATTTGGCCTAATCAGCGTCAAAAAGACGGAGGTATGCGGACGGTCACCTGTTAAACTTGGCTTTGTTTCAGAATCTCCAGACGACTTACAGGATCGGTGCTGCAGCTCATGACTGACCTCGACAAGTGTAAGATCTCGTGTACATGGTGGTTGTCTTGCCTAACATCTTATATGTTTGGCCGACACATACGCAGTCCATGACTAACATTAAATGAAAATACCGTCCTTCATTGAGGCTTACCTAATGCGCTGGTGGTCCGGTCACGTAGATTGATGCTGCACCTTTTATTCGGAACGCGAAGCGTAAGCGCGGACAACATCAGGTTTAATTAAAGCGCGACTACCTTCTCAGTGGGAGCAACAAGCCTCCAAGAGGCTGCAGATACAAAGTCCATGACTATGAAGTCCTTCGCTGCGCTGAGATGGCTAAATGGATCAAATTAAAGCGCGACTACCTGCGCAGATACGTTATTATGGCAATGGGGTGCTCTCATGCCCGCAATATGCGAGGGTCTTCACAAGAAAGATTGGCTACATAAGCCACATGCGAGCACACGGACGACGTCTGCAGACGACAAATTGAAGCGGTCGCCATGACCGAAATCGGTCGGACATCATCAACATCAAAAACATACAATTAATACTAGTCAGTAATTTGTATTGTGTTTGTTTATTAAATCCCTTGGTCAGCAAAAAGTAGAGTTTTGTATAATTTTACCCGATACCACAAAACTAATGAATGCGCAAATGAATCAATGTTTATAAATACAACGACATTGCTGAACAAATGTCACAGTGTTAATTATATTCGGTATTGGTATGTAATAAAGGTGTTTTGTGTAACTAATTAAAACTCGCGTAGACTTGACCGACTGACCTTCAAATTTATTTTCATTTTTATTAATTTATACACTGTCTAACACTAAAGCAAATAGTCCTGTAAATTACGAGATTTCTGAAATCTGTATGTGCATGATATTTTATGTGCCTATGCCTACACATTATATAGGTACATTAATCAAGTTAGGAAATTACAAAACAATTTATATAGATAGGTATAGGACATAGGTATTATATAGGTATACAAATGAATCCCAAATTGCTTGGCCTTCGCTTCACACATGAACGGACGGAACAATCTCTCTAATTACTTTTTTGATGTATGTATTATTAGAAGTTCGATCTTAGGTAAGAAAAAATATAAACTTTTGTGGAACATTACAAAATCAGTCGATTGCCAAAAGTTAAGAAAAGACATCATTTGTCGGGTCAGTATACCAGTAGGAGTAGTATAAAAACCAAGGTAGAGAAGAGACGACACTGTTGTTTCGGTTTTTGGATTAATTAACATAACGTCGGTTATTTTCTACCTGCTGATAGTTTTGTATGTACCTGAGGGCTTAGACAAATTAGGTAAAATTATATCTTGAAGGAATCGATAGAGGTTCGTCTTCGAAACATTTCCTCTGCGGAAATAGTTAATTTCCTGCATTCGCGATTATGTCTAACCACTATTGGTGGATAATCCTGAAGGTATCCTGCCTTTTCACCGAAAATTGTTTCCCATATTTTCATTTCCCAACCAACGTTTCCCGATGTTTTACTTTGACAACTAACGATTACCAATTTTTTGTATCACAACGTTTGATTTGGTAGAATTATTGTTAAGCAGATTATTATAATGACGCAAAACGTTTGAGACATTTATCATTTGCCAAACATTTCACTAGGCCACACAAACTATTAGACGAATGACATCTCTCAATGACATCCAATGCACGCACGAACCTCCTGGCCTGAACAGATCCGACGACAAGAGGCCGGACGGCCTCATGCTGATCCCGTGGCAACATGGCAGGTCAGGGACGCCACCTGCGTCAGACTGTCACACACAGTCGACGTAGCGGGATCAGCCGCCGAAGCTCAGGCCCTAAAAAAGCACACCAAGTACAGCGTTGTGTTTTCAAAGAACGGGCCCACTGCATTGTTAAAGATCGGAGACCCAAGGAGGCAAAGAGTACCTTTGTTTAAAATTTTGATGTCATGTGCGATATTTTTGAATTTGGAGACTGTGTCAGATGTAAAATTTTGATTGCTGCTATTTACAAAGGAAAAGTTTAGTTCCAAATCAATATTTTTGAATTCGTCGATAATAAAGGCTCGAGCACACCGGATGCGTATGCGTGCATGTAAGCGTAGACGTACACGTACCTCTGACTTTAATGTATGGAACTGTCACCGCTTGATATCTATGCTTACGTCTACGCATACGCATGCGGTCTGCCCGTGCCTATACAGTTCCATACATCACAACTCAGCGGAACGTGCACGTCTACGCTTACGTGCACGCACACGCATCCGGTCTGCTCGAGCCTTAAATGCCAAACCATTTAGAACGGTTTCAGCCTCGCCTCCCAAGGTGACGTTGAATTTAGAATTTAGTTTCTCTATGATGGGCTGGATAGCCAGGCTAAGTATACCTGGGCCTAGGGGGACGCCCTGTTGGCAGCCAACTGCTGAGTCTAATGGGTAGTCTTTATATATTAATTTAGTGGTTTCGCTGTAGCATTGCCATAGGTAATTGAATGAGTTGGGAATTTTCTCTTTGATAGCCGTAAAGGGCGCCCCTATTTATAGAGTTGAATGCGTTTTTTACATCCACTTTCAGCACAATTAAGTGCATCGCGGCCTCGCACTGATTCTCTTGGGGCGAAGCCAAGTTGCTGGGGCTGGAAGTAGTCAGCCAGAGTGTTCGCCGAGGACCGGCAACATATTTTAGCTGTGAGGCGACGGTAGATGCACCCTACAGATATAGGCCTGATTTTTTATGAGGGCGCACTAATTGGCGCCGTAGAGTGTTTTGGTCACATCGTTGTGGACTTTTCCAAGCAGCATGAAGTTTACCATTGTGTCAGTTTCCTCATCAGTGCGTCGCCGGCTGGTCATGTGTTTCCGATGATCAGGTCTTTTAGATGCTGTGGATTCAGGCCATCTAAACCTCTAGCGGAGCCACTGTTAAAATAAATATTTGCAGGTCACCTGTAGAACGTCATTTGATGGAGGTGGCTCAAGTAAGTGGTTATTGCCTGCTGAAGATGGATGTTTCGAACTGAGGGCGTTCAAGGTATCCGGATTGGCTGATGCATCACTGGAAAAGAGGAGCCGAAAGGATATAAAAATATCCGTTTTGTGGTTTCTTAAGTTCCGAGAGTATAATTTTGGGTCTAGTGGGTTAATGTTGGCATAATTGTTTTTGATCAGTTGCGCTAGAGTGCTGCATGAGTTTGTTGCTTTAGCTACTGCAACACTCTATACGGAGAGGTTAGCAGTTGTTCCCAGACAGATTTTGAGTTTTCGGATACAACTTTGTGAATGTCGCCAGACAGGGCTTAGCGACCATTACCCGCGCTGAGCGTGGTATTCACTTTAGCACAGGCATGCCTGCTTCAGTCCACGCAGTATCCTCCAGAAAGGGGTATCTTCTGCGTTGTCAGTACCCGTTGGGTTGAGGGATCCAGCATCGTCTTTGTGGGCCCTTCATTCGGCGTTATAAAATTCTGCGAAACGTTAGTTGGGGAGTGAACATTTGGCAAACAATTTTCGGCGAAAATGCAGAGAATCCTGTGATTTTAAGTCTGTTTTGATTTTGTGTATAAGTATAGGATCTTTTACAATGGGTTGTTTTCATGGATTTTCGCTCAATATACCCTGCATCAAAAGGTCATAAAGATTAGAGAAGCAAACAATTTATTTCGCCTAGTTTGAAAAAATATCTTTAGATCCAAAACTTAGTAATATGAAGTACATAGGCCAAAATATTATTATTAACTATAAACATAACAAATGCGATAGTTTGATAGATGTTTTGTAAGCTTAATTTATTGATTAAGCATCTTGGCCATAGTCTCGACTCGTCTCGAAACCAAAATAGAATACGTTACACTTCAGTTGAATATTCCTATGTTTAAAAGGATAAAACCTGATCACACATAATAACAAGAAATGTCTAGAATACACACTAGTCATAGTACAAAACTATTTTGTCATAAAACTTTAATTTATTGCGTGCCAAGTGTACAGTGTAGACGAGTAAAGTGATAAAAGTTGGAATAAAAAACAAAAAAGGACCAAATTTATTGCCGCTTTTAGCAAAAGGTTTGCTGTTTACAAGACATCTTTTATTTAATTCTTAATTTACGGTTCTTCATCCAGCAACATAAAAATAAGAATATTCAAAGGCTAATAGTTGGACCCGAATATTAACTCGCTAAAAAAAAGGGATTTTCAACTACTTATATCTACAGAACATTGAGTTCACTATTAATCAAGGTAAGGCCATTTAGGCGACTGAGGTAAGCTATAAGCTAAGGTGAAAACAAAATTATGTATTTACAGAAATGATTTTGATGATGCTTTTAATCATGAAACCTCCTTTATGTCCTACGAATGTTTTAATATTCTTTTTTCAAGATGGTGTTTTTCACATCTGTATGGCTATTGTGTATCTTTTGTGATAGTTCATTAATAACTGATGATCGCTCAGCCATTAAAACTCTGCCTTTAGAAAAGTACCGTTATGTCTTAAGGTCGTTAACAAAATATGTTGCAAACTTATATTTCACTGATAAAGATGTAAGTTTGTATTCTTTTTTTTAACTAACCACGAGTTTCTCCACTTAAAAAGAGATAACAGCATGTTTTACTAAAAAAATGTAGGTATAACTACAGGACATGATACATCCATAGTTAGAGCTTTTTGACAGGTTCATGGTGATCGGTTATATTTACTTTAAATTAATTGATAAGTTGAATGATAGCTTAATTATTACGTTTATATTAGAGCTTGGGTTTACATATATTTGCTAGATGCAATGTAAACCAATGAATTGAGGCCACCAGAACCAGAGTGGCCCAAACCACAAATTGTGCACGCCCCTTTCAAACCCCCAAGCTCGATTTGTAATAATACATAAAAAAATATGTATCTTGATTCTTATAAAATATTAATAGAGCATAGTATTTTGGCATATATCCACATATTCGTATTTTGTGTTTGGGCCACTCTGATACCTATTGCACTGTAACAAAATCAAAATTTGAAGAGTTGGAAGTATCAACTTACATACATACATACATATAATCACGCCTTTATCCCTTACGGGGTAGGCAGACCACCAAGGGCCGATAGAACCACATGGTGCGACTTCTGACCGATATTGAGGGTATAGTTGAGATGTACATGTTCGGTTAGTAGTGACAGGTGGTCAGCTCATCGCCTACAAAACACCAAGACCCTCTTGTCCCTCTACTGACTTGTACAGTATGCCCGGGAAGAGAAGCAGCTGTAGTATTAAACTTTTTTTTTCACTCCCAGAGCAGCATAGAAGGTATCAATCTAACTTTAATGTAACACCTAAATTTAATTGTTATTACAGAATAACCTAAACTAAAAGAACTGTTGTTTGTTTCTAGTTGTTTTTATAAAATCTATTTATGTATGTTTATGTTTTAAATGCAACTTTTAAAAATTAGATTTTTAGGGGATCGATCTTTTAGACCTCGATTTAATCGTCAAACAATTTTGTCAGCTATCAATATCGATCAAGGAGGCGCACGCACATCTGATCCATGGAGCTATCACCGCTTGTTATAGGTACCTAGGTTAGTAGATACGAGTAGGTAGCATGAAGAAGGTGTAGGCACAGGCTTAATTTGAATTGCACGATTCGAAATTATGTATAAGTATTTGCATTGTTATTAATCCGTCGACCCGACGGGGTTAGTTTGACTATATAGGTGTTTTTTAGTTGCCACCTTTAATGAAGGGTATGTACTCTACATCAAATAAAGTAAGTTTATGCCAAAAAATGCTGGGAAGTGATGTCAATTTTTTTGATTTTTTTTTTAATTATTTGATCGGGCGAAATTTATAATGTTCAGTGTTTATGCTAGTTTTTTCAGTGAAAAAATCTTGCTACGCGCGTCTATGTGCATTTAGCAGAAAAACGCAGTCTATTTACTCAACTTTGGACCCTAATATATTGGGAACCAGACACTTCCCAGGTATGTTTCCATGGTGAAAAATTATCGTATTTGTTCATAGTTATTACCAATTCTGTCTAGTGTTAACTGAAAATCGTAAGTAGTACATCATAATATGAATTTATAGACGAGTACTTTACTAGAATCAAATAATACCTGCTTCTATTTTTTTCTATGATATAAAGAATGTTTGTGGAACGCATTTATCTTCAGGGAGTGAATAGTCCATGATACTGAGTTGAATTTGTCGTTATCAAGGTAAAATAGAATTGTTAGTACCACCTATGACTTTAAAAAAATGTAGGTTACCTGTACTGTAATTTTCATTAGGTCTTACTAAAACTTATTACGAGTAAAAAATCAACTATTAAATGGTGATTAAAAACCGCAATTTCTAAATAATATCAAAAAGTGCATTAGCACTGAGGCGTTTTGAAAGGGGTCGTTTGGCACGTTCGTGCGAATGGACTACTAAGCCTCATAGTGTGCGCAAACGCAGGACTCTCTATTTCGTCACTCTCATCTATAGTCTGATGGGACGGAGAACCGATAAGCACCAACGGTTTTAAGTGCTGTCCGGGGCACTTAGCTCGTAACCATTTTATAATATTAAAATCCGTAAGTAGGTACATGAAATAAATTCATTGGTACAGACAGGCCCTGGGATCGAACTTACGCCTCCCGCTTTGAAGAAGAGCATAGGGAGAGTAATACTTATTATTACGTACTTGGCTGACCACTTGTACAGAAAATGTCCTTACATAAGTACTTATATCATTCATAATAACTATCAAATACAGCCTAAATAACTAGGTATAGTTACGAAAGTATTAAACATTTTGAAAGTTTATTTTCTAGAATGGCATGTTTCTTTTACATAGAGGTCACATTTTGATAAAAATTTGATCTAAAGAATGGTTTTGAATTGGGTAATTAAAGATTTTAGATCAATAAAACGGTTTTCGGGTCGTCTCCTAAGGTTCCGTCGTCTAAGTACCATACTTAAATTTTGATTCAAAATTCTTAATGATGGGATAAATCGTGAGACTGAAAAAAGCCGGCCCGAGGAGATCCCCCTGTTGACACCCTATTTTAGAGGAGAGGATGTGACTTCGATATATTAATTTGGAATTTTGGCCATAGCATTGTTAAAGAAAAGGAAAGAGGTCAGGAACTTTATCTTTAATTTCCGTCAACAGTGTAGTCTTGTCGGCGGAGTTGAAGGCGTTTTTGACATCCATCTTCAGCAGGAGGCCACCGCCATCGCCATAGACCGCTGCCACACAACCGCCGCGGGACCCGTTGTTGTGTCGGTTGAAACTCTTGCGACAAAACTCCGCTTTTGGCCCTACAGCATATTTTGGCTGTAAGACGGCAGTATGTGGTGCCAAAATCAATGGGCCTTACGCCACCATCTTTTTTGGTGAGGGAACATAGATTGGCGCCATATAGAATATCTACAATGTTTCCGTTTACGTGGCCGGTAAGCTTGAAGTTGACCAGATTGGTCAGAGCTGCAGTTAGACTCTCGCCAGCGCCACCGCAGCCGGGGCCTATCTGGTCCTTAAGGTACTGCGGTGTGAGGCCATCAAGTCCGCCAGCCGAGCCACTTTGGAAAGACGCTACGCATTGATGATATTGGCGGCAACCATTAAGAGCGTCGTCCTCGGGTGGTGTAGGAAAAATGGTGTGTGATGCTGCAGGTGGATGTTTATCCTGCATCTCTGTTAGGGTTTCAGGGGAATCTGTGGCAACTTTGTCACTGGAGAATAAGAGACGCGCTGCACCTCTGAAGTCCCCATCATTTAATTTGTTTTCAATTAAATTGTAGGGAACAGAAGAGGTGTGGTGATTAGATGGAATGCAGGTGCGCTAACAATTGGCGAATTTTGGCAGTTTTGCTTTATCCGGGCAATTAAGAAGGTCGGGTTTGTTTGTGAGCGTCTACTTAAGTAATCAATGAAATATCAATAAAAAATACACTCATGTTGTTGATATAACTTCAAATAGATACTCTTTACTTTATTAAAAGTCAAGGAAAAGTTCAAACACTACAGAATCTTCGACCAAGTGTAAATAGAAAAGCACGTTAAAATGTATATGGCGGCGGGCGTATCGATGCGAGGTACAAAACAAACAAGTTTTGAGACAGACAGATCGTTTAATCAGTCTGCGCCGGGGGTAGGGGGAGGCTTCCACTAAATGACCATCCCCCACTTACCCCGGTATCCGCAAACACCGTACTCGGTGAGTGCGGCAAGATGCAGAGCTTCGAATAGGTAGACACGGCTCAGTACCATATTTCGGAAAATCCTTTCTTAGTGGTCTGCACTTCTTAAGGAATATAGGTACAGCTTGTTACTGCTACATAGTTTCGGCGATGACAACGAAGCGATGACGACACGACGACGACGACATTGATGTATTCTCGTCCAAGTTATATAAAAAAACGGATACGTATGGAGCGACACGGATAATTCATTTAGTCCACTTAGGTTAGTAATATACCTACTACTCCGTGCCTTAATAATTTTTGAGCAAAGGAAACTTTTTCAAACTAATAATAAGGTGTCCGACCGTATTTCGGTAAAGTCGGCCAATCTTTGCGAATATTAGACGGTGGCGCGCGCAGGAGATATTATGGTGGATGGAAATGGAATGGAAAACTATCAGATTATTTTTATTTGTCCCACTGTATGAAAAGTGGTAATAAATAAATATAAAAGTAAACTGAGTGGCATGTCTACCGATCTCTAGGTCTACAGGCCGCGGGTCGAACTCAGGGTCTCGGTTCTATTCCTCGCTGCTCTTTTGTCTTGCCGTTCCGCAACTTGTCCTCTCGTTCTATCAGAGGAAACAGTTTGCCCGCTTCTTTAAATTAAATATATTGAAAAAGTGTTAAGATATTTTTTTTTCAATTTAGTAAATAACGAAGGTAATTTATTTCATGATTGCATTTTTATTTTATAACTGCAATAGGTACTTTGTAGTAATAATAATAATATACTTATATACATTTTTCCAACCGTTTTGTGCATTTACAATTTTTTGTTATTTAATTACAATTTTTAAAAATTATTCCTTTCGGCCACTAAAAATATTATTATTACTTCGGTATTTCATGCAATTTTAATTAAGTTCATTTACCTTCTTAAAACATAGAAAATTTAAAAAAATATCAAGTAATATTAAGATTACAAATATAGAAAAATTAGGTCATTTAATTGGATTTATTTATTTATGAATGAAATCTTACATTTTATTTGTCACCACAAAATGAAACGTTGAAACAGCAAAGATACATCAAAGCTCGGAACCAAATGAAGTTTTACTTAAGGTGGTTTCAGACTAAGCGTCACAAAGATAAAACGACGAACTTCTCGATTATTAAATTAAAATGAATAAATATCGGTTCTAAAATTCATTCATTATAGTATCAACAATAGGCAATTAATTATTAAAGTACCTATATTTTTTAATTGGTAGATATAATACATAAATTAATTAATGATTTTGGTCTATTATTTTTACAACTTGTAGGTATTACCTATATGAAGATTCCAAATGTATTTTCAAACTCTAGTTATATGTATTCGTAAAATTTGAAATTACAAGTATTCTACAGTTACTTATAAATTATAAATCTTAATTTAGTTAATTAGATTATATAGGTAACTATGCATTAGGAAAAAAAAGATATTTATATTGCATAAGTAACGTAACCTACCGACCTATAAATTTTTAATGAATATCTCACGCGATTGCCTTGTGCTGCACCAATGTCCTTAAATAACAATTGACACACCTGGTTTGCCGACCTAACTTTATTTGAAATTTTATCGATACGCGAGCCGGTATTATACGACTATGAGGTGAATAGTTACTAGATAGCGTCCGGATCTATATAGAATATCTGAAGTAGTTTACGGCAATAGGTTTTCAGTGATATGCTCCAAACTTAATATTTTTAATTTAGTGTTTTAGTTTAATCGTTTTTAGTTTACATAGGTAGGTCAAAGGTAAAATGAAATGATTAGTAATTGGTATCGATAACATTCAACATGGCGGCTCGCAGCTCGTAAATAGGTTTATCTCAAACAATCGTACGTACCCACGGACTCTCGATCTATTGGTCTGTTCGCGATTTTATGGTGGTATAGATACGTACGAAATCCTTTATCGTATATCAATTTTAGCCCGGCTTCCACCGACTTATTTGAGCATAATATGAGGTGAGTATAGAACGTCGGTCTATATAGAATACTAAGTATTTACGGCAATAAGCTGGGCTGGCCTCCCCTCGCATCGTATAAACAATCGGTACCCACGTCTTCTACTCATTTCGGTATAATTTGTATCTACTTTTAGGGTCTTGGTATTTTTTAGGATTTGCCAGATAGGACGTATGTAGATGACGCTTTTAGTGCGATATTTAAATGTGTCTTTGAGACGTGCTAATAAAGACGTCTTCCACGAATCCGCTATGCATGAGGCCCCAGAAACTCATTTGAGTTGAACAAATAACGATCTCTTCTTATTTTCTTACGTACGCCTTTAAAAAGGCCGATGCGTTTTACTTTAGATTTGTCGTTAAGCTCGTGTATTATGTGGGAGGTAGGTATATCTCGTGATGTCGCTTAAATCAAAGAAGACCAACATCAAAGTAGTATAATAACATCTGGTTGATATTAAAATTCATACGGTATAATTTATTGATTGTGAACGATATTGCACAGATAGCTAAAGGGGAAGACTCACACAAACGTATTAGATCCCGGTTTAGACCAGAAAGAAGGGTTTCGGAATAACAGTAATTCATAGTGTAGGTATATCATAAAAACTTTACTCGATTCTTTAAAAAAAATACGAGTATCTAATTAACAAAAATATTTAGAAGTACCTATTGTAGGTAGCTAGATAGATATTTTTGAAGACAATAGTTGTTACGAGGTAAGTTAATATTTAGGAAATTAAGAAAATCGATATTGTTGCTTAAACAAAAAAATTAAATCGAAATGATAAATCTGACGATTAAATTAACTTTTACTACGAGTAATAATAATCTAATAATACCTACTACTTTAAATCAAGTGGTTTTTTAACATAAACGTATAAAGAACAACGGATGTAATGCTGCCAATGCACAGATTGAAGCACCGTAATGGCGGCGCGTTGCGCATTTATTTATTCATTTGGTATTAGGAAGACCAACAGCTATATTAAGGCAGTAATAACAACAATATAGTGACATACAGCTAAATTAAGGTCTCCGCAAGTATGTCACAAAATATTACGTAAAACGCATCACACAGTGTATGAATGCGTATTTTCTAGTAGGCGCCGAGCTTACTATTGTCTGTATGTGTGGGTGGATAACACGTCAATACACATCCCTACTATGTTACCGAGCTTACTATGAATGCTTCACTCCGTGTAGTCACAATACTCTATCCGTTATTCTTTATACGTTCATGTTTTTTAAAGTATTGTTAAGCAAATTTCTGTTGGCTAATAATAATTGTTGCTGACCTCATTTAAGTAGATAGGTAGGTTGTATTAAAAACCAATTGCAATATGGGAATAACTAACAATTTTCAAAGAAACCATAGACCTCATGATAAAAACCGAAAATGTAATTCCAATTGGATTTGTAGGGTAACTATTGTATGTAACGTAATAATTCTTATTAAGGTAATTGTTTTATTAAAACCAATATTGTTAAAAGAAGTTTTCTGGCATTATTACCTATATATTTATGTTATATAGATTAGCAAGTTTAGCTCACTTAAACTGTGTATTACATTGTAATGTAGGTAAACCTATTTTTTTTAGTTAAGGAATAAACATTACATTAACATTTAATTTATGTAGCCGACATGTTGTCCCACTGCTGGGCAATTAATAACATTGCATAACATTGTTGAAGTTCCTTATAAATTGTACATAAGCTTCATAAACATCAGAAATGCAATAAATTTATATCCAATATTTTTTTAAATCAATGTTATAGAAATAAAATCGTCACAAGATAAAGTACTGAACACCGTCACATTGTATCTTAAAGGGACAGTAGAGGGATTAAGGTCAATACCATAATGCGGAAACGTGTGTTTAGCACAAGAGCTAAGCGTCGAGTGACATCGGGCCGGCGCCGCGCGTCGGCCGCTGCAATTGGCTGGCTCCTCGGCCCGCCCAGGGGAGGGGGCAGCACACAAACACAAACTCACCTAAGATAATTTATTTTATGTTATACCGTTTGAATATTTTATATCTGTGTGAGTTTTTTCGGTCGGTACGCGTTCAGTGTGAAATATTCGCGCGATAAGAAAGAAGAGGGGAACAGATCGATCGGCATGTTGCGCTTTTATTTTGACGCTTGGTATTATTGTTTAATTGTCGCTCCGTTATCTTATGCCGTTTGCTGATTAGTAATTCACTCTATTTGCAATGTTTAGCTGAGATGGTAATTACGCAGTAGGTACTCTACTTTTCTTTCAAACCTAAATACATATAGGTATAGCTAAGATAAAACTTATGTTTATCTGTGTGTTTTTTAAACAAGATGTAAATCATTATGCAAAATGTTCTATTGTTATTAATTTAATTCTACTTACCTATGTATAAAATAATGTCAATTTGATATTAACGAAAGTACCTATTTGGTATGGTATCTACCTAACTAATAGCTCAGTAGCCTAACTAATGTATTTTTAGCTAGAATACACATAATTATTAAAATGATGTAATGTAAGTACCTCTATCTGCGTAAGTATAATCAAATCACCAATTATACAACATTATTTTCTTGTAAGTTATGTTTGTACCAACTTCAGAAGCCCAAATGTCGCTATAACTCTCCCTGTGAAGGAGAGCAGTACGCAATACAGACACACTCGAGAGAAACACATTCAAAAGACCGTTTAATACTGTCACCGCTAACATGCTTCCACCGCTAAAGCGACCCCCAGTAATATAAGCTATCGACTACACAACAGGCCACAACTGCCGACTCTACAAACTGACATGTAGTATACCTTCGCAAACGACCCATACTCCGCGTCGTCGTAGGAAAAATAAAAATTACAAATGTCGTGGTTTTACCTTTAATCAAATGCAAAGCTATCATTAAGTCAGCGCTTCAGCTAACTCGCTCGTCGTGCGCATCGTCACTGTTAATTATCACAATATATATGTATAAAATAAAATAAAAGAGACCGCTCCGTACCAATACTAGCATAAAAAATACGAGAAAAGAAAGAGAAGCTTTAAAAAAGAAAGGAGTGCATCTACCCCCACCTCTATCCCCACAAGGGCCGCCCCTTGTCGGGCGCCACCCACCGCAGCGCAAAAATCGTCGGCGCGGGGTCAAACGGCGACGAGCGTGAAAAGAAGGAGCGGTGCCGGCATCACGCACACAGCGAAGCGGTACGCGCCGAGAGGGACGGGCGAGGCGAGAGCGGGACGGCGGCGCCAATTACTATCACCTGGCGGGCCGCTACCGCATTACCCACTGCCGCCGCGCGCGCGAACACGCGCCCGTGCAGTCCGCGGTATCCTCAACACTTGCTATACCGAATCGATTTTAGCACCCGCGCGCCGCGAGTGCACCCTCCTTTATCTAGTGATGCACCGCGGCCTCCCAGTGACGATGCGACAGTGAAGTGCGCCCAGTGACACGCAACTCGCCAAGTGACAATTTACAAGTTTACAATCACCAGTGAAAATGACGTCCCAGTTTGCGTTCCGAGGATCACCGCCGAACCAGGTATGTTTACCTTCTGTCCTCACATATTGTTTACCTACAAAATGTGACACTTATTTCGCTAGCGAACACTTTAACTTTTAACTTGTACCTACGAGATAACTTAACTAAAGTGGCGTGTTTACGCGGTTACTGTTAATGCTATAAGAGAATAGTGAATTTACTTAATGGGAGATATTTTTTAAAAGACTACGGATTTAAGGTTGCGTCACAAAAATTAGACCGAAAGTTTTATTAGGCGGAACAAATTTTTTATAATAAGTAAAGTAACAGTAACACGAACCAAACGTTTTGTATTTAATGAGACTGTATTTTGTTTAAATTATACCATATCAAATTAAGAAAAGATTTGTAACTAAGTAGGTGAACTTGAATAAAAGCAATAACTACGTTGAGAATGGAATAATAACATGTGCAATGTGATTTGCATGTAAATTATAATGTAGGCACAATAGTATTTATTGCACGCTTTTATTCTCAATTTACAAGTAGGTATAATTACTATAATAAATGTGTATCTAACGGTAATACAAAGGCAATAATGCCATAAACTATTGTAAAAGTGTACGATAAAAAAACTCACGTAAGCGGATCAGGAACACCGAGCTACAAAATATAGGTAGGTATAATATTTTTGTATCAATTTTTTTGTCACATTAGGTAAATAATTTTTAAAATGAAACTCAAGCTTTTCTGCGTGCTGTAAGCAAAGGAAAGGAAGAATGTCTGCAATGCTACTCGTACATAAATATTTATATTTTAAATATTTTTGTGTCATTTGTAAAGTAGGTATCTACAATGGTACAATGTAATGTATAATTAATATTATAAAATTATAGTTACACAGACTGTTGACATCAGACAGGCAGCCGGACATGGAGATCAAATTTCAATGTCAAATAAATTCTTAGCTGAGTACAAAAATTAAAATAGATCACATGTTATAAAATTACAATAGATTAATACATAAATTGTTATAACATTACAATTCGTTAATTATTACGAAATTGCTTGGATTGTGATAGTCTTACCTATTTTTTTATATTAATTTATATTAGGTATGTACTATACATTGAGTGAAAAAATGCCGCAAGTTAAGTGTAGGTAAATTGTCACAGGATTTAGGTAAGTACCTATACCTAGTTATGTATATTATATTTGCTCGACGGGAAATACATTCATGTAGTAAACACCAAACACTACTTACATACATACATCCATACATATAATCACGCCTTTATCCCTTACGTGGTAGGCAGAGCACCAAGGGCCGATAGAACCACATGGTGCCACTTCTGACGAATTTTGAGGGTATAGTTGAGATATACAAGTTCGGTTAGTAGTGACAGGTGGTCAGCCCATCGCCTACAAAACATCAAGACCCTCTTGTCCCTCTACTGGCTTGTACAGTATGCCCGGGAAGAGAAGCAGCTGTAGTATTATACGTTATTTTTTCACTC
The DNA here is from genome assembly GCA_014607495.2 of Carposina sasakii. Taxonomy (NCBI): domain Eukaryota; kingdom Metazoa; phylum Arthropoda; class Insecta; order Lepidoptera; family Carposinidae; genus Carposina; species Carposina sasakii. The sequence continues at coordinate 5,959,720 of CP053148.1, forward strand.
CCAGAGCAGCATAGAAGTAAGTAAACACTACTTATTTAATAATTATAGAAAAAAAAATGACATGACCAAATTATGTACCCACATATACATACCTATGTAGGAATGTCAATTTTTTACTGTGCAAGCTACACTAACTCATTTATATCTGTCAGCAGGTCATCTGACCACTTCACTGGTGGGTGGGGTATATGTCAGTTTTATTTGCTAGATATACATACGGCTGTGTTTCTGAAGGGACGTAAGTGATAGACAAGTGACAAGTTGCAAACTTATCGCCTGACTTCGTTAGTCGACTCTTACAAAAGAGGTGCAGCTGATGTATTCTAATTTCCAATGAAGCCCCGCATCAGCACAGAAAAACTATGAAAAGAATCATAGTTAAATAAATAAATAAATATTCACACACTTCACAACACATTGACCTAGTCCCACACTAAGATCCCTAAGGTCTTGTGTCGTGGGTACTAAGCAACGGTATATAAATACATAGATAAGTATATAAACATCCATGACTCGGAAACAAACATCGATATTCATCACATCAATGTTTGCACCTACCGGGATTCGAACCCAGGACCTATGGCGTCGCAGGCAGGGCCACTACCAACTGCACCAATCGGCCGTCAAATAGTTGAATCAATACATAGGTACCTTCTTTACTTAAGTATTGTAATTTTTCAACCATTATTCGTTATTTCATTTCAATTCAATTATATTATTTTGTAATTTAATACCTACCTACTTCATTTATAAATATTCTAAATAACTAATTTACGATAGAAAATGATGTATACTTAGATTAAAATTAAATTCAGATCTATTCCTACTTCCTAGATCTACCTACTACTGAAAAAAAAGTTTCTAATTAGGTCCAGAGCAGTAGCTGTCGCCATATTGACTTTGAAATAATACAAAATTGGTAGTTGTGTATATTTCTAACAAGACTCAACTAACTAAAACTTACAGTGCAGTTAATACACTCAACGATATTTACAAATCTTATATGAAAATTGAGTGATTGGTTTAGATGTGGTTAGTGATGTGTTTGATACTAGATGCTGTAAGTACGCTGCGGGATAATTCATACTAGATAGGTATACGTACGGAGCAGAAAGGACTAGTTGTGAGCAGCAGGGTAGATGATACTCGATGACATCTGGATAGATAAGCTTGGATGTCTATCTAAAGGTTAGTTCCCATGGTGCGTGATTTCGCGGACGGACGCGGACGCACCGACGGCTACGGACGGACGCGCACCACGGTCGCGTCTATATTACCACGGACGCTCCGTTTCCCACAATCCGTGGTGCGGGCTGGTGCGCGTCTGTCTGTAATATCACGCACCGTGGGAACCCACTGTTATACAGCGGGTTACGTGAGACTAATTGGTAGGTATATAATACAGTGGGATAGTTGAGATGAGATGTCGGAGTCAGCGGGATAGAGAAAACTAAATGGTACAAGCATGCATAATACTAGACGTTGCTAACAGCGGGGTACATTAGACTAGATGTTGCAAACAGCGGGGTACATGAGAATAAATGTTGCAAGCCGCGGGGTACATTAGACTAGATGTTGCAAGCACTGGGGTACATTAGGCAAGATGTTGCAAGCACCGGGGTATATTAGGCTAGATGTCGCCAACACCGAGGTACATTAGGCTAGATGTCGCCAGCACCGGGGTACATTAGGCTAGATGTTGCAAGCACCGGGGTACATTAGGCTAGATGTCGCAAGCACCGGGGTACATAAGACCAGGATGTTGCAAGAACCGGGGTAGGTACATGAGACTAGGATGTTGCACAATTATATAACAATTACCCAGGTGATGCGAATTGAGTGGTGGGTAATTGAGTTGACATGCATTAAAATTATATTCTCAAAAGTACATGAAACTTAAGAAGTCGGAGAGTCTGGCAGGTATTTTTACTACAATATCTTTATCTACATAGTATAATTTATTAATGTAATGTACAATGTACATAAATACAAGAAAATACTCAAAATTAAATTAATTCATGGCATTAACGGCCTAAGTTGACTACCGACTATCACATCTCCTTTCGATCCTCCCTTCGTGAGTTTTACAGGCTGGCGCTTGGGCCTCTTGTTTTTATTCAAAGTAATATCCTGCCTAGCGTGGTGACTATGGGCAAATACCCCCCCCATGGCAGTCTTGTGGCGTGCCCCGGGGGAGGCCTACGTCTAGCAGTGGACTGCAATAGGCTGATGATGATGAATATCCGAAGATATTTCCTGAAATTTCATTTCTAAACGTCAACTACATAGACCTAAAATATAGAAACAACTGTTCTATTTTCATTTATTATTTCACTGATTTGATTTTACTACAATATTAATTTTTAAAGAGAAAACTTAATTTTTTATACAAAACATACATTTTATACATAGACAAAATCATGTCTTTTTTCTGGACATGGAAGAGATAAGCACCTCTTTCGATTCTTCGACTTCCATCATATTTTTCATGCACGCTCAGGGTACTCTGACCTGACCTTTCTCTAGAATTTCTCCAATTCGGTCGGTGAAAGTCCGGCGAAGTATATTTCCCTTCCAACTCTTCCATCCACTCTTCCGTTTTAGGTAGGTAAATTGGTTGATTACTTATTACGGTACTTTCTTCGTCAATCTACTTTTATTCACCATCATTATGATCCCTTTAGTAATCTATATAAATAAAATGTAACAGATCGCTGTCTGTACATCGAAGATATATGAGAAAATAGGAGACCTTTATCAAAGCAATACTCGTAGTAGGTACCGAAAAGAATAATTTTTGGAATTTTTGTCTGTTTGTCGGTTTGTCTGTGCGTTTGTGCACACTAATCTCAGAAACGGCTGAACCGATTTCGATGCAGTTTTTAGGTATAAATTGTGACAGGGCCCACTATTTATATATAGGCTACTTTTTATCCCAAGAAAATATTTTTATCCCGGATAATTTTGACATTTTGTTATTTTCTGTAGTCCACGCGGACGGAGTCGCGGGCGTTTACTAGTAAGTAATATAATGTTGTGGTGATGTAGGGGTTCACTAGAATACATCAGTTGTCAAAAAATATGTGTATATACCCGTATGTGTGCTATCACGGCCTATGAGGCACAGCCTTGTTACAGACAGGCGGACAACGGTGTCTCAGTTAGAAATTATTCGGGCCCGTTTTTACCTTCTGGGTAAGAAACCCATTGTAATTAAAATATTGAATTTTAGCCATGGATCTACAGGATGTAACAAAAAGGGTATGTTAAGCGAAAAGCTATGTAAATAGCCCACTAAAAGGAACCTATCCACAAAATTTTAGACTCGAAATCACATGTTTATTTCTCCAGTTAGTATGGAGAATTCCTAAGCAACTCAGGAATGTTTATACAATCTTGAAAAATAAACATGTGATTTCGAGTCTCTTGGAAATAGGTTCTATATAGTAGGCTGTTCGCTTAACATACGAGTACCCTTTCTGTTACACTCTGTATATACCCAACTACGTCCAAAAAACCTTAGTTCTATATATATATATATAATTAGTACCGAAGTAGGTGTACCCAGGTTAAAATATAACGTCTCTGAGACATAAAACAGAATTATTAGCCCACAGCATTGGCAACAAAACAAAAAAAGATGTCGATTCACCAAAATCGGTTGCCTACCTACCCACTTATAACTTAGCTATTAATCACAATTTGTCAAATAAATCATATCTCTGAGTGCATAACTTTATTATTAAATCTGGAACTACTGTCAGTTATATCAGATAACGGTTTATTAATTTTTATAATGTAATAATATTAATATTGAGTTCGATAGTTATCAACCAATTTATTTGGTTTAATTAAAATAGTGAGTCCTGAGTACTTGGATGTTAATAAAGATAATCATTTGGTCATAGTTCGTGCCGGGGCCGATCTACGCGGCTATCTGAGAGATAAGACGCCCTCAGTCAAGCCCCACCCCATAGGGGGATCATCCTAATTATGAGGCGGTTTTCCAGCTTTCTGCGAAGCGGTCAGCGTCTATAAGCCTTTGTTATAATCGCAGGGGAGTCTTAACTGAAATATGTTGGACATAAAAATCTTGGAAAATAAAGATGAAATTATAGGGACAAGTATAAGAGGTATAAGAGGAGTTTTCATCGTATAATTACCTGAACCATTAATGAAGTAGACAGTATGGTAATAGAAGCTGTATACGTAAATTTCAACTATGATATATGTACAAAAAACCAATCTCGATTTATACTCAGGTTACCTAGGTAATAAATTCTTTAAGTTTGAGTTGAGAAAGTGACGAATTGGGACTAGACCATAATCTCAGCATACTTTTTCTGAAACGGCACTATAACTGGTAGGTGTGATTATCTGATCACTGTGCTTGTAGAAGCGTCAAATATTCTATATTTATCATTGTGGGTTGCCTCATGTAAAAAATAATAAACAAATATCTTAACACTAGCTGATGCCTGCGACTTCGTCCGTGTAATAAATAGCCTTTATATGTTATTCTGATGTGTACTTAGGTACCTTCTTTAGGTAAGTGCCAAATTTCAAAATCATTTTCGTGGTTTCTTCACGAGAAAGAAACAAACATCAATCCTCACATTTAAATGATTAATAGGATAGGGTACAAAATACACCATCCGCGTTTTTCATCGTGCTCTTTTCATTTTACTACTTAATTATTGCCTCTCTTAAGTGCATTTAAATAGCGCATAGGCAGGCGAAGGCCGTGCTCAATACCTTTGGGATCCCATTGTGGTCATGGTCCGTTTTTATTTAAATTGCAATTAAGTACAAGAATGGGCTGTAAACGTTTATGCACGACTGTGTCCGAACGATTTAAGAGCTCGGTGCCACAAAATCTCGGAAGGCATCATTTTACTTGCCAAATAAAATGTTTAATAAACATTTGCTTCATTTACTGCGCTTTACGTTTGAGTAAGCAAGACGTTAATGGAACAGTTTCTATAGACGTCGGTGGCAATGATGCCCTAGTTTAAGAAAAGTCGATAGCAGTATTTGGTAGAGTTGCAGAAATTGTGATTAGATCAATGGAACTTTAGAATCATGATGTACTGAACTTTGTGTCACTACAATCAATAAAATCAAGCTTATTTACATTCCCCCTATAACAAATATTGGCTTTAGTTTTTAGATTTCAGTGTTTTTTAAACGAAACTATAAAATTTAAAACTGTACAGAAGAGGTTTACCAGTTATTAACTTTAATGTATCTAAATTTAAATAAGATTTTCACAGAACTGTAATAAAAATCCATTGCGTGTCTAATCTCGGCTTGATTTTTGAAATAATTACTAAAACTAATTAGTAGGTAGCGATTTGCAGCCATTCTCGTAGATTAAATTTATCTGTTTCGCATTACGTTCAATTAAGATCTTGGTGTTTATGGGTGATGTTTATCTTGATTGACATGAAAGTAGGCACTGAAAATAAATACATTTAGAAGGGCAGGATTTTATTATTTTTTACTGTATGTGAGTCCTTCAAGACGAAGGTATTCAACCAGTGCGTGCTGCCGGTGATGACCTACGGTGCCGAGACGTGGTCTCTAACTATGTGCCTCATAAAGAAGCTCAGGATCGGATAGCGAGCGATTGAGAGAGCTATGCTCGGGACCTTGCGTGAACGAATCAGAGATGAGGAGATACGCAGACGTACAAAGATCACCGACATAGCTCAACGGTCCAGCAAGCTGAAGTGGCAATGGGCAGGGCACATAGCTCAAAGAACTGATGGCCGATGGAGTCGGAAAGTTCTAGAGCGGATACCATGTGTCGGCAAACGCAGCGTGGGCAGGCCACCCGCGAAGTGGACGGACGACCTGGCCAAGGTCGCAGGCGTCGGTTGGATGCAGGCTGCTTCCGACCGGTCGGAGTAGAGGTTGTTGGGGGAGGCCTATGTCCATCAGTGGACTTCCCAGGGCTGTAAATGATGACTATGAGATAGCCTATGATTATAGGAAAATAAAAGCACATATTATTGCGCCCATATTATTAAGCAAATGGGAATAAGGTAGAAAGAAGAACAGTTTAACAATCGTAATATCGATCTTATGGGCCTAATAAATCGATTTTTCGATTAATCGATCTCAGATCGCCATTTCTACTTGTAATTACTAATTACTAAATACGTATTCTTTGAGTAGTTTAATGGTCCATGCTTTGGTTGTAGATTAAACTTATAATGCAAAAGTACAAGACATGATGAACAAATGGCTCTACGAAATAATGTAGTCTCGTGGTGAACTGGAGAAACTTTTTACAGTGACGTTTCTGGCTGAGGTGTGACGTAAACATGTGTCAAACATTATATTAGCTAAATGTAGGTAACTATCTCACGACGTTCCTGGAGCTGAAAGCACCGCTTTTATAACAATGGCCTTAAAAAGCTAAAATTTTTGAAAAAACCTACGGATACCTATTAGGATATTATGATAAAATTAATTGATGGTACTGACTTTGTCCTCTTACCTAGGCCAATGACGAGCATTCTTTCTTTCCTTTACCAACAGAGAACTATGGTACGAAAACGATTGGGCGAATTTATTTATTATATTATATTTAACTGTAGATTTTTACTGCAGATATATGTAAATATTATCAGGGTTTATTTAAATTATGGCCAAGAGAAGCTTCATGACAGAGGGTCGCAATCGGGTTGTTTTTGGAAGCCATTTTATAACAAGGCACTGTTGGGGCTTTGTATATAATGTACGAGAAGGGTTGGCTTGTACGAGTCCGTAGATACTGGTTTTGCTCTGTATTTATTGTTGAAGTTTATTGAATCATTCGTGGATTGAACAATAATTTTGTATAAATAAATGTTTTGTGACGTGAGCTTAGTTTTGTGTAGTAAAATACTAAGTTATCATGGTACTATTTGGGCCACTAGAGGGGGCTTATGTTCAGCAGTTGGCTTCTTGCGGCTTACCTGTATGATGATGATAACTAGCCCATCTACTTTGGAAAAAATATTGACCCATTTCCTGCAATTGTCACAAAAAGTATGGTGGAAAAATCTATAAGCTTACAAATTTCACTTTCTTTGTTGGTACAAAATAATTTTTAATGGAAAATTATGAAATTTCAACTCAGTTACCCCACCTAGTTGACCCAATTAAACACATTTGCCTTCAAAAGAGTTCGAAAGAAATAACAGCTCACTTCGGCTGAAGCACGACTTGAAAAACAAAAAGCTGGGACTTGCCATTCATTTGAGCTCATAATGACCCATGAACAATCTTCGTATTCGCCGTGTGCATTTGACCGTTGCGTTGACCTCTTTTTATTTCCGAATCATAATTTATACCTGCTACAGACGTCCCGATATATCAGGGCGACCTATCGACAACGCCCGATAATTGGAGCTCTATAGTAATGTTGGCTTTGGTAAGCGTCAATTTATCGCCGCCAATTTATCGAATGTCGTCCTGTTGGGACGTGTGTAGTGGAGTATTAACGTTTTGTGCCTTTTTCGTGTTTAATTAACCATAATAGTGCCGGGATTTACCAACTGCACCTGGTATTAAGCTTTGTTCTAGATAATGGGTTAATAAAGTTAGCACTAATGTTGATGTTTTGTACCTACATACTATATATGTATATATGTATTAGATAATATTTTGTAAATTCATATTATATTATGGATATATGCAATACAAAATATTGTATGGTAGTAACTGTAAAAGTGAACAGTAAACTTTACGTGTACTTTGAGTTAGACATTATCTAAAGTTGCTTTCGTTTTCTGTTATCATTTTATTTAGATAGAAACTATAGGAATAGTAAAATATATATTCATGTGATTTAAAATTCAACATAACTAAAATAAAATCATCACTACCTACAACAACAAAACATTATTATTCCAATAATGCCAAGTTGAAATTGGATTCTGATTCAAATTTGACATAACTCCGATCGGTTTTAACACCGTTAACCCGAAACCTAAGATCGGTTTAAGTATCAACCTCTCGGCTTCCCCTAATCTGATAGGGTCGCCCGGTCACCCGGTTCCCGGTAACTCTAATTAATTTCCCAGAATCCGAACGGCTGTCGAGTCAGTTTGTAGCCTCTCGCTCCGAATGAGGGACTTTCTAACTCATGCTCATAAGACAAAAAAAACTTGATAGCTGATGCTGACCATCATTAATATAAAAAAATATATGTTTCTAATTCAGAATTGTGAATTTCATATGTTCATGGTTCATTTTTTAAGAGGTACTCAGGTATTAAATTTTTTTTAAAGTAAAAAATATATAAGTAACATTTTGTAAAATAAGCAAACGACCAGAAGATATGCCTAACTTTAAACACAATTTTATCACGGTTTAATGCAAATTCTCTACAGTTTGAATTGTATATTATTATCTAATAGGTATTTCAAATTTAATAGGTAATAAATGTAATACCTACATTAGTATTTATTTCTGAAGTGATATTTTTAATTAAATATATTTTTTGACGATTTGTCAACTGCCTCGTTGTGGTAGAGCTTCCATGCACATGCGCAGGCGCAACCGGATCCCCTCGTCTGTGTGCGTAACTTACGCGAGAAAGTCTCCATTTTAACTCTGAGACCGAATCAATCGAACTTGCACCCGAATTGCCGATAATAAAGTGCAATTTTCCTTGAAACGTGTGGAATATTTTGTTGCACAATAACCCTTTTTGCGATTAAGTACTGCAATGAGGACCTCGTTCTGGGAGCTGTGTACCTATCACAAGAAATGCATACCTTGTAGGTACCAACATATAAGTCCGAATTGAATCTTAAAATTATATATCCAGCCAGTTTACTAAATACTATCATTCGTTATTCGTTTACAAGTATATGATAAAACGTTTAAAGGATCTATTAAAGGTCTTTATTTCTTATTTAACTATTCCAATTAGGACAAGCCTCAGACTCTCCGATCCTTAAAATATGATGGATGGTAATCATCAGAAAAAGTCTACATCAACACATTCTTCATTATCATATTATTATAGAGCCCACACGTCTCTCCTGGGCAAATGCCTCTTCCCTCTTTTCCCACATCCACTTACATTGGCAAATAAATGAAATATGCATAGCATTATTCAGCTAAGTATATAAAAAAACTGAATCGGCACAAAAGAAATTCGACCAAAGACACATTTCAGTGCCGTTTTAAAAATAAGAACAAGCGCAATTAAGAGAAAATCCCGTATACCCACAGATCTTTCAATTGCCCTAATAAGAGAGCCGTAGAGACTCGTGAAACTTTATGAGCACCTAAAATACACATGTTTGACAATTAGTGGGTGTGTTTCGAACTAACGGATGAGCTTTCGTATCATTAGTTAACACCTCGTCTCGACAATGACAATGCTACCAACACCCCTGGCAGAACTGCTAAATATACTGAGAATGTAAATCTTGTAGCGTAATACAAGAAAAGGGAGAACATGGAAGAAAGTAGTCTGAGGTGGACTGGACCTACCACTTATTTTTTGTAATGGGCTTGGTGTCATCTCCTTAGTCAATGAAGTACATTATCCAAAAAAATATACTATGTATAAACCTCTATATCAGGCGATTGCTGTCATCAATTATGTCTACCTACATATCCCATATCATTGGATGCAATAATCTTCGCTGTTCCAATAGTCCTGCACCAACTTAATTGTACCGTGTAAGCAAATCTATAGACACAGGCTACAACGCAACCACATACGGATAGTCACACAATGTATAATATACGGTTATTTTGGTAACACAGTGGTCGATTAGTAGGTAACGACAGGGAGGCAGCCGTAAATGTTCAAAAGGGTACTGCGCGGATGTTATGAATCGCCACCGATTTAACAACCACCGTATTAACCAATAATTCAGATTTCCATGCACTAGCCATAGGCCATAACAAATGGAAATTTCAGCATAAGCGTGCAAGAATTTAGAATCTATTAGATAGCCAACAAGAAGTTTTATTATCTAAGTGATAACAAACTATTAACATAAAGTTACTCGTATTATCTTTAATATCAATAGAAAGCAGTTTTTTTTATGAAACATGATTTTTTCACAAAAATAATTAAAACAGCATTAGTACATAATCTATTAACATATGATTTGGAGAATGTAATAATTTAATTCTGATTAAATTCAAAAGCATGGACGAATCGATTGTCATATTTTAATTTTTTTTAGGGCTGATTTTTCGTAACGTGAGATGATAGCCTACCTGAAGAATAAAGTTGTCGTTGTCTCTTCAAGTTTTAGAGAAAGACAACATCAACTTTATTCTTCTGATGGTCTATCTGATGTTTAGAATAATCTGCCATTAATGTATAAAGCTATTAATTTAAACTCTTTTGGGAATTTAATAACTTATCATTTTAAACATTTAATTACCCATTGATACTTCTGCTGCATGAATCTTCCGTTAACATTTAAAACATACTTCAATAAATCCATTACACTCCATACTTTTACAATGCGTCCTTAAGAAAAAAAAAATGAATATGAAATACTGCAGGTGACGTACCTTCATCCATCTGCGAAAGTTTTGTAAATGCATCAAAGTTCTAAATTGGGAATTATTGAATGTTGGAATGTTTGCGGCCGCGTCACGGGGATATTAAGCAGAATAATAGTCGGATATTATTAGGCCAGCGTCCAAAGCACTAGCACATGTTTATTCCGTTAGCGAGACCAATAAATCCGTTCGTACAATCTGAAACAACTTCATTAGTGAATTCGATGACTGCGCTTGCGCTGCGAAGACGCGACCTGCTGTGATAATATTCTCATCGGTTTTGTGTTTTATCGCGGCTCGTATGTCGAAGTCTGGCGCAATGACATGTCCAATAAAAACTCTTATGGCGGGTGTTTCATTAATAGTACAGAGTAAGTTTAATTTAAACCATTACCTATGTTGTGAATGTTTAATTAATACTTCACCGTGAATCGTCCTGGTATCGATTTATCCAAGTACTATCAACCAAGGCGCCGCTAACACGATTCTAAAAATTTTTCGTTTGCAAGCTACGATAGTTCCTTGTCATACTCTTTACTGCTGCATCACCAATCTGTTCATTGTATCAATAATTTTAAAAAAAGTTACATAAAATAAGCCTTTGTCTTAAGAAACCCAAAACAACAGGAGAGGGTATAAAAATCATTGTTAAGAATATTCTTACGTTTGACATCTGTGCTAGTCAGCCAATATTTTTATTGTTTTACATTTTGTCAATAGTAAAAAAGTCTGTTGTAATTTGTAATGTTTTTCTGACTTTCTATTGAAGGGTGGTTACTAACGCGCTGCAAACTAAATGAAACCTTAAGGCATGTCAGCGGCGCCTTGGTTGATCAATTTAGTGTGAAAACTATACCTTGGAATAATACTAGTAATAAAATAAGAGGCGAAACGCTTAGCTAGTATGTTTATACAAAACAACCTAGTTTAGAATGTAGTACATAGTTAGTTTCTCCACATCCCGTCAGTGCCATAATCAAAACCAAAGAAACAGGTAAAGGTTGGATCGGGCATATTTATGAGTGCGCTCGAGTGTGTCGGCAGGCTCTCGGGTTGCTCGCAAAAGAGATGCAATTTTATGAATGAGTTGTTTGAATGAAACACAATAATAATATTACTGCAGTCGCGAACCGATGCGGAAAGTGAACGTGTACGTGTCCGAATCGGCTTTTAAAAATGCATAATATATGGCCAGCCGTTAAAGATTTCACCTCCCCATAAAACACTTAATAATATTGTAGATCGATTTACAGCACGCCAATATTTCACAGCGCTGTTTAATTCCTTTATACTGTTCGGAAACCGGAAATGTATCGTAGAGCCTATAAAATATCAAAGAAGTTAGCAGTTAGCACCGTTATATCTCCATTGGTGTCAGTAAAAAAAAATATATTCGATGTGTCCGATCCCGCTGAGCCGCGTCCTGATAATGCTCAACTCGAAATAATTAGCGATTCTGCATATTTAGTGAAACGAATAGAACACGTATTATTATATGTTTGACCTAAACTCACAACGTAATTAAATAGCAACTGATTCTTTGGTGATTACTTTGATAAGCTATTACTACTTAACATTATTAATTTCTAAATTATATGTTTGAGCCCCTAATTGGAAACATGAAAATGAAAATTTTATGTTTTGTATAAAACACAAATTCAATTATGAATTTTATGTTTTCGTTGTTAGTTATTAAAACTTAATTAAAAAGTAAGTTCCCTATTACTTATTATACATACATACCCACTTGTTGAAGTTCTATAATCCAATAGGTAAGCTGTTTCTATAAGAATTTTAAATCTTATTGGTATCTATCCATTTACATACACTGCTTACAAAATTACTGTATTATAACGATAATTGCAATCAGCATAAATAATATTACACAAACATCTATTTACTTACTGCAAACCGTTTGTTTTTCTGTAAAAGGTTAGCATAAAAACGTGAAAGTATTTCGCGTTCACTAATGCACATGAATAAATTTCAATTAGAATAGACAAACAATTAACAGCTAATAAAGTAATTCGATCATCTGATAAAACAGTTTTAATTATGATTAGACCCATGTATTGTAGGACGCAAAATAATATTTAAAAAAACTTGTACTAATCGTAAGAATAATATTTTTCGTCATTTGTTATCAGAGCCATTCGACCGCGCTCATAAACTGTCTGACGGTTTTATTGAATTAAAATGCATTTATTAGTATTATATGCCATTATAAAGTATTTATGTCCATACTCTTGCACTGTATTAGAATTCCCTGTTTATTCTTCCCTCATTCGACCTTAATTAGGGAAGGTGTGAATTTTTTTAAAGGCATAATGCATGGGGTGGGCCAATTTTGAGCGTTATCGGTACGTATATCTCGATACAGGATGCCGTCGAAATAGACACCTACCGCCACTTTGACCCACCATGTAATTGTCCAATTAAAGTCAATATTATATGTAAATATCTTGAAAGGATAATAGACCAAATCGTAATATGTAATTAGAGCTAAAACAGGGGATCATTTGGATGTTTATCGATGAAAGTCTTAGGGGGTTGCTTAATGTTGTTATTTGGAGTTTATAAGTAAACGTTTGAATTTGGATCAAAATTCAAACTTCCTTTGAAAAGTCTTTCTTCACTCAGCCGCCATTCTGTTAAAGGCGTTACGGGGCTGCCTTTCCACCAGCTACGTTGCTACGGATTTATTGACTATTTTTAACCAAACTTTAAATGTTATTTTCTTTAAGAAACGACATAACGTACTAAGCACTTGGTTTATTATATACTTTTATATTTCTAGTAATTACCGTTTACGTCAAAGCTCAATGAGAGATTATGCGAACGAGAGCCGCTATCAGGCGCTTTACGTCTAAAGTTGATTGACCTTCATTAGAAGCATTATCTCTGGCGAAAGTCACGTTGGACATGAATTCTCCAGCTTTTATAGCTTGAAGCCTCACTTCGAGTTGCATGTATCTCATATCGTTAAAAACTACCAATGGATGGGTAATTAATTATAGTTTTCCTATTCACGCGAGCAGGCGCGTCGGTAACGGATCACACGATACGTTAGCGATTCATTCTCGAGAACAGTTCAATATTATCTTTCATTCTTTGTTAATGTAGGTACTAAGTTGTGGATGGGTGTAAAAAACGCAGCTTACTTTTATTAATACGAGGACTTTATTGTTTTTTATTTGTTAATTGAATTTACATTTGTATGTGTCTTTTAATTTGTCTGTTACATAGCCATGATGGGCAGGTGGTCTGATAGGATCTATTTGACTTATAAAAGTATATATTTTAAATATTGGTATTTGTTAAACGTACTATTCCGACTCTAGTTCACACGCTAAACCTTTTATATCACTTTTCTACATCATGGGGAAACTTTTTTGACTGCTATAGAAAATGTATAATATGTTAAATGTAATAATGATATGTTTTATGATTTTAAATTAAATTAAATATGTTTCAATATGATATTAAATATTCATGTATGATCAGCGCTAGGTAGTGAGCAGAATTTTTCTATTTTGAACTGTCAGAAAGTGAATATGCAGTTTGTAAATGACATCCAGAAATAATGATATTCTGACATCAGTCACACCATGATTACATACATACATATAATCACGCCTTTATCCCTTACGGGGTAGGCAGAGCACCAAGGGCCGATAGCACCACATTGTACCACTTCTGACCAATTTTGAGGGTATAGTTGAGATGTACAAGTTCGGTTAGTAGTGACAGGTGGTCAGCCCATCGCCTACAAAACACCAAGACCCTCTTGTCCCTCTACTGACTATGCACTATGACTGTAGTATTATATGTTGTACTAGTGGACGCCCGCGACTCCGTCCGCGTGGACTGCAGAAGAAACAAAATGTCGAAATTATCCGGGATAAAAATGTTTTCTCGGGATAAAAAGGTGGGACCTGTCACAATATATTTCTGAAAACGTATCGAAATCTGTCCAGTCGTTTCTGAGATTAGCGTGCACAAAAATTTATCCATTACAATTTTATTATATGTATAGATTATGAAGCCATAACGGTCGATTAGGCTTTAAATAGTACATAAGTTTAAAATCTAAATTTAAAACAATATACCATTTTTATTTAAAACTGGTATACACACTCTACAATTTAACTTATTTAAGAACTACTATTAAAAAATTACGTATTGTTTTAAATCTTGTTATTTACTGAACTCTTTTGATAATAATACCTAATAAGAAAGGGCCGGCAAATCACGAAATTTTCCTGTGAAATTTTTCAGTGCTTTTCGCTTCAGAAATCAGAATCATAGTCTGAAGTCAGCATATCGATACTCGTAATTACTGACTGTTACTCACACTCTATACAAGTGATGGCTCTATTGAAGCTTCTAATTTAGGTGTAGCTGCCAATAGCTGGACAAGCTCTGGGCTGGCACGTACAATCAAGTCCACTAGCTACATAAATCCCAAATGGAAAGTATTAGCGCGATCGTCGATAAGTGTCTTCTGGAAGATAGGTTAATCCTATCTGGCCGTTATCGCTCAGGCCGGCTAGGCTCCCAAATGGGCTTATGTCAGCGCATATACGTCAACGAGCACTAACGTTCATTTTAGAGCTGACCTCAGATACGTAGCTCTGAAACTTTGGCACGTCAAAACTTAATTTGTTGGGATGTGGTCGCGTTGATATGTGTCCAACGTGTAAGGTTATTATTGGCTTTGAACACCCCCTATACAGTGATATAACCAAGTTAAGTAAACGGGGTTGTTATGTTGGATTTAGGTAAGTATTAATTTTTCTCTTCTAGGTAGTACCTAAGTCTAGACTTAGAAGTAAATTATACTGGGCCGTTTAGAAAAAAATCAGGTTAGGTTATATTATATTGAAGTACCTATAAATTAACTTAACACCTAATGATGACAAAATAAAAATGTTATAAGCTATTCAGAGCTTTAAAAGTACCTACTGCTGTAAACATAAGTGTATAAATGTTGATTGATTCCAAAAGTATAATTGTATCCGCTAGACAAATTATTGTATTAAAAGATTATTATCTTCGTAATTAACTTGGTGTTTAGTTGAAGAAAAAATGTACCAGTTTTGGATTCGCACACAGTTTTCTCAAGGCGAGGAATGTTCGACGCGGCTGGCGTGACGCTTATCGCCGGATCTATCAGATCAAGATGCTTTTTCTTTGACTGAGTATATGCGAAAAGGATTAGACACTAACGCTGTGCAACAATGCTGAGAGTCAGGCTATACACTGTTTCAATCATAAAACCAAAGTAGAACCGTTACAGTAATAATGTATTCGCTTTTTGCGCCGTTTCGCAGCTCTATTTGCTAGTTTAATCAAACTATACGGCCAAATGTTTTCAACATGTCGTGCCACTAAAACACGTCAATAACATAAATTTTCGGGCCTTCACAAAACAGATCGGCCGATAATTCGGTACCAATCGGTGATGTATCATCGCTAAATAAAATTTTATTATTCCGGGCTCGGAGCGTTTTAGCGGGATTCTCCAAATTATTATCGTATACAGGTAACCTAATCGTAAATTTAATACTTTAATGATGTCTGATAAAGGACCGACTTGAATAAAAAATGTAGATGTTACCAGAGCAGCGCCGGGCCGCCGCGTCACTACAGTGAGCTGAGCTCAGATATGTCGTCGATATTTTTTGCTCGCTTGATGTATTTAACGAAATTCATGTCATTCGGTCCGATTTCTCTAAGATTAATTTTTTTACGATATTTAACAAATAGATCGGACCCTTATACGCTCGAATATTCAGTTACATGGTTTAACACTTAAAAGGGCTTAACGACTCTAACACATCCTGCGGGTTACGATAAAAAAGTTTACAAAAAGAGAATACTCGTCGTGTTTGTTTTTTAAAAGATGTCTGCAGGAGATAAGGTGCAGCGGCACTTTAATCCCCGAAGCGTCCGATATTTGA
Source organism: Carposina sasakii (assembly GCA_014607495.2). Lineage (NCBI taxonomy): Eukaryota > Metazoa > Arthropoda > Insecta > Lepidoptera > Carposinidae > Carposina > Carposina sasakii. The sequence continues at coordinate 5,976,216 of CP053148.1, forward strand.
AAAGGATATGATGACAACTTTTTTGTGCTCTTTATCTAATAAGCACGTATAAGTGCGTAACTAATACTCAAGAGATATACCTACTCATTTTCTTAGGCAACACCGATAGCGACCGAATGTTTTATCTTGCTGTACAAAACGGGAAATATCCCTATAACTGAGATGCGATTATATTTAGCTCGTACTACCTATGATAAAGCTATATGATTTACACTATCTTGTCTCTGGCTATTACAGTGAAATCACTTGAGAGACATTGTACCTATTTTATTTATACTTATGGCAGAGTTGGTACGTTAAGTATAGCAATAAGTTAGGGCTCAGTCCAGTACCAGGTAGCGATCGAGTGTTCCGAGCATTCTGTCAATGTGTGAGTCGAAGGTGTTATTTTTTAAAACAACATTTTATGTTTCCACTGGTGCGCGTCGGGTGATATACCTTCGTTCTTTTTTAATAGATTAATCAGCTTATAGATTTTAATGCATCATCGCATTCGTAGCTACTTGATAGGTTTTCGAAAATCTTTAGGTTAATACTACGTTTATCATTGTTTCTATCTACATCTGTAACGATACTCTTGCTAGAAGGCCTTCTTTATCACATCTTTCCAATTAGTTACGCAAAAGAAGAACTAAGTTAAACATCATCGGTAAACCATTAAACAGGAATTTTTGATGATAAATCCACTTAAATGCAATAAAATTACGACATATTTTAACACTACACGAACGAACATACCTAAATAGCTCCCTCACTGTTCCAATTCACAGAACAATATATGGACATTGCGAGCATAATGAAAATTTCATTTCCACATTGCTGGCAACATTGGTAGGCTGCGCAAATAAACATGGCGGACGTACTACAGAAAATTATGTAGTCGCATCCAGACACTCGTAGGCATCGTTTCAACGGATTGAACCCCCTTTAAGCACCAGGGTTGATTTCAGCCGCATCCCCCTATAGATCGATTTAATCTCTACCACCATTGTCATTAGGTCGAATGAGCGACATTCGAAATGCTCCTACACACCCTCTATATACATAACAATGTTGGCAAGCGTGGATTAAATAACTACGCGGGGTATGTAATGTCGGTAATACACGGATTCGACGTTTAACGGCTTCGGGATTACGTCAGTAATACCCTCAACACAACAAATGATTTTAGCCTCGCGATATCTGTGTGGGTTGGTTAGTCTAGCAGCACGGCCGTGTCGCCGTTGTTTGGAGAGGAAGCCATACCCGGCAGACAGGTCATAGATCCTTTGTCCACAGTCAACCGCGCCGTGACTTTACCAGGCTTACGTCGAGACTCCGCCTTCATTACTTCATTAAAGGTTAAAATGTCACGCCGCACCAACATTTTACTTTAATTAGATAGTAAATATAAGTAATAGATCCCCGAAAATATTTTACAAGTTTACTATAACAACAACGACAGGACCACAAAAGGGGAATTAATCACGATTTTCATTCATACATTGACACGGACTTGTGTCATAGGCGGTCGGGTGGCATTTCTCGGTTTCTAATCCCATTGAAAACACAATGAATGGCAGATGGGTAGGCACCATTTTTCATTTGAACGACAAATATTTAGAAAGTTATTTATTCTCGTATGAGCCTGCATAGTGCTCAATTAAGAAGGACGATCGGGCTCCGGCCGCGTTTTGTACTCGGACAAACGAACGGATGTTTACACTGCGGCCGCGATATACATTCAGGTAGTCCGGCGAATAAATCTATTATATAAATAATAAGCTCATCCCAATCCTATTGTCATCTCAAAATTCGTCGATCGTAAAATATTAATATCGCGACGTAGGTATTCAAATCTGTTGTGAATGCATTTTTGAAAGGAGTTTCCGGAGCGTTTCGAATTTGCGTACCGTCTGACGATGCAGCGGCACGCCCATTCTGCCTCTCGCCCCAGGTCGTTAAATGCTCATTAGTTATCCATCACCTCGCTATGCTAATCGTGTTAATATGAACCGCGTGAACACGCCACGGCTGCTGGCGCCTAGCTGTGCGAAAGGAGGCCTCCGTATTCATTTTGTGTTTGCAGCTGCGAATGTTTAAACGCGCCATAAAGGCATTTCAAAATTTACAACTTACAGAGCACCATATCGACAGCCTCCAACAGTCCGCCACCGGCGCAGGCGGGGATGAGCGGGGCGGGCGGCGGGGCCAGTGGGGCCCGGCCGAGCACGCCGGCCGCCGCCGCGCCCCGCTGCTGCGACACCGGCCGCCCGATATTCCAGGACCCTATAACGGGCCAAACCGTCTGCTCTTGCCAGTACGAGTTCCTGAACTACCAGAGGCTGGCGTCGGGCGTGCCGCTGTCGATGTACAGCGCGCCGTACTCGGACGCCGCCGCTGCCACCGCGGCCGGCATGGCGGCCTATTTCCCCGCCCTGGCTGCGGACCAGCCACCGTTCTACACTAATGCGGTAAGGGTATTTAGTTTTCTTGTGTTGCTAATTATAATTTTAAAAATCTCACTTTGCTATCCCACTTCTGATTCACAGAAACCGTTAAAATATATTTTGTCATGTTAATATTGTCCAGTAATATCCCACTTCTGATTTACGAAAGCCAATGTTTGTCTTGTTTTATGTCTTCTAAGTGGTGGTTTTCTTTTATCATGAAATTATGATTATGTTTGTGTTTTTTTTTCATTTGCACTACATGGGTATTGTACTACAAAGGTGCAACAGATACCAGTAGTAATTTTTTTATCAAACATGTCTGAACATTTTTTTTTTTGTAATTACATTTTGTGTTGGTACTAGTTCCTATATTTTTACACAGCAGACGGTGAATCAATAAATATATGTATTATGTTAATTCACAAATATTATAAGCCAATATCTATGTTTTCCTGTATCATCTAAATTTCTGAAATCATAAGAACTTGGCTTTTAAGGTTTTTTCCTATACTTACACATTTTAAGCGCAGCTATGTTCTACTACTAGGTAGGTGCGCCTATCATAAAAAGGTAAAGTCAGTATATTAACTATAAAGGAATATTGACTGACGTTTACGACCCTATAAGACCTTATGCTTCACTTTCTTGGCAACTAGCAGAGCATTAATGTAAATAGGAGAAACCAGATCGTGATTGTATACAACATATACTCGTAACCTTATGTCATAAAATAAAGCAATATCTACCGTAAAATTATATAGAATCCATATAAGCAAGACGCAAGTGACAGTCAGAAAAAAACAACTAGTCGCGCACAATTAGGTTCAAATAACTGATCAACATAATAATGGAGATTTACAAGTAACACATAGACAATAACACATTGAGCTGATAAGCAACATATTGCGAATCACATGAGCGCCCTATACAATTCGCGTGGAAAGCCAAAATTTCGGATAATCAAATTGCAAATACATTTCCTGCAAATAAAAACGGATCCAACATAATGGTACCTGTTCATAATTTAATGATTAGCTTAGCATGTAACATGTAATTTTGAGTCATTCATTATGCATAGGTTCTTTCATCATCATCATTATCAGCCTATTGCAGTCCACTGCTGGACGTAGGCCTCCCCCAGGGCACGCCACAAAACTGCCATGGGGGGTATTTGCCCATAGTCACCACGCTGGGCAGGTGGGTTGGTGACCGCAGTTTGTATTTTGGACTATGTTGTCAACACGGGAGGCGCTGCTGCCCACCTCCCGGAAATGGGCTATTTTCAAATAATTTCGCAATATACCCCTTGGTTTTTCTGCATACACAATAAAAGCTTGGGAACATTCATAACAAAATAATAAATTTTATTCATCTCATAGACTTGAAAATAAATAATAAGCTAAATCCAACAGATTAAGCTCGACCGTAGGGCAGCTTTTTGTCCCTCTCTCACACAAAGGGCATTACCTTAAAATAATTAGTATCCCATGTCAAAATAGAACCTTAGAACTAACCAGTTAGTATACGTCATCGCATTATAAAAATCACAATAACTTTGACGTTATAAAGAATCCCAAATAAATTTGAATCGTAATCCGTTGATGTATGTGCTTTTGTCACATAAAAAAGTTGTTTCCTACCTTTGAGCCTTGGTTGGGTTTAATAACTTAATATGTTCAACAATTTTATTTCGAAGGATTAGAATTATGTTTGTTGGATATAACGTTGTTCTATCTTCAGGGAATTTTGATTGAACTGTTATTTATTTATACTTATTTAAAATCATAATTATTTCAGGCTTGAAAAATCCACTGCCTTATTATTTTCTTTTTTTGTGATTACTATATATAGGTAGTGTCAATAGGAATTGTTATTAGTTTTGTGCCTCCATAATTTTTATGGTAAAGAACTTATAAACATGGATATAAGTGTGCATATCGCTGATAGCCGTGTGTGGGTTGTGACTTTGAATGATAATGATCATGACAATATAAAAGTAACCACAGCGCTTAATATATTACGTGTAGTAAAACTTTAGGAGGAAGGTGTTAAAAGGTAGGGCCGTGAACGTGTCCCGACAGATGATTCAATCATTCATGAAGATATGATCATTTATCATCGCTGGCAAAAGCGTTAACTAAAACGCTCTCCTACAATAGAATCTTTCGTTCTCCTTTTTTTCACGCCTTTTATTTGGTCCTCAACTGTAGGTTCAGAATGTTTTCCGTTTGTATATCTACTTTCAAATCAGACCTCACTGCCATTGTAATAAGGTATAGTGTTCAAAGACGTATATTTCGTTAGCGAAGGCAACATAACTTGTTGATTCCATTCATTATTTCATTTTAACTCCTGAATATTTTTTGTTTGTTTTTATTTTTATATTAGTTTGCTTAACTATTTTATAATCCATCCTTTTTTAATAGCAACAACATAACATACCTATCTAAGGAAAGTTCCATTTAAATGTATTTTGGTAGCAGTCAACGGAAGTTATAATATTGAAAGAAATATTAATTCTAATGAAGTGTCCAAAAATAAATGAACCGCTCACGTGTTATTAGTGTTGTGTGTGACTGCTCTTAATAGATTTGTGATAAATGTCGTCTATAGTAATTTACGGTGACATATTGTCATCATCATAAAGAAAAATCATATTTTTTCATGAACCATTAGATAATTGACGGTAAATTTGTGTCATCTCAATCATAAATTAATATTACTGTCATTGAAATTCCTTAAACAGATGTGTTTTAAAAGTCTTATTTTTAATACTTAGTGCTTAAAGGGAAATCTTAATTTAGTATCTAATATTAGTTACACTGCTGCAAAGTTCATTAGATTACAAAGCAAGAGCATGGGCTTATGTATAAGATAACATAGAATGTAGTAAAAAATATGCCAACAGAATTTTAACATACTTATCTGTAAAAATACATTTTGGTGTGCGTGATGTTGCTGCATTTTATGAGATTATAGGTCTATCGGTAGGTAGGGTATTATACTTCTTATTTAATAAAAAAATCATAACTTTGGTATAATAAGATTAAAAATAAGCATAGCAATAAAATAATTATACGACAGATAACATACATAAATTATTTATGCACAAGATTTTCAATTAAATAAATATGGTATGTGAACCGGGATCGGCGATGATATGAGACGTAAAGTTATTGCAAGGTTGACCTAAGAATAAGCTGTCACTCGCTATGTGTTTATTTTGTGTAATCCTTTTAAGTTGTATACGAAAAAAACTGCAGTAAAATTAATTTTCGCATCTCGTTTGTTAGTTGCATTACAAACTCATGAGAATATTCCTATCGGAGACTAAGTACTATGATTATTATTTGTATCAGAAAACTGGAATGATACGAGAGAGGTCGCTGCAACAAAGAACGACAGGGCGACTGGATTACGCTGTCGTACTTGAGTAAAATTTATTATCGGATTTTCGATTCGGCCACCAATGAAGTTGTTGGACAACAAAATCTTTTGATAGATTTATCCTGGCTGACCGCATTAAGACTCGCTCCTGAGTTATTTTTAATGCGACGCTATAAATTTTTGGACCCTCTCGCAGTAGCTGCCGGGTATGCGTATATGCCGAGTTTAAAATATGCGAAATTATTGCTCGCAAGCCAACACGTTTACATTTCATATTCTTTGTTGTGTCTATGTATTTACGATCTGAATTATTTATAACTGATATAAGACCTAAATTAATATCGTTTTATGTTATATTAATGCGGTTATTAATGTTCGGTGAACGTCTATCATTATCTGGTATAATCTCCACAAACAAATTACTTAACTCAAAGAGTACCCACATTTTATCTTTCGAACTCGAGTGAACTAGAGTTCAAAACAACGAACTCGACAACAAACAGAAAAAAGACACATTTGTCGACTCAGAGATGATTGATGCTTTAACCTTCTATCTTTGGCCATTAAATAATAATAGTTAAGACGAGCCGTGGGGCGATCGATCAAGAAATCAATCCACTGAGGATCATTCTAGTAATGGATTAGGTTAAAGCTACCGGAAACGTTAAAGGAGGTCCAAATTAATGTTCAGATTTAACGAGATTATAAAAAGTGTATCCAATGCTAACAAGTTCAGTGATAATATTATTGTTACGTTATGGATTCCATCTCTAATGGCAGTGTTATGAACTAATATGTTTCTACGAGACAACTTACTTGAGAGAAACCGTTATTCACAAGTATTCTGTTTTGTCAACAGGCAGCAGGAATGGACCTAAAAGAAAACTTAGCAGCGAGTGCAGCGAGTTGGCCCTATCCCACCGTGTATCACCCTTACGACGCAGCATTTGCCGGATATCCTTTCAATGGGTATGTATTATTTACTAGATTGTTTATGATATCATAAACATCGACCCTATTGAGCAATGGAATGTAGGAGCGAGACATCGCCAAAAGCATTGTAGAGCGTCATGTCACTTATACAGTGGACATAATCCTGTTTAATCAGTTCATAATTACACTGCTGGTGATAATAACATTCTAAATTTACAAAATACTGATGAACCTCTTAACCTAGTTAATTACCTTCTAGTAGGTAATCACATTGATAATAGATATAGGATAGTTTGGGTCCAGCATAATGAATTTTTCAGAGACTTTGTGGAGATTGCCGATAGTAAACTTTATTCAATAGGGACAAAGGCTAAAGATGACCCTCGGGGGTAGACGTGAATACCTGCAAAAAAGAACAAATCAGGGTAAAAGCTAGATGGCTGGCGTCCCCTATCTGCTGTCACTTTTCTCTAGTAGTCTATTATTTCTCTTTGGTGACTACATCACTGAAACGTTCGATAGACATCGGTATAAATGTATTTTTGAAGTAGCTTTTGGTGCTTACCTAAAAACTTTGTAAATGTTTATTTCAGTTAAAAGAAAATACTATAGTTAAATATACAAGGCAATGCTTGCTATAGTTATATCTTCGGCACTCCGTATTGTTCTGAACAAATCATCGATGTAATTTAAGCTCTCGCCTGGAAAGATGATTATGATGTTATGCTATATCATTACCTGTGTAGGCATATGTAGGTCCCTATTAACGTTATCAAATCGCGAGGAAAATAGTCGTGTTATCGGCATATGTAGGTAGGGTTTGATGCGGATCACGCTGATAGCGGCGAAATGTAAAGGCAACAAAACATGAGTTTATTAGATACCAATGTTGTATCAGATTATCGAACTATATCTGTGTAGTGCGCGCTGGGAACATGGAAAACATGGCCGCCGCAATAATCACCGAATTTCGTAAAACACGCACTGGTTCGCTCTTTAAACACAGATCTGTTGTACGATATACGCACAAATCCGATTGAATTACCGCTAATATAATTTGATAGTGAACCCTGAACCAAAGTACGGGTATTTGTAACAGCGCGCGGTGTCCGATGAATGTATTTACATATCGCTGCCTGATTAACATTAACATTGTACATAAATAAGGTGAAAACACAAGTTTTTACTTTAAACAATACAAGCGTTATCGACTGAATCACTTTTTATCATATAAAGTAGCCGGTGTAATTGAACGTTGGTATCATTGTGAAGTACAAAATTGTGATCACGGCTTTTTCCTGAGGCTGATCATTAGTTTCACGCCTTGTCGGAGTTTTTGTGAAAGGTTCATTTCATAGTCATTGTCGTATCGACGCGTTTTAGCTTGAAGTCATTCCTTGACATGAGAACTAGATGTTATCGCGTGCTGTACGCTTCAGTACATTGTTATAATTACAATTAGCGTTCATATGAAAATGGCATCACTTTTTTAGGCGTACTTAATTACAACTTATTTGCTTACAATCACATGTACTGCGATAGTGTGAAGTTGTTCGGTGATGTTATTGTCCTGTCGGCTGTTTATTATTACAGTAGGTATTATTTACATACTTTTTGCTGTAGCAAATTTCGTGTACCTACTTAGTAAAAACTTTCTCGGTAAACATATATATTATATAATATGATATGATATATAATATGATATTTAAATACGTACGAACTCAGTACATACCTACATTTTGAGATCACACGCTTAACTGTTAGATATTTTATTAACATTGTTGTTGGAAGAGAAGTCATAAAATTTAAGATAAATGCCAGGTTGATAAAGCAAACAGAAAAACTTAAAATTGTATTACTTATATACTTATTTCATTTCACGTTTATTATAATATTAATAAATTTAATATAAGTAGGTATATAATCATATTTAAGATGCAATCACATATCGTTAGAGCGTAATCTAATCATGAGTGCAATGTCAATAAAAAAAGCAATTCTTGAATTAATATTACTTACACAACATTAGATGCTTAGTTCCAAACTCGTATTTGAATCACTTTTACCCTTTAAAATTAATTTAAAAACAATTTTACAATTTAATCCTAGGACAGACAAATTAGGACAGTTGTAGATATTTAGTTTCACGACCTTTTAACTGATACTTACAACAACAAAAAAATATCTATAGGCACTAATTACACGTTTTAAAAGTATTAGCAAGATCACTTGGAGCCAACAAAATAACTTAGTATTATATTTTGTAATTATCAAGTATAAATATGACCACCAATGGTCATACAAAAACGTTCACCCGAAATAACGTCAAGTCGGATAATTTGCCATCCTCGACTAATAGGTACATAGCATACAATACTACATATAGATTTCTTTTTAAAAAACTAATTAAATATAAGATAATTTGTATTCATCTCCAATTTTATTGTAGACATACTTACTTTGATTAATTTGTTTTTAATTGCACTGCGAGGAGCTGAATTTACTTTGCATTGTTGCAATGAATATAGATTAAATTCGATGCGCAAACTGAATGGGCTGATTTCAAGATGTCTGAAAATAGATTGACTCGTAACTCACTGCTGAAAATCTGTCCATACCTACAAAATACTTGGCTTCAATATTGCAGTCGTAGATATAGGCACTAGATAGGACCTTTGTGACTGTAATTATTTTATGATCAAAAGTTGATAGATTCGTGTAAATCCTTCAAATAATAAGTGTGAAATGTTCCTACAATTAGGCTTGATGCACATGCTCACGACTATTTATTTCATCAATGTCATTGACAATGTGGCAAACTTTTTAATAGTTAAGATACATGCTTTAGAAGCTGCAATAATACCTACATCCTAAACAGCAAAATGATGTTGCTCTACCTACTCGTACGTCAAATTGCATACGTTTGAAGGAGAAAGTATGAACGAAGATCTAAGCAAGGAAAAAATAATCTTTGATGGAGAACTTCCTCACCTAGAGATCAGAATAGAATTCCTAGTGCTTCACAGTTTACTGCCTAAAATGCAATATTATAGATACCGTCAATCAACCAAGTCAAAACCATCGTTTTACCCGACAAGCGTAAAACATGGCAAAGGATATAGGTGTCTTCGTGCTAACAACTTAATAGATGGTTTGAGCTCGCACCGACAGGCAGGTGCTGTCCCTGATGATATCTCTCACATAATCACTCACCGCGCCGGACCACAATGATATTTACTAAATAAACACCAAAAATGGCCATAATTAACTTCAATTATAACGTGATACTCGATATTAGTAGTGAATTTGTAATGAACCTTTTTTGTCGTATTTAGCTGTGTATAACTTTGTAGCTATGGAGCTTGTTTCTTACGATATTATTGTAATTAGATCGTTCCAGTGGTCAAGTAGACGTTTTAAGTAGGCGTTATAGAGAATAATAAATTCATTTAATATTCCACTTTTTTCTTTGCCGTGCTTGATATCATTATCTAATGACAGAGCTATTTTTACTTGACGCGAGTGAACTTTGTTTTACCGTTTTTCTTTTGTTCCGCGTGGAGTTAGATAGATACTTTGTTTGCTTTGTAGACACACAAGATATGTAATAATTATAGTATTATGTACGGGCTTCATTCTAAATCTGAACATGGTCAACACAATGCAATGAATCCAAAACCAGAGCCCAGTATAAACGCCGCAATCCTATATCTCATGTCCACTAATCTAATCTAATAATAACTAATGGTCTGTCTCGAAGTCATCGCCACAAATTAGCGTGGATCCAAAATGAAGAGTGACACTTGGGGCCCCGGTATGACTGGGACAAACAAACCCTCTTACGGGCCCCGATGACCACTCCGCGCGGGAAATGCTATAGTTAATTCATCTTCTGCCCCCTAATCGGGGATAGGTAGGGGTCGTGTTTTGTTCGTTAGTTCAGGATCTTTTTTGGGCACTTTGAAAAGTTTAACACTTTTTTAGACGAATGACGTATCTATATACGTCATTTCAATTTGTTTTTTTTTTCTGGGTTTGGATCTAAATGGTTTAGTTAGTTGATGAAGCCATTCTAATATATTATTCTAATTCCGGTCTATACTATCTCCTCTAGTCGCCTCTTTTGATAGTAAAATAAATTCACTATGGGTGCGCCCACCACCGGGCCCTACACCCTCCACTGACCCTCGGATCTGATAACTCATAATTGCGACAACAGGCACTTGCACTAACTACAATCGCCATGAGAAACCAGACCCGAGCACCTAGCATGCAAGACAATACATTGCACCATTCCGAAATCAAAAACTAGATAAATAATCTACATATGTTTCGCCAACAACCGTGGCATCCTCAGGATTATAGAAATTAGTAAATTAGTAAACCACTAATTACTATGAACCTCTAAAACCCAACACATTACTTACACAGAATTAACTACCCTCTACTAAGTATTAAAAAATATATAAATAATTACCCACCATTATTTATATTTCAAATAAATATATACTATTTGTGCACACAAACCAAATAGTATTGGGTGAATTAGTTAAATTTAAATGAAAAAATTCAAAAATTCACCAAAATATTGATAAATTAGTAAAGAAAACAAGGATGTATGGAACAACATCTTCCATTGCCCACAAAAACAAAAATTGTTATTGACATTGACAAGCCACTACATTCTAAGGTTACTGTTTATTTATTTATTCTAGCCAATGAGTTTAAAAGCGGAGACGAAAATTCAACCTGTTCATTTAAAAGGTTTACACCAGAATATTTGGCTTTCAAAATCTCCAACTGTTCCAAAATAGATAGACGAATGCCCTTTTCACACGTATGCAGACTAACAAAACTGTGGTCATCTGGAATTTTATGATTTGAAACCAACAAGTGCTTGGCAAAATGTGATTTTTCAGGGAAATTGTTCCTATAAGCTGCCAAATGTTCTTGGTATCTAATCTTGAAGTTACGACCCGTTTGACCTATATAAACAGAATTACAGTCAGGACAGTGCAAGCTATAAACTCCTGATTTTTTATCAATTGGTAATATTTGTTTTGTGTTAATTAATCTATTTAAAGAATTAAAAGTCTTAAAAGCCACCAAGATGTTTTGTTTTTTCAATGATTTTGCAATCATCTCTGAGATATAGCCAAAATATGGTAAACTACCAGTGTAAATATTTGTAATCTCCTCTATTTTTGGGTACAACATTTGTTTAACTAAAATGTTTTTCTTTTTATCAATTAGGTTATAAATTAGTTGTGAACTATATCCATTTGATCTGGCTATTTGTATAATAGTATTTATTTCTTTAACATAATTAAAGTTATTAAGCGGTAACGTTACTAACCTGTGTATCATTGATTTGTATGCCGCAAGCTTATGTTGCCATGGATGGAAAGAATCAATTGGAATAGTTACATCTGTATGTGTTGGTTTAATACAATTTCATTTAGTAAAATAAATGACTAATTTTATAAACTGTTTTATCTTCTCTGTCACTGAAACATGTCGTAACATAGGGCAAAAGGAAATTAAGGTCCAGTTGTGGTATCAAATGCTTAAATGTAGAGTAAAATGAAATCGAGAATTAGCACAGATACAGTTTTCTTTTTTTGACATAATCAGAGAGAGCTGTCATGTTCGCTAATTTAAATTTTATTTAGGTTAACGAAATTCTAAATTGTTGTATTTCTGCAGGTGGGCTTAGTGTATATGTTAACGTGTTAAATAATTATGACGACGGCATATAACATCTATGCAATCATTAAGTAACGTGATATTTACACATGAAAGTTAAGGTTCAACTATACGCACAATATGTCGTATTATAGGCACGTGACGCGCGCCATAACGCCACGTGACCTGTGCCTAAAACTAATCGGAAAGACGAACAGGTTTGCCGAAAGCGCCAAACGGACTCTTAATCAAGGTGATCATATTACATGCCCTGGAAATTTATAGGTGTAACAAGTTTTGTATAACCTTAATTTTATGAACACGCATTGAAATGGAAACCTAAAGTCTTTACGGTTAATTTCCTTTTTCGTTTAGTGCTTAGTAAGTATATGTTTACTATAGGTAGAACACATAAAGTTCCTAACCCTCTACAGATTCTACAGTCATGTCTAGTAATATTGTTACATCTTGTAAAGTGTACATTTTGTAGTAGTTTTAATAAACTAAATGAACACATTAATCAATTATATTCTGTGTACCTAATCTTAGTATAAATGTTAATTAATCATACTTCAGATGTACTCACGTTAGTCTATGTAAACTTTGTAGAGCAATTACCTACCTCGAAACATAAATTTGCCTATTTCATTCGATCGCCTAGTTATTTTAAATAGTCTGTACTTCCAAATGCATTGGAATAGAGCTTAAAAAAGGAAAGGTCATAATGAAATATAGGTATCCACCTACTTTCTAAACATTTGGTATGTAGGGAAGTAATCTATTGACCTAGAATTTACACAAACATATTTGCAATTAATCATTCAACTATTTACATACATTATATGTGGCAGTGACAATAACTTGTTACAAAATATGACTAACTAGGTATTACATGCCGCGACACAGAATTTTAACGATGAAATTGTATACCAGACAAATACTTTGTCTTATATTAAATAATACTTATATACACCGTACTTTTATAAATTAATATATAATAATAATAAGCCCGCAGGGCAGCTTATGGCGAACTGTTGGGAAGAAGCGTTTCCACGGACCTGAAGTGCTCCCGGGGGAAGACCCTGTTCCTCATCTCTAGTGCCGGAGTAAGGTCTGACGAGGAACAGTTCCCCCACCTCTGCCTTGCCTTCGCCGGCCGAGCAGAGTGGAGTCACGAGAGCTATGACAGCTCGAGGGTGGACGTGCCCGTCCGCAAGTGGCGAGTTGACTTCGGTTTAAAGTCCAGGGGCACCGTAGCCATCCTAGCCGATCACCAAATGTTGCCCCCTTTGTCGCTCCGTGCGTGCTCCCCATTTCAGGGGGCCCATGAAATGAGTCGGCGAGTCACCGTCTGCCATCAAACAATTATGAGACTTGGTTGTAATAGCAGGCGTCCGTTAGTTTCCTTCAATAGCCCGATTGTCCAACCCCACCAAAAATTCAGCCCCATAGCCCATGACCTTGTTTTCCATCGCATGACATATCTCTGCACTCCAATAGTGTTGCACATGGCGGGGACCATCGCCGGGTGCATCATATTGTGCAGTCGGCCTTGCTATCCGCCATGTGTATCCCACACCATATTAAAGTTATCTAAAAGGGCCTCTACATCTTGGCTACGGCTCGATGCACGCCTCTATAAGGTCCGGGACTCTGTAGTCCCGAAATTTAAACAGAGATGCAAATTTACAGTTTTGTTTTATTTAATGTTGCTCATCTGTTTGCCATTTGGCATAGGCCTCCCCCAGCCGTTTCCGTTCATGCCTATCCTGTGCTTTCCGTGTCCATGTATTCTCTGCAACCTCTACTATTGCATCTACCCATCTCCTTGGAGGTCTACTTCTCTTTTTCTTTCCTTCTTTGAGGAACAAGATGGTTGTTGTTTTACTCCACTTGTCAGGTCCCCTTATCATATGGCTTATCCAACTTCATTTTAGTTTTTTAACTCTTACACTAATTTCTGTAATTTTAGTTTTTTCTCTTATGTATGAGTTTCTTATTTTGTCTATTCTTTTAAGACCCATCATGCTTCTTTCCATTGAGTGTTGGCATACCATCAATTTTTCCAGTTGTAGGTTTATTAGTGCCCATGTCTGACAGCCGTAGGTTAGGATAGGTAGGATACAGGTTTCAAATATTTTCGTTTTTACTTTGATGTGAAATTGCTTGTTTTTCATTACCTCTTTTAAGCTCCAGTATCTCTTCCAAGCGTTTGTGACTCGTCTTTAGATTTCTTTAGTCATTTGTGTTGTGGTTGAGATGATCTGTCCCAAATATATATATTCATCAACATATTCGATGATCTCATTTTCAACATGGATTTCTTCCTTCTTGTTGAGAGTAATAATTTTGGTTTTAACCAAGTTCATACTAAGTTCTTGCTCTCAATTACCAGTTCAGTGAGCATATATTGGAGGTTAGTTGGATATATCAGATAAAAAATATGGAGTGGAAGTTTTATATACTAGTTACAATGGAATGCTGTTAAAAGTTTTACTGTCTAATGTCATTTGAATTTATATCTTGTTAGTGATAAAAAGAGATTAATGTATCTACCCATAGATGAAAATATTACAATAATAATTATGATAATATATAGTAGTTTACAATGACAAAGAATATTAAAAAGGGTGTTTTTGTATAGAGTAAGCCTTGTAAATATAAATGTACGAGTATGTGTGCCAAACAACCTACCAGATATTATTTACAAAACATAGACTTGTAAGATAAAAATAACTAAAATATAACAACACCCCATTTATATTCAGTAGCTCGTTACATACAATATTCAGAACCATTGTATTGCATAATTTTCCAAATAAGTAGTATATAAGTGTAGATCAAAAGCTCGGTCCCTGGGCATATGAACTTGCCTAACTAGGCGGCAGTCCGTTACTGGCCGACCGTCAGCCGCGCAGCCGTGACCGGCGTGACAAGCGCGGCTTCCGCCCAGCCGATATCATTACAAACGGAAAATTTAACTACATCACATTGAACACGAAATTCGACGAAACTTCTCATTGCTGATGAGGAGCTGTCGTGGAAATTTGCGGTTCGAGAGATGAAAACGTACCTTTAAATTCAGTGAGCAGCAGCGACAGCGGAGACAATAGCATATGCCCACAACTAACAACTAATTTGTGACGAACCCCTAATTAGTCGCGACAATATGTTTTTAAAAAGATCTGTTGTAGTAGTATTGCCAGTAATAGAATAATTAGAGGTACCAAGCAAAGAACTCAACTTGACAATTGAAATAAAATTACTCTAACAAAATTTGCAACGCGCAATTTCATGCCCACGTTTTTCACTTACCTCCTTGTTATTTAAAAACCTACAATGTAAGGGTATCTTGATACTATCTACTAATGATCTGAATTCATGCCATGCTCAGAACGGGTATAAAAATAGATGAGTATCAAGCTCTGGGTCTACTATAGGTACATACGGAAGCTAAGATTCGGCTCACGTAGCCGAGTGTTCGGCCCCAAACGATATTGTACACACAAAGCGACGATTACTCATGCCGAAGTTTATTTACGACAGGAAGAAATTGCGATTGTATTCTGTTAATGGCTAACTTCCCAATATTACGGCGCTCGCCGGTTCTGATCAAAATATTATTTGGTGGGTGACATTAATTATTTGCAATGTGCATGACTAAAATAAGTGATTGTTCAACATCTTTAATAAATTTTAGGTATTTCAAATCAACACTTGAATGTTACGTCTGACGTCTATTAAATTTATCTATTGGGGATATAAAACACTTGTTCAAAAAGACTTTTTATAGGTTTTTATTTTAGGTATATTTCTATCTACCTGCCTAAATACGTTTTGCTTACATTACAAAGAACTCAAATCACGTGTACCAACATACCATTTAATATTAGCTATTTATTAGAAAGAAAGAAGAAAGAAATTATTTATTCAGCATTTTAAAATGTTTCACAATACAGTCAAACAGAATAACATAATTATGCTGAAATGGACCTAGCTCAGCATACAGCTGCAGACCAAAAACAGATGGTCTGCAGCGCTGGTTTTCAGCTGGACCCGTATATTGGTGTTCCAGATTACACTTTAAAATATAAATCTAATTTTCAATATAGTAACTACACAAATGCATAAGCTATTTATACAATTAACCTGCTGGTTAATTGGGTAAACTATAAAATCAAAAACATATCTTTACATTAATTATAATGTAAGTATATATAGGTAAATATCCCAACTAACAATTGTTGGTTGTATAGAAGACCTTAGAACGTTTCGGGCTTACCAATCGGGGTTCTATAATTAGCCAAAGAAGGTAGTAGTCCATAGAAAGTGGCGCATTTATTTCTCCAATTTGCTCTAAATTGCATCTATAGAAGTATCTAGTATGACAATTTTGGCCTATACAGTTGATGTAACAGTAATTCAATTTCCTTTTGGTGATTTACAAGCCACCGCAACGCTATTAAAGTACCCTTTTATACTGTAAAAGAGTTCATGATTCCATTATGACACTAACATTTATGATTCATTCGTTCATTTTACATTCGTTCACTGCTGTATCGCAGTGTTATTTAAGAGAAAGAAACACCAATGAAAACTTACGAGTATTTGAAACAAAAATAATACAAAATGACTACGAAAATATTATGGATGATTTTGATTTGAATTTTATTAGGAAAATATTCGTCTCTTACGGGGAAAATGACATGGGATTGAGATTTTACTGATAAACTATCCATGGTTTAAAGACAATATTTTAATGCCCCCCTCAAATAATTAATCATTTACTAAAATTATTACAAATTTTAAGTCATAAAAATACTTTCAGTGTTCAAAACACTACTATAGCCATTATATAAAATTAGGGTTCCCTCCAAATGTTCCTTGAGGCATAAATGAAATTATCTTATTATATTTTTAATTTTTAATAAATATAATATAATCAGGTAAGACAGAATTCTAGAACATTACGGTCATACTAATTATTAATTAACATACATAGTTTTCGTGATATAATTATAAACCGTAATTAGGTTTTAGAAGAGATATGGACTCCGTTACAGTACTATGTTTAATGGAAGTACTATGATAGTTGCAAAGAAAACCATATGCTCCTAAAAGAGTGTCTTTGTGACAGGTTTATCACTAGAACTATAACGAGCCTTTGCAAACTTTTTTAGGGCAATTGAGTTATCTAAGGGTATTATAAAACTCAACTACATTCCAATATAGAGTTTTTGCGCCCACTATACAGGGTATTTTTTGGTCGTCAACGATCAAGAAATACAAAAAAAAAATTACATCGTTTCCCAGCATTTTTTTTTTGCATAAACTTACTTTATTTGATGTATAGAGTACGTAGCCTTCATTAAGGGTGGCAACGAAAAAACATCCTGTATAACAGCCCTGTAACGACGATCTACAAACCCACATTAATAGGTATAATCACAATTTCGCCCTATAATTGAGTTCAATTTCTACAATAACAAAGACCCATTTAAGTTCGTGTGGAACTCGTAAGGGAAATTGTGAACACTGCTATAGAGTTCTATGGTTGCATACTGGTCACTTTAGAGGTCATTACAACTCCTATCTACAACAGCTACATAAATTAGCGAAATAAACCTTTACATCAATTATTTATATGTCGGTTTTGATCTATAAGCTAATATAGAGCTAATACATGTTACGAAACACTTTTATACAACAATGGGGTTACCGCCGAAACCTTTACACATCGTTTTTTTTTGGAGATTTAACCTTAGGTTATAGAACAAAATTGTTAGTTTGGATAGCTAGATAAAATACAATTCAATACAATATACAGATAAAAAAAGATCATAAAAGTATTTAAGAATAAAATATATTTCAAGTTCCCAATAGGCAAAAGTTTTTTCAAAATAATAAGAAAAATATAATAGAATTGAGTGGGTAGTAAGTAGATATTACGAACCAGAGAACGTTAAACCAGAGAGTTGCAATGCTTCTTAAAAATATTTATATTTGGAAGATAACGTATTGGGGGAGGTATATTTTTGATGCAGTATATTTAAAACTACCCTTAAAAGCTGTTGTACTATGTGGAGGAATAGCGAGGCGAGCAAGACGAATAGATGAAGACCAGGAAATTACTGTATAAATATGATTAGCCAATCTCGTATTGCGTTCTAATAAGGCTATGATAGCGTTAAAAGTATGAATAAATGTACCTTCTCACACAGAGGAAACGTCATCTCTTTATCTTCTCATCCCAACTTAATATAACATCATATTTTTCTTGATAAACTACTATATCGTTTAGAAGTTAAATTTCATTGTATCTTCAGCCTGCAAATGCCAACCCATCCCATTTTGACTAGGCAGCTGTTTGTTTCTTTACAAGCACTTAGTTATAGTTACATTTTAGTTGCTGATTATAAAATAAAACTATGTTCCCGATATAAAAACTGCAACCTATCCCTTCAATTTGAAACCGGTGAAATAATCAGGGAAATCAATAAACACGCATTTCATTGTCACCAAACTCCAGTAAGGACAATCTTCTCGTATGTCACGGGGAATATAATCCAAAATATTTTTTTCACTTAGTCGCGAGCTTAGGGGAGCGTCGGAATACCATGCAAGGGATGGCTTCTCGCTCACAATTTGTCAAACTTACCCTCAAGGGAAATGGTTTAAGCTCCTTTTCCTGCTGGTCACTACATTCCCGCAACCTTCATTCTCAGGAAGGATCATAATATATTATTCAAAGACACGTCGTTTTCTTTAATGCCAACGAGTAGCAACTGCCAGGGTCACTTCAATCGAAACCCAATAATTGCATCAGTTCGCTGTCAAGACATGAGAGTTATGATTCATACAGTAGTACCTACATTGGAACGTGCCTCAGCCTGGACGTGTAAGTACCCCACGTTTCTGTGTGGCCGGTCCATTCCGGACATGATGTCATGGTCCACACTAGCGCAGGCGGCTTGTACTGACACGGTGCCCCTCCAACTACGGCAGTAGCACACAGTTAATCGAGAATACGTGTACAGACAACGATTTACAGCACCAAGTGCCAGTCCTCCCGTGTATTACCGATCTATGAAACAATAAAGAGTGCGCGCATGGGCATATAAATGAGCGGTGCCGTATGCAGGCAACGCCGAGTGTGTCATTAGTAACCCGGTCTCGAGCTGGAGTAATTGACCGGCTGGCTAATTTCATTCTAGACGCATTGGCCGCTTCCTCTTTCCTTTTTCCTATCGGTCAGCGACGGTCAGGAGGCGAGCTGTGTTCGAAATCGTTTATTAGCCACGAAAATTATTTGTCATCAGCTCTGCGTATTCACCGAGTTAATGGAAGCAGCAAACATGGCTTCTATAAATAAATAGCTGTAGCAGTTTACTATTTAAAAGGTTCCGATTGCGAAATATTTACTCCATACATGAAGATACCTTAAATAATATAAGAAATTTATGTTGTAATAACTTATTCCTTTTTGTTGTCTATAAGTTGTCTACGATGTCGGCTTCATACATATTAGAATTTCCTTGCTTTTTCGTTCCCGTGGTATTTGGGAAATTCTTTTAATGCACCCTTTCACTTAACAAGGAACGTTTATCTTAGTACGTCATGGTTTTTGTAATTTAGTAAAATGTATTTAATTTTTTTCGTATTACCGCATACCGTAGGAATTTCGGGAACGTTCTCATTGCTCCCTTATTTCCTTCAAAATAGGTTGCCTACTTAAATGTTATTTTACTGCATAGGTCAATTGAAAATAGATGGAATAGAATTAGGGTCTACTCCTATTTTAAATATTAAACCTTCAAGTTTATATTTATAAATACTTAGGTCACGGATATTAGAGAATTAGGCTCGGCTAGTCTGGAAACTGTTATATTTAGAATAAATGTAGGTAAATCTAACAATTCAATGAGTTAATATAAACAAATTGGAACAAAGGTATCTTAAAACATTTGGTATACATAGCTTCATCTATTCACCAAAAGATAAAGTTTGTTGTAATTTTTTGCGTAAAGTGTAACTAC
This sequence comes from Carposina sasakii, assembly GCA_014607495.2. Classification (NCBI taxonomy): domain Eukaryota; kingdom Metazoa; phylum Arthropoda; class Insecta; order Lepidoptera; family Carposinidae; genus Carposina; species Carposina sasakii. The sequence continues at coordinate 5,996,689 of CP053148.1, forward strand.
ATTCAAATATCACTATAACATAATCACTAACTTTACTATATAGTAGGAGTAGAAATTCTCTCTAGAAGTTCGTTTAGATATAGCATTGAAATAGAATAGTACAAGAAGATACAGCTGTCATGAATTGATAAAAGATGCAACATTAAAAGGTTTAAATGGGAATGACTTTTAGTGGGGTCAAATAAAACAGAAACCTTCTCATGTAGCAAACAAATCTTTCACGATAAGATAAAGAAAGAGTATTAATATCATTAATGTCTGTTTACGCCGATGATGAAACGGCTTGCCTAATAGTGAATTACTAATGTTTCGAAACAGAGACTCCGTAGAAATTCAATGTTCTCGATGATATTAATAATATGTCAGTAATAAAATGAGACATGACCCTAGATAATAACTGAACCGTGGTCTCGACACTTAATTTTCACTAGCATATTCGTTCTACATAGGGCGTCTTGTGAGGTCTTGCTATCGAGTAGTCAGTGGCGCCAGAAGGCTCAGCTCGTCGATACGTAGGTACGAGACCATGACGGGTACTCGAGGAGTTTGCATCTCAATGATTTAGACGGCGACCCTGTAGCTATAGAAGGCATATTGTATAATACGACGTACTATAAACATATAAATATCTTGCTATTGCAAGACATTTTGAATAGTACGGATTTTGGAGAAAGATAATGTCGTTCTAGCACTTTGTCTGCTTAATTAATTAGGTTAGGAAAGATTAGATTTGTTAATACAGCAACTGTACAAATAACCACAAGAAGGAATTTTTGCTTTCAAAGAGTATACAATTATGCCTTTGACATATGTAGTAATGATAATGCCCAAGACAGAATGAATTGTTTCATGGCTTATTCGGTCAACAAGAGAACTCTAAAACTTGATAATGAAACTGATAGTTTTCAGATTACTAATGAGGCAGGAGGTAGATGTAGTTCCGTATTTAACTTCTATATCAATGGCATTGAGAGTAACTTCGGGAATCACGTCTGTGCAGTCCCTGATGATGACAAACTAACTAAAGTATTGCTATTCAATGTAGGTCCGTTTGTTGATTGACGTATTATAAATAGAAACGACATCTTGCTTAATGAGGGTTCTGATATAAGGTCAACCAGAATTTGGTTCCGCGATAATGTTAGAAAGGAGCTTTTTATAGAGAAGGGGTTTGAGATAACATTTAAATACCTACTTATTGATCATTCAAATTTGTGGACGATGTTATATGTTCACGATGAATGGTGACCGGTTTGGTTAAATCGATTAGAATACTATGAGGTACTACTCGGAGGTTCGGAATTAGTAGACGTTATTTTTAATTCCGATTACTGAACAAGATAAATACCTAATAACCTGAAAATATGTTATAACAAAAATAATATTATTAATTACATATCTATTTAGGAGGGCTGTTTATGTATCATCTACCAATAATTTAAACGAGAATCAACTAAGCTACACCTTGTATACTTGGGTATTGTAAGTAGAAGAGTTCACTTAAATTTAATCCATTTTCCGGAGGGCTATGCAGAGATTACGGACCTCCATTTGCTACGGGCCCAAGTTCCTAAAACATCTCTTGCTTTACAGACCTACATAATATTCTAAATGCATGTTCATCGGAGCTTTGCGAAGGATATCAACTTCGGTTCGTGATTGAGGGCTTTTGTCAGAAACTACGCTTTTAATCGCAAACAATAATATAATTTCCTTCTGCAGTTTATCAACATTTCATAACATCTAAACAGCGATATAATAAAAACAGTCACCTTATTCTTTCTATACACTGCGCTTAAACTCATACTTCCATTAACTTCCACATATTCCATACATTACAACTGTCACTTTACACCTAGCAAATTTATTCCATCTCTACTCTAAGATTATTCATATTAAGGTTAATAAGGTACCATAATAAAATGTTTAAGTACATTTTTTCTCATTATTCCGCTGTATTTAAAATATTTTCTCTTTTGTACTTTCACAAGAATTTTATGAAATAAATAATATTAAAGTAAAATTATTAATAAAGTACCCAAGTATGTAGATATACAGGGTGTAACAAAAAGGGTATGTTAAGCGAAAAGCTATGAATATAGCCCATTACTAAGAACCTATTCCCAAAATTTGAGACTCAAAATCAAATGTTTATTTTTACAGTTAGTATGGAGAATTCCTAAATAAGTCAGGATTGTTCATACAATCTTGAAAAATAAACATGTGATTTCGAGTCTTAAATTTTGGGAATAGGTTCTTAGTAATGGGGGCTACATTCATAGCTTTTCGCTTAACATACCGTTTTTGTTACACCCCGTATGTCTTTTATAGCCACACTAATGAAATTTGAATAAAACTGTTATAATTTGTTAAGGATAAACAAATACCTTAATGATTGTAAATAAACCAAAAACTAAATTAGAAATAATGTTCATGCTTAAAAAATTAACATTTGGCTTATTTCAAAGTTAGCCTCTATTGTGGGTTATTTTTATAATATTTCACTAAACCCTGTTGCTACATGTCAGGTACATAATTTATTTATATTAAAACACCACAGGAATATTTTATGTACTTAAATGTTAATGGTTTATAGCATCCGTTCCATGTATTTTATTATATTCAAATCGTAAAAGTGGTTCATTTTCAATATAAGGTGTACTATGGTCATTTACTCTCAATATTGAAAGTTATATTACAAGTTTAATAAAAACCCTTAGCACAATACAATATATTTTATAAACAAGTGCATCTATGACTATAAAATAATATATTGTATTATAGTTAAATTATGTTATTATAAGTACTTATATTTAATCGAATTCTACTATAACTACTCAATAGCAACAAGACGCTTGTTTTGAACTTATTTTTATCCTGTGTGTATAGAATATTATATATTATTTTATATTACTAGTAGACACCCGCGACTCCGTCCGCGTGGACTACAGAAAAACAAAATGTCGAAATTATCCGAGATAAAAACATTTTCCTGGGATAAAAAGTAGCCTTTATGTTTAGTGGGACCTGTCACAATATATTCCTGAAAACTGCATTAAAATCGGTTGAGCCGTTTCTGAGATTAGCGTGCAAAAACGCACAGACAAACCGATAAACAGATAAACCGACAAAAATTCCCAAAATCATTCTTTTGGGTATTACCTATTGCGTTGATAAAGGGGTCCTTTAATATTTTTTCTCATATATCTTCCATGTACAGACAGCGATCCGTCACATTTTTATTATATGTATAGATAGATTTGAACTTATTTTTATCAGTTACATACATATAATCACGCCTTTATCCCTTACGGGGTAGGCAGAGCACCAAGGGCCGATAGAACCACATGGGGCCACTTCTGACCAATTTTACGGGTATAGTTGAGATGTACAAGTTCGGTTAGTAGTGACAGGTGGTCAGCCTATCGCCTACAAAACACCAAAACCCTCTTGTCCCTCTACTGACGTGTACAGTATGCCCGGGAAGAGAAGCAGCTGTAGTATTATACGTTTTGTTTTCACTCCCAGAGCAGCATAGAAGCAACATCATACATTATATTATATTATTTGAACTTATTTTTATCCTGTGTGTACCTTTACAATATTATACATACGCACGAATCTGTTCCCGACTTGGGGTAGCCAGAAATTCAAGAACATAACAGATGATCCCATATTCAGTATATCAGAAATAGATGTAATACAGATGATCCCATATTCAGTATATCAGAAAAGATGTAATACAGATGATCCCATATTCAGTATATCAGAAATAGATGTACCTAAATTATCGGTGATTATCGGTTGCTAACTCATCGCCCGAGGAAATGCCGGCGTTCCTTAGTCAAGGACATGAACGAAATGAGATGTAGTCTAGTGAATCGTCCCCCGCATCGGCACAGGACTATTATACAATATTACACAGAACATTTTATAAGTACCTATACATAGTCCGTAGTTATAAAAAAAAAACCAAGTTATCTGTAAAAAAATATTTCGTCCAGCTAATAACGAGTAAGAGTAAACTTCTAGCAGCTTTCCTATAACTCAACTGAAACTTATCTAAGATTTAAAGACACGTCTTAATACATGTGTAGGTATACAAAAATTGGTAGGCTTCAGACTTTCTGACGACAAAGGAAAAAATATCCAAATGAAAATATCCCACCACATATCGTTCAACAACGATGTATACAGATTGCTAATGGTATTGTAGCGAAAAGAGTTCTACGACAATACGTTTACAATACTGTCGCTTGTAGATCTAATGCCATGGGAGTATCAATGGAAAATTCCAATTGATTGATATTGCCTATTGAGATTGATACTGATCAATCCCATGACATTTTAGAGTGTCTAATAGACTCTATAATACACATTTTTATAAGTATTCGATACGATTAAAACAATTAACAATTGTAATGAGATAATAAAACTGCACCAAACGATAATTTAAGCAAGAATGCACAAAAAAGCTTAGTTACTATCAAATTAGAATATGATTTATTGAATACAATCTTGATTGATCGGCAAAATCACAATGGCCGCCTAGCGCAATGGAAAAGCATTCTTCCTGTAACCAGATAGATATATTAGATACGAGTAAAGTTTTTTATGACCATTGTGAAATAAAACCTGAACAAAGACTCAATAAATATGATAAAGATACCGTTAATTCATTGTTTATAGATACGATATGCTATATAGCTGATTTAGTTCAAGATTAGTTCTTACAATAATTACTTAATTCTCTCTTGGCTTTCAACGATTTTATACACGATATATGTATGGGGAAACTATAAGATAATTGCATGTGTGGGTAAAGGTGTTTGTAAAGGAAACTCTTGAAAGCACTTCGTTAATCTGCGGGTTTACCGGCTTACTCAACGATTACTTTACTCATGGCTGGTTTTATTAGTAACATTTGAACTTTTGTAATAGCCGACGATCAATGGTTTATGATGATTGATGACATAAGAATCTGAATAAATTCGTAAAATATGTCAAAAAATTAAAGTGGACACACACATACATAGAGCCATGCTATTGTCCCGGAGGGTAGGCATACCACATAGGCAAAGATCATAGGGATAATTGAACAAAGTATGCTTACATCCGAACGCTTTATCTTGGATAGTTTTGTTACCCGAAATATTTTTTTTTTAAATATATCTTAATTGCACGTGAATGTCATGTAGGCACATAATGAATACAAATTATAAGAAACGGTTAATAATAAAGTTTATAATATAAATCAATATAGGTATTTTAAGTTCATAGTGTCAACACAATAACATGATAAAAAACGCATACAAAGTCAATTTTAAACTCATTTGCTTAGTTCTTTGTATCACTAATAACAGAATACATAGTGCTGTAATAGTTTGTGTTAATTAAAACTGTTTTAATATATTATGTGCAGATAAAAGTTATCAGCGGGAATGACGGGGTCACGGCATGAGTTTAACAGAAAAATAATTTGCCACAGATAACATTAACAATTTATGTCTTGTTTTCAGAGCAGACTGAATTTTGTATACGAAAAGATTGACATTTACTTAACGCGCAGTATCTTAATTGTTTTGTCGAATATAAATATGTGATTATTTCAATTATAACTTTGTAGGTCCTATAAATTATATATACAGCAATTTTATATTAAAGAGATTCTTATATAAAAACATAGTTTTAAAATAGCATCAGAGATAAGTAGGTAATAGGAATAACTAAAAGTAATGTTAATTAAAGCTGTAACAAACCGTATGTATTCATTACTGAGTAACGGGTACCGCATCAAGTACCGAGTAACGAAACGTTACCCAGGAATTCGTCTCGTTACTCGCATGTTTCGTATCATGGTATCATGGGTATTTTTCATATAATACTCGTACACTGTTTCGGATCGCAAGTGGTGTATTGATACGTTTGTTTTTGATCGTATGTTCTACCAATGCGCGTGATGCGGTTCATTTAAATCGCTTATTTCAAAGAACGGTGATTAGGTTTGTTTAATGTACCTACTTATATATTTTTTTATCGTCAAAGTTTTTTACTGTTTTGTACTATTCTTTGTAATGCAATTTAAATTTATGGTTAAAATTTTCTAAATAGTAAATCCATGGCAAATTTGGTATATTACGTCGACAGTTCACGTCGATGCAACTCCTTACCATACTACATACTATAGTTACACTATACCATTTGCGTTATCAGAAGTAACGAGTTCTGTAACGATATGATAGTAACGAGTACTCATGGTTAAAGTAACGAATACATACGGGTACGCTTTTATTCGTTACTTTTACACCTCTAATGTTAATGTAAAATTAAAGCCAGCATTTTTCCACCCCTGTTAACTTTTTTATGTGCCTCCAAGCACGCAACATTCAGTTTTTCAATTTCACATTACCTGCGAGTAACAAAGTTTTCGCCCTCCAGAAATTCGATACCGAAACCAAACTACCCCCAAACTAAAAGCAAGATGGCGCTGTCCCGCTCTGGTGGTGGTTTCCGCTTCGGTGGCCACGTCACATGCGCCGCCCAATCAACCAGATAGCACGCCCTTATACCACGTTACTTAATGATTGGCCTTTTGTTAAAAAATACATTTCGGATTATTACCTTTGTTCTGATTTACGTTTAAGGCTTCCCTTGTTTCGGGGGGTTTTTATGCATGGATCTGACCAATTAGTCGTTGGATAGCATGTTCGGGCGGCGGCTATCGACAAACATGGACGCGTGTGGTTGGCCGTAATAGCACGTCGCCGGCCCGTAATGTGTTTTTGGCGTGCCGCGCCCGGTGCCCTATCTACCCAGCAAATATTTAGGGCCTGTGTCGTACCGTTCGTACCTTTTGAAACTTCGGCCATAACCAGAGATCGGTTGCGTGCGCCCATTTCTATATTACCGACGGCGATAATTAGTTTTATCTGATACCATATTTACGAACATGGTAATTTACCTTTAGCATGAAAATCGATGTTTTATTTACCATTTCTTTACAGCGTGTTGTTTGATCGATTTTATGTTCTACTTGTTTGCTCTAATAGGGAAATGTTACCTATAAATCTTTTTATTATATTAATTATTTTCTCATAGTTCTTTCAAACTATACCACAACCACTGGATCTTCAACAGTATCCCTGTGCCCTTGTTACCTACAAGGACTCTACTATTTCACAACAAAACATTACCTGTTCTACATTTTTCTACAACGTAATCTGATCGGTAAGCGCACTTAATACAAAATCTGTCACCGTGTGTTAAGTATTTTAATAGTTCAACATTATTCTCCTCCAGAAAGTCGGTGAAGTGCGATGAAAAAATCTATTACCCCACAAAAATATAGCACCGTGTAATTTTATACGTGCCCTGGCGATGTCATTGGTAAATTTGAACTGTATGAGAAACATTATCTCTTGAAGCCAAGTTGGTCTTTGACAGCGCGGGTTCACCTGCGTCAGTGTGACCGCTTACCTATATTACATGGGGGATACTGTTACATCAACTTGTCCTATTTGTAATATTACAATGTAGTTGGTGTCACCTCGTATTTAATTACCAGGCTACTAGAATAGTTGGTGTATGTATTGCATTCTGTGTTTTCTTAAGCCTTACGGACTTACGGTTACCGTTTGGCCGTGTACGGGAAAAATAAATAGTGCTGTACAGTTGGTCTTTATTTCCTGGGTCTAAATGGAAGAATATATACATCCATAATTTTATCTATCTTTAGTACCTACCTATTTATGAACGGTGAAAGCGGTGATAGCCCAGTGATTAAGACGTGCACCTTCCAAGCGGGAGGCGTAAGTTCGATCCCAGTCACGGGCCTGTACCAATGAATTTATTTTCATGTACAGATTTTAATGTTGCAAAATTGTCACTTAGCTCGTGCCTCGGAAAGCACGTAAAACCGTTGGTCATGCGCCTGATCTCTCTCCGGTCGTGTCGGCTTTCCGTCCCATCGGACTATGAGGGTAAAGGAATAGAGAGTGCATCTGTGTTTGCGCACACACTTGTGCACTATAATATCTCCTGCGTTCCTGGCCGATCTCCGCAGAGATTGGTCGCCTTGGCCGAAATACGGTTGGAGATCATCATAATTTATGAACTACCTTATGTAAAATAATTAAGGAGCATTACTTAATGTTTTATACATTTACACCATATTTACACTCAGGCAATGGGTATTTCAATAGGTAACAAACTTTGCATCAAATTCTCTGCAGTGTCCTTTTCGCTTGAACATGTTAATATCTGTGGTAGGGACCCAGTTTGCACGACCACTGTCAATTTGTGTCACCACATTGTTTGCGGTTTTAGCACAATCCGAATAATATTACATTTCAGTATTTTCCTGGCTGTCACTTACACATATAAGTTCTATAAACTCTTACCCGAATGTTGTCAAGGGAACAGTTATCATTTAGAATAAAAGTTGTAATATCCTCACCGACTGCGGTAAAAAAATGCTTACCGATGTCTTCAATTGCATTGAACACCATTAAATAAACCCTATACCGAATACCAAGCTCGTGATATTTAAAAGATAATACGAGTATTACCTTAAAAGATTAATTCGTTTACACCCAATTACAATATCATATATCTGACAAACGCTGACCATTGCCGGTCATTCTCTACTTTTATTCCATTACGTAGTCCTCGATGCGATCCGCCCAGTACCGCCCGCTTTTATTGCCCACTTCAAATGTTTACGCAAGATACACTAACTCCACCCTGTTCTTAGAAACGCTCTAGCAAAAAGTAATTATTCATTTACCTTCATTACGATACGAGAATTCGAACATTAACAGGCCGTTGAAACGACTGAATTAACCGCTACGGCTTTAATAACAACCATTTTAGGTGCCTACAATATTTTTGTGTTTATCTCATTTTTATGAGTTTAAGTTGGAAGAATGAGGTGGCGAGAGATAGGGATTTAATTGAAGGCGAGGTGGTCGAAAGGATGAGGGGGAGGTATGCCGCGTCCGCCCGGGGGTGTACCGCGGGGGAAGCAAAATAATAAAAAAATGAAGCCGCGCACTGCTATCCCCGCGAGCTCGGAAGCTGTGAAAGTGGCACGCTCTGGATAAATGAAGGTTTTTTGTTTGTGGAATACGCCTAAGCTTCGCGCCGCTCTACTTTCGTATTGTTACTCCAATTCTATGGATGTTAGTTCATTCTCACAGTGAGCACGTCGCCTACGTCATTAAATTTATGTCGCCTTTAAACGCTTCTTTATTCACAAATCGTCATATACTGACCTCGGAAATGGGAAATTCACTCGGTCTTTTATCCATTACAGTGTGTGTGTCATTAACAGAAAGTTTACCCTATTATAATGGAAAGTTGCGAAATGACAAAGCTTTACTTTCATATTTATTTACGAGGTCTTATTCGATCGGGGGCGAAGAGAATTAAGTCAACAACGAACTTAACAATAGACAGAGCGAGCTCATTTCACGAGGGGTGGTGCTTGAAATATAGCCATATTCTTTAGTCTCTAAGACCGAAAATTGTTTGTAGTTCGTCGATAAGGGGCTCAGGCTGTCACTTCTGCGATTTAAGTGACAGTTTTATTAATTTCCCATAGTCCGCAGAACTCATCCCCTTTCCACCCCACTGGGTCGCCTACAGAGTTGCATCGGCGGCATATGGAACTGGTAAATTTATTTTAGACTTCAGAAAAAATTGTAATGTATTATAATTTAGCAAATATCTTTCGAACTGTTATTACATTAGGTATGTGCAAATTAATTACTTAACTATTAATAAGCAATAACGATGTTCGACCACTAATAAAGTTTTACTGTACGATGCATATTCTAATTTCAGTGTCATTAATAATGTTTTTTATTCATTTTTATGATGTATTTCATATTTTTTTTAAAGATTAACTTTTATACTCGAAACGAAACCGTAATTCGAGACTAGTTTGACAGTTATTTTTGCACAAGTGTTGCCATGGTCGGCCTAATGCTATTCCGATCGATATTTTTTAAATACAGATTGGTATATATTTTTTAACAATAAAATTGTTAACTAATTTACAGTGCGAGGTATAATACAATTCAAGTAAAATGGTTGTTTGTATTTTTGTCGTTCGTAATATTATTTATTAGCATCACTTTTACGGAACGTTTTTGCAATTTGTACTACAGTATTTGTGTTCCAGCATGAGCACATACTCTTCTTGGAGTTAAAATTAAGTATAATATGAAATTTCGTCAATTTAGACAACTTGGACAGTCAAGTCTTATTTGATTATAATCATATAGACATTTATCGATATCGACTATAACGTCACTATTTAATTTCTTCTAATTCTGGTAACCCTTTTTTGTCACTTACTTGTCAAATTAGTTTCTCGCAATATGGTTTTTAACCGACTTCAAAAAAAGGAGGAGGTTCTCAATTCGTCTGTATGTATAATTTTTTTTTATGTATGATCGATCACCGATATTTCCTTCAATTATTACTATAGGTACATTATATACCGTCTACCGTCATATTCCTGATTACCCACATTTGGAATTTATACAAAAAAACATCACAGATGACTGTGATGTCAAGTTAACAGGATGCCTTGAACTGACAGTAAATTTCTAGAGACTGCATGTGTATTCTATGACATTTTTGATGCACTTTTATTTTATTTGAGTGGGGTACGAGTGGTACGACATGTAATATAAAATCATCTAGAATCATCAGATTATACCATTCGTTAAAATTTCATGACAATAACAGCATAATAAAGAGAACCCAAAAAGTAAAGCGCGATCAACGTTCAAGTTCAAAGCAGATTACATCGTAATTTTTTGTAGCACACCCATGACTCGACCGTATGCCACGCATTAAGCTTAATAGAATTGTGATACGAGAGCTGCAATGCAATAAAGATAGGGCAATCCAAACAACGGCGCGTGGTCTGCCAACAAATGCGTACGAAGCAGTGTCTGAGATAAGCTGGAGCTTAACGCTGGCGCAGCAGTCGATGGCTTATCTCGATTTCAATTATTATGCTGGCGTTTTCATTGGCCCGGGCGACCGCGCTCCCGTCCGAACCCCTCCACGGATTGGGGCGGTCTCGATTCACGTTATCTCAAATCTCTCCCAAATCAGACTCTAATGTTTACGTTGGATTGTACCTTTTAAAAAATCGAGCACTTTCAGCAAGTGTTTCGCGAAATGCTTTTCAACTTAATCTGTTTTATCATAAATTGTCTTGAGCCTGCTCTATTTTCAAGAGGAGCTGTTTGTATTAGGTTCTAATATAAATATTTTTTTTACATTTTGCTCCAGGTATGGAATGGACCTCAACGGTGCAAGAAGAAAAAATGCCACCAGGGAAACAACGAGTACTCTCAAAGCTTGGTTGAACGAACATAAAAAGAACCCTTATCCCACGAAGGGTGAAAAGATCATGCTTGCAATAATCACCAAAATGACACTAACACAAGTATCCACATGGTTCGCGAACGCGAGACGAAGACTCAAGAAGGAGAACAAGATGACGTGGGAGCCGAGAAACAGGGTAGACGACGATGACAATAACAATGATGATGATGAACACAAGAGCAATGACGGAAAAGACGGTTTAGGTATGTTACCTTTCATTCACTTGCCAAATAAACTATGTGTCAAGATTGTTGCCATATCTGTATATAAAAAATTTTCCCCTTTCATAGATGGCAAAGACTCCGGAACCGGATCCAGTGAAGATGGTGATAGACCACAACAGAGGTTAGACCTGTTAGGACAGAGAACAGAGTCTGAATGGTCAGAATCCAGAGCTGACAGCGGACCAGAATCACCAGAGCCTTACGAACGACCAATTCATCCGGCGTACCAACACCTCCCCTCCCGCGCCCCGCCCGGCAGCACGCCGGCTTCCACCAAGCCCAGAATATGGTCGCTAGCCGACATGGCGAGCAAAGATGGAGAGACACCGACACCGCCCACGTCTGCATCTGCGTTCTATCAGTCTGCGGCGGCGGCGGCGGCCGCCAGACTGGCACACCCGTACGGGCGGCCCGAGCTGTACCGGGGCCTGTACCCGCCCACGCACCCGGCCGACGTGGCGCTGCTGGAGTACTCGCGGTCGCTGGCGCTGGCAGCGCCCGCGCCCGCGCCTCCCGCGCCATCCCCGTCCTCATCGTCCACGTCGTCGCTGGCCGAGCCGCCGCCGCCCCGCGCCTGACCGCTGGCACCCCGCCCACCGCTGGCGCACCGACAATAACCGCGATCTCGCCAGACAACTGCCGCGAAGGCCTTCTCATTTGTAAATAACTTTTAGACAAATAAAACATATAAATATGTATACATACGTATATACGTGATAATAATATGCACCGGTAGAGAAGCTTAGAGTATGTGATAGTGGACACTCTCGTGCAGTCTGTGAGGTTGACAGCTCGCTCGACGTCGACGCGTTCGACTGACCGACAATACTAGGTGCTATACAAGTTGGACCTTACGACATGTTGATATGTAGTTATTATTGGAAGTGGTTATGAAGTGATTTCATTCAAAAATAGGTATTATTATGTGTTATGTTTCATAGATAAACAACACTGTTTTAGATATATTATTTCGTATGTATAGTGTAAATTATTATTTAATATTATCACTTTATATTTAGTGCCTAATTACGACCCAGTTTAGTCTTTTGTTTAATAGTTTCTTTAATGTCTCATTCGAATTCTAATATTTATTGATACGAGGTCAGTAGGTAGTTATTAAACAAAATTCTGTTGTATGTTTTCTATCAAATTACCAACAAGTTTCTTTAAAAAACGTGCGGTTCATTTCTAGTCAAAAGACTATGATTGTCTCTATGTTAAATATTACAAATTTAAATATAACATTGATTAGAATCGTCAATAGATTCTTTCTAAATTGTGGAATGAAATAGATAGTGCAAATTTAGTTTTCATGAGTCGAGTGCATGAACGTATAAAGAATAACGGACAGAGTGTTGTGACTACACAGAGTGAAGCATTCATAGTAAGCTCGGCAACGATATTCCATGGAGTTGGGATGTGTATTGACGCGTTATCCACCCACATATACAAACCATAGTAAGCTCGGCGCCTACTGGAAAATACGCACACATGCCCAACGCGCCGCTATTTCAGTGCTTCAATCTGTGCAGTGACAGCATTACGTCCGTTGTTCCTTATACGTTCATGGTCGAGTTCTATTTATTTAAAATCTAATCTATTGCTACCTATTAGTATTGTCAAATATCAATGATGTAACGATAAATTGAAATGTATATGAATGACACCATGTTTACTTAGGACATTTATGTCTCCCCGAAACAAGTTAAAAATTTAAGATAAAATGGCCTTGTAATAACTGTAATAAATTGAATTGTAGTTATATCCCCAATTATTTCTATATACATAAGTACCTACTGTAAAATATTTTTTTTTCTATATTAGAGACTGAAAGTCCAAAATTGAGTCTATAGTTTTGTACATACAAACGTCACTGTTGTAAGTATATATAGTAATATTAACGTGAATATTTAAGAGAGGTAAAGGCAATAAAATTTTCTTTATTAGCAGTCCTTTTGATGTAAATAAAAGTAATAGCCAAAACAAGATCTGGATAGCAATAACAACGAAATTATGTAGAGCCAGAAAATTTAATACCAATAGATTAACAAACAAGTATAAAACAACGTGGAGCCCTTTTAGTTTATTAGTTATGTATCACGATGTGCATTTCTATAAAAGCAGTTGAATTTGACTAGAGAACACTGTTTCATTACTGTCACCTCTGTTAGCTTCATCATTACCTGTTCCTCAGAAGGTGTGTGAATAGATGCAATAAAATTTAATACAAAATATTTATGTATTTCACTTCCCGAAAGGGTATAAGCTATGTTTAGACCTAACCCTAGACCTGTGGTACCTGAATTGACAAAACCATTCATAGTCATAGTCTCATAGAGGTCAAGAACTTTGGTACGTTTACTTTGCTTTGCTTTGGGGTCTAATTCTGATCATAAGAACCAAAAGACCTCGAAGAAGAAATCGGACATTATTTAAAGAGATTATAATATTTAGATATTACCTACAAATCTTAAGTAAATACTTATTATCAGAAAAGGATGGACTTTAATAAGATACATTAAAAATCGCATCTGGAATAAAGTAGTAAAAAGAAATATCATGTGTCTAATAATATGTTAACATACATTTGAGATTAGCTACCTTCTTCCAGGAGACTCAGGAAAATATTCACTAGTAGATTATTTTGTATGATTCAATATAAACTGCTTTTAAATTAGTTAATGCCCCATTTAATTTCCCTAATAAACTTTTTGATACCTTCCTAATATCGTGTTAAAAGGAATCTTAGTTATTTAAATACACCTTATAAAATTGTATAACATGCAGGAAGTTGTTTTCAGCGATTTCATCTCAGTTGCTACATTAAAAATTTATAAATGTTTGATGAATAAATTTTATATAATATAAATAAATATTATATAAATAAATATTGGTCTACCTCTCATAATCTCTTATGCATTTTACATTTCATCAAAGTAAGTACAACCCTTTTCGTTGAAGATGAGTAAAACACAAACACAGATTTTCAAATTCCATGTGAAACACCCGTAAATCAACGTAACATTAGAGTCATCACCTTACTCAAATGGCAATAAGTACGAGTACCTACTCTCTCCCTACATCTAGAAGCTCAACTACTTACGTATCCTTTATTAAATAGATAGCTACGTTGAAGCCCAACTATGTATTTATAGAATAACATTTATAAAAGTCTAAAATTGTTAGAAATTTCGAGAAACTCATTTATTCTCTTTTTATTCTTTCCATACTTTGTTTTAAACCAGGTCAAAACGTAAGTAATTTTATAATAAGTATTTTATAGTATGTAATAGATGTATAGATCATATCCACTTTGATTCTGCAACTGCACCTTCCTTTCAATTTTTCCATCAATTTATAATGTCCTTTATAATGTTGGTTAAACCAATCCATTGTGTCACCTCGGTTCACTATCAAATGTATATACAGGGTGTAACAAAAAGGGTATTTTAAGCGAAAAGCTATTTAAATAGCCCACTATAGAGAACCTATAATAACCTAAAATTTGAGACTCGAAATCACATTTTTATTTTTCAAGATTGTATGAAAATTTTTGAAATATCTAAAAATTGTCCATACTATCGGGAAAAATAAATTTATTTAGTGTTTTATTTAGGTATTTATGTTTATGTAGTCTATTTAGGTATTTTTGTTTATTTTAGGTTTATGTCTTTTCTTTTATTTAATTATTTAGTTTATTGGTCTGTTTGTGTGCACACATACTCGTACCTACCTCTTATCTTAATTTCTCTTTCACGGTTGGTTTGCTGGAAGAAATCTCTTTTAGAGATAAGCACGCCTTTGTACATTTTCTTTGTCATAAACTTTATTTGTGAAAACTTTACTGTGTACAATAAAGCATAATAATAATAAACATGTGATTTCTGGTCTCAAATTTTGTGGATATAGTGGGCTATTTACATAGCTTTTCGCTTAACATACCCTTTTTGTTAAACCCTGTATAGAAAAACAATTATTATTATTTCAAATATATCTCAGATCAATAAATCACTCATCAATTACCAGCACCAGTATCATATCCTCGACGAACCTAATTAGAGATCAAAGCGCTTGAGGTGTTGAGGTGTTAACTCTTTATTATGAGAATCCAGAATATTCAGCTAGATGTAATTGGGCCGAACTAACTAAATACAGATAAATCATCGACGTTGAGTGCTTTGATCTGACCGTGTCCGGCGTGACGTCAGCACCACAGTTTTTGATACCTTGTGATGGACGAGTCGATTCTCAAAACTCAGAATATCGATAAAGGATTGGTGATTTGGAGCAATCTAAATGTTCGATTAATATAACGGTTAACGCTATGTTATGTTTGTTGAACTCCTTCCTTAAATAACAAATTATATAGATATAGGTTAGGATCGTGTAAGTATTGAAAGTGGTATCTATATTGCATGTATTCAACACAATCAAGTAGATATTAAGGGAACATAGTTTCCATATCACCTAAATATTAAATCTCCATAATAATTCCATTGATATCGACCTTTCCACATCACTAGAAACATGTCATACATTCATTATTTGCTCACGTATACTAGATGAAAGGCGTCCACGACATAAATAAACAAATCGTGTGAAGCATAGCCTATGACAACGATGCGATGAAGAGCGCATGACGGAATTGTCCAGGAATTCTTGAGAACTACTTCATTATTTTCACTTGAGGCCGATCGTGTATGCTTGTAAGTATTAACTAAGTTATGTTTCATGCCCTAATTATTAATATGACGAATCGCTAAAATTGGCGTTAGTTAAGTCGATTTTTCTCAGCCATTACAATATATAGGAAACTGATATTTAATAATCGAATTCTACACTATACTCGTATTATTTCACTTTCTGTGGTTACAGAAACACGAATCATAGACTTTTATACGATAAAAAATTGTGATAAAGATACCTCTATTTAATCAAATTTGTTCATTTTACAGGCAAACCAGAGCGATTTAAGCCTCAATTTTTATATAAATAGACTTGTTTAAGCATACTCTAAAAACGTATGGCTGCACATTTTAAAAATATTTTGTAGTTTTTAATTAAAACGCGAAAATATGTTTCGTCGCTTACGCTCTTTTAGTTTAGCTAGTCCCCGCTCATATTTGTATGGAAATAAACGTCCCTCCACCCTCCCCCAGTCGGCCTCCAGCCTTGATCGACGATGGGTCTATGTCAGTCGTTTTCCCGCGCTGTTATTTTTCTCTGTCAAATTATAACTGACTATTTACTGGCTGACATTATTATCTAAGGGTAAATTGATATTAGGTACTACAAAATGAACTAGATATTAGGAAATCGCGGGACGCAAACTTGGCAATCATTGAGTTTTAGGCAGTTACTTGAGACAATAAAAATGTTATGGCAATATTTTACCTGCATTGATGCGGGGCATTACTGGAATAAACCAGATGACGCTTTGGCTACCCCATTCATATATTATGTATGTATTACAACAGTATCATAGCGAACTTATATTGTTATTCTATATTTACTTAATATTACCTACATATGAATGCTTATTTTATAAAATATTCCTCCGCCGCCGGGCACATCGTATTTGAATAGTGTGTTTTTGAGCAAAAAATATTGATAAAATATTTATTTACCCACCGTGTCGTCGATACAATGCAGGATGAATTATAACGTTTTTTATTAACCAAAAAAATAAGAAGATATGAGTGAAGCGTGAATTGACGCCGCAGCGTGTGTGGAAACCCTTAGTTATGACTTTTCTCTAGTTGATTTACCAACTTATTAGTAAACTGAAGATGTCGCCGTGTGTTACCGAACGAAATGATATTTCAACGTGGTGACTGTAGTTCCTTTTTCTGCCACTTTGCAGATAATTTGGCAAACGCACACATTTCAATCACTCATAATAATCCGACTAATATTATAAACGCGAAAGTTTGTGAGGATGTATGTATGTTTGCTGCTCTTTTGCGCAAAAACTTCTGAATAGATTTTAATGAAACTTCACAACAATATAGCTTACATGTAAGAATAACAGTGGACTTTGCTAGGATTACATTTTAGTCCAACACGCTGTTACTTATAATATTTTATTTTTGTAAATAAAAATGTAATGTGTTTAAGTGTAAAAAAAATAACACATAGGCATTATCCCGGGTTAACATTTTTATCCGGGATAATTTCGACATTTTGTTTGTTCTGCAGTATGTACGATCAGGCTCGGACGGAGTTGCAGGCGTCCACTAGTGTCAAATATATAGGCAAAGTGTGAACGATGAACTATCCAATTTGAATTTGGAATGACTGTTACATTGAAGCTTTGAAACATTGTTCGCGATCTATGTAGATTACAAGAAATCCGTGGGACTCGCAAATTGCGTAAAACTTTCTCGAAACTTTAATAAATAAACTCAGTAGGTACATGCGTTTTGGAATTATTATTGAGCACGGAGTCACCTTAAATCATTTAGAAAGGTATTCGTCAGTATTTTTGGACTTACATACCCACTATTATAGACAGCAGCGTTAAATTTAAGGTATCGTGAGAACGATTACATCATATACGTACCTAAGGTGCATTAAAATTTATTTAATTTCTTATATAAGTTATAACAGGTCACATTTAATTAAACGCAAAACTCCTGTACTGGTTGGGAGCTCGATGCTTGAAGTTGTTGACGAGTATGTTTACCTGGGACAGACGGTCAAACTAGGTAAGTCCAATTTTGAGAAGGAGGTAACTCGGCGAATCCAACTCGGCTGGGCAGCGTTCGGGAAACTACGAAGCTTATTTGTGTCCAAGATACCCCAGTCCTTAAAGACGAAGGTGTTCAACCAGTGCGTGCTGCCGGTGATGACCTACGGTGCCGAGACGTGGTCTCTAACTATGTGCCTCATAAAAAAGCTCAGGATCGCACAGCGAGCGATGGAGAGAGCTATGCTTGGGATCTCTCTGCGTGATCGAATCAGAAATGAGGAGATCCGCAGACGTACAAAGATCACCGACATAGCTGAACGGTCCAGCAAGCTGAAGTGGCAATGGGCAGGGCACATAGCTCGAAGAACTGATGGCCGATGGAGTCGGAAAGTTCTAGAGTGGATACCACGTATCGGCAAGCGCAGCGTGGGAAGGCCACCCGCGAGGTGGACGGATGACCTGGCCAAGGTTGCGGGCGTCGGTTGGATGCAGGCTGCTTCCGACCGGTCGGAATGGAGGTTGTTGGGGGAGGCCTATGTCCAACAGTGGACTTCTCAGGGCTGTAAATGATGAAATAATATAATTCACGTTATATAACTGAGTGTAACTTGAAGCCACCAAAAGAACCACATCTTATTTTCATGCACCGGAGAAAACATACTTTATTACTCAACATAATATCATTAGATAAATTGTTATCAAATATTATTGACATATGGCATTCTCCAGTAGGTCAGTCTCGAAATGTTGACGCTTTGTTACAATACTGTTGGATGACTTTCCCGAGGCCAATCACAATTTTTACACTGTGACTCACATCCAAAGTTTTTATTTCAATTACAAACTCTCTCAGACCAATCACGCATCATTGTCGCATAGAGATGCCCCCTTTGTTACATCTTTACCAGTCCATATCGCCGTCATTTATTTTGTACCTATAATAAAGCCATCGAAACGTTTCATATTGAAAGCAAATTCTAACGTCTTGCTAAGTGACTTGAGTATTTCATTCAAAGTCGTGAGAGCGATATACGCTGACCGACAAGAACGCACCGAAAAAAGTCTTAAGTTATTTTTACAAAGGCCTCTGAGAGCAACGTGTTGTGTAAATAGTCCAACATGTTTCTATAACAAAGAAATCTTAATAGCCGATGACGGGCGAGAGTCAACATAACAATCTACGGGTTGATTGCTCATAACTTTATATGCATATATAGGTCGGAGCGGTCACTGGTGCTGCAGCACGATATCTGTGTTCGTCAGGTCTCTCGAAAATTTGTAAGTTATGTTTCTCTTTACGGGATTAGCATAAAACACGATTATCTATTGCATACCTGGGTTGCTAAAGCATTGTACGAACGTCTCGATACAGTTTCGCTGTGCAATAGTATACGCGTTGAATTATAGGCCTAATGTTTGTGGATATAAGAATACATTTGCAATCGGAACGCAACGGAAATCCTTGAGTCAGGAATTCCGATTTCGTAGCGGCGAATGCTATGCCATCTAAAATATTGGACATCTCCATCTTGGATGGTGTTTTGCTCTTTCTTTACAGACAAACAATGAGTCGGGGTCGTCAAGGGAATGTATGCATACTTTAAAATGCTTTATTCCCAGTTTTACGTCGGCAAATACAAATTCATGTGAATTACCAGTCGGTATGGACAATGCAATTTCGAGATAATATCTACGAGACTGTACTGGATATAAAATTTTTGTTGAATTTCTTGAGACCTGAGAGGTTTTCGGTAAGGTTACTTAAGCTACATGTAATTTGTAACGTTAAATTTTTCTTTTTAGATCAACATTATATTGGTACCACAATTTACGACTTTGTTATATCTACTATGTTTTTACCATTTTTCCTATAAAGGCTTTTTCCAAACCGTTGAAGTCTAGGCAAATTAGCCCTGCCGTGAGTGTGATATTTCGTTTCAATATGTTTATTAGTACTCTACTTCTGCTGAATGTTCTTATCAATGCACTTAATTAATTTTATTCAATTGATTTAAAATACTAGTTACATCTGCGAATTAAGCCAAAAGATCAGACCAAAAATAAAAATTACGTGACTACTAAAGATTTTAGTTAAAACCTCTATAGACTAATTGCTCACTTAATACATTCAGAACATCTGACAACCAACCAATATTTGATCATACAAAAATAAAATATCTCATAGCATCTACATTAAGTTATGATAACATCGAATTCTGTCCGGGCTTTTACAATAGATAAATAAATTAGGAATGAAAGTCATATTAAGATTCAGTATAAATTCGTATTTTGCTGATGTTCGACTGGTCGTATCACGATCTGGCTAAGGTTGTCAAAACTGCCACTTTATTATAAATCTCGGTACTGTACAAAAAATGACGAGACCTGAAATGTAAATCTTGGTTTATTTCTATGACAAAAGTATAAATTTAAACGTTTAATAAACATGTCGATTATGCTTTTATCGGAATTAAAAAGATTTTTTGTTAAGGAAAAAATAACTTTAAGAAATTTTATTGTTCATACAATTAGGATTTTGTAAATTGACACATTGCTTATTAACTATTCGTGTGAATTACATACATGAACGTTATTGCCACAAAAAGCTAAAACATAGCTATAATTTATTCAAATATCGGTGAGAGTTGGTGCACGGTAAATTTTATGATAATATAATTATAGAGATATAAGGTAGGTAACATAAAAAAGTTGTAGATAAGGTGACATCAAGATTAAGATGGCGCGTCCTTGCCAGTTTACTTCCTTCAAACGGTTTTATGGGTGTGAACTTGCGTACCTATGTGTTACGTAAATTTGCGATCAACCAGTTTTTAAATGGGATACATCCTTTTTGCCAGAATTTCATTTGCCATAATGGTCAACAGGCATAATATTGTTTCTCATAATTTCATATGTCATACTCACTTGTTTGCCATAATGGTCATTTGCTAGAAACTTTGTTTTCCATAAAGTCAATTTCCATAACATCATTTGTCATAGTCATTGTAATCCATAATTATCATATGCCATAAAATAATTTGCCATAGAAATTGATTCTAGAAGAAGCATAAAATCGGTTTAAACTAATCGATGAATAGGTTTAGCTTTGGTTTGGGTAGGTTAGGTAAGGTTAAAGTATGATGAAAAACAACGCACAAGCCGAGCGAGCGAAGCGAGCGTACCGCGGCAGCGGCCGGCGTTTTGCCAGAAAGCTAATAATTTTCGGGCAAACATTAGACACCCTTTTTAAATATTTATCTCAAAATAGCAAACACTAAATTTAATACGGCGAACCTCAGCCCTGCAGGAGAATGAAGGTCCCACCCAATTCTACGAGGCATCTGAATGATAGCTTGTATTATTTTTTGTGAACATACCATGTCATCGGTACGATTGTGGTCTGTTCCCTATGATTTATCGATGTCGATATTACAAATACGACACAACATTATACGATTCTTTATTTCTTCTTTAAGGCATATTAGTATTCCGCCAACAAGCTTGCTCAGCGTTGGTTTTGTCATACCGGCTAAATGTTATTTTGTTGGAATTTCAAATAAACAATTGTTATTTTTTTCATATCATTTATTTAAAATATAATTAATGCGGGATATCAATCAGGGATGACAAAGACCTCTGTTTGGCATATTTAGAGCGCTCATGAATTAAAACAGCAAGATTATGTTTTCTTATCCATTCGATTCGAAGACAACTTAATTTGTACTCCATAATTAATACCATTATAAGGGTCATGGGTTTGTTTCGGTAGGTATAAATGTTTCTAATTACCATTTGTTAACGTGTAAGCTAGCTAATTATCACTTCGTAATCAAATGGCGATGATTTCTCTAATTGCTTTTTTATTCTAGTAAAAATTATTCATAAAAAAATATATTTTTTAAATATACTCTAAAAAAAATATCGACTTGGCACGTCGCATATGAATTGGCAACACTAGTTCACACCTACCCTACATTGATCAGAATATTTCGCTATAAATACGAGTATTACCTATAGAAAATCTTGCAGCAAGGTCGCGTAATTAAATAAAACATAACCCGACTCTGCACTCGTTGAGGGTCTGCGTGGAGTATAATAGAAGAGTATGTTCGTGTTAGGGAATCCACACAAGTGGCTAGAAATAAATCTTTTTCAGCACGCATGGGAATTAATTGGTCGACGACAGTCCATCCTCAGGCGCGGGCTTAGGCTGGATATCCAGTGCCTCGCGATATTATTATAAGTAAGCTTATTTTTTATGAAATGTATGTCTTTCGATTAACATAATGAAAACTTTTAAGGTATACGCCATAAATTTAAGTTATTATAATACTTTGAAACACATGATTTAATAAATTTGATAATAGTCAATAAATAGAACGACGGTTCGCCATCGTCGATTGAGTCATTCCTTTATTTTTCTTTATAACTGATATGAATTGCAATCAAAATTTTACTAAAACTAGTAGGTATTAGTTACCGCTGCAAAAATTTAAACTATTGGGTAAAAAAGTTCATTAAGAAATTCGAAATGCGGTGAGTAGGTTCCACGTATGATAGAATTTAGGTGAGCAGGTTTAACGTACGATAGCATTTAGGTGAGTAGGTTCCACGTACGATAGCATTTAGGTGAGTAGGTTCAACCTACGATAACATTTAGGTGAGTAGGTTCCACGTACGATAACATTTAGGTGAGTAGGTTCCATGTACGATATCATTTAGGTGAGTAGGTTCCACGTACGGTAGCATTTAGGTGAGTAGGTTCCATGTACGATAGCATTTAAGTGAGTAGGTTCCACGTACGATAGCATTTAGGTGAATAGGTTCTACATACGATAGCATTTAGGTGAGTTGGTTCCACGTACGATAGCATTTAGGTGAGTAGGTTCCACGTACAGTGGCATTTAGGTGGGTAGGTTCCACGAACGATAGCATTTCGGTGAGTAGGTTCCACGTACGATAGCATTTAGATGAGATGGTTCCACGTACGATAGCATTTAGGTGAGTAGGTTCCACGTACGATAGCATTTAGGTGAGTAGGTTCCACGTACGATAGCATTTAGGTGAGTAGGTTCCACGTACGATAGCATTTAGGTGAGTAGGTTCCACGTACGATAGCATTTAGGTGAGTAGGTTCCACGTACGATAGCATTTAGGCGAGTAGGTTCCACGTACGATATCATTTAGGTGAGTAGGTTCCACGTACGATAGCATTTAGGTGAGTAGGTTCCACGTACGATAGCATTTAGGTGAGTAGGTTCCACGTACGATAGCATTTAGGTGAATAGGTTCCACGTACGATAGCATTCATTAATTTAAACTTTTGTAGAGCACAATATACGAACATTTGTGATGTTTTGTTTCGTGTGACAACTTTTATATGGTTGTTAATTAGTAGTTCTTTTATTTTAGTTTTGTGTTATTCTTATTGCTTATTTCCCTTCAATTAGTAATAAGTACTTATAGGTAGATTTCTGATTGCTAAGAAACATTTAACTAGGATAAACGGAAAAATCGGTTGCTTTATACCTTCTCACGGCCTCTATATAACAGCACCGGCATCCTAGGAAACCATAGCTTAAGCAAACTAAAATGCATGTTTCTGGGTGCATACAGAAGCAAGATGTTATATAATGGGGTAGTTTCCTATGGTTAAATCTTAATATAACCTTATTCATATCAGAATAAATAATAATAATCATACCTATCTGTAAAATTACAATTTGATTATGTGTCCAAATGAGGTAGTAATAAGTTTTCACTGTTAAGCGGGCAAGTCCATTTTTCAAATGTGAAATTAATTGAAAATTACAACATCACTTGTCCACCTGCATCATTTACAGCAACTTTTGTTTTGTGACCATATTTATAAACGCAATATTAAAATAGCTGTAGAACAAAAGGTCTTTTACGCGCATACAAGTTGCTTGAAGAGTGACGTCACGTCGCGGTAGCCGTTTGTATGGAGCGTTTTTTGGGAAGTCTAAAATTGTGATTTTGAAATCGTTACATCTCGGAAAGTTTTCACGCTAGCGAAGTTTATCTTTCGCAAATGTTTCTTTTGTTTTATGACCTTTCGATATAAATACAAATAAAAAAACTGTAAACGACCTTATGATACGGCGCAGTACAAATCAAAACTGCCGACACAACCCGGCGGTGAATGTAGGCTAAGCACACTACATAAAACTAGCCCGTCGACAAATCGGTACCGACATAGGTCGCCGGGTCGGTGGCTTTGGGTATGCTAACTACTACTACTGTTTCTTTCCTTTTACCCAAATAGAGCTACTAGATCTCTATCAAAGGCCAAGAAGTAGACAAGATGGTTATTTAGAATTGTGGTTCGCTTATCCATAATCGCGCAATCTTGCAGTCCCCACGGTGGACAACCACCCTATGTGGTCGAGCGGTAATATTCTGCACTCCCCTTTTGCAACCAGATGTCGTTTTGTACGCCTGTTTGTTACGTACCTATATCGATATGACGGTTAATGCTTTTATGGTATTTGGTCAACCCATTGGTGAAAAATGGAAAATTATACATGAATTTAATTTCATTTAGAAACATTCAGAGATGTTTGTAGTTTATTAAATATCGCGAACTGGAAACAGGACTGTTGTTTGTCAAGTTGATTGGACCTTGCTAGTTAGTTAACTCTTGGCTCCAATATGTACGTACCTACATTATCATATCCGTCTTATTACAAAAAATCACATCATGTTATACAGGTTGTTTTTTCGTTGCCACCCTCAACGAAGGGTACGTACTCTATACATCAAATAAAGTAAGTTTATGACAAAAAATGCTGGGAAATGATGTAATTTATTTTTATTTTTTTAAATTACTTGATCGGGCGAAATTTATAGTGTCCAGTGTTTCTGCTAGTTTTTTCATAGACAGATATTAATTATTTCTCGTGAAAAAATCTTGCTAAGCGCGTCTATGTGCATTTATGCAGAAAAACGCAGTCTATTTACTCAACTTTGGACCCTAATATCTTGGGAACCAAACACTTCCCAGGTATGCTTCCATGGAGAAAAATGATCGTGACGATGAGGAGATTCCGTAGTTTCCAGGAACGTTGACAATCAAAAATCATTATGTATAAGTTATCATTTTCCTGCCCTTATTCCATTATTTACGGGGACGCCGCAATATGGTTCCTTGCGAAACTCATATGCCCAAGGATTTGGCATTTGTTTTACGTCTGGCTGCCTGCCTGATCCCAACGCTCCTCGGGTAGGTATAGCTAAGTGACAGAAGTAGGTATTACAAAATAATTTTAACATTTATTAAACTAAACATGGCCAATATTTTACAGGTATAATTACCAATGGTTATTATACCTATCTGTGAAATTTTGATGTCAAATGTCATCTTAAAAGTTTAACTTTAGTTGCGGATTTGTAAAAGCATAACTTTAATTTAGGTTCTAATGTATTGTAATTAATGCTATGTTGTTAATTTGTATGTAATACTAGTTAATTAGTAATCAACCTAAAAATAAATAAGTACTTAATAATAGAGTATCTTTATTATAAATATCACCATAACTAGGTGGCTGCTCGTAGCCGTTAATAGCTACGTGAATAATAAGAAGGCGCGACGCGAACTCTCAAAACTCACAGAATAGTTGTTTTCATAATGAGATAATGCCCGCAGTAAACAATTTTATGTCTCTCTTTATAGCCTACTTGAGTTAACTAAGCAGTGTAACACATTATTAATTTTTTAAGTTCGCTGGTTACGCCACCGCACGACCGTTATAAATATGTAAGACGGATTTAAACAAACATTATATTAATACAATAATTATGCTAAATCGCTGAACAGGCCTAAGTAAATCGGGGCGTGAAGTTTTCATTCGGACGCTTTGAAAGGTGACCCCAAATCCGCGTCCTGTACAGATAAATGTTAATTTGCATATTAACGAGAAACTTTGCATCGGGTGTGGCGAAAAATACTGGTGCCGTGTGTGAGCGGGCAGGTGGCTGGTAGCTAATGCCCGGGCATTTCTTAATCCCCCGCCACCTCCCGGGCCCAATATCGGTCCAGCGAGTCGCTAATAACGCTTGATCTCCACGGAGGCCGGAAGGGGAGGTAGACCGAGCAGCGAGGAAAACTTTACGTGGAAAATACCTACCTATAATACCTGCATGAGAAGCGAACTTAGAAATGGGAAAAAATACAGATTTTAAACTTTATATGGCACTATTATGTTGGCAGTTTTATGGTGTGAAATCTTACAGTTCTAACGAACCAAACATAATTTTGGCGACAAGAAATTAACAAAATCTTCCTTAGCTCGTTACGCAAACCATTTTTTTCCAAATGCCAACTCGTCGTAATGACCTAATGGAGAATCGCTTTGATTTGTACACACAATATTAAGACGTTTCTCCTTAAGTGTTTTAAATATGAACGAACCAAGCCAACGCTCGAGGCCATGTGTAAGGCAATTACGCGTACAAACAGGGATACCAAATGAGAACCACCATACGATATTAGAAACGGCTCATTAGATCTTTAAGCTGAGATGACAGCTCTATAAATAGTAGACGGGCGTCGACTAAGTGTATAAAAATTGTTGTTTATTTTTAAATAGTTGAGAGGAAAAGAAAGCGTATTTGTATCGGAGAGGTGCGGCTACAAAACATCTGTTTAATGTGTGGGCCTGAAAGAACTGCGGTGAGATCGTTTATGCGCCCGCGACACCCCGTAAGCTCGCTGCTATACCGATGACAAATATAATCTTTGCTCTAAGACGAGTTGACTTGACACTGTTGTTGTTCCGAGAAACGGAAAGATTTATTTTTACTCAAAGAACTAAATATTCAGGTGAAAGATATCCGTGAGCGCGGTGTTTGGTCTCGCCTTTAAATCTGTCGGCGCATGCGTCTTCGCGGTAATCACGTCGGTGATACTGAAAAATCTGCCGGATTTCATTACTTTGATATTCGCTCTCAAAGAAGGAATAACATTTTTATTAACATCCTTTATACTTACCTACCTAACTATAATATTTATATATAAGTAGGTAAACTTGATTCTATTGGTAGATTCTAATGACTGGCAAATTAAGGTGACAGGCCAATAGAGAAATCGAAAATAAATTATCGGTCAACGAAAAAAAAAGTCACATAAACGAGGTACACATGTACATTATATCATAAATCATACAACCAATTGTCTTGTCTACACAACAACGCGAACTTTCAATTCGAAACATAAAAGTTTGCATGAAATTTTTACGTTGGTTAGATCAAAATTGTAACACGACTCCCCGGAGAGAGACCGACGAGAATCTTCCACACAGCTGTAAATTAATATGAAGGTTAGTTCTACACATTTTTTTAACGATCTTGCTTACATCTTCTTCCTTATTATCACGTTTTACACATTAGATTAATATCAACACTAATTATGAACCGAATAAAGACTTAGGCACACCGGACACTAAGTTGCTAACAGCTAATTTCTATAACTGATCTTGAGAGATTTTTTGCATATCTCAGATTTAATCTTCAATTGTATTCATACAAAATTTCAAATTAGGAATAAAAAAATCCGAGATACTCTTTGATCTCTTGTATTAAAAGTTATCCAACTTTTGATTATGATGGTAAATTAAATAATTATGTAAAAGTAGTTTAATTACTATCAGAATAACAACACTAGGGATTGAGTTCAACTAATGGGATAGCTTCTGTGGTTTTCATTATGTACTTATTAATATTTTAAATTAGGAATAAAATATTCAGTAGATCTCTAGTAAAGTCTTGACTAGTGGTGAAAAACCAGCGGTCTGGCGCGATGTGACTACTACCGAAAAAAATTGTGGTAATCCAATAATTTTATACATAGCTATTTGTTTTTATACAAAATCCATAAAAAAATGCACTATATAGGTATTAATTAATATGTCGGAAATACCGAATATGCAATCCTTACTATACTATAAATGCGATAATAGGTAAATCTGCCCGAATGTCGCGCTTTTACAAAAAAACTACTGAACCGATTGAAATGTAATTTAGTAGGTAGTACACAAGTAGTCTAGAGCCTGAAACATGACATACTCGTAGATAACTCTTTATCCCAATAAAATATTTTATTGCTCACTAAAATACTTTTTCCCGGAAAATTTCGTCATATGGCTATAACATATCAATCAACATGTACCTATAGTGTGCTTCGTGTGTCTGTGGCACTAAATTTGCCCAAAGTTCTGAACTCGCAGAGGTTAATCACTATTGTTTCTTTTTATTTGGGATTCCTTTAGCCATTGTTTGTTATAAAAACTATATATTTTATAGAAAGCCATTTCGGATATTCTCCTCGAATATGTTGATGAAAAGGTAAGAAACAGGTACGTAAGTAAGTTTTGTACGAGTAATGAGGATTGTTACTAAATTTTGAGGCGAATTTTCCAATCATCAGATAGCTTACCTTAATAAATTTGACGTTGTATTTTAAATAAAGACTTGATTAAGATAGGGACTGCATCAACTTTATCAGAATAGCAGAATACCAGAATACTAAACGTATTTACCTTCATGATGTACGGTTGCTCAATTCTTACAAACAGGTGATAGAGATGAGAATACCGTTACGAACCTATATAATCTGTGTTTGAAGCAAAGTTTGAAGGAAGCTTATTACCTTATTTTAACGTTAGGTACTCTTTGGCCATAATAGGTGAGGTACCTACGTAAATATAAGGTCCTACACTAGCCTGAAAGGTACTTAAAATTTTTAACCCGAGAAAAACTTTTCCATAGTTTGAGACCAACTCTGAAAAAGTCAGCTGTTCCATACATTTCGTGCAGTATTCTAGTTTGTATGTTTACAGGGTGTTTTTTCGTTGCCACCCTTAACGAAGGGTACGTACTCTATACATCAAATAAAGTGAGTTTATGCCAAAAAAATGCTGTGCAACGATATAAATAAATAAAAAATTGCTTGAACGGGCTAAATTTATAGTGTCCAGTGTTATGCTAGTTTTTCATAGGCAGATATTAATTATTTCTTGTGAAAAAATCTTGCTACACGCGTTTTTTGCTGAAAAACGCAGTCTATTTACTCAACTTTGGACCCTAATATTTTGGAAACCAGACACTTGCCAGGTATGCTTCCATGGAGAAAAATGATCGTGATGATGAGGAGATTCCGTTGTTTTCGGGAACGTTGACGACCAAAAATCACCCTGTATAGAACAGCAAATTTCTTTTACGATATCAAAGTTGACTTATAAGTAAAAAATGATGCTTTTCACCCTAGTATCGTGTTAAAAATTAAGTTAGTTATATGTTATTATGATGATATCTATTATTATCTTTATTTAAATTGTGTTTAAACATTCACATAGAAAGTAGGTGCAACGAACGATGTTCTAACTGTAAGTTTTTCCTAAATGTACCTAACTATCTGAATGAGCCAAATCCGACAAAAAAAAATTAAATTAAGTATTAATTAATTTAAACATTTCAGATACAAGTAGGTTCATTTAGTAATTTTCATCATTTCAAAAAACCTTCTTAGCAACACGTTCGTTTCAGTTTTCTTGATAGAATTTATGAGAAAAATATTGTCAATATCACAATATACTGTCTCATTTTTATGTCTTAGAGGTAATAATACGCGTTATCGTAGGTATAAGTGTGAAAGCAGCTTTACGATGTGGTAGTGAGGTAGCCTCTTAATCTATCAAGCATGAGGGTAGGGTCACTGTCAGTCGATACCATGGAGTACCAAGCCAAAACGTTATTAAGTACATTGTCACCTGTGCTGATGCAGATCTTACTAGAATACATCCGCTGCATCTCCATCTGTGCATGCCCTAAGGAATTTAGGGATTTCTCTGTAGCTATGAGCTTGCCACTGTTATTTTATATCAGTCCCTGCTATGCTAGAGTGGCTATATAGGGTGTTTTTTGTGGCCACCTTTAACGAAGGGTACGTATTCTATACATGAAATAAAGTAAGTTTATGCCAAAAAAAAAGCTGGGAATTTTTTATTTTTTTTATTTTTTTTTTAAATTCCTTGATCGTGCGAAATTTATAGTGTCTAGTATTTATGTTAGTTTTTTTATAGACAGATATTAATTATTTTTTGTGAAAAAATCCTGCTACGCGCGTCTATGTGCATTTATGCAGAAAAACGCAGTCTATTTACTCAACTTTGGGCCCTAATATTTTGGAAACCAGACACTTCCCAGGTATGCTTCCATGGAGAAAAATGATCGTGATGATGAGGAGATTCCGTAGTTTTCGGGAACGTTGACGACCAAAAATCACCCTGTATTAGTGATTCTGCAGGCTACGCCATTTTTGGGAACACAGCCGTGTGTATATATGTACCTATCTATGTATGTTACATAGTTCAAGTTCTAAACTAGCTCCATAACATTGTCATATTATTGTATGTAACAGCTAATTATAGCCCCTTATCAAAGCATTCGGTAAGAAAATGAGCAATAAACTAGCAAATGTATTTTAGTTACGACAGTATCACGGCTCTTACCCACGGATCTAAGACATGAAATATTCATATTCATCGAGTTTCTTTATTAGCATAATTATTATGATAGATAATGTGTTTGTCCGTGTAAATTTTTGGTGTACATTTTTTACCTAACCATGTCAGTATGGTTAGATTGTTTTCCAAGCAATGAGAGAAATAGGAACTTAACTAAATTCACCGGGTTAATGAGAAGGAGTAGAACGCTTACTCAAGACTTACCTTATGTATAATTTAAGATTAAGTTGGTAGATATTGCAATCGAAACTAATAATACGTGAGTTTATATAGAATAGAGCAAAAAAAAAACAAAGTTGTATATATAGATACACAGAAAATCAAAGACCTTGCATTAAGCCTTTGTAGAAGACAACATCAATATCAGGTACTTAATATAATTAAATTATCACTGCAAGCGAAACAGCCAAAGCAGAGAGAGCTGACTTTTATAGATATACTAGCGGCCGCCCACGGCTTCGCCCACGTGATAGTGCATTAATATCGTCCGAAGCCGGGGCGGGTCCCTAGTTATACATTATAAACCTTCCTTGTAAATCACTCTATCTATTAAAAAAAACCACATCAAAATCCGTTCCCCAGTTTGAAAGATCTAAGCATACACAGGGACGGACAGACAGCGACAAGCGACTTTGTTTTATAATATGTAGTGATGATGTAGAATTGTAGATGTCCAAGACTTTTTCATTTTAGAGTCTAAAAGTGGCAGTTTTTAATTAAGGGCTAGAATATTATCGAATGCTTCTACGGGCAATAAAAAGTCTTCAGTAAAAGTTTAAAGGATGTAACATCGATTCTTTATTTCGAAACTACTAATCTATCTTCTTTGAAATAACAACAAATAGGTTACACACCACATCGTTAATCTCAGGCGATTGTCATTTTCAAAGCATTTTAACAGTTTTTAATGAGCTCTTACAATACCGCATAGTATACCTAATAGGTACAATTTCTCGATCAAAAGCCACGGCAGGACTAGAGGGGGTAAAGTCACCCTTTCCTCCCCATTCTTTTTCCTACTCGTCCCTGTCTTCCCTCGTTATAATTTTCTATGTTCGATAACCATTTTTACTCGACTTTGATTTGTCTCCGTATTTTCACCGTGATTATTTAGTCATATTGTCATTTCACATCATAGCTGCCTTTCCATCAATTATTACTACGTTGCTATGGATGTGTTTGATATCAATCAAATTCATTCACGCCATGGACCATGAGCCATGAATATGATTGGTTGCTATCACAACTTAGCAACATCTACTAGTGGAAAAGAAGCCTTAAACAGTAACCAGCCTGCAGGCTAACTATGAATTCCCATATTATATTCTCAGACTGGATGTCATATGGAGCAGCTTGACGCTTTCTAAATTGAAAATATCCTGATTTAGGACTTTATGGTTGGTTATGCTGCTGGTCATGACTCCCGGTGATTATCGAAATAACGACAATCGGTCATGTGGTGGAAAAATACGTAGGTATTACACCGACTCTTAGAAAATTCGATAAGAACATTAGAGCGCTTATGGGAATGATACATGAGATTGGTGAATCTTTAATTAATATTGTCATAATCATTAGAGAAGCCATGCCTTGGTTATCGAATTCCCGTTAGCACTACAAGATCTTCACCGACAATGATGTCATTGTGTTTAACATGACCTCCTCAAGAATTGACAGGTTGTCGCTTTCCAAAGTGGTGGATATGAGTGGTAAGGGAGAGAAAAAGTGGAATTCACAAAAATATTACCTGTTTAGGTTTAATATTAAGCACGAATTGATAAAATAAAATATTTATAAAAAAATTGGTAAAGGTACAGCAATAACAGTAAAGCCATAATAACATGAGAGTTTAAACTAACAGGAATACTCAAACAAGCTTACAAACGAGACATCATTTTAATTCATTCCGGTGTAAACTAACTAAACAATACAAGCATTATTAAAATGCGTACTAAAACATTATCTTGGCGCGGGAGGTCGTTCACATCGTTGTGAGACCGTGACCGCTTCCTCAACAAATTTTAACATTTTTTTCGTCTGCAGAACAAAAGTATTCGAACCACGAATGCCGACACCTCTCGACCGTTCGACTGCTAACTTAAATCGCTTAAATCTCCACGAACGCACTGTGGTACCATAATTACCGCGAATGTCTCATGCATATTATTACAAATTACCTTCCCCGGCCGCGGTGCGACTCTCTAACGGCGCGCGTAAAAAATGTCTCCGTAAGTAGGTAGTTAAGAATCCGTACCGACCATTTATTTACAAGAGTGAATCTGTCTTAGAAAAACTAGCGTTCAAAATTATTAATGATTTGTTTGAATGGTGCGTCACACGTTTCTTTGTTGGCGAGCACTGCGTCCGGATGCTCGGGCTGACACTAATTATTCCCATAGTGCTTGAATGATAGATTGCCCTGGACAAATCACTTCTAGTCTCCATAAAAAAGTGGTGCGATTAGTTTTTTTTGTCAGAACGTTCACCGATTTGTAAGGGAACGTGGGTTGAGTACTGTTTGTCTAAAAGGCAATATGTTACGCTGCGCCCGCGCCGCCGCCGCTACGTTCGCGATGGTATCTAACGTAGACTTCTGTCAGATTAGACGGTTAATCCCATTCAAAATGATTATACGCGTCCATCGGTCTGGTAATAACGTAAACTAGAGATACAGGTATGATTTTGAATAAAATTCTTATCAAAAACTCTCTTTCCCATTATTAAAAAAAACCTCTTGTTAGGCATGAGCTTCTGATGAATGATACCTTTATATTATACGAGTATATATTATTAACGGATTTTGATAAGATTTTATAAACTTTAGTTTCTTACACAATCCCATCTGAATTTTCATCTCATTAAACTTTTATTTACCATATTTTAAAATAAAGTTAAATATTATTCTCTATACTATCATATTAACTCGGAAATGAAGTAAACATTTCTGCACGGTGTAGGTGAGACATATCTAAGGCTCCCTTAGCTGCATAGGATGAGACTACGACAGTTTACATATCTGAAACATCTCTACGATTGCGTCAACAAAAAGATGCCTTACATCCTGACTTACCCAAGATGTACCTACTATTATAGAACTGAAAATAATAAGTAGACCAGGTACCTACTCGATAAGATTTAGAGAAAGTATGTTACGACACCGTTAACAAAATGCATCCCTAATCGAAATGTATAATGCCTATAGAATGTTCTAAGAATAAATCTTCATATTGGATCATACGACAAAGCAAACACTTAAATGGAGGTAGATTAGATACCGTGAACGATACCTTAAAGCTGACCTATCAACCTTAAACAAAGCACAGATAACATTCGAAACAAATAGCAGCGGCAACCGGCACTGAAACGGACCCAATGAAATATTATCTCCGCAGCACTGGCTACAAAGCATAATGACATTTTAGTATTACAACATTTTATCTACACGAGACGAAAACTTCCAAGATAAGTCAAACGCCAACTGGTATATTGTTTCAGAAAGTTGACAGCCATTGTAATTTGTTAACGTCAGCCGTTTGCGGGGCCGAGGCGGCAGATCGGCCGGTAAGACGCTGCTCACCTAAAAATACACAGCCCCTACCTATCTTCCGTACTGATTTAAATAATGAGATTTATCATACACCTCACAAATGATTATCTGGAACCGTTCTATCTAATACCGCTACCGGCTAAGACATCGATAATTTACCTGATTTGTGTTGTACTTATATATAAAACCTATTTTGTAACATCGCATTACCATTACATTTACCTAAAAACTTGAATGAATCATTAATAACGCTGGTAGCTGATGTCAAATTGGAAACGTTTGACCGCCTACACGATTCCCTCGTAATAATTTCACCTTACAATAAATGAATGACACGAAAGATAGTACGCGAATTAGGAATAAAATTAGATAGAGTCCGATCAATCAATGTAATGGGAAAAGAGACCTGCCACCTTAACTTTCATTGGTAGATATTTGTAAATGTAAATGTCAAAGGTGTGCTCATCTCGACTACACCTAGAACTTGCTTGTTCATTAACGAGGTCAAGTGTTTAATTTATTTAGATATACCTATAGATAATTTGTCGCTTTATCTGAAGGATATAGTTGATGCTGGCTCTGTCTTGATCAAGTTGTACAGAAAGATAGTATCAGCGTTATCCTTTATATCGGCTATCTGACCATTGAAAAAATCGACCCTTAACCAATTGTTATAATAAAATTATAACCTTCTTCTGTAGGGACCTACCTTAAAACGCTTGGATAAAGCTTGACTTTACGGGTCAAAAACTTAAGTTGTTTCCATCCAAACTTCGAATCCAAAATTTAAACTAATCCAAACATAGCATAGCCGCGTGGTGCCGGCAGAGTAGAGTTTGTACCACCCCTGCCTGCCCGTGGGTATCGTACGAGGCGATTAAGGGTTTCCGGGAGGTAGGTAGCAGCGCCTCCCGTACTGACAACATAGTCCGAAAATCACAATGCGATTACCAATCCGCCTGCCCAGCGTGGTGGGTGACTATGGGCAAACGCCCCTGTGGCAGTAGCCTTGTAGCGTGCCCTGGGGGAGGCCTACGTCCAGCAGTGGACTGCAATAGGCTGAAGAAGAAACATAGCATTCTGCAACCCGCTTCCATCACTACATATTATAAAACAAAGTCGCTTGCCGCTGTCTGTCTGTCCCTATATGTATGCTTAGATCTTTCAAACTAGGGAACGGATTTTAATGCGGTTTTTTTTTAAAACAGATCTATAGAGCGATTCACGAGGAAGGTTTATAATGTATACTAGGGACCCGCCCCAGCTTCGCACGGGAATAATGCACTCTCACGCGGGCGAAGCCGTGGGCGGCCGCTAGTAAACCTATAAACCTGATATATATGCTATACTTAAACATAAGTTTATCAATGAAGGGAAGTTACCTAATTATATCCATTATATCACATTGCGTGTTGACAGTGCTCACATCTAGCAGGATTATAATCGCGAGTGTGTGCGAAAGGTCAGAGTAAACGTATTAATTTGAAGCACCTCAAACGGACAGAGGTTTATAAAATCTATTAGAGTGATGCCATAATCACGGCTCGTCACGGAGGGTTCTCATATCATGATTTATTCCGAAAAAGATTATCCCGTCGAGCCTCTAATTCCCCGAGGTCTGATAACTCTACTCTTATTTTCGAATAAGTAAATTAAGGTGAAATTGAATTAAGTCGGGTCCTAAGTCGAGATTAAAGAGATTTAGTTAGATTAGCCGAATGTGTTAAACGCTAGGGCAGGGGTCGGACTGAGCATTGTTTAATTACATATAGTGCATTCGTATTAAAACCACTGAGCGTGCTCCACTTTATGGCTGTTTATTATTCATTCTACCTGTATTTATTTTTATGAGGTTATGTGCGGGTCAGTTTAGTTTTATAAATATTATAGCTGGGTGTTATAGCTTGGAAACTCCTAATTGCGGTTTGATGATGTTTTGCTTGTTGTTGTAATGAATTCCATAAATAATAATCAAATAATACATGTTGTGTGAATAGTCCATTAGTTTTTATTAACTACATCGATAAATTGTGATAATATAGTAAAACGGTTGGTAACATCTGAAAACCCCGAAAGGTGTGGAAAATGGCAAAAGCAATTGCAATTGGCGTTTGTTATTTCTGTACAATATTATAAATTACAAACTTTCAACAAGCTCTCGCCATTAATTATTTTCTGAGTTGGCTGTGTTGCCAAACAGAGCATCCTCCGGAAACCACTAGTTCTATACAATGACTACAACTGTGTCACAAATTTTTGCTCGGCCATGTGGGCGGTACGGGTTGTTAGTCTATCGCCCACTACTTTACCACAAAACTCTACATAAACACTCGTTTTAACGTTTAAACTCCTCGTATCTAGCATATTCAAAAATTGG
This sequence comes from Carposina sasakii, assembly GCA_014607495.2. Taxonomy (NCBI): domain Eukaryota; kingdom Metazoa; phylum Arthropoda; class Insecta; order Lepidoptera; family Carposinidae; genus Carposina; species Carposina sasakii. Next base: position 6,033,476 of record CP053148.1, read on the forward strand.
CTAATCATTTATCTTTAAAATTTAAGCCTCCTTGCACCAACTGATCAATCCTATATAATTTGTCATCTATAAGCTAAATGGGAGTAAAGCGCATAGACCGTATTAGGAACACCATATTGCGCTGGTGTCGCTGACGTTGGCGTGCAGACCGCAGGACTGAAGTGGAACTGGGCCGGACACGTATGTCGAATGCACCCAAACAGATGGGCAAGGAAACCGGCGTAGGGGAAGACCTAGGAGAAGATGGAGGGACAACCTGGATAAGTTTATGCCAGATTGGGCCACTATAGCGGGAACAAGACAAGTGTGGGCCCAAATGGGGGAGGCCTTTGCCCAGCAGTGGGACACAGCATAGGCTATTTAAAAAAAAGCTACATTCTGTTATTTTTTTCTTTTCGTTGACATGTCTGAAAGAGAGCCTTGTCATTGTATTTAACTCTTTAGACCGAAAACACCATTGATTTTTAGTTATCGAATGAGGAACCACCAATACCATAATCCAATACGTCCTACAATCCCATAGATATACAAAGACAGATACATATGTACAAATACCTAAGTAGAGTTTATACTTTTTCTTTTACTTCCAAGTTAATAGGTATAACATATCTATGGGTAGAACATTGTAATAACCGTATTGAAATTCATTACAAACATAGAGGAGTTTTTCGACACAGATTAAATAACTTTAAATTAGGGAACAAATCAAACCAGATAGCGAATAGAAAAGTGCACGAACTAAAACAAACATATCTGACAGAAACACCTCTAACTAAAACCCAGTTAATATTATCAGTTCCGAAGACTCGACTCGTTTTAATTCACCGAACTTTTTTCTAACTGATATCATTGACTCGGCGACATTTGAGGGCGAGAGAGGAGGCACAGCGTAAGTTTCTGTGTCTTTTTCTTTTTTCCCCCTTTTCCCCCCATCTTGGCGTGTTTGGACTTGGTAGTCCAAGCCGCGTAGAGATCGAAGCCGATAATTGAAAAAAAACTTACTGCTGTTGAATCTTAACACCGATTTTAAACTGCACAGGATAAATTAAAAGAATTCCACCCCGGACCATTGTTTTATTTCCGATGCCGGAGGCTCTGATAGCAGCTCTGATAAGCTTGTTGCGAGCAAACTTTATGTTCTGATTGTGTAAGTAATCCGTGTAGGTGGCGCTGCACACGATTTATAGTACTTTTAATTGAAAATAAGAATATCTTAAACACTACCTACCGGTTTAATGTGGATTCAAGCTGTTACAGAGAAATTAAACTAAAGCCATCTGTAGTAGGTAGGTAACTACTTGTCTCATCTACTAATATTAAGAATATTTAGTGATCATTTAGTTACTTTTCTCTCTAGAAGAAGCTCTTTTATCTGATATCTAAAAGAAGTAAATTCAATCTGTAAGGGTGATTATGTGCCACAAAAAATATCTAAACGGAACACGAATAACTTGAAATAAAACATGCATAAATAAAATCTATGAGACCTAACTATCTGATTCATTCTACCTGTAGATATAGTTTAAATATCTTCACAAGTAGAACGATGTTTTTTGGCAATCAAAATCAACAATTTTAAATGATAAGGTATGTGTTCATAAAAACATTTATAAATTAAAAAAATTGATCACCTAACTATTATATATTTTAAAAACTTTACAGAAGTACCGAATTATAAATTCATAGGTTAGGTGTTTTCCTATTTACCGAACCGGTCTCATTTTATTACGAAATTTTAAAATACCCAAAAAATACAGTTTCACAGACAATTAACTTTGTTCAATCGCATTAATTTTATCAGATTCGGAGGAATAAAAAAATTAGAATAAGCATGTAATAAAAGAGGGTGTACGGTCGCGACGATAATTCACAAAAAGTGCGGGCCGTTAATGCCCTCCCAGGCCTGAGCGCGACATAATCATCCGCAAAACTAAATTTAATGCTAATAGCACTTTTTAAAATAAAATCTCGGTAGGGTTGGACGCTTAGTGGCATTATTTAAAGTCATTTTAATTATGTTCAAAGCAGATGACTCCAGTCCCCTCCTCTTCATTGTCTTCGGGTTTCTCCTAAACCCGACAATGGGAAAGGACATCGGTTTCGCGCCTGTGCCGGTCAAGCCGTTCCGCCGCTGCCACCGGCCATAATGCCGGTATACTCGTATCGGACACAGCAAGAATCAAACGATACAATTGCACCATTATTTAGCGCGGTTACTATGCAAATAAGCTGGAATCGTAAATGTATTGGAATCTACTGTTGTTTGGTATTTACTGAAAGTTACGTTTCTAACGTTTCATAAAGTTCTATAAGAGAAGGAAGAGACGGCGACAGCTTTGGCTTCATACAGGGTGTAACAGAAGGGGTATGTTAAGATGACGAATCGCTAAAATTGGCGTTAGTTAAGTCGATTTTAGGCCAAACCAGGTCCAGCGCCGCTGATACAGCTACGGCGCCGGGAGCTGTCAGCAGGGGCGCGCACAGCACATCCATTAGACTGTCAAATTTTGCGCACTTTTGAAGGTCTAGCGGGTCTAGGCGCATCGGGATTTTTGTCCGGCGTCCGCCGCCGATAATTATATCATCGACGCACACGTAGTCGTAACTACGTTCTTTTGAACCTCAATTCTTCGCACGTTTGTATTTCGAAGTTCAGTTACGGACTCGTGTATATGTGACAGCCAGGCAAATATTGATATGCTATTTTCAGACCATGAATCTGAGGTGAAAAACACAAAAAATTCCATAATTATCCAATTCTTATTTTTAAGTATAAAAATAGGGTAGCTCGTTTAAATAGGCCTTAAATCATGTAATACAAAAATTTACTGATCGACATGGGAGAGTCACAAGTGATCCAAAAAACATCAATGTATCATAATATAAAATTATTAATAAAGAAATGAAAAAAAACGATATCTGCTTTCCGTACAAATGCTCTTACCACAAAGCTACCGGGTCAATTACGCGGATGACGAATTTTACCATCTCTTTTTAAATTACATTATTGGCAACGTTATTTTTTCATCCCAATAGCTATACACTAGCCAAATCTCGGCAAACAAAGCTGAATCCCTCAGCATAATGTTTAATGATGAAACGATCAACCATATCCTAACGGATTATATTATAAATTTATAATAATAAGCAAGAAGCCCAATTAACTAGTAACTGTATTGCCCGATATAATTGAAATGATGTTTACTACTCGTATGACCAGGAGAATGTACTAAGCTAATACACAACACTCTTCTGTTAAGTTTCACATTTTCAAAAATTAGATTTCTTTCTATCCACTAAGATTATTTATTTTATGTAACCATTTGGATTCGACCGTAACCACAGGAAACATCATTTACGGTGGTTGTACTGATTTGAGTCGGTGAGTCACCAAGTTCTCCAATTCTATAATAAATCAAAACTTAGTTAAAAACTTAAGCATTCAAATTTTTAAAAGATCATCCTCCTGCGAAGCGACATAAAATCTCACATTAATAAAAAATGTCTTAGATTTTGAGTACATATTAATTATTATTAATAGTGGAAAATAACGCCCTTGTTTGTTTTCCTATAGAGGGTCCTTGCTGCCAAGCAACAGCTAGTAAAAAAAAGCAATTTTTATGTAACAGCAATAGAAATTGTAACAGCATATTCTGCATAATTTTTAACGATTTTAGTCAGAGTTAATTCACTTTATTTCCAATAGCCTATGTCCAATGTTAGGTAACGCAACACTGCCGACGAGGGCCGCGGCGTTGGCTCCAAATCCATCGAAGCCAATAAACCCCACGTAGCCAAACAAGGGCTGGGCCGGACACACGGACCACTTCTACGGGATCATACGAAATTGTTGACAAATACAACATAAAATTAATATCACGAAACTAACTCTATCTGAGGATGGACATCGACCACTAGAACGGTTCGATTTAGTACCTTGTTACCTAAATCAGAAGTTGATTCTAGCTGCAGGGATCCATACAACATAAATAGATAGAATGCGTTTCACCGTATAGTTTCTTTGGATGATGGCGCTGGTTATTATGTGAATGATTACATTATCTGTGTCACTGCATAAAAAATATTATAACCGAAACCAAGCAGAAGGATTGGCTATTCTGTGAAACGGAGTCTAGTAGTCCGTATGATCGGGCTGCGTAGACGATGTTTGCTCGCGCTAGTCGCAACCAAAGCGAAGTGATTCGCAAACACACGCCGCGCTGCGGTGAACGTTCCTGTCAAACGATGATACATACAACTTACGGGAGTGGAAGATCTTCGAGGTTTGCTATTGGTAGACTTTGATCGACGTTACACATTATGTGGAAATATATTTGGAGAGCCGTCTCTAATGGAATATTTTTACTAAATCCGATATTTATAAGTATATTTCTCTGTTCGTTGGAACATGAATGTATGGGGATATTAGTGAAGGAATCCCTAAACACTATCGTAATACATACAAGTAAGTACCTATAATCAAATAAGTAAACTAATTAAAGTTAAACCAAAACTATGACGACTCTATAAAATGTGTCAAGGAAGAGGGCGGCAAACCATCATTCATCAATACTTCAAATGGGAAAATAACCATAAAAATAGACAAACACTTTGTTTTAGTTTACACATGTAATTTGAGAGCGAACTTGGGGAAAACTTTAGTTGCTCAAACAAGGGATGACCTCAGGGCCAGGGCTGATCCGCAGGAGATGGTAAATCACACGAAGGCAAACATTGGCGCGTTTGATCCAAAGCCGGGCTTTCAAACTCAGGTATACCCACAAACTTATAACAGCGGGAAAGTATGCAAAATTTTGTCTGCCTTATTTGTATCCGCATAGATTGTAGCGACGCTGTCAATATTTAAAATAAGTTTGTAAATCCGCTCGCTTTTTTGAATACTTGTTATTTCGAATGATGAAGTAACAATAAAGGACATTTATCTGACAAATTTTACTTTTCAAGTCAATACGGTTATGGTGTGTTTACTTAGGTTGCATTTTAATGGCTTTTTTGTATTCGATCATGGTTTTAGTTCTAGCTAGAAATATATTAGACCGACCGAATAAAATTTTGGTTCCTACTTCGCCAGCCCAGAATATAATTTCTGGTCCGAGTTGAGGTTGCGTATGTACGCTCACGCCAATAATCACCTACAGCCATTTTCAGTAAACAATTAGGTTATTAACATTTGAACGGGAAATGAAAACGTTCCTCGTTTATTACTCAGCGAAGTTTATGAGTTAATTTCTGGTAATTTTCAGGGTAAGCCCCTCTATTGGGCCACAGAAAACATAAGTTCTCGTGGTCCACCTAGGCGTACTTATTAGGCAAGAGGCACCACGGGCAATTTATTGTAAAAATATATTGAGATAATGATAAATAGGTGCTCTGGAGTGACAGCTACGAAAATATAGATAGGTATTCTGACTTCAGTGGGGTAAGCACGAACCTTTTTACGCGGCGTTAGGCTAGCTACTCGCTAACAAACTCTAAGTACCTATGTGATTTGACAGTTTGACGCTAGCATTACGGACTATCGAGAAGTTCGTGCTCACCCCGCTGGTCATGATTCTAAAGCGAAAACCACTGAAAACTTTTACAGGAAAGTTCTGAAATTTTTCGATACAAGTTCAACCTTTTTTATTTTTGCACGACCAATATAGTATTCTTACTTACGAACTACTTACGTTAATTTAATTAGATCTTAAATAACATAACGCCCAAATTGGAATTTTATATAATAAGTAGTTAGGATGATTTTCGAATAAAATATACTAAGATCTTAAATACACACACATTGTGGATAATCAAATTAAAAATGAATAGATATTGTTTTGTAGAAAAATTACACACCCGTTAAACACGGCATTTGACAGGAAAATGTATTGAATATCTGTCAAAGTCAAATTAAACAGTGGTACAGCTAGTAGACCCATCATAGTGAGGCACCATAGTTTTAGTTTTGTTTTACTTATTGGATTAAACTATGAAGAAATAATAAAGAGGAGATGTCATAATCTTCAACTACCAGTCTAGATTATGAATAACGGTTTAAAGAATCCTTCCGCCATAATTATGATTTCTTTAAACAATTTTCTATGAGCAGTCTAACATTCGTATCTATAAAAAAGAAAAAGTAATTACTTTTACTCAAGCAATTGCTCGAGGAATGATTTCGATTTTATTCTAAGATAAAAATCTTTTCAAAGATACCACAGACAAAAGTCAACCTACCGTTGAATAAAATTAAGTAGGCACGGAAGTATTATATTGACAAATAATTACATAGTTAGGTAAGAATTTGCTTAGTAAGAATTTGCTTATTGTACGAGCAAAAGGGGCCGTAGCGAGTGAATTATCCGCCAGAGGCGCTGTGTGAGAAGAGATTGTTTTATTTGGTTTATCTGGAAGGTAAGGCAAGTGAAACTATCTCCTTACACCCATCGTCTTTAGTAGAAAGATTTCTAAATTTATGATGGGTGATAAAACCGAAATTTGACAGCTGTGTTTAAAAAACCTCACTACAGTTACGCCAACTAGTGAGCGTAAAATCGGTGGCTCCACATTGCGTAATAATTTGCTCATAGATACGGGCATAGAGGAATAAGATACGGGTCGTAGACCTCCTCTGTGTCCTTTCTTCATGTCGCATACAGCTGCTTAAATTTTAAGTGTCTGTAATAGAGTCCCGGCTTAAAAGCTTTTGTTCATCTCATTCGCTGGTCAAGTTTCCGAGTTGGTAATTCACACGTTTTGGGTCAAAATTGTACTCGACACTGAATTGAGGCGCGGCAAAATGGAGGACAACGAAAATAACTGGTTCTATAGTGTAGCTGTACATAATATTACATGTCTACTAACAGTTGATTTGAATAATCGATCTTGAGATATTTGATTCATGTTAATAGCAAATTATATAGAATAATAAAATTCAATAAATAGTTCTAAACGAACAAAACTGGAATGACTAATCTTCTCAGTGCGTCTTCACAATTTGGGTCCTTTGCTTGGGAGTATGCATGCGAAGTATTGTGTCTGTGGTATGGTGTTTGTTGCCGTGTAAATGTATTTGTTATTTATAAGTTTTGTTATGTATTTTATATGCTTTCTTTCCTATATTTGTATGCCAAAATGGCGGAGCACAGAGAAGCTAAATCTATTATTGCAATACCATTTTTTACCTGTGTATCACAAATAAATCAATTTGAATTTGAATGTTTATTCATGCCATTCATTGAGAGTTGAGAGGGTGCAGAAGAGATTCTTATACCACCTCACATACTCAACTGGTATGGCAAGGAGGATCAGGTCATATAATGAAAGACTTGATCTATTTCACATGACTGACCTTTCTAAAAGAAGAAACCTAATTGACCTGATTTTTCTGTACAGACTTTTTAGGGGTAACATTGATTGCTCAACGTTACTGGCCCAATTTAAGCTCGGAATACCCTCGAGATTGCCTCGTGGCAGGATCAACCCATTCGTGCCACCTTTCCGTAGAACAGTTCTTGGTAGAAATTCTCCAGTACCGCGTCTTTCGAGACTATACAACCAATGCCATCATCTGACTGACCTTCACTTTACAAGTGAGGGCCAGTTCCGCAACGCAGTCATGAGACTTAATTGAAATGCCTCCTATGTTCAGTGTGTCTGTCTGTCTACTTCTCTTAATCTTATTTCCAAATAATAATAAAAAATTTACAATTGATGTCAGCTTCTGTGTTTTTTTTTGTTCTGTTTTGCTATTATATTGTTGATATATATTGTATTACTATTATTTATATTGTAATTACCTACTATCTTGTTGCATGTTGTGTTTGCCTCTAATTAGTTATGCATTTAGTTATTTTTGTTATCACTTATTTTTAGTCGTAAGAATATTGTAATAACTGCTGGCAAACCTTATTAAATAAAAAAAAAAAATGTTTCAGATCATCATCTTTCTGCCCTAATCCCATTATTTCAGATATAGATAATCTTCTATGTATTACTCGTCTATTTTTCTTAGAGTACATATAATTTTTATTATTAAATGGAGCGCATTTTATTACTTTTCTCAGTGTTAGATGCACATCGCAGAGAATTAGGCTAGACGTTTAATTAAGTGAAGTTAATATAGGTTGTTCTTACTAAAATGGTTGCTTTGCTAGATTTATAACGATGATGATGATCTCCGACCGTATTTCGGCCAAGGCGACCAATCTCTACGGAGATTGGCCAGGTACGCAGGAGATATTATAGTGCACAAGTGTCTGCTTAAACACAGATGCACTCTCTATTTCGTTACTCTCATAGTCCGATGGGACGGAAAGCCGACACGACCGGAGAGAGATCAGGCGCAGGACCAACGGTTTTACGTGCTTTCCGAGGCACGAGCTAAGTGACAATTTAGCAATATTAAAATCTGTACATGAAATAAATTCATTGGTACAGGCCCGTTACTGGGATCGAACTTACGCCTCCCGCTTGGAAGGTGCACGTCTTAACCACTGGGCTATCACTGCACATTATAATATAATATGATTTATAATATAATATAATTAAATAATGAACGAGTAGCTAGTTCAATTGTATTCATTCAAATTATTTTTGGAATAAAAACTCTGTTTTTCTTTTTAATACATATTTATAGAAATTCTGTCTGCTGGTTTCTCATATTCATTTCAGATAATCCACGATAACCAGAAAATTCAAACAAAAAAACTAGCCAAATTACGATTTTTATACGATTTATCTGGGATCTTTTTATAAACGTTTATAAACGAACAGACAGCTTCCTTCGGATTTCAAAAACATGATTAAATTTTCATGCATTGAAAAATCTACAAACCAATATATATGTTGAAAAAATTACAGTCGGTCCAAAAGATTTTCTATAATGGCCGCTAAATTTTATTGTAGTGCTAAAAATAAAATAGTGAGCTAAAGCTGAAGCAGATAAAACAACAATTATATCCTAACGAACACAGCCAGGAGATTTCCGTTTCCACGTACAAACTTTTAATGACGATTCGAGCAGCTTTGTTCTACTTATTTCCCGATCTCATCTCAATGGCTAACATTGGCAATAAATTAACAATGAGGAAATTAAAGGAGATTTTGATTCAGGTATTTGTGACTCTAGAATGGTTTGGATCAGTTTTGATTTGACTCGATTCTGATATTTAGCTGCCTGCCTATGGCGAATGGTCGACTCCAACTACGTACGTACTGCTCGCTCATCGAAGATGATCGAAGATCTACCTATGTCAACGCTGGGAGAAATTTATTGTTTGTTTTTTGTTTGCTTTGAATACGCTCCAAAACTACAGGGCCTATTTGAAATATTCTTTCATTATTAGGCTGCCTTGCCACCAGAAATGTGCTATGCTACGTTAATACAGATATCGTCAATATCAGTTATGCTGGAAGAAATCTCATGCAGAGATAAGCACGCCGCGCTTATCCTATAATAATAAAAGAATAAGAATTTGATTGGTGGATGGATATCAAATCAGCCTAGAATGACATAGGTTTTTAATTCGTGGATAATTTTGACTGAACAAAGAAAAAGAAGCAATATTTCAACAATCAAAAAAATAAAAAAGAACCAAATTAAAAGCTAAGAGCCAGCCGCCGCCGTGCTAAAATGATCGCAACCCGAATAGGGGGCAAAATGGAAGCGAACCATGCTTTCGTTCCAACGGTTTTCGCGGACAAATGCCGCTTAATCGCTGCTTGCTCATTATTGTCACAATGGGAGGCGTCAACGGTTAGGCATTAGAACTGCTAATGACGTCCCGAAGCAAATCTCTACAGCGCCATAGATCGTATAGCACCGCTTTTTGTTATGATTTCACACTAGCATTTTGTCTGAGTTTGTTTGATTGACGAATTATAACAGAGCAAGATAGCACATGATAGAATGATGTTGATATGGATGGACTATGTTAATATGTATTGCCTACACCTCCCAAATACTGTGAATCATCCATTTAGTGATGACTAAAAACTACAGACTCCTAATCCCCTTCTCTATAAAAACTCAATAAAGATTAGATGAATGTTTGTTGGCCTCAAACAAAACTTTTATTTATAACATTATGTTTAATTATATCTTTCAGATTATTGCAGTTACGCTATAAAAAGTGGACGTTTGTGACACAATGAAATAAAATCGGCTGAACTGATTTGATCTCCTGTGCATATTTGTGGTGATCTTGATCAGCCATAGAAAATGAATTGGAAGTGAAATATTTGTGTGTTGCCAAATTGTCTTCAGGCAATAAGTGATCATCACTATGAAGTTTAGTTTAGTAAGTACATACGCAATACAAGGCATATAGGTTAATATGTTACTAATATAATAAATAAAATATAAAATATACCTATAATACAATCTATAATTGTAGATAGCTTAACCTAACTTCTAGTTTAACTGCACCTAATCATAATTATTCAAATTAAATAAGTACATATACCTACAGATAAAAACTTTAATAAATTCCAAGCTACGAAAATGTTCCGGAACATTTTTACGTAGATATTTTGCACGGAACATTTGGATCATTGACATGCAATGGATGATGCTTTGGGTGCCTGCCAGGGACATGTAGCCCACTTTGAATTTTGAAAACTGTCTGAAGCGATGGTTTAGCGTACCTAAACAAGCTCCGAACAAAGAGGGACGCCAACATTTTTAGTGCTGTGAAAATGTTTATAGGAATACTTCAGGTATACCTAATTGTAGAAAATTACTCATTAATACGTACCTGCCCAACTAACATTTTGGTTATAAGAATGAGTGCTACATGAGCTCTTTAAGAGATATTTAAGAACCGGAGGCTCTGTAAAGGCGCTAAGATTGGGTGATTAAGCGTTCTATATCTATCTTTAACCCTGATTTGGGCCTGTTTGTTTGTTGGGTGGTACCTACATATTAACATAGCGATAATAGCCCAATGGTTGAGACGTGCGCCTTTCAGTCAGTGCCACTGTATTAAATTTATGTCACGTACGGATTCTAATATACTAAAATTGTCACTTAGTTACCCGATGTGGGTTGGTGTCAGGCAGGCAGTGGTCTGTAAAACAAACGCCAAATCCTTGGTAATATGAGTTTCGAAAGAAAAACATATTGCACCTACCGGGCGGCCCCGTAAACAGGGGATAAGGAGATCTATTCCGGTAAACTAATCCCTTTTTACTTTAAATCCACAACAAATTCCGGTCTGATACCAAAACAATTTTTAGATTCCGGTCTGATCCCGTGGAGTTCTTTTGTAATGTGTAAGATCAGAAAATAAAATAGGAAATTAAAGTTAGTAAAATAGTCTCGATCTCTTAGTAAAAATTAACAATCAATCGAAAAACAACATTGTATGTGTCTACTGTTTTACTTCATAAAAGTACAAAAAAATCATAGAGAAGACACACGGGATCAGAACGGAATACAAAATAAATGAAATATTCATGTGATCCCGCGACGGGATCGGATAGGAATAAAATGAAATAAAACGGATCCTTTGCGGGATCGCTTGCTGGGATCGGAACGTAATAGATCGGGCAGGAAAACGATGATGATGACCTACATAATAATATGTATTAACATCCTAAGTGATTTTCCAGAGTAGCATTGCATGTTGGGTGCCCGGATCAGGTTTGTCATCGTAGGTCCCTGTGAATCTTGTGATCGAGATCATGAGTTATTAGATCGAGAGTCAGCAAAGGGTGTAATGTATGACGTGGTGGTGGGCATACTATTGCGTAGTTTGGCAGTTAGATCTTACTTTATTAGTTTCCTTCTATGAGATGTGTCGAATTTTAAAGTAATTTAGAACTCTACATAATATAGTTTAAGCTCTTAGCTACCTTATTTTGTAGGACAATACATAAAACACATTCATGTTCTTTATTGTACACATAGAAAACATAAAAGATAAACATGTTTGAGGCTGTTAATTATTCTGTTTAGCTTTTAGGTAATTTTAGTATCTTACCAAGTCACCTCAACACCTACCTACTTTTCATAGTGAATATAAAATTCTTATGATTACCTACTCATCATAGAGGAAAGTAGCTTATGTTAGGTAGGTATGTACTCATGTACCTAATTGTTTGAAACTTAAAATTTTTAGTCTTTCAGGTAATCATTAGCAGAAATTTGCCATTCCTATTGGGTATTTAAGCACCCAGGACTAATATTTAATTAGTACCTATGGTAACGTAAACTGTTATGGTCCATGACACATGGATGAACCTAATCATATGATTCGCAAAATGTGCGCTAGCGGCTCTGTACCAACCTTACAGGTACTTAAATTAATGGACAGGCCCACAACACAATCTAAACCCATGAATAAAGTAATTTAAAAAAGTAAAAAGTAATAATTTGACACAAGTGGAAGAATAAAAGCTGGCTGCCTGAAGCACAATCACAAGCCAGTAATGATGTCATAAACAATGCGAACTTGCCGACGCGTAGCGCCATCTAGTCGCCGCGAACAAAACGACCGCCCGGTGGGGCCTGCTCACTGCAACAGCCGACAAACCCGTCTAGCGTCAATATTGACACAAAATCCCATAATTTCGACCGCCATGCACACAATAGATTTATAAGATAAACACAGAGTAAAATGTCTGTAAATAGGATTGACAACATTTTAATATATGGTCTTGTGTTTGGTCTGGGTTCGCTTGCCTCTCTGTTATGCCTACATGCGTTAATGCTGTACCGTGAAATCATTGTTTTTTGTAGACGTTGCGGAGATTAAATATTAATAAAAGGACAAAGCGATGTGAACATATTGTGTTTTTTTCAGAGAGTTGACTTACTAAGCCTGCGGGGATTTGGCATTTCGCCTTTCCATGCTTCGTTAAGTACTTTAAAACTGTGGGAACATAAATAAAGGTTACGCTTAGCATTATTTACTTTAATGTTTAATATCAATTTAATGATTATATTTTATGTCATCTAAACTGATTTAGGAGATCCTCAGGCATCCCATATCCTTAGGTATTTTTCCACATTGAACTTTGTGATTGAACATAAAATTACAACGTGGCAAGTGGCAAACTTTCAGCTGAAATGTAGTAGATAAATAGGTAGGTACAGGAAACAGGATATCCGTGGAAGGATTAAGATCAATTCCGGAATTATACCGCATGATAGTGCCCACTGAGTCATAGGTAGATATAATAAGATCACTTTACCATACAATAATCTATGAACAATTCAATCAAATACAATAATCTATGAACAATTCAATCAAATACAAAAAAATCGATCCATAAAAGGGTTTCCATAATTTGACTGTCACATTATAATAGGTTAGACCCAATTACTGGATTACTATTTTGCACCGGCAATAGAACTGTCAAAGTAATTCGTATTCGAGAGGTTTACGCATCTTATTGTAAAGGGTGCATCAGGTACACCTGAACAAACTCGGCGGTCCTTCATAGATGGAGGATTTTGACAGTTTAACGTTCACGGATTATCGATGAGATCCGACCAAAGTAATTGTATAGAATGGCAGGCACCTGAAGATTAAAACAAGGGGTAACACACGATACAATCTAATTTGTTAACATAAGAACAGATTGTCTAATGATGAAAAGCCGCAGTATTATTTATTCGTATGACAAACCTATAGAACGTTATTCTTATTATTGTTATTACTAAACGTAATTCTATGGACAAAACCCACTGCATCGGATATTTGTATGCGTAGATTTGTTATACGTTCATGGCGTAGATCTGTGAAATATTGACTCTCCATAGAGCCTGTATTTTCTAGATAATCTTTCTAATTATTAGGATTGTGATGAGATGTAGTGTACAAACTTTACACTTAGCCATAAAATACCTAGGTACTTTCTACGCTAAAATTTGACATCTAAGTAGGCAGATAAGAACTAGGTACAGACAGACACAGATTTTCTTGAAGGTAATTATTTCTTGTTAGAGTATAATGAAGGAATAGGTAGAAACATTAATAGATATGTACCTATATACCTCTTTCGCCTCGTACACATTCTTAGGGAGTTTCAACTTTGTTTAAAAAAGATACACATATAAAACGTAAATAAATTTATTATTCTTTATACAGGATGATTTTTGGTCGTCAACGTTCCCGAAAACTACGGAATCTCCTCATTACCACGATCATTTTTCTCCATGGAAGCATACCTGGGAAGTATCTGGTTTCCAAAATATTAGGGTCAAAATATTAAAGTTGAGTAAATAGACTGCGTTTTTCTGCATAAATGCACATTGACGCGTGTAGCAAGATTTTTTCACAAGAAATAATTAATATCTGTCTATGAAAAAACTAGCATAAACACTGGACACTATGGCCCGATCAAGTAATTAAAAAAAAAATTACATCGTTTTCTAGCATTTTTTTGGCATAAACTTACTTTATTTGATGTATAGAGTCCGTACCCTTCGTTAATGGTGGCAACGAAAAAACACCTGTATATTAATAATATCCCTCAACTATAATATTCGCTACAAATATTTGTATAAGTCCGTCTAGATTGTATATTTGGTCGTAGAGATCAAAGCAGGTAATTTTACTAGCAGCCACACTTAGGTCACACACCGCCGGAAGTGGAGACAGCTCGATGACAGACCTAATCATATTTGGCAAAGTAGAAATCCGTTTAATATTCACTTCATATATTTATCATAGCATTAAAATCAGTCAGACGCTTTATGATTTTGCAGATGATATTTTTCGTCGTTTGTATTTTTCGTACCTATGCCGAAGTCCGAACTGAAAATAAGAAACATTTAAACAATTTTTTACAATTACCATATACTTTAGTTAGTACATAGTATACTTAAGATCTTAATACTTAAGATAATTTAGGCCCTGAGTTCTACAATAAAACTCTGAAGTTTCAGGCATTTTGTCACAATTGGGTCGTCTACAGTTTTTCATTTGTAAGTATTTAAGTATATCGAAAGATCATAAAATAAAAGAAACATTTGCAAAAGAAAAACTTCGCTAGCGTGAAAACTTCAAAATCACAATTTTAGACTTGCCTAAAAACGCTCCATACAAACCAATCCAAGCAAAATGCAACAATCAGTCACTAGCAAAGACCTTACATTCCTTTTACTGGTCGCTAGCATGTTTCTAGCTGCGGCGACATTTAAATGTTTGAATACAGCCCCTCAGCAGCCATCATGCTCCATGCTCACACTAAATGCATATTCCTAATGAATAACAAAGAACTAGATAAAAGAGAGATGACGATAATTCATGTCACCGTGTTTGTACAGTCTGATGTACGACAATGCACAGCAGCTAAAGGGTGACAAACTCAAAATCAATGCGAGCTCCATTGTATGCACACCGCGTCTCGGCAGAGGGGTGTTTATGTCTTCTGCTTATACTAATAACACCACCCCAGGGTGGTTCCTTTCTAAACTTTGTATGTTAATATAAACACTCGTGTAGGCTTCAGAACATCGCAGTGTTCAATGTACGAACGGCATTATTTTATATAAGCAACCCCTATTGGACCGGAATTATTAGGGGGTATGTTTACTTCCCAGCTTTATTGAAATACGTTTCGTTTTGTATTACAATGTTGTGATAAGCGTATTCTGGGTTTCTTTCTATTACGAAATACTTTCGTATTATTTTAGTGTCTAAATACTCAGATATTTCTTGTGTTTGAGCTTAAGGTAAACATTATACCTTATATAATGAAATAATCATGGCAACCAATTAGAAACAAGTACCTACATTATTAAAATATTCACATATGGAAAGTGACTAGTTCAATTACTATAGTCTATAAAATAAAGTAATAAAAACCAATTAGCTTAATTTTATTCCATAAGTAAATATGAACCTAGCTTGTAGAGTATATTTATCGAATCATAAGCTATTGAACTTTGTTATTAAAAAGTCATGTGTCACAAACATAAATAAATTTTAAAAGTTAGGCAAGCTGATCTAAACAATTCTTACAAGAAAACCTAGAAAGACCTTATAGATTTAATCTGATCTGACCCAAACTATAAACACGAGGCTTTCATAACAGAAACAAAAATTCCCTTCACGCAACGGAAACGAGGGGAACTTTTACATGGAGTACTAAAATCTCTCGCATCTTGTAAATATATGTAGGTTGTGCTCAGTACAAACTGAGAACCGAATTCGATAGTATTTGTGAGAGCTAGGAGTCGTCAGCACTCCCTTACATATGTATTAAGGAATGGCTGAACGAGCTAGGTATATGTTTTAGCAACATATTTCAGCAAACAAAGTATATATAGGTAGATTCTATGTTGTAAAGGTTGTATTGTGTAGGTACGGATAATTTTACGGAACAGAACGAAATTGATAAATCAATAGGGTCGATTCCGGCAGTCACACTTAAACCTAAACCTAATCTTAGTCAGGTCTATCTCTCTCCGTTCTTAACATAAATGGCTAAGAGAGAAAAGGACAGGTAGGACTAAATTTACGTTTAGGTTTAAGTGTGACTGCCGGAATCGACCATAATAAAATTATGAAATCCTGGCGAGAGCAAAGTTACCTATATTTCCTGCAATAGGAATCCTTCATTTACCGCGTTCGTTAAATAATGTGATAATTATAATCAGATGTGAATATAACCTGCCTATTGGTAGAAATGTTTCGATACCTTTGCGAACTTCGCTTTCGCTCGTAATATGGATACATTGTCTAAGCCCCGGGACGGAGTTGAGACTGTGAATACACCTTATACACCGCTCGCTGTCTGTCTAGGTCTACCTACTTTACCTATAATTTAACATTAGGTTACCCGTTTTAGGTTATCCAACCATATATTTTGGAAGGTCATTCATACCACACACCACATCACATTACATATTTTTAGATATCGTAGAAAGATTCCAAATCTACTTTCTCAGCAAAGTTTATGCAATCTTGAAAATCAACATTTCATTTTCGGTCTCTTTTGTGCATGATATTGGACTAACTTAGGTATTTTCATCTCTTAACAAAGTTCTGCTGTTTCACCCAGCCGAGGTACCTATAGGTACGTAAATATTGCCGTAACTTGCTCGTAAATATTTCTCGTTTGCACGCAACCGTAACGAGGGATTCGTTCCGACACTGGTGGACACCTTTTCTTATGTAGGTATTCGTCGTCTGCTTCCTCTTGGAGCGTAAGGATATGCTTAGACTAACGTTTCTTTAGTTAGACGATATATTTGTAGATTTGTGTTTTTTGAACTTGATGTATGTTTCTCCTAAATAATCCAACGCACTCCTGTCGCACTTATTATACCTATAAATAGCAGCATAACATTGACTGAAATTGGTGATTGGTGGCAAAATATTTTGATAGAGGTAAATCTCGATTGTGTATAAATTCTACTGCACCGATTTTGATTTTTCAATTAAATTACGAAGCGATCTGTAGCAGTTTTTTCTTGAACTTCACTATAAGCATGTTGGCTGCAAAAGCCAGAAAGACCAACTCTACTCGTTCGTACCGATATGCTCGCGTGTGATACCCTCTCGAATTTGTATGCACATATACATGAGGCGACATGTCGGGCGATCATCTTTATATTACTAGCACTCACCCTATATACGAGTATGTACATGTCTTCCTTGTTAACACTTTCAGGGTAGGTATACAGGGTGTAACAAAAGGGGTATGTTAAGCGATAAGCTATGTAAATAGCCCACTATAAGGAACCTACCCACAAAATTTCAGACTCAGAATCACATGTTTATTTTTCCACATACATAGTATGGAGAATTCCTCAACTCAGGAATGTTCGTACAATCTTGAAAAATAAACATGATTTCGAGACTCAAATTTTGGAAACAGTTTCTCTATAGTGGGCTATTTACATAGCTTTTCGCTTAACATAGCCTTTCTGTTACACCCTGTACAGCCACCAAACGTATGTTATATACTTAGATATACATAAAAAGGTTTAAATTTAAGCTATCTACAGTTTAATTTGACGAAAACGCCATGCATGTTGTCATTCAACAAAAACTTGAACTCGCGTAAAGAGAGTTCCGGTGATTCCAAGAATGCTTATAACTTTACCTGTGATATACTTACCGACATTCATCTTATTTAGTCCAGAAGATTCGGAGCACATTGACTGTGACAGACGGGCGGATAGACAGACAGACGCACGAGTTCTACTATAAGGGTTGTTTTTTTAAATATTTGTAAGTACGTAACCCTAAAAATAAATTATGAATATGGTTAACTATAGATATAGCATGTGAAATAAATATGTAGGTACTCTATTCCGAAAGATCCTACTTGATAACATTTGGTAAGTTAATGATTTAAGATTTTTCTTAGGATATAGGTAGGTACGATATCGTATCGCCTGTACAAAATTCATGGCGGCTATACTTATCGTAATTTGATAAATCGGTTTATCATATCGTGTTTCGCAGGTCATGCTAGGCTTGCAGGTATATAAAGTAAAACCTTTTCTGTCATAACCATAACTTACATCATAATACTCACACAGAGACAGAGAGTTTAGCAGGTAGCATCAACGGGTAACTTCTTTCAAAGACTATCCTTTTTACTGCGGGTAGAAAATAATCATTGCGAGCAATATCAGGGCTGGCTAGCTACCAATTTATACGGATATCCATGTAGCCCTCTCGGGGCGTTTAGCATTACCAATTCGTGGCCCATTGAATCCAAATTGGGACCGGCTTTGTGCAATCCCTTTCCCCCTTTTTCATTTTTACGACTGTTGCCTTGGCGCTACGGTATTAATGAACTTCGTTTGTCCCCCCCTTTCATTAAATTACACCACAGCTTTTGATCAGTGAATAACTTAGTATTTTACTCGTAGTTATTAGCGGAATGGCTGCTATCGCATTATTATTTCGTGTTGTTTTTTTTTTGTGAGAAAAACTGACGCGCGGCAGTTGTATGTACGATGTGACATTTTGTACTAGTTATGCTCTACTAGAATCTATCAGCTCCAACTCGTCCTGTGGGCCTGTCATAAGAGTCGACTAACTGAGGGACGTTCGCTCAGGCAATGAGCTAGCAACTTGTCACTGATCTTTTACATCTGGCTCCACTACGCTAAGCGTGGCTATGGGATTTCCTTCGTTCTGACTACCCTATATTTGGGAGCTCAGTCGTGATCTAGTAGAAGTATGTAGGTAGTGTACATATTATTTTGATCCCATTTTGAATTATTGCAGGTTCTATATGCATTTAAATGTATCGATATAATTACAATATAATAATCATGCACGTATAAAGAACAATGCAGTCAATGCACAGATTGAAGCACCGTAATGGCGGCGCGTTGCGCATGTATGCGTATTTTCTGGTAGGCGCCGAGCTTACTATGGTTTGTATGTGTGGATGGATAACGCGTCAATACACATCCCTACTCCATGGAATATAGTTACCGAGCTTACTATGAATGCTTCACTCTGTATATTGACAACACTCTGTCCGTTATTCTTTATACGTTCATGATAATAATATGGTGCTTTCGTATCATCTATGGTTACCTAGCTATAAAATAAATGGCGAAAGATATGCCTTTGTAACAATAATTTTGAATTAAACACGATACTGCATGCACTAATGTGTAGTGAGATTTGAAGTGTACGCGATGGAAAACGTGCGTGGGATTATCATAACGTCACGCGTAACGAATGGCATGACATTGTTCGCAACGTTTCATGCCAAGGGGGACCTTTAATATTTTGTTGTTGGCCTGTTTCTAATTGCCTCGCCGATGTGTAAGTTCATTTTAAAAAAGACCTCTTAGCAGTTAAGTTTTTAATTTTGGCATGCAAAGGGTGAAGGGCTGGCGACAAATTTATGCGGTGTCACATTTGTGAGCCCTCCCATAGTCCTTCCCAAAGACGATTTCTTTATTTCAGACACTTTGTAGACAACAGTTTCAAATAAGATATAGTTCAAATGTTCTTACTAACCCATTTTATTAGATTAGCAATTTTTTTAAACCCAAAACGAACAGTCGCCGGGCCAGGACAGCTGATTTAATAATTTAAATGTTTTTCTTCTTAATGATTTAGGTTCGTATTTATCCAACCAGTTACACCTACCTACATAACTGCTGAAACCATGATAGCAGGGCCGGCCCGCCCATACGGCAAACGGAGCAGTCGCTCCAGGCGCCAAATCCTAGAGGGCACCTAAATGGTAAAGATATAGGTATATCATATTAGGAGCAAACAGGAGAGGCGCCATTATTGGATCTCAATCCATTCTAAAATTTACTTCGGGCTGGCGCTGCATGATAGGTACCTACATAAATTAAATGTACCTACTCCTCAGATACCCGCCAGTTTAATTATAAATCGGTCCATTCTAATTAGCCTAAAATGGCCTAAATTCAAATAGAACGAACTAGCTTCAGAGAAATATATTAAAGTCACTGGAGAGGTGAACAAACGAACAGTCAATCAAAGCCTGTGGGGCTAATGGAAAATGATAATGCAATCCTGTGTACGAAGCACACGCGTTTGCCTTTAATGTCGTATGATTAAACATGAACCCGGGACTTTATCGAATTTTGGCACGCGTTTGCTTTGGGATGGGGCGTTAGGTGTTTGCCCAACGAGCACTCTGCTTCGCGATAGAGCCGTCAATACGCCGGCCCGACAACCTGACTGATTGCTGGATCAACACAGCCGTCTGATTTTCTGTATTCATCTTGGTCAGGCAACATGTTAGCGGGTTTTAGGTGATTTTTATCGTCGTGTGATGCTGGTAGTGTGATAATTAAAGTGGTACCTAATCATTTAATTTATTGTACCTACTTTCGCTTCGTTTCGTACCTGCTACGCTTTCTGCGTCGGGTGGGACAATTAAAATGACAAATTCCTGGGTTCGAATCCTGGTAGAGGTGCAAACTTTGATATTATTATAATAATCTATGTTAACGTTGCTCAGTAGGTTCTTACGACACAAGACGTTTGACTTACTGGACTTATGTTCCTGTGTCCCCTGTCTGTATGGGGCAAAGGGCCTCCATAGATCTCCGCTATCCCGTTCGGTTCTGAGGTTCCCGTTTTAATTCGCTCCAGGTCTTCCCAACTTTCTTGGCCTCTACAATGACCGCCCGCCGCCGCCAGGTCTGCTTAAGACGATCTTAATGTGGGACTAGCTACTCGTAAATGTGTTGTGGTGAAGTGTGTGAAATTAAAAAAAATACTTATGGATATTGCTCTTATAAAGGGATGACAATTTCGAGTCATGCTGAAGCTCTACCTATTTTGTTGATATAGTACATACAGGATATGAGTGACGCTAGCTCAAGTAGCACGACCTGCGAAACACGTTATGATAAACCGATTTATCGACATTAGCCTGTCAAAATACAATAAATATAGCCGCCATGTTGAATTTTGTAGAGACGATATCCACGATGCGTGGTCATGCTAGTGGGGCAGATAAATACTGAAATGCTGAGCAAGTAGGTACCATTGTATTGAGTTATTACTTGCAGAAAATGTTTCCGCGCCAATTAATTGTATCGGCCGATCCTGTGACTAGTTAAATGGGCTTATTAGTTATTATTTGTGTGTAACATTGCTCTTGTAACTCTCCATTAGGGTTGGTCAGTTATTTTAACTTGTTTCAGCGCAATTTGTTTATGAACTCATCTAAGTATTGGTTATAATTCAGTTTTTAAGCCATTATCTGAGGCCTTATCAACCGAACTGCACTATTTGTTTCCTGAAAAATTAAAAAACGTCGGAAAATTTTCCTGCGAAATTTTGGTGCAAATGTTCAGCAATTCAAAGTGTAAGATATCAGTAAATCCTAGTTGGAAGGCCGAAGTCCGAGGGCATACGGTGATGGTGTCCGTCATCCGTCAGCCTGTCGCTGGTCCGCTACTACACGGATCTGCACTTAGCTTTATACCAAACATACATATATGTACGAGTAGACTACAGCGGCCCAGCTCCAATCCTAATGAGCCGATATTAGCTAGCCCCGCTAGGGTCTAGGTTGTTATGTTGCGTTTCACCGAATGGTTCCTTTGAAGGATAACGCTAGTTGCTATTGTGTTCATTCATTATCTGTGTGACCATACGTAATTGCATTCAAAATTGTTAGTTAGAAACGGACTCTATCAATGACTAAACAATACAGTAAATAAATACTGTAATTAGGTAAATAAATACCTTCTAGTACTTAGAGATCCCAACACTAGCGTCTTCTGAGCATCTCTTGATCGTCAGCGTCGGGCAAGCGTCAGAACGCTGTAACTACGCAGCGCAAACGTCGCGTCGTTTTATTATATGGCAGAAAACGCGGCGCTGACGCTCGCCCGACGACGCCGACGTTCAAAAGACGCTAGTGTGAGGGGGCTCTTATACCTAGTAGATACATCATGTTATACAGAGAGTAAGTAAGTATACCTAATCTCTTAGTAATCTTCGTGTCAAACATAGAATAAAACGAATTCAGTTTACCAAGAAATACTCGTAGTCCGAATGCATTTTTTTATTTATTTTGTTTTATCAAGTAGGTAAGTCATGGTGTAGTTACCGTTAAACTATGCATAATAATGGTGCTTACAATACTTACCCAAAATATTAGGTACAAGTTATAAATTAATTTAGATATAGATACCTATGTATGTAAACATGAACGTATAAAGAACAACGGACGTAGGTAATGCTGTCACTGCACAGGTTGAAGCACCGTAATGGCGGCGCATTGTGTAGCTTAGGTACTACGGTTTGTATGTGTGGGTGGCTAAAGCGTCAATACACATCCCTACTACGTTACCGAGCTTACTATGAATGCTTCACTCCGTGTAGTAACAACACACCGTTATTCTTTATACGTTCATGTATGTAAATAGATTTTTTATATATGTACCTATCTTTCTCTGTTTTTTTTTTACAAAAAAATCGGTGATTATTTTCAATCTAACATTAGACTAGAACTAACATTTTTTGTATGCAGTAACACAAGTAATATACTTATGTATAGTAAATCTACGTAAATAATGCAAATTTCTTTTAGCGACTTAATAACTCATAGGTTGATTGCGAATTTTTTTTTTCTTCGAGACCATAAGACCCCATGATAGGTACTACTGCATATACCTAGCCAAAAATATGTAGGTAAGTACCAAGTTAAGAAGCTAATTAGGTGTAGGCTATGGTGTAGGTTAATAATTTAACTGCTCTGGCCCCCCACTTACATTCAACATCTTTATTCTTTACTTTCATTCTTTATTCGTATCACCGGTATCACCCGTTTCGTATGAACCACGAAGATTTTCCCTTTTGACAACAACGTCTGGAAAGCGCCATCTACTGAGTGAGACAATAAAATACTATTTTAACTCTCCCATTGCCCCTTACTAATACATACATACAAATAGTTCCTTAAAGCGGTGGCGCTAGTTGCTCTGTGTATCATACATTTAATACCTCCATGGTATCATAATAACAGACGGGCCGTGTCTTTTCTGTGTGTTTTACGTCGCGACGACTCTATACATTTTGTATGAAAGTAGATTAAACAGGCGCCGCGACTGCGACGGGTCCGTGTCTTACGTCAGAGGGCGTAGTGTGAGTTTTCACTTCGAACACGTTCGCGTTAACGTAAAGCGGCTAACCAATCACATTATGGCATAATAACGTGATGTCATAAAAGTAAGAACAACGGCGCTACGTGATTGGTTGATCTGAGGGGAAAGCACGAACTTCTCGATAGTCCGTGACGCTATCGTCAAACTGTCAAATCACATAGATTTTGCTAGCGAGACGTCGCGTAAAAAGGTTCGTGCTTACCCCACTGTTTACGTTTACGCGATCGAGTTCGAAGTCAAAACTCGCACTAAGCCCTCTGTTCTATGTGTCCGTTCCCTTACACCTTCATCGTCATCATCTTAACGCACGTTAATTACGCCGTCTGTTTACTGAGGCCTTAGATGAAAACAATACTTATAGAAGATAGTGACTCGTCTCCAGCGCGTGGACCGCTTAAATTAGGCCAACGTCGCCTGATTTTACTCATTTGCAGTTGAGAGTAGCAAAAGCGCGCTCGTGTGACGGAAGAAATTCTTTTTTTATTTTAAGCGGGGTAAAAGTAATCAAAATGCCTTCATGTGCTTCTGTGCATTGTACTAATTACTCAAAAAAAAAAACAAATCACATAGAATCACTTTTCACGCATAAGTACACGAAAATTTTAAATTCTTAGGTTAATAATTGTAAATTCACTTATTGTTTTGATCGCCATTTTGCAGAGCGAGATAAAAATATATGATACATCTATGTGCGACAAGTTAAACAAGCAAACACGTGCCGTGCGTGTGCGAATGCACCCGCTGTGTTTCGTTTTTGCAATAGCTTCTTACCATAGTTATTGTCTGAGACACGAGCTGACACAACTCAACCCGAAATTATTCCGATGATGCTCTATTGAAACGCGCTTGTCTCGCTCGCGCTACTGTCGAAATAAATAGGTTTGTGTCTATCGCTCAGCAGTGTAAAACGTTAAATACAATTACAGCTGTGTGTGTGTTTGTGTAGCATGCCTAATTTCTAGTTGACGATTTTAAGGACGTGCCCTATCTTCCGCTATTTTGTTTTCATCCAAGACTGAGGCCTTAAAAGTTAGGTTTACTAGGATAGCACTGGAAAGATAGCGTGTTTTTACGAACATACGACCGGTATTATAACAGCTATCTTAGAAATACAAGGCTTAATAGTTTTACTATGACGATGTGGCTAACCTGCTCCCTGATTACCTAATTTGCAATAGCAAATCCGAAGCAGCGCGATCGCGATAATTGAGAATGTACGTGTGCGCGGGGCGAGGTGCGGGGCGCGGGAGGACGTCGAGAGCTCGTTGTGTGCACGCACACACTCAATTATCGCGATCGCGCTGCTTCAGCTTTGCTATTGCAAGTTACGTAATCAGGGGGATGTTTAAAGGAATGTAACAAAAAAAATAAAAGTGACGACATAAATGATAACTATATTAAATAGAATGTCTTTTGAACAATTTATCCTATAAGTAGTAACAATTAATAAATATATTAACTATAAAAATAAATTGTTATATCATTCAATATCACCTATTAGGGTCAATTCACACAGATGCTAAGCACAAATTGAGTGCGAGCTATTTCATAAAAGATAACAATTACATATAATTTGATACAAGACATACACCGGAAGCCACCGTATTTGCGCTCACTAGTTGGCACCACTGTACCCGGACTTTTATTTTAAGTATAGCTGTCAAAGTTTGTTTAGATACCTACACAGAAATGGTAATTTAAATCGCACTGTTTAAATAATAACAAGCATGCCGCAGTCTCGGTTTTGTTATCTATCATAAATTCAGAAATTATTCTACTAGTGACATAGCTGCATGGACATGGTTTCCCTTGCTTTTCCTTTGAGATAAACCAAATTTTAAAAAAGCTCTATGCGCACCAGTTCCTCTGCAGGTGAACACACTCACGGCGGCCCCCATGGACTCTATCCAAAGTGCATTTCACCTAAAAAGCTAAAGACAAATCTTTGGCATATCACGTTTCTTTACCGCATCGCATTGCATCTCGGTGTAAACTGACCCTTTTTAGGCACTACGTAAAACTTATTTTTAAATATTCCTATAATTACATCACTATAAGGCTCGTATTATGAACATCAATGTATGTAATAATATCCTCTTAAAATATACAATGTATGTTGAAAGTTATGTATGAGAGCTATTAAAAAAGTTTGGGATAGGTACGTACTCTTAAAAAATACCTATATAAGTAAGTAGAACAAGGAGATAGCTAGACTTCTGTAACCATCGCCAGTAACTCAATTCAATTAAATTTTTAATTGTGGTCTCACAGTTGTGTCGGGCAATGTCACATAGTCAATGGCCAATAAGTCTAATTTAGTAGATAGCTCTTCTATCGTAAAGGGTCGATTTGCAGAGAAGGTATATCTCATGTGTATCAAACTTCCTACAATGGTTGCCAGAAGTGCAACTATTCCTTGTTCTAATATACCGAATCGTATCGCAGGTACGCGTACAGCTTCAATTAATTTCGTTGTATAATAAATAAAACACCTATAAATAACGAATAGAAAGATATTGAACAGTAGCCACCTTTTTATAACAACGGTTTAATAAGGCCGCATCATGGCATCCTGTAGAGTTAGTATCCCATAGATGTCTTTTTAATTAATCTTAATAATATCACTCTAACGAGTACTCCAATAATTTCTTAATGTCAATAATTTATTGCATTGCAGTTAAACAGGTCTTGATTATCTTATTACAGATATGTTCCGCCCCTTGATTATGTAACTTGCAGTAGCAGAGCCGTGGCAATGCGATAGCAAAATTGAAAATGCGTGTGAATTGAGGACGCCTCGCGCTTGTTGCGCGCACGCACACACTCTCAATGTATCGCGCTGCTTCGGCTTTTGCTATTGCAAAGTAAGTAATCGGAGTGGATCAGAGTAAACACGAGTAACTGTGTAAAAGCCCTACATAATTTTTAAATATCATGCGGTAGTTTCCATTTCTATGTGCCATTATTGATAATTAAAGTCAATAAATTCAGACACAATTTGTTTTACAATTTGTTGACAATAGGCTATTTGACTGATTTTCAAAATCTATTTTATATTATTCTCTGGAGGTTTAAAAACCCAGCAAAAGTTGTATTTTTGAATTCTGGTACATATTTACTGAATAATATCAAATTAAAAGATTCATATTCAAATAGCGCGCCAAAACGCTTCTTTGAAAATATGGCGTCGGTGACATCACTTGCCTGTATCGTCACTTTGACACATGTGACATCCACATACATTTTAGTGTAAACAAAAAACAATGTTTACAAGCAGGTGACGTCATAATAAGCCCGACCAATCATGAGCGTTTTGTGTCACGTGACAAAAGTTTAAAAATATGCATTCTTATTTATGGATTTTTAAGTAAATCTATTATTATTTTCAACTTCCGTTAGTAAATAGCCATTTTTTTACTTATAATACATACTGATTACTGTAATTGATTTATTTATCACATTGTCAAATAGCCTATTATCATAAGGATTTTCAAACATTTTTTTTTTCAGTTTATATTTATTAAATTGAAATTAAATTTACTATTACTGATAATTAAAGTCAATAAATTAAGTTACAATTTGTTTTACAATTAGTTGACAATTATCATGAGGATTTTCAAACATTTTTTTGTTTCAATTATTACTTATATGCCTATAACCTTTACCACAATGCAAGCATTACACTTAAGTCAACCTGCAACAAGTGCATCACTATCACAAAGGCAAACCGCATATAAAATACAATAAAAGGAACACTTGGTGTTCCTAAGTAGGCCCCCAGCTGTATAAAATTTAACTACCAATAACGAGGTTAGGTAACTTTTCAAATTGTAAGAATCTACATCGGACTAGGCCAAGAGACTAGACTCTAGTCACTAGAGGAATAATAAAGACGATAAGTTAATTAAATATGCATCTAAAAATAAAAAGCCGAAAGGAGTACACACTGTGCCTACACTGCAAATAATCCATTAAAATCTATTGATGGATTGATTCGAGTCATTTGTAAAAATATGAATATTACGAGTATGAGGGTTCAACATTAATTTTAAGTAAGTTTTATATTTCACTAATAGCTCAACTTTGTATAACTTTGTATAATAATGATAGGTGTTACAGTAATTTTCTTATTAAAAATCTAATCACCTACTTACCTATAGTATTGTATGAAAGTATAGTTACCTATATTTTAAGCCCAAACCCGAGTAGACTATAAATAAAAAAACAAACAGATAGGTAAGGCCCATAGCACATGGCGTGTTTTATACGCGCAAATGACGAACGTATACGCGCTTCATAGGAGATTTGAACGCAACCTTGTAACCTAAGCACACGGGGCGATCGTGAAACGCGCTTCTATTTAATTAATTTTGAAAATTACATCATCAAGCTTGTATCATCAATGCAAACGGAACAATCAGTGTCTACGGCGCCGAAGACGCGCGTACGTAATACGCGTGTCGTCTGCGCGTCTAAAATACGCCGTGTGCTATGGGCCGAAGTGCGTGTTCGACTACATACAATATGGCGTAAATACCTTTACATATTGAGCCAAAACCTTAAGTAGGTAAAGCTACCGAATTACAGCCGTGCTAGGCCCCCTGATTACGTAAAAGCAATATCAAAGCCGAAGCCGCGCGATCGCGATAATTGAGAGTGTGTGCGTATAAACGTTTATTCACTAGTAAAAACGCGACCTCATTACAAAAGAAACGCTAAGCAATATCACACAGATCTAACATGTGTTTTTCTAGATAATGCCCAACGTTTTAAGCAGCGTCTAAAGATCCTCTATTACAAAACATATTTAGGACCGTGCCTTGTTAAAATCATGTTTGGAAGAAACATTCGTTCATCTGCGTTTCGTTCATTCCTGAACGTTCCTTTATATGCAAATCTTTTGTAAATATTTAAAAAATACTGAAACAAAATTTGATTGTGTAATTTTACTCTTAATATAAAACCAGGAATAATAACTAATTATTATTTAAATTACGTCACTTATGTCTGAAACACCGTTTTTTAACAGAAACTGATTAACGATGAAGTGAAAAAGTTCCTTTGTCAGCAATGAGGTTTTATTTTGTAATCATTGCTTGTCAGGTAATAAAAAACATATTTGAAAATATCGAGGGATCAAAGGCTATTTGATGGCGCTTATACCAAATAGCCTTTCACCCCTCGAATTTTTATAATGTCCCATTGTCACATACTTAGTTGAGGATACCAGGCATGATTGTGCAGGTATACTGATATCTGTATAACTGATATGCGTGTGTTAGATATTATGAAACAAGAACATGACGTATAATAATATATAAGAAGGGTTTCTTAATTGAAAAATGGGTGCAATACCTATAAATTCATTGGCGGGTTCGTCATACACTCGCAGAGTGACGGTGATACGTTAGCGTAATCTATTCTATGATATAGTAAATGTACTAAATTATAGTTCAGATATTCCAAAAGTTCTGCAAGATATTGCTACTATAATCCCTCGTTTCCCCTTTTTTGTTGTTATGGAAACCTTTTTGAAAAAAGTCAAACAAAATCCCAGAAATTTGACGTTAATCAGGCTTAAAACCATCTTAAAACTACCCTTTTTATTTGACTATATTTAAACCATGTCTATACAACGTCTCACTCTAGCTGACGCCTAAATACGTTTTTGTAATAGATATTTTTTAAAACAAGCGTTCAATTGTGTTCCAACTGTTTTGCAATGACAAAACTTAGGGTAAACAGGCTAAGCATTGTCTTGTGTCAGTTTTTACACAAAGTCTAAATGGCATATGATGGCTAAAAACATTTTTGTAATAGAGATTTTTTAAATCGTGCTTTCGACCGCTGTCTAATTGTTTTGTAATAACACCGTTTGTGTCTAGGTAGTGTCGTGTTAAACAGACCTTTATAATAATATTTTTTTCCTAAAAAGCCTTTAAAAATTAACAATCTAACCCCAAATTTAAAATTTGTAAAAATAACAAAGAAACAAACATAACATAGGTAATATCGTTGTCTTTTTAACCGTAGAAAACATCCTACTGTACATATGGATTAGAACTACTCGCGGTCGAGGCAGTCTAATTTTTTGAAACTTACTTGCATTTAACAATTCGTCCCGGTAGATGGCGCTCTTTCAAAGAATTTATGATAACAGAGATCTACAAGAAAGGATCAGCCCTCTGATTACGTAACTTGCAATAGCAGAGCCGAAGCTATGCGATGGCGAAAATTGAGGACGTGTGTGTGCTTGGGCGAGGTACGGGGCGCGGGAGGACGCCGAGCGCTCGTTGCGCGCACGCACACATTCTCAATTATCGCGATCGCGCTGCTTCGGCTTTGCTATTGCAAATTAGGTAATGGGTAGGAGCAGATTTTTTTTTTCAATAACAAGATTATAATCATTAAGATCTGTTCTTAACATTTTTAAACATAATGTAAACTAACATTTCAAACAGCGACATCTACTGTGGTAAAGAAACAACCGACGCATGGCTTCTATGCTACGTTGCTACGGATGTGTTTGATATCCACCAATCACATTGGTCCATAATGTCAATGAATTGTATGGGTGGATATCAAACACATCCATAACGACTCAGCACATCTACCATCAAAAGGCTGCCTTAAACGTAATGTTGACACTTCTATTTTCGTGACTGTGTCTAATGATAATTTTAGGCTACGACATTATACACTGTATACTCAGTGTATACACCGCCTGTATATATATGAACGCAAGTGTCTCTAATTTTGCAATTAGATACTAACTATATTACTATAGTTAATTAATTATTATAGGTAGTCTAAACTTTTTTAATTGGCGTCACCAGAAGAGGGTTCGCCCACCACCGGGCCCTACACCCTCCGCTGCACCTAATATAATTAGCATTAACTTTATCCTTCAGACAGGCTATCTGACCATTGAAAAAATGGTCTGGGCCCTTAACCTAAAACCCATACACACTATACTAAAACTAGTTCTGTTCCCATCCCAAAGACCTTTCGACGGCCATTTTCCATTGTTTGTATCGCATGTCACGTTCATCGTCGCTGATCGCCGGAGAGTATGTGATACCTTCAGTCATGGGTATTAAGGTACCTTGTTTGGAGGCCTCGACCCCCCAATAGGCTACTAAGGCGGCCCCGAGCGCGGTACTCTCGGCAAAACCGGCTCGTATCACGTTGATTCCAATGAGATCTGACTGCATCTGCATTAGGATCGAGTTCGCAGTCATACCACCGTCGACCTGGAAATGAGAGGTTAGTATTTCAATAAGCGTGATTCTACTAGACGACCCGACAACGACATGACCACGACATTTCGTTATCTAGTATGGGGGGCCGTGTCGTGGTGGTCGTGTCCTTAAGTGGAAAAACGAGCTATTTAATACATTTTTGCATACAAAAAAGCCGTGTTCGTATCGTGGTCATGTCGATATGAATAACTATTCAAATTTTGTTCAGTCTGATGTTTGTGTTGGTATGCAGTGTGTAGAACTCTCAGAAGCGTTAAACTACACGGATAAAGCATATATTTCTGAGCACATGCGAAAATATACTTTATATTTTAAAATAATAAAATAACATTTACATTTAGTAATGTAGTATAATTTACTGATGTATAATATAATTATATTGCGTTTTTATTTGAATAGATAATTTGGAATTAATTCTATGTTTTGACTATTCTGTCTAAGCAAAATTTCTTTACTATACCTAGAATGAAAATCGACACTTATGATATTACTTGGGTAAAAGCAATGACTAAATTCCTGTATGTGTTCGACATTAAATACCAACCTTTAAGAGTTGCAGCGGAATTCCACAATCCTCATCCATCGCGTCCAATATGTCCCTGACCTGGTAGCAGACAGCCTCCAGCGTGGCTTTGACGATGTGACTCGAGTTAGTATCTTCTGTGATCCCACAAATTACACTGAAATATATCGAGAAATATTTAAAGCATCGCACCGTAGGGTAAGTATGAATCTTTTTACGCGCCGTAACGCTATCGACTCGCAAGCTAAATCTATGAGATATGACTGTGTGACGATAGTGTTTTCGTTACAGACTACCGAGAGGTTTTGATTGTCCCTCAGTTTTCTATGTTAGGATCTCTATATTCGATTTTTTTCATATAGTATGGACAGCAAAACAACTCGGGAATGTTCATATAATGTTCAAAAATAAAATGAAATTTTGAGTCTCATATTTTGGGAACAGGCTCTCTATAGTGGGCAATTTTCTTAACGTTTCGCTAAGCAAATAGCCCTTCTGTTGCCACCTTGTATACAGGGTGTTTGTGACAGCCAGGCAAATATTGATACTAAGACTTCAAACCGAAAAAAATAATTTAGTTCGTTTAATTATGCCTTAGATAATGACTTAAAAATGAAATTTTAAGCAAAACATGATTTTCAAAAAAAAGTTTCCGTCATAAAAGTTAAATAACTGATCAACCCTAATGGAGAGTCATATGTGATCCAAAAAACAGCAATGTGTCTAACAATAACCAATAACCTCATTTAATTAGGCACATGATCGCACGATACCATTGACGCGGAAAGCGAAGATTACGGATAATCAAATAAAAATGCATTTCCTGTAAGTAATAACACTGTCGTATAACTCAACGCAATGGTACTTGTTCAGCATTTTAGTATTTGCCTGGCTGTCAACCACACCCTCTGTATATATTCAGTTAAATGGTGTATTATGGTTATGGTTATTACCGTTGCCAATCAAAAGCGCAACTTTGACCTTTGGACCCTCTACTCTAGACATACACACGTCATTCACTGCAAAGCACCGAGACCGGCATTATCAACAACCAGTGACTAAATTTCACACACCAGTCAATAAGCAGTTTGGCCTAGCGGCAAGCAGAGTCACCTTAAGGGTACAATAATTCTATTAGTAGTGGGTTCGAGTCCCAGCTCCGGCAGCAAAAAAATATTGTTTGTATTCTTTTTTCTTTGGAAATTTTCTACAAGTCCACCGACCGACATCACAGATGGCGCTAAAGTGTACCAAATGCAATAAAATCGCTACAAGAAGAATGTCGTTAACGTGTCTCTATTGTAAAAAATTGTATCATTTAAAATGCACGAACGTTTCTGAAAAGAGATACTATCTTATGACACCAGACAACAGAAACAATTGGAAATGTCAATGCTGTATAGAATCGGCATCACAAACCCATAAGGAGAGTACACCAGTGCACTCTCCAACTACACTACCATTTAGTACACCGAATATGCAAAGTACCAAAACCACGATCAACGTGCCTACAGAGAACTCATTCGAATCACTTACTACTAATGAGACCAGGGATAGCTCGTCTATGACCAATAGCTGTACTATGAATAGAAGTTGCCCCGAGCTCAGTAATGTGATTGAGGAACTAGAATCACTTAAAACAAAATACTGCGCATTAGAGATAAAGCTTCAATCAGCGGACAATGAAATTGAGATACTTATAACAGAAAACTATGCATTAAAAACACAAATTGATGAATATGAGAGGAAAATATGTAACCTAACTCGCATTTGTAAGTCTACGGATAAGAAAGTGACACCTCGTACAGGAAGAAAGACCCACATAAACAAAACAAAACTAGATTTTAGACAGCCAACGCCAAGAAGCTCCCCTCAAAAGACTCCGCAGCAAACAACACCACCACAGCAACGAATACAAACAATACCTGTTGTGATGGAAGAGACAAACCTGGAAAAGGATAATACTCCTGATATACCATTGCGAAATGATATGCCTAACTTAAAAATTAAATCTAAACCTAGCATAATTATTATTGGTGATGAACAAGCAATAGGCATGTCAATACAGCTAACCAAAACCAGATTTAATAAATGGAATGACAATTATACCGTATTTGGTTATATAAAGCCTAATGCTTTGTCATCCGAGGTTCTCAGATATTGTAAATCAGCGGGAGAATATTGCAATAAAGAAGACTTTGTAGTTATTTGTACGGGGAATAATGACACAAACCCAAATAAAATTTATTGTAACCTTTGCGTCGCAATTAATAATCTGGACAAAACAAATGTTCTACTACTGCCTGTAAATTGTAATAATAATTTAAATGAAAATATGATAAATAATAATTTACGAATGATCGCAAATACATTTGACAACTGTAAATTTATAGAAACTGACTTTTTGTATGACCAGAGACATTATGTAAAAATGACGTGTAATAAAATTAGTAATCATATTGACTATCTGACATATAAATTAAAATTTCTGACGTTTGCTAGGCCCGTAATACATAAAAAGGCAAACAGACCTGGGATATCCTATAATATTCTTCCGAAAAAAGGAACTATTCCCTATTATTTCAATCGACGACATCAACCAGAATGCGATACTGCTAATAGGTCTGAGGTATCGGCATGTCGTACATACGAAAAAAGAGGAACTATCTTACAATACTTTCCTGTGGTAAATAAGAAATTGCTTTTTCGTACATAATCGAAACAACAGCTCATACACTAATACTACTAACACCTTTTGTATGAATAATATGACTAACACAACTAATTGTAGTTTTAAGATATTTCATCAGAATATTAATGGTATGCTCAAGAAACAGGAAATACTTGAGCTGACATTACAGGAACTACGTGAGCAAGGCCACGATCCGGACGTGTTATGCTTCTCAGAAACTTTCTTTAGTTCGGGCAAAGAAAGGTTCCTTAAATTAAATGGCTACGAACTAGCTGCTATATATTGTGGGGATAAATCTAGAGGTGGGACCTGCATCCTTGTGAAACAAAACATGTTTTTTAAGGAACTAATCAATCTAAAACGATATGGCACGCAAAAAACATTTGAAGTGTGTGGTATAGAATGTCCGGTATACAAACTGTTAATTATTTGCGTGTACAGAACACCTTCTTCGGACCCGGATTTATTTTTAGATAAATTAGATAAATGCCTGTATGACATAATAAAGAATATAAAAAGCATTAAAAAAATTGTCATCACTGGTGATATAAACATTAACACCTTGAAACCAAGCAAACATACAAACCATTTAAAAGAACTTTGCAATAACTATAATCTGCAAATTCACTTAAATGTTCCTACTAGAAAAATGTCATGCTTAGACCATTTTCTAAGCAACATCAATTGTGCAATAGCTATTACACTCCCTCTTTGCCTATCGGATCACGATACGGCTCAACTTTTAAGCTTCCCGGTGCAAACAAAATACATAAGGCCAAGATCGTATTTTGGCTATAGAAAGGACTACAGCGTAGATAACGTAGCAAAATTCCAAGAATGTTTGCGTGCGTTAACATGGTCTGATATATTCTCAGAACCTAACTTAAACGTAGCCTTTGACAATTTTCACAAATCACTATGTCTATTCTATAATTTATGCTTTCCAAAAATAAAAATAAAGATCAATAAAAATAAAAATAATAATCATTGGATAAGTCCGGGATTAAGAAATAGTTGTCATAGAAAAAGATCTTTGCGGCATCATTACTATAAAAATAAAACAGTATTGAGCAAATGGAAATACATTAATTATTCAAAAATACTAAAAAAATGCATATGCAAATCAAAAATTATCTCTAATATGAAATTTATAAATAAAAGCAAAAATAAATGCAAAGCAACTTGGTCAGTTATAAATCATGAAATGGGTAATATGACATTACAAAATGACATATCAGAACTAAATATTAATAATAAAATTGTAAAGGATCCTGTACATATCGCTGATACTTTTAATAATTATTTTACAGAATTATCAAGTACATCCAATAATACTATTACTAATTTGACTTTGAATAATAATTTGACATTTAATAATAATAATAATAATTCAACGTTGAATAATGATAGTTTGACATTAAATAATAATAATTTGACATCATCATTACAGAAAAGAACACTATCAAATTCAATTTTTCTTATGCCTATGACAGAAGCTGAAGTTACGAAGGAAATTTTAACTTTAAACAATACTAATTCTGAAGGCTATGATGGTATAAGTACAAGAATTCTTAAACAGGTTGCATCCGAACTAAGCGGTGTTTTGACATATCTGATCAACCTATCATTCTCTACGGGAACTTTTCCAGAGGCACTAAAAATATCAGTCGTAAAGCCTCTGTACAAAAAAGGCCAAAAAGATGATTGTACCAACTATCGCCCGATTACTCTTGTACCAATCTTGTCCAAAGTGATTGAAAAATGTATGTATAAGAGAATTATAGATTTCTGCACAAAATATAATATAATTTCAACAAATCAATTCGGTTTTCAAAAAAACAAATCAACAACTCTAGCCATATATGCTCTTATCGAAACAGCTTTGAATCAAATCAATAAGAAAAATTTTACCACTGGACTATTCTTTGATCTGTCAAAAGCATTTGATTTTGTGGCTTTTGACATTCTACTACAAAAATTGGAACGGATGGGCATAAGAGGGAATGCTCTAAATTGGATATCCTCCTATCTTGCCGGCCGTCAACAAAGTGTATCTATCACTAAAGTAGTGAATAGAGAATTGGTTTCCTATTCCTCCACATTCAGAGAAAACAAATGTGGGGTTCCACAAGGAAGTGTGCTTGGACCAATATTATTTGTTTTATATATTAATGACATAAGTATTTTAACGAAGCATAAATGTATACTATTCGCTGATGACATTTCAATAATAGTAACATCAGACAAAAAATATAATACAATTAATGACCACGAAACTGACATAAATAATACTATCGATAATGTAATTAAATGGCTTGAATTAAATAACCTTAAAATTAACTTAAATAAATCTAATTATATACAGTTTAATAAATCGAAACATCCACAATACAATATAAATTTAAATATCAGTAAAATAAAAGAAGCAACCAATAACAAATTTTTAGGTGTCGTCATAGATCAAAACCTAGATTGGAAAGATCATATTAATATCTTATGCAAGAAAGTAAATCAATTTGTATATGCTCTTGGTCAGATAAGGCGCGTTACGAATAGAAAAACAGCAGTGATATCATATCACGCATACGTGGAGTCTATACTACGGTATGGCCTCCAATTATGGGGTAATAGTACAGACCACGATAAAGTATTTATCGCTCAAAAAAAATGCATCAGAGCTATATGCGGAATCGCGCCTGACGAGTCATGTGAACCATTCTTTAAAGACCTTGGCCTATTACCACTACCGTCATTGTATATATATGAAATCTGTATTTTTGTCTTTAAACACAGGAACTTATTTATGAAATCAAGTGAAGTCAATGACAGATTAAAAAGGAATCCAAGTAGATTAGTACTTAGCGTAATTCCTAAGTCAACCAAATATGGGAAAAGTTGTCTTACAATGTGTATCCGCGTCTTTAATCACCTACCAATTGACCTAAAAATGCAAAGAGAAACTCAATTCAAGAGAAACTTGTACAAATTTCTCAATGAGAAAAATTTTTACGACATAAGTAATTTTTTTAATTGTAAATTTTGACATCGACTTCTAAGATTATTAAATTGTAAGCTCTATATGTTACCTATGAGTTATTATATATTATGCTGTGTACAATGATAGAAATGTAAATACCTAATATATTACTGTGTGTAGATATTTTGCATGCTAAGTCTGACTGGCTAAACATAAGGACAAATTATAAATATAACATCTGTAACTACTATGTTTATGAGCAAATAAAGAATTATCTTATCTTATCTTATCTTATCTATGGTAGGCGAGGGAGTGAAGGAAAAAAGCTTCATCATAAGATTAATACATTCGCATAAGTAAACCACTACATCGCAAGATTAATACATTCTCACATACTTTCGCATTTATATAATACTAGCTGTTGCCCACGGCTGCGCTCGCGCAAATGTCGATCATAAAATATTTCACAACCTATTCTCAGACCTACCGAATATATACATAAAAAATTTAATGAAACTCGGTATAACGTTTTCGGAGGAATTTGGTAACAACACACGAGAATTTTATACTTATAGATAGATTAGATTTATAGATAGGATAGTACATATCAACTTACCCCCTTGCATCTTGCCTCCAATACGGCGCGTATAGTCCGCTAAAAGCTGGCACGAAGATCACGCTACCATTCTCGGTAGCCTTCTCCGCTATATTTTGCGAGTCTTTGGCGTTCTGAATAAGACCGACGTTATCTTGCAGCCAACCTAACGCTGCCCCTGCCACGGCAACCTAAAGATACCAATTTTTTTTCTAGCTTACACAACATGTACAAGTGTTTGTATTAGTAGCCTCTTTTTTGTACTGAGTCAAAGGAGGCGACGCATTCACTACATAGTATGCTTCAACATCGGTAGCATGAAATCGGTGATAGCGACACATACTATAAAATAAAGTCGCTTCCCGCTGTCTACCCCTGTTTACTTAGATCTTTAAAACTACGCAACGGATTTTGATGCGGTTTTTTTTAAATATATAGAGTGATTCAAGAGAAAGGTTTATATGTATAACTAGGGACCCACCCCGGCTTCGCATGGGTGTAATACTCTATCGAGCCGACGAAGTCGTGGGCGGCCGCTCGCTAGTTTATACAGGGTGTTTGTGACAGCCAGGCAAACCATGACTATGATACCATAACTCCAAACCATGATTCCGAGGTAGAAAACAATGAAAATTTTCGCAGGAAAATTTCTAATTTTTCTGACATATTTCAGCAAAAAATAGTTTAGTTCATTTAAGTAGGCCTTAAACAATTACTTGAAAACATAATTTTAACCCATGGATGATACATAAAAAAAAGTTGCTTAAAAAAGTCCAATTAACTGATCAACCCCAAAGGAGAGTCACAAGTGATCCAAAAAACAGCAATGTATCACACAATAACCAATAAATAAGCCCATTTAATTTGTCACAGAATGGCCCGATACAATTGGCGCGGAAAACAAACATTGCGTATATTCAAATTAATTTATTAAAATTAATTTCCTACGAGTAATAACACTGTCGTAACTCAAAACAATGTTACTTGTTCAGTATCTCAGTATTTGCCTGGCTGTCACACACACCCTGTATATACAGACTAACCTGATTTACAGATTTATTATACGTATAGATTGCTTACCGATCCTTCTAGCGCGTAGCAAGGCGGATTATCTTTGCCCAACTGATAAGCCACAGTAGTAAGTAGGCCTCGGCTCGAGTTCACGCGAATATCACCCGTATTATACAGGACAAAGCAACCAGTTCCGTACGTAGCTTTTGCTTGGCCCTTCTGTAGACACATTTGGCCTACTAGCGCCGCTTGCTGGTCTCCTAAGCAGCCGGATATAGGCACGCCCTTTAAACTACCCTGAGTTATTTCGCCGTAAATCTGAAAAATATAAGTACATAATAATTTACTAAGGCGATTATCACACTGCCACGCACCATGCGACGTAGCGCGTGAATGCTTTTTCTAACGTTTCTTGTAAGTATCCATGTTTGTATAGAAAACACGCACAGTGCAACACACAGAAAATGCATCCACGCGCGTTCACGTAGGTCCGTCGTCACGCAAAATGCAGCGTGGTGCGTGGTAGTGTGTTTATCGCCTGATCCCGCCAGCCAGATGGACTGATGACTTAACACATTCGCTGCCGGCAGACTTTCTAAGGGTGCCGATACCAGATCAACGCCTAGTGCGAGAACACAAATAAAATAAGCGTCGCTGGCATCTCTAGAAAGCCTATGAGACGTAATTACGTAGTCGCCGGCACTGAATGTGCAGATGGCGGCTGGTAGTGACTGGATGGCAAACACGGGAGATCGAGCCATGTGGCGTACTCTGGCGGAGGCCTACGTCCAGCAGTGGACTGCAATAGGCTGACGACGAAATAACACACACGGCTGTGTTACTGAACAAGGGGTAACAAGAACTGCATGATCATTAACACTTTCGCTGCCAGCAGATTTTCTACGGGTGCCTACATCACGTCAACGCCTAATGCGAGGACGCAAATAAGCGACAGCGGCACCTCTAGAAAGTCTAAAAGATGCAAATACGTAGTCGCCGGCACTGAATGAGTAAAGGAGCCCACAGCGACGTTTAGCATTGCAGGGGCAGATGTAAATGCTCAGTGACAAGTTGCTAACTTATTGCTTAAGAGAAGGTCCGAGTTCCTTTGTCGACTCTTACGACATGCACTGACGAAGATGCAGCCGACGCATTCTAGGCAATCCCCGCATCAGCACAGATACCGCATCAGAAAATTATAAATGTGCATTTGTAGTACCATTCACATAGCTCCATTGTAGAACATTTGATAAATCCTTTTACACCTTTCTTTCTTTCATATCTGCTATAGAATATTTAGGTTAAATATTAGAAATCGAAACACCGGATGTACTTTTTATTAGTAGTGGTCATTTTCTTATGCAGCATGCATTTGCCCTAACTTAGTCCAGTGGGGCAAGGTTGCGAGTCGATAGCGTGACGGCGCGTAAAAATATTCATGCTTGCTCTACAGATACAGACGTTCCATAGACTGGAATTCAGTCAGACATAAAGTTATATTAAACACAGCTTAGTTGAGCTTAGTAATCTATTTACCTCTGAACTAGATTTTATTTCCGGTAACACTGATTTGGGTACTTCAAAGAATTTCAACAATAAAGGATCCCAGTGCAGGCTTTCAATATTCATCAGCATTGTCCTCGAAGCATTGGATACATCGGTCACGTGTTTGCCACCGTTGGGACCACCTGAAAATATTAAGGTACGTTTCAATACACCGACT
The DNA here is from genome assembly GCA_014607495.2 of Carposina sasakii. Classification (NCBI taxonomy): domain Eukaryota; kingdom Metazoa; phylum Arthropoda; class Insecta; order Lepidoptera; family Carposinidae; genus Carposina; species Carposina sasakii. The sequence goes on from CP053148.1 coordinate 6,073,855, forward strand.
AGGCCCCAACCTATACATAATCAATCCATTACGTACGCTTATCATTGCAATTTTCCTGCCCTGATCCCAATTTGGCGTTTGTCTTACGACCGGCTGCCTGCGTGACGCCAAACCGCCTCGGGTATAGCTAATTGATAACTTTAGTATATTAAAATCTGCACATGAAATAAATTCACTGACATATCCGTGACTGGCATGGAACTTTTGCCTTCCGACGGAAACAATCACTGAACCTAAACCTGTCCTACCTTTCTCTTTCTGTCTCAGTCTACATTAAGAATAGAGAGGGACAGCCATAACTAATTTTAAGTTAGAGTTTAAAAAATTTAACTACTAACTCTACTTGAGTGGGCCATAGATTCCATATTTCCAAATCTTTTAAGAAGTATACAAATGAATCGTCATATCGTTTTTGTATGGCATGTGTATGCTCAAGATCCTTTTAGCAAAAGTATTGTGAGATATAACCTTGTAATATTTTACACAAAGCTAAACAATGAGTAGGTATACGCATAATGTATTATGACAGATATTATGCCATGCTAAGATAGGTAGATTGCAACAAGTAGACAATAGGATATAAATTCAACACACAATCTTTATAATTAAAGAGCAACTTGGAAAAATCTCTGTAGTTGCTTAATGTTTAACATATATTATTTTGACCCTATAGGTGGCGGTGCAATCGGTTTCCAGTAAAATAAGTTGCTTAGGAGACACATATACATATTAGTATTAAGTTAATATTACTTTCATTTAGTTTCGGTCATTTGTTATTGTTTAAAATAACTAAAATATTTGCATGACATTATGTTTTCTTGAAACATGTTTACTAAATTGTGTAATAATAACTTATTGTAGCTACCATGTTTTAAGCAAATAAATAATCTATCTATTTAATAAGTCCGAATAAAAATATGTGAAGTTAAATTATAATTTGGAGAGGCATGCACATGGGAAAAAGTCAAACATAATTTATCAGACATCGTTAGAAGAGAGAGCCACAAGCGATTTATTGTATGTGACTAATTTGAGCAGTATGTTATGTACTAGGTAGATAATTCTCAGTAAGTGGCATACCTACCTATAAATGCAGATAATACATATTTTAAACTAAATTCACTGTTATTGACACACGTTGTCAATAACAACATAACAAATTTATTGCCTGCATAGATAACTCATATTGACCGTACTGATACTTGATAATAAAGTATGTATTTACAATTATAACACAAGGGTATCGAGCATTATTATGTATTATACGGCCCTCACTAATTAAAATCATAAACATTGTATAAATATACAGTATACACTGTTTAATTTGACAGATATTCCATGGGAGTGAGTAACGAGATGACAGATAATAGGGATGAATGGAAGACAACTCCAAATGAATGCACAGGTCAGGAAGATGATTTCCACTCCCTAGATTTACCTGTTAAATTCCATATTATCCATGTATCGACAGTGCCGAAACAACAAGTCCCTCTCTTCATTGACTGCTTTACTGCATCTACATTATCTGTCAACCATCTCAACTTGACAGCACTGAAGTAAGGCGACATTGGAAGTCCACATAAAGGCTGTAAGAAAAAATAGAATTTATTTATACTAATAATAACTCCCAATTTGGTGATAGCCCAATGGCTATATTGTACAATATATTTCTAAGATCCACAGATATCCCAGAATAAATTCACTACAAGAAAGAACTAACTAACCCCAACCCAATTATACCTATTGCCTACAATTTCAATATTTCAAATTAATTTTATTTCTTCAAACAATCTACATGTTAGGATGTAATTTAACTGATGTGTTTTACTCTTTACCTGTGCTAGAGAGAAACTTTGGCGCCAAAACACTTTATATAATATTTTGTGCCCCATGTCTCATTTGTATATAACTTGCCTATGGACCTGCCCCCTGATTACGTAAAAACAATAGCACGCACAAACTCTTGATTATCGCGATTGCGCGGCTTTGCTGTTGCTTTTACGTAATCAGGGGGCTGTTTTGTGTCTTGTACAACAAAATTTATATATATATCAGTTTTCATGGCTTGTCTGTAGCTTAGTTTGAAAAGCTAAGTTCTAAAATACTCGTAAATGCAAATCTTATCTTAACTCTTCAGACTATTAAAACATTGATATAGCTTATCTCACAAGTATGATAATAATTATAGGCTAATCTTTTTTAATGTTAAATAAATAACATACTTTATCTAGTGATATTCCTCTTTATAACAGTTGATAATTTTGAAATAAACCATATTTCAATATCCAACTAGGTTTGGGCAATCCTATTGAAACTATTACTAGGGTCAAAACATGTACATAGTATGTAGTTGTCATCAGACACTGTGGCAATGTGGTGCCGGCAGAGTAGAGTTTGTACCACCCCTACCTGCCTGTGGGTATCGTACGAGGCGATTAAGGGTTTCCGGAAGGTGGGCAGCAGCGCCTCCCGTATTGACAACATAGTCCGAAAATCACACTGCGGTCACCAACCCGCCTGCCCAGCGTGATGACTATGGGCAAAACCCCCCTGCGGCAGTAGCCTTGTGGCGTGCCCTGGGGGAGGACCTACGTCCAGCAGTGGACTGCAATAGGCTGAAGAAGAAGAAGAAGACTGTGGCAAAAACGATTAGTTTAACACAAGAAAATAAAACACATACCTTTAAGTAGTTTTTATTCCTAGTTTTATTTGGCACAGTATCCAGCAACTTATCCACTGTGGAAGAAGTCCTCATGTCCAACCACACAATAGCATTGTGAAGAGGCTTTCCTGTCTCCCTGTCCCATACAATAGTTGTCTCCCGCTGATTTGTTACACCCACAGCTATGATATCCTTTGGAATTGATTTAAATTAATACACAAGTAAAATGCATCTAACATACTATCTAATGTTAAGCTAATAACTATATAAGCTAAGCTAAATATTCCTATCATAGTATACAAATTTCTAAGACCACTTGTAGACATCCATGTTTCTTACTGGACAATGGACCATGTTTTTAGCAGACTTATGTTGGTGTAGGTTGCATAATGAATATGTGTACTGCACATGCACTGGGCAACCAACCGTTGAATAATTTATACTGGATAAAACATAGCTTCTCAGTGTGACATATATTTGAAGAAAGTGCAGTCACATATGGTAGTGCATTGCAGTAAACATTTCTGGAAAAATACTATGGAAAGTGCCTATCCATTGACTATTTTCAGGCATTTTAAATAACATGACATACCTATTGTTACAATCGGGCTGTGTAGTTACGCGATAATAAACTAGAACCCACTTCTGACACCAATTTGTTACTGGTAAAATTATTTCTCAACATTGATTATTTTTCTGTGTTCTTGGAATAATCTCGGTGTATTTGTGTATAGGTATATGTGGCTGGGAACATTCTAGACTAGCTAGCTAGGACTGGGTAGACAGACCTCTTGAGAATGTGTCCCATTGTCCTCTCGGATACCTATCACCCATGCAGGAGTGCACCACATGGTGTATATAAGTGGCTGGTTTGGCCAACGCAGTCAGTCTTGTAATAAGAATAAGATTGGGAAGCTAAACAAGTGATAAGGGAAAGCGATAGTGAAGTGATCAGTAGAAGTATTGTGTTTTAGTGAGTTTGTGACCTAAATAAAGTGCTCTTTTATACATATTCTCCTCTTTTAATCGACGGCTCGAAATTATAAAACCTTAGTCCGTAACACTATATGTTTATACTATGTATAAACTAAACTTATTGTAGACTAAGCATAATTTAGAAAACGGGAAAATAACCTACTATAGAGAATTTCAGCAGCAGTAAGCTTATATACATACAGCCAGTGACAGATATAAGGATATCCATTTATTGACAGTCCATTGTTGGGTTTCTACTCTCTGGAGTGGGTTGGCACACACCTTATCCCAAAAGCAATTTTAAAGGTGTGTAGGGAAAAATTAATAAAACTTTTTATTTATTTTTATACGAGTGGATGCCCACAACTATGTCTACATGGACAGCAGTACAAACAAAATGTCAAAATTATCCAGTATAAAAATATTTTCCCAGGATAAAAAGTATGTATTATTCTGATATGTAAGCTATATTATTGTGAAGTTTCATCAAAATCTATTTAGTAGTTTTTGCGTGAAAGGGCAACAAACATCCTTACATACATCCTCACCAACTTTCATGTTCATAACATTAGAAGAATGAGTCTGCCAGTTACTTAGTTCATAGTTTTATTTTAATTTTAGATTAATTTAATATTATTTAAGCTAGTTACTTACTAAGGAACATTCGATCAATTTTCATAGTACCTTTATTAGGCAGTGGTAGTAGGCCCCTACTGTAAACCTTTGTAAGGTATAAAAATTAAATTCATCTTAAATGTAACTATTTACCTACATGACACTTCAAGGAGACCAGTATTTATGTAATTAACTGTTACATAAAAATGTAATAAACAAATTAAAATAATGTAGTTTCTTACCTTTGGTTTTCCTCCAAGAGAAATTAATTTTTCCATTGCCTTTTCGATACAAGTAACGACCACTTCTAATATAGCCATAGGATCTTGTTCTACCCATCCTTCTTGAGGAAAATGCTTATTCAATTCCTTCTGGTGGGATGCGATCACCTCGGAAGAATTTGGTTTAAAAATAATAAAACGAGCACTCGATGTTCCCTCGTCTATCGAACCAATTAATGGCCCAAATCTACCGTAGTCCACCATCTTTTGAGAATCAATATTTTTTATTCCGAATAAAGAGACTTGAACTTTGGTAAACCTCATACAATGGTTCGAAGAGGAAAACAAGCCGTGCTTTTAATCATTTCGTTTTCAATGTTCAATATTTATTTTTAACTAGTGGATGCCCGCGACTCCGTCCGCGTGGACTACAAAAAAAACAAAATGTCGAAATTATCCGGGGTAAAATCATTTTCCCGAGATAAAAAGTAGCCTATATATTAAGTGGGACCTGTCACAATATATTCCTGAAAACTGCATTGAAATCGGTTCAGCCGTTTTTGAGATTAGCCTGCACAAACGCACAGACAAACCGACAAAAATTCCAAAAATCATCCATTTGAGTCCTATTGCGTTGATAAAGATCTCCTATAATATTTTTTCTCATATATCTTCCATGTACGTACAGACAGCGATCCGTATCTTTTTTTATTATATGTAGATAGATAGATTTGTGTTTGACATTTCTGTCCTTTTTTTATTTAGTTTATCCCGAAGGAAAGGCAAGGGGAACTAAGCCCATACAGCCATTTTCTTTAGTAAATGATTTCTGAATTTATGATGGATGATATGATGATGATGATTGTAAACGTCGAGAAAATCTTCAAGAATGGGTTTAAAATTAGTAAAGATAAAAAAAAGCAGAAACAACTTACATGAGCCCATGAAGAGATAGTATTCCGACTAAAGTTTTACTCAGCTTACCTGCATATAAAACCATGCAGATTCGTATCACAGGTAAACAAAATATAACTTATCTAACAAAAAACATCACTTTACGGACTCATGCAAGGCATTTAAAATAAATTTTGATTTTCACAAGAATTTCAAAGAATTTCCCGTCGTATCTAAAAAAAACTGTTATTTTGTTTTTTATTTATTAATCCCGAAATAAAAGCATGCGAATTTAAAAGGAAACTCTTAAGGTAGGGACAAACTGAGCCCACGTACGCAACGTATACTACGCATTATGACATCTAGACTACAAATTTTATATGAAAATATATGCCTTAGAAACACACTTTTTGTATCGTACGCAACGTTGCGTATGATAAGTGTGTTTCCAAGTATATAAATTTCGTAGTCTAGATATCATAATGCGTAGCATACGTAGCGTACGTGGGCTCAGTTTGTCCCTACCTTTAGAACAAATGAAACTATGTACATATTAGGTTGTTTCGACTAGGTATCCATCGTTTTTGTTTCCATCATAGAGAAAATGGTTTCCATTCATTATCATCCATCACATAATTATTAAGAAATCATTATTCTAAAACCAATGGCTGTATGGACATATAGTTTCCCTTTTCTTAGGCCTTTTCTTAGGGATAAACAATTTTTTCAAAGCAGTCATGAGCAGGTTGAACCTTCCTATGACGGGTTCCGTTGGCTAAATAATGTAAAGTGTGTTTCACCATGGTTTTACCATATAGTTCCTTAATTAGACTGATGACACGCGCTAGTTACTATGTGGATTATCTGCGTCACTGCATACAAACAATATTAGTTCCGAAATTAGGCAAAGGAGTTAATCTATGAAACGGTGTTCACAGAATACATCCTCTCTACCACGTTTCCATTACGTAGTTCTTATAGTTTCGGAATAAAGTGGCTGTGACATACTCGTATGGTCGGACTATAAGGCCTGAAACTGCGTTAAGCGGGCGCCCGCGCGGTTTCATACAAAAGTGCTCTGTAGTCGTCGGGACCTGCACGGGCGCCCGTCACGGGGAGGCGCGCGCCCCAAACCCACGTAACGGGGCCCGCCTCCGTCATGTCTACAATTTGTTTTCAAGGGTAATCACGAATCGTCTTGCTCGCAGGTTTGATGACTTCCAGCCTCCCGAACAAGCCAGTTTCCGAAAAGGGTTTAGTAACATAGACCATATCCACACGCTACGGGAGATTATACCAAAAACGGAAGAGTATAATCGGCCACTATGCCTAGCATTCGTGGACTATGAGAAAGCCTTTGATTCGATCAAGACATGGGCAGTGCTGCAGCCTCTCCAGCGGTGCCATATTGACCATCGATATATCGAAGTGCTGAAGTGTTTATACAGCAACGCCACCATGTCGGTACGAGTACAGGAGCTGAGCACTGAGCCGATTTCATTGCAGAGGGGAGTGAGACAAGGAGATGTTATTTCTCCGAAGCGCTTCACTAATGCAGTGAAAGACGCCTTTAAGCTTCTCGAATGGAAAGGACTCGGCATCAAAATCAATGGCGAATACATCACTCACCTTCGATTTGGGATCGCTGAAGGATCTAAGCACAATGCTCGATGGCCTCAATCGAGTCTCCCATCAGGTGGGCCTGAAGATGAACATGGACAAGACGAAGATCATGTCGAACGTCCATCTGCCGCCCACTCCTGTACTGATTGGGAGCTCGATGCTCGAAGTTGTTGACGAGTATGTTTACTTGGGACAGACGGTCAAACTAGGTAGGTCCAACTTTGAGAATGAAATATCTCGGCTGGGCAGCGTTCGGGAAACTACGAAGCTTATTTGTGTCCAAGATACCCCAGTCCTTAAAGACGAAGGTATTCAAGCAGTGCGTGCTGTCGGTGATGACCTACGGTGCCGAGACGTGGTCTCTATGTGCCTCATAAAGAAGCTCAGGATCGCACAGCGAGCGATGGAGAGGATCTCTCTGCGTGATCGAATCAGAAATAAAGAGATCCGCAGACGTACAAATGTCACCGACATAGCTTAACAGTCCAGCAAGCTGAAGTGGCAATGGGCAGGGCACATACCTAGCTCGAAGAACTGATGGCCGATGGAGCCGGAAAGTTCTAGAGTGGATACCACGTATCGGCAAGCGCAGCGTGGGAAGGCCACCCGCGAGGTGGACGGACGACCTGACCAAGGTCGGAGTGGAGGTTGTTGGGGGAGGCCTATGTCTAACAATGGACTTCTCAGGGCTGTTAATGATGAAAAAATAAAATGATAATAATTATGTTCCCGGCCGCCATACTACCCCGGACTATGGCAGACTTAAAGAGGACGGCTGGTATAATGAATGGAAACCATTTTCTCTATGATGGAAACAAAAACGATGGTAAATAGAAACAACCTCATATGTACATATATAGTTTCATTTGCTCTGAGAGTTTTCCTTTAAATTCTCATGCCTTTATTTCGGGATTAATGAATAAAAAATAAAAAAACAGTTTTTTTTAGATTCGGGGGGAAAAGCGGAGCGGTTGTAATTTTCTTTTGAAAATCAAAAGAAATTTTGTGAATGGCTTGCATGTTTCTGTAAAGTGATGTTTTCTGGCAGATAAGTAATATTTTGTTTACTTGTGATGTGAATCTAGTGCGTGTGCATGGTTTTATATGCAGGTAAGCCACAGACTAAGTAGAGATGCTAACGCAGGTAAGCTTAGTAAAACTTTAGTCGGAATACGATCTCTTCATGGGCTCATGTAAGTTGCTTCTGCTTTTTTGATCTTAACTAATTTTAAACCATTCTTGAGGATTTTCTCCACGTTTACAATCATCATCATCATATCATCCATCCTAAATTCAGAAATCATTTACTAAAGATAATGGCTGTATGGGCTTAGTACCCCTTGCCTTTCCTTCGGGATAAACCAAACAAAAAAAAAACGGGATGGAGCGGTTCAGCGTTCAGCAGGTGTAATTTTCTTGTGAAAATCAAAAATTATTTGTAAATGGCTTGCATGTGTCCATAAAGTGATGTTTCCTGGTAGATAAGGTATATTTTGATTACTTGTGATGTGAATCTAGTGCGTGTGCATGGTTTTATACGCAGGTAAGCTGAGTAAACTTTAGCCGGAATACGATCTCTTCATGGGCCCATGTAAGTTGTTTCTGCAATGATTTTTCATTTTGACTAACTTTACACTTATTCTTAAGGATTTCCCCGACGTTTCCATTCATCATTATCATCCATCATAAATTCAGAAATCATTTACTAAAGACAATGGCTGTATGGGCTTAGTTCCCCTTGCCTTTCCTTCGGGATGAACAAAACAAAAAAAAAATTGTAAACTAGTGGACGCCCGCGACTCCGTCCGCGTGGACTACAGAAAAAAAAGAAAATATCGAAATTATCCGGGATAAAAAGTAGCCTGTATGTTAAGTGGGACCTGTCACAATGCATCCTGAAAACTGCATCTAAATCGGTTCAGCCGTTTCTGAGATTAGCGTGCATAAACGCACAGACAAACTGCCAAACAGATTTACCGACCAACAGACAAAAATTCCAAAAATCATTGTTTTGGGTACTATTGCGTTGACAAAGGTATTCAATAATATTTTTTCTTATAATTATATCTTCCACAAAGAATATACTTACTCTCTAACGAATCTTCCATGTACAGGCAGCGATCCGTAACATTTTTATTATATGTATAGATAGCTTGCATGTATCCGTAAAGCGATGTTTTCTGGTAGATAAGTTATATTTAGTTTACTTGTGATGTGAATCTAGTGGTGTGCATGGTTTTATATGTAGGTAAGCTAAGTAAAACTTTAACCGGAATACGATCTCTTCATGGGCTCATGTAAATTGTTTCTGTGGTTATTTTTGGTTTGTACTAATTTCCCATTCGTTATTGAGGATTTTCCCGACGTTTCCATTCATCATCATCATTTATCATCCATCATAAATTCAGAAATCATTTACTAATGCCTAGAGATAATATTGCGAGCGAGTCTATTCTATAAAATTGCAATGAGGTTTTATTTTCTTTAGAGGAGCCTTCTCGAACACAGTTTTTGATCTTTAAATAATGTAAGTGTACTAGTCATGGACAGTATAAGGTCAAATTTTCACTAAATATTAAAAAAAAAGCGGGTGGGGCTGTGTCGGGGCACACGGCCGTTGGTTTTAACGTGAAACGTCTATGTTAGCGAATCGCTTTTAAAGTAAAAGATTGAAATGAAAACAAGATGGACGCTGTTTTAAGTATTTTAATAAAGAAGAACAGGTACGTAATAGAAACATAAAATACATAGCAAATGTTTATATATTTATTGTCACTTTCTGGTTATTTTAAATAGCAGCCGCCCACGACTTCGTCCGCGTGAGGGGGCGTTGTACCCGTGCGAAGCCGGGCAGGTTGTTGTATAGACTGTAGCCTTCCTTGGTAAATGGGCTATCTAACACTGAAAGAATTTTTCAAATCAGACCAGTAGTTCCTGAGATTAGCGCGTTCAAACAAACAAACAAACAAACTCTTCAGCTTTATAATATTAGTATAGATATAAATACTGTCCAAATTACACTTATTTTTGTATAAATCAATCGGTTCAAATAAACTTGACAAACACACGAAAGAATCACCACGCTATAAAGTCGGAGTCACGAGTTACACTGAATAGAAACAAGCGTGAGCGCCGGTTTCGCACAGTTATCGCACTATCCCTCCCCCGCCACCCCGCTTGACCCCGACACGAACTCAATGTCATAACAGCGAGCTGACTATATAACTGAAATATTTACACCACATTTTTGTTTCTAAGACTAATAGTTTTTTAATTATTAAGGTACGATGATATAGACCTTTTCGTTACGGTCCAGTTTTTAAACCTGGTACCCGTATGTTTCGGCGCGATTTTAAAGACGTTTCACGTCAAAAAAAATAAGTTTCTCAACGTTTGCAAACATTACTAATCAATGTGGTTAATGTAATGTTGCTTTTATTAGGAATTAAAATGGTTTGGACAGTGAACGTTCCACAAATAAAAAATGTCAAAAGAAAAAAGGCAAAAAAAGTTCCACTAATGGACTTGGCATAAACCAGTAATGGACACCCAGTTATGGAATGGGTCCCGGTAATGGACACCCTGGTTATGAACACTAAATAAGAAATCTGTATGTTCAGTTAGAAATTATGTTTATTTTAGGTTTTACACAAGAAAAATTGACAAATGTTGAGTTATCTACACAGGTTACCCATTCAATATGAAACATCCGTTTCTTATAAGCATTTAACCTTCTAACACTCAAAATCTTAAAGAGTAATCAACAAAATTCGGTTTGTCTCTCTTGAACATAATATAAAAATATTTATATATCACATATAGAGTAGGTTATATATAAAATAGAGTAAGCCTCTGTTTCAATTAAAATTTTATCGCGAAGATAAATCTATTGAACAGATAAATCTGACATTTTACGTACAAAATTCAACTGTTTATCTGTTCAATAGGTTTATCTTCTCGATAAAATTTTGATACAAACACGGCCTAAGTATCATTTGCATATAAAAAAGAGATCACTTAGAGATATCGTCACAACCATTATTTAATAGTGAATCCAGTTTAAGGATTATTTCAAGCATCTTGCCTTGAAAAACATGATGTGCACTTCAGTGTGGTTCCTTATAAAGTATTGCTATCTCTTGGGCTCATGCTAGCTGAATATTTCTTTGTAGCTATCAAAACACATCACACGGTTTATCAATTTTGAATGCAATTTACTATGAACACAACCTATCTACTGTTGTAATAAATTATAGATAAAATTGTATTTGCTTTCTTTGTTATGTACAAGGCACAGGCCAAAGAGAACAACTGGTCACAGTGCTTAGATTTTTCTACTTGGATCATTCTTCGATGAAGAAAGTCATCAAAATTGTTTTGTCTTGTCCTATGGTTGGTGTCGTGGATTTTATCTGACCGTCACACTGAAACATAAATTGAATAGTGGGTAGTTATGTCTGTCCCTTTAATGTGCCTGAGACAGAAAGGATCAGGTAGAACAAATTCTATTTTTATGTTTAAGGGCCAGTGAGTTTGAATAAATCATAGTTAAGGGCTAATTTTTCCAATTGTCAGGCAGCCTATTTGTTGGATGTAAAGTTGATGTTGATTCTGTCTTTATCTTGATCAAGAAAGATCACAATTAGCTTCCAACTAACTGATGCTGTCTTTCTCAAATGTTTGATGATAGAGTCAGAATCAACTTTATCTTTCAAATCTGGCCATTGGAAAATTGGTCCTATGGTCATTAAAGTGTCTGGCCATTTACATTTGATTAGAGGGTAAGTATATTCTTTGTTTACAATGTATTTTAGGTGTTCTACTACCACATGGTTTCATTATTGATACAATTAGTATTCTTGAGAGAACTTACTATATGAACCCATTGTGGTCCTAGTAATAGTTGGTAAATCTTTGAATATCATTGAACCCTCAGAAGATATTATGCTTATTTATTATGTGCTTACTTGCACACATTGTATTTATTGTGCCATGATTGCTATCCACTTGAAATGAGTGCTCATGCAATTTTCAGGGTTCTGTTTGTTAGATTATTACTAGATAGTAAGGAGAATTCCTCAAAAATCAGGAATGTTCATAGAATCTTAAAAAATAAACTGGTGATTTCTAGTCTCATGTGGATATACTATAGTGAGCGAGCTATTTTCAACTATACTGCCACAACACAAGTTTTTTTTGTATGCCCTTACCAAAACCGGTAAGAAATAAGCCAGACTTTGAAACTTGGATAGTGTTGTCGATTCTGACTGTTAACACTTAAACCTAAACTTAGTCCTACCTGTCTCTTTCTATTTCAGTACATTGAATGGAGAGGGACAGACATAACTAATTTTAAGTTTAGGTTTAAGTGTGGAGGTCTGAATTGAGCACAGTGGTTACTTTGGCAGTTAGAAAGTAGACCATAAAGTACTTAAAATGACACCTCTAATAAGTCCTAGTATGAAGATATTGTGTTCAAAGTAATATTACGTCTTATACACCCTTAAACTTTTGACGAGGGCCACACCTACGTCACTTTTAAGCTGAAATTTCCTTCGCGTGTGGCTTCAAGACAGGTTATGAACGATTTTGGGTAGTGGTTACTTTATGGCAGAATAAGGATTGAAGCATTGAAGCCATACGCGAAGGAACCTTCAGTTTAAAAGTGACGTAGGTGTGGCCCTCGTCAAAAATTTAAGGGTGTATAAGACGTAATATTACTTTGAACACAATAACTTCATAACAACGATACCCGACCTGAAAATAAGGTCTTATACCTTATTTTCAGGTCGGGTATCGTTGTTACCTATCCCGGGGGCGTGTGCACTTACATGAAGAAACTTTCAGTTTTTATAACATGGCAAAGGTCTAGCAGTTTAATGTTCAAAGGTGTCTGGCAGGGGGTTCATCTGGCAAGATGTGATTACTCTGAAATACTGTGAATAATAATTATCTGTCGGTGGCATAAATCTTCGTGTACTACAGAGTGATTTTTGGTCGTCAACGTTCCCGAAAACTACGGAATCTCCTCATCATCACGATCATTTTTTCCATGGAAGCATACCTGGGAAGTGTCTGGTTCCCAAAGTATATTAGGGTTCAAAGTTGAGTAAATATACTGCGCTTTTCTGCATAAATGCACATTGACGCGTGTAAAAAGATTTTTTCTCGAGAAATAATTAATATCTGTCTATAAAAAAACTAGCATAAACACTGGACACTATAAATTTCGCCCAATCAAGTAATTGAAAAGATTTTTTTTTTTAACTTTGAGCATATAAAATAACGTAGGAAGATTTTGTAACTTATAACAGGGCAGGGGAATAACGTACTTGCAAAAGCAATACGATAGAGAAGATTGTCATTGTGAGTGCGTGGGGCGAGTGGGAGGCGGACTCCTAGAACGCCACATATGGGTACGTCATACACTCGCAATTATCGCGGTTGCCAGATCGTAGATTGCGAAATTATCTCATATTTATTGCAAAATTATCGTGTTTTTATCGCATGACCGAATATATGGACAAGGAAGCTAAGCATGACCTGCGAAACACGATATGATAAACCGATTTATCGACATTAGCCTGCCAAAATGCGATAAATATGATACGATATCCACACGATGCGTGGTCATGCTAGGGGAATGGTATGCAATCGTAGAAAGAGTAAAAGTATGCAATCCTACCCCCCCCGCTCACGAGTTGGGAATTTTGTGGTTTTTTGTTTTTAGGGGAAAAATTTTTGGGGTATAATTGGATGTTTAAAAATAATTATCGTAGATTTGACAAAATTATAGTAGAATTTAGACGAATTATCGTGCATTATCGAAGCACTAACGGAGGAACTTTTATACAAAATCGTAATGTTATATTTAATTTATTATTTACATTGATCTGGCAAAGCGTGCCGTGATATTCAAAATTCAATTGTGACAAACAAACATTCTAATGGTCGCACGCCCGCCCGCGCATGTGGGAGACAGGTCGCGACTTGTCGTATTATTCTTTACGCGGTCGACTGTACTTTTTGCCGAATATTCGGCGCTTCGGTCGACAGCGTTGCAGAATATTCGGTATGCTTAGTGCGGGTTTTTTTGGCTGCTCGATCGCCGTAAAGTAAACGCATTTTTATATGGAATTGAGTGAGCGCCATCTAGTGGTTAACTATGTGAACTAAAATTGCGAGTGTAAGTTTACAATCGGTGACCTCGTCACTCACTACTCACTAGTGAATGCCGCCATGATCGAAAAGTGTACGTTTTTGTTCGGATTTAGCGAGTGCGAGTGTTTACAACGGCAGCGTTTTGACAGTTCGAACGGTTAACGTTTTCACTCGCACGAAGTATTTACTCACTACAAATTATTAAGTGAAAGCGGAAGTATTTGTTCGTTGAGGAGTTTATTTTGCATAGAAGTGATGTCGTCACGGTATTTTTTGCTTGAATGATGACGAGATGAGCGATATTTTATGTCCCGTAGGTACTCATGCAAATTCTCGATTTACCAATTCACCAAGACAGCTTTTAAATTCTTAATGTGTAGTGATCTACTCCGGCTCACTAATGTAAGGTCTACTCAGCGGGTTACTTTAGGGGATAACATAAGTACCTACCTACATCCTTGCACCTAAAATCATACACGTCGGTAGGTATGTAACGTGGTGCACCAACTAGAATCATTATCAAGGTTATTCAACGTGTGTTTCTGTTGTTGTTGTTGGTCTTCATATTAAATAAATTTAAATTAATATTAGGAATACAATTAAAGATTACAAATGAAAAATCATTAAAACGATTAAAACACTCGTAGAACATAGGTATGTAAACAAAAGCCACAGATTATATTATAAATAACACACAATGTTATCTTACTAAATGTGATAGTAACTTCTTTGACGGGACACGAATGTCTATTTAAACTTTTTAATTTAGTCGGTTATCCATCGGAGCGGCTGACTATCGAGCGGCGTGCTCACTACTCACTATGAAATAACTTCCATCGAATCGAATGCACAATGGTATCTCACACTCGCATGCAGTCGATACTCGATACTCACGATGTATGCTCGATTTACGCGGAATTTAAGTTACTCGATTGATTTAGCAAAACTCACACTAAGCACTCAGTATGCTTAGTGCGAGTTTTTTTGGCTGCTCGTTCGCCGTAAAGTAAACGCATTTTGATATGGAATTGAGTGAGCGCCATCTAGTGGTTAACTATGTGAACTAAAATTGCGAGTGTAAGTTTCCAATCGATGACCTCGTCACTCACTACTCACTAGTGAATGCCGCGATGATCGAAAAGTGTACGTTTTTGTTCGGATTTAGCGAGTGCGAGTGTTTACAACGGCAGCGTTTTGACAGTTTGAACGGTTAACGTTTTCACTCGCACGAAGTATTTACTCACTACAAATTATAAAGTGAAAGAGGAAGTATTTGTTCGTTGAGGAGTTTATTTTGCATAGAAGTGATGTCGTCGCGGTATTTTTTGCTTGAATGATGTGTAGAAGTGCTAGAGCGAGCACGAGATGAGCGATATTTTATGTCCCGTAGGTACTCATGCAAATTCTCGATTTACCAATTCACCAAGACAGCTTTTAAATTCTTAATGTGTAGTGATCTACTCCGGCTCACTAATGTAAGGTCTACTCAGCGGGTTACTTTAGGGGATAACATAAGTACCTACCTACATCCTTGCACCTAAAATCATACACGTCGGTAGGTATGTAATGTGGTGCACCAACTAAAATCATTATCAAGGTTATTCAATGTGTGTTTCTGTTGTTGTTGCTGGTCTTCATATTAAATAAATTAAAATTAATATCAGGAATACAATTAAAGATTACAAATGAAAAATCATTAAAATGATTAAAACACTCGTAGAACATAGGTATGTAAACAAAAGCCACAGATTATATTATAAATAACACACAATGTTATCTTACTAAATGTGATAGTAACTTCTTTGACGGGACACGAATGTCTATTTAAACTTTTTAATTTAGTCGGTTATCCATCGGAGCGGCTGACTATCGAGCGGCGTGCTCACTACTCACTATGAAATAACTTCCATCGAATCGAATGCACAATGGTATCTCACACTCGCATGCAGTCGATACTCGATACTCACGATGTATGCTCGATTTACGCGGAAGTTAAGTTACTCGATTGATTTAGCAAAACTCACACTAAGCACTCGGTATTTGGCCAAATCACTATTAGTGGCTGCTTCATGATTAGTGGCAACTCTAGTATTAATTATTTCTCGTGAAAAAAAAAACTTGCTACGCGCATCTATGTGCATTTACGCAGAAAAACGCAGTCTATTTACTCAACTTTGGACCCTAATATCTTGTGAACCAGACACTTACCAGGTATGCTTCCATGGAGAAAAATGATCGTGATGAGGAGATTCTGCAGTATTCGGGAACGTTGACGACCAAAAAACATTCTGTATAGTACCTACCCTTCGTTAAGGGTGGCAACGAAAAAACACCCTGTGTATTAAACAAACTACCTACCTAATGAAATAACTAAGAGTATTTCAGCCGAAACCAATTTTATATAATACATAGGGTATTAACTTTGAAACGCATCGAATTGAATTATTACCTATGTAGGTACAGTCAGCATCAAAAGTCGATGAACACATTAAGATATTCAAAACAGCTGAACACCGTATTATACATAAATCGCTCAACATGACAAACGCCAGAATTGAATGATTATCTTAAAAGGCCATAAATCAAATAGTTTATTTGTAATGCACAGGTTTTTACAGTTGTTAAATTAGGCAATTTATTATATAAGTTGGGTGCGATACAAAATAGACTTTTTCGCT
Source organism: Carposina sasakii (assembly GCA_014607495.2). Lineage (NCBI taxonomy): Eukaryota > Metazoa > Arthropoda > Insecta > Lepidoptera > Carposinidae > Carposina > Carposina sasakii. The sequence goes on from CP053148.1 coordinate 6,090,684, forward strand.
TGAGGGCAGTCTGTACCGCAACCATACACAACCGATCTCTGAAGCTGAGGGCTCGGTTATGTGATTGACCAGCTCTCTGAAATAGATTTGGATTCTGTCTAAAATACAAACCTCCAGAATGTACAGTGACGGCAATGTCAGTATATTTAAAGATTTAAAGTACGGTTTGCAGCTTTGTTGTGTATTTAAATTACAAATTGCACATACGCATTTTTTTTGAGCTTTAAGAATCTTTTAACGTTGAATTTCCCCAAAATATTAAACCGTATCTTAATATTGATGCCACATAACCGTGGTATGTGACAAGTAAGGCTTCGCGATTTGTAACTCGTGACATTTTATAAAATACTAGTGGACGCCCGCGACTCCGTCCGCGTGGACTACAGAAAAAAAACGTCGAAATTATCCGGGATAAAAACATTTTCCCGGGATAAAAAGTAGCCTATATGTTAAGTGGGACCTGTCACAATATATTCCTGAAAACTGCACCTAAATCGGTTAAGCCGTTCCTGAGATTAGCGTGCACAAACGCACAGACAGTCCCTTCCCGTGGGAATTTCGGGAAATCAATTCTTAGTGCTTCCCCGCAGTCTCCGATTTTAGCTTCACATGTACAGCGGTTTTTGTAAAAAAATTGAATTCCCGTTAGTCCCCTTCCCGTGGGAATTTCGGGAAATTCGTTCTTAGCGCTCCCTCGCAGTCCCTAATGAACGTACAGGTCTAATTTCGAATTCATATGTATCGCGCTTGTCGTAAAAAAATGAATTCCCGTTTGTCCCCTTCCCGTGGGAGTTTCGAGAAATCCGTTCCTAGTGCTTCCTCGGGGTCCCAAATAAACAAATATGCCCAACTTAAGATTCATATGTGTAACCGTTTTCATAAAAAATAATTAATTCCCGTTGGCCCCCTTCCCGTGGGAATTTCGGGAAATTCGTCCTTAGTGCTTACTTGCAGTCCCTAATGAACATCTATGCCCAATTTCAGCTTAATATGTATAGCGGTTTTCGTAAAAATTATGAATTCCCGTTTGTCCCCTTCCCGTGGGAATTTCGGGAAATCCGTTTTTAGTCCTCCCTTGCTCTCCCCAATGAACATATATGCCCGATTTCAGCTTCATATGTATAGTGGTTTTCGTAAAAAATATAGAATTCCCGTTTGTCGCCTTCCCGTGGGAATATCGGGAAATTCTTATAGCCTATGTTCATCCAGGTCCTATAAGGATTCTAACGGTGAAAGAATTTTTAAAATCGGTCCAGTAGTTTTTGAGCCTATTCATTACAACCAAACAAACAAAGTTTTCCTCTTTATAATATTAGTGTAGATGAGAAACTATTAAATTTTTTACATACCAGTTCTGCATGAAATTTCCAGTTTAATTGCTTGTCAATTGCTAATCCTAAGAATTTTGTATAATCTATTTCGTAAATTTTTTTATCATCATAATTCATATTAATATTACTTAATTTAAGTTTATTTTGATTAAAGTGTTTTATCCACACATTGCCGCGTATTCTATAGCGTTCTAATTTGTAAAGGAGAATATCGTGATTGACATAGTCGAACGCTTTCGTTATATCCATATATACAGCACACACGGGATTTCTACTATCGACACTCTGTATTACCTTATGTAGCAAGTCATATATGGCCATGTTAATTTTTTCTTCCTGAATCCTTTTTGTTCATCAACCAATATTTTCGTCCTTCTTAAATAATGGCTTTATAATCGACGTTTTTAGAGCTGTGGGAAAAGTTCCATATTCTATACAGAGATTAATTATGTGATTTAGAGGAAAACACACTCTTTGCTACGGATTTTATGACTTTGGTCGCAATATCGTCATATCCTACACTAGTCTTATTTTTTAATGATTTAATTATTTTTAGAATGTCAAGTGGTATTGTTGGTGTCATAAATATTGAATTTGAATTATTTGTTAAAATTAATGAAATAAATTTGTCAGGGTGAGGGAATCATTTCAGTAGTTATTTGGTCAATAAAGTAATTGTTAAATGAATTAACTATGTCAGTGGGATCAGTTAAAATTTTATTATTATATCGAATTTTTATTATTTGTTCTTTTGGATAGTTATTTTTATTATTTATTATTATTTCCCACGTTGCTTTCGATTTATTATTTGCAGATTTAATATAATTATCATTTTGGACCAGTTTAGTCATTCTTATAACTTTTTTATATCGTTCGGAGTATTTTATTCAATCTTTCTTGTTTTCTCTAGTTGGAGTATTTCGGTAACGCCACAATATCTGTCGTTTACGTTTGCTGCATATATGCTGTATACCGCGCGATATCCATTTTTATTTCTTTACCGATTTTATAACTGAAGTTTATAATGGGAAACAGGTGTCATAAAAGAGTTTGAACATGTCCATAAAACAATCATATGCTTCATTAGGGTCATTTTTTTCATAAACGTCATTAAAAGATAGGTTGGAGATACATTGGCAAATTTTTTTTCAGATTCTCTTTGCTTTCAGATGCTCTTCGCACGGGTACAATGCGGGGTCACGCGGACAAAGTCGTGGACAGTCGCTAGTATTTAATTAAAACCTAGTATCCCCCCCATTGCCATCGATGACATTTTGGAGACGTTCTCGCATGGAGTTTATCATATTTGCACAAATATCTCGTCCTCTGTATGCTTAGTGCGAGTTTTTTTGGCTTCTCGATCGCCGTAAAGTAAACGCATTTTTATATGGAATTGAGTGAGCGCCATCTAGTGGTTAACTATGTGAACTAAAATTGCGAGTGTAAGTTTTCAATCGATGACCTCGTCACTCACTAGTGAATGCCGCGATGATCGAAAAGTGTACGTTTTTGTTCGGATTTAGCGAGTGCGAGTGTTTACAACGGCAGCGTTTTGACAGTTCGAACGGTTAACGTTTTCACTCGTACGAAGTATTTACTCACTACAAATTCTTAAGTGAAAGAGGAAGTATTTGTTCGTTGAGGAGTTTATTTTGCATAGAAGTGATGTCGTCACGGTATTTTTTTCTTGAATTATGTGTAGAAGTGCTAGAGCGAGCACGAGATGAGCGATATTTTATGTCCCGTAGGTACTCATGCAAATTCTCGATTTACCAATTCACCAAGACAGCTTTTAAATTCTTAATGTGTAGTGATCTACTCCGGCTCACTAATGTAAGGTCTACTCAGCGGGTTACTTTAGGGGATAACATAAGTACCTACCTACATCCTTGCACCTAAAATCATACACGTCGGTAGGTATGTAACGTGGTGCACCAACTAGAATCATTATCAAGGTTATTCAATGTGTGTTTCTGTTGTTGTTGCTGGTCTTCATATTAAATAAATTAAAATTAATATCAGGAATACAATTAAAGATTACAAATGAAAAATCATTAAAACGATTAAAACACTCGTAGAACATAGGTATGTAAACAAAAGCCACAGATTATATTATAAATAACACACAATGTTATCTTACTAAATGTGATAGTAACTTCTTTGACGGGACACGAATGTCTATTTAAACTTTTTAATTTAGTCGGTTATCCATCGGAGCGGCTGACTATCGAGCGGCGTGCTCACTACTCACTATGAAATAACTTCCATCGAATCGAATGCACAATGGTATCTCACACTCGCATGTAGTCGATATTCGATACTCACGATGTATGCTCGATTTACGCGGAAGTTAAGTTACTCGATTGATTTAGCAAAACTCACACTAAGCACTCTGAAATCTTTCCAGATTTCATTGGCGTGATTTAGTAGATTTTCCTTGGTTCGAGGAGTGCTTTCATCCCAAGCATGGACCATAAGGCCCCATAAGTTTTCAATGGGGTTAAGGTCCGGGCTCTTTGGTAGGAATGGAATTTCAACAATGTGATCAGCGTTATCCCGGAACCAAGCTCTGCACACTCGGGCCATGTGGATTGAACAGTTGTCATATATGAAATGTAATGGAGCCATATCAGGTAATGTTATTTGTTCTGTGGGCAGTAAAACATTTTGCAAGATGTCTCTGTAGTCTTCGGCATTTAACCGACCACCAATTTCTATCAGTTCCCTAGGTCCACTTTTATTCATCCACCCCCAAAGAACCACAGAAATCTTTTCACTGGATCTGTTTTCTATTAAGTGGTCCTCTTGATAACGGGTAGGTATTATTAATTCTCCATAACGTAATTCGACCGTGTTGAGAAGATTTAAAGGTATTTTCATCAGCAAATATTACATTTGAAAAATCAAAATTTAACTATCGTTCTGCAAACTTAAGTCTTTGCACCTTATGTCGGGCAGTCAATTTTAACTTCCGAGCTGGTTTTCGGTTATGTATACCAGCTTCGTAGAGACGTCGATGAACGGTATTCATAGATATAATTGTTCAGTAACTTTTGTTATTTATGACGTGAAGTTATTTTTGGACATAGCCGTGATTACAATAGATCACCAAAACAAGCTTTTCATATTGTTCAGTGACTTTTTATAAGCTATTTTTGACAAAATGGTGTTCAGTGACTTTTGACGAGTAGTGTTCAGTTAATTTTGAACTTTAATGATGTTCATTCAATATTGGATTTCATTCTATCTTGTTAAGCGATTTATGTGTGATATAGTGTATAGCGATTTTGGAAATCTAAATGTGTTCATCGACTTTTGGCGCTGATTGTACCGTTCAGCTACCGTTTAGTAAATAGGTACTTGCAAAAAGAAAATATACAGCTATTCTAGGTAAATATTTATTCATCAGTTAAAACAATAAAGAGTAAAGAGATTATTACATTACATATTTTACAGATTCCTATAACTAGCGATTTTGGAAATCTAAATGTGTTCATCGACTTTTGGCGCTGATTGTACCGTTCAGCTACCGTTTAGTAAATAGGTACTTGCAAAAAGAAAATATACAGCTATTCTAGGTAAATATTTATTCATCAGTTAAAACAATAAAGAGTAAAGAGATTATTACATTACATATTTTACAGATTCCTATAACTAACTTAAAAACTTACTTAGGTCTAGCGTGCATGTGGGAGGTCGGTTGACTAGTTCAGGTTTTACAGGATGGTCAACCAGTCTCCATTATCAGGTAGCTTGCCCAAAATCCTGGCTGCGTTGCCGCGCTGGATGACTATGCTAATTCTTTGGCCTAAGTAGCAGCCACCATTTTGGTCACGTGTGGACTCCACAAGCCGCCCGGCCAGGTCCTTGTAGATTTGGAGCCGCCGGCTTATGTCGAGGCTAGAATATGTACGCCGTTTGAGGGATTCCACGGATTCGGCAGCGCCGCCTGCTTTTTGCGACGTTTCAGGAAGGTGGGACGCCGCCAGTGTATCAACGCATGTAGCGTCCCACACTAGGGGCCGTCCCATCTTCCTTGGAATTAGTGTCATACCGTCGGGCCTTTTTCCGTCATCGCGCGTTAGGCCGTTTGGCTCTAGCACTGCGGCGATATTCGCGGTTCCTAAAGCCCATCATTAATTATTATTATTATTATTTATTTATATATTTATACTAAAAATCATTTTCATGGTTGCAGATAGCAAGTTTAATTATTATTAGTTATAATAAATAATTCTTATATTAGATCAATAAAATATTTTTTTAGCTTGATCTTATATAGTTTTTTTCTTTTTATATCCTGTAGTTCCGGTGGCAGCGCGTTTATAAGGTATGGTAGGCGCTTTTTGAGGGTTCGGTCTCCATAATAGTTGTATACTCTAGGTACCTCAAACCTGCCATGCGTCATCGCCCTTGTTTGGTGGCGGTGCTGCAGCGGAGTCAGACGCTCCCGACAATCATAGTTATTTGCCAACAGTAAGGTCTTGTGTTTGTAATGTACCGGAAGAATGTTGCAAATTTTGAATAGTTTATAGTAGTCATCTTTATATTTATTTTTTGTTTTATTATCAACTAATAGTTTAAGGAATCTGATTTGAAGCACTTGTATTTTATCTAAATAAGATTTGAAGGTTAATCCATAGCTGTCGAGGGCGTATGACACCACTGAGTCTACTATTGCTAAATACATCGATTACGTTAATAAGGTGGGTGATTATAGGACACATTTTTGATGATATAGTTTTGATATCTCCCATGCGGATCAGGTCACTTCCTGGCGATTTGTTGATTGGCATTTTGTTAATTATTTTAATAATTTTTCCAGGAGTTGCTGTCATCCATCTCATACTTAGCTTTGGTGTGTCTACATAAGAACTTCTACTTAACATTTTTTCTGTACAATGGTGCTTTATTTCCTCTACCTCATGTTGGAAAGTATCTGCAAAATTGTTACATATCTGCGAAAGATTATTCCAATCTTTCATATTTGTTATTATTGTTCTGTCGACAGATTGTTTCTTGCTTCCTATTATTGCATTTAGTTTTTCCCAAAGTTTTCTTATGTTACTTTTACATACATAAATGCTTTGTTTTTCATACTTCGTTTTACTTTTGTTTATTTCTTTATTGCACCTATTTCTATATGTTGTGTATTCTAGTCTTTTTATCATATTTTCAGGATGGTTATTCTATCTTTTGAACAATTTGTCTTTTTCTTTAATAAGATTATTTAATATAGGGAAAAATTATTGAGTCTTGTACTTTTGATAATATAAAATCAGCCTAGATACGACTTGTTGATGGGTAATTGTAGAGATAGATTGCTTCAATATCGAAAGCAATCATTTCACATAAATTCCACCCCCTTCAGTCAAAGATTTATGTGAAATGATTGCTTCCGATATTGAATTCCATCCGACATTGAAGCAATCTGGAGTAAAGCATCTATCCCTACAATTATTAATCAACAAGTTGTATCTAGGCTGATTTTATATTATCAAAGTACAATAATGTGAAAAAATTACGTAATGACTCCAAAAAGGAGATATTCTACGATGACTCAATAAATAAGTTGTTTGATATCCGACAAATAATTTAAAAGAACTGGCCACTTTCATCATGAAAGTTTACGCACCAAATTGGTTTGATATCAAGTCAAAATCCTCTTGTAAATTTGGTCCGATTCACATCTTTAATATGGTCAAAAGAAGTATGTATTTGCGAGATGACTTAAAAAGTGTTGTCTTCAATACTATTCAAAGAAATGCTTTCTTCATGCACCCAGAAAATCTATTGCTATAACATCCATTATTCAACTCAACATTTCGTTCTAATCCATAAGTAGTGTTTAATCACATGACAATATGTAGATAACATCATTATCAGTGAATTTGATTGGATTATTAAATATAGGATACCGGAAATCTTTACGCGTTTTAGGCATTTTTTACCAAAATTTACTTGACTTTGGCACTATTTCAAAACCATAACTCTTTTTTGAGGATAGGCTTATAAGTAAAAATATTAGTTTTTTTGAAACTATTATCTCAATGCGCCACCTGAAAATAAAGTGATCAGAGTTCAGATCCAAAAATTTTGAACAATAGCAATTTTAAAAAATGTAGAAGAAAAGTTGTTAAATATTCCCCATCCAATTCCAGTAAAAGAAAACCGCAAGCCCTTTCAACCTATCACCAAACCTTTCCACTGCGAACGTTTCGTCGACAGAACGATTCATTCATGAGTGAATCGACGACAGAATCTTTCACCAAAGAAGGCTTCGTCGACAACTCTTATTTGGGCATGATTTGACACTACTATAACCTAAATTTTTGAAAAGTTAAATAAATATTTGCAAATGAAAAATAACTTTTATTAACAATAATTACCTGCACAACACGATTACTTATTATTATTACCAAAACAAAAAATCAACAAATCAACTAGGATTAACAAAAATAATCCTGACGTTCATAGGACACATTATTTTGTGTTAATTCAATGAGAAATGTGCGCCCAGCCTTTTTAGTAGGTTTTTATGTCCATATCATCCTTTTCTGATAAATGGTGAGTAATCCTGTCTTGATAGTTTGATTTTTTTTTCTCTTAAGCGTTGGTTTCGAGGAATTAATGAGTTCGATAGTGCATTGCATAGACGATGCATGGGGGGCAGAGGTAGTTTTAGTTTTCGCCGCGTATGACGGACGGAAACGTTGAGAGGCTTTAGTAAAGCTAAGATTTTCATCGCTTCGCTTCGGCACATATTAGTAATAGTTTTCTTTTAAAAAATCCCGTTTGTCCCTTTCTGTGGGAATTTCGGAAAATCCGTTCTTAGTGCTTCTTCGCAGTCTCTAATGAAAAATATGCTCGATTTCAGCTACATATGTAGGTATAGCGGCTTTCGCATAAATTTTGAATTCCCGTTTGTCCCCTTCCCGTAGGAATTTCGGAAAACCTATTCTTATAGCCTATGTTTATCCGGGTCCAATAAGGATCCTAACGGTGAAATTTTTTTTGTAATCGGCACAGGAGTTTTAAAGTTCATTCACACATAAATTACAAATCTCCTCTTTGTAATATTAGTGTAGATTATTATTACTATGCTATGTACTACTACTATACACACATAAGTCTAAGTGTCGACTAAAATATCAATTAACAACCCGACGTGGTTTTCCCAATACTTACAGTTAACTACCTACTAATAAATAAACCCATTTATAGCCAATTTCAATACACTACTAGATATCAAAAAGAAATTTATTCGTTCATATTTGAAATTTTGTATGAAAACAACAAAAAAAAGAAATCTCCAGATCAGTAATTCAAATTGACCGTTAGTTAGTGCACCTTTGACAGCGAAGTTCGAAAAGTTATGCATTTCCAATAAGTAACATTCATTTAGGTAGAGTGTTCGTTAAATGCTCTAACATTTCGTACTCCATTTCGTCTGTCGCAGGTATGAATACAAGTATAAAGTAAGAAATTCATAGTCTTTTCAAGAATATTTATAGCATTTACTCGTGGACGTCCGCGACTCCTACCGCGTGGCCTACAGAAAAAAACAAAATGTCGAAATTATCCGGGATAAAAACAATTTCCCGGGATAAAAAGTAGCCTATAGATATGTTAAGTGGGACAATATATTCCTGAAAACTGTATCGAAATCGGTTCAGCCGTTTCTGAGATAAGCGTGCACAAACGCACAGACAAAAATTCAAAAAAATCATTATTTTGGGTACTATTGCGTTGATAAAGGTCTCTTATAATACTCGTATTTTTTCTCATATATCTTCCATGTACAGACAGCGATCCGTTACATTTTTATTATATGTATAGACAGATATAGATTGACTCTGACGGAGTAGTGTTTCCGTCAATGAACGGCAAACCACTTTATTGCCTAAATAGTAGTTTAACAGCGAGAGCAGCATTCTTTTAACTTATAAAAGAAAATAACACTTAAATGTATAAGTGTTAAGAAACAAATTGGTAGAACAGGTTCCTAACGACCGCAGATTGAATGATCGATTCACTAGAATTCTGTCTGTCGCTACCTCGCTCCAAGCATGAACAATAGCGTTCACGGCTTATGTTGTTTAGGTAGTCTCTACTAGTGATTCTGCATGGTTACATCACAAATGTACTCTACATCGCCGCTACCAAATATTCACAGTAAAAACTTTTCATCTAATGCTTGATTACGATCGTTCCAGCGAATACCGCGTCATGGCATTAAAGCGTAATGATATATTACAAAAAAGAGTGCATGAAAACAGTGGTTACAGTCGTGCGCCGAGAGCCGGCGGGAGGTGCGCGTGAGTGTCCCATATTTAAAGCGATCGACTCCCGCACGTTGATCGCGAACTATTCCAATATGATCTCAGTGTTCTGGCTCCTTGTAATATTGCTGCTCGTATTAGCTGTTGTGGTTCTTTATCAAAACACAAGGAAACCGAAAAAATTTCCACCAGGTATTTATTGGTATCAGTTTCTTTTGTAGATAAATTCTAAACTTGGTTTTGCGATTAACTATTGTCTATATTTTACGTTAGGAGAACCTTAACCTCCAAGGGCAGCGCGTGTGACTTGTTTCGTCCATATTATGTCATAGTCGCGTGTTGTGTGATATTTTGTAACTAACTAACCATGTGGCTAGCGTAAGTCGTGATAGATGTATTGAATGACATGATTCTTAAAACTGCGAGCATAATTTAGTTTCGTCATTCGAGAGAGTTATTTCGAAGTTCTGTGATGTCTTTATAGTAAAGTATAGTTTTCTTTTTTTCTGCGAAACTGCGTTGTGTGTGTAAAGTACGTTTATTTTATAAAATTTCGAAACAGCATAATTATTTGTAAAGAAAAACTTAGGTGTTTGCCTTGTACCTAGTGCCAAAAAAAATTAGACACCACTTACGAGATATACCAGACTATTATGGCATACTGCCATAATTTAATTATTATGTATATAACATTGAATAATACACCAATAAATTAAGTTATTCCAACGAGAATATGGAGAAGATAAGCAGCTGTCGGAATTAAGTGCTTCTGTTGCTTTGTAGTTATTTATAATGGATTGCAAAGGGTTCCCTTATTTGATGATAAGATTAAGAAGTACCTACTCAAATGACGTAAGGACATCCAATCTATCTATCATCCAATCCATTTATACTTAAAATATTAGTGGTTGCCAGTGGTCAGCGGGCTCTTTGATGCTGAGATAATAAATTAAGTTAGGTACTCGTGTTTTTTAAAATATTCTCTTTGCAAATTCTATTGTAAACTTTGGTAGCTTTGCATTTAAGTTCTTAATTAGCAGATTGCCTACATGTTTTCGGAAGAAAAGCTTTTAATTTATTTTGTTATTATATAACACTAAATTAAAAATAAGTAAAATGTTATATCTTATTCGTTAGGCACATTTTAGTAGTCTCATTCATGGGCTCACTGTGCTAGCAACCAACGAAATGGATTATGATGATGGTTACATGAAAATGAAGATTTTTGGTTTGTTACTTTTTTCTATATTACTTGTCTATCTATATTTATTGAAACATTTTAGAAAATATTTCGAAACGACTGTTGCTTTGCGCAATACATACCATGTACCATTGACGAGTGAGCAAGTAATTTTTTTATTATCTACGTCCTAATTGTTATACAAATTCGCTTCTGCGCGCGAAACCTGTCAAGGCCTAATGCCAGATTTCCACTTCTGTGATGCTGGACCGGCTGACTTACCGGCATTCCACAAATGCCGAAATTAAGACTAATGGTAAAGGACATTAATGAATACTTCGAGCAAAAAAGGGCAAAATAAATCGCGTTCGCTGTTTATATAGTTTATCCCGAAAGAAAGGCAAGGTGAACTAACCCCATACAGCCATTGTCTTTAGTAAAATGAATTCTGAATTTATGATAAATGATAATGATGATGAACAGGAACGTCAGGAAAATCCTCAAAAACGAGTACAAAATTGCAGAAAAAACTTACATGAGCCCATGAAGAGATTGTATACCGACTAAAGTTTCACTCAGCTTACATGCATATAAAACCATGCATATGCACTAGAATCACATCACACTTAAACAAGATATAACTTATCTACCAGAAAACATCACTTTACGGACACATGCAAGCCATTTACAAATAAATTTTGATTTTCACAAGAAAATTACACCCGCTCCCTTCCAGATTTTCCCGCCGAATCAACGTTCGTTGTTGTATAGGAGCCCCCGTAAAAGATATATATTTTTTTTATATTGACATTGTTCTCTTGAAACAGTGGGTCAGTGAATTAGTTAATTCAACCGAGCATTTCGTCACTGATCTAAAGCTTTTAAAACTCGTGGGATCCGACTTACGATTACATTTCGCACCTGCACTTGTCAATGTGTAAGTAATAATATTTAACCTATACTTTCCGTACTCACAATATTTTATGTACTCGTATGTATCTGCTTACCTATCTGATCCAACCAATACAAACCAAGTGCAAAGAAGTTAGGGTAGCTCCTACCGACGAGCATACACAGGTTTTCCTATTTCTATTTTTGAGCTGATTTTAGAATCAAGTTGGTAAGTACGGTAGTGATGCCGTAACACCGTGAGGCGAAAAATTACGCCTAAGTTGATAGGTAGGTAATATATTAATAAAAACAGGCCAAGTGCGAGCCGTTTTAGTCTGCTACCTTAGTCTAAATATATAATAATCTAATATCTTGGTGTGCAACTTTTGGTAATGTATCTACAGCACGGGTAGTAATCAAAGAACAAAATCTATGGTCCTTACAAACTGTTAGAGCAATTTACCGGCTGACGCATATTTGACGTTTCTCTCCCTACCCTGACCTCTCACTTCTCCTCTGTCGCCTGATGTTGAGTATGAGTTGTCAATGTCCCTTCCTCTTTCTTTAGTTTGTTTCTGAGTATGTGGTCTGTGGATATGTGCTTTTATTTTCGTGTTTCGTCATTTATAGTGTTTGTGTTTTATTTTCGCTATTTTTTGATACTTTTATTAATATAGGGACGTTTCTAGTGTTTAATTACGACAGGACGTTTCAAGTTTAATGTTAGTTGTGTATTTATTTTACGAAGACATTGAAAGAGATGCAAGAAGAAAGTTGAGGTTATCCGTCCTTGATATTTTAACTTCCGAGTTAAAGAAGTTTTCTGTAGGGTCCGCCCTATAGATAGTTGATTTGAGTCAAGTGAGGGTGTATAGTATAACTTCAGAAACAATGAAGGGATTAGGCCACTCTGCCTCGTGATGATCACTCATTGATACCTACATATTGAACTGGAAGTTACATGTATGTGTGTATGTTGTCAAAGAAAAGGCATTATGTTTCCAGTTGTTAAGTTTCAATGATAATAACTATGAACTGTCAAAAAAGATAGCCGATATGGAAGCTGATCATATGATCTGCTGGAAGTAGAAACTGATCATGCTTTTGGGTTGGTACACTCTCACAATATCAATTTCTCCTCAAGTCACATGAAACGTAGATTCCAATTGCGTGATCAAATTTCACCAAGACAATATGGTCGATTCCGGCAGTCACACTTAAACCTAAAGGTAAATTTAGTCCTACCTGTCCTTTTCTCTCTCAGCCATTTATGTTAAGAACAGAGAGAGATAGACCTGACTAAGATTAGGTTTAAGTGTGACCGCTGGAATCGACCCTAATGTATTTAATAATTTTAACAATTTTCTGGATATTATATCCACCGGAAAATCTATTAGTGATTGTTACTGACATTTTCTACTTACTGTTTTGACTAGATAATGAAGTTGTAGTATATACAACGGAAATTGACCTATCCATCGGAATATGTGGTTAGATACTTTGGCTACATAACTAAACTTAAACCATAATTATAAAAGCCAAGCTTTTATTTGATTTCCTTGCTTGTGAAAATCATATTTGTTTGTAAGCAGCTTTATTTGTGAAAATTTTATTGTCTACAATAAAGCACAAGACCAAGGCTTAGTACTAGAATATTTTATAAATATTTCACTAAGTCAATGTATTTTCAACTGGTGCAATATAATTATGTAATAGGATTTTGAAAGGCATGGACTTAGGTATGTAATGTAGGCTACATAATATATGGCATTGCCACCAATACACGCTTAAGTTTACAATAAATGTAAGAAAAAGTAGATAATTGAATGAATATTAAAAAATCTGTGTGTTTTATTTGGCCTTCTTAACTAAATAATATATGTTATACGAATAAATAATATTATATTGTAGTAATCAAAAATGTAATTGCCTAATAAGATTTTTTTTAAATTATAGGCTGTTGAGTCTACGGTTCTTTTGCCTACCATTTGTGACGCATAAAAAAATATCCGCGTCAGTCGGTATTTTGCTCTATAAGGTTCAAACCAAATGTATAGAAGACGTCCGTCTGATGCGTTAGCATCTCTACTTAGTCTGTGATCTGCAGTAACTTGCTTGACACGTTCCCGCAGTCAAACTGTTATAACAGTTTTGCAGGATATTGTACAATCACAAATTGTAAACTTAATAAATAAATAAATGAAGGGTTCCGTACCATCGACTAGGTAAACAAATTTCATATTGTAACATTTTTTAGTTTTCTTTATGTATGTGTGGGAGCCCCTCAATTAAGTATTTATTTTATTTTCTTATTTATTATTAAAGTAAAAATACCTGAATATTTTATGAATATTTCAAGTACCCATCTGTTGCTATTAACTATTCATATCGAGCAAAACATCGCGTTTGTTGTATGGGAGGCCCCCTTAAATATTGATTTCGTTTTTAGTATGTACTAGTGGACGCCTGCGACTCCGTCCGCGTGGACTACAGAAAAAACAAAATGCCGATATTATCCGGGATAAAAAGTATCCTATATGTTAAGTGGGACCTGTCACAATATATTCCTGAAAACTGCATCGAAATCGGTTCAGCCGTTTCTGAGATTAGCGTGCACAAACGCACAGACAAATCGACAAGTAGACAAAAATTTAAAAAATCATCGTTTTTGGTTCTATTGCGTTGATAAAGGTCTCCTATAATATTTTTTCTCATATATCTTCCATGTACAGACAGCGATCCGATACATTTTTATTATATGTATAAATTTGTTGTTATAGCGGCAACAGAAACACATAATTTTTGAAAATTTCAATTGTCTAACTATAGCGGTTCTTGAGATACAGCCTGGTGACAGACGGACGAACGAACTGACAGCAAAGTCTTAGTAATAGGAACACGTTTCTGTGTACGGACCACTAAAAATGAAATTAAATGTGTAGTTAATAATTTAACAGTTGAAACGTGTATTTAGGCAGCCACAAAAACAGGTCTCCCGTTAATCTTTATTCATAATATTTGTTTGTGAACTAAATTGCCACTTAGCTATACCCGATGACAGTTGGCGTCAGGCAAGCACCCGGCCGTAAAACAAGTGCCAAATCTTTCGAAAGAAACAATATTGCGCCGACAACCTCATAAAAAATTATTTGTTTGTTGAACTACATAGATATGCCAATCAGTTTTGCTACGATTTAAAATCCGAATTGCCTAAAAATTTGTCTAAAATAATTACTATTTTAATAGGTCCAACATGGTACCCGCTGCTAGGATGCAGTCACGTCGTGCAGGTTATGAGCAAGAAGCACGGATCTCAGTGGAAAGGCTTGCTGGAACTAGCTAGGGTCTACTCTACACAGGTAATATACTATGGTTACAGAAGTTTTATGGTCTCATTTGTATCAAACAATAAGATACTTTTGGATTGCTTGTTACTATGCCTAGAGACAGGTAGATTTACACAGGTACACACTTAGGTACAGTAAAATCTGCCCTTTGTGCCTACTAAGAAAAAAAATTGCACCCGCCCTTGCCTAGAGCAAGATATCTTGTTTGCGTTGTAGTTTTGTACAATTTATATTTTTAAATTTTATACTATACACAGGTACTGATCAACAGTTCCGCGTGATCTTCAGCGTAACCTACTCGTACAATCTACAATGAAATGTACTCCTTTTGAAAAGAAGTAAAGTTAAAGTCTGACTTACATTTCTAGGTGCTTGGATTAAAATTAGGTCTAGAGCAATTAATAGTAGTCTACGGAGAGAAAAATGTACGACAAGTCTTTACTGAGAAGGAGTTTGAGGGTAGACCGAATAGCTTCTTCATAAAACTGCGATGTCTTGGGAAACGAATGGGTATGTATACGTAATCGTGTAATAGATCTATAATAGATACATATAAATCCCTTGAATCTGTTATATTAGGTATCATCATCATCATCAGCCTATTGCAGTCCACTGCTGGACGTAGGCCTCCCCGGGGCACGCCACAGGACTGCCATGGGGGGGTATTTGCCCATAGTGACCACGCTGGGCAGGCGGGTTGGTGACCGCAGTTTATATTTTGGACTATGTTGTCAACACGGAAAGCGCTGCTGCCCACCTCCTGGAAACCCTTAATCGCCTCGTACGATACCCACGGGCAGACTCGGGGTGGTATGAATTCTACTCTGCCGGCACCACGCGGCCAATATTAGGTATACTTTATCAAAAACTACCGGAGTGATTTCCATGAGGAAGCAGGCATAGGAAACAAATTATGTCTTAGCGAGGATTAATAACATTATTTAAAAGAAGTGGTAGGTGCCAGTGGCTCCTATGGGTCTATTAGATTAGAATAAATATCCTGGAATAAACATGGATTCACTCTCGAAAGCAATATGAAGGGTATGAGGTAGCTAATAAAAAAATATCGTATTAGTATAAGTAGCCAAGCAGAAATTTTCTTTTGGCATGTTTTCATAATAAATGTCTTTATTAAAGGGATCACATTTGCCGATGGTCCACTATGGAGGGAACAAAGACAGTTCACAGTGAAACATCTAAAACACGTTGGATTTGGGAAGACAGAAATGGAGCAGGACATTCAGCACGAAATGCAACAAATATTAGACAGTATAGAACGACAAAAACGAAAGGCTATAGATCCTAAAACTATATTGAGCAAGGCTGTCATGAATGTTCTATGGAAATATGTAGCAGGTAATTTAAGCTTGGTCAGAGTTTACACTTAGGAAAATGAGTCGTCAAGGAAGGAAAATTGTTTTTCTCGCGTATGCTGTGTCTTCGTTGCTTCTAGTATACTATATTAGTAATGTAATGTAATAATGTTATTTTAGGGGAAAAAATTGACGAAAAACGCCTCGAATACTTATTGGGACTATTTTATGCCAGATCGAAAGCCTTTTCAATGGCCGGTGGTTGGCTTAACCAGGTGCCATGGATTCGACACATATTTCCTAAACTGAGCGGCTATGAACTCATATCAAAGATGAATCAGCAAATTTCAGATATTATTGAGGTAACATGATTCTTTTGTTTCATACAAGGGTAGAGCAGAGCTTTGTGAAAGATTTCTAGCGAAGTTTTTCTGTCTGCATGTGTAGGTAATTATGAATGTTATTTTTTAAAGTCTATTTAATAAATAACATTCAATAAATGCAAATTGTGCTCTTTATTTATGTAAGTTTTGATTTTTTTTAGTAAAGTTTAGATACCCTGCCACAAGGTGAATAGATATCTAGATATGAGGTAATTTAGAATAATTATTTCAGGAAGCTATAACAAAACACAAGAATAATGCGGTAGGAGGAAGTGATTTTATATATTTGTATTTGAAGGAGATGAAGGAAGGAAAGCTCTCGTTTAACGGTAAGTTGAAGCTACTGGGTAGCTAACACCAGAGACATTGCGCCTTTTAGTTTAAGATTAGTGGACGCTTGCGACTTAATAACACATAATGTTCCTATGAGAATTTCTAAAAATCCTTTCTTATCGGATGCGTACGTCCGTCATACAAAACCCACATATCTGTCTTTTTTTTGTTATACCCAAGTTAACATAACACGAAGAGGAGTTGCTATAGGTGTATATTATATGTAATGGAACAAAATATTAGTTCCCTCAAATATACAGCGAGAATACCTTTTTGGGGTACCTAAATGAACAATGCACAATATTCTAAGGGCCACTCAAATTTGTTTTGTTTTTAACTTAGAACTCCATCAAGGAGGATGGACAGAAAGTCCCCACCGACCAATAACGACCGGACGTACGAGTATATAGTTGGAAAGCTCTTTTTGTGACTATGAATTGTTTCTATTGGGCTGATTCTGATTTGGGTTGAAATCGTTGTGTGAAAAAGTTATAGCTGATAACTTTGTGATGTGACCCATCCCATACATTTTTGCCCATCATCCTTTGGCAGTGCCCTTTGAAGGCGCTAGAACATAACCTATATTATTTTGCTGTAGCAGTCTGCGCTCGCAAACAAATCGGGCTTTAATAAATATCTAATCATTCTCTGTCGCCTTCCGATACCCAATGACTTATGTTCCTGTGTCTGGCGTACAAAAAATTTAATAGGTATGCTTTGTCGGTTATGGCATCATTGACGAGGGTTTAATGTTTGCCATGGTTTACCAAGTGCCGTAGCTACCCGCTCTAAGGGATTAGAACCTTAGAACACATTAAAGTTTTGATTTCGATACTAGAAACGCACTGTGGTCTCAAATTTCCACCAACCCAGTAGCGCCATCTCTATCGATCAAATATCACTATCTAAAACGCACTCTACATTCTCGTTGATTCCCGTAGAGGCCGTAGTATTGTCCTTAACATTTCAAATTTTACATGTTAACATTTGGCCGAAATAGATTATTTATGGTGGAAAAGTGTCACAACATTATCGAGTTCACTATTCTTATACAGTTTGCAGGAATATTGAGCGCGCTTAAAAGGTACCTACTAGCACTTGCAGGGCATACTAGATACCTAACTTTACCTACCTACATGCTTGGTAGAGCTATTTGGCTGCATTGAAAAATATCACCAATTTTATTTTTTGCACAATAAGATGACTAATACCAGACTTACTACAAAAATAAAAATTTATTACGACGACTGGTACCACCCACCAAAAATTATTCGACGGTGAAAAGGTAAAAACGCTAAAGCGCCACTTTTCTCAAAGAGAGTGAGTTAGACCCACTACTCACCTTTTGTCTGATAGATAAGTTATCAGTGATAACACATTTACAAAAAATGTAACTTTAGCGTTTTTGTCTTTCCAGTGTCGAATCATTTTTGGTGGTTTTATTCACACCGGTGTATATAATAATATTATATTTGTTTCTGTTTGTTTTCAGAAGAGCAACTTAAGATCATATGCCTCGATCTGTTAATAGCGGGGTCGCAAACAACTAGTAACCTTCTTCTATTTGCCCTGCTTTCCGTCTTAAGGCATCGAAGGGTGCAGGAGAAAATTTATGCTGAAATCAAAGATGTGGTCGGCGATGAAACTCCGCGTTGGTCTCACAATTCCAGGTAATATTTAATATACCTTTGTTGAAACAATTGCCAAACAGAAATAACGAGAGGCGTTGCGGTGCTGCAAACACCCGCATAATGAGTGATTAATGCAAACCGCTGTGGCTACCGTTTAATTATTTGTCTTCATTTGTATTGTCTGCGAATTACGTTTATTTCATTGAAATAAATTTATAGAGAATTTTACTCCTCATTTACTGAAAATCGTAAAAGTTTTAAATCCCCGACGTAAAAGAGGGGTATTATAAGTTTGAAGTGTGTATGCCTGTGTATTAGGGTGGAGTGAAACATATGAAAAAAAAAATTTGCTCTTTTCAAATCTCCTGTATTATTAATTGGTGACCATATATAAAAGCTTTATTCATGCAAAAAATCAAAGGTCTACGACTTTATTTTCAGTGTGGCGCATTGAAATAATAATTTCAAAAAAACTAATATTTTTACTTATAAGCCTATCCTCAAAAAAGAGTTATTCTTACATGCTTTGCTTACAAATATACTGGTTTTAACTTCGTCTAAGTGTGATCTCGAACACAAATATAGTATTTTCTTATAAAACTTTAATATATTATGGTTTTGAAATAGTGCCAAAGTTAAGTAAATTTTGATAAAAAATGCCTAAAACGCGTAAAGATTTCCGGTATCCTATATTTAATGATCCAATCAAATTCAGTGATAATGATGTTACCTACATATTGTCATGTGATTAAACACTACTTATGGATTAGAACGAGTTGAATAATGGATGTTATAGCAATAGATTTTCTGGGTGCATGAAGAAAGCATTTCTTTGAATAGTATTGAAGATAACACTTTTTAAGTCATCTCGCAAATACATACTTCTTTTGACCATATTAAAGATGTGAATCGGACCAAATTTACAAGAGGATTTTGACTTGATATCAAACCAATTTGGTGCGTAAACTTTCATGATGAAAGTGGCCAGTTCTTTTAAATTATTCGTCGGATATCAAACAACATATTTATTGAGTCATCATAGAATATCTGCTTTTTGGAGTCATTACGTAATTTTTTCACATTCTTGTACTTTTGATAATATACTCGTAAAATCAGCCTAGATACTACTTGTTGATGGGTAATTGTAGGGATAGATTGCTTCAATATCGGAAGCAATCATTTCACATAAATCTTTGACTGAAGGGGGTGGAATTTCTTTCTCGTACTTGTTGATTATCATCTTGGACAAGATGATAATCAACAAGTACGACGGCTGGCTCTTCGGAGTTTTAAAGGCAAGAAAAGAGTCCAAAGGAAAGAAAGTTCGTGAATTCCAGTTACCAGAGCTAAAAATAAATGCGACAAACTATTATGATTTGATAGAATGGGCGAAAGAGAAGATAACGGAACCCCCTGTAACAATGAAAAACAACGACTCGGAAATTGCTACAAAAATTGCATCTGGAGGTAAATTGTTTGATATTGCGAAGTACCCTTGCCACACTCAGGCAGTCGAAAGGTGTGTCAAACTTGTAGCTGAGGCTTCGGCGTCTATTCGTGGACCCGATGCTAGAGATGGTTTCATTCGTACTAGAATAAAATCCAGGCAAGAAATACCTATTTTTGACACCAAATCTCAGTATTTCCGTCAAAAAGAAGACACTAGGACTTCTGATACTGAACATTAAAATATTATTTTTATGGTAATTTGATATAGTAATTCATTGTACTAGTAGTTTTAAATATAAATTCAGTAAAATTTACAGTATTATTACAGAAATAAATTTGCAACTCTTTTTTTTCTTTTTTTTCTACCTTACTATTCCACCCTACTGTGTATGTGTTAGTGTTGCTTATCCATAGTATTGCCGAGTGTCAAATAGTATATTAATAGCAATACCATCGATATCCTGAATACTTTTCGAGGTCAACCATCGATAGTGAAACTATCTATAGTTCAGCAACACTAGTGTGTGTAGGTAGATTTCGATTCTGTTTCTTTTTTTTTTGAAGGATTGATTAGTCGAGTGTTAAAAAACAGTTTAGCCATTGGAAATATATGAGGAGTGAATGTGACAATGAAAAATCTAACATAATGTTTACAAATATACTCGAGTGGAGTATCAAAATTAAATGATAGGATGAAACGTCATAACTTGTACATTTTTACAATAACAACTTTTATGGAAATCTGTTTAAAAGTTGGAAGTGGGGTGGGGCATGAACATGAAGTTCGCATTGACTTTGTTGTTGATAGGATATACTTACGTATGTTTCATTATTGAAAAATGACATAAAATAATGAATTTGCTATGGAACTTAAGATATCCCTATAAAAAGAATGAAAAAATAAACCGACCCAAAAAAAATTAAACTGTAAAAGCTAAGCTACATTACCTATATGTATTATTTAAGTATTTATATTTTAAAACTTAATCGTTGTCTCGTCGGAGGACTGCTCTATACCTAAACAAGGGCATTCCAAGGTACTTAGCGGAACCCCAGATTTGTTATTTTTTTGGGTCGATGTTTTGTTAAATTTATTAAATCAGTACGAGTCATTATTAAGTCATGACTCGTACTTGCTTACCATAACATTTATTATTTCAGACTCCCATACACTTCGGCTTTCTTGCTTGAAGTGCAAAGGCACTATGCTATCGCTCCTCTTGCGGGACCCAGAAGGGTACTGAAGAATACCATAATTGATGGATATTTTATACCAAAAGATACTACAGTCCTAATATCCGTTGGCGACCTTCACTTCGATCCGACAATTTGGACTGATGCGGATCAGTTTATGCCAGATAGATTTATTGATGAAACTGGCAATTTGAAGAATCTTGAACACTTGTATACTTTTGGCTTAGGTATGATGAAATTTCACCTAGCATGTTTTAAGTGACTCACGGATTTTTTATACACTTCTACTAATATTACATACTCGTACCTACATATAATCACGCATATATCCGTTACGGGGTAGGCAGAGCACCAAGGGCCGATTGAAACCACATGGTGCCACTTCTGACAAATTTTGAGGGTATAGTTGAGATGTACAAGTTTGGTTAGTACTGACAGGTGGTCAGCCCATCGCCTACAAAACACCAAGACCCTCTACTGATTTGTACAGTATGCCCCGGAAGAGAAACAGCTGTAGTATTACAGCAGCATAGAAGAATAATATTAAATATATGTTATTAAAGGTTTGTGAGGATGGATGTATGTATGTGTTACAACTACTGAACGGATTTTGATGAAACTTGCTGCTTATACTCGTACATCAGAATAACACATAGGCTTATAAAGTTCACGCTGACTTCGCTAGTAATATTATAATGGTGAAGAATGTTTGTTTGGTTAAATGCACTAATCTGAGAAACTACTGTCTTAATTGGAAACACCTTTAAGGTGTTATTACGAGCGCCTAAAGTTAGACTTGATTTAATATGACATTTGACAGCAAAATGTATGGCATATCTGTCAAATTTAGGGCATGTTTAGCTTAAAATTTTTTAAAATTCTTTTGTAATAAGACTGTATTGTTAAGTTCATTTACTAAGGAAGGCTTTATTAACATCACGAGCGCGACGGTACTGATGAAATTATCATTATTTTCAGGTAGAAGGCGTTGCCCGGGCGATTCCATGGCGAGATCCTTTTTGTTCATTGCTTTTGTGGGTATCATGCAAAAGTACCGGGTGGAGTGTAGTAATGGAGTGCTGCCCTCTGCCGAACCTACTATAGGTATCATCTCGGCACCGAAACCGTTTACAGCAAACTTTGTACCCAGATGTTCTTATTGAAAATAACATGTTTAGAGAGTTTAATTTACAGAAGCGAATAAGTGCCTTAGTTTTCCCCGTTTTTTTCATATTGCAATCTTCGGTACGTATATTTCAAGAAGTTCAGAAAAACTAACTGCTGGCACTCGTAAGTTAAGTAAATTAAATTTTTTTTTTAATAAATAAGTAAAATTGTTATCTTGTGCAAGTTGTGCATGAATTGCAAATGAACCAACCTAATAACATCTAAAAACTATACAGGGTGTAACAGAAAGGGAATGTTAAGCCACAAACTATGTAAATAGCCCACTATAGAGAACCTATTTCCAAAATTTTAGACTCGAAATGACATGTTTATTTTTCAAGATTGTATGAATATTCCAAAGTTGTTTAGGAATTCTCCATACTATCTGGAAAAATAAACATGTGATTTAGAGTCTCAAATTTTGTGGATAGCTTCCTTTTAGTGGGCTATTTACATAGCTTTTCGCTTAACTTACCCCTTTTGTTACACCCTGTAGACTGTCCCAAAAAAGGCACCGGAGATTGCCCCGCAGAGATAATTTTTTTTTAATGTATGAAATATAAATGACTTTGTATACTTAGTTAGTCCAATCTGTTTCAATTTAAACTTGGTATTAATTACAGTATTAATTAATTAAAACTTCTTTAAATTTTTCCACGTTAAAGTTTTTATAAGGGTAAAAAAGGATAAGATATACATGAAAGAGCCTTTTCTGGAGTAAAAGCCTTTAATCTAAGGCACATAGAGAAATGTTTAAAAAATTATAGTTCGTTGTTTTATCCGTGTTTTTTTAAAAGAAAAAAGTTGTTTTAAAGAATTTGCAACCGAAATAATCTTCGCCGATAGAGCGGTTAGCCGATTCTACTTATAACGTACGGACCTCCTTCTCTTATTTTTCAAACCGTTTCAAGTTCGGTTTTAAAGGTGTGGTGTTTGGAAATTTTTGTTTCCATTAAGTAACTCCGTGGAGAAGCTCATTGAATTTTATTGTCTAGACAGAGTAGGCAACATGTGTCAGGTATATTTCAGCGTCTTTGTGGAGCCAATTAATAGGTACCTGAAAAAAAAAACATAAGTAAATTTACTTATAAAATATGGCACGAAGCGCAACTCGGCGGCTACCTATCATCATATCACCGAATGGAATAGATTACACCTTGGTCTACTTAAATATCTCGGGTTCAGTTAAACCAGGTTTTAAAGTGTTATGATGTGCCACATTATGCCATAAACTGTGAACACACAATGCCCACAAAATTCCACTTAGGGGCGGTTTTTCCAAGGGTCAGATGGTCTATCTGAAGGATAATAAAATTAATGTTAATGCTATCTTTATCTTGCTTGATCAAGTTTTAGAGAAAGACTGTATCAAATTTGTCTTTCAGATAGGCTATCTGACCATTGGAAAAATCCGCCCTTGGCACAGATGTAAAAAAAGTAGCTGGCAAAATACTTTTTGATTGCAGTGTCGCAATAGAATCTCGTTTTAAATAAAAAACCTGTAAAAGTAAGTTACATTGACAGTCTTGTCATTATGCTTGTGTGATTGTCAAGCAGCAGTCAAAAAATATCTTTGACAAATAATGCAAACTTAGTTTATTTATTTATATCTGGCTTTATTTTAATAAGTTATGTAGCTTACGGTGTCGGATTGATACGCGACTTTTCTCTAATGTAAATAAGTGTGAGGTAAGTAAATGGAGCTCGACTAGGAGTAGTATCAGTAAAATGCTGGATTCAGATATATGGTACACAAACAAACGTTGATTTTAAAAACATCAATTATTTTCAGAATAAATATCTTAAAATGCCACTTCCTTTTGTACCACTCGAAGGCAGTAAAAGCGGCAACATTTCAGATAAACGCTTACGCGTAAGTATTGTTATGTTAGCTACATCTACGCCTTTTACGCGATGCTAAGATGATGATGACCATGTTGTCTGGGCCTATTGGTTGGTTCAAAAACATTTTGCTCATTTTGTTGGTAGGTACTTAGGTATTTTGTATTTAATAGTGGACTGTTTGATGATTACAAAAATTATATAGGCCATTGCAATTATACATATTATGAACGAATACAATGCCTTTTGATAGAACGCCTTGCATTGCAAGGCTTGCAACGAGGTATTAACTAAGTAATTGGTTTTCTTCCACTGTTCGCTCGTAATTAAGATGTGTAACATTACTAGGTACCTACTTATCTAGGCATTGACAACTTTCTCTACTGTGGTCGTGAATGAGTATGGCCATACATTTCAGGATTGGCCTTATGGAATATTGTAAATGTATAGAATTTTCTTTTTTAGGATGCTTTGCAACATCACCATTTTAAATGCGATAGTATAAGGAAATTTATTTATTTTGCCTTTACATTCTCTAGTTCATTACGCAATTATGATTTATTTTCTAAAGTTACATCTGATCAAGGTATGTCTTTTTATCTTTATTTTTAAAAATGAAATGGTATTTAAATCAGTTGTCGTTAGTCGTTAGTTAGGTTACCGCGTCGAAATTCGCCATCGTAGGTAATGTTTATGCATAGTGGCTCTTGTTTTTCGAAGATATGTTGTAGTTCAATTCCACCAGTGTGCTGCACTGTAATGCACAGTGTACGAAACAAAATGTTTATTCTGGTCTACTTGTGCAGGACATTTGTTTACAAATATTTGTGTGCGAACATTTCTAGATTGTTCGCGTATTTTACAGTTATTGTTTGCTTGAGTGCTCCACAGTTCAGCACACTGATGGAATTGCACCTTCTCAAGCAATCAATAACAAATTGTGCGCGAACAATCTAGAAATGTTTACGCACAAATGTCAGTAAACAAATGTGCTGCACACTATTTTGGTGGAATCGTACCTCGGTGCTTAATACTGAACAATGTTACCAAGGGGACAATTCTAATTATAAGGAAAGGGTAACGATAAGTATTCACGGGGGGGAGGATAACAAAAGATGCACAACAGGCTTGACTTGTTATAATTAATTTCCAATTAGAATCAGACAATGATTACAAGACTAATGGTCGCTGGTGGAATCGTGTCACCCATTTTTTTTAGTGTTTGACTCATGGTGGTAGCCTCAAGGGCTTTTCCATCTTCACCGAGCTCGGTGGCGTGCGCTAAAAGCGCACAACCGAATGGTTGAAACCTACGCGACCAGTGCACGCCAATTGCGTATAGGGCTTTGTCGCTTGGGCTAAACAAAAAGTTTGGAATTACTATTTGTAGGATGGTTGGTAGGGTCGTTGCCCAGCAGCGTGCTACTTTTGACTCTTCCTACTAAGGGTTCCAAGGAAAACTCACCGCTAAAGAACCCTAGAAACAACTACGGTGGGTGTGTGGACCAGACGAGTCAGGTCAGGGCTGCCTATTGTGGTCAGTCACCTGCCTGGTGAGTGCTGAATTTATGGGAAGTAGGCGGCGTAGGTACCTACCTTCCGATGGGGAGTGTCACGAATGCGGCGTGCACTCGCTTATAACGGCATGGCTTGGTAAGGAGTTTGAAACGGTGCGCCAACAGTTGATTGTCCCATGAACGTTTGGCCAACAGAATTATTGAACCTTGAACTTTTCGCCAAAAAGATGTTTGTTTAACCCATGAACGTTTGGCCAACAGAATCTTTTGACATCAGCTTCATGGAAAAAGGTTTTCTTCAAAATATTGTCAGTTAATCTCGAGTCAGATTTTTTTTTTGTTTAAATGACCTTTTACTACTATTAATATTTATACTTCTGTAACCACATTTTAATTAAATAGTAGGTATTCTTAGCTCCACCAATGAGGAATCAGCTGTCACAGCAGCGTGCACAGCTATTAGACTGCCCATTCTTGCACAACTTTGGACACCATCAGCAAAATGACTGTCTTCCTGGTTTAAATCTAAACTGTCTGGCCGCATGCCGTCGACCAGTTCCTAGATATCAACGTGCATAGACAAAGTTTCAAAAAATTAACCTAACTTATGAGGCTGCTTCTGGCGCGGTGTTATAATAATTCACTTTGCATGTGAACAGTTCAAAAATGACCATAGTCAACAAAGGAAAGAAACCATAAAACTGATGTCAAAAGATTCTGTTGATCAAACGTTCATGGGTCAAATATCTTTTGGGCGAAAAGTTCAAGTTTTCAACCAGGCCATCAGGCGTAGCTGCCAGAAAAATCTAACTTTAACCGTTTTGGATTTACAGCAATTCAAAATACGAGCCGGCAAAATGTTTTTGAAACGGTCCGTTTGCTCCATACTAAAATGTTAAAGACTTTGACGTCATAGTAAACAACCGTCTCATATTAGGAACGGGAAAAAATGCAATCTTATTTTATAAACGTAATATTTTTATATTTTCTGTATTGTTGTCAATAAAAATTGTTTATTAATAGGTGCAGATATTAATAAAGTATTTATTAAATCAATGAGATAATTCAAAATATGGTATAAAATTATTAATAAAGAAAATGGAAAAAACTCTCCTCTCTCATGGTCCATATTGATATAGATGAAGAAGGGAGTTCCTGGGAGATTGTTTAGTCTAATAAATTCATCAGACTCAACACTGCTGCACAACAAAATTGTTTTTTGACTGCTTGGAATTTCTTTACTTTCCCCTTGATGCTTCAGTTGGGTCTTTTACAGTAAGTGCCTGAAAATATACCTCGGGGTTTCCACACTGTGTAATGTTCATCCATGCTCGAATAAATATTTCATATCCTCATTTATTGGGTAACTCGAAACTCAACTCATCTCTGGACTTATTATGTGTATAACTTACACAAATATTTTCTTCTGGTGTTTTATATAGTATTCTTTTCTTACAATTTGAGGTGGCAATTTGCAAGTTCCACAGGTTATCTCCACCATCTTCAATCAGTTGAACTCCAGGGGATACATTTTTCCTAAGGTTTGATGCATATTCTTTCATTCTCCAAACTCTTTTGCTACGCCAATCCTCAAACGGGCAGTGGCTCCCAAATGGTTCATAACTAGGGTGTGTGTGAGTAAGGTTAATATCCCTTTGGCTATGTCGTATAAGTCGTCATATCGTCGTTGCGCGTGCAAAGACGCGTATGAGTTGTTTGTAAATTCCGCATATCTACGTTTTCACGATTTTACAGAAGGAAGAAAAAACGTGATATCTTAGTTATTTAACTATGTATTACCGACTGAACTTCATAGCTACTTCTTTGCGACTTATTTCATTGAAATATAACGTAATTTTACCCATAACTTGTTTAGATTCAGTCTTAAGTCACTTACGCGGTTATGCAGCAACCAATTACAGAAAAAGTAGTTGTCAAGATTTAATAAGTACGCTGGTTTCAAAATGAAAGATTATGACTAAAATATCAAATCTATAATATAAAAATGAATCGCTAAATGTGTTGGTAAGCGCGAATCTCGAAAACGGCTGAACCGATTTCGCTATTTTTTTAGCGTATTCCTTGAAGTACAGAGATGGTTCTAACGGAAAGAAAAATAAAATACAAAAATGCCTGTCCATGTCTAAAACATTCCTTTTCTACATTCCCATACAAACAATCTGTTCGAAATTTTTAAGTCCGGGAAGGCAAAACAATTGGGTGACGTTAGTTCAAAGGCGTGGGACAGGACAACGTCTGTCAGGTCCGCTAAAAATGTAGGTACTTTTAGATTTTGTGTTATACAAAATAAAAAACTGTTTCCTAAAATGTAAGTTTTATCAAAAAAACTTTCATGATCTTGCTGGACCGTTCAGCTATATCGGTGATTTTTCTACAGATCTCCTCATTTCTGATTCGACTACGTAGAGAAATCACAAGCATAGCTCACCATTGTTCGCTGTAAGGTCTTGAGCTTCCTTATGAGGCACACTGTTGACTGAAACCACAGACATACAGAGAATATGTCTTGGCACTTTAGGTCATCACCGGTAGCACGCACTGTTTAAATAACTTCATCCTTAAGAACTGGGGTAGGTATCAAATACACAAATTCGCTTCGTGGTTTCTCGAACGCCGCCCAGTCGAGTTGGATTCGCCGGTTTGCCTCCTTCTCAAAGTTGAATCTACCTAGTTTGACCTTTTTTTCTAGGTAAACATACTCGTCAACAACTTCAAGCATCGAGCTCCCAACTAGTGGTGTTCAAAAAAGCTATATTCTCGGAACGCGTGAAAGTGATATGTTACATTCAAATAGCGCGCTATTTTTTCCGTGACGTTGTAACGTTACGAGTTGCGCGCAAATCACAAGTCACGAATGAATGACTGAACGAATACGCTATATTCTTATCCAGCCAATGACAAGTCGTGAAAACGCTATTATTCTAGTTGACGCGATTTCTTATAGCTGTTGGTAACCAATGACAAGTCACGAATACGCTATTTTTTATTTGACGCGATTTTATATAGCTGTTGATAGTCCGGCGTCGGTCGTCACACGATATGCATGTCGAAGGCGCGATGAGTCATTCGTACGCGACACGTGAAGCGCGCATATCGTTATAGCGTTTAGCTTGGAACGAGTCAATTAAATCATTGGTTATTGCGCTATGGACAAATAGCATGTTATTTATAAAAGCTATACGTTATATTAGCTACCACTATTCCCAACTAGTATAGGAGTGGGCGACACATGGACGTTAGACATGATCTTCGTCTTGTCTTGGGAGACTCGATTGAGACCATCCAGCATTGTGCTGAGATTCTCCAGCGATTCTAATGACCGAGATACCGTTTGTGAACTGAAGGGGAGTGATGTATTCGCCATTGATATTGATGCCGAGGAGCTTTAAGTGCGTCTTCCACTGGAATCGTAAAGATGTTCGGAAATAAAATAAAAATCTCCTTGTCTCACTCTCCTCTGCAGTGAAATCGGCTCAGTGCTCCGCTCCTGTACTCGTACCGACATGATGTACAAACACTTCAATACATCGATGGTCAATATGGCACCGCTGGAGAGACTGCACCACTGCCCATATCTCGATTGAATCAAAACCTCATGGTCCACAAACGCTAAGCATAATGGATGATTAGATTACACTCCTCTGTTTTCGATTCTACTATCTGAAAACGGAACCGTTGTAGACGCTCAGAACAAAGAAATAATTACTTTACGGTGACGTAATTAGACACATTTCAGCACGAGACAGATATTAGTTTTTATTCTGTCATACTCGCGACCAATGCGTGCTAAATATACCTTATTACTCAAACGGTGAGTATATATTGCTTTGCACCGCGTTTCGTTAACGGTTCGTTAGTTGGTTGCGTTTCGGCTCGAAAATTTTCAAGAATTGTCCCCTTCTGTTCATCTGATATTTCCCATTCACATTATGTTCACTTGGATCTTAGATGTTTATATTATTGTAGTACTTACCAAGTAACAATAGGTATGTAAGTAAACATAAATATATATTTTGTATTGTTTTCAGTAAGGATATTAGATTTTATAATATTACAATTAATATTTGGGACTACGTACATGTGCATGGACTTTTTTATTAAAATGTACACAAGAAGAGTAGATCTACATACATACATGCTGCCTCTGTTCAAAGGAATTGGCTTGGGAATTCTGACACAAACTTTATTATATACTGTAATGGTAAGTAGTACAATGATAACATTCATTACTTTGTGTTTACTTTTGTGATGGATGATATAAATCATTCTGAAAAAAATAACTCAAATATGTAATAATCACTAATGAAGTTCAATGGATAAAGAAGAAAGCTCCTTGTCCAACAGTGGGACGATGCGGGCTAACCATTTTATGGGATGTTACAATAGTAATTTATTATTGTTACATAATAATAATAGATAATTATATTCATGGCACTTTCAAATTTATTGTTTTCAGAACGCATTTGACTTACACATTTTATTAAGATATCTGATTACTAGTTTCCGCAAGACGCCTTCATGGTCGGTATGTCGACATGCACATGAAGACATTTGTGTTTCCACTGCTGAAGTTATACTTCGATGTAAACAATCGAATTTCACTAACTATAATATAACAGCTTCACACCATTATTTTAGGTAAGTTTGGTTAAATTAGGGTCCTTTAGAATTTTGAAATCGCATGATATTAATTAATTATTAGAATGGCACAGTATTTGATGAATTAGAATAGCATTGTATTTTTAACCGACTTCAAAAAGAGAGGTTATCAATTCGTCTGTATGTTTTTATTTTTATTTTTTATGTGTGTTACCTCAGAACTCCGTCATTTATGAACAAATTCATTTTTTTTTTGGGTATACCATACTTCCAGGTTGGTCCCATATTCACCATATCAGGATCTGATGATGGGTTCTTGGAGAAATCGAGGGCAATCCTCGAATATTGTAGGCACATGTAGTCTGTTTTTATTCTTTTACTGAGCGTTTTGATCACCTACATATAAAATATAACATCTGACGATGGAATCTCTAAGGAATCTAGATATATCCTCAAATATAAAAGGCACGAGTAGTCCGTTTTTAGATTTTTATAGAGAATTTTGGTCAGAGACACATAATATAAAGGAAACGAGGGTCTGATGATGGAGCCGCCGAAAAACAGATAGTGGAACTTTTTAGTAACAAAATCCCCCTATGGCAGGGGGAGGCCTACATCCAGTAGTGAACTGCAATAGGCTTACGAAGATGAAGATAATTGTGTTAAGTCGTGTAATTATATGTTGCGTTAAGCCGTGTCCGAAGTAAGATGGTTATAGAGGAAGAGGTAGACATGAGAATAACGAGATGACGGATAATAGGGATGAATGAAAGAAGAGTACCAACATATTGCACCGACCCCAAATGATTAGGAACAGGGCGGGAAGAAGGAGTGTAATTATATGTTGCTTATATTGTCAGACGTAAAGTTTCGAAGCCTAGTCATTTCTTTCTTTTGTCATGTGGCCTATTTTATCATTTGCTGGCATATAAATCTGACAATATTATGCTTTCTAAACGTCGTACACGGCTTAACGTATACTCGTATATATTTTCCCTTTAGTAAAATTTTACTTTAGTAAGCTCGAGTTTTGGGAGGAAGTCGGTTTTTCGTTTAAAAAAAATTATTTAATTATATTATGTGTGCATTATTATTATTCATCTGTGTCTAGAACTAAAACTCTTCATAACCTGACTTCCCCACCGCGTTATTCCGAACCTTGTTTTCGATTGATTTTCAGTTCAGTTTATAACGCATTCATAGTTAATGTTCAAATTGTTTTCCTCTCTACACTTTGTTAGTCACGACCAGAGCTGGGCACCGTTAATCAAATAGTTAACTTCGTTAATCGCTAATCCGTTACTGAAAAAGTTAACTACGTTAAGAGTTAAAGCGTTACATTTCAGAAAATGTAACGCAAGTTAACGTTAATCGTTAATCCGTTAACGCGCGGTGAAAACATGTTTGTGTATGAACGTCTTTCACGGATAAAAGGAGCGACGACGCAACGAATTGACGTGATTTTTTAAGTGGAGATAGTTGAAGGTGAGGTTGAAGGGATGGAGAGTGACATAGGCTAATTTTTGTCTCTTTCTAACCCCCCATTTTCTGTAAATAGAAGATAAAAGTTTGTATGGAGCATTCCGCAATTTTCAAGGTAGAAAGCTAAAAATTGGTATGCAGACTATTTGTGACTAACAAAAAAAAGTTATTTTTGTTTTAAATCTGCCCCCATCCACTTTATGGAGGGGGGTGAAGTTTAATATAATTGGTACAAACTCTTTGTTACCAACGAAAAATACAAGCCTTTATTTTTTTTTAAAGTATTCCCCCATCCCCTAAAATAGGGGATAGAAATTTGTGTGAGAGTCTCCACAAAATTAGTACAGGTTCTATGATACAAACGAATAATAAAATAATTTAATAAACAAGTTAAATAAATTACATGCTTACATACATACTAATACTATACGTAATACTAGCGGACGCCCGCGACTCCGTCCGCGTGAACTGCAGAAAAGACAAAAGAATTCAGAAAGCGCCATCTGTTGCAGACTTATGGAACGTACGATTAATAACAACAACCAACGTTGATGATCAGTTTTTTATTAATTATTAGTTATTAAGACCATTAATTTAAATAATAACTATCCTATCATCTAAGTTGGACCAAATTACATATATATGCCAATTTTCATGAATATCAGTTGACTCGTTTTTGAGTTTATTCGGAACATACACAGTGACACGGATTTTTTATATATTAAGAAGATTATAAACGCGAAAGTTTGTGAGGATGTATGTAAGTATGTAATAATGTTTGTTGCTCTTTAACGCAAAAAATACTAAATGGATTTTGATAAAACTTCACAATAAAATGGCTTAAATACGAGTATCAGAATAACACAGTCTATTTTTTTTATCCCGGAAAAATATTTTTTGCGGAGTATTTCGACATTTTGTTTTTTCTGCAGTCCACGCGGACGAAGTCGCGGGCTTCCACTTATATAAAATAAAACTGTTCTGGAAATTTACAGGTTAGTAACAAAAAAAAAACGAATATAAGTACTTGTTGACAAACAATGTTTTATTCATTTTGATTAAGATTTAGAATTTATTTTATTGTAGTGTTTTGTGTACCTACAATAAAGAATAAGATAGACTAGTTGCGTTCTGGACGAAACACTAATTTGACGGACTTATTTTAAGACATTTGATAATAATGTACCTAATGACTTATTGTTATTTAGGAAAATTGCTACATAGACTAGTTATAAATAGGTGGTACTCGAATAGACGCAATGATACACAAATCGAACATAGGTAAGAACGATGTTTTTCGCGACGCGCGGCGCGAAGCATGCGCTACTGCAAAGTGTCTTACAGTAAACACACATGAACGTGTTCAATGCATTCTGAAGTGTGTGTAAAATGACCACATAGTCTATAGTTTGTATACAGCAATTTAACATTGAACAGAAACAAACGCATTTAAGGTGTTTTGTTTAACACACTTGGATTTGTAGTGGTATCTGTAATGGATTAACGATTAACGGATTCTGGGTAATATAACGGAAGTTAACGAGTCCGCTAACATATTTTTAAGTTAACTTAAAAGTTAATCCGTTACTCGAAATGTTAACTTCGTTAATTAACGGATTAACGAGTTAATGCCCAGCTATGGTCACGACACTATCCTATTGATAGTTTTCGATAGATTTTTATTTGATATGCCATCGTGTATGATTACGAGTATGATATATATCAGTGGGGGGATCCCATCATTTTATCGCAATTTCTTTCAACGATTTTCATTACCCATAAAACGATTCGCATAACTTTTAGTGCAATATTTAACAAATCCTAGAATTATGTTACATCGCAATTTCATTTCCTCAAATATATCGAGGTGTGAAAGGCTATTTGGGATAAGCGCCATAGATGTATATAAATGGCGCTTATCCCAAATAGCCTTTCACCCCTCGATATATTATCTAAAAACACAGTTCATCGTTATTTGTTTTCATGTTTTATACAGGGTGTAACAAAAAGGGTATGTTAAGCGAAAAGCTACGTAAATAGCTCAATGTAGAGAACCTATCCACAAAATTTGAGACTCGAAATCACATGTTTATTTTTCAAGATTGTATGAAAATTCCTGAGATATTTAAAAATTCTCCATACTATCGGGAAAAATAAACATGTGATTTTGAGTCTCAAATTTTGTGAATAGGTTCTTTACAGTGGGCTATTTACGTAGCTTTCCGCTTAACATACCCTTTCTGTTACACCCTGTATATTTTATCGAAATAATGTTCATCGTCAATTATCATTTACAGCCCTGAGAAGTCCACAGTTGGACATAGGCCTCCCCCAACAACCTCCACTCCGACCGGTCGGAAGTAACCTGCATCCAACCGACCCATTGAGCTGTGTCGGTGATCTTTGTACGTCTGCGGATTTCCTCATTTCTGATTCGATCACGCAAAGAGATCCCAAGCATAGCTTTCTCCATCGTTCGCTGTGCGATCCTGAGCTTTTTTATGAGGCACATAGTTAGAGACCACGTCTCGGCATCGTAGGTCAGCATATGTTACATCGAAGTTTTGTTACCCATACCTGGCCAGCCGCTGCGCCCGGCCAGCCGCGGCGGTGAGCGTTACATTCATCTACGACGATATGCTCACGTGGGAGCGCCGGAGTATATTTACTTGCATGCTGCATGTTTTCTGCATTCTGCATGTTTGCTTGCATGCTGTATGCTTGCTTGCATGCTGCATGCTTGCGTGTATGTTGCATAGTTGATTAATACTAAAAAGTTGTTATGTGAAAAAGTATTATGGGTTCCGTCCAATACACATTGTAACATGTTTTTACGAATAGTTTCATCGATAACTTAATGCCGGCTGTACACACTCACCTAGACCGTCCCGCCGAGACTCGGGCGGGCGTGACGCTCTCCACAAGACGACACCCTGTCTGTACGCAACTACATACTCGTGGTGTCATAATTTGGGCACGCCACAAGGATTCTGCCACTCTGAATCCTAAACCCCCCTGGGGTTTTGCCCATAGTCACCACGCAGGGCAGGCGGGTTGGTTGGTGATTTTCAGACTATGTTGTCAGTATAGAAGGCGCTGCTGCCCACCTCCCGGAAACCCTTAATCACCTCGTACGATACCCACGGGCAGACAGGGGTGGTACAAACTCTACTCTCCCGGCACCATGCATCTAATTAGAATAGAATAATATTATAATAATTTATAAATATGTTGTAATTAATAATAAATTGTCATGTTATTTTTTAATTTGTATTCTTTTTCAGCCAAATATATTATCATACCACATTTACTTCAACATTGTTTATGTGTGGACTTATATGGATACTTACATTTTTTATCGCAACTTTAGCAGAAGTTACTATAGCAAAGGTACAATATTCAAATAAGTACAAAATGGTAGCCGGCGCGTAAGAGCCAAATAATTGTTTCGGTCTTGCCTCCCATAGTCCTGTCGTAAAGGTACAAGGCGTCAAAATTTTATTCATTCTTCATCCCACCCACCCTATCTCTAAGAATTCTATTAAATTTAGGACCGATCTTTCAAAACGTCAGATAGCCTATCAGAAGAATAAAAATGATACTGACTTTCTCTAAAACTTATGATGATAGAGAC
The DNA here is from genome assembly GCA_014607495.2 of Carposina sasakii. Lineage (NCBI taxonomy): Eukaryota > Metazoa > Arthropoda > Insecta > Lepidoptera > Carposinidae > Carposina > Carposina sasakii. The sequence goes on from CP053148.1 coordinate 6,126,280, forward strand.
AGCATCAACTTTATTCCTCTGATACCTAATATGTGACGTTTGGAAAAATCATCCCTTAGCTAGGTATGAAGGGTGGGTTAAGTCGGGTTACAAACGCAGAATCATAGATAGGCTGAAACGTCAATTTTTATCAAAATATACGAGAACGAAGCACTAAATGGATCTTTCAATGTTTCTCTTTGGATTAGGTGCCTCATATTATAAAATTATTAATTAGATTATAGTAGTATGTACCTAGGTACGTATTTCCTACAGCTCACGTAATATAGTTTTTATTTGTATGTAGGTATTTGATTTCAGCTTATCAAATTGTATATATATTTGAGGATTCTAACTACGGTTGTGATTACTTTGGTAATCTTGATCAGGAAAGAATATTATTTGACCAAATCATTGACACAAATATTCAACATTAACTCTCCAAGCACAATGGTAAGTAAATTTACATAATTTATTATTTGACCAAATCATTGACACAAATATTTAACATTTACTCTCCAAGTATAATGGTAAGTAAATTTACATAATTTAATAAGCACAACTACTTACGCTACCCTTTATACATCATTGAATTAATATTTTTGCTCTCAAACCGTGTACGAACGCACGTACGAACACGAGCATAGTGAACACAAGTATCAAACATCAAGCATTTAGTTCGTAGTACGAAGTTCGTCGTAGTACGAACAAAATGTTTCATGATACTTGTGTTCACTCGCATAGTGAACACGAGCATAGTGAACACAAGTATGAAACATGCGTTTTGTTGTGTTCACTATGCTCGTGTTCGTACGTGAGGTCGTACACGGTTTGAGAGCAAAAATATTAATTCAATAACGAATAAACGAAAGGGTAGGTGGTTCACAAAGATATAGTGAAAACTTGTAAATCATTAGAAGTTTTACCGTACGTTTGGACGGCTTAAGTAAACACGAACGAACGCCACGCGCACTTAGTTTGTTGTTTCTGATGCATGGACCTTATTGACATAAATGCCGATGAAACTTAGGTGATTATAAACTCGCTCCGCCATTGCAACGCCCCATTTTCATCTCGGACCCGTTCGCCCCTCTTTATTCTTATTAATAAATAAGGAAAAGTACAGTTGTAAAGAAACTTGTTAAGGTACTATCGTAAATTAATTCAAGTATACACGGTATTTGTTTCGTCAGTAACATTTCCGAATAGGTACTAGGTAGGCATTCTCCTCGACATCACAAACATTTGTCATCATGGAAGCATATCTATATAAATATAAAAAACAGAAATCCATCATTTTATCGTAATTCCTTTCAACGATTTTCATTACCCATAAAACGATTCGCAAAAGTTTTAGTACAATATTTAACAAATCCTAGAATTAGGTTACATCGCAATTTAATTTCCTCGAATATACATTTTCTAAAAATACAGTTCATCATTATTTGTTGTCATGTTTTATACATTTTATCGAAATAATGTTACATCAAAGTTTTGTTACCCATATTTTTGTTTTATCGTAAGTTTCAGTTTGCAAAATAATTGAAACATCGATTTTTACTTCAATAAATCAGTTGTTCTTTCTTATTAGAATTATTTAAAACAAAAATTTGGATGAATGAAAAAAGTATTTAAATCGACTCTGTTTACCCCGACTCCACGCAGTCTTGTCTGCCATACCCCTAGAGTGCAATGTAAAAGCGCGTAGGCGCGAGGCGGCCCGCGAGCTGAGGAGCAAGCGGATGCAACGCTCGCCGCCGCGGCTGAGGAGCCGGCCAGCAAGCCGAAGGTGCAGTGGTGAGCGTTACATTCATCTGCGACGATAAGCTCGCGTGGGATCGCCTGGGCCCCGCAGCGCCGGAGCCGTGACAGAAACCATGTTTGCTTGCATGCTGCATGCTTGCTTGCATGTTACACAGTTGATTAATACTAAAAAGATGTTATGTGAAAAAGTATACTGGGTTCTGATACACATTGTAACGTGTTTTTACGAATAGTTTCATCGATAACTTAATACTTTTATGAAATGTAATAACAATATACCGTTTTTCTGGTAATCAAAACAACTTTAAAAGATTTCTTTTAAGAAACGTTTTTCGATGATATGAAACAGCGATGATTAACTATTTGTTGAATTGAAAAAAAAAATATCGTAAAGAATATACAGGATGTTTTTTTGTGGCCACCATTAACGAAGGGTGCGTACTCTATATATCAAATAAAGTAAGTTTATGCCAAAAATCATGCTGGGAATTTTTTATTTTTATTACTTGATCTGGCTAAATTTATAGTGTCTAGTGTTTATGCTAGTTTTTTTATAGACAGATATTAATTATTTCTCGTGAAAAAATCTTGCTACGTGCATCTATAGGTATGTGCATTTATGCAGAAAAACGCAGTCTATTTACTCAACTTTGGACCCTAATATTTTGGAAACCAGACACTTCCCAGGTATGCTTCCATGGAGAAAAATGATCGCGATGATGAGGAGATTCCGTAGTTTTCGGGAACGTTGACGACCAAAAATCATCCTGTATATTAAATCGTGGAATATGAAATTCGGTAAAATGAAATTCGATAACAAAAAAATCTGTATTCTAATAATCTAATACACCCGTTTAAAACATGTGTTCTCGGTTTAGTTTTAGCAAAGTGTGGTTAACATAATAGTGGGTTTATATAAATATGTTGGTTAACGTTTAAACTTCAAAGCTTTTCAATAGGACTGTACTAAACAGTTTCAATTATTTGATGGTGTCCGAATCGTCAGTAAAAAATATATAAAAATAAAATATGATAATTCGAACACTGTGTCCGAGTTGTCACTTACTCGTTTTATTATTTTTTGTGCGACTGTACTGTTTTCGATCTAAACATTATAAGGGATGAATGGGTGGTATCTTGATAGGGAGCGAAAGAGTATTTTTAGGAAAAGGGGCGCAAAATACGGACTCGAGACCGCCGTTTTCGTGCCTGCAAGGACAACGATGCACACGTATGTACAGTCAGACGTAGATTTTAAAACGGAAAAACGTGTGTCGAACAATTTAAAATTTGTAATATTATGCTCGCCAACAGTAATAATTACTTAGTTTAATTTAAGTAATATTGGCCTACATTAAGACTCCTTTGTTATATTGGAAAACACGTTGTACAGTAATTTTAAACAAAACTACTACTATAGAAATTGGGTCTTTGGTAATGAAGTACATTTTAAAACTTATATTTTATTAAACTATATTAAAAATTGATGATTTGCCTATTTCAAAATTAAATATGTATGTAATCTTAGACCTAAACTTTTAAAAATTTTAATCCTAATTCCGAAATGTCCTGGTCATATTAATAGCAATTAAATTTGTTTACATAATTGTTATTATTGATTAATCAATTACCAGAGAACTAATTTTGTAGACGTGTCTGTTTTCACTTCTGTTTTTTGCTGAGAGTGTTCTGAATATCTTGAAATTAAAACGAAATGCAGTAGAAATGTATTTTCAGATCTTGTTTTGCACACCAAATTAATTCCAATATGATTTTTCTTTGACATAACGGTTGCTGACATACCACCGTATTTTAATAAATTTTTTATTGTACTTTATACATTTCAGCTTTGTTGTCATAGACCCAATTTGAGAGAAAGATGTTGCAATAATAACCAAGTACTGAAAATGTAGGAACATTAAGTTCCTCGGGTGGCTGACGAAGAGGATAACTGATTAATTTTTAATAAATAAATAAGCTTTCATGGTCAGAGCATCGGTAAGTTAATTAATAATGTTATTTAGTGCACCGCACGATTTCATGTAAACTAAGTAATTATTACTGATAGCGTTTGGACTGTATGATAAGCATTTAATGTATGATAAGCACACGGAAATTATTTCAATAATAAGAAATCCAGAAAATTCAGGTAAATCCCACCGACATGCGTCCAGTAACTAGTGATGTGCCGGATCGTTAAAAATGTATATCCGCGGACACGGATATGAATACGGATATTTGGTGTCAATATCCGCGGATACGGATCTTAACTTTCTTACGCAGTCGGTGTCGGTGCGCGCGACAAATACTTAATTTAAAAAATCATTTAATTCAAATTTAAAATATTACGAAGATCTAAGTTTTGATTTCTTAGTAAAATGTGATCTTATAACTTTTTATAATGTTGATTTTTTTAGTAAAGGTTAGGAAGAGACAAAAAGTAGCCTATGTCACTCTCTATCTTTTCAACTACCTATTGCGAGATGGATTATTGGGCAGCGCGGCCGTAAGGATTTTAATGCATGTTTTGTGTGCGCCAGTCATAGTTGCATGTATCAGTATTGTACTACAATGTATAATCATTATTCTACCTTTTTAATACATGTGATGTTGGTGTGCCTAATCTTAATAAATATTAAATAACTATCTCCACTTAAAAAAATCACGTCAATTTGTCGCTCCGTTTTGCCCTAAAAGACGAACAAACAGACACACACATTTATTATTTTCCCATTTATAACTAACTTCTGATAAGTTTGCAAAATATGATTTTAGCAAATAAAAAATATCTGGATTGAATTGAATAGTTTTTTATTTTCTGCCACCTAATCACCTATTTAAAGAATTTCATTTATAGATTTAAAATTAATGAGATAAAAAGATCTGTAAAAGATCCGCCAAAAAAGTAACGGATACGGACACGGATACGGGTCTTTCTTTTGCCTCGGATATCCGCGGTTAGGGTATTCGTGTAAGATATTGGTAATTTGTTATTGCCTCTCAAAATATTGGGGACCCGACCGAACTTTTTTCGATAATTTTTAATTCGGAGGAGATACTTCTGAAATGTAGTTTATTATGTGCCCAATCGAAAATGAATACTTCATGAATTTGTTAAATCGCTTCTTTTGTTAAGTCCAAACAAAACAACGCCAGTCATTAAGCGCATTACACAAACATAAAGTTTGGTATGATGTACAAGACAGTACATAAATGTCAATGTCAATCTGTCATCGCTATAGCTAGAATTGGGACTTGTCAGTTGCACACAAGTTTTAGATTAAAACGCTCTCTTAGCGATAGCCATTGAACTGTAAATTAATATAATAAATTGGAAATACAGTGCATTCAATACATATTTAAACTTTATGTTTTATTAAGCGCCTAACATAAATAATGGTCCTTCGAGCCTTCAATTTAGTGCTAATCGCCAGTTTCTATAATTACCGGGCCGGACCCGAGTGAGTGACGCCATTTTTTTGTTCGCGATAATATCAGTCCATGTCCCAGCGTGTGCAGCTCATTTTTTTTTTCATTTCACAAACTGTTTCCTCGGCAAGTTGCGGAGTGTTCCAGTAAACGCAGTGCGTATTTATTGTGAAAGAACATTGTACATTCTACAAATAAGTGCAACAAGTTGTCGCATATAAACTTTCGTGTGCAGTGCGCGTGGAAGAATCTCGAAGTTCGAGTACCTAAGCGTCCAGTGGACCATAACATTCTTCACTTTGGTGATTTTCTGCAAGTTGCAGAAACAAGAATACTTATTGTTTCAAGAATAAACTTTCGTGTGCAGTGCGCGTGGAAGAATCATAATTATCTCGAAGTTCGAGTAATCGTCCAGTGGGCAATACAAACTTCGCCATTGTGAGTTTTCTGCAGGTTGCAGAAACAAGAATACTTATTGTTTCAAGAATAAACTTTCGTGTGCAGTGCGCGTGGAAGAATCATAATTATCTCGAAGTTCGAGTAATCGTCCAGTGGGCAATACAAACTTCGCCATTGTGAGTTTTCTGCAGGTTGCAGAAACAATAATACTTAGTGTTTCAAGAATAAACTTTCGTGTGCGGTGCGCGTGGAAGAATTATAATTATCTCGAAGTTCGAGTAATCGTCCAGTGGATACTTAACCTTTATTTTCTGCAAATTGGAGAAGCAAGCAAGCATACTTGGTATTTTATAAACAAACCTACATTCGTCATTGTTCTACGGCAATTCACAACAACTTCACTTCAGTCCTTCTTCAAGCTGACTTCAAGTCGTTCCCGAGGAGAAGATAATCACTACATTTGTCTGTCGAACTCTGTGTGCAGGGCTCGTGCAGGGTATTGTTGTGGTATTGGGCGCGATGCGACGCTAAGTGACTGTATAATCTATGGTTGTATTTTGTTTTTAGGTTGCTTTTTCATTTCTTTGGTGAACGCTCGTGGCGTACTAATTTTCATTTTGTGTTCTTTGATCACTAATTAATAAGTATGGCGGAAGATATAAAACGGCTAGTGGCAGCCAGGGGACAACTAAAAGCCTCGCTAACACGTATGTTGGCATTTAAAAGAAATCTTGATGCAGATGAAAGTCTTCGCAGTTCTGTAGATCCCATTTTGATTAAACAAAAGAAAGAACGTCTAGTTAAAATTTATGACGACTATAAGGAGAGCAACGAGCTGCAGCCCTTGAGTCGCTGGGGGATGGCACTCCGGCTGCCGGACGCCGCTCTAGTTTAGTCACAATTGATAATAATAAGACAGTCAAATCTAAATATTGTGCTTCTGAGAGAACAGCTTCCAGCATTGCCCACAGAGCTTATATTACAAAATACACGCTTTGGCTATGTGGTGGCTGGCAAGGTCCGTCACTCAGGAGCGGTCACAGCATCATGCCTGGCTTCAGGGTTTGATTATCAGCAGGTACATAATGATGGTTTAGGTAGGTTAGAGAACATAATTTCCCAATTTTGGAAAACTGAGGAGGTCCCGGAACTGTATACCGAGGCAGACTCAGAGCAGGAGCTAGCTGAAACTATATTTAAGCAAACTGTGGTATTAAAAGATAATAAATTTGAAGTGGCATTGCCGCTTAAGCAAAAGCTTAGGGATTTGCATTTAGGAGATTCTCTCACCTGTGCTTTGAAGCGATTCTTAAACTTGGAGTTGAGATTTAAAAAGGATAATAATTTATTTTTGCGCTACAAGGTGTTTATAGATGAGTATGTTCAGTTGGGGCATGCAAAATATGTTAATATTTGAAATTATAATTTAGGAAATGATGTAGTGTACTTTTTGCCGCATCATCCTGTTTTCAATGAAAACAGTCAAACTACAAGTTTAAGAATTGTTTTTGATGGCTCTATGCCTTCACTTTCAAAGGTTTCTCTAAATGATGTTTTACTAAATGGGCCTGTTGTGCAAAATGATTTATTTAGCATATTGATTCTATTTAGGTTATATAAGTATATTTTGAATTGCGATATTCGTAAGATGTTTAGAGCCATTAGTTTGACACCATCACACCGGCCTTTACAAAATATTCTTTGGAGACCAAATCCAAATGCTGATATTGAGTGTCTTCAATTACAAACAGTTTCATATGGACTAAAGAGTTCATCTTTTCTGGCAACTCGTTGCCTACTAGAGTTAGTTTATAGATTTAAGGATCAATATCCCCTGGCTGCCACAGCTCTAATTCATAATACCTATGTTGATGATGTAAACTTGGTAAACAATGATATTAATGAAATTTTAGAGGCTAAAACCCAATTGATTACCTTATTAATAAAGGGTGGTTTTGAATTGCACAAGTGGTGCTCTAATAAAAGGGAATTATTGAATAGTATACCCATTGATAGCCAATCAAAGGGTTTTGTTCTCTTCTCTGGTGAAAGGGATACTGTTATTAAAACTTTAGGTATAAAATGTGATTTGGATTCAGATACACTCATAATGAGTTCCCCTTCACAAGAAGTCTGTAATAGTTATACTAAGAGAGATATATTGTCGTTTGTTAGTAGACTTTTTGATCCATTAGGTTTAGTCGGGCCAGCAATTGTTAGTGCTAAATTACTAATGCAACAAACGTGGTTAGAAAAGATTGAATGGGATGTTCCCTTGCCTGACTACCTCAATGTGGCGTTCAGAAAGTTTACTGAGAGCCTAAATAAAATGAATGCTATTGTAATGAATAGAAACTTGGACACATCCAAGGCTAAATCCATAGATATAATTGGTTATGCTGATGCTAGTAATAAGGCTCTAGGATGTTGTCTATACTTAAGAATTGTAGATGTTGACAATAATGTTAATGTCGATTTATTATGTTCTAAGTCACGTGTCAATCCTATAAAAAAGTTAACTACTCCAAGATTAGAGTTGAATAGTGCCTTGTTGCTATCCAAGTATGATATTATGAAGTCAAGATTCAATCCAAACATGTACCTATTTGTGGACTCTCAAGTTGTACTTGCTTGGCTAGCAACAAATCCACTAAAACTAGGTGTATATGTAGCTAATAGAGTTAAATATATAAAAGAATTATCTAATAGTTTCTCATGGCATTATGTAGACACGTCAAAGAATCCAGCTGACTGTTTGTCGCGAGGTGTAGACCCTCATTTATTACAGAATCATAAGTTATGATTTCATGGGCCATCATATTTGAGTAGGTTGGATTTTCTGCCTGGCCATGCCTTTGAAATACCAAGTGTAATACCAGAAATAAAGGTATCTCACATTGTTAGTAAGATTGAGCACTTGCCCTTGTTTAAGGATTGCTCAAATATTGATAAGATTAAGCGTATTTTGTCATACATGTATAGATTTGTTAATAATTGTAAATGCAAACTGGAGGACAGACTGTCAGGGACTTTCACGCCTCAAGAGATGAATTATTCACTTAATGTTATTTTTAGATATGAGCAGTTCAAAGGCTTTAGAGTTAAATTTACCTATAAAGTCAAATCTTCAGGCGTTAAATCCGTTTTTAGACAGTATGGGCATGCTGCGCGTAGGTGGACGACTCCAGCATGCTGCTGTACCATATGCTACTAAGCATCCTATTATTTTGCCAAAAGGTTCTAGATTAGTACATTGCTTAACAGAGAAGCAGCATAGGGCATTGTTGCACGCTGGACCCAAGCTTGTGCTCTCTGAGTTAAGTTTAAAATACCACCTTATTAATGGTATTAGAGAGGTTAAGCATGTTTTACATAAATGTTTAGTTTGTTTTAAGTTAAAGGAAAAAAATGCTGAACAATTAATGGGCTCTCTTCCTCACGATAGGATAACTCCATCAAGAGTTTTTGAGAGGACTGGTATTGATTTTGGTGGTCCATTTAATATTAAAATGCTTAGAGTTAGAAAACCTGTTATCCAAAAGGCATATGTCTTGCTACTTGTTTGTTTCACAATAAAGGCGTTGCATATTGAGTTAGTGAGTGATTTGACAACTGATTGTTTTTTAAATGCTTTAAAAAGATTTATATCGCGTAGAAACAAGCAAGTAGTAATATATTGTGATAATGCTAGTACATTTAAGGGGGCTGAAAATAAATTAAATAAATTATATCAATTACAGTCTGCCATAGATCACAAGAATGCTGTCGAACTTTATGCTGCTGAAAAAAACATTTGTTTTTAATACATTCCTAGTTATTCGCCAGTGTTTGGTTCCCTGTGGGAGGCTGGAATTAAATCCGTAAAATATCATTTAAAAAGGGTTGTGGGTGAATCTGTCTTGACATACGAGGAGTTAAACACAGTGTTAATTCAAATTGAAGGAATTTTAAACTCTCGTCCTCTGACTGCTTTACCAGCAACAGATAATAACGAAACGCCCTACTTGACTCCAGGTCATTTCTTAATGCAGTCTCAGCCTACTACTTTTCCTGAAAAAGATTGTTTAACTGAACCTATTAGTAATGTTAAGTTTTGGGATCAATGTAATCGCATGGTTCAGAGTTTTTGGAAACAATGGTATAAACAGTACCTTGTTCATCTTCAAAATAGGCCAAAATGGCGTAATTCTTGTGATAATATAAAGGTTGGAACGCTGGTCATTGTTAAAGATGATAATGTCACACCTTTAAGGTAGCCTATGGCTAGAGTAGTAGAGGTATTCCCCGGAGCTGATGGTAAAGTAAGAGCGCTCTCCATCAGGACACCAAAAGGGTCTATCATTAGAACTAGTATATATAAAGTCTGTATACTTCCCATTGAAACCTAATAAATTTATTTCATTGGTACATTCATATAAGTATATCATAATGTAAAGTCATAAAATGAGTACTAGAATATACCAGTTAATTTTATATGACTTATACCTTTAAGATAGTCTTTGTGATTTAAGCAGTATAAGTGGTAGTTAACTGTGTGAGCTTTCTCTTGCTGCGGAATATGTACAAGACAGTACATAAATGTCAATGTCAATGTCAATCTGTCATCGCTATAGCTAGAATTGGGACTTGTCAGTTGCACACAAGTTTTAGATTAAAACGCTCTCTTAGCGATAGCCATTGAACTGTAAATTAATATAATAAATTGGAAATACAGTGCATTCAATACATATTTAAACTTTATGTTTTATTAAGCGCCTAACATATACAGGGTATTTTTTGGTCGTCAACGTTTTTGAATACCACGCATTCTCCTCATCATCACGAACATTTTTCTCCATGGAAGCATACCTGGGAAGTGTCTGGTTTCCAAGATATTGAGGTCTAAAGTCTACTTATCAAGTTGCATTTTTTGGCAGAAATGCATGTAGGCATGACTAACAAACATCTTTCCCGAAGAAACGTTACTTAAATTCCAAACATTTCCTATCAAAAATCCAAGGCAAAAGTTACAGCGCGCGGTGGGTAATGCTACGAGTAGTTCTACGAGTACTCTAGCTTCTCGCGCGAAGCACACTAGGCTAACCTAGAAACCTACACTAGGCTACACTGGCAGCAACAACCAACACGAAAAATCCAGCTAAGACAAAACTACTACTTTGTTACTAACACAAAAAAGTTAGTTTTTATTATTAACTAAGTAGGTACCTACCTACATTTACGATCGTATCCTTAGTGGAAAAGTTCGAGGACACACAAATGAGAGATGGTGCACAATACCTACTAGGTATGACAGGAACGTGGTTCGCAGCGATCAGCTGATTGCCCGGTCGGGCTCTTGCCGGCTATCGATCGAGACTTCTCCAGTTTCCAGTGTCTATTTCTTACTAATCCTCATAACATACAGGAATAACCTAGCTAGGTAGGCACATTAACTTGAATCTACAGTACGTACAGTGTAAATTATTAATAATAGTAGTAGGTACTATTGACTACCAACGCGATACGCGGGAAACTCCTTAATTTAGGTTCTTTCGAGCTACCTAAGCTACGAAACAATCGAGTAAGTAAGTAGGTACCTTTTCTAGGGCAAAAATCACAATCCCAAACTTCTTCATCAATAACTTCTTCAAGTTTAATCAAATGACGAAGTTACACATAACATAAATAACAGAAAATTAATTATAAACAGTAAACACCATTGTCAAAATTAACGTAACAACAATAAATTATTCGCCGGTATTAGCATTTAGGTAACGAAATTCGAAAGCTATTACGCTACAGACGGTGGCACGTGTAAAGCTGCCCGCCCTTGAACCTGTTTATGCACACAGTTTGGAGTGGTTATTCAATAACTGTGTGTGTGAAGTTAGCACCGCCATTTTGGAAATTGAAAAAAATAATAGTTGTGCTAGATTGTGCTAGGCATGTGCTGACTTGTGCCGTAAATAAAATTTTAAAATATCAAAAAATTAAAAAGTTACAGGAAAAATAAAAAAAAATATCACTAGCACCGCCATTTAGTAAAATTGATAAAATAACAAATGGATAAGTTTGTGCTAGGGCTGTGCTAGACTGTGCCGTAAAGCAAATTTCGATACCGCTGATAGATTTTCAGAAAATCGCGATTGAAAAAAAATCGCAGCACCGCCATTTTGTCAAAATCGAAAAAAAATAAATTGCTTCGATTCTGATTAAAATGTGCTAGAATGTGCTGCAAACGAAAAATCAATATCATAGACGGTTTATGAGAAAAACAAAATTGAACATTAAAAAATGAATATGCGATTTTAACGGTTTAAATTCACTTATTTGAAAAAACAAAAAATGTGCTAACTTGTGCTAGGCTAGTCTTCTAAAACTACATTCGAATAACGAGAATAATTGTGCAATTTTTTCTGAAAATGAAAAAACAAAATTAAAAAAAAAAATTTTTGTTCGTACAAAGTTCCAAAAAATACCACAACTTGTGCTAGGTTTGTGCTGCAGAACGCCGAAATCCCCACTTCGATAAGTCAATGCGTTGTCGAGAAATTACAGAAATAATATTTTGGAACATAAACGCATTGACTAGCACAAACTTATCCATTTGTTATTTTATCAATTTTACTAAATGGCGGTGCTAGTGATATTTTTTTTATTTTTCCTGTAACTTTTTAATTTTTTGATATTTTAAAATTTTATTTACGGCACAAGTCAGCACATGCCTAGCACAATCTAGCACAACTATTATTTTTTTAAATTTCCAAAATGGTGGTGCTAACTTCACACACATCACATCGAGTCATATCGAGTCGTCGACAGCTGCACACGATGCGATTTTTTTTCATATTCAGTTCGGTTTGATACGTCACCTGATGCGTACGCTTTTTCTTTTCTCGAGTTGTGTTTTTGTGTTTTAAGTACTGATTACCGCGCGTGTGTGTGTGTGTGTGTATTTGTTTTATTGTGCAGTTTAGGTATTTATTGATTAACATTGAAAAAATGCCGCATCAGTACACTTCGCGCGAATACCTAAACATGGTGTATTGCTATGGCAGAGCCGATGGAAATGCAGCATTGGCTCTTCGTGAGTACGGCATCAGGCATCCTGAAGCACAGCAACCCACTGATTCTCGGGTGATTTTGAGGGCCGTCTACCGCATCCTGGAAAACCAGCCAATTGTCCCGGTTTCACATAACTATTTTGGTAGGTACCTAAGTTACCTAACTACTATTAATCAGATCTTTCTTTGTGTTCCGTTAAATTTGTTGGTAAATACTCGTACCTAACAGTTAGGTACTTAGGAACTTACGTAAAAAATATTGTCTTAGTTTAATTTCATGTGTTTCTTTATGATGTTAATTGTTTGTGATGGCTGTAGGTTTTCTGTGGTCCTTGGTGTTTCGCTTCGCGAGTTAGGCAATGGTAAAATGACGGCGATGCCGGTGGAAAATGCAGTACCTTCTTGCTATTAAGTATTCTGTTTGGAAGGTTTATGTTAGGATAAGATGGCAGATAATTCGCATTTGTTATAATATTTCTTTCCGAGGATTTCGACTAAACAAATAGGTTAGTAGGTAGGTTTTATGCACTGATGTTATTCTCCGTTTTACGTAACCTCGTACCACGTTACGGACGAAGTTGAGCGATGTCAGCTTTACATTGCGCGCGACCAAATGAATAAAAAAAAATTACCTGAAAAATTAAACTCATTTCCCAGCAATATTTTTTGTATAAACAAACTTTATTTGATGTACAGAATACATACCTTTCGTATACGGTTGCAACCAAAAAACACCCTGTATATATATATATATATATAGCTTCATTCAAAGCAAAACATTAAATCATGGTATGGTATCATAGCTTCACTCAAAGCCAATTAATTTTCTTAGGATTAGTTTTCCTAAGACTCCTTTGTCCCTTTTCTATTGGTCAATCTGCAGCATATCTGACTCGCTCTGCCACATAGCTTAGCATCAATGGAAACTGTCATATAGTTCCACAGCTTAGCTTGTACATCTTTGTCTTTTTAAGTGGGACTCCCACTTAAATACAGTTTTTTATGGTATTTATCTGGCATTCAGCGAACGTTTACCCTAAGCAAAGCCCTCTTAATTACGGGTTTTCAGTCACTTATCCGCCTAACCCATTTTAATTTTATTTACAGAATAAGTCGATTTTTCGTGTTTGCTACATATACGGTATAGGCACAATTGGTGTATACGATTTGGGAACCATTCCTCAGTATACAATGATAGACAATTGCATAATAATATTTGGATTAATATACACTTTCTGTGCGATTGTGAGATCTGTAATAGTGAGGATTATATTTTCTGAGCTCAGTGAATGTTTAGACGGAGAAGAAGATGTAGACATAGACAGCCACTATTTAATATTTGCAGTACTGCCTATGGGCACAGAATTTTTAGACGCAAGAAAACTCTTCGTTATATATCTGTATTCTAATTTATCAGTTACATCACTGGCCAATTTGGTAAGTACAATTTTATTTTACTTAGGACCAATTTTACCAATTATCAGATAGCGGTTATATGATAGCCTATTTGAAGGATAAAGTTAATGCTGTCTCCATCATGATCAAGTTTTAGAGAAAAACAATGTCAAACTTAGGGATTATCGCAAGAGCGGAACTTTTGCTTCTGGGTTTACCTACGTCGGCGGTTACTCGATGTGCCACCGAAGTTCACGCCCTGCAGTCTCACCTCTTTGCACACTAGCCACCCGCGCTGGTGTTGCCTCCCCGGCATGCGCCAGTTATTGAAAGCTCACCTCATACTTATGGTCTGAAATTAAAGACTGCTGCAAGTTATCGACCTTGCCACTTAACAATTTTGGGACTAGGTTGTAATGGCAGGCTTCCGATATTCTCCCTATATAAAATAGCTGTTATCGAAGTCACTCAACACTAAACCCCATAGCTCAAAACCTTAGTTTTCCATCACACTATATAGATCTGCATTCCAATAGTTCAAGCACATGGAATTTTAATAATTAAAACACTGCTTTTTGGATGATTTATTTTTATTACAAATATTAAAATGTATTATTATTTTGTCACAGGCAATGATGACCCTAACAATATCTAAAGCTCTTTTAAACGAGTGCCACACAACAAATATTACGTACATGATTGGAATGATTTGTGTCGCTGGGTTTGCATTGACTTTGGGGTTATTGATGTTTCACGTGAGTATTACCTATATTTTAAAAAGTCATTTTTGATTTAGTTACATTGTTTCTACAAGTTCTACTTGATAGTCTTCAAAATATTTAAGGAACAAGGGCAAGGTCCCATACAATGCTTTACCAGAAAGCAAATTTGAGTGTCTGTTTGAAAAAATGCCTTTGTAAAAGTTTCAATTACTTAATCATAATCGGCAAGAATTTTGGTTCATAGTAGCCGGAAATAAAAGCATTATTATTGTTGTTAGAGGTTATGTCGACACGACACCAAAGATTTTTATCTTCTCTATCTATAGGTATGTTTATTTAGATTTAGCGGATTGTGGAGGGTCTGGTTTAGCTCGAATGAATACGCCGTTTATGGTAAATAGGAGTATATTGCGATTTGATACACTTTTGCACAAATTTCCAATAGTAATATACTGAGACGTAACGCGGTGTCACTCCGAGAAGCATTGGTCGCAGACTGAGAGCGCACAACTGTGCGGGGGCTCCGGAGTGACATGGAGTTACCCTCGACAGAAAATAAAAACTCAAAAATAGTAAAGATTAAGATTATAGATAGGCCATCAGTAGCGCGTCATCAACAGTAGGTGATCACAAACCCAAACTATATCTCGATCAAGGAATTGAACCCTCAACTCTTTATCAAATCGCAGTACAAATTAGCAGACTAAGGGTTCCTTTCCACCAGGGATGTGCTATGCAGCTATGCTGCGAAAATGTGAAATCTATGCTACGAAAATATGTGACCGTTTCCACCAATACTAAGGTATGTAGCTGTGCGAGGAAGATGCGCTATGAAAATGTGGCGCCGCAAAGTAGGTACTCTGCTCTGCACATAGCTACACCACCATGACGGGCCGTTGATGCCTAAAGCACGCACCCATCCATATGAAAAACATATCTTAGTTGAATCCGTTATACACCAGTGCTAAGCTATGTGCAATGAATATGATTGGTGGATATCAAACGCATCTATAGCAAGTTATAGCACATCTCTGGTAGAAGAGCACCCTTACGAACATATAAACCGTATCCTTGTAACCGTGGGATGAAAGCTAGTAAGTAGGTAAGAACCGACTGTAAAATAAGATGGATACTTGTAAAATATTGCAGTTGCAGCAATATTCCACTATTCCTGATCGGCTGGAATTATTATTTTCTATTAAAATATTAACTTAATATTGTATCCTAGATGTATGTCTGGACTTTATTTTTCTTCGTTTTAACGTAGTGTCTCCACTTCCTCTTAAATTGCATTCAGATATGCTCATAGTTTCTGAACATACCTCAATTCTATATCCGTCCGCCATGGAATCGTAGGTATATGTTCGCTGTAAAATGAACGCGCTTGGCGAATTTGATAAGTTCCCGAGGCGAATAGTAGGTATGAGGTCTCTACAGGGTGTAACAAAAGGGTTATGTTAAGCGAAAAGCTATGTAAATAGCCCACTTAAAGGAACCTATCCACAAAATTTCAGACTCCAAGTCACATGTTTATTTTTCCAGATAGTATGGAGAATTCCTAAACAACTCAGGAATGTTCATACAATCAAGAAAAATAAACATGTGATTTCAAGTCTAAAATTTTGGAAATAGGTTCTCTATAGTGGGCTGTAAACATACCCTTTCTGTTACGCCCTGTATATTGCAAAGAAGGGAACTGCTATAAATTATTGCGATCAGCTGTGAGACCTCGGAAGTTGGCCGATCGCCTGCTCAAGTTGTGATTATCTACAACATTGGCCAGATTATTATCACAGGCACAAACAGGGTTCGTTATGAAATTCAAAAGTCGTTATAATAATCAAGTCCGGGGGTATGCAAGGGTCAAATAAAAGTATAATCCAAGAAAGTACAATAACAACAAACAGACAACTAGACTGTCAAACTCATGGAGGTTACTACTCATGGAGGTGACGTCGTCGTGAGGTATCGTCCGATAGGGGCGCTTATCCCAACCTCATATATTTTGCTATCGTTGACGTTACGTTACTTTCTCGCATATTTTTTGTGCTAACACCACAGTACACCTACTACCATGAATATATAAAGAATAACGGACAGAGTGTTGTGACTACACAGAGTGAAGCATTCATAGTACCTATGCTCGGCAACGATATTCAATGGAGTAGGGATGTGTATTGACGCGGCGCCACAGATTACCCCCTAAAAGATTCCGCTTACGAGGCAGCGGTTGCGCACCACGAGTATATGCAATTGCACTCATGTAAACGCGAACTTCAATTCTTCACACTAGAAACGACCAAGTATTTGATCTACGTGCGCGTGATTTCGTTGTATATTCTAATTTACTTTTTGTATTGTTTTTACGCGTAAAAGTGTAAAAAAATTACAACGTGTTCTCGAAAATGGTGCGGGAAGAATTCCAGAACAAATAGCTATAAGAAAGATGGCATAACTTTTCATCGGTAATTAAAAACATTTTACATATTATCTCCTACGAAGATCAAGTTATATTGGGCAAAAAAATGTTGCTCAGAAATATAACTCCTCCCGTTTATGTCTTTTGGAAAAGTCCCTTTCTCTCATTATAATAATTAGTATGTTTATCTCTTTTTGTTTCTTCCAGTGTTTGACAATGACAGAACTAGTGTTGTGACGAATTCAAGAAATAGAATGTATCCATATGAGTAATGATTTTTAACAAAAAATTATAAATTTAGTTACGTTTTTTGTTTTATACTGATAGTAAATAAGTAATTATCTATACTTATACTTACTAATACATAAATCTAGAGTGTTTACAAACTCTAGCTTTATAATATTAATAATTATTAAAACACAAAAAAAATTAAGTAGAAAAAAGCATGATTTTTTGTGTATTTACTATATTTATGATATACATAGTAAATACACATTTATGATATTTCATCAAACAATAGTTTCATCGATATATTTATCGGCATGGCAAATCGACTCGTCTACATCACTATAGGATATTGCTGGCCTTGAAAGAACCAATCACAGCACTGATGTAAGATACCCCTCCTGCTCTTCTTATCGCCTAATTTGGTGAATTTTGTCTAGTGCCAAACAGCAATAATGCGGTATCTTTGGGGGGTAATCTGTGGCACTTTAGGAACTATTGATGATAATAATTCACAAAACTGAGCCTAATAAAAAACCTGATTTCGTTCGTTCGGATACTTTCTATTTCTAAATAAAATGAAGTAGGTATAGTGATGGGGACGGACCCTAACCTTCCATTTTCGTTTGTGCACTTATTGCACAAACGAAAATTAAAGCGTAAGTTAATTGCTTTTTTTTTTCAGAGTTTTGACAAAAGAGGAATAGACGAACTGATAACAGGATTAGACAATACAGTTTTACTATTGGGAATGGGAAAAGTCGCTTTAATCATGTGGGTCTACGGATTGAATAAATTCTGTACCGATATAAACTTTTGGCTGGGTTTCAGCCCTACAAAATATTGGACGTCATGCTGGGCCACCATGCCATTATTAGCTGTGAGTTCCTTCATATTTTGGGATGTTTCCGCTCATAAAGCGGCAGAATATTTGTGTTGATGCATTGTTGATGAAACTTTGCATATGATTTTGCGAGAACCGACCGTAAAACGAAGATGAAGTAGGCTCGTGGTCACACACAGTATATCGTTTCACTGGTAAATTGTACACATTTTATTTATTTATGGTAACAGATCTAGCGTTTGAGCAATGCTTTATAAGATATCCTGGTTTCGAATCACGGTAGGTGCAAACATAATACAAACTAACTTCTATAAGCATATTGATGCTTGTATACTAGTGTAGTCTTCTCCTCTTCCTATCCTTTTTTCCATGGCGATATTTTTGACAAAGTATTTTTTCTTATAGCAATATTTCCATTCGCGAAATTTACCAAATGTTTTGTTTTATTTTGCGGAAATGAACCCCAGTTGGCTCGTAATATGACATTCCTAGCCTAATTATCACTGATAGATAGATGAACATTTTTTCCTGCTTCCTCTGAGTTGCTAGCATACACCCTGTCATTTTGTTTGTTGTATGATTCCTCAATGTCGGTTTTTTTGGGTAGCGCCGTAACAACACCCGAGATCTTTTAAGCCTTATCGTTTTAAGACGCGGATGAAGCAAATGTCTCCTTGTTTTTCTGTAAGCTCGTAGACCAAGATCTTCATTCAAAACCTTTTTTACGATTTTCCTACTAACACTCCTCTGCAAAGCCATCAACTTCTGTTTTCGGAGAGAATTTATTCTTATACGCGCCTTGATCGCTTTGATCACTGCTGATGTTATTACGGTACGTGGCCGCCTATGTCATTCATACTAAATACAGTGCAAAAGTTATTTAATTTATATAATACCAACCATTATCTCCACCTAACATGTTTTAGAATTGAAATAACTTCAATAATAACCCAGATAGCAATTATAAAATAACTCTACGCAGTCGTCGTTTTTACGTGCAAAAAAATAGACTCTAAAATGGAAATAGGTTTTTAATGCATTTCCGAATAAGAGCGAAGTGGTAGTGGCGCTCTCTAACTTGACTACGATTGTGCTGCAGTCTGCAGTGTACCTACCTGCTATACAATATGATGATGCGATGTCTCATGATGTCTCAAGCTTTTTGGCTTTTCACCAGCCAGGCCGTGCTTAAATAATCGCCAAGAGGGCTACTTTGCGTGCAATATCCCTACTAGTGGACGCCCGCGACTCCGTCCGCGTGGACTGCAGAAAAACAAAATATCGAAATTAACCGGGGATATGTAAGCTATATTATTGTGAAATTTCATTAAAATCTATTCGGTAGTTTTTGCTTGAAAGAGCACCAAACATCCTTATATTTATATAAGTACATACATCCTCATAAATTTTTGTGTTTATAATATTAGTAGGATTGTGGAGTAACAAGGAGTTAAAATATTTTTTCAGTCAACAGTCGTTAACCTATAGTTTTTATAAAAAGATCTTGCTTGGGGTAGTCATTAAAAAATAATATAATACAACTCTTTCTTTCTTTCAGCTATTCATATATTTATATTCAGCACCAGGCCTTCAAAAGGCATTGCATATGCATTACGTCACTGCCATTTGGTATATATTGATAGCAATAATCATAGCCGTCACCAGTATAAGAACTTTTATAGTCTATATGCTGAGAAATGTACGTATTAAATTACTGTCATGCTTACCTTACTAATATATCTGGCGATTTACTGCGAATTAAATTTTGCAAATAATAAATTTCTGGCGTCGATTAACAATATCTCTACCTATACAGGGTGTAACAGAAAGGGTATGTTAAGCGAAAAGCTATGTAAATAGCCCACTATAGAGAACCTATTTCTATAGAAAATTTGAGACTCGAAATCACATTTTTATTTTTCAAGATTGTATAAAAATTCCTGAGATATTTAAAAATTCTCCATACTATCGGGAAAAATAAACATGTGATTTCGGGTCTCAAATTTTGTGAATAGGTTCTCTACAGTGGGCTATTTACATAGCTTTTTGCTTAACATACCCTTTTTGTTACACCCTGTATAAAAGCACTAATAGTTAATGTAATTAAATTATTAATAAAGAAATGGAAAAAATTCCTCACCCGGGTGGGAATCGAACCCACGACCTCTGCATTCCGCGTGTCAGTGCTCTAACCACTGAGCCACCGGGTCAATTACTCGGATGACGAATTTTACCATCTCTTTTCTAAATTACATATTGGCAACGTTATTTTTCATCCCTTCATTTTATTTAATGTAATTAAGTTTAAATCATAGGTACCGGCACTAGATACGGTTGTATTACAACAAGTCTGCTTCCTCTGCAATATGGAAATCACAGAAGTATAATATTTAATAGTGAATGTTATTATTGCAGAATTTAACAGGTGTTATAACTACAAATCCGAAGTATGGACCACCCGAACAAGAAGACAGACATCTGAGGAAAATATTCAATGAGACTATTCGATTAAGGCAGTGTCAACATGACTGTTTCTTGCTAGATGTTAGTAGTTTTCAATGTTCATTTTAGTAGTATTCGTTTTTCATTTGTAAAAATATAGATAACTACACAATTATAAAATATAGTCGCTTCCCGTTGTCTGTCCCTATTTATGGTTAGATCTTTAAAACTACGCACCGGTATTGATGCGGTTTTATAACAAAATGGATAGAGTGATTCGAGAGGACGGTTGAAGATGATTCAAGAGTGACCGCTAGTAATATAATGATGATTTTGCATAATCGGTGATCTAACTAATGTAAACAGTTCTAGTACCTCAGTTGTCTATATCAACTTGAAGTCCTCTCGCAGAACTAATGTGTTTATTTTAATGATTTTTCAGGAAATTATAGACTGTAACCATATGCCTATATATAAAAAATCACACACCGCCAGTACCGAGTCCTTACATTCTATGACCAGTCTCTATCAAGCTAAACCAAGCGTAAAACAGGAATCAAAACATATGTTGCATCTTCACACATAAGTTAATTTGAAATAAACGGAGGAAAATCTAAATATTTTTTTCTTTTACGTACCTGGTTATTTAGGTTCAGTCTAGAAACGACCGATTCGCGGAATGACTTCATCACTACATACTCGTATTATAAAACAAAGTCGCTTGCCGTTTTATATATGAAATTGTATTAGGCGTTACTATTCGGAAGTTCAAATATTCATTCAGTTATGAGTTATCAGATCCGAGGGCCAGTGGAGGGTGTAGGGCCCGGTAGTGGGTGCACCCATAGTGAATCGCTTGCCGTTGTCTGTCCGTCCCTATGTATGCGTAGATCTTTCAAACTAGGGAACGGATTTTGATGCGGTTTTTTTATATAGATGGAGTGATTTACGAGGAAGGTTTAGACGTATAGTATCAGCACTGCATCCGTAGGAAGCCGGGGCGGGTCGCTAGTAGTCTACACCTAATTGACCAATTCTCTGGAGTTCTCTGGAAAGTACAATAATTGCCTTTCGGCCGCTATGGCAACTAAATTTCGCAACCGGTTGTGAAAAAGGAATTTTTATTCTTTGTTGGCAACTAGTTGCGAATAGAGATTTTTTCATGATTCGCAACTAGTTGCCAACACTAGTTTCAGTAGAAGAATTTATTTTCTTCTTACGCAACTATAAAGTAATGTAGTCCCCATCTAATAGGTACAATAATATATCCAACTTATTTAGTGATAAAAAACACTACTAAAAGTATGTACATTAATTTGTTTCAATATACCTACCAGGAATACTTGGTACCTTAACTAGGCCGCTAATGGTGTATTAATATTAAATTAAATTAAACCGTTAAAATGTAATTGAGATAGGGCTAATAATCTCCAGTGACCTACAGATATATATTTTTTTCTTTTAGTTCATTCAACGCCTGTGGCTTCGTAAGTGTGATTGTTAAAAATTTTGAGCCGAAACGCAACCACTAACGAAGCGTTAAGAGCAATTTCACAAAAATATTACGCTCGAGTTTAGGTAAAAGACTGCATCATTCATTTCATTATATTCATTATCCATGTGTGCGTAGCTAGTCACACGTGCGCAACGTAAACAGAGTACAACGCGCTTCGAGTTGGATAAAGAAATCTTGATCCGTGATCGTAATAAAACTTGATAAGACATACATTTTAAATATTAATAAAGTTTATTTAGTCTTATAAAGATTTCTAGTTTGTTTAATAATAAAACACTAATAGGTAAGTAGGTATATTATGTAAAATATTTATTAACTGGATTAAAAATAATAGATTATACTAAATAACCATAAATAGCATCAACAGGATTAAAAAAAAAATTTTTACGAGCAGTCACTTCTCGGATATTTTTAGCATGCCTCCTGGTTTCTAACAATTTTAAGGATTTTCCTGGACTAGCGTTACAATTTGATTTATAAAATGTATATTGTGGCATACAGGTGTTGAAAGATACCACTGCGGCATAACATATTATAGTGTAGGAATCTTTCAACGAAAAATTTATCCGTTTTCCACCTACCATTTTAGCCACAATGCTATTGAATTGTTCTGCGCGCTTATTGGTGTAAGAATGCAAAAGACTTCGAGAATTATAGGCAAGCTGAGATGCATTTTTTTTAAGCTTCAACAACAACGTCGGTATTTGTGGAACAAGATTAGCCTCTTTTTTTCTTTGATCTGTGCAGTAATAACTTTCGCATTTTGAATGATCTCCAAAAATGTGTTGTGGGCTATTTAAAATGTCTTTTTGCAAGTTTTGAATTTTACTACAATGTGAACTACTGTCCTGTTGTCTCTTTCTAATAGCAGTACGAACAGCAGTATGTAACCTTCTACGTCTTTCCATATTTAAAAGTTTACGTTCATTTAGAGGGATAGCAGTATCTTTTTGTAACAATATATTCTTTCCATTATAATTACGTAACAAATGATTGGTACTCAATTTTCTGAATGGGGATATCTGGGTATGATCGACTTTCTAATATACTTTTATATGTACTTGAATCGCCATCTGCAATAAGTGTGCTGTAAATCAAATTTCTGTCTCTAATGGAATTTTTAAATCTGTCTTGTAACTGAAAACAATAGCACTTGTTCAATATTTGCCTGACTGTCAGACACACCCTGTATATGAATTCAAAATGATAACTTTTATCGTTTAAATTATTAATGAATTAATTCATTTCTGGTCACGTTTATCATACAGAAATAGGTAAAATTTATTTTTATAATATTAATTTTAAAGTTGAGTGACAAAAAAGATATTTGAGGCCACAGAGTAGAAATTGAACACAGTATCGCAATCAGTATCTTCTTAGATGATTGATGAAAGTAAAGTATACCAAGTGATCTAAGAATAAGTGTAAGCAAAACATGAACTTGTATTTACTTGTATATCACTTGTTTCACTAAAGTAAAAAGAGTAAAAACCATAGTTCGAGAGACTAGTTTGACAGTTCATTTTGCACAAGAAGTAAAAATCATAGTTCGAGAGACTTATAGATATTTTCTCGACAACTGTCCATAATATAATTATTTTAGAATGTAATATATATAATGTAGTATATCTAATATTTCGAGAATGAAATATTTTGAGAATATAATATTATACTCGCTCACAAGCCTATCAAAACAAACTCCCATTCTTCTACTGATATGGTAATATTGAATTACTGATTGAATTACTGATGTGGCTTTTCGTACAATCCACCAAATTCACGCATGCGCAGTCGCTGAATTGCATGGCCATAATTGCATGGATTGTACGAAAAGCCACAGCATACAAAAATCAGTCTCAGGACTGGTCACTCGGTCCACGCACACATAAAGAAAAGACAATGAATTATTTACAGATCCTATATTTTATTTAATCACACGACTAACCTTCGTACATTGTAGCTACATGTTTAAAGTTATTTAGTTTGAGCAACATCATTAACCACACCAATTTTAATGTGTATAATAAATACAATTATAATTTGGGTGGGCATTAAGGTAGGTCAAGCATAATTATATACATCACAAACAAAATATCACATAGGTATACTTAGGTTACATAACAACGGTAAATGAAAATGTAAAAAAATATCAGTCTCAAGTCGGTTAGAGAATGAAGCATGATTTTGAATCATTATTGCTTAGTTAAAGGAAGATCTTCGAGATGGGTGATATGAGCCCTTGAATACAAAATGAAATACATAATTAATTATCTCACATATTCTCCATAAATCGTGTGTATTTTTATTATTTGATATTCTATTTTATATGTGGAATTATGTTCATAGATATGCAACTTAATCATTTGAGCAGATATTTAATACATTAATTTTAATACCGAATTTAATATTAATGAGGGCCGATTTTTAACGCCTATGTAGAGGATAAAGTTGATGTTGTCTCTGTCTTGGTCAAGTTGTAGAGAAAAACGGCATCAAATTTATCCTTCAGATAGGCTACAATTGAAAAAAAAGTCCCTTAATAAAAAGGAAAAGATAAAAAAATAGAATTACAACTTTCGAAAATATAGGTAGATAATAATATTCTATTAATTATAAATACAGAATCTACAGATATAATAATTACGGTATCTAGATCAGATTATTATAAAATTAACCCTTGTAGAAATAATGCAATTGCTCTATGACATTATGATTTAAATTCAACATAAAGTATACTCAAGATTTTTAACAGCAAGACCTTTAACAGTAAAAATTATATTAAACAACCGTAGACAATTCCATTATTATAAGCAGGTACTGCCGACTTAATAATTTATAAAGTTCTTTTAGAGCTGACTGACCTCGGCCAATCGGTACGGGATTTTACTTTTGATCACGGTATTTTATACTGTTTATAATGAGTTTAGAATTCATATTTACTCATCATCTTTTGTTTACATAGAATATAATATGATTATGTCGGTTCGTCGTGCTAATGTCAACGTCAAGAGTGACAAACTGTCAATGTCACTCTAGCGGTGCGCCAGCGCCGAGTCGATGAAAGCGGTACGGCCATCTTTTGGACGGTGGTCCTCCAGGAGAGAAGTCGTCAGGGCACCACGTCTGCGACGAACCGCAATTAGTTCTTTAATCTCAATGCCTTAAGGCCACCGTCCAAAAGATGGCCGTCCCGTTTCCATCGACACGGCGCGGCGTTCCGCTAGAGTGACATTGACAGCTTGTCACTTTTGACGTTGACGTTTCACGACGCACCGCGTCGACATATATCAATCCTATAGGATTGGTGATACTTTCCGAAAAAGATCGATACTAAATCGATTAGAATCCTAAGGCGTTGAATTTATTCACGAAATAGAGTCTAAAAGATCGATCATTTTTTTTCCTAGTTTACATTTAACATTTTATGAGAAGTCAGAAACATACTGATCAATCCGTGATATTATATAAATGATCATTTTAGTAAAATCAGTTGACAAAGATCTATTACGAGTCGATACGTTTTTCGGCTAGCATTTTTATTTATATCTGTACTTGGCTTGTTTTTCTATTTAACAGTAAATTGTTTAACGTTGGTGTGTACAATTTATTGAAATATTATTTACTAGTGGACGCCCGCGAATCCGTCCGCGTGGTCTGCAGAAAGAATAAAATGTCACAATTATCGGAGATAAAAATATTCTGATAAGTAAAATATGTTATTGTGAAATTTCATAAAAATCCATTCAGTAGTTTTTGCGTGAAAGAGCAACTTACATACATACATCCTCATAAACTTTCTAGTTTATAATATTATGAAATTCTTTACGAGTATCGGAAATTCATTGGTATTTTGTTTGAATTTTATAAATATTTAGCTAGCAGTCTTACCGCGTTACTTAAGCATGGGACAGTTAAGAGTACAATTAAATAATTTATGAACTTTTTGGTAGTCATAAATTAACGTCATGCAAATTTTTTGGCACATCAAATTAGGTAGTTAGTAATTTTCCATACATTTTCTAAAGTTTCCTTAAACAAATAAGCAAATCGTGCAGGTATGCTGAGTGAGATAGATAAGTTGGTATTCCAATAATCTGCCTGAATATAGGTGAATGAACGATAGAGAGATACGTAACATTATGGGTCCCAATTATAAAACAAATAAAGTTAAAACGATCCAGGGCCTGCTGACCCCTAGGGGGTCTAGGTACTACGATACTGCATGTTCGCAGGTATATACCTAATATGTTATAGGGATGTTTTAATACATTTACAATTTAGTTTTATACGTTAATAATATTATTACTAAGTATATTATTAAGTAGTTAAATTCGGAGCTAACACTTACATTTTTTAATAAGATTCCGCGCGCTGTATTAATTAATAGCACATTAACTACTATTGATCCTCTCGAACAATATCCACTTCCTTGAATTACCTCATCCCAGAAGGACCATATCCCAGAATGACCATTACCAGGTCGTCCAATTTTTCAGATTGACCACTACCCACAATGTCCATTTCCCACGATGATCACTTAATAGAAATTACCTTAAAATAAATCATCCTTGCATTTCTATTATTGGTTACTACATTAATTTTGCCTGTTAGTTAAGCTCACAGTAAATAGAAGAAGTGCTCCATACGCGCAGTGGTCGTTATAGGAAATGGCCGAGCTGGGAAGAGGTATTTTGGGTATGGTTATTACTGGAAATGGACTACCGAGGTAAGTATTGTCATTCTGCGATGTCTTTTTGAAAAGACGTCATGGGTGGTAGACATTATGACTACGGATTCTTGTGACGACATGACAATAAAAGCATAACATAAAAACTTTATATAGTTTCTTCGATATTAGTAAATTTTCATGGCAGTTATCATTTGCGTTTACTATACCAAGTTCAAAAGTCGCTCAAACAGCCAGAGATTATTCCGAGACTCCTTAATGGTTTCATCTGTCCCCCTATAAGTTAAACGGGTTGCCCCCTTTAGAGTTTTAATAAATGATAATTCTAAGAAGCAATGCCACATATTGAACATTATTGTTAAAATAGAATTTTATGTTAATAATCATAAATCACAGATTCGGACTCGTACACGAACGGTTTGCCATTATTTATAAAAAAAAGGCAAAAAAAAATTATGTCTGTCGTATGGGACCTCTTCTAGTACGGAACTCTTAGCATAAACTGCATTTCACAATTCTGTATTATTTATAAGCAAATTTACCGTCGGAAGTTAATTGGTTTTAGTTCTGTTATAAAATTACTATAAAAATCTGCATCATAGTCGATTACAAGACAATCTTATTTGAAAGTACAATCAGCAGCAAAATTCAGACAATCTCAACGGAGATATTGCCTATAGTACACAAATATGTGCGCAAATACAGGTGCACTCTCTATTCCTTCACTCTCAAGTCCGATGGGAGGGAAAGCCGACATGACCGGAAAGAGTCATGCACAGGTCCAACTGATATACCTACATATTCAGTCGTACGTGACTGGGTTCTAAGCTACGTACGCCCCCAAAGGCGCACGTCTTTGGGCTTACACAGCTTTTCAATAAAAACTAAGGAATGTTCATAAAATCTTGAATAATAAACAAATTATTTCGAGTCTCAAATTTCGGGAATAGGTTCTCTGTAGTTAGTTATTTCATTTAGTTTAACATAAGCATTATCTCCTTGTGATAATTGGAGAACAGATCAAACTACACGTACATTCCATGCTGGCAATTCAGAATAATCCTTGGCATGAATTACATTTTTACATTCTTGTGCTGATAGCCGTATGAGCCGTGATTGCGTAAAATGAACCCTTGTGCTTGTCACACGATAGGTTTCTATCCTTCCTATGGTGCCTAAACTTGTTCAGTGATACTTCCGTACGTAATTAATACCTACTATTAGCTATTCTGTAGTATAGGTACCTACATCTTAGTATAATAACTTGTAGATATAAAATGTAAATAATCAAATAATAATATAGCGTATATAATAATAATCTGTTAATAACATAGCTAGCTTCGTGTATTTATTATCGTGAAAGTGCACATATAACCATTTTAAATTGGTCTTCTATTTTATTGTAAGTGATAGGTACTATTAGGGTACCTTACCCATATTAATTAGTTCCTAAACATTTCTAAATTTATTTAACTGCAATACTTAAAAGTTTATTTACGTAAATTAATATTATTTATTTTAAGGTGATTTAGAATTTGGTTTCACTTTAAGTTCACAGGCGACACGTTCGACGCTTAATAAAACTTTTATAATTGTTTAAATAATTTTATGATTCTTTTTATTTTATATTTGACAGAAAAGCTAGTAAGGCATGGTCTAACTTATTACTAGCGCCTCGCATTGGAATTAAATAGGCACCATCAAAAGTGGCTACTTATAACAGGAAACTTCTTTATTTAAATAAACTTCTGTAGACGCATAATATAAATTATTTTATAAGTAAGTAGTTTGATTTAGCTCAGCCGCAACATTTTCTGAATTTTGATGTGTGGTGACTGGCAAATCATTGGATAGAATTACCTATAAGAAAAAAATGTAGATTAGAATTGAATAAATCAATACACCGTTGTTACACTGCGCTAATGTCTCCGCGTCGCCCAAACTCTGTGTAATATTACTCTACTCCCTTAATACTAAGTGCAATACAATGCGAGTTTAAGTATTATAACAATTTTGTTCGTCGCTTACATCGTAATTCTAATTTCATCGTACTTTCTTTCATAAAAGTATTAAACAATATAAGTCAGTTAACCTAATAATTTGCTGATTTGATAAAAATCTAATAGTAACATTAATTATAATTTAACAAATATTCCGATTGCGTTTGTAACAAATTATCACACAAAAATTATATTTAATGTTATTAAATACCCCATTTTTACAATTTTTTGATACTTTTGTACAATAATTGTGTAATAAAAAAAAAAAAACATCGTTCTCCTTTGATGTGCTGAATAATTTGTTAACAGTGTGCAAATAATATCCAAGAAAATACTGAATTGCTGACATAAAAAATGTACTAAATATGGGTACTCATTTGCTGTTCATGTGTAACAACGTAAAGTTAATAAATTATGTATTTATAAACCAAATTTTCAATCAGAGATTTTTTAATTCTTGAGACTATATTTTTACTTACTAAATTTTACAACAAAGTCTTGGTCAGCATTTCAGTATTTGCTTAACTGTCACACACACACACACACACACATATATATGTATATATATGGAATATATTGTCAGAAAGAATATATATACTTCCTGACAATTAATAATAAATAATATGGAATAGCTATCAATTAAATAACGTCCAATTACAATAAACAATCTTGAATTATTTTATTAAATTAATAAGTCATTTTACTTACATATAATTAAACTGAATTAGAACTAAAAAGACACGTCACATAAATATTTCATTTAATTATTTTTTACATGTAGTGTACACATTATAAAAATGACAATCGACAAATAAATTGTACTTATGTGCTTCTTGTCGAATAAAGGTTTTTAAATTTTCAATTTGTAAGTTTAAAGTCGTTTTTTTTCGCCTAATTCGCATATTTGTTCCATGATGCAAAATATTGTATATCAGTGATAAATGATAAGTTTTATGTCTATCAATGAAATTAGCAATGCACTACGTCCACTTTTGTTTCACCAAATTAAGCTGGAGAAATAGTTAGGTCTCATCCATAGTGCATCATAGTGCCTTATCCATGAGGCAAAATCTCCTAAAACATATAATGCAACGCGACAACAAGACTGCGCAGTATTACAGAATCATATTCGATATAGTGATTTTTTTGGTTCAACACACCAAAAACATTTTAAGTGCTATAAGACTTGGGACAACAATTCGACAACGTACAATAACAATGAGAATACATATCTAAGAAAAATACAATTCATGAAAAAGTGAAAATTATAAGTTATTTGAAGTTACTTGTCGGTAACATTTTTTAAATTAATAAAATTATACTATATTATTGTTCATTATCGGGTGTTTTTTTCATTTCTTAACAGTATTTATAATTGTTCATTATATTATCCTAACAATAGATTTACACAATTACTAGGGCCATCTCCTCCGGAATCATCCTACATATTGATAAATACAATGTGATTGAAAGTTTATTTTATTTATTTATTTTATTATTTTCATGAGACACAAGTAGTTTGTAGTACCTAAGTACCTTTTTTACTACTTAATGCAGTACATATGTACCTATATACTAAAATAACTTCTTTGAGGTACTTACTTTTATTCTCGAAATTCCCATGGAAACGAGAATAACAGGAATTTTAAAGTTTACACAAAGACGAAGTCGTAGGCGGCGCGACGGTTCTATCCTCTAAGGATGTGTTTTCGATAGAATTTTAACATACTTACCTACATATTTAATTTTTTAAATTAATTATTTGATGCTTTCTTTGAAGAAAAAGATTGACCAATAATTATAGCGTTGCGTCGGATTGTGGAGAGAAGAATTAGTACTAAGCTTCAACAATAGTGCGTAAGACATAGCTTCTTTCGATTTACGATACTTGTCGTATTGCACGATGCCTTAAGCCAGGTACTCATTAGGCGAGACCTACAGTAACTTGCGTGATACAGTATGTTTCTACATAACCTTTGCAGGAACTTTGTTAAATCCTACTAATATTATAAACGCGAAAGTTTGTGGGTATGGATGGATGTTACTCTTTCACGTAAAAAACGGCTGGAGCGATTTTAATATAATTTGGTATGGAGTTAGCTGACACTCTGGATTGACACATAGGCTACTTTTTATCCCAGATAATTTCGACATTTTGTTTTTTCTGCAGTCCACGCGGATGAATCGAGATTTGTGCCATAAATATTCCTCAAATAAAGGCAATAGTAGTTTGTCTTTACAGGTCCTCAACCGCCACCTATAAAAGACATCTTGATCTTTTTCTAGACAGACTGGAATTATTGCTAGACAGATACATATATAAACATACGAAACAAAAAATTATAATCGCAGGAGACATTAATATAAACACACTGGTAAGCAATACAGTCACAAAACATCTAAACGACATTCTGAATAATTATAATCTCAAGCTCCACATATCTAAACCTACTAGATATGAGTCATGCATAGATCATATTTTCAGCAATGTGAAAAGCGCCACCGGGTACGTCCTGCCGCTTTGCTTATCGGATCATAATACTGCCCAATTATTAACATTTCCAGTGAAACCATTACCTATAATCCCTACAACTACATTTATTTTTAAAAGATGCTATTCATCTGAAAATATGCAAAAGTTCAAAACATATTTGGCGAGCTTATCCTTTAATGATGTATATGGGGAGACGGATCCCAATACGGCCTTTAATATGTTTTATGAGTGGTTCTGTCTCTTATACAAGCTATGTTTCCCAGTAGTTAGGATAAAACTTAACTCTAAACCGAACCTACGCTGGATATCTCGTGGTATCAAAAAAAAGCTGCTTAACGAGTAGAACCCTAAGGCAAAATTACTACACAAAAAAAGGTAAATCCGAAAAAAACACATATTCTGTATACTCGAAACTTTTAAGAAAATGCATATTCAAAGCAAAAAAAATTACTAATAATAAATATGTCTTAAATAGTAAAAATATATGCAAAGCCACATGGACGGTTATAAAAGAGGAAACCGTAGGTGCAGAATATAATAATAAAACGATTGATAAAATTAAATGTAATAAAAATATTTTAAATGACCCAATTAAAATAGCCAATTTTTTTAACGATTATTTCATAAATTTGACAAATAAATCAAATTATAATGTAACAAACAAGTACAAATATGACACAATAAAAAATTCTATCTATCTTACCCCCCCATTGATGAAATAAATATTAGAAAAGTTATTATGACACTAAATAATACAAATTCGGAAGGATACGATGAGGTGTGCACTAAGGTTATTAAATCGTGTAAAGATCAAATAAGTTTAATACTCGCACATTTAGTAAATCTATCAATGAGCAACGGAGTCTTTCCTGACAAACTAAAATTATCCATAGTCAAGCCTTTGTTTAAAAAAGGTGAAAAAACTGATGTTGGAAACTATCGTCCTATAACTTTAATACCTATACTATCAAAAATTTACGAGAAGGTAATGCATGGCAAACTAACAACCTTCTTCAATAAATATAATATTATACAGAAAAACCAATATGGGTTTCAAAAAAATAAGTCAGTTACTTTAGCAGCTTTTAATCTAGTAAATGAAACCCTGCAAAGCCTAAATGAAAAGAATTACACCACTCTTCTTTTCTTTGACATGAGTAAAGCTTTCGACTTCGTTTCCCATAACCAACTCTTGCAAAAACTAGAAAATTATGGTATTAGAGGCCCAGCTCTAAACTGGATTAAAACTTACCTAGACAGCAGAGCCCAGATGGTCGAAGTTACACGGCTAAACACAAAAAATGAAACCCAGAAATTTAGATCCGACTTAAGGGAAAATAGGTTTGGAGTCCCACAAGGTAGTGTGCTCGGACCTCTTCTATTTTTAGTATATATAAACGATCTCCCTAACATCATTAAATATAAAAGCGTACTATACGCTGACGACATCTCTGTAATAGTATCTACAAATAATCAAATGACATTAAATACTCACGAAATTGACATAAGTAACGTAATAACAACAATAATAAATTGGCTAAAAGATAACAATTTACAAATAAACATTGACAAAACTAATTTTATACATTTTAATAATAAAGAATATTTAAATATAATCTACCAAGGAACTAAACTTAAACAGGTAAATAATGTTCACTTTTTAGGCATTACACTAGATCAAAAGCTAGACTGGAAACAACATACAGAAGTTGTTTGCAGTAGAATAAATAGATTTTGTTATGCATTAAACCGACTGACTAGGACTGCAACTAGACATACGGCTCTTACAGCATACTATGCATACGTAGAATCTGTTCTGCGATATGGGCTTCTTATATGGGGAAATGGTACCGACATAAAAAAAGCAATTATTGCTCAGAAGAAATGCATACGGGCAATCTGCGGAATTGCACCTGATGAGTCATGTAGACCATTATTCAAATCCCTAAGAATTCTTACCTTGCCATGTCTGTACATTTTTGAAGCTGCAAAGTTTGTTAAACAAAACCCTGACTACTTTAAACGAGCCGATCAATTTTTTTCCAGAGGCACTAGAAATCGAAATCGCATAGTCCTAGAAATTATTCCGAGAAGTGTTCGTTTTCAAAAGAACTGCTACTCCATGTGCATAAAGATATTTAATAATATACCTAAAAAAATAAAAGAGCTACAGTTGAATCAATTTAAAAATGACCTGTATAATTGGCTTACAGATCAAACTTTTTATACGGTAAAAGAGTTCCTAGATGGAGGGTTGAGATTTGCATGAGTTGATTGGTGTCTTGATCTTGTTTTTAGAATTATCCTGTTTTGTATGCCTATTATGTGTTTTTTTTTTTATATTTGCATGCCATGCCATGGTTGAGAAGGCAATTGTACTTATCTGATATATGTTACGACCTTTTATAACCCTACTCAAAGACAAATAAAGTATTATTATTATATTATTATTATTATTATGAAGTCGTGGGCGTCTACTGGTCTTATATAAAAACACATTTTTTATTATTGAATTTTAAAAAACTACTCTTGTTACAGTTGAGGCTCATGGCGTCGCTCGAACGCTTTTACCGAGCGTAGAGTAAGTATTTAAGTATTTTGCGAGCTATAACCAATCAGATACAGTTCTTATAGGGAAGGTCACATGACTGTGACTCCTTGTTTGAACCGTTTTTTGTAATAATCTTTGTATTAGAGCACTGTTTCGCTTGTAAGCGTCTCAGCAAAAGACATTATCTTCTGACCGTTTACTTCTGAGGAATAAACATTGATGTTCTTGGGCTACTTTACGGCTTCGATGAGTACCCGGCTTTATGGACCTTTATTACGAGCAGTCTTGTACTTACATCAATTATGTAATTTTGTACTTTGCGTTTCTTGTACCTTAAAATTATTTATCTAGATAATCTTATTGTATCCAAATCATAACGATCGCACAAAGCTCCGGTCAAAGTTTATTTTCAAAGGCTTCGGCTAGTATAATGTACGGGGTTGTAAAGGCTCCTACCGACAGTCCTCCCGTCCTAAACACAGTGCCGTTGGCAGGGCCGCCGGGCAAGCCGCCGTGTACCCGGCGGCATACAACCCTGCCGGCTTTGCTGCACAAAGGAGCCGCCGGCATGGCCGCCGGGGTTACGCGGCGTGCCGACGTCAGTTCGTTCCTGGCATTCGAGCGGTAGTGGTGTGCGGTTTGTGTGTATTAAACAAATTAAAATTTAATTTCATTGGGACGACGAAACTGTGTTGCTATTAATTGAAAAAATTCATAAAAATGATGTGGAATTCTTTATACTCTTCTATCATTACAGTGCCGTTCTGTCATTTTCTATTTTGTAAACTTGGGCGCACCCAATACCTTCTCGTTCTTTTATATTTTTTCTTATAAAAATTACAACTGCGGCGGCAGTGCTGATGATTTCTTTATTCATTGTAATCAACCAACCATAAAATCTGCACGGCACTAGCGTTCTACGACTGTCACAACCGGAATGATGCTTGGCGGCTTTGCACGACGGCTTGTATTGCGGCTCTGTGTGTAGTAGTCTTAATAGGTTTTAAAATGAACGCTTTTTATTTAAAAAAAATGCATTTTTTTTTAGTTTGTTTACTATAATGAAATTAGTAATCTGGTAGAAGGTACCTATAGGTAGGTAGTACCCCTTTTTGCATAATTCCTACACTCACTCGATTTTTCTTGTATTGCGGCTCTGTGTGTAGTAGTCTTAATAGGTTTTAAAATGAACGCTTTTTATTTTAAAAAAATGCTATTTTTTTTAGTTTGTTTACTATAATGAAATTAGTAATCTGGTAGAAGGTACCTATAGGTAGGTAGTACCCCTTTTTGCATAATTCCTACACTCACTCGATTTTTAGATGGTAATATATTAGACTTAGCACTGTATTAATTGGGTATTTGCAGATTTTTAATAATGAATGACACTTTGAAACATAGGTATATCAACAATCTGGTAGGAAAAGCCCAAGAAATACATTCTACTTAAACGTTTTGTTTACTAACTAAAAGGTAATAAAAGAAATTAATTCTAATTTTATATAAATCGAAGACGATTGTCATTTTTATAGGTTAAAATAAGCCCCAGATCCAACATACCTACTAAAGGTCCCTGATGATGGTGCAGGGTAAGCTAATGGAGATTTCTAAACAGGATAAGTATTTTCAGTCTTATTTAAATTTCTTAAAATTCTAACATTACAACTTCAATCGTTTCTACACCGGCCGTTAAACTTCTTTGATTATATCATCATCATCAGCCTATTGCAGTCCATTGCTGGACGTAGGCCTCCCCCGGGGCACGCCACAAGACTGCCATTAGGGGGTATTTGCCCATAGTCACCACGTTGGGCAGGCGGGTTGGTGACCGCAGTTTGTATTTTGGACTATGTTGTCAACACGGGAGGCGCTGCTGCCCACCTCCCGGAAACCCTTAATCGCCTCGTACGATACCCACGGGCAGACATTACTTTAATTATATGTTTACACTTAATTCTTGTTTGCCCTCCCAAGTATTCCAAAGGAGTTACTTCCAAATTAACACAGATTCAGCAAGTATGTACAGTTTAGTAGTAACTTTTCACACATCAAAATTAAATTAGAATATCAAATATAATTCGTATATTCAGCGGGCGTTGTAGAAGTCAGGCTAATAAATTGCAATGTCTTTCACTAATGTAAGTAGGTACGGTGTTGCGGCGCTATCCAGAATTATAGTGCTGTAAAGTTGTGAAAAAATACATCAGCAATTTTGTATTTCGTTCATTTAGAACCACATAAACTACAAATTACAAAATAATAGGTATCTGCAGTTAATTGCAATTATACCCAGTTCATTGCCGAAACGAACATTGGTTAGAAATTACCAAAGAAAACTAAGCAATCAAATTTAACTGACTCGTAACTCCAGGCTAACTTTTTAGTATGTGTAGTGGGCTTATAAGATATTGAGTAGAACTGAAAAATATGAAATGTTAGATACAACAAACTGTCTTTAAAAATCTGATTGTTTAGGGTACCCTACCCATTTAACCTACATACTTAGAAAAAATGTGTACCGTGCACTATAATTTTTAAGTGCATTGCCGGTGTGTATTATAATGCCATCTTAAACTGAGTACCTAACTATCATTAAAAAAAACTAGACGATTATTTAAGAATACTTACATATACTACACTATAATAATATATTTTTATATATATTAATAAATTTAATAGTATTATATATATATATATATATATATATATATATATATATATATATATATATATATATATATATATATATATATATATATATATATATATATATATTATTTTTAATATTTACATATTTCAATTTATTCTTAAATTACCATGATTGTCGCATGCATTATATTCCCATCTTAAAGTATTTTTCGTAAAATTCGAAGTAAATCGAAAGTAACATAAGATAAATGAAAGCTTCAAGTCGAA
This sequence comes from Carposina sasakii, assembly GCA_014607495.2. NCBI lineage: Eukaryota > Metazoa > Arthropoda > Insecta > Lepidoptera > Carposinidae > Carposina > Carposina sasakii. The sequence continues at coordinate 6,163,105 of CP053148.1, forward strand.
CCACAAATATATAAAAAATATAAATAAAGGATTAAAATTGCCTTAATATGTATACTTATCTACTATCTGTACATTCCAACTTAAAAAAATATTATACAAAAATTAAACACAAAATTCCTTTTCTTACTTTTATCCGATACGTTTCTCTAACCATCTAGTATTAATAATTTGTTCTTCTGCTAATCGCTTAAATTGAGTCACAGTGAAATTTATTCGTATAATCCTTATTATAGTTTTCTAAATAGGTATAACAGATTTATTAATTGATCACTTACGTTTAAAAATAGTAAATATTATTATCCATTTTTAAGGTACGTTTTTCTAATACTAAATTGTTAAATAATATGATTTCTTTAGATTCCTCTTCTGCAATAAGCGTAAAGTACCTACAATATAGTCAATTTATAAATAAGTATATCGTAACATCTAAGTAAGTCTTTGATTTAATCAAATCACGTGTGATCAACTAAATAATATTTCGTTTATATGCTTAGCTCAGAAATACACATGATTACAATATTCGAGCTAGGTATTTTTGCCTTTCAATGGATGACGAATGACTAAAGAAATTGTCTAAAAATATGAAATTATAGTTAACAATTTGTTTGTATTTAGATACCTATAGGTAACAACAATGTTATTGTTATATATATCTACCGCAATGTCACCTATACTTTTATAGAAGAGATATTATCAGTGCCACTTACTTAATAAATATTTACTGTGTTTTACTATTTTGCTATGCTAGATATTAATTTCAAAAGCTTCATACGAGCACAGCTGGGAATATTGAAGGATTTAATTAATTTTCCTCGCCAAGTAGTACTAGGTCATCGGCAACAACGTCCGATACATGAAGATAAATAATCCAGTACATCAGGTTGAAGCATACGAAGCAAACTGGAAATACGATGCGCGAATATTTGTCGATATCCGATGGAGTCGTGCCGAGTAGTTTGTTGATACCCTGTAAAGATTTTTATTCTAGATTTGGTCATTTGAGATAAACATAATATGACTTTTGACATAAGCAATTGTATAGTATTGTGTAGTAGATGCACTATCACATTAGGTTAAGTTTACCTGTAAAGATGGTGGGTAAAAAATAAATAAATATTATTATAAAACTCGCTATGGCCAATTTAATTTATTTCGCTCAGAGCACAAAAATAATTCGCGTTGAAATTCGCAGTGTTGCAGAAACGCAGTTGTACTGAATAGCACTGAGGATAATTTGAGTAGTTACATACTTTGGAAGCCTGGATGATGATTGGTTGTCCAGTGTCCTCTTCACTGGGGGCGGGTATAGGAGCCGGTGGCGGTGGCCCTCGAGATCCGTTTATAGTATTTTCCAGAATTCCGCCTTTAGTATAAGCTTTAGGGTCGTGCACCTTAAAACGCACCTCCTGCATATCAAGATACTATTGATGGTCATTTTGCCCATTTCAAATGAGGATTCTTTATAATTATGTATAAAAATATAGTTATCTGTACAAGTAAGGAATATTGTACAGATAACTATATTTAGTACGCAAAGTCTAGTAAAGTTATCTGTTCATGAAATAAATAATGTGCGGCCCATCACCAATATTTATCTGACAGTTGAACGACGAATGAAGTTTAGTTTAGGGTCAAGTTTTCGATGGTCAGCTAACCTATCCGAAGGATAAGTTTGATACTGTCTTTCTCTAAAATTTTATCAAGCATCAACTTTATCCTTTTGCCCATTGAAAAAATCGGCCCTTAAGGGTAAGTACATAAAACGAAGTACATGACTTTCAAATAAACATTGATCATGATGAATATAAAAACGTTACCTCCACAGGAAAGTGACATCCTATAGTTACATGAGTGGAATATACCTCTATAATTAGTGCATATACTGATGTGAATGAAATTTAGAATAAAATTAACATTAGAATTAATAGAATAAAGTTAAATCTTACCGAAGATCGACTGGGCGGGTGTGGTAGCCTCGAGAGGGTACTAGAACGCGGAGGTGGCACAGGCTCGGAGGGTCCTGGAGGACCATCTATATGCATTTTCTTCTCCGCGGCCATTTTTTGAACAGCAGTAAACCGTTGTTTGCGCATTTGTATCCTTTTTGCCATATAGCCGACAGTTGCGTATTCTGAAATTTGGTAATAAGAAACTATTAGTTTCAAGCGAAAAGGATAACTAAATAATGATGGTGTTCGATACATTATGTACAATCTTACTTCTTACTTAATATTATAAACGCGAAAGTTTGTGAGTATGGATGGATGGATGTTTGTTACTCTTTCACGTAAAAACAGCTGGAGCGATTTTAATAAAATTTGGTATGCAGTTAGCTGACACCCTGGATTAACACATAGGCTACTTTTTATCCCGAGAAAATATTTTTATCACGGGTAATTTTGACATTTTGTTTTTTCTGCAGTCCACGCGGACGAAGTCGCGGGTATCCACTAGTACATAATGTATTCAAATCACTTGAATCTCAAGGAAAGCAGTTGATGACTTTCACATAGCTATATGAATATATTATTGCCTTAATTATAAGCACAACATATTTAGAATTATATTTATTACCTAATAAACTGGCGAAAACCATAACGAAGCAGGTTCCCAGATAAACATCAATAGATTTCACATATGATATCTTTGGTAAAGCAGCATTCGTAGAAGACATCAGTGTAGTCATAGTCAAAACAGTGGTTACACCTAAAGAAACTCTGGCTGGAGTAGCATTACGATTCAACCAGAAGGATACCCATGAGATTATAACAATGAGTCCAGATGGGATGTAAATTTGAATCAGGTAGTAGCCCATAGAACGGACGAACTGAATTTCGCAAGCCAGTCTTGAGTAGTTTCCTGAAAGCAAAGTTGTATGATAATCAGAGATGTTATTCATTCCATTTTCGAATGAATGAATCATTTAAAATAGCTAGCTAGCTATTCTCCGTAACTATGTCTGCTTGGACTAAAAATTGAATTTACATTGTATGTGAAACGATTAACAAAAATAAGATCCTGAAGTGCACGATTGTTTAATTTATTTTGTCATAGAGTGTTCCGATATGTATAGGTATATGGTACCTGTAGTGAGAGAGATTTCCATCGCTCGCTGGCGATGGCCGAGCACCTTGAACTGCGGCAGAGAAACCTCGCTCGACACACCCACTGAGTTAGGTCCCTCGTTCCATTTGTATCGGATGTCCCGCATGGTGTAGCCGACTGTACCATGCAGAGATATGGAACGATAAATAAGCACCCATCTTACTGGGTTTTACAAACGATTTAAAAAAATAGGTACCTACCCAAAATGCATATCTACAAAAGCTACAGGGGAATAATAGCACCGGGCTGTAAAAGGGTCACTCAGACAGAATGAATGAACAGATCGAACTTTTCTACTATTGCTATCTAAAGATACGGAAACTGCAGATAATAAAAAACATTTACGAGGACTATTAAATTGCCATATCATCATAAGCCATATTATAGGTAAACAGGTAAGTTAAAACATTGAAGTAATATTTTTATTCGTTTGGATAAAATTGGAAACTAAATTTCAAACCAACAAAAAATATAACACTTACAGCTTTCGATCTCGATATTGCATAATTGACGATCCATGGGAAAATATTGTAGATCCATGGGACAGGAAGCGGTGATAGTCAGTCTGTAAAAATATTAACAAATATCATATTTTTATTATTTCACATCCTTTTCACATAGTAATACTAATAAATACGTAACTGTTTTCACATACAAGTCGTGTGCTCAATATTTTAAAACTAGTATTGTATGACATACCTTATACTCCTAGTAATAGATCCTGAATGATGAATTCGAATAAATTCGTTACTTGTTGTAGCAATGTGAAAATAAGATTGTTTTTCATTCACAAAGAATGTATCAGGAACCCAAATGTTCCTTATAAATTCTGATCCCACAGAAAGTGTTTCAACACCCGGCCGCTTTTTGTAGGCAAGCCGCGGATCTGTCCAAAACTGTCTGAAGTAGAAGTCCAAAGTGAAATCCTGGAACATAATATTTTGTTGTCATAACAAATAGTGGCTTAAAGGACTAAGAAAGAAGATTACAATGGTACTACGAGCGGCCATTGTATCTTTTTATGGCAATGGCTTGTTACGAATGAACGATTAACGAATTTTATTAGCAATAAGCGATAATTGCTACATTTTTGCGTTCGCAATTGCTTCTTCAGGTTACGAAGTAAAGTCGCCGAGGTCCGAGTGTCGTGCAGATATGTGTCATAGCTTATTTAATAGGTCACAACTAGTAGAGCATTACTTATAAAGGTCCAACTAAAAATATCACAGAGAAACCGAGATTTTTCTACAAATAAAACCGTCAGCAAGTAAAACCGTCTATAATACTCGTTCTTGGTGTCATGTAGGTGTAGTTAAATGTTAAATATTAGCTTACATCAAAGCGAGAAAATAATTATTTATTTAGACCCAAACATAACGTGAAATAATAATACGTTATTTTTCTGTAATGTTACTGAGAAAGTTCCATTTTGTACCTATTGTATGTAATTCCCTAAAAGATAGGAACTATCTACATTTTTGTAGTCTATATGGAATATTTTTAGGGTTAAGTAAATCTCTCTCGTTATGACCTTTTAAAAGCAATTAACACACGCAAAACACTTGGATCAAAATTGACAAACATATTTGTTTACTATATCAGTCTCCCCAGGATATCGTAGACCTTTTAAATGAGTTATCATCATACCTACACATCTGACACTTCCTTTCCTGTATTACCTAAGTTTTTAGGCGATACAAAATACCGAATTATTGTTCAACATATTTTCTAAAGAAAATCATTCAGGTTTACATGTATGTTCAGTTTTTGTATCTGTCAAATGCACTGAATACAGCGTTGAATATTGCGTAATAAAATGGTTTTTCCTCATAAAAATAAAATCGCTGCAAAAACGGGATGATAAAATCTCTAAATAAAAGGTAGATTTATAATAATAATAATAGGTAATTAATAGTAAATTTAGGCCCTGTCCGCACAACGATATTTCACCGCGCGAAATTTTTCTCGCAATTCTGTAACACGTTCAATCTTATAGGAGAAGCCGCACTGGCGGTTAAAAAATCGCGGTGCGATTTATTTCCGCGCGAAAATTTTGTGCAATATGAAGTAGTATGACTCTGGCCGCACGGCGAAATAAAATTCGCGCGTTTCGCTAAGTCGTGCACTGACAACGGTATTGACAAGATATCGCCCGCTTCGTCTCCCGCTCGATCGACAGACAAGCAGAACTTAGCAGAAAATGACGACATTAAAATAGAACAATTAAATCACTCTGATGCACAAGAGACCACCCTTGTGGGACAAATTTAAACGTAAGTAGAAAATGGAAATAATTCTTCACCCGAGTATCGAGAATCGAACCCACGACCGCTGCAAACCGTGCCAGCCACTATAACCACTAAGCCACCGGGTCAATTACTCGGATGACGAATTTTACCATCTCTTTTCTAAATTACATATTGGCAACGTTATTCTTCATTCCGGTAGCTATACACTAGCCAAATCTCGGCAAACAAAGCTGAATCCCTCAGCACAATGTTTAAAGATGTTTAAGTATATTTTACGTGGGAACAATGCAACGTTGCTGAGAGAAAACAAAAAGTATTTCTGATGTCCATTTTACACGTTCGTCTTAGCAGGGAACTGCATCGAACTGACAAAAATCGCGCGAAATTTTAGCTGTGGTGCGTACTAGGCGTAATTTCGTGCACGGAATATAATTCGCGAGGTTAAATGAAAACAAAATAGAAGATAAGTGACTCGTCTCCAGTGCGTGGACCGCTTAAATTAGGCCAACGTCGCCTGATTTTACTCATTTGCAGTTGAGAGTAGCAATAGCGCGCTCGTGTAACGGAAAAAATTCTTTTTTTATTTTAAGCGCGGTAAAAGTTATCAAAATGCCTTCATGTGCTTTTGTGCGTTCTACTAATCACTCAAAAAAAAAAAAATCAAATCACATAGAATCACTTTTCACGCATACGTACACGAAAATTTTAAATTCTTAGGTTAATAATTGTAAATTCACTTATTGTTTTGATCGCCATTTTGCAGAGCGAGATAAAAATATATGATACATCTATGTGCGACAAGTTAAACAAGCAAACACGTGCCGTGCGTGTGCGAATGCGCCCGCTGTGTTTCGTTTTTGCAGTAGCTTCTTACCATAGTTATTGTCTGGGACACGAGCTGACACGACTCAACCCGAAATTATTCCGATGATGCTCTATTGAAACGCGCTTATCTCGCTCGCGCTACTGTCGGAATAAATAGGTTTGTATCTATCGCTTAGTAGTGTACAACGTTAAATACAATTACAACTGTGTGTGTGTTCGTGCGTGTAGTTGTGTAGCATGTCTAATTTCTAGTTGACGATTTTAAGGACGTGCCCTATCTTCCGCTATTTTGTTTTCATCTAAGTTCGCGAGAATAAATATCGCGTGGTAAAAATTCGCAGTGCGGACAGGCCCTTAATTTTGCCCCATATGACTACTATAAATAATAATTTATTTACTGACTCAAAATATGGCGGGGGAAGGAAGCACAGACAACATCTGTATAATCAAAGTCAAGGGTTATTAACTAGGGTTATTATTAACTATCAGAAGTCAGAATCCAGACTACATTTTTTTTGACGGAGTACGTTCTATTTCATTTAATAATTGTGTACATTAGAGTTTTAGCTATTAGATGTTCCAAGATTTTCCCAAAGAAAACAGTGCGTATGGTCGTATGTTAGATCAACGCACTGATTTTTAGCTCGCAACATTATTTCAAGAGTAAAGGGTAGTATACGGACCAAAAACAGCAAGTCTGAAAATCTAAATATGAAAATCTGAATGATGTCCTTTAAAAATAATAGGTTGGTATCTCATATTTAAGTAAAGCTAAGAGATTAAAGGTTCCCTGTCCTTTAATCTCTTAAATATATTGTTTAACAGTACAAAATCTGGTCTGAAAGTGGTTATGACTGCGCCTGAGAATGTTCCAGGTGTCGTTAAAGATAAGATGACTACACCTCAGGGAAAAGATAAAAATATATTTTAATCTAAATACATAATAGGTATAAAGAATCTACTTATATAAGGTGTTTTCAAAATTAGTGATTTACTTCTGACACGAAACTAGGTAGGTAAAAAAAAAACAACTTTTACTATGGGACCAACTCCGAAATAGGGAAAAAATAATCTGCTGTTCCATACAATCTTGAATAATTACTGCACTGAAATGTATGGAACAGCAATAAAAATATTCTTTGGTTTCTTGAATAGGTACTTATAATTTTTCTATGCCATTAAGGTTAACACACACCCCCTCACACACTCTTTGTGTTACTAACACCTTTATCTTCTACGAGTACTGCTATATAATATGGAATTGAATAAATACGCTTGAGTATCATAATTATGAGATTTATAGATACATTTTTTGGACTCATATATGCATGTAATGTACGTTATTGTACTTCGAATTACAAATTAAACTGAATTTAGTTACCAAGTCAAAAAAATGTTTTTTGGGGTCAGGGAACCTGATTATGACCTAAGGTTGGGGAGTGTTAAATTTGCATTTTGAGTGATAAAGATAGCTTGCAAAATCACTCAAGGGTCTTGATTTATTCTATGTTTTCCTTCTGCGCCTTAGATTCAAAAGTACCTTATATCCATTTGGATTATTGCACTTTAGATTTTAGAGAAAATTCTGTGCCTCACCTATTTAGTAAGTAGATAAATCCTGTGGTTTTGTGTAAAAGTAAAATGTGATTGTTTTATTTATTTATATAAATTGTTTTAAAGTAAATTTAGTAAAATATAGGTACCTATATTTAAAGTTAATGTAAAAGTGGCTACTTAGTCGAAACGTTTGGACGTCATCAATTTCATTCATGGAAACCGATGACAGGACGATATCTTTGTATACATATTAAAAGCCATAATTAAAAGTATTGTGTACAGAAAAATCGAAAAATCTATTGGAAACCGACGCGACACAATGATCTGCGTAGATAGAGCCATATTAAAAGTATTGTACATTCCATATATCATTTTACAGTGATTTCTAGAGCTGAAATAAATAAAATAATTAAAGATGGCATTATTCACAATTACTATCTACCAAATGATACAAAATTTTCAAAAGGATATTTAATCTTTTCCAAGATCCACATAGATCTTCAATCGAATTTTTTTATTTTTAGAATTAGACATACAAAGTTATAATGTTACCTACTAAGTGATTGAGTCAGTTTTCTCTTAAAATCTTAAGTGTCTCCTAAATCTAAAGGGACATAGAAACTTGTGGACTTTTAAACTAGACATACCTACATAAAAATATAGATTATTCATACCACACACTAGACCCTTCCGTGATTTATACAAAGTGTACAAGCAAACGTATTTCATTACGAATAAATAGATAATTTGGAATTAATATTGCCAATCTTGATTTCAGAACATACATAATTATTTAACGATTGCATGTACTACAAATTTTACATACATTACTAAAGGTAAACATCCGGTTTTAGTCACGTCCTGAAGTGACTTTTAGAGTTCCCTTGATTTGGTTTCCACTAGGGGTCATACACCCTGGTCAAACAAAGTAAAAATGATTTGTAACTGGAACCTTTATCAAGGGTATTTTACAAGTTCGTTGACGAAACTCACTGTATTTTTGTCAATATTATTTTGCATATCTTAATCTTTCGCAATTCCTATACCAAATGCTATATTTTTTTGTGTGTGAGAAACAAATAATAAAACAGATAAAAATCAAAGCGATATCCGTATGGTTTTTAGCAATTTCAACTGTAAAACGGTACAAACATTCATATTTATAAACTACTAAAAGTAAGATAAAAACAAGGTGAATGGCGACAGTCACGTAGAAATGCCATTCTGAAAGACAAAAAAAAACACAGTCACAACAAATACCTACTCAACATAAAAAGCTTAAAAAAACAACAATGGAGCAAAATTTACGACAGTGTCTGGCTTGGAGGGATGCTTAATAGCAAAGTACATTTTAGTATGTATTTATTTTAATAAAGACCACCCGGATGTGCACACCACGATGCCAATTTACTCGTGTAAAAAACCGAATGTTAACGCTGATGGTGTTGCGGCATCGAGGTGGTCGGCTCCATTACGCCGGCATGCTCGCAGCCTCGTGCCTGGGGCTGCTCGGTCGCGGCGGCGCGGGAGCCGGAGCGACCGAGTCAAGCGTAAGTTGACAGTGGCGAGTACCATGAGCACTTCGGAGACGGAGCTGATAGAGAGCACATACATGGTGACGCCCACCTCCACTGGCGGACCTGTAATCAAGCCCAATTGTGAGTTGCGCGCGGGTCTCGCGCCCGTGAAAACCAAACCAAAGGACGATGACATGACGCCCGGATCATCCCTCGATAGAACGCAGACGAATCTGCCGCTCGATCGAGGGTCACTAACCTAAGTCTTTCCGTCATAGTAGGTACTCACTAAATGAGCTACTAAGTAAAACTAATTTTATAGTATTAGATACCATTTTCACTTCAGATAAGGAGCTGATGGAGAGCACGTACATGGTGACTCCCACATCCACAGGTGGTCCTGAAATGTTACATTACATTACCTGAAGATTTAAAATAGTTAATAATTTCGTTTTCTTCCTCGTGTGTTTTAATCGATATGACATCTACTCATTAGCACTTAAACAAAATGACAATGTGTCGAGATAACGTGTTTTATACGTGAAAGTACTACTGAACAAAGCAATGACGTCGTTGCGTGAAAAGCTGTTATGTGTAACTACTACTCGATTTATATTTGTAAAAAAAAAAAATACTGTGACGAGTCTTTAATATCATAATTTTAATTTAAAATTTCTTACATAGTTTTTTCTTACATCGTTTGTGGGAAAATAAACATAAATAATCTAGGTAAATAATCTAGGAAAATAAACATAAATAATAAACATATATAAACATAAATAACATAGGATCTTATGGGTTAGGTATTTTAAAAATTATAAAGAAAAAACTGTAGGGTCCAGTGTTCATTCCTTAGCAGCAATGATGGCGCTGAGAGTAAGGAACGGATATGCTATTTGGAAATTTAAAATGCTTAAGTATTTTTAGCATAAACTGTATTTTTAAACATAAGTATTTTTAGGAACTGTTAAAACTATTCCAAATGTTTTCTTTAGCATTAAAAGAAAACCTTTGAAATAGTTTTAACAGTTCCTGAAGCAGGCAAGTATTACTTGTGTCCAAGTCAAAAACAGAGATGACTTTGGTTTGGCCAAAATATGTAGGTACCTATATCTAACGTTGAAACTTGGAATGTACAGCTATTACACACGTGCGAAGTTGTTAGAATGCTAAGGAATCATGGAATATTTTAGTAGCTGCTTATGAAAATAAATCTTAGGTAATGATGGACAATAAATTACGTAAGTAAATAGAATACATCAGCTGGATCTCCTTCTCCGTGCATGGCATAAGAGTGGACATAGGAATTTAGGAGCGTTCTCTCAGGCCTTGAGCAAGCAACTTGTCATTTATCTTTTTCATCTGTCCCCGCATATATAGCTGTGGTAATACTTACTGAAGTTCTGGCTACCCTAAAGGTAACACAGTAGTCTCTATATCTATGTACTAGCGGCCGCCTACGACTTCGTCCGCGTGAAAGGGCATTACACCCGTGCGAAGTCGGGACGGAATATATATAGCCTTTCTCGAGAAATGGGCTATCTAACACTGAAAGAAATTTTCAATTTGGACCAGTAGTTCCTGAGGTTAAAGCGTACAAACAAGCAAACTCATCAGCTTTATAATATTAGTATAGGTATAGATTGTTTATTTATACATATAATGAAATTGTAACGGATCGAAGTTTGTGCACGCTAATCTCAGAAACGGCTGAACCGATTTCGATGCAGTTTTCAGGAATATATTGTGACAGGTCTCACTTAACATATAAGCTACTTTTTATCCCGGGAACACATTTTGTTTTTCCGCACTCCATGCGGACGGAGTCGCGGGCGTCCACTAGTGTATGAATATAAATACATGATGATGGATGATAATATTAAGTGGTTTGGCTACAAATGAAAATGCTAAAGCAATTGAAGATTTTATTACGAGGTTTAACGGCCCGATTTTAGTAGGAATAGCAGTGGATTCGGGAAGGGAACGCTTTTATCAAAAAGTTCGTGAAGACCTGAATATGGCGAAAGTGCACCTGATGCAGCGATAAAGGTAAGCGGCAAAGATAGGGTACATAAGAGAGATAATTAAAGTATGAAAGTAGGACATGAAAAATCTAATAAGATTGGACCATACGGGAATCTTCAAATTTACTCTGTGCTTGTGGAAACCTGGCTCGATAAATTTGCGGAGTCATAATTCATTTCATGATTGATTTTGTTATAGTTGATGAAAGAATGTACTAGACACTAGGATGTACCGTGGGTCGGGGATATATACTGACCACTACCTGGTTATGAGCCGAATAAGTGGACTATTTAAAGGGTGGCGTCATCGACCCCGTACAGTTACAAGTGATCTAGAAAGAATAAAATAGGAAATTTTCAAGAAGACAAGGTGAAAGAGGACTACGTAACTAAGTTAAAAACTGAATTTGAAGGATTGGATGAAGTAAGTGAGATTGATGACTTGTGGGATGCATTTAAGAGTAAAATAGTGAGTGTGGCTGGTGATGTATGTGGAGTCAGTAAGAGGCGCAAACGGAAAAAGGAGAAGAGAGTATGGTGGGATAACGAAGTGAAAGAAGCAAGTATGTAAGAAGACAAAGTTATGGCGGGACTGGTTGGCTATGAGAGCTAACCAAAGAATTCAAAAAGCCTCTTACGACGTAGTGATTAAAGCAAAAAAAAATTATAGAATTATGAATGGACTAGTGAAAGAAATTGCGAAAAGAAAGAAAGCGGAACGGAAAGATCTAATGGATGAAAGGTTGTCCTAGGATTTCCAGACTAACATAAAGTTTTTCTGGAATTCTATAAAATAAGCCAGGGCAAAAGGGCAAAGCTCTGAACTGAGCTCAATTAAGGACACGAATGGAAGTTTAGTGAATGAGAAAGAATGTATATTGAAGAGATGGAAGGAATATTTTGAAAAGTTATTTGATAGGGAAAAAGCAAATACGCCATCCTCAGAGTTGAATGAAACGGTGCTTGGAGAGGAAAGTAATATAAGCACGGATGAAATTGTAAAATGTTTGACACGGATGAAAGCAGGTAAGGTAGCAGGGTATGATAGGATTTGTGTTGAAATACTGAAGGCTGGACAGGGCGTCGTAGCCAGACAGTTGTACCGCCTGTTCAACATGTACTTTGACACCGGCCGAGTACCAATTGATTGGTGCAAGGCTGTTATCGTGCCTCTGTTCAAGGGTAAGGGCTCACGACTGGACTGCAAAAACTACAGAGGCATTAGCCTACTCAGCATTGTCGGCAAGCTGTATGCGAAAGTGTTGATTGAAAGGATTATGAAAGTAACCGACCAGAAAGTGTGGGATGCATAAGCGGGATTTCGAAAGGGGTGTACGGATAAGTCTTTTGACGATGTATAGCCGAAAAGTTTCTGGCGAAAAGTCAGAAGGTCTATTGCACTTTCATCGATTTTGAGAAGGCTTATGACAGAGTAGTGAGAAAGGAACTTTGGAAGGGTCTGTCTATGTATGGAGTGAGTGGCCTTCTCATTCCGGGACTGAAATCCCTCTACGAGGACTCAAGTGCTTATGTGAGAATAAACGGGTCCTACACAGACTGGTTTAACATCGAAAAGGGTTTTAGACAGGAATGTGTAGATGAATGTAAGTAAGACGAAAGTGATGGTTTTTGAAAAGGATGAGGTAATGGCGGATTAATGATTGGCGAAGAAAGATTGGAGCAAGTGACTAAATTTGTATATGGGGACTTTGTTAACAAGGGATGGTAAGCATGCCAAAGATATTGTAAGGATAGTGAATGCTGGAAATCGGGTAAATGGGGCACTTAATTATTTTATGAATAGCTAGAAAGCGTCGCAAACAGCACGTCTGGCTGTTCATAGAGGTGTTTTGGTGCCGACTTTTGTGTATGGAAGTGAAAATTGGGTATGGCAGAAACTAAAACACCAAAGTCAAGTGAATGCAGTGGAAATGAGAGCATTGAGAAGTATGTGTGGAGTCGCTTTGAAAGATATAATAAGAAATGAGGTGATCAGAAAGAAGTGTGGTATAAATGAGGACGTGGTGACGAAGATTGAGAAAGGCATGTTGAGGTGGTTTGGGCATATGAAGAGGATGAATGAAAGTAGACTGACAAAGAAAGTTTACAACGGAAGAGTGGATGGAAGGGTTGAAAGGGGAAGTCCTCGCCGGACCTTCACCGACCAAATTGGTGAAATTCTAAGAAAGGTCAGGTCAAGAGTACCCTAAACCGACGAGCGTGCATAAAGAATATCATGAAAGTAGATGAAGCGAAAGAGGTGTGTCAGGATCATAGCAAATGGAGATCCGTGATCTTCCTTTCGGGAAAGAGTTGTATGTATGTATGTATATATATAATTCATTGAGTTAGGATAGGTAATTTTTAATTTCAGCTCTATCTGTACACGAGGTTCACGCTGTGAACCGTTTATCAAGAATTATTTGTTATAATTAGGAACATCACTAAAAGCGGCGCACATCCCTAGAGAAGACGTCAGCGAACTTTATTTATTTATTTAATATATTTGGCGACCGTGACAGGGCTACATAAGATCTCATTATATAAGCGAGAAAACCAAATAATCTGGATTTTAATTTGCCCTCTCTTTCTTTTTCATTACGGCCAACACAACCTTCTACATTTATTTTATTTTAAAACTTTTCTGGGTCAGATAAATCGGAATTTAGAAATCTAAGTGAAAACATGCTATCAATACCTTTTTATCTGTACTGACTGTCTAATTTACAAACAGCCGAGTCTTGGGAATAATAGGTATAGTTATTTCATTATTTTTCACCATGGCTGACTCACTCCGCCATAGCTCACTCTGTACCATAGGTAATAAGCATTATACAAAGCAATGACCACGGATTTGATCGTGGCGTAAAATATTATTTTTTAGTAGGTACTATGAAATAACCAAAACTGGCAGTAAATCAAGCTAGTGCCAAAGCTGCATCTTGCGAAATATGCAAAAATGATTTTCTGTAATTTTTATGTAAGTAGGTACTTATTGCAAAATTTGAGGCAGCATAGCGCAGTTAGCGATTGCTAAAACTGAAATAAACCCACTAACCTCCATAGTTTGGCCTGACTCGTTTGTCGTAGCTTACGCTCAAGGAATCCAGGATTGCGGATATGTTGACATCTCCGAACATTCCTCCGCCGCCAGCACCTCTGTAAAAATAATACTAGTGTTATGTAAAAATTGTGCACCAAGGATAAGTGAGTGTTTCCGAGCTATGTGTTCGTTGTAAATAACTTTTTAGGGATAACGTACCTACTTAATTACGGTGGACATTTAGGGGTAATGAATGTTAGTGTAGGGTAAGTTAGTTCAGATATTTAGTTACACAACATACTACACTTAGATAAAGTATCAACTCTTTCCGGTAGAGAAATATATTTATATGTTTTACCTAATTGTTTTTATTGCGAAATACGCTTTTTCATATATATAGGTATATACGCCTAACATGCGCAGTCACGAGGAATGCCGTTGTCGAGCCATTACGTGGATTTTTTTCTACTAGTCGACTGTAGCTAACATGGCAGCATTATTTTCATGTCGTTCTGTCAAAGCATGACATGCGCGCCAAATTTTAACAACTTTTGTCGGATTTTGATATTCAGATACAACAATATTATCGTCGGTCATCCGTATCGACGAGAAAGCGCAAGAGTGTAATAATTCATAATTACTTTTTGTGGCAGTTTAGTGGTGTTTGCCTACGGTCCTACAACTATTAAATCTAATACCGGAATGCCCATGCCACCAGAATGTCTACGGTCGTCGATGAAATTACATAATATATTCTATTTTATTCTACTTTATGTTTAAGAAAGAAATAAATTAAATTCAAAGTTTAAACAAACATTTATTAAAGCAAAAATATATCTAATAATTAACAATAGTTATGCAAAATAAAAATAAACCAAAAATTATATTTCCAGTTTATTCATAATCTACTCGTACATACGAGTAACTAACAGAGATTGTCGACGTCTACGGTTCTTCTTTTCCTCCTGAAAAAAAAATTTATAAATGCTTTTTTCACGTTCAATATTTATGTTTATTGCAGGAAACTTCGGGTATCCAGTGGACCCGTGGCTCATGACTCCCGTTTTGAATGGTGAGCACAACACACCCGAATAACGGTACACGGACTTGCACTGTAGAGTGAGAAACGCCGTGGAGAGAAAAAACGGTTACCTAAAAGGCAGTCTTCGATGCCTGGGTAACGATAGAACTCATTTCGATAGAACATATCACAAATTATTTATGCTGGCTGCATTATCTACAACCTCATAAAACATTTTGGGTTGGTACTACTCGGCAAATAGTTAAAACGTTTTTTATACATAAGTTTAATTTAGATTTTTTCTACATGAGTGACAACAAGAGAAAATCAGTTGTTCTAAAAATGTAAATACAAGAATAGTTAATTTTATAATTTATTTTATTTCTCGTCGTCTATACACCTTATTTTCGTAACAAAACCTTCTCCATACCTCTTTCACACCTTCCTTTACTGTTCATTATGTTTTTATTTCACTTATTTATCTATATCTATACTCTATACTATATTATAAAGAGGAAAACTTTGTTTGTTTGTAATGAATAGGCTCAAAAACTACGGGACCGTTTTCAATAATTCTTTCACCGTTAGAATCCTTATTGGACCTGGATGAACATAGGCTATAAGAATTTCCCGATATTCCTACGGGAAGGCGACCAACGGGAATTCTATATTTTTAACGAAAACTTATGAAGCTGAAATCGGGCATATATGTTCATTGGGAACAGCGAGGGAGGATTAAAAACGGATTTTCCGAAATACCCACGGGAAGGGGACAAACGGGAATTCATAATTTTTACGAAAACCGCTATACATATGAAGTTGAAATTGGGCATATATGTTTTTGTCGTCAACGTTCCCGAAAACTACGGAATCTCCTCATCATCAGATCATTTTTTCTCCATGGAAGCATACCTGGGAAGTGTCTGGTTTCCAATAACGGATTTCCCGAAATTCACACTGTCTATAAAAAAACTAACATAAACACTAGACACTATAAATTTCGGATCAAGGGGACGTACAACAGGATTTTTTTTTTACGAAAACGGCTACACATATGAATCTGAAATTGGGCATACATGACCCCGAGGAAGCACTAGGAACGGATTTCCCGAAATTCCCACGGGAAGGGGACAAAAGGGAATTCATTTTTTTACGACAACCGCGATACATATGAATTTGAAATCAGACCTGTACGTTCATTAGGGACTGCAAGGGAGCACTAAGAACGGATTTCCAGAAATTCCCACGGGAAGGTGACTTACGGGAATTTCAAATTTTTACGAACACCGCTATTTTTACAAAGCTTCAATCGGATTAGGGACTATGAGGAAGCTCTAAGATCGGATTTCCAGAAATTCCCACGGGAAGGGAACCAACGAGAGTTCCAAATTTTTACGAAAACCGCTGTACCTATATATGAAGTTGTAGCTAGTGTACTGATATGTACCGAAGCGAAGCGAGGGCGGGCCACTATCCCAGATAATTTCGACATTTTGTTTTTTCTGTAGTCCACGCGGACGGAGTCGCGGGCGTCCACTAGTATAAAGTATTTTAACAATTCCAAATATGTATGTGATAATTTTTTTTATATGCAGTGTAGAGATTGTTGAAGAAGTGGAAGAAAGAGATGAATATGACATCGATTTTTCAATACCTTATTTAAACTTCATTATCCGAAATTATCTTTTTTAGATTAGGTAAGGCAGACCGCAGACTGGAGTCACGACAGTTTTGAGACAGTTCTGCCTCACATAGACAAGTCTGTCTTTAAATTAAAGAAACAGTTACAACGCGCCGCACACCACATAAAGACGAAACTGTCTTGTCTACAACACCAATATTATACCAATTCATATCGATATGTCATATCTACCTATATAGTGGAAAAGGCAATTTTTTAAATTATTCTCTCCTTGAGAACAATCCTCATACTTCAAGGAAAATTCTAAAAAAATAAGCGGAATCGGTTCAGCTGTTCTCGAGATTCGCGATTAGCAACACATTTAGCGATTCCTTTTTACTATCATACCAATTCATATCATATTCATAATAGTGGAAAAGGCAATTTTTAAATTTATTCTCTCCGTAAGAACCATCCTCGTACTTCAAGGAAAATTCAAAAAAAATAAGCGGAATCGTTTCAGCTTTTCCCGAGATCCGCACTTAATTAGCGCAACATAATTAGCGATTCATTTTTATGTTATAGATTATTCTTTGTACATAACAAAACTTAAAGCTAGGTACAAAGTCCGACAAAACTGCTTGCGCCGTTTGACTGATGTGATACTGTCGATAATATCTATAGTTTTGTACTATCTATAGTGGCCGCGTGGTGCCGGCAGAGTAGAGTTTGTACCACCCCTGCCTACCCGTGGGTATCGTACGAGGCGATTAAGGGTTTCTGGGAGGTGGGCAGCAGCGCCTCCCGTACTAAGAACATAGTCTGAAAATCACACTGCGGTCACCAACCCGCCTGCCCAGCGTGGTGACTATGGGCAAAACCCCCCTGTGGTAGTAGCTTTGTGGCGTGCCTTGCGGGAGGCCTACGTCCAGCAGTGGACTGCAATAGGCTAAAGAAAAAGAACATAGTTTTATGGTATGGTGATAGGTTGAAGTTTAAAGTCTTGCTTGATGGATGGGTGAAGATGGGATGAATGTAAAATTTACAATTTTACACATTTCATAACTTTTCATTTTAATTATTTTTATTAGAATTTTTTAAAATTGGCAAAATTAAGAGCAAGATTCAAGTGGGTAGCTGTAGGAAAAAAAATATAGTAATATTCGTAACTAATACTATTGAATTATAGATCATTATATTGATAGTACATGACTATCGATAGGATCGATTGTTACTGTAATATTCAGCAACGATGCTATCGATAGTACATTCAATATTAAGTTTCGATACTATTGTTAGTCAAACTATCGATAATTGGGCAACACTACTGGGGTAGGTTGTTCGTCGTCGCTAGACAGATTTGTCGCTGGTGTGCGCGCACGCTTAAATTTATTAAACAGAAGCCTTAAAAAGGGAGATAGGTGTTAAACTTTGTCTATGAGAACTTTTGTTTTAAACGTGCGCGTCTTCTTAATTTTTGTGAAACAATAGTCGGTCTGATCTTTTATCGGTAAGTGTAAAGTTTCTGCATTTTTATCCGCGCTACCACTATGTGTGTACCTGTAACTGTAAGTATCAGTATCCTTAGTGCGAGTTTTTTTGGCTGCTCGATCGCCGTAAAGTAAACGCATTTTTATATGGAATTGAGTGAGCGCCATCTAGTGGTTAACTATGTGAACTAAAATTGCGAGTGTAAGTTTCCAATCGGTGACCTCGTCACTCACTACTCACTAGTGAATCGAAAAGTGTACGTTTTTGTTCGGATTTAGCGAGTGCGAGTGTTTACAACGGCAGCGTTTTGACAGTTCGAACGGTTAACGTTTTCACTCGTACGAAGTATTTACTCACTACAAATTCTTAAGTGAAAGAGGAAGTATTTGTTCATTGAGGAGTTTATTTTGCATAGAAGTGATGTCGTCACGGTATTTTTTGCTTAAATGATGTGTAGAAGTGCTAGAGCGAGCACGAGATGAGCGATATTTTATGTACCGTAGGTACTCATGCAAATTCTCGATTTACCAATTCACCAAGACAGCTTTTAAATTCTTAATGTGTAGTGATCTACTCCGGCTCACTAATGTAAGGTCTACTCAGCGGGTTACTTTAGGGGATAACATAAGTACCTACCTACATCCTTGCACCTAAAATCATACACGTCGGTAGGTATGTAACGTGATGCACCAACTAGAATCATTATCAAGGTTATTCAATGTGTGTTTCTGTTGTTGTTGCTGGTCTTTATATTAAATAAATTAAAATTAATATCAGGAAATCAGGAATACAATTAAAGATTACAAGTGAAAAATCATTAAAACGATTAAAACACTCGTAGAACATAGGTATGTAAACAAAAGCCACAGATTATATTATAAATAACACACAATGTTATCTTACTAAATGTGATAGTAACTTCTTTGACGGGACACGAATGTCTATTTAAACTTTTTAATTTAGTCGGTTATCCATCGGAGCAGCTGACTATCGAGCGGCGTGCTCACTACTCACTATGAAATAACTTCCATCGAATCGAATGCACAATGGTATCTCACACTCGCATGCAGTCGATACTCGATACTCACGATGTATGCTCGATTTACGCGGAAGTTAAGTTACTCGATTGATTTAGCAAAACTCACACTAAGCACTCAGAATGTGAGGCTGAATATTCGGACGAGTGATGTACGGAAATGTCGGCAGCAAATACGTCGAAATACTCCGATTCGGCTGTTCTACAGACGCTTTGCAGTGACAAAACACTCGGTTCAAATGCCAGGCCATGGCATTGTGAACAGCTTCACTTAAATTCTTTTACTACCAGTTGCTCTTCCGATAGCTTTGCCTAAAATTGAATAGGACAAAATTGATAGGTGTATTAGTCTTACAATGCGAGTCGCATTCGCCCATGTGTTAGGATTAACTGATTACTTACATTTAATTTTAATTATTACTAGTACTATACTACTACCATTGTAACAAGTTATTGTATTGACCTTTGCCAAGTCTATTGTTTCAGCCCTTATTTTAATTAATATACCTTTATCATAGTGGAATAATTTTATTCCCCTATGCATATATGAAATAATATGCAATGCAAATGCAAATCAAACAAATAGCAACTTCTTCTGTGTCCATCAAGGAAATGGTTCCATGAAACCGAAACGTTATCCTATCCGCACTTTCCAGTTGCAGTTACGGCTAGCCGCCGCCCGGTTAACCGGAACTGCGACCGCATCCTGCGGCCAGCCAGTAGCCGAGCAGCTAACGTGATAGTGCGTAGGAAGCTTTTGTTAGATGGCCGAGCTGTTAAAGAAGAAATGAAATTATTTATTCGACACACAACAATACACAACTTTTTCGCCAATTCTCATGTCTTATACAGTAGGTTTGTGACGGTGAAGTTTTTCACTCTGCCACCCTAAGCTGCCCCACCGTGGGGCAAAGTGGAATGCTTGAAAATTTCGAGTGGAATCTGCTCCCACCAAATCCGATTTCAGGGTGGCAGATTCCACTAATTTTTAGTTTCCGTGGATTTTGCCCACCAGGGTTGGCACTTTAGGAGGTGTAGATAGTTGATGGGTTAGATCGATTTTTAATTTTGTTTGATAGATATTAACTGTAAAAGTAAATAAATAACTCCTTTTATAAGACTAATTCTACTCACTCTCAATACTCAGAAACTTACGGAATCGGATTACAACATTAACTCTTAATCTCGTATTGAATACTATGTTTTACCCCTAGTAAATGAAAAACTGAATGATAAGTGTGTATTTAACTTTAAACTACCTTGAATAAATATTACATTATTATTCCTCATCTGGCGCTGTCACCACTGGCCAAAGCTAATTGATTATATTATTATTTATAGATCATTTAACTTACATTTTATAATTTATTAAATTTTATAAAATTATTAATAAAGAAAATGAAAAAATTCTTCACCCGAGTGAGATTTGAATTCACGACCTCTTAGCAAACCGTGCTTTCGCTCTTACTAACTGAGCTATCGGGTCAATTAACTCAGATGACGAATTTTACCATCTCTTTTTAGATTACATTTTGGCAACGTTATTTTTTCATCCCGATAGCTATACAAATCACCTGCGTTATTAAGGTAGACTGCATATAGAAGATCCAGCAAAGAGACTTTATAAGTTAATGAGTTACGAGTACTTACCAAGGCCGTAGAAAATGTGGTAATGATTAAAGATCGCTGCTCCCTCTAAAGGTGGGTTCCCACGGTGCGTGATATTACGGACGGACGCGCACCAGCCCACACCACGGATCGTGGGAAACGAAGCGTCCGTGGTTAAACAGACGCGTGCGTGGTGCGCGTCCGTCCGTAGCAGTCGGCGCGTCCGCGTCGGTCCGCAATATCACGGACCGTAGGAACCCACCTTAACCCGGGCTGAGTTTATTCGCAGCGATGCACTAACCTGATTAGGGATGCTGCCACCTCTTCAATCTCCAAAATGACAGGGCTCGCCTACCACCTTATTACTGACTGACATACTTAGAGGACGCTTAATGTCTGTTCAAACAAAACTACTCCCTATATTAACTAGATCCAATGTTATTGCTGGCGGTCAGCACTACAAAATAATGAACGTTTTACTATATTCAAAAGATACTTTTAACTTACCTTTTCTATTCAGTAGTTCAGCAGATTCGCCGAAAAAATAATTCACTGACAGAACATTATAGCGACGATGTTAAATTTCAATGAAATTATTTCATGTGGTATACATTGGGAACTGACCGAAAGTTCATTTTAAAAATACGTATATAATTGTACTTTAATTAGTGCCCAGTATTAAGATATTTAAACTTTTAGACTGCACAAGTAATAGTTGTTTCTAAATTGATCGGTACACAAAGTAGTCGTAATCAGATAAATAGAAATAAGTCTATTAATGTACTACCTCATAATTCGGGTACCTACCATAATCATTATGTAATGGTTACAAAATTGTATTCATTATGAAATACCTACTAGTGGACGCCCGCGACTGACTTAGACTGTAAAAAAAAAAACAAAATGTCGAAATTATCCGGAATAAAAATCTTTTCCCGGGATAAAAAGTGTTATTATCCTATGTGTTAATCCAGGGTGTCAACTAACTCCATACCAAATTTTATTAAAATCGCTCTAGTCATTTTTACGTGAAAGAGTAATACATCCATCTATCCATCCATCCATCTATCAATGCATGCATCCATACTCACAAACTTTCGCGTTTATAATATTAGTAGGAAGTAAGCCCTAATTATCTACGTCGCCGCGCTGCCTCGTCGGACTGGAAAAGCGCAAGTCTAACTCGCTATCTCACTTATTATATTATAGTGGCTAGATATTAAGGCTACGTAAGTAGGCTTACACTGGAAAATTTCCACGTAAGCAAGTATTTACTTAAAGGTCACGAACTTAACCCAACTGAAATTTTAAGTTGTTTGTTTATAAAGTAAGTCCTTATTACAACATTAGGCGTAATACAGCCATGATATGTTCCTACTTAAACCCATTTTAATAATCCTGGAATATATGTAATAGTATTACATATAAATTTAACATATAATACATCGTAGTAAGAAATATTGTTACCGACTTCGAAATAGCGCAGTATTCACAATAGGTGTTTTTTCACCTGAGCCAAAATATTTGGTTGTAAAACAGGAGGGCAAGCGCGCAAAATGACGTACGTTTATAACCTTTCAACGGAACGTTGTTGGCTATGATTTAGCTATAGAGAAAAGGGTTTCGCTTTGATTTGGCTGATTAATCGACATCGTTTCAGACATTTTTAATGTCTATCTTTAGCTCTTTAACGTTGTCAAAATTTAGGGCGATACGAAATAACACTTGAATAACATAACGTTTTTGGTCGTGGTTTAGCTTTGGTAAATATGTCAACTTTTGCGGGATTTCCAAAGCGATTAGCGATTTTTTTATTTATTTCCACACAACTCTACCTATATAAGGTGTTCTGTCGGTGAATTATTTTTTCGGCGAATCTTTCTTTGTTTACTGAATAGAAAAGGTAAGTTAAAAGTATCTTTTGAATATAGTAAAACGTTCACTATTTTGTAGTGCTGACCGCCAGCAATAACATTGGATCTGGTTAATATGGGGAGTGGTTTTATTTGAACAGACATTAATGGTGTTATTACAAAACAATTAGACGGCTGTCGAATGCGCGATTTAAAAAATCTCTATTACAAAAACGTTTTTAGCCATCATATGCCATTTAGATTTTGTTTAAAAACTGACACACGACAATGCTTAGCCTGTTTAACCTAAGTTTTGTCATTACAAAACAGGTGGCACTCAATTGAACGCTTGTTTAAAAAAATATCTATTACAAAAACGTATTTAGGCGTCAGCTAGAGTGAGACGCTGTATAGACATAGTCAAATAAAAAGGGTAATTTTAAGATGGTTTTAGGGCTGATTAACGTCAAATTTCTGAGATTTTGTTTTTCTTTTTTCAAAAAGGTTTCCATAACAACAAAAAGGGGAAACGAGGGATTATAGTAGCAATATCTTGCAGAGCTTTTGGAATATCTGAACTATAATTTAGTACATTTACTATATCATAGAATAGATTACACTAACGTATCACCGTCACTCTGCGAGTGTATGACGAACCCGCCAATGAATTTATAGGTATTGCACCCATTTTTCAATTAAGAAACCCTTCTTATATATAGGTATATAGGTATTATTATACGTCATGTTCTTGTTTCATAATATCTAACACGCATATCGGTTATACAGATATTAGTATACCTGCCCAAAACAATTTACCCAATATACAATTATGCCTGGTATCCTCAACTAAGTATGTGACAAATGTGACAAATATTTTCAAATATGTTTTTTTATTACCTGACAAGCAATGATTACAAAATAAAACCTCATTGCTGACAAAGGAACTTTTTTCACTTCATCGTTAATCAGTTTCTGTTCAAAAACGGTGTTTCAGACATATATGACGTAATTTAAATAATTATCAGTTATTATTACTGGTATTACATTTAGAGAAAAATTACATAATAAAATTTTGTTTCTGTATTTTTGAATATTTATAAAAGATTTGCATAGAAAGGAACGTTCAGGAATGAATGAAACGCAGATGAACGAATGTTTCTTTCAAACATGATTTTAGCAAGACACGGTCCTAAATATGTTTTGTAATAGAGGATCTTTAGACGATGCTTAAAACTTTAGGCATTATCTAGAAAAACACGTGTTAGATCTGTGTGATACTGCTTAGCGTTTCTTTTGTAATAAGGTCGCGTTTCCACTAGGGGGCATTTTACCGTGACTTTGTCGCTCGACCAGAAATTAACGTGCCCAGCGCGATGTCGCCGGACGTCGGGCGATTTACTTACGGATTGCACAACTGGTCCCTAGTCGATGATCTGCGAATGTCGAAACACGCGACCATCGTGTCCCTTAACAGTCACCAGACAGGCTTTGAGTAGTCAGAACGTATATCGCTTTGTGATTCTGATCTGAAAATCGCAGTAGTGTTATGGTGGCACAGAACAACACCATCTCCTTCAAATTTTACAGCGACTAATACGTGAATGTTGAGTCGTTCTAAAGAAACGATTTAAACGATGCTTAAAACGTTAGACCTTGTCTCACAAAACGGGTGTTTAGACATTGCTTCGCGATTCTTTTGTAATAACACCGTAAGCGTCCTCTAAGTATGTCAGTCAGTAATAAGATGGTAGGCGAGCCCTGACATTTTAGAGATTAAAGAGGTGGCAGCATCCCTAATCAGGTAAGTGCATCGCTGCTAATAAACTCAGTCCGGGTTAGAGGGAGCAGCGATCTTTAATCATTTCCATATTTTCTACGGCTTTGGTAAGGAACTCATTAACTTATGAAGTCTCTTTGCTGGATCTTTATGTGCAGTCAACCTTAATAACGTAGGTGAATTATAGTATTGTCGTAAACCAGAAGAGTTTAATTCAGTCATTTTTTTATTTCAATATGTTGTGATAGACGCTACAGCTAAATATCATCGAGAGTTAAGAGACTAGGTTATTAATTGAACGGCTAATTAAGCTAGTTTTCTGCGATCTATATATCTGTATAAGATTTAGAAGTATTAGTTTATTAAGGTGAGGCATTAGTTAAAATGAAAGTCAAGTATATTTAGTAAACTAAGATTAAAATGTAAACGAGCAGTGATATAGGTATAAGCACCTCTTTAAAAGACCGAAATTTGCTGGAAATGATTGTGATGTTTTGTTCCAGTGGTGTTTTTAATATTATTAATATTAAAACAGCTCTTGTTTTCATTTGTGCGATTAATGAATCATTTATTTTCAGTACTTGAGCTTATATTAACAATCCATTTCTCAGAACAATGATGCCACATCGTTTTCCAATCTGTTTCGCAAATATTTATATTATATTATACCGAGTGATTGACCCGGTGGCTTAATGGTTTGCAGTGGTCGTGGGTTCGATTCCCACTCGGGTGAAGAATTTTTTCCATTTTCTTTATTAATAACTTTATAATTTATATTATAATTAGTAATTAACTAACATAATAAAAGGAACAAATGCTATGTAAACCAAATCTAGTAGAGACTATTTTAAGTTAAGCTTATTATTCTGCAACACAATATCAATATTCCTTTCAATTTAACTAAAGGACAGGTGGGACTAATTTTACGTTTAGGTTTAAGTGTGACTTTCAAAATTGACCATATTGTTTGATTTTGTCAGTTATTTTAATTTGTATATACGTATTGTGACATTAGATGTCTGCAACCATAGTGCAACAAAACACATAACAACAAAATAACAATAATAACATCCAAAAAATCTTGTATAGGTGTTGCATTTTATGTTGATCTGTTTAAGTTGCTTTTGTAAGTTACTCTGTGAATGCATAAGGCGACGTATTTGTGAGCACGGTGATTGGTGGAAAAAGATGTCTGTTATACAATAAAGACATCCTATTGGCTGTTTATCACTGTTTTCATCACTCCTATCCGTTTTTGAGCCTAATTTTACTGAATTGTGCTGTGTTTGAAAAGGTATTTAAATAATGATATATGACTGGTTCCAGTAGGGATTTTAATCACTTACACTTAATTATGAAATTCACATCTAAAAAAAAACTGTCCCGTCAAGAAGCCGTCCATTTCTTTAACACTTTAAAATTATTCATACCCGTTTCGCCGGCTACCAGAAAGAGCAGAACAAATAATAAATGCCGAAATCCACCATACCAGTATACCTTGTCCAGCACAGGGAATTCGCGATTCGTATATTTGCATACACAATAAACAAGGGCTGACAGATAGGATGCTAACAAACGCCGTATCCCGGGCAACCCGTCGTTACCTAGCAACCATAAAGAAATCCGCGCGCGAAATTGACGGAGAAGATACAGCATAGACATAGATGATCAACGCGCAACAGTGCACGCAGCTCTAATCTACTTACTCGCTGGTTTTATTGACCATGATGACATATAAATCAACACAACAATGACAAAAATGACTTTGCGGATGAAATCACATTTTTCCAATTTTCCTTAAGTTTTATAATAATTTTAATTTAGATTCTTCCAACTTTATCTTACTACGTAAAATATTTACTAAGTGCAATGCAAAATGTGGTCCCAAATGGTCCGACAATAGCATCGGTCGACAACCTAATTAAGTGCGATAGATGCTCCCAATCTCGTTTTTTTAAAGGCCAGAGAGGACTAAAAATCCATATTGGTAAACACCATAAACATGTAGTCACAACCACCTCCCCAACAAATAATCCTGATTCACAAAATTCCAACTCAAACCTAACTTTCGGTAAACAACCTTTTGACTCTCAAAATTAGCATACCCACCATCAAAAGAATCCCCCGTGGCGCTCGTATCTCTGTTGCACAGAAACTAGCAGCAGAGATACACACTGCAATAACTGAAAATACAAAGCGAGCCTGGGAACATCTATTGACCTTCGCCTATCGCATACTCTACGTTAGAAAAATTTTTGTCCCTAAAAAATCCTTAACTTCTCAAATCAAACAAAATTGCTCGCTTAATATATCTCTTTTGGACTCATTAGGCCTCCATACTAACCCTCGCACACGAAATACTTACAAAATTATTGAATCCTAATTAGGCGATGGCGACATTAAAGGAGCGGCGAGGCTTCTTTTCTCGACCGATGCCATAGCGCCCGACACCCCTGACACCTTGCTATCTCTGCATAGCAAGCATCCACCTCCAGCAGAATCGCTCACCCTCCCAGGCGGACCTAACCCGGATAACCCAGTGTTACAGGTCACCGCTTCGCCAGGCCGTCTTCTCCTTCCCTGGGGGCTCCGCCGGTGGCCTAGATGGCATTTCGCCCCAGCACCTAAAAGATCTCATTTGCGGAGGCTGCGGGGATGCCGGTGAGACCCTTGCGAAGGAGCTGACGGCCATGGCAAATTTAATGCTAGCCGGTAAAGTGAACAATGATATAATCAGAACTCTATACGGAGCCAATCTATGCGCCTTAAAAAAAAAGACGGCAGCATTAGGCCCAACGCCGTAGGCACCACTTACCGCCGTATGGTAGCGAAAGTCTGCTGCAAAGGCACTGCAGATGACCTCACCGAATATTTCCAACCCTACCAGCTGGGTTTTGGTTCAAAGGGAGCGTGCGAGGCCGCCTTTCACGCTCTTCGCAGCCACTTGAGTAAACCATCAACTACCGGGATGCTGCTGAAGGTGGACATTAAGAACGCCTTCAACTCAATTGTCAGAGGCGCCCTTTTGACACAAATCCAAAACAAAATTCCCTCGACCTTTAAATTTCTTTGGCAATGCAGCCACCACCAATCTATTCTACAAAAACCATCCAATTTCATCGGCTGTTGGGTGTCAATAGGGCGATCCTCTGGGGCCAGCAATCTTTAGCCTAGCGATTCATCCGATAATCGAGAAGATGCGATCAAAATTAAATGTTTAGTATCTAGACGAAGGCACCCTAGGAGGCGAAGCGACCTCTGTCTTATGCGACCTAAAACTCCTCAAGCAGGAACTAAAATTAATAGGTCTTGAGCTCAACACGGGAAAATGTGAGTTGTATGTCCCTGATTCCACTCCATCCCGTAACGAAATCATTTCTTCATTCAACCTACTGGCTCCAAATTTATCCGTTGTGGAAAAAAGCTACCTTCGCCTTTTGGGCTCGCCCGTCTTAGATGAGTCGATACCCTCTTTCGTGGATGAACAAATTAAAAACTTCACCGAAACCTCAGATCGCCTTTTTAAAATTAATACGCACATGGCCTACTATATCATTCGCCATTGCCTTTTTGCCCCCAGATTTATGTACTACCTCCGCTGCAGTAAAATCTGGAAATTTGAGGATCTTCTTCTCTGTTTAGACGAAACTATTATGCAGATCCTCTCCTCGATTATCAACATAAGTTTAGGATGATCGTTCCTGGGCCCAAGCCTCCCTACCGATAAGGTTCGGAGGTTTGGGTGTCCGCAAAATTTCTAGTGTCAGCACTCCCAGCTCTTTTTGGCTTCAGCCCATAGCGCTCTCCCACTAGTCATCAAAATTTTAAACAGCCAAAGTCAGGTCGAAATTGCATATATGGCTGAAGCCAAAACCGCCTGGAAGGTGGTTTGCCCGAACGGAGTTGAACCGTCCATCCCATCGTCGCAGAGGCTGTGGGACGGGCCGCTTTGTGTATTGGTACGGAAAAACCTATTAAATACGTCAACCAGTACTGCAGAGCGTGCCCGCCTTAACGGCTTTGGGTGAGTGAGAGTCGGGCCTTTAGGCTACAGGCACTGCCATCAGCCAACGTCGGCACACTTTTGGACCGAACCACTTTCTGCATTGCCACACGCCTATGCCTTGGGGCGCCTTGCAACGTCCCCCACCGATGCCGATGTGTCGATGCCGTCGATCAACTCATGCCAACATCAACGATATCATCCGTCGGGCCCTTGCCACCGCCGGGGCGCCATCTGTTTTAGAACCCGTGGGATTGGCGCGTGACGATGGCAAGAGACTCGACGGCATGACCCTCGTGCCCTGGGAGATGGGGCGCTCTCCTAGTATGGGACGCTACATGCGTTGATACTCAGGCGGCGTCCCATGTCCCAGGCACAGCCATAAGAAGTGGCTCTGCGGCCGCCACAGCGCAAAACCTCAAACGGCGCAAGTATGCAAACCTCAGTGGAGACTACATATTTGAGCCGTTTGGGGTTGAAACCATGGGGCCCGGGAGCCTATGTCCTTTATAAGGGCATCTCTAAAAGACTGGTCGAGGCATCCCACGACCGAAGGGCTGGCCAGTACTTTGGTCAAAGGATTAGCCTCGCCATCCAGCGGGGCAATGTGGCCAGCCCTTTGGCCACGTTGGCAGCGGTGGAGGAGTTGCAGGCAGTCTTCTATTTGTAAATATGTCCTAGATTTAAGCTTTTTAATTTGTATTACTATCCACCCCACAATGTTAATTATAATTAATAAATATATAAAACAATATTCCTTTCATCAGATACTACATACAATAACTACACAATAATTTATGACAATGCTAGTTTCAATGATTAAATATAGTCAATTTAGGATTAAATAACCTAACATATATAGCAATTATATACAGGGTGTGGGTGACAGCCAGGCAAATACGGATATCCTGAACAAGTACCATTGTGTTGAGTTATACAACAGTGTTATTACTAGCAGTTTAAAGAGGATTAAGTTTTTTATTTGGATCGATGGGCAAAAAGGTATCAATGCTATTGTAATATTGTACCACATACGCGTTGCAGTCGTGTTTCTTATTGCTTTTCGCAGAATCATTTTGAAGTTTAGTTGAAAAAACAGTTTCTCTTACAAAATATTTTTCTTGGGGCACAATGGGATAGTATATACCTATATAGTAGTAATTTTAAGAACTGAATCATCTGCTTTGGATAAAGACTACAAATTAATGAGTACTAGTAATAGTAAGGACTTAGGACAACAGATTTTGATAAAGACCAAGAAGAAACATTTATCTCAGTACCTACATTAAATCAATGCAAGCTCGCATTTTTGCTCTATTCATTATTTATTCATTAACAGGCAAATCGCTTCTGAATAAGCTTATCTACCAAATAGCATTTGTAAAACATTCTGAATGAGAATATCACACGAGTCAGCACGCACATTATGTTAA
Source organism: Carposina sasakii (assembly GCA_014607495.2). Classification (NCBI taxonomy): domain Eukaryota; kingdom Metazoa; phylum Arthropoda; class Insecta; order Lepidoptera; family Carposinidae; genus Carposina; species Carposina sasakii. Next base: position 6,193,268 of record CP053148.1, read on the forward strand.
AGTGATAATAATTAATCATTTCATGATAATGATACTGACTGATGTGTGCTAAGTTGACAAATGATATTTGTTATTTATGCTATTATTGTACATATACTTTTCAAGAACGTCAACTCATAATTTGTCTAAAGAATTAGAAAAGAAATAAAGTGTAAAATAGACGGAAAACTTAAAGAAATCCGACTACAACGGGATTTATTCGATAAAGATAAAATAAATTTATTCTGTACAGTACACAAACAACACTGCACAGTTAAACATATAAAAATAGACAGTACATAAGTCAATATGCATGTGAAACGCTGTCGCGCACGTGGAGAGAAAAGTCCTGTGTGTGAGAACCAGAGAATATTCCGGACGTGTGTTAGGTATTTCTATGGGTCACAAAATGTCGATGTCATGAAAATTTTATCATATCCCATCACTCCTGTACCTTTATCATTATGTCATTAGGTGCGATACATTAAACGAATAAATCAGTACTAGCGTACTAGCAAAATGACTGGAAACTGACATGAACCATGAGTCACCTCGTAATACTGATATATTTATAATTGATGGTTTCATTGTAATTCATACCATGAAAGATGTACCAAAAACATTTGGCAGCATCGAAGAAGACTCTACGATAACAAAACTTCCAGCACAGAGAATCGACGTCATTTTTTATCAATATTTTAAAGATAAAATAACATAAGATATCAATACGGCAGACATGCTGCGATCACTTTTTGAAAGTCAATATTTACGCCTTTAGACTTCTAGCCACGCTCAAAGGAACCCTCGATGACAATAGTGAATCCAGGTGAAACAGTATACCTGGCATTAATATGGAGTTTGTATCGTAAGTCTGCGGAACACTGGCTCTCAGTCCATTAATATTGTTGCATCAAGTTCTCTAAGACCAAAATATTCAATCTCTGAAATATAACCTAGGTAGACTTTTTCGGTAGCCATGTTTGAAGAGCGCCATCTACCGAAATAATACTTATTTAAAGTTACATTAACAAGCAAGATGATAAAATTGCAAGATACCCCAGTCCTTAAAGACGAAGGTATTCAACCAGTGCGTGCTGCCGGTGATGACCTACGGTGCCGAGACGTGGTCTCTAACTATGTGTCTCATAAAAAAGCTCAGGATCGCACAGCGAGCGATGGAGAGAGTTATGCTTGGGATCTCTCTGCGTGATCGAATCAGAAATGAGGAGATTTTTTTAAATTTAGTTTAGGCCGCAGACGTACAAAGATCACCGACATAGCTGAACGGTCCAGCAAGCTGAAGTGGCAATGGGCAGGGCTTTACATAGCTCGAAGAACACTAAGATGGATGTATCCGATGGAGTCGACATTTCTATCACAAGGCCAAAGTTCTAGATATCCATACGTAGGGAATACCACGCTCTGCAACGTTGGCTTGTTTTATCGGCAAGCGGCATCATTATAACCGCTTTTCAGTGATTTGGAACGATCTGCCACCGATGGGTCGTGTGAGCGAGGTGGAGCCAATTCGGATGATGTGTGCTATGACCTGTAACAGCAAAATTTGTTTTGGTCAAGGAAATGTTGGAGCGAACAAAAAGTTCTGATGTGATCCATCCATTTTTTGAGCAACCGAAGGCTCGGTTGGATGCAGGCTGCTTCCGACCGGTCGGAGTGGAGGTGTTTTCCCTTTTGTTGGGGGAGGCCTATGTCCAACAGTGGACTTCTCAGGGCTGTAAATGATGATGATACATACTTACGTATACCTTTATGTAATGGAAGCCTAGAGTAATTGACAAAAAGACTACGACGTAGGTAAACAATTTTTTTAACGAGTCGGTACTACAGACAGACAACAGACTTTGATTAAATAAGAAGATTCGCCCGGAATCGCCCACAATTGCCCGCGCGGGCAACACAAAAATGGTAAATACAGCCACTTCACCGTGTATGGTGTATTTTCGTAACAATTCTTTCTTTACACGTTTTTATAATTATAATTATTTATTTACAGACTGGTGAATGTTACCAAAATTTGGCTTCTAGGTATGTTTCTGATGTTTTATTAAGTTCATTTTATATTATTGATTTCAAACATATAAAAAATTTCAACAGATACCTACATCATATCGCGCGCAAATAATCGAACTTCAGAATCAGAATTCTTATCTGAATATCTTGATATTAAAAAAAAAAATAAAACCGACTTCAAATGCGTGTTTTACTTGAGGTATTACGACTAATCTCGACCCATAAAAAACCTCCTTTTTTTGAAGTCGGTTGTACAAATTGCTTGTTTCATGAAAGAAAAGGATTAAAAATTCGCTCATGTGATTTAATATTATAAAAATACCTTCGAGCAATCCCGCCTAAAAGCCTTGGTTCTTCCAATAATCAGACACGAAGTGCAATGTCAACTTGTCTGACCTAAGCCGCTTTAAGGAGATTTTACACACAGTATGGCTTCAGTAAAATGCGTATGAACGATGGTACGAGTTGTCACGTAAAACTACATGATACCATCATAGTGTTGATTATACTTACGCAGCGTGATCTGCATGAGGAAGCCATGCAATAGCGAGAGCTAGTACTACGGGAAATTTGTGCACGCCGCGCGAATGACTCGTATGCATCGTTAGCGAACCGCGTGCGCCCGGAGCGGGCTGGCTGGCGGCAGCCGCGCTGTCTTCTCCGCGGACTGATGTAGTCTAGCTGGCATCGGATGGCGTCGGCAGCTCGCGCCTGCGCTCCAGCTCTATCGACCGACTCTGAGCAGCCTCCTTCCGCTCGCACTAGCGGCGTTTAGATCCTCACTAGAGGAGCCTTATCGAACGACAAACACTCAAAACGCTATATCTCAACACTAGGGTACCCGCTACACACCACCGCTCTTGTTTTAATAATTACTATCTAGTACGGTTTGGGTCGTTTTAATTTGCAATTATGTTGCTTATTGCTATTTATGGCTTAGTTATCTCAACACAATTCTGGTCAATTTGTTCAAGTAGAGGTAGGTATGGGTATATTTTGAAACACGGATCTACGATTATCCATAAATTTGTACATGAGTAGAACGTTTTGCAGTGTGAGCTGACTATGCTAATCGCTTAAACATTGTACTTACGATGACTAGCGATAAAAAACGAGATAAAGGATCTTTATAGGGGAGAGGTTTCAAATCTGTACAGACAAGCTGGATTGTACCATATATATTTATACACAGATACATATACATATAATATTTACACGGCTGTGTCCCCAAAATGGGGTAGCCAGAGCAGCTGAATCACGAAGGATATCCTTACAGACAGCCACATTAGTTGCTACTTGCTAGATCATCCCGAGGGAATGTCCGTGAGTTCCTTTATTTATTATTTTAATTGTGGCAAAGCAAGATGAATGATGATGATGATGATGAACCTGGAAGGGAGCTGGTGTAATTTTCTTGTGAAAATCAAAATTAATTTTTAAATGGATTTCATGAGCTGTCCGTAAAGTGATGTTTTCTGGTAGATAAGTTATATTTTGTTTACTTGTGATGTGAATCTAGTACGTGTGCATGGTTTTATATACAGGTAAGCTGAGTAAAACTTCAGTCGGAAAACGATTTCTTGGGTTCATGTAAGTTGTAATATTCAAAAATTATATGAACACAAAGGTGGCACCTCAATCTCGAAAACGTTTGGATTGAGGAGCATCATGATGGATCATGTAAAGTATTAAATGAATATTTTTGAAAAAGAAGTATCATTTAGTAGCAATTGTGTATAGCGCTAACTAAATATCTGTGTTCAGTACAATAAATATTCAAGAATGTAGGTACAATGCTTTTAATTGCGGTTTAATGGAAAGATTGCTTTTTAAAAATTACGAGTTGTAAGTATGGTCTGAGGAGCCACATATGTATTATTTAAGAAACTTTTTCAATTATTTAAATATTACCGAGCTTAGATTTTGTTTTTGGTTTACTTATGACCGGACTATAATATTCTAAATGCGAAAGTAAGTACGGAGAAGGACAAAGGCTACATTCTGTAGTCCACGCGGACGAAGTTGCGGGCAACAGCTAGTTCATATCATAACATGCATTCCATACTCATAGAATACATAAATTTGTATGGAAGTTCGTTGCTGTCAAAGATGAAACCAGTTAACATATTATGCTGTAGTCCTCGCGGACGAAATCGCGGTCAACGGCTAGTAATATAATGTCTGTCGAAGTATTGTCAAAAGCCCTTCTGACCGCTGACACTACCAGACTACACTACCGGTAGTGTCGCAGAGAATATTTTGTACCTTCTGCACTACTAGCCAGTAGTGCCGTGGGTACTTTATGAAGGGTCTAACATCTTCGTTCCCATCGACACTACTACTACATATGTAACTAAATTTGAAAATAATTTCAAACACTTTCCAATATAAAATCCAAAAATAATGGGAATAAAACAAAACGACCCAATTTACGCATAACCAACGACGATGTAATTACACGTGTACGAATGCAACTAATTAATGGGGATATAACTTTAGGTCATGCACTCGACATACGATAACTTAATAAGTATACTTCTTAAAAACAAGCTTTGGTCTGGCTGTAATAATAATGAGTTCATAGTGATTTCTTTTACGTTTTATCACAATGATTATTGTTTTACGGTGCCGAGCTGCAAATGTAAACTTAATACAGGGTGATTTTTGGTTCAACGTACGTCCCGAAATACTACGGAACTCCTTCATACGATCATTTGTTTGTCCGTCCATGGAAGCATACCTGGGAGTGTCTGGTTTCCAAAATATTTCCGAAAGTTAGTTAGACTGCGATTAAGTTGAAATCTGCATAAATGCAAACATAGAGCGCGTAGCAGGATTTATATGGGGGGTCACGAAAAATAATTAATATCTGTCATATCAAAAAAGGTCTTGTTGAGAAGATCTTAAATGTATTTTTTTGTAATTTTAAAATAAATAGTTTCCAAGTTATTCAAGAAAATAGACGAAAATTTTCCCCCCCCCTTATCTCCGAAACTACTGAACCTAAAATTTTGAAAAAAATACAGATTAGTTTTTCCTTATAGATTATAGGATAAACTTACCATTTATTTCATGTAAGAATACGTACCCTTTTTGGTCCAGATTTTAAAAAACATGATAGGTAACCCTCTTCACGCGAGTTCAACTCGCACTTGTCGGCTTTTTTTTTCTCTTATGAGTACGTAACTATTATGAAGATTTTAGTGCATAAAGTATAGTAACTAAGTACTCAGTAGTAATTTGCATAGAGGTTACATATAAACTTAAATTTTTACATAAACAATCCGTTCATTCTTACTTAAATCGTCGTCAATATAAAAACTTTAATTTTTTAAATTTAAGCAATTATAAAATTATTAATGAAAGAAAATTAATTATTATTTAAGTAATTCACAAAAATAAACAAAATTCCACCTGAAACCTATCAAACAATGGTAAATATTCGGAGAAAAGACCGTACTGCGCGCCGGTGCTATACTGCGCAGCCGTCGCGGCCTGCCGCGTCGCTCATGTAAAATTCCAAAACACCCAAACCATACGAAACCACCGCGACAAACCCGCATGTCAGTATAGGAACGAGAAACGTATCACTGAGGCTAGGGTCCTCATAGGCAAACTAATCTGCTTTATAATAGGTAACACAAGACCGAGAGTGATGCGCTTCGTAACACAAGCATTCTCTAGGTCTGGCATCAGACCCGAAGATTACCTATCGCAGGCTACGGAGCGTATTGACTTCCTGAAGCAAAAAGTTTATGCATGGGCAAACCGTATCCGCAGGTACAGAGAGAGGTCGAAGCGATGCTTCATCAACCGCACCTTCCAAAGTCCACAAAGACAGTAGTCAAAAACAAAAACTGGCCTAGATAAGTTTGGGATACTCTAATAGCGGTCACTCACACAAGGCGAGGGGTAGCAAGGCAATTGCAATACCTGAGCCATCGTCCAAAGCGCCTTGGTCGTTTGCCGCTCTCCCACTTGTAAACGAAAGATGACCACCAGCCATGTTTAGTATCCTGTGAGAGAACGTAGTTAAACACGATAAAACGTATGTTGACTTCCGAAAAACCCGTGTATTTTATTTGTTACTAGTCCTCCGTCCGCGTGGAATGCAAAAAACAAAATGTCGGAATCATCCGGGATAAAAAGTAGCCTATATATTAAGTGGGACCTGTCAGAATATATTCCCGAAAACTGCATCAAAATCGGTCTAGGCGTTTTTGAGATTAGCGTGCACAGACATCGATCCGTAACAATTTTATTAAAGTGATAATTATATTTGGTTGGACTATATTTCGCCGGGCTACCATATTGGGGCAAACAGTACCGATACCAACATAAATAAGGTATATAGCTCTAATTACTCACCTGCATGGCTAGCATAGACTATTTTTAGTCATATATGGCTACAAGTGTTTAAAACATCTTCTCTACGCGTAATAGTTCAGCAGCACGTAATGACGGGAGGAGAAAATGTTTACTGTAGACTAAGGTTTCTCTACGAAGCCACCCTTCATTCATTCATTGACGTTGTTTTTGACACTGATTAACAGCATTGTTAACCGTATTTTTTGTGCGAATACAAGGCGGGATTTATAAATATCATTAGTTTCTTATTGTTTCGAAAACGGGTTAAAAGGGAATACCACGTTGAAAGTATTTATAAAAACACTTCTCCAATAATATAATCCGTTAGGATATGGTTGATCGTTTCATCTTTAAACATTGTGCTGAGGGATTCAGCTTTGTTTGCCGAGATTTGGCTAGTGTATAGCTATCGGGATGAAAAATAACGTTGCCAATATGTAATTTAGAAAAGAGATGGTAAAATTCGTCATCCGAGTAATTGACCCGGTAGCTCAGTGGTTAGAGCGGTTTGCAGTGATCGTGGGTTCGATTCCCACTCGGGTGAAGAATTTTTTCAATTTCTTTATTAATAATTTTATAATAAGTATAATAGCCGAACAATGGAATGACTCTAAGCTACTAGCTAAACTACAGTGATTAGATGCTGTTGCTTATCATTTAGTCTGCCTGACATCGTATCACACATCACAGAAACGAAAATGTGAGGAACATCCAGGGTCAAGAAATTAGCATAAAAATCAGCAATTCCACCAGTTGGCATACAATGCCATTTCGATATATAATTCGATAGATAATAAAGGTCAAATTCACACAGAAGATTTACAAGACTTTCGTAAACTAGAAATCAAAATAATACAAGCTTTTAGCGTTCGACTTACTGTTGAAACATTAACGTGACCATGAAAAAAGAAAATCGTCTATCAGTGCGACATGGACACCTCACGATTAGCTGGAGAAATAGCAAAGCTAGAATCAATTAAAAAGAAACGATTTAGAGATGTGGCTTGCGACTTACGAAATTGCATAACATCTCTGGAAAATACGAAACTGTCAGCTAACCCCGGAGGATGTCATTAACAAAGAATGTAATATTCCACAAGAACTATTTGATTTTATGTGTGACTTAGTTTGAGGACCAGATCATCATCATCATCATTTACAGCCTTGAGAAGTCCACTGTTTCAACATAGGCCTCCCCCAATAACCTTCACTCCGACCGGTCGGAAGCAGCCTGCATCCAACCGACGCCCGCGACCTTGTCCAGGTCGTTCGTCCACCTCGCGGGTGGCCTTCCCACGCTGCGCTTGCCGATACGTAGTATCCACTCTAGAACTTTCCGACTCCATCGGCCATCAGTTCTTCGAGCTATGTGCCCTGCCCATTGCCACTTCAGCTTGCTGGACCGTTGAGCTATGTCGGTGATCTTCGTACGTCTGCGGATCTCCTCATATCTGATTCGATCACGCAGAGATCCCAAGCATAGCTCTCTCCATCGCTCGCTGTGCGATCCTGAGCTTCTTCATGAGGCACATAGTTAGAGACCATGTCTTGGCACCATAGGTCATCACAGGCATCACGCACTGGTTGAATACCTTCGTCTTTAAGGACTGGGGTATCTTGGACATAAATAAGCTTCGTAGTTTCCCGAACGCTGCCCAGCCGAGTTAGGATTCGCCGATTTACCTCCTTCTCAAAGTTGGACCTACCTAGTTTGACCGTCTGTCCCAGGTAAACATACTCGTCAACAACTTCGAGCATCGAGCTCCCAACTAGTACAGGAGTGGGCGGCACATGGACGTTCGACATGATCTTCGTCTTGTCCATGATCATCTTCAGGCCCACCTGTTGGGAGACTCGATTGAAGCCATCGAGCATTGTGCTTAGATCCTTCTAGATCCTTCGGAGAAATAACATCTCCTTGTCTCACTCCCCTCTGCAATGAAATCGGCTCAGTGCTCCGCTCCTGTACTTGTACCGACATGGTGGCGTTGCTGTATAAACTCTTCAGTACTTCGATATATCGATGGTCAATATGGCACCGCTGGAGAGACTGCAGCACTGCCCATGTCTCGATCGAATCAAATGCCTTCTCATAGTCCACGAACGCTAGGCATAGTGGCCGATTATACTCATCCGTTTTTGTATAATCTGCCGTAGCGTGTGGATATGGTATATGGTACTAAACCCTTTTCGGAAACTGGCTTGTTCAGGGAGGCTGGAAGTCATCAAACCTGCGAGCAAGACGATTCGTGATTACCCTTGAAAACAACTTGTAGACATGGCTCAGAAGAAGAGATGGGTCTATAGTTCTTCTGTAAGGCCTTTGTTAAAGAACAGCACCACCACACTTCTGCTCCATGCTTCCGGCGTTACGCCTTCGAACAGGACGGAATTGAAGATATCCGATGAACCAGATATCCGTTGTAAAAAGTGTGAGATGGCTAGACACTAAATTTTTCTAAAAATGAATTCCTTAAAAGAAGTGCGTCACGTGATGATATTGAACACGCAGGATCAATATTTTTTTTTAGGAAACTGCAACTACTGTTCGTGGGGAATCGTCTTCAACGTCAGATTCTTCTGTAGAATTCGATTCAATCTGATGACGCAAGAAACCCTTGTAAATAAACTCTATTCAGTTTTAATGAGGATTCTCAAGACACAGATGATTATGCGAACGGATGTTACTTACTTTCCTGGCAGTAGCAGCCTTGACTTTATGGACTCAAACCTGTCATCCTTCAAAGATGCGGAAGCTGTATCTGAGTTTGCCGTATCTGTATCTGTCATGGTCATGACGGTTTAGTAAGAGCAACTGAAATAAAAACTGCCAAAGGTAAAACTGACACTCGTTATATAACCAAGGTAACCATTAGATTAAGTGTTTAAGTTTTATGTTAGCTGTAGATGGATAAATTATCCATGCTTCCTTTTGTTTGTATATAAATGTATGATTTTTTAAATATAAATAAAAAATTACTCATAGTTACATAGTAATGTAAAAGCATTTCTGTTTTGGTTTGCTTTAATATTCATAAATATAATTTAGAGTCACATACCTAGTTATGTAAGAAAATTTTTTTTTTGCGAGTCATTTGTATGGTTATTTAATATTCATAAAATATTATTTTGGCTTATTCGTCAACTGGCGCCTATAAAACTCGCAACTGGTAGAGTTGACGACAAAAATATAAGGTAAAACAACCAGTCGCGAGCATTACAGTCGCCAGTTAATAAATAAGCCCGATGTAGAGTCACGTAGTAATGTATAAGAAAGGTTACAATTTTTTGACAAGTTAAAATAACTGTCAAAAATATATGGCGTTACCTACATCTCCTACCTAGCTCTCCTCATGAATTTTTTTTTTATTAACCCTGTATGCGAGTAAAAAATCTAAATCAGCAGAATTTGAAACTGCTTTGTGTAGCTACAACTAAGAGGATCAACTGCCAAACTCTAGATGCAGTACTTTTGAGATAAAAGTTTGATAACCTTTGAAAAGCAGTACAAACAGAGATAATTGGTGATTTTCATCTTCATCTAAACAGTGTCAAGAAAATGCTCCCTGTTTTTCATGCTGCAGGGTATTGAGTTCATGCGAAAACGGCACATATCAAGACAAATTCATTTATATAGTCCAAACGGGTCGTAACTTCAAGATTAGGTACAATAAAGGTATCGAGTATACAAATACATATAGACTCTCTCTATATAGATGTTATGGATTCTTACTCTATAATCCGAAGGGGTTCGGTGTAGTTAAAAGGAATCACTTACGTACATATTCTTATTATTATTTATTCCCCACTAATAACATTTAAAATAAATATAAAAAGCACATTTTAACTCTTTTATTTTAGCGCGCGCTTCACGTCAGACCGACGACGACGGCGGTCCTGGCAGCTGGCGACGATTCGATGAACTCGGCAGTTTTACCGCTTCCTCAATGAATATTCTGAGCAGCTCGTCAAAGTTGAAAACCGAATCACGCTCAATTCTTTCTCGAATCTGGATATCTAATAGTCCGTATACCGTATCGAGTTCTACTTTCTAGGTCCAGTCTCCTCTTGGCAGCTTAGCAAGGAGCGAGCGGAATTCTGCCACAAATAGCTCCGTATTCTTGCCATTTTGAATCATATTAAATAGTTGTATATAAATCTGAAAGGGCGGACGACGCGCACTGAATACTCTCCTTAAACGGTCCAACGTCACATTCCAAAACGGTACCTCATATCTAACTCCTTGCCACCACTATACAGCTCTATGCGATAAAAGCAAAGATAATCCTTTAAGAGCATTTTCATTGGTCACCTCGGCTGCGCTCTTGAAAATTTCTACTGCGTCTATAAAATTTTCGACAGGCTCGCCTGGTGTACCGCCAAAGCGTGCTTGGCAAAGGACGAAGTTGGCACCCGTGACAGAATTGGCACTAATAATAATAATCTGCAATAGTCTTGCACATGGCGGGTACCATCGCCGGGTGTATCATATTGTCCGTTCGGCGATGGTATCCGTCATGTGTATTCCACACCATATTAAAGTTCTCTTAAAAGGGCCTCTACATCTTGGCTACGGCCCGATGCACGCCTCTCAAAGGACCGGGACTCTGTAGTCCCGAGAATACAAAAGAGATACAAATAATAATAATAAAGTTCATTTATTCAGACAATTAGAATCCAAAAACATCACAAATAAAATAAAATTAAAATCAAATTATACAATAAATAAATTAAAATCATTAAATTAATGTTAAAATTAAAAGAACATTATGGGTACATTACATTAAAATCATTAAATTATTAATAGTTAATTTGGGGTACAGGAGCGTGCAGATGCAGCCATTGTCTCATAAATGGACCGTCCATGCAAACCGCGACTACATTCAGGTGGCTGTTGCTACTGGCTCGCGTCCTTCGCGCTATCGAGGTGGCCCTTTTGCGCATAGTAGTATAGAAACAATCCACATTGGCCACCGCGAACATCCCCGATGCACTACAAAAGCGAGGCAGCCGCAACAACGCCCTGAACACATTATTATACTGAACACGAATAGAGTTTAGCGCTCTTTGTGCGTGTCTGACCCACAGGCTGCACGTATAAAAAGATGTGCAAAATGCCCGGAACAATATTAGTTTAACTGGGTATGTACAGCGTGCAAACCTGCGGGGCTATCATATTCGCTCTCACTGACTGCGCCCTCCGCTCGCGCTCAATATCTTCGTCATCTTTAAGGTCGTCAGTTACAATATGGCAAGATATTTGAATTTCCGGACCTGTTTTAGAGCCACACCTGCCAGTGTGACGGGCGGTACCTCTGCCGGACACTTTGTCCCAGATTTGAAGACCATAAGCTCGCTTTTCTTTGCATTGTATTTAAGGCCGTGGTCATGCACATATGTTTCGCAGATGGTTATAAGTTCTCTTAAACCACCTATTGACGCCCTTAACAGAACCATGTCATCTGCGTAACTAATATTATAGAACCAGACTCCATCCACATGACAACCGACATGGCGACTGCTCAACGCGACAATTAGCTCATTCATATACAGGTTAAAGAGCGTGGGTGAGCTTAACCCCTCCTGTCTCACCCCACATCCCAGCCTATACGAGTCCGATAGAACTCCCGCCCATCGCACATTATTAAGCCCTCGTTTCGAAGACTCCACGAATCCAGATGAATCTTTCTTTAGTAACGCCTGCAAAGTGGCCAACAACGACGATAAGTCATCCTGCGACATCGACAAATGTGGTACTGCTGCAGCGGTACGAGAAGTGTTCGGGATGGCGTCCGGATTGTCCCCTATTTACTGACTGACTGGGATTGACGGACTCACCCGATCTGGATTAGTATCTTCGGTTTGTATCTGCGATCTTGTAAGATATCGCTTTTTTGGGGAATGCAACATCGTAACAATAAGTGAATTTAACTACTTGGGTGCCAGTATATAGGTATCGAGTATAGAAATACAGATAGACTCTCTCTCTATATAGATGTTATGGATTCTTCCTATAAGGAATCACTTACGTACATATTCTTATTATTATTTATTCCCCACTAATAACATTTAAAATAAATATAAAAAGCACATTTTAAAACTTACAGCGCAAAATTAATACATTTTTCTTCAACTCAAAACTGATAACAACGTGTCATAAAAAAACAAAATATTAAAAAGAAAAAGAACTTTATAAAAGAGGCCCTATACCTACTCCCGGTTTCTGGCAAGCAGCCGCCGAGTACGCATAGGGCGCACAGCCTGAGTAGTACCAAGAACATCAGGCAGCTTACAGGAACAGTTTCCCTGAAAAATCACATTTTGCCAAACACATCAAGGTTTCAAATCATAAGATTCCGGATTATCACAGTTTTGTTAGACTATACAGGGTGTAAAAAGACAACAATATTTTTTTAATACCTCGTATTCTTTGTAACGTTACGATCATTTTCTTCTATGGAACCAACCCTGGGACACGACAAAAAAATTATGAAAAAATACTCTCATTTTATTGCAAGCAATGTATTCGTTTGATGCGCAAAGTACATAATTTGTACATTTAATGTACCTACAAAACTAACATTATAACATTTTGACATGGTATCTTTAAAAAAAAATTTTGTTAACCGATTTCAGAGGGATTTATGTAAAAAAAAAAAATATATTAATGTAAATTTTGGACCTCAATTTCTTGGAAACCCGTGGTTTCCCAGGGGTGTACCATAGAAAAAAAAGATCGTGATGTTACAAAGAATACGAGGTATTAAAAGAACAAAGTTGTCTTTTTACACCCAGTATACGTGTGAAAAGTTCTATTTTGGAACAATTGGAGATTTTGAAGACCAAGAATTCTGGTGTTAACCTTTTAAATGAAGTTGAGTTTGCTTCTTCACTTTTAAATTCAATTGCTAGAGGTAGTGTCTGATAAATATTATAAATAAATAACCTAAGTAATGGCTTGTCAATGTCAATAACCATTTTTTTTTTTTTTGCAATGGAATATGTTGTTGCATACATCCTTGATTTCCTTTACAAATTTATCAATATTTTGGTGAATTTTTGAATTTTTTCATTAAAATTTAACTAATTCACTCAATACTATTTAGTTTTGTGTGCACAAATAGTATCTATTTATTTTAAATATAAATAATGGTGGGTAATTATTTATATATTTTTAAATAATAATTTTATAATATATAATATCTTGACTAAGATAAATTTATAAAAACACTTCTCCATTAATATAATCCGTTAGGATATGGTTGATAGTTTCATCTTTAAACACTGTGCTAAGGGATTTAGCTTTGTTTGCCGAGATTTGGCTAGTGTATAGCTATCGGGATGAAAAATAACGTTGCCAATATGTAATTTAGAAAAGAGATGGTAAAATTCGTCATCCGAGTAATCGACCCGGTAGCTCAGTGGTTAGAGCAACTAGCACGGTATGCAGTGGTCGTGGGTTCGATTCCCACTCGGGTGAAGAATTTTTTCCATTTCTTTATTAATAATTTTATAATATTTTTTAATACTTAGTAGAGGGTAATTACATCTGTGTTGTGTTGGGTTTTAGAGTTTTAGAATAATTAGTGGTTTACTTATTTCTATAATCCTGAATGCCACGGTTGTTGTAACAATATGTAGATTATTAATCTAGTTTTTGATTTCGGAAATAGTGCGATGTATTATCTTGCATGCTAGGTGTTCGGGTGTGGTTTCTCGTGGCGATTGTGGGTAGTGCAAGTGCTTGTTATTAGTTATTAGATCCGAGGGTCAGTTGAGGGTGTAGGGCCCGGTGGTGGGCGCACCCATAGTGAAGACAAATTCAAGTCAAATTGTATAACGCTGAGTTTTAGAAGTTCGTTATAGACGGTCATTTCACTGTTCGAACATCAGATAAGTTCTGGTACAGTATTTGGCCCGATACAACATATAACAAATGCTAATGAAGCATATGAAAATTGGGAGAGGATTAAATGCATGATTTAAAAGCGAGAAATTAAAGTCTTGGGTTGACAAAGCTGCAATTCCACCAAGCTCAATCTAGCGAAACTACCTACAATCACTGACGCAGCACATTTCTACTTTCTGAGTTCATACTACCAGGTCATGGAAAGGGTGGGAATTGTCAAAGACTATCAAGTGGGATTGATATATAAAAGTTCGAATACTGGAACCCACTAAGATGAGGGACGCTGCTCCACCAAACCTGCTCAAGACCATCTCATACAGATGCGCAACGAACTGTACAGAAGCGTGTGGCTGTAAAATGTTCCACCCTTTGCAAATTCTGTGCTGGCCAAGAATGTGACAACAGGATTGAAATCATTGTCGAAGAAGACGTCGATCTAGTAAAGGACCATCCATAAATTATGTCACACCTTGAAGGGGGGATAAGGTATCACTAGAATGTGACATTGTGTAATAAAGGGCAGAGGTTCAAAAGGTTTGTGACCTCACATATTTGAATGTAATCAAACTTATAACACCCCGTCGTTTTTGCGTCGGGGGTTAATAAGAGTATACTTAAACGCGAAATTGATATGTGAATGAAAAAACTTTGGTGTCCAAAGTCCAAGTAGGTCCAAAGAAGCCATGGACACATGATGTTTAAGTTTTGTATTTTTAATTAAGTAGTCTATAGTTTCTTAACAAGTCGTTCTTTTTTCGGTTATCAAAATATTTAACGAAATGTTGAAGTTAAAGATAATTTATTAAATATAAGAAAAAAAAATATGAAAAATAACTGTTTTATTTCGATTATTTTTAAACACATGCAAAGAATCAGAAAATGTGTGACGTCACATAGTGGGAGGGGTTTTTCCTCCTATCCATCCTATAGACAAAATTTGTATTACAAATTATGAGAAGTTTTATTCTTTGTTTCAGCTAAAATATCGCAACTACGAGTACAACTAAGCGAAATTCTGAACAAATTGCCAATTTTCAGTCTCATTTTTTATATTGCGTGCGCATTTTTATTTTAACACATTTTTTTTTAATATAAATATCACTAACCATAAACATCCATCGCCGTTAAAAATAGCATTTATCACCAATACATAAAGCAGGCAATAAAGATAACCCTCTAAACTATAGACCTACTTTTCTACTCATTTCCTATTCGAAGCTATTAGAAAAACTTGTAAATAAGCGTCTTTCGTCTTATCTTGATTCCTATAATACAATACTCGTATCAAACAAAAAAATTGGTTTTCGTTATGGTAAGATGAATATGCCATCAATACACTAGTCACAGAAATATCCGGTGCCCTAGAAGTAAATCAGGCCTGCCTGAGAGTTTTCTTAGATCTTGCCAAAGCTTTCGATACTGTTTCTACAAAAATCTTGCTTCGAAAATTAGAATGGATGGGTGTTCGCGGTGTAGCTCTAGATTGGTTCATGAGCTATCTTTCAGGACGGCAACAGGTCGTGAAAGTTGGTCATAACGTAAGCGATGCACAAGATATCTCTTTTTTGCCACAAGGTAGTATCCTTGGCCACGTTTTTGATCTTCTACATAAATGATTTAATGAACATATTTCCATCTGAGACAGGAGTTGACGTCATAATGTTATGCTGAACACAGCCTTAATTTTCAATGTCGTCTTGGTCGGAGGTGTTTAGGAAAACGGAAAGAAAATTGGCTATTGGCTAGGTAGAAATCTTCTGATTTTAAACACTTCAACAACTCATTTTCTTTGTTTTTACAAAACTAAATTGTCAGAACCATCACAAACATTAACCAGAAACGTTTGAAAGGAAACCCCCATTTTTAAAATCTCTATTCACAGAATAATAATAGAGAGTATATAGTGTTCACGCAGTAGTCCACGTAGAGAACAGTATTTGAGTGATGTTTAGTCCTATTTAGGTCCAGAAAAGTTCTTTGTTTCCAGTTATTTCAACCGGCGAGTATGTATGAAGAATTTAACGAATGTGGATGAAGCTAAAGAGGTATGTTTAGAACGTACTAAATGAAGATCTGTAGTCTCTGCCTACTCCTATAGGACATAAGCGTTAGGTTATGTATGTATGTATTCTTTCGGGGGCTAAATGCATTAACCTATTTAGCTCCACAAGAAATTCCATCAGCAACCTGCATTATAAAAAAAGAACAAGTTGCAGCAATTATAGGTGGGTAGTTTTTGAAATATTACGTAGAAGGTTCTTAGATATTAAAAAATACTAGCACCTGAGAATATAACAGTTAAACATACCTACTTATACCACCATCAATATCACCGCACTTATGGCCTCATATTTGTTATACATAATCTGTTCGTGCTACCAACAAATCATGTTTATAAGTAACCAGGAAATTAGGTGTTATAGAGCAGATCATACCTAATTGATTTGACATTACAGGTTGCTGGGCTCGCTTTTGTATTTACCAAATTATTGTAGTAAAATAACAGACGGATGCCTTTATCTGCATTGTAGAACTCTTAACTCATTATTATCTGCAGGGAGTGGCCCGCCTGGAGTAAATGTTCGGCAAAGTTGGATTTATTAGGATTACCATTTCTAAAAGCTGATATATGTTCTTTATCGAACATAAAACTACACCAGTTTGTCCAATTAACAAGCATCACATTCATCACACTTCAACTGGTAACACCTGATTTTTTTTAAGTTCCAACTTTTGTTTTTGTTAATTAACTTTTGTATGAATTATAAGTCCTAAACGCCACAAATTGTCTTTTTTTTTTAATAATTTAGTAATTTTTCTGAAAAACCTCCAATATGTCAAACTACCAGTGTATGGTTTTTGATTGATCAACTTTAGGGTATAACTTTGTTTAACCAAAATGTTTTCTTTTTATTGACCAGATTATAAATTAATTGAGGACTGTACCCATTAGTTGGCAATTTGAACAATGTATTAAATTCTTTATTATAATTGTAATTGTTAAGCGGTAAAGTTACCAGTTTGTATCTGTATGACTTATAAGCCGCTAATTTAGTTGCCATGGGTGGAAAGAATCAACCGGTATTGTGAACTGTATGGGTAGGTTTCCGGTATACAGCAAAATATGAAATTTATCTAATCTTGAAATAAATCCAAAAAATTTATGCTATTATTAACTTCTTCTTCAATTTTGAATTTATTTTGGATGCTTGGTATTATAATAGAAAATTATTAATAGAAAAAATTAAATATATAGAATTGCCTACAAATTCAAAATTATTTTCATTAGATGTAAAAGTTTGTTTACAAATGTTCCTTAAAAGATTGTTTAGACTAATTAAGACTTGGTGTGATAAAGTCAATTTACATCCAACGGGGTTGAAACATATTGGACGACTAGACTTTTATGAACAAAATTATTTTTGTTATCGAACACCTATTATTTACAGAAGATGGTTTGGCTATGGGTTCTCCGTTGTCACCGTTTCTTGCAGAAATTTTTATGGATTGGTATGAAAATAAGTTTATAGTTAACAATGAAGATAAAATTTTTTTAAATGTAATGATGTTATCTTGTGTTGGACAGGCTCAGTGAGACAGTTTCATGTTTTTGTCAACAAAATTAATACCAAGCATGCCAAAATTAAATTCAAATTGAAGAAGAAGTAATAATAGCATAAATTTTTTGGATTAACTTATCAAGATTAGATAAATTTCATGATTTTGCTGTATACCGGAAACCTACCCATACAGATGTCACAATACCGGTTGATTCTTTCCACCCATGGCAACATAAATAGCGGCTATAAGTTATGATACATAACTGGTAATTTACCGCTTAACAATTACAATTATAATAAAGAATTTAATACCATTGTTCAAATTGCCAGATCTAATGGGTACAGTCCTCAATTAATTTATAATCTGGTCAATAAAAAGGAAAACATTTTGTACAAATGTTATACAATACAGATTCAAAAACCATACACTGGTAGTTTGACATATTATGGAGGTTTTTCGAAAAATTATCTAAATTATTAAAAAAAAAAGACATATTTGTGGCGTTTAGGACTTATAATTCATTACAAAAGTTAATTAACACAAAACAAAAGTTGGAACTTAAAAAGAAATCAGGTGTATACCAGTTGAATGTGATGAATGTGATGCTTGTTACATGGACAAACTGGTCGCAGTTTTAATGTTCGATACAAGGAACATTATCAGTTTTAGAAATGGTAATCCTAATAAATCCAACTTTGCCGAACATTTACTCCAGGCGGGCCACTCCCTGCGTAATAATGAGTTAAGAGTTCTACATGTTGCAGATAAAGGCATCCGTCTGTCTATTTTAGAAAAACTAAAATTATGAAAGCAAAATTTTCAGATTAATTTGTAAATAATCAAATAGATTTTGTAAACACGAGCCCAGTTTTGGCTGCAATCTGTCAATGTCAAAGCAATAGGATCGGACAAAGGTAATGACTTTGTGAAGCCTTGATATGGTCTTTTTTATATATATATTTAATATTATTATAAATTTATTTTTCTTCTAATAATTTAACAATTAATAACTAATGTATATTTTTAATATTTATTTATCTATAATAATTTTACATTTCTAAACTAATATGTAGGTATTAACATTTATTTTTTTATGTTGATTGAGGGTATAAAAATGATTTGCAATACATTGGTTTTAGTTGTTAGTTAGTTGGTTCGGTAGATAGAACTAACATGGAAAACTAATCCTGATGATGCCACGGGTGTTGGCGAAACATATGTCGATTAAAATTTTAATTGGTTTTCGGATTAGCAGCTATGTATTTATGGTTGCATGCTAGGTGCTTGGACTGGCTTCTCGTTGCGACTGTAGTGTCTTGTTCGTGATCATGAGTAGGCAGATCCGAGGGTCAGCGGAGGGTATAGGGCCCGGTGGTGGGCGATCCCTCAATAGAGATTTGAACTTCCGAATAGTGACGCCTGATACAATTCAATACCTACTTATACCACCATCAATATCACCGCACTTATGGCCTATCCATAGCCTCATATTTGTTATACATAATCTGTTCGTGCTACCAACAAATCATGTTTATAAGTAACCAGGTTAGGTGGTAGAGCAGATTATAAATGACATTAGGCTCGCTTTTGTAAAAAATTGTAGTATAATAATTATCTTGCAGAGAAGCACGCCTTTGTATACATTTCTTTTGCATTTTTTTTTTGTTTTTACTGTATTGTTTTGTGTACAATAATGAATAAGAATTTTATCTATCTGTCTAGTTACAGTCTCCAGATTTAAAATTAAAGTAATTAAACAAATTACTTAAATAAAACTATGTATGGAAATAAACGATGTAAATTGTAAAACTTTTCGGGAAATATCGAACTTTTCAGGAACTATAAAGGATTTCGATATTTACTGTTTTTTTTTTATAAATATTCCACCATCTTCTTTCTATAAGGTTATTCCATTTATAGTACTTATATATATATTGTATAACGAATTTTGTCTAGATTTTGTACTTTAATTTTGTACCAATACCTACTGACCTGGAAGTCGATTAGGTTTAGTACAGGTTCTCCTAATCGTTTGTCGAACTATTGTCGATCAAGCGTTCGTTGCATTAGCTAAAGTGATGTCGAATTTCACTTTGTCGCACAAGCGTGAAAGTGTGCAATCGAACATCCGTGAACCGCTGTTTCGTTCTGTCGAACAAGCGTTCATCGCATTTCCGTTTGTTGGACTCACGTAGTACAGTCGCGCAGGCTAGGTTTAGTAAATATAAGTAGGTATAGTATACCCAATATGTTCAGACCATAAGCCCGATAAACAGCATAGGAGGTAGGTATATCGACCTGTTCAATCAAGCGATTCACTAAAATTAGTATGTGAAACTAATGTAAAATATATAATTTATTAATACTTTTGCATAAATTTTATTTTAACCTAACTTTTTAGGTACCTAACTAACTACCTACTTCATTTAAAAATTAAATGATGTGCGATGATTTGATTCATGGAAGAAATCTAAAATAGGTATAGCATATAATATTTTTTGTCAAAACTTACAATGATATAAGTAACAAACTTACGTCTTACGTACTTCCAAAAAGTAACAAAAGGGTTAAGCGAAATGCTATGAAAATAGGCCATTATGCAGGGTGTTTTTTTATGGCCACCTTTAACGAAGGGTGCGTACTCTATACATAAAATAAAGTAAGTTTATGCCAAAAAAATGCTGGGTTTTTTTAAATTTTTTATTTTTAATTACTGCATCTGGCGA
The DNA here is from genome assembly GCA_014607495.2 of Carposina sasakii. Classification (NCBI taxonomy): domain Eukaryota; kingdom Metazoa; phylum Arthropoda; class Insecta; order Lepidoptera; family Carposinidae; genus Carposina; species Carposina sasakii. The sequence continues at coordinate 6,213,842 of CP053148.1, forward strand.
AATTTATAGTGTCTAGTGTTTATGCTAGTTTATTTATAGACAGATATTAATTATTTCTCGTGAAAAAATCTTGCTACGTGCGTCTATGTGCATTTATGCAGAAAAACGCAGTCTATTTACTCAACTTTGGACCCTAATATTTTGGAAACCACACACTTCCCAGGTATGCTTCCATGGAGAAAAATGATCGTGATGATGAGGAGATTCCGTAGTTTTCGAGAACGTTGACGACCAAAAATCATCCCTGCAGAGAACCTATTCACAAAATTTGAGACTCGAAATTACACATTTATTTTTTCAGATAGTATGGAGAATTCCTAATCAACTCAGAGGAATGTTCATGCAATAAAAAATAAACAGATGAACGCGTCTCAAATGTTGTAAATAGTTTCTCTATACTGGGCCTATTCTCATAGCATTTCGCTTAATATACCCTTTCTGTTACATCCTATATGTATATTTGTAATTATGAATAGATAGGCATGTTAATTAAAATTACTACTTCCTAGCATAGGACTGTCTTCTTCAGAGTGAAAAGAAAAGAAAAAATTAAGACCACGAGTACACTGAATGGAAGCTGTCCTCTTGGGGCGTGCGCCAGAATTTATTCTGGCGTTTTACTTTGAAATTATGTCTTGCCTTCTTGCAAGTTAGTAAAGAATTTCTTCCATTAAAAAGAGATTTATTGATGATCACCTACCCGTAGTACCTTTGCTACGTGGATTTTATAAAATCGTTATATAGCTATACCAATATTTACAGCTCATTTGCTTTCATTTGGATTGTTTGCTACAGAAATGCTTCCATCGCTATTAAGAAATCAAGTTTATATTAGGTAATTGAGTACGCAAATCGAAATCCAAAATTTGAAAACATTTTATGCTACACTAATTATTATTTTGAAAAAAAAAAGCTACATCCATAGACGATGAATAGAATACCTATAGAAATAGTTTCATTATTAAAACTTCTTGTTTAATGCTTTATGGATAAAGTTTTCAACATAACGGACGGACTACACTTTTACCTTAGTAAAAACGACAGAAGAATGGAGTAGTCAAAGAAACAAGCTTTGAAATTCATTGAGCTTTTACATGTACAAGAATATCTCTGAAATGGAAAAGAATAAGAAAGTCTCCCGAAAATTCAAGTTTATAATGATGGTCAGAATTGGCAGCGCAAATGGGCACTTATATTAAGGGCACTATTATGGAAGCTTACATACACCATACAAAAATAATAAAATTGGCCCATAAATGACGGAAGTTCTGAAATGACACACATAAAAAATTTAAACAAAATGAAGACCTCCCTTTTTTAATTCGGTTAAAAACTATGAATTGAAGAACTCAAATTATAACAATAACACGTGATATGCTTTTAACTAACAAGTTTTATAGAATGTTTATAGTATATGGCATACGAGAACATTTTATACAATTTGCAAAACATCCTAACGTGATGAAGAATTTGTACAAAATAGACATACCTATGTCTTTCAATCATAGATTACCTCCTAGAGATACCTCGTACAGGATAAAATACGCGCGCCACTCATACTGTATCTAAAGGGCAAATATATATTCCGCGTTCGGAAGCTAGCCCCAGTCAGTACGAAGTTTAATGACCCCTGCGCACGTGCGTGTAATATTGTCATTGATTTATTATTACTTTTTGTATAATAACCGTTATATGGGTTCTTGTTCCGTGAATGGTGGGGAAAGAACGCTAGACGTCACAGTTACAAAAAAGAGATAAAACCGGAAGTAGGCTTCGAAATTTTCTTATTTATGTTTTTTTCAATGACGCGGAATATGATCATTATGACTGGTCATAATGCACTACAATATGTCGTCTCTTTTCGACCAACACATTAATCACTATTGTTGTCATGTCTTACATATGCAACGTCACTGTCACTGTCAACAGTAATAGTACTCGTGAGCTAGAAGTATTATTAAGTTGAATCGACTTCATGCGTTCGGAGATAGCAATAGAATACATATTATTTTATAGTAATTTTGTAGTTTCGATGAAAAGCAGTTATGGAGTAACCGCGCTCTCCATACTAAAACAGACGGACAGGACGTAATAGTGCTACACTAGCCAAAATAGTATGAGAAAATATTGTATATTTTATATTTTTTTAAATAAATTTTATAGCAGGAGGACGAGTCTTATGTGTATAGTTGTCATCAATAAAAATTCTTCTTTAGCGTCAAGGTCAGCTTGACGGTGCTCCTCGAACTCGTGTAAATCTTGCTTTATTTCACCACCAAAGTCCTGCGCCACTATCTGAATGTAAGTTGTGCTGACAAAACTTCCCATTTAGATGGATCTATATTGCATCTCTTCATATGTCTTTTCTGAACATTTATTGTCTCTGAGGAGTTGCCCGCCGCGTTTCCACTTGCCCTCCTCCAGTTCAGCAAAAGAAGATGCGCTTAGCCAATCTCTCCTACCGAGGATAGCCGAATACGAGACACATGACCGCAATCCAAGCAACGAAGGTGCTGCCGACGCAGAAAATTAAGTAGGCCTCAATGCCACTTACATTGGCTCTTCGCAATACTTCGGTATTACGCACTCGGTTGGACCATCTGATTCTCTGGGATGATGGTTTCTTATCGGAGGCACTTGAGGTGGAATCGACCCAGAGTGCGTATGTGGCGACGGTACATGCACCACGCCTCGGTCTAGGAATATAAGAGATTTGGCAGCACAACAGCCATGTACACACTTAGAGATTTGAGCAACAATACATTACACTCCTTCTTCCTGCATACAAAAAATGTTAATTCCCAATCATTTGGGATCGGTGCAATATGTAGGTACTCTTTTTTCATTCATCCCTATTATCCGTCATCTCGTTATTCTCATTTCTACCTCTTTCTCTATAACCAAAGTCTTACTTTCGTGACACGTTTTCGCTTAACGCAACATATATTGTGTTATTTCATGACTTAACACAATTATCTTCATCTTCATAAGCCTATTTTTTGCTGTAGTCCATTACTGGACGTAGGCCCCCCTGCCATAGGGGGATTTTGTTACTAAAAAGTTCCACTATCTGTTTTTCGGCGGCTCCATCATCAGACCCTCGATTAACACCTCCTTTACAAAAAATATTTATGTGTTAGCTGACCAAAATTCTCTATGAAAATCTAAAAACGGACTACTCGTGCCTTTTATATTTGAGGATATCCCTAGATAGTCCTGCTAGAGATTCCATCATCAGATGTTACCTGTTTTATATGTAGGTGACCAAAACGCTCAGTAAAAGTATAAAGCAAACAGACTACATGTGCCTACAATATTAAAACGAGGATTGCCCTCGATTTCTCCAAGATCCCATCATCAGATCCTGATTTATGGTGAATTTGTATAGGACCAACCTGGAAGTATACCATTTTGACCAACTATAAAAAAAAATTGAATTTATCGGAGACCTTCATAAATGACGGAGTTCTGAATTGGTAACACACATGTGAAAAATGTATATGTAAAATAAAATGAATCGATAAAATAAAAATCGCTTAAAAAACATACTTAGACGAATTGATAACCTCTACTTTTTGAAGTCGGTTAACAATAACACGTGATATTCCCTCGCCATTTTAATGCGACCTTGAACAAGTTTTATAGCCAATGTTTATAGTATATGGCATGTTACGTCCCGAACATTTTTGCATTCCGCCAATTCAGTGCAACTAGAGTTCATACTAACGTAATCTTTGAAACGGTATTTGTACAAAATAGGAGGTAATACCTATGTCTTTCAATGTAGTCATAATTTTGAAAATCTATTGCTGGAAATAGGCACCAAGTCTCAAAGTTTACGTTTTATTGTGAGTTTATTATCAAAAATTTAGGCCAAATTGATTGATCAGTAGGGGGTCATCAATAGATTACGTCACACGAATTTCGTGATTTTTTGTCAGTCTATTGAAACAATTTAAGACATATTTTAACTAATAATAATATGCTTAACTACTGATCAAATAATTTGCTCTTCAAATCTAAATTTCAAATTCTATACGATTAACTAAATTACGATCGAAGCAATTCTTACTTAATTGGATTGTATCCTGAGGGAAGCAAATAGGCAGTAAATATAATATCATGATACAAAGATTTTTATGAAATCCATGTACTCGTAACAAAGGCGGCTAAGTGATAAAATTGTCGATCACGCATATAAATCTCTTATTTCTTCTAAATTACGGTGGAAGTTAATACTCTACTATTGGATGTATGTGGCAGATTCTCTGTATTATTATTATGACAAAAAATATATACCTATATTATAAAATCAAAGTATGAAACATCGCTATTTAACTGCAGTCGAATCAAAGGTGTGATTATTTAATTGGGTAAATGTAATTAGGTTTCAGTTCAGCGTAAATTTATCCTAAGATGTGTTCAAGCAAAACACCTTTAACTCATCCTATAGGTTTATAAATGATTTAACCTGGTTCTAAGTTACAAAATACATTTTATTTCATCTTTATAAGAAAAATAAGTATTAAGATTATTGTATTAACAAGGGCTTTTTTACACGACGGGCTTGCATTGCCATGCGATGCAAGTTCCCTTCTATAGTCACTATACAAATAAAGGTATGGCCCTACAAAAAGGCGAAATAGCTTATCATAGTATAACATAGCGTAAGTACAAATATAGATTTTATATATGTACACTCAAATATCTTATTATCTCTCATCTCATTAGTATCAATAATATGGGATATGATATTAACAACTGGTAGATAGTGAAATTCTTGCCTGCAGTAAATTATATCTTACTGTGTAAGGAGTTTCAATTCGAACTCGATCGCGTATACGTTTTAATGGCCAACCAATCACAGTAGATATGGCTTGATAACGTCATGTAATAAAAGTGAATACAAGGGCACACCACGTTATTGGTTGTCAACTAAAATTTAACGTGAACAGGTATGAATTTAAATTCACACAAAGCCCCCTGCAGTAAAAACATGTGGGGAAGTAAGCCTAATTAGTGCTGTTATAACGCTAATAACAATATTATGCGAGTATGATGTTCTAATATGTAATCACGCAACGTTATACGACAACCTTATATTTATTAAGCTTGTAATTATGTTATAATTTGTTTCTACTCTATGTATATGTCCTCAATTGGATACGCTGTCTCTATAAACTTTTGGTAGAATCGTTGAAAGGCCCTCCTGAAATGAAAAAGAAAAGTTATTACAATATATTATAGGTATATATGTATTTTTACAACGTTGTGTTTTCAAAAATGAGGTAGACAGAAGAACAGGATCGCGAATCAGAGATCCTTATAGCTACATAAAGTTAGTGAAGTGGGGTAGATGTAAAAGAACAGCGACAACTTGCTAGCTCTTGTTGACTCTTATGACATGTACGGAAGGAGATGCAGCTGATATTGTCTAGTGAGGCCACGTTCATCAGGCAGGAGAGTTACCTATTTTGGTTACAGTGTAACGCAACATATTGGTCACAAAATTTGCAATCCATTTATTGAGTGCAAATTAGTTACACGTTAGTTTTATGCAAAAAATACCTATTATTTTGGTGACATGGTCACAGGTGTCTATAATATTTTAATATATAATTCATTATTTCGGTGCAATTTCATCACAGCTCTAAAACAAATTATCTGAGACCTCACAAAAGTACAACTTATGTCTCTTTTTAGGCGAAGTAGTAAAGCAAAACAGAGAAATCAAAGAAAAATTTACACATTTATTCTACATCTTTTTTTATCTCTTTGCCTGTACATAGTTCGCGAATCTCTCGTTCTTAATAATATACATCTTTTTCATAGAAAAGCAATAAAATTTATTCCTTATCCATGATCTTTCTACAATTTGTTGGGCTTTATAATTTCTATCACCCAACCTGTTAGGAGGCATGGCCATCCAAGTGGACCTAGTTATCGATCATCTCTCCCACACTGTGATCTCACATCCTGTATAAGATCTGTCATTATAAAACCTGCTTCAAATACATACCCTACAGCCTCAGCGACTGGCCTTGTGGACTCTTGTCCTCGGAAGACGTGACAAGCAAATCGCTGCAAGGTTGGATGCTTTGTGATGAAGCCCAGGTACCTATGGTCACGAGGGTGAAATGCGCAGAAGGAAACGTTCTTCAAAGAGTAGAAATAGTCGATACAAGGGCCACTTCTATTTCTCTGAAAATGATAGGCAAGACTTAAGAAGGCTGGGGTACCAAAACGAATAGAATTATATATCTGGAAATATGTGAGAAATTAGTACTAATACCTACTTAAGATGTACTACTACATACAAAAATATGTCATACTTGATAGAAAGGTGGATTCAATACCATGCTATAGTTAACCAATTTAAGCTACTCTCTTCTCTTGTTCAGCGCTTAGTTCCCAGCCAGACACAAAAAAATGCTTTGTTCACGCGAAGCTCGTAGCCAATTCTCTTCTTACTACGTACTTAATCCGAGAGGAAATTGATAGAAATTTTCCAGAAAAGGGAAAATTAGAAATCCTACACTTTTCATAAGAATCAATTTCTAAACATTTATAAAATTACAATGTATTTTGAAATTTACATAGCAGACTTCATAGAAACATAAGTAACGCATGTGAATGTATAATGTGTAAGAACCCATTCAAAAGTTATGTAAAAGACATTACTTTCTAGGTAGTTTCTAAAATAGTATCTAGTATTTAATAGTACTTATGAGTTATAGATACCTACTGTTGCTTTGCAAATGAATTATAGTTATATCGATAAAAGATATAAAGCTTACAAACTTACATCAGGCTTAGAGCGATCAACCATACGTAACCCTTGGTCAGATACTTCGAGTATGCAAGGTTGAGTGCTTGGTTCTCCAGTACATTCTCCAACAATTTTTTTCACTGCTTGACATACTACTCCGGTACCTTTATGAGCAAGTGTCTCAACAGAACCCATGTATCTGTCAAAATAATAAGTGTTTACATTTATTTTTAGTAAAAGTTTTATATACTTACATGCATTTACCATAAAATGGCTTAGCTTACCCTAGTAAATATCTTTCTCTTTTAACTTTGGCATTTGCAGGATCAAAGTCATTATAATCCATATCAACAGCATAAGCGGTCGGAAAAATACCTTGTTGACCTGTCCTTAAATTTACACCTGAAATTTAAATCATAACGTTTTGATAACGCCATATATTTTTCTACTTATTGAAATCCGAAGCTTTAATTTAAAATGCGTATCAGTGGTAAACCTATTTTAAACATTGTTCAAAATAGTGAAAGATGCACACATGCACTTCCATTCTACTAACCTTCACACCATAAATCATCAGCTTCCTTCTGAACATAAATGGGGTCACCAATTTCTACCTCAATTTCATCGTGATGCCTCGGGTTAAACTTGTGTAGGCCTCTGTGAGTTGCTTCGAGCATTTCCAGTTGACTATGTGGGACAGTAGTTATGTTACCACCAGTAAAGTTAATACCACTGATACTGCAACTTGATGAAGGGGATACTGCAAAAAAGGGAAACGCCCCATAAATAAAGAAATACGATTACTTATTAAAAATATATAGCATCTACTCATCTGTAATATATTACATACCATTTTGTTGTAAAGCAGTAGGCGATAAACTTTTAGGTCCTGTATCAATAGGCGAATGTGCTGTACTATGTCCGCTATCCACATCGCCTAAACTTTGTAGTCTTTCCGAATCAGGACTGGAGTCTTCGTCTAAAAGGTATCCACACTTGAGTACCAATAAAGGTCGGCTTTGATATCCTGGTCGTACCATGGTGTTACCTAGTACACCAAGCTCGTCGGCCAGAGTAGCCGGTTGTCCGCAAGAAATGACAGTCGCTGAAATATGTAAAATGTGTATTGTAAATAAATGTTATAAAATTTTCACACAAGTACACAATATCTCTCACTCTTACAATATGGCCTAATAAATCTTCTTCAGAGATTCAGACGTAGTGAAACAGGAAGAAGAAAATTGTGTACATACCTAAAAGTATTTTAATTATTCAAAGCTCTTTCAATTAGTTTTTAGAAAAAAGAAAAGATCCGAAAATGAAACTCTAAATTTGCAAGACTTTGACATTGTAAGCTCAGTTCACTTGTGGAGAAGAAATACTTTGTTAGTGGGTACTGAAGCAAAGTGGCAGGAAATCTATATGTACTTTTAAATCTAAACACGTCGAAAAGAATTATTGGTCTTAAGAATTATTAAAAGCCTACTAAAATAGAAAAGTTATTTGTGAATTTGTAAGTAGTTGCGCACCATTCATGTTTCAAAAAGAATGGCTATATAGCACAGCTGCTGAAACTGGTTTGGCATGTTGGGTGAAAACGAAATCCTAACGATACAGCTTACATTTTACCCAAAATAGGTAGACATGTCAAAATATAATTAAAACTTACATTAATAATAACGAATTCGCAAAAGCACGAGGCGAAGGATATACCTATACACATATAAATACTTACCTAAATATTTAAAACCTCAATAAGATACCTATAGTAAGGTACGACGACGTCCTAATATCGTTTAATTCTTTACACAAAACCCATTTTTATTTATAATACTACATATTACTTACCTCTTACTATGTCAAATATTAATTGTTGAAGTATAACTTACTTTTTTTTTGTCAATATCTAAGTCTCTGTTTTTATTACCGAGAGTACCCAAAAAGGTACCTAGAAATGTCTGTGGTTGTATTTGTTATTTTCAAGAAATTATTATTCGAAAGTTACAAAATAAACGAGATTGGTAATAACAGTTCCTTAACACACTCACTGCCATCTACTACGTATTTGCGTTTTTTTTAGTTTTCTGCAGCCACTGACACTTATTTGCGTTTTTGGCACTAAGCGTTGAGCTGATGTCGGAAAAAACAGCCGGCAGTGAACGTGTTAAACTATTTAAGATAAAAAAAAATGTAAACTTCTATAGCAGTAACATAGCTAGAACATTAAAATAAAACTCTACAATACTAATAAGTACTTAATTAAGTCAATGAATTTTTTTTAGCAAAATTATGAATAGTCTGTAATCTATCGGAGTAACCAGTAGTCTAATCCAATCTTGAGTTAATTTTACCTTATATTGAAATTATGTACTATAATTTATATTATTGTTAAATATTTACTTTGAATAAATTTGAGCCCAAGGCGTTTAAAACCAAAATAAGTGCAATGTAAAACAAATTAATTTCAAAAATAATATAAGTACCTATCTAATATTAGTGCCTAACTAATAAAACCTATTGAAAACAAAATGTACACAGTCATAAATTGAAAAATCGCGCAGGAAGAAGCGCAACAGCTGTCAAACATAAGGGAACAGAATCATTCATAGGTAGAAATGACTCGCCAAAGCGGATATGCAGTTGCTATTTATATATTTCAGGGGACGAAGCACCGACTAGACGCCAGCGTATTTATATCTTCGACCTTTACCTTCGTTATTGAACTGACTTAAAATACAACGATTTTTTTACTTACATTTTCTGTTCTTTGGAATTTCTGGTAGTTTTCGGCGTCTTCGCTCACCATTAGCAAACATTTGGTGACGAGGGCTCCGTTGATCGGTCGGCTCGCCAGCGGGCGTAGGAGATAAAGCAACGGGACCTGTATTGACGGAGTCTGAGTCTCCGACACCGATCCTGCTATTTTCCGGAGAACTCTCACTTTTCGACGATGGTGATTCATCTTCCAAAGCAACATTTGGCACTAACCTAATACAGAGAATAACACCGTCTTATATTTCTTATTCATTCGTCAGACATCACCCACAAGACTATTTAGCACACTATGTTTCATTAGAAATTCCTATGGGGATCGCCAATGAACTTATGACTGGAAAGACCGCAATATATAATACTCACGAATAAAATGGTGTAGGGGCCTTTATATGCTGTGGTAATCTATCAAATACACGGCGAAATTCTTCAAACTCGCTGTCGGCCATGTCGAGTTACACCTGATTGTTGGGAGAGAATACTTCGCATGCGCCAGAACTTCCCCTCCACTGCTACCCTATTGATCCACCCCTAAGGCTTATAATTGTAAATTTCTCCGCGCATGTTGCGCGCGCAAGGTACTTGCTACCCTATAACCCTCTTTTATTCATAACAAAGCGACAATTTTAATACTTGATTATTGAATACTAGTAAAAACTAGTAAAACAAGTTTTTTCTGTTATAAAAGACTGTACGAAGTATCGATAGTTTAATCTCTACCATTAACTTTAAATTACACAAGTACAACAAAAAATTGTATCTACTTCAAGTAGACAAGGTTTATAAAAATCCTTTATTCGCAACTATTCTATTGAAGGTTGACAATAGAACAACTGCCAATAAAATATTCGCTCTAGTCTTAATGAACAGTTGACAATCTGGCAATAGGACTAGTAACTACGGCGTATTTCCTAAAAGTACGTAATCACACTAGTTCTCTTACAACTAAGTAAAATTATATTTGGACTAGGTAGGTCTTAGGTAGGTAGGTATATTATCATTCCAAAATACTAATTCACTTTTTAGCAAACCCTATGCCATACAACTTCATAAATTCATTCACTGACGGCCCCTATATTCTTGTAGTCCTGCTGTGTGAGTGGCCTTAGACTAACTACAACAAGCGACTTAAAAATGCAGAGTCTGACAATATTTACTTGCCCTGTCCGGCTAGCACGGCCAATGATACACGATATGATAAGTCAAGTTATCGATACCTAGCTGTCAAAATACGATAAATATAGCCGCCTGTTGAATTTTATCGATACAGCGAACATGACCATGCCGGTAACGTTACACGGCACGATACGATACGATAGATAAAATGCGAGCATGTCCATCGGTTACTATCGATAGTTCCGAACATGACCGTATTTTGATGTTAAAAATATCGAATTTTGACATCAATTCAAGATATTGTTATCGATGAACATTATAGTGCGCGATAAGCGTAGATAGGTTAGAGAAATCGAAAATACCTATTATATTCTTTGGTTCGATAGGTTTTCAGTGATATGCTCCAGACTTAATATTTTTAATTTAGTGTTTTAGTTTACTCGTTTTTAGTTTACATAGGTAGGTCAAAGGTAAAATTAAATGATTAGAAATTGGTATTGATAATATTCAACATGGCGGCTAATATCTATCGTATTTTGACAACTAGTCGATAAATAGGTTTATCGTATCGTGTTTCGCTCTCATGTTAGAGCAGTTAATATGACATCTGATGTCAAAAAGGAAAAAAGAATCAACGACAATTGAAAAAAAAGAAAAAAAAAATTTTTTGACTCTAGAAACATTTGTTTAACTTATCTCGCGCCTTATCGTATCATAACACGGGATAAATCTTAACGTAACGTATCGTTCCATTGGTCATGTTCGCGAAATCGATAATTATGGTGGTATAGAGACGATACGAAATCCTTTATCGTATATCTACTTATCGTGGTCGTGCTAGTCCGGCTGTATCCACTATTAGCATGAACGAGACCCAAAACCATTTGCCAATATCCACTAAACATACCAAATAAATCTTTTTAAAAATGGAATTTTCAATATTATTAAAGGTATATTTATATACAAGAGCAAGAGAGATTATCGTTACATATTCATTACGCATCGACTGCATCGGACTTATCCGAGTAGTAGGTATCTGTCCGTATATTTTATGTGTGCTATAATGGTTTTGAAATGGTGAGTGACACTTTTTGATAAATCTACATTCGTAGTTATTGAAATAGTCGCGGTATTTTTGGATGCAGTGCGCAACGGTTCTTGAGATAAAAAAATCTAATAATACCCTTTTGTTACTAGTAGTACTCGTAGTAGCAATCTAGATTCGTCTTTATTTGCACTTCAAGTTCTCATCCAGCCTGTGCCGAGGAGCGCACGTCCAAAGAGGAGAGTCAATACATTAAGCCTCTTTAAGAGCCAGAGATGCTCCAGATAATTATTGTGATCTTCTTACAAACCGATTCTGTGATGCCATTTTTGCGGGTACTCTAATATCATAATTTGCTGTAATTAAATTTTTTGGAAGTAGGTATAAGTAGTGAAAACAGTCCGTATAGTAGATTATATTTTTTTAAATTATACTTTTTTAAATTATATTTCTTTATGCCCAAGTAGCAGGTATCCATTTTATTTGCACGATATACCTCGTAGGAATATTGTTATTAATTTAAATAGGTGAAGAATATGGTCGATTCCGACCGTTACATTTAAACGTAAACTTAAACGAATTATTATTATTATTATTATCTCTGTTTAAATTCTCGGGACTACAGAGTCCCGGTCCTTTGAGAGGCGTGCATCGGGCCGTGGCCAAGATGTAGAGGCCCTTTTTAGAGAACTTTAATATAGTGTGGGATACACATGGCGGATACCATCGCCGACCGCACAATAAGATACACCCGGCGATGGTCCCCGCCATGTGCAAGACTATTGGAGTGCAGATCTATGTCATGCGATGGAAACAAAGGTCATGGGCTATGAGGCTGAATATTGGGTGGGGTTGGGTAACTGGGCTATTGAAGGAGACTAACGGACGCCTGCCATTACAACCAAGTCTCATAATTGTTTGGTGGCAGGCGGTGACTCGCCGACTCATTTCATGGGCCCCTGAAACGGCCGCACGCACGGAGCGACAAAGGGGGCAACATTTGGTGAGTGGCTAGGGTGGAGGGGTGCCCCTGGACTTTAAACCGAAGCCAACTTGCCACTTACTGACGGGCACGTCCACCCTCGAGCTGTCATAGCTCTCGCAACTCCACTCTGCCCGGCCGGCGAAGGCAAGGCAGAGGCGGGGGAACTGTTCCTCGTCAGATCTCACTCCGGCGCCGGAGATGAGGAACAGGGTCTTCCCCCGGGAGTACTTCAGGTCCGTGGGAACGCTACCTCCCAACAGTTCGCCACAAGCTGCCCTGCGGGCTTATTATTATTATTATTATTAAACTTAGTCAGGTCTGTCCCTCTCCATTCTTAACATAAATGGCTGAAAGAGAAAGGGACTAATTATTTTACGTAATTCAAGTGTGACGGTCAGAATCGACCATCATGTCTACCTATAACTCAAGTACTCGGGCATTGTCTCAACTTGTCACTGAACATCTGTCCTTGCTATGCTTCACGTGCCTGTGGGATCTCCTTTATGATCCTGCAGTTCTGGCTACCCTATTTCAAAGTCTGTCACCAAGTTGTACCTATCTCAAGAACTGCGTCAGACAGTTCAAATTTTTACAGACGATGTATTTCTGTTTCCGCCGCTATAACAATAAATACTAATATTGAAGGGGGCTCCCATACAACAAACGGGACTTTTTTGCTTAATACCAACATGTAGGCACTTGAAATATTTACAAAATATTTAGTTACATTAACTTTCATGAAAAATAATTAAGGGTATCTCCAATATGTACAAAAAATGCGAATTTTTAACTTTTTAAAAGATTATGGTACGGAAACCCACGTGCGCCAATCCGACTGACACTAGGCCGGTTTTTGGTATTAATAGTGCTTCGCACCGTAATGGAAAAATCAAATTTAATACTTATAAAAATTTTCTTCATACACAATTTTTTTATTTTGAAAATGACTTTTTTTTCAGTTCGCAAGAAGTTTTAGAAATGGAAATCTTACCTGAGAACATGTTTCATATTCTTTGAAATAATCTAATTTTATTTTTTATTAAATTCCTTATTAATATAGAAATATGTTTTATTAGCTTCGTCACAAGCGCTAGCCGACTACTCGACACATATAATCAATATAAGTTAACAATGACGCCAATTTGCCTACTGCCTACCCCCTTTACAATGTTTTATATTGATATAAAAAATATATCAATTCCCTTTGACAAATAAATAAATGAAAGAAAATCAAGGAGACGAACGACTCGATGAGCGCCCCGAAGGAAATCAAATTAAAAGCTGTCTGTGTTGGCAAAATAAATGTTTGTGCCCATGTAATACAAAATCAAATAGATATATATATTATATCATAAGTATAAAATTTCGTACTTCATTCATTTGGGCCCTTAACATGATTGGATGAGATGATGGCTTTTATACAAAGTTCTAGTACCTACCTAGTATAGGTCGGTAGGTATGCTCTACCTAGCAAACCGTAGGTCGGTAGGTATAAAAAATATTCAACTGCTTATCGCATCTGGTTTTCGGGGCGGCTGAACATCGTATAGTGCAAATCATCTGGCTTTCTTCAAAATGAACACATAAGCTTTACTTGAAATTAACCTACCCGCATATATGTCAGTAATTACTATCACAAAAGGATGTTACGGTTGAAATGACCCACTATCTTAATAATCACGCCTCGTTAGACTACCCTAAGAGACGCACACACATACCGCATACAATCAGCGAAATCTTGATAATAATTTACTAATTACATATTTAAATTTATTTATTATATTCAGGCAACACTAGCCCTTATTGTTAGTAAACAGTACCTTAAACCTATTGTTAGTAGTCTACAAAAAAAATCAATTACATTACTGATAGAGGGCCAGAGGATAATAATATCCTAATACTATAAAACAATAATCAAAACAAATCTATGAAATAAAATTAAAATCAGAATAACTTACAAAAACATGATACAGTCAGTACGTCAGTCGGTTTGTCACCCTCTCTACAAAACTCCTCCACAGCGGGGAAATACAGTCCTGAGCGACTGCATTCAGGATACTGTTGCTACTGCCCCGTACTCTGCTCATTAGAGATTGAGCGTAAAAATATTTTAATGGTACCACAACCTGAGATTTACGGTAAATTGTTTAATCAGTAATTTCTATTTCTATTAGTCAAAAATAATAAAGCTTCTTGACAGACGGTTTTAAGTACCTAATAGTAAGATTAACTACTGATCAAACAAATGATGATGCTGATGATATAAACCCGCCTATGCTGAGTAAGTCTGAGTTTTTTACTATAGTTAGATACATAATAGGCACACGATTTTCTTCTCTGTGGCTGTCTTGATCTTCTATAAATATGTTCTATAATCTATAACTTATCTAAAGTAAATATTATATGAATTTGAACACTATTAGTAAACATAAATATAAATCACGACTAAAATATTTAGTCGTTGTTAATAAATAATGTTAAACTAATATGACGTCTAACCACAGCCACGAACAATCATTATCCCAGACTAAATAAAACCTACGCGAATTTATAGATGAGGTTTTTTTTTGCTACGAACGAAAGTGCTATTGAATAAACGGTAGGTTGAGTCCATACTAGATAATGAATGATACGGGATGCTCTTTTCGCTAAACAATGGTAATAAATACAGTGACTCTACCGTTAACACCCGTCTCTGGGTGGAAGTTACTACCTACCGAGAAGATAAGGCTGGTTTTACAAAGCCTAATGTTTTCACAACTAACATCCTAAGCAAGTCTTACTCAAATTATAAACCTGAAAAGCCTACTCATATTATAAATGTGATATTTGAGAATAAAACTTTTAGATGTTTAATTACCTACTCTTCACGCCAAACTATAGATACACAGATTTCAACGAAGATTCTACATCAGAAATACGGTTTTATTATTTTATATAAGCAAATAATTGTATTTAGATCAAGAAATATTCTAAAAAAGAATTATCGAAATCGGTTCATCTTTTCTCGAGATTTGCGCTTAGCAAGACATTTAGCGATTCATTTTTATAATATAAGATATTTTATTTATTTATTACTTACTATATACATTGCAAAACTTAAAACTAGATAAAACGTCCCATAAACATAATTACTAGAAATCAAATTTTTTTTATGGCGGTATGCTATTGATATGCCAAGAAGATTTAAGAATTTTAATTCACCGGTTTTGATTTTAATTTTGATGTTTCAATACACTCGCAACAAATGTATCATCGTCTTTAGGGTGGGAAAAGAGAACACTTTCAAAGTAACTCCGAACACTTGATTCAGCCAATCAAATATACCCACCCTCCAGCGAGGCTCCCGCGCCTCATCTCTTTATAAGGCGGCGAGTAAAATGGAACTGACGCAGTGACTCCTAGACATTGCACGGATACATCTCAATTTAAATCTACAAATTCTCTACAAACTCAAATCCTTAGGTTGCAGTAATTAAATCATTTAGTTTATTGTGTAATCCAATTAGTCTTGTGAAAGCAGCACTATGAGTGGATCCGGTAAAGGTCTTTTGGGGCTGTGGCTTTATAGAAACGGAGAGGATTGGCAAGTTAAGTCCGAATCTCCTCACCACCCTAAACTGGGTGAACTCCAAGCCCTGCAACAGCAATCGCCAGCTGATGGGGAGAGGATTTCAGTTATATTTACCCTTAAAAATGAAGTTGGCGGTTTAGTCCGAGCTCTGTCTGTTTTTCAAGATCTTGGGATCAACGTTCTTCATATAGAGTCGAGAAAATCCATAACAGAAATGTCAGCTGTAAGTAGTTTGTTTTATTTTTGAGTTGTCATTGTTCTATAATTTTAACTTTAGCACAATAATTTATTAAGGCTTTGCGCTAGACTTTCATAAATAAAAATATCCCTAACAGGCGGACATAATAGTCGATGTGGAATGTGACCCTCGTCGAATGGAGCAATTGAAAAGAATGTTAAAAAGGGAAGTTCAGGATCTAGAAGTCGTGGCTTCACAAGCCGGCGAAGAGTTTCCACCTCCAACTCCACTATCGGCGGCCGCTAGTTTTGGTATATTTTTTATATCATTCTAAAATATGTTTTTTATATCATCCTAAAATATGTTTTACTTAAATTGTGATTTTATTCTTATTAATACAGCGTGTACTACATTTTAATCGCGAAAGTCAAATAATCCCGAGATTAAACTTAATTTTGTATCCTAGATTTTGGGGAAATGCATTGGTTTCCTCGTAAGATAGCTGATTTAGATCGTGCGCAAAATGTGCTCATGTATGGATCCGAACTGGATGCTGATCATCCAGGATTCAAGGACCCTGTATATAGAAAACGACGAGAACAATTTGCAGCTATAGCTAATAACTACAAATAGTAAGTATCTATATAATTAAGTTCAACATACCAACGATTGGTGCTTAGCGTATTTTTTTAAATTAGACAATTCCAATAGTTTTTAGATTATATTTGTGTAACTAATTATTACGTTTTTATTAATAAGAATTTCCTCAACCTATTTAATGACTACATAAATGTAAAAAAAAAAACAGATTTATCGTATCTATTTCATAAAATAACCCTTTAATCGTTATGATATGGCCACTATAATTTTAGTTATTTAACAAAAATATTCAAATCAACTGTGACTTAAAATCTGATATTTTAAACATAGAAATATAGGCAGCACATTCTTTAATTAACTTAAAATTAATCATGAACTATCTATGAATTTCTCATAGCAGTATTTTTTTTACTGTAGCGGTCAACCTATCCCAAAGGTTCAATATACGGATTCAGAAATTAAAACTTGGTAAGTGTAGTTATAAAATTGATCGTCGGTGCTTTACATTTGGTGTTGTTGAGTTAATACTTCTTCTACTTGTATGATGAGAGAACATTCTATTGAAAAACTTGATTTATATGTTACTTTCGATACATTTCCTGTGCTGGTGCGCAAGAATACATCAGCTGCATCTCCTTCCGTGCATTTTGCATGAGTCGACTAACGAATTCAGGGGCGTTTTCTCTGACGATGAGCTAGCAACTGATGATCTTTTTTTTTACCACTATCCTCATTTGAGATCCTGCAGTTGTAGCTACCCCATTTTTTTGGAACACAGGCGTATGTAAATGTATGTATAATACTTTGCAGCGTGAAAATTTACCTACATCTTACCTATGTATTGCAACTCGCTTTTACAGTGTTATTTCTTTTCTATCACATTAAAGACATAAATCTTACTCCTTTATTATGCAGCTTCCAAGTATATAGGTAGAAAGACTTTTTGAACTAAATGAAAATAACATTAGTTCAGATTATTTACCTAATCATTACAGGCTGAATAGAAAGGAATTAGATAATCTGTTACCACAAAATTTACCTCTTAAATACTGCAAATTTCGATTTACCTTCCTAATTAAATCTAGATTTTCGAATTTGAATTTGAACAACGAGAGCCTTTAAATCATATTATTATTAATTCATTGAATAAAAAGAGAATTCATCTATTTACTTTGAGTTACATTTGGATTGATTCGACAAAATCAATTTAACTTTACCAGTGTTCTAATGATTGAATTAATTTAACCAAACCTGTTAAGTCTATTTGCACAGGCAGTTTCATCCTCAAAGGCTCGACAGCTATGTATATAATTTTCAACTGTATATAATACACGCTTTAGTTTAAACTGTGAATTCCTCGGTATCGGCACCAAAAATTTTCTTCGGGAACATTGCCCCTGAGATAAACAAAAAATAATTTATTATTCGACGACGGGGCAATCAATTTAGCTTGAAAGTGAATAACATTACAAACATATTATTTTACTGGGAGTAGGGAGAAAGTTTACCATGTTTGGTTTCACAGTAAATATTTATACTTATAATCCTCTATTACGAGTAATAAACTTGCTGTTATCGGATCGCAGCGTTATTGAGCCACATATTTATCCAATTACAACTATTTAATTTCAAATCTCTATTTTTGTGGATCCTTCCTGTACACTAAAAATCTATCTGGATATGAACATAATGCCTAACCTTACTGTTCCCAATAATGATATTGTAACTAAACTTAGATGGAGATACTCTATACAAAATACATCTTAACTTCATTACAGGGGGATTGTGTTCCGTGAGCTTCACAAACTTTACCTGAGACATGCCTGCGATGAGTACCTTGAGAACTGGCCACAACTCGTTAAATATTGCGGATATAGAGAAGACAACTTGCCTCAAGTGAGTTATGGATAGTTCGTTGGGTGTTAAGATTGAGACTTAATACTGTACTCGATAGATCACACTTGGAAAATTAATCAGAAATAAAAACGAGTCCGATTTTTTCATCGGTTAGATAGATTCCGAAGGACAGGTTAATTCTGTCTCAACCTTGAATAAATTTAATATTTATGTTGTTGCATAAATTAACTATTTGCATGCCACATTTTTTTTTGCGAAATATGTCTGATCTAATTATGTACCTAATACATAATAACTTTAGATTTTTTAACTAGTATGAACATATCTCTACTTCTTGTAAACTATCTGAATTGTGTTAAAAGTAACTTAAATAATTTAATAGCATCGTATTAAATATTGTAAAAAATATTAATTATAGCTTGAAGACGTCAGCGCATTCTTAAAAAGGAAAACTGGTTTTCAACTGCGTCCAGTAGCAGGGTATCTTTCTCCTCGGGACTTCTTATCGGGTCTGGCATTTCGCGTCTTCCATTGCACGCAGTATATCCGCCATTCTTCTGATCCGTTTTATACTCCCGAACCGTAAGTAATGCAATATTTAAAAAAGTGCGAGTCAAAAGTGTTGCCGAGTGTAAAATCTACGTAGTGTAAATGTACGTACGGAGTGTCTACGTAGCGATGGCTCGGTACAGGCTGACAAGTGCTTGCCTCACTGAGCGGTTAGATTTGAACATATCATTTAATGAATGATGGTGAACCTCTGTCAAATTGATCGAGATATAATAATACTTTGTTAAGAGCCTTAAGAGCCTACTTTATATATTGAGAAGTGCTCGCATAGGCGAAATTGCATAAGCAACGTTTTACCTGCGCAAAAACAACAACAATGTGTAAACTTAAATCTTCACACTTAACCGTAATTTACATTTTTACCAGCATTTTCACGTGCATCAGCGCTTCGCAATGTGTAAATAAGTTTTCAGCCGCATTAGTCTTATAGGTGTTACCTGATAAAGTTATATATTATATATCTTCTCATGTTTTATACAGCGATTGTTGCCACGAGCTTCTGGGACACATGCCGTTGCTAGCCAACCCCAGCTTTGCCCAGTTTTCACAGGAACTAGGTCTGGCGTCACTCGGAGCTTCTGACGACGATATCGACAAATTGGCCACGGTGACTAATCACACAATTTACTTATGAACAGATTTTTCTTCTCTTTATGAGTTGTCAGAAAGGCAGAATACGTAAATTAGCAGATTACAGATCACTTAACACTCCCATATTTCTTTAAATTACTCAAAAATTTTGCTAACTTGATTTCTAGAACATACCTAAGGTTATATTTAGTAAAATTGTAGGTAATCAGGTGTATTCAATTCTGCCTGGATATTTCCAACAGGCCTTTGAAAGGGAGCAAACTGATAGACGTAAATTATTAGATTGCTAAAAATTCCTGTGTCATATATTATATTCTAGCAGATTAATCTATACTGCTATAATGCTTTAATAAGCCTTAGTCGTAATTTAATCTGTTGACCCGTGTATATTCACCTAACGGAATTACCAATTAAACGATATGCAACTCGTACGTGTTGTGCGTGTGACAAATCGTTTATGGAAGAATTTATTTAGACTTCCTTCATATTTGTTGTTCTTTTTCAGCTATACTTTTTCACCGTTGAATTTGGCCTTTGCCGTCTCTCTGACGGTAACTTTAAGGTCTACGGAGCTGGCCTTCTCTCTTCAGTGGCTGAATTACAGCACGCAATTACAACACCAGACAAAATAAAGAGGTTTGATCCAGAGGTCACCGTCAACGAAGAGTGCATCATCACATCTTACCAGAATGCCTATTATTACACTGACTCCTTCGAGGAAGCCAAGGAAAAAATGAGGTAAGCATGATTCAAGATCGGACTTCAGTCTAACTTTTCTGTTCAATTATGTTCCTTGTATGAATTTTATTTGAGTCATAATATATACAATACATACCTACTGGATTATCTTTTATATATTGATGATTTTTTTTTCAGAGCCTTTGCAGAGGGCATACAGCGTCCATTCGGCGTCCGATACAATCCTTACACACAAAGTGTTGAAGTACTAAGTAATGCACAGAAAATCACTGCTCTGGTACGCGAACTACGTGGCGACATTTGTATTGTGTCGTCTGCTATAAAGAAGATTTCTGCACAAGACAACACACTGGACGTTGAAACTATTGCCAATATGCTTCATACAGGACTAAAGGTATGCATGTAATATGAGTTTGTTTTTATTCAAATATTGCTTAATAAAAACTTAAAACCTATTTAGCCACTATACCAAATGTGGATATTGATGAAGATAGATTAATATATTGTGTGTCTGGGATAGAGTTAGCGATATTTCAAGGGCGTATTGTACACTTCATTTTATCGTTAATAACACCCCCATATGGGGGTCTAACTGCCCACTTTTATCTGAGTACCTGAGTAGTGGTACCTGAGTGACGGGCTATGACGCTCGCGCAAGGGTCGATTTCAAATAACAATAAATTCAAAACTATGTGACTCAGAGCAATTAATCAGGCGTTGTTTTGTAGCTATTATTACTAGGTTTCTGTTATTTATAAAAAAAATTGGACATTAACGGGGTAGTTTTCATAGCATGTTACGTAATAAGAAAAAAACACAGGGACAAAAATCTACATATAATTTTATGTGGCATTGCTGTTAAGTACCATATGTTTGTTCTAATTTAAATGATAGACTATTAGCTTTAAAACACATTTTTTTCTTACTTGTTAGACCTTTTAAATCTAGATATATTAATAAAGTTTACCACTAACATGATAAATGTATTTAAAACTCAAAATATCTGTCATTTAAAAGAGGGCGGTTAGACTCCCACATGAAGGTATTTTTATCGATAAAATTAAGTGTACAACACGCCCTTAAAATATCGCTAACTGTATCTCGGACACACTTGTATAATACATAAATAGAGTTCCATCATTATTATGAAATGTTTCATACGTGTACTAAAGTTATCCATAACATTTTTTAAATCTAAACTAACATCAAATCTGTTTTGTTTAAATGAAATAAATACATATTATGTAAACTAAATATGTTGCTATCGTACGTTTGAGCAATCCCATCTGGAAAATTATATTCATTTAGAAGGACATCTAAAAATAACTCGGTTGCCGTCGTACCAGATATTTTCGTAACTTTTTAAAATTAAAGGTGAATGACAGAAGTCCGCAGAGCACATCTGGTGGAAGCTCTCCTAACTCCGAACGAGGCACTTCACCGCGTCAAGAAGACATTAAATAAACCTATTTAAGTACATGGTCTTCTGCATACCTATAGCTAGGCCATAAAGAGCTGTAAAAAAGCGTTTCGAAATGGTAATGTGCTCATTCTACTAATAGTGTGACTATTAGATTCTAGTACATCAGCTGTATAACCTCTTATAATTTTCGTATGCAATCGAAAGTTCACAAAGTATAGGCTTTGTTTTACCTAGTAAAAAAACTAAAAGGAATTGAATTAGACTTTAAGGCATTTATTTCAAATTAATTAGGTAATATTGTTTGATATTAATCACAGACAAGATGGTGTACTACAATCTAAAAAATATTTGTTAAAAAATATTGGAATTTCCCTATGGCCAAGCGTAGGAAGATAGTACTACCTACATGATTCTTGTCTCTATCTTATATGTATTATGGAATTACGACTACAAGAATGGAAATTTTATTTAATATTTTTATTGTTTTTAACTGGATATAAATTTTAATAAATTAAATCTAATTATTTAAATATTATTTATGACAAATGCATATATTAGGCTTATATTTCTTAATATTTCTCACGCAAAAATTTTTTTCAACATTTTCGCTCATAAAGTGGTACTTACCGCACCGATTAAACTAATGCCATTTACAACTGTGAATTATGCAATAATGAATTTTCATAAATTATCGACTTATGTTGTAACATTTTTATGTAATAAGAATCATCATATGTAATGCAAGGCCAATAAAAACGTATTGCGAAAATAAAACTAATAGGTATTATAAAATAGTTACGACAAAATATTTAAGATTAATTATATGTTAGTATTTATCTATATTCTCCTTTTCTCTATTTCTACTTCACCCCATGCCCTTTCTCCTACTTTCTCCGATGTCTCAATCAATTTCAGATGAATTTTCAACCTTTTTAGCAGACGTCTTCTTTTAATCTCTCGACGCAATTTCATTCATCTTCTATGGTCAAGTAGGTTTTGAGATTGGTAGTAATAGAAGTTAAAATACATTAGAGAAAATTTCAAGAGCTGCTATATAGGTACTATATAAGTACTATTTTTTCAGTGAGTATATAAAATCGAGGTGGAAGGACGACCTGGCCAAGGTCGCGGGCGTCGCTTGGATGCAGGCGGCTTCCGACCGGTCGGAGTGGAGGTTGTTGGGGGAGGCCTATGTCCAACAGTGGACTTCTCAGGGCTGTAAATGATGAAATAATGATGATAAAAATTCGACAACCTATAAAACAATGAGATAAATTCATAGTAACTGGGTCCCGCGGTATTTTAAACTAATTACATTCATCTAGGTATATAAGTACAATATTACGTGTAAATAACATAAATATTTCAGGCAGAGTGGTGTGCTAGAATAGTTACGTATAGATCAGAACATGTACTTACTTATATTGTTGTAATGTCAAATGTTTATTTGCATAAAATATCAAAATTATTGTATAACCTTATCTAGTACTTACATAATGACAATGGCTATAAAATGGCACAAATATATTATATCAATCTTGAGATGTTTTTCATTGTAAAACCTTACATTATCATGACATCGTAAAATGCGAGTTATATATTCCTGCATCCAACCCATTCAATAACGAAATTATATAATCTTTCTACGTAGTAGCACTAAATCTATCGATATTGGAAGGGTAATTCGCTTCGTCTCTTAGGTCGCTACCCTCACTCGTACGTCAATAGAAAAAATCAAAATGTGAAAGTGTCAGATCGCTAATTAAAAATTTATACCCCTACAGCCTACTTTATTATCCACTTATTGTCTTTTACACCAAAATGTAGGTATGCATTCGCAATCTATCTAATCCATCACACGCTTTTAGCATTTCCGCAAAGCGAGCTCATCTTATAGCCTTAGGCTAGTGGGAATCTGGCTTATGGCGCAGGCACTGCCGTAAGCCAATGTCGGCACTCACCTAGATAGAGTAACATTTCACATTGCAACTTGCTTACGCTTGCGTACCCTGCAACGTTCTCCATCGATGTCGGTGTGGTGATGCACTCGCATTCGTTTGGATATCATGTACCATAAGCGTGGGTATAATCCGCCGGGCTCTATCGCCCAAAACAAGACACCATATGTCTTAAAATCCCCTAAGTTGGGTTGGGTTAGGTTACCCAAAATAAAGAATAATTGGTGACAACAAACTATCTGAATCAAAATAATCTAAAATATAAATAATATAAAAATATCTGTATATAAAATCTGATAACAAACAAGGAAGATCACACTATCCCATTTTCCGCAATGTTAGTCTGCCCTTGGCAATGTTTCATGAATTTAATTATAACTACTTGCATATCTGTCAGAGAAACGCATGAAAGTTGGCAAATGTGCGACGACGTGGTTTTATAGTACGGGTATAAAAATAAACTGCTAATAAACTTGGAAGTGAATTGCTAGTAACTTCTTAAAGGTAAATTTAATACTGTTGGTTTGGTGGAGCAGGACAGCCAGGGAAATGTACACAAGTTGTAAGTGTAAAATCGTCTCGATGCCGAGATGGGTATATAGCTCTATTTTATGTACCTATTTCTTTAATAAAATAAACAATTTAAATATACATACATATAATCACGCCTTTATCCCTTACGGGGTAGGCAGAGCATCAAGGGCCGATAGAACCACATGGTGCCACATCTGACCAATTTTGAGGGTATAGTTAAGATGCACAAGTTCGGTTAGTAGTGACAGGTGGTCAGCCCATCGCCAACAAAACACCAATTTAAATATCTTATCGTATATTTTATCCCATATTATTTACGTATACAGAAGTGACTAACCGCCAATTTCTATAACTGATCTTGAGAGATTTTTTGCAGATCTCAGATTTAATCTTCAATTGTTTTCATACAAAATTTCAAATTAGGAATAAAATAATCCAAGATTCTTTTTGATCTCTCGTATTGAAATTGGTCGCTACAGACACCATTAAAGACAACAATTTGGGTAATTCATTATAAGGTCTACCTTAGTAGAAAAGCTGTCAACCGAAGTCCTGTTGGGATGACTGGTCGTCGTACGAAAAGATTTTGGTACAAAAAGAGGAGGTGGAGGAGGAATTAGCAACAACTCCAAAGTCTACACAAGACATTAGCCATATATTGTTGAAGTTCCTGAACAAACATGTGTGAATCGGTGAACGTTAGATAATAACAGTAACCGATGAACTCCATAAAAGCCAAGACAAGAATACATATAATTTATAGGATCATGTTAGGTAATTACTGAGCTATCCAAAAGCATGATTGGCTTCATGCAGACAACCAGTCAGGAAATAAAATAAAAGTATTTTTAGATTACTTTTAAATGGGACCAAGAAAAAAAAATGAATAAAATAAATACAGGATGATTTTTGGTCGTCAACGTTCCCGAAAACTACTGAATCTCCTCATGATCACAATCATTTTTCTCCATGGTAGCATACCTGGGAAGTGTCTGGTTCCCAAGATATTAGAGTCCAAAGTTGAGTAAATACGAGTAGACTGCGTTTTTGTGCATAAATGTGCATAAATGCACGTAGTTGCGCGTAGCAAGATTTTTTCACGACAAATAATTAATTATAGTAAATGAGCGAAAATCCACATTTGTGAGAAGTTGTTCACCAAGAGAAGAGGCTAAAGAGAGAAAGCGCTATGCGGCATGATGCAGGACCGAGCGCGGGAAATCTCTGCTTTCACTAGAGTCGCGTCACACGCCCGCCGCGTTTTGTTGGGACGCTCGTTTCCCGCCCACGAACACCAATCGATACCATCCCGCCATACTGTTTTTATTACACAACTAAATATTTAATGGGTGTTAAAAAAGTTTTAGTTCTTCTTAACTACTATCGTAATTCATCACTTCCCGTATTGGTTATTACTAGTTACCGTTCAAGAAGGTTAGACACGCTATAATGTAAACAATGTTGGAGTAAATAAAATACGGGAACAGCTGATCTTTGTCACCAGCTGTTTTACCATTGAGGTGTTTTAAACAGATGTTTCTCATTCCGTCATCGGTGAAACGTATCAAAATTAATACCTAAAAGAAACGGTGAGACTGATTATTACTGTATTATTATTATTATAAGTGTGTTAGTTAACAAAAAATGTTATTTATTTTCTTATAAAAACAACCCTTTACTTGTAGTAGGCATTATAGCGTAATTCTAGTTTTCAAAAGTCAATCAGCGGCGCGCGTCTTGATATGGTATTTTAATAGATCAGTGATGTATGTGTGCGATTTATGTTGTATAAACGCACGAGTGGACGAAGGCCACTGATTGCGTCGGCGCGGCCGTCGTTTTGGGACAAGTAGATCTGGGCATGCGGGAGCGTCGCAGCGACGTCGTTTTTAGTGACGATCGCGGAATATACCGAGTCGCTCGTTTGCCTAGTTTGGCCAGTATATCCTTACTCAAGTAAGGACATGATAGTGTTATGGACTACCAATGTGTTCTCGTCTACACGGTCATCAATATTGGACCCCCACGACTCACCTCACCTGGGGATCTTTCAGATGGTTGTGTTACATGGTTCAAAAATAAAGTCAAAAGGTGAGCACCTTATTTTATTGATTAAAATAATATTATCCCAAAAAGGAAAAAAATTAATATGTATCACGAAAATATTATCCTGGGAGAAAAAGTAATCTTTGTATTATTAAGCTTAATAATTGTGAAGTTTCATCAAAATCCATTCAGTAGTTTTTGTGTGAAAGAGCAACAAACATACTTCATACATCCTCACAAACTCGCGTTTACAATATTAGTTTAGAATATACGTATATCTATACTAGGTATAATATTATTATAAAGCTGAAGAGTTTGTTTGAACGCGCTAATTTCAGGATCTAGTGGTCCGATTTGAAAAATTCACACAGTGTTAGATAGCTCATTTATCGAGAAAGGCTATAGGCTTCTCTAGGGTGCAATACCTCCTCACGCGGACGAAGTCGTGGGCGGCTACTAGTAATAATATATAGGTACATGTTAGCCGCGTGGTGCCGGCAGAGTAGAGTTTGTACCACCCCTGCCTGCCCGTGGGTATCGTACGAGGCGATTAAGGGTTTCCGGGAGGTGGGCAGCAGCGCCTCCCGTACTGACAACATAGTCCGAAAATCACACTGCGGTTACCAACCCGCCTGCCCAGCGTGGTGACTATGGGCAAAACCTCCCTGTGGCAGTAGCCTTGTGGTGTGCCCTGGGGGAGGCCTACGTCCAGCAGTGGACTATAATAGGCTGAAGAAGAATTGTGCTTGGACTTTAATAACTTTCTTCTTACCATCTAAGGAATGGATCAGTGACAAGTTGCTAGCTTATAGCCTGAGATGAGAGAATATCAAGAGTTCCTTCCAAGATGCAGCTGATGTATTCTAGTGCCTTGGTTTATAATACATTAAAGATATTTTATTTTCAGAGCGATAGCAGTTTACCTTAAATCTTTGAAGTTATCGCCCAGTTGTGGTATGTTATATGGCAACCTAGCTTGTATGTACTACAGACAGGGTTTGATTGACCTAGCCATAGAAACGTATAAACAAGCTATAGAATTGCAACCAAATTTCCCAGATGCCTATTGCAATCTAGCAAATGCACTTAAGGAGAAAGGTCTTGTATCTGAAGCTGAACATTATTACAATAAAGCTTTGTACATTTGTCCTTTGCATGTAGATACGTTAAACAACCTTGGTAATGTTAAAAGGGAACAAGGTAAATTTGATGAAGCTATAATGCTATATCTGAATGCCCTGGACGTGTTCCCTAATTTTGCAGCGACACATAGTAATTTGGCGTCACTCTTACAACAGCAAGGTTTGTATTTTTTTTATTTATTACATACAGGGTGTGGGTGACTGCCAGGCAAAAACTGAAATGCTAAACCAGTACCACCGTGTTGAGTTATACGATAGTGTTGTTACTCGCAGGAAATGATTTTTTAATATTTATCCGCAATGTTTGCTTTGCGTGTCATTTGTATTAGGCGATCCTGTGACTAGTTAGATGGGCTTATTGCTTATTATAAAGGGTTTCCGGGAGGTGGGCAGCAGCGCCTCCCATGCTGACAACATAGTCCAAAAATTAGACTGCGGTCAACAACCCGCCCGCCCAGCGTGGTGACTATGAGCAAAAACTGCCCTATGGCAGTAGGCTTGTGGCGTGCCCTGGGGGAAGCCTACATCCAGCAGTGAACTGCTTATAGGCTGACGAAGAAGACGAATTATCTATTTTGTAATTTACATAAGATACATAAAAGAGCGAGACCTCTACGTTCTTGAACGGTCCACTGATTTGTAAGGATAGGTACTTATAGTATTGCAACGGTAGAAAAATTCCATTCAATTATTTGTATGTACTATTTTTATAATTAGCTTATACTTCCTTAATTAGTAGTCATCAGCTAGTGGCATAAGTGTTTTGTATTGTAAATATTGGTATGTATATTATAAAATTAAAGTTCCACGCATACCTATGGTTTAGATAATAGTAGCTTGCTGATAAGTACAAAGTACAGTTGATAATACCCATTGAATGCTAAAATTTTACATAACTTCTTAATTCTAATACATAACCCTACATTGTTATTGAATTGTTACAGGAAAACTCCACGAAGCGTTGATGCACTACAACAAAGCTATAAATATCCAACCGGACTTTGCAGATGCTTACAGTAATATGGGAAACACACTAAGAGAACTTCAAGATATTCCAGGGGCTCTAAACTGTTTTCAGAAGGCCATAGAAATAAATCCGTTATTTGCTGATGCACACTCCAATTTAGCTAGTATTTACAAAGATTTGGACAATATTCCAAGTGCTATTAAATATTATAATAATGCCTTGCTATTAAAATCGGATTTTCCAGATGCATATTGCAATCTAGTACATTGTTTACAAATTATTTGTAACTGGGATGATTACGATGAAAGAGTGTCAAAAATTGTTTCAATTGTAAAATCACAATTAAAGCACGATAAACTTTGTTCTGTTCACCCTCATCATTCTATGTTATATCCACTATCAAATGACTTAAGATTGGAAATCGCGAAGAAGCATGCTAATTTATATTCCGAAAAAATATCTATGTTAGGTATTGGAGATATTAGATTTAAACATAAAAAACAATTTCGAGGAAGACTACGAGTCGGGTATGTCAGTAGTGACTATGGAAATCACCCTACTTCACATCTTATGCAATCCATACCCGGAATGCATGATGTCAGTAAAATCGAAGTATTTTGTTATGCTTTAAACGTAGATGATGGTACAACATTCCGAAAAAAAATTGAACGTGAGTCTGAACATTATGTAAACTTGAACTGCATCAAATGTAATTTAGAAGCGGCGAAAATAATACACAAAGATCAAATCGATATACTAATAAATATGAATGGATACACCAAAGGTGGAAGGAACGAAATATTTTCCCTAAAACCAGCACCAATTCAAGTAATGTGGTTAGGATATCCAGGTACAAGCGGTGCATCATACATGGATTATATTATAACTGACGAAATATCCAGTCCCAAATCCTTGGTGTCCAGCTATACAGAAAAACTAGCGTATATGCCACATACTTACTTTATTGGTGATCATAAACAAATGTTTCCACATATTTTAAATAAATATATAGTAAAAATGGAGAATGGACGAGTCTACCGAGAAACGGAAGCCGCTTTGAATGTAACAGATGAAAGATATTTAGATAAAGTAATGTTTAAGGTAGAAAAGATTGATGAAGTGATAACATTTAATGATTCTGAACCAATTCATATTATTATGAGAACAGTGTACATTCCGAATTCTATACAAGAAGAGACAATAAATTCTAATCAAAAGGTAAGGATTTTTGTGATTATACAGACTGGAAAAAGGGCTAGCAAAACAGGAGTCTTTTAATTACAGTGTAGATGTAGTTTCATCAGAACAATTCACTGTCAATAGAAAAACATAATATATAAAACATAGATTTGAATTAAGTTAGTATGCATATTAAAGGCTCGAGCACACCGGATGCGTGTGCGTGCACGTACGCGTAGACGTATACGTACCTCTGAGTTGTAATGTATGCAACTATATAGGCACGGGCAGACCGGATGTGTATGCCTAGACGTAGGCATAGACGTCAAGCGGTGACAGTTCTATACATTAAACTCAGAGGTACGTGTACGTCTAAGCTTACGTGCACGCATACGCATCCGGTGGGTTCGACCCTTTAATCGGAACTTCATCCAACCATATTTAATTATAGCTTCTTATTTTTAGGTATATGTAAATGGTATTTGTTTCTATAATGGTTTATCAATAAGTTATATTGATAACAAAGTAGCTACAGGGGAAAAAAAGTTACATGGTATAACTTTTACTTCGAGAGAACAATATGGGCTACCAATTAACTCAATAGTATTTTGTAATTTTAATCAATTATATAAGTTAGACCCCGAGACAATGAAAATGTGGGTAAATATACTGAAATCAACACCTAACAGCGTTTTGTGGTTACTAGCGTTTCCATCTGCCGGAGAACATAATATACAGAAATACGCAAAAAAATTAGGTAAGTTTGTAAATTTACCCTAATAAAACAATAAATAATTAGTGTATCCCAGTAGCCCACTACATCGTTGAAATGAGGGGCAACTGGGACTAGAATTTGGTAGCTAAAAATAATAAATATTTTGGTTAAATATATAGTTACAGTGAGTACGGTACACACGTATACAGTGATTCGGATTATCTAAGATAGGAACAGAAAAAGTCAATTAGGGGATAAACATGAAAGTAGGTATCTATAGTATTAATATATTACGTGGAATATAACATACCTTTGCATATTTTATTTAGACAACTTTTAAAAATAAACTCCGATATTGGGATGGTTGTAAATGAGAAAAATGATAATCCATTATTCTGGTTTTTCTTGTTCTTTTGAATATTTCCGGAATATTATTTATTAAAGTTGCATAAAACCGTCATCTGCATAACACGAACCACTATATACGATATCTTAACAAATGCTTTGTTATTTGTTGCTTATAGTAACGATTTACGACGAAATCTCAGGTAGACATTTTTTTTTGTAATTTAGGGCTAGAGGGCTACGGGGATACACTGGAAATAATTTATTAACATGTTCATGTATTTTGTGTGGCAGTAGTAATAAATCATACATACATAGTACATAGTAGTACATACATAACCTCACGCCTATATCCCATAGGGGTAGGCAGAGACTACAGATCTCCATTTAGTACGTTCCAAACATACCTCTTTCGCCATATCCATATTCATTAAATTCTTCATACATGCTCGCCAGTTTCGGGTGCTCTTGACTATACTACGAGTATATACTAACGCTCTTGGCATGTGCCACGGGCCGCTCAGTAGCATTTATTCCACTTTCATGCTTCTTCTTCGCTGCCAGAGGGGTGATACCGCTCTTAAATAGCCAGACTGCCTTTTTAGCTGCTCTCACAAAAGAGTGCACTGCCCATTCACCTGATTTCCCGCTTTTACTCCTATATCACTTTCACACTTGCCATCTCTTGTGTTTTTACTTCCCAGATACGAGTATACAAATTCTTTTACCTGTTCCACTCTCTCATTTTCAATTATCATTTTACATTCGGTCATTGTTTCATCCCTTTTAATCACCATCACTTTCGTTTTACTAACATTTATTTTCATTCCTTTCTTTCGAAAGGAATCATCCATAATTGTTACCATCTTTTGCAGCTCACACTCCGATGATGCGAGGATTACTTAGTCATTGGCGTATAAGAGGCATTTGTTTAGTAACTCACCCAATCGTAATCCACATTCACTTTCTTTCAAATCATGTAGACAACTATCCATGAACAGATTAAAGAGCCATGGCGAAGCTACACATCCCTGTCTGACTCCCTTTTGGATGTCAAACCAGTCAGTGTATACTCGTACCTCGTTTAATCTGACAAATGCGCTGGAACTCTCATACAAGGATTTCAGCGCACGTATCAGACTGCTTTCTACTCCATACATGGATAATGCTGACCACAGCTCATTCCTTCTCACTCTATCATAAGCCTTTTCCAGATCTACGAATAGGCAAAAAATAATTTTTAGAAATGTTAGGTTGGGGAAAAAGGTCTTGTCGCAAATAGATATGAATGGCATGAACTTTTAATAAAATCTCTTACCTATTTTTATCTAGCTAGTTTTGGTAATTATGAGTTTAAATTTTAAAGGAAAAGAAAACCTAATGAGCCTTTCTTATTTATGTGATTCTTTATTACGAAACATAATGAAACCTAACCATTTATGAACAGGCTTATAACTAGTGACAAAAAATAGATCTCGTACGAAAATAACGCGTGAAAAAGGTCGTGGTCAAAGGCTGATCAGGCTTCACAGACTGGGTGTAGCTTTTCATGATAACGCTAGATATCTTTAGCCACTTACGCCATATAGTTCTGACCTTGCACCTTCAGATTTTCACCTGTTTCAGTCTCTTAATTTTTTTTTAAGGCAGTGTCAGAAGCCTAAAAATTCTATAATAATGGGATCATGTTCCCTCAAGATGGTAAAAAAAATATCGAACATAATGTAAATATTTAAAAAAACTATATTAAGAAATGTTTTATTTTTTCTTAAAAATGCGTAGAAACTTTTCCCAAACCTATTAACATTAATAAAAATATAATTATGATACGTGATTATCAATATTTAAGTCTGAAAAAGGATCTTTGTAGGTCTCATATGGTATTACAAAATGATGTTTGATGATTGTTTACTATTACCAAGAAGGAGAATTATCTCATACGTAATTTGGAGTTCATGAGAAAGTGATATTTGACGGCCGATTGGTGTAGTTGGTAGTGGCCCGACCTGCGACGCCATAGGTCCTGGGTTCGAATCCCGGTAGGTGCAAACATTGATGTCATGAACATCGATGTTTGTTTCCGAGTCATGGATGTTTATATACTTATCTATGTATTTATATACCGTTGCTTAGTACCCACGACACAAGACCTTAGGGATCTTAGTGTGGGACTAGGTCAATGTGTTTTGAAGTGTGTGAATATTTATTTATTTATTTAATATGACTCAGAACTCAGGTACCACATTATAAAAAAGGGAATAGTACCGATGTACCAATTTGTCGAAACATTAAAGGATAATTTTATTGCAGTATCGTCCTACTGTTGGGTAAAGAAAGTGTCTACTTATTCCACATAACTGCATTGTGTTTTTATGCCGATAGTCCATAGAGTAACTGTCCAAGCTCATTTTTCTTCCTACACGTATTTACTTCTACTACTAATAACATTTTAACTGTGATACTTAATATTTTACAGATTTAGAACCAGGAAGAATAATATTCTCAAAAATTGCTTGTAAAGAGGAGCATGTTCGTAGAGGTCAATTAGCTGATATTTGCTTGGATACTCCTTTATGTAATGGTCATACGACAGCAATGGACATTTTGTGGGCTGGAACGCCGGTTGTGACACTACCTGGCACCAACTTTGGCATCACGGTATTTATCAGCTTATCTAGCGGGTTAAGGTAGTATAATTTATTATAGCATCTGTTGTGAAATTCACGGAGCAACATTTTCTTTTAAAGACTTGCATCTGACCACAGCCTGCATCGTGGCCCTTTAAATAGAACTTTAACATCCCGATAGATATATGTACATGGCAGATACCATCACCGAGCGCATAAATCATTTTGTGATGTATCAATAACCGGCATGTGCAAAGACTTGAAGTACAGAACTGTGTCTGTAATGGTTGAAGTCATGTCATTGATTGAAATGTTACTTCCGAACTAGTAGAATAGCAATAACTAATAAGGATCAAAAAAACAAATTAAAAATCCTTCCGTGTCTGTCGTCAGAGGTGATGAACTACTGGTCACCAATCTTTTACATCTGTCCCCGCTGTGCTAAGCGTGGCTCCTTCGTGATTCTAGAATTCTGGCTATGTCATTTTGAGAACACAGCCGTGTCTTATACGCATGTACGTACACTAAACTCCATAAGATCGCGAAGACTTCTTTTCAGAGTTGCAGCTTCGCAGTTGTCAGCATTGGGCTGTACGGAGCTAGTTGCTTATGATCGTAAAGAATATCAAGACATTGCTGTTAAATTGGGGACAAATATCGACTAGTAAGTTATCTTAATACGCCGTCCTTACATTTTAACATAAAGTTCAACTTTAAAAGTTGTATTGAGAGTGACTTATTTTTATGATTTTATTCTTTTTCAGTCTTCGATACATTCGAGCCAAAGTATCTCAAGCACGACTTATCAGCACTTTATTCGACTGTAAAACATACACAGAAGACCTTGAAAATCTTTACTTCAAAATGTGGAAGAAATATGAAGAATGTCAAAAGCCCGATCACATACAATAATAGTAATACACATCTAATGGATTTAAGTTAAAATAAATGTACATTTACACAATTTATTACTGAGATACAATAAGTAATCTTAGATCTGTCTAAGGCCTCGGGCACAGCTCCGTACGCAGCGTCCACGTCCGCTGCGCCCACCGCAACCTTTTTATATCCTGCCTACTAGTCTTGTTCGAATATTCTATAATTTATTTCTTTGTCATTTATTTTGCATCACAAAATACACTCGCTCGCCTTCGTTGCCGATTACAAATAGTATGCGTCACGCGACGACACCAAATATCCCGCACCTCTCCCTTCCCTTTCTACACGGCAGAGCTTGCCGCGTGCGCCGCTGCGGGCAATGCGAAACTTCACGCGACGGTCCATGCCCCGCGTCTCCATAAACAAAATCGTACATTATCATATGTTTGTTCTTGTGCGTGTGAAGATGCTGACCGCTGCACGCGCCGCCTATCTGTAAACGAAAAAACCGTCCGACGCACCACTAGACGCCACGCCGCAAGCGACGCGTGACGCCCCGCGTCTCCGTAAATGAGGCCTAAGAAAGGTGAATGCTGTTCTAGACCGTTCCTATCGGAAACGGTATAATTTTGGATATTGCAACTATTCGTCACATTCTACTGAGGCAAAATCGGTGCTAAGTTCGCCTGATATAGTGAAGCGCGTTAGGAATACAATGAATAATAACAGCAACACGCTAAATTTAATTTACCTACTGTAACTAAGGTCTTAGTTACTTCACAAAAAAAATTCTATACACATATTCTGTATAAATCTGGTCAGGCCATCTTGATAGCGGGACATTTAACGTCCCGCAGACAGACAAAACGGGACGCGTTGTGTTTAGGCCTGAAAACGGCCCGATATTCTTCTTGCACACTCCACATAAGTCAATTTTAGGAATTTACAATGTCAAAAATATTTTACACTGGATTTTGCTTTTTTAGCTTTATTTTATCATTTATTTTCTATGTATAATAAGCGTGTTTTAATAACCAAACACGCAAATAAATCAACACAAAAATAAGAATATTACCATATTTTTATTATGTATACTAGCGGACCCGACAGGCGTTGTCCTGTCCCACGCCTTAAATGCAAACTTTCTGAAATAAGCTGTAACAATATGGACCGTTATAAAAACATTGTGTAACTGACCGAATTGTGAATCTAAACCATTTTCGAACCCACTTGAACACACACTAAAAAAATCATCAATATCGGTTTTAGAAGAACTTCAATTTAATTTTTTATCAAGGGATATAACCTCAAAACTGCGTCCAAATTAGGGCATGAATATCGGAATCTCTGACCGCGAGATCCGATATTACAATTCCGATATTGAGTTGTCCAATATCGTAATATCGGAATCATACAAAACGCCACAACTATTAATAAACCTATACTATTCTATAATTGTTAAAATGTACGATTGTGCAATAAAATTGGGTAAATAATACTTATATTTTCGTTCCCTGTCGACCTGCAGCACCCTAGTCCCTTTTACGGTTTATTGCCACACAAGTTGCCACTTACTTCTGGAAAATGCAGACTCTATGGAGAATTTGTGATGATCGCTAATGCATTATGGAAATGACGATGCATGCGAAGCGAATGGAAATCTATGACCACACTTTACTGTATAAGCTTAAATTACTTCTTAAAATATATATAGACGCTAATGAGAAGTAATATTTTTGCTTGAAGCATATTAGGGGAAACTGTAACGCGAGCGAAGCGAGCGTGAAATTTTTATGGTTTTTGGCACATAGTTGTCAATTATCTCTGCAAGCTCTACCGAAAATTTGTAACGATCGCTAAAGCATCAGGAAATAATGACGTCAAGGAAGTTAACGAGAATTATTTACCATTTTTTACGGTTAAAGCTTTGATTATTTCATTTAAAAACTAGTATTATTACTATAAGTACCTATATTTTATTATTCTCACACGAGAATTTATATTTTGTCTTACGCATGTTAGACCAGTGGCCCCGTATCATTGATACTGCGGTGGTAACTACATCTCTGATACATACGCAGAGCGGGGCGGTTATATTTTTTACTATGAAACGGCGTAATTTATTGCAAAACATTCCATTCTATCTAGTTAATCAGATTTCCCCTGACATAAAGAGTGTCCGTGTTTCACCCGGACACAATTTAAAGACCCCGCCCGGACGTTCCCCAGACGCCCTCTAAACTAGGACAAATCCGGGGAAACCCGGACGGATAGCAGCCCTACGTTACTACGTACAAAAATCAATTGCGCTCGTGAATTGTTGTTTCTAAATTGTTGATTTTGCTTGATATTATTAAATTATAAGAGAGTTATATGAAAGTCTGTGAATATTACATAATGTGATTTTTAAATATTTTTTATTAATTCCAATACAATAATTTAACGAGCGTTCTACCAGCCATGACTTACGGAGCCAAGACGTGGAACCTGACGTGAAGCCTGTGGCTGGCTCACCGATTGCATGTCACTTAGAGAGCTATAGAAAGGTCAATGCTCGGAATCTCGCTAATAGACAAAGTCCGAAACGAGATTATCCGGCAGAAGACCAAAGTGACAGACATAGTCCCGAAATGTAGCAGACTGAAGTGGCAGTGGGTAGGCCATATCTGTCGTAGAACCGATGGACGGTGGAGTAAACAGGTTCTCGAATGGAGACCGCGCTTCGGCAAGCGTAGCGTTGGGCGCCCTCCAGCAGGTGGACCGATGACTTAAAGCGGACGGCTGATAGTGACTGGATGGCAATAACGGGAGATCGAGCCATGTAGCGTACACTGGGGGAGGCCTACGTCCAGCAGTGGACTGCTATAGGCTGACGACGACGAATTTAACGAATATGTGCAACTAATAACAAATATTTTCAATTCCGATATTAATATCGGAATTCCGATATTGAGATCTAATATCGAAATTCAGTATCGGAATTCAAAACCTTCTGGTATTACATGCCCTAGTCCAAATCAAATAGAATAATACATAAAAGAAAAAACATGATTCAAACATGAGTTACAAATGCTTAAACAATCAATAATCATGTATAAGTAGGCATTATTACAAATAACATTACGACATAAATAGTTACTAGCATGCGTTATTTTTCAATATAACGTACCTTCTCTCAAGCGACTTGCGTGTGCAACGTCGCCTTTTTGGTGATTGAGTGGGAGTCACTGGCGGACTCTTGTGCATCACTGGTTGCCTTAAAGTTATTGCACCGAATGAGTTTTTGACGGTTAACCTACCCCTATAGTCAACTATCCCCGGTCTCCCCTACTGTAACATTTTTAAAAAACAGTATACAGCTGATTGGACTTTTTTTAGTTTATCCCGAAGGAAAGGCAAGGGGAACTGAACTCATACAGCCATTATCTTTAGTAAAATGAATTCTGAATTTATGATGGATGATAATGATGATGAATGGAAACGTCAAGAAAATCCTCAAAAACTAATGTAAAATTAGTCAAGATAAAAAATAATTGCAGAGCCAACTTACATGAGCCAATGAAAAGATCGTATTCCGACTGAAGTTTTACTCAGCTTACCTGCACGCAACACGCTTAAAACCATGCACACGCACTAGATTCACATCACAAGTAAATAAAACTTGTCTATCAGAAAACATCACTTTATGCAAGCCATTTAGAAATAAATTTTGATTATCACAAGAAAATTACACACGCTTCTTTCAGCTTTTCCCGCCCGCTGATTGGACTAGCGTGAGTGCTTGCATCTGATGCCATTTTACAAAACTCTCATTCGACCAAGAAGTCTCCAATAGTTCAAGCCGTTCTTTTTACACCTTCCATTCGTTTAGATCAATGTCTATAGGTGTAATGTACATTAAAATAACAGCACGTGGGTAGGAAAAACATTTAACAAATATAAATTTCCTTATAAAATGACTTTATTTTAGTTTTATCATTTATACACATTATTCATACTTTATAACTATTACAGTGTAGTTAGTAATAATATTCTACCATCTTATATCTGATTTGATTTTTATGTATAAATAAATACATACAAAAAAACTACACTACCCACTTAAAAATGTATGACAAATATTCTAATGTGAAGTTGATAATATCATTCAGTTAACTATTACGCTAAATTAATATAACGATATAATAATAATAAACATTGCCATTTCTTGTGTTTGTTATTTCAAACTACAATAAAAACCAATTGGCATGGAGACAGTAGTGTACATACTTTTTAATTGGTTCTTATTTTACCAAAATATTATGTATTCCGTTTATCTTATCTTCTAATCTGAGGTAAATACTATGACAGAAAATAAGTCTACCTACCGGCATCGTCATACAGTCTCGTATAATAACAGTAATTGATCGTGTTGAATATAACAATTAAAAAAAAATTGCCAAATACTGGGGTATATGACTGGAATATAATCTAATGTAAAAATAGTAGGTTTATAAATGGATATAATATCAGAAATGTGTAATTTCAAATTAAATCTGTAGAAAATATTCAATGAAATAAAAATAAAGTGTAAATGGTTGCCGTATATTTTTTCAACCCACAATGAGTTAACCACAGGTAGGTTTTCAGCGGGTTTCATTGTTACTAAATATGTTGGAACGTTTTTCTGGTAAAGTTTAATCAATCCATAAGTTTGTATCTACGAAGGATGAATACACCTGGAATCAATAACCTTCTGTATGTATACAGAATGTAACAAATGGGGTATGTTAAGCGAAAAGCTGTGTAAATAACCCACTAAAAGGAACCTATCCACAAAATTTTAGACTCGAAATCACATGTTTATTTTTCCAGATAGTATGGAGAATTCCTAAACAACTCAGGAATGTTCATACAATCTTGAAAAATAAACATGTGATTACGAGTCTCAAATTTTGGAAATAGGTTCTATATAGTGGGCTGTTTACATAGCTTTTCGTTTAACATACCCTTTCTGTTAAACCCTGTATAGGTACCTAGATTTTTTATGCTTGACTTGCAATATGTTCTGAATTTATCGTCCTAATACCGACGGAGTTTAGGTTTATACGAGTTAAGACTTTGAGACAGTAACAATAATTCCGTTATTATTATGCTCGTTCAAATATATTATTCATCTCTACATAATTACCAAAAAAAAAAAAAAAAATTGAGAAATATCATTTTATATTTGTTTTACTGTGCCTGCTATTACAAAAATAATACAAAAGTTACTACGAGTATAGGTACACAAACCGTTTCCATGTGACTTGGCGGGAGTATAATGTGAATCAGCTGACGGGTGCATAAGGTGGGTCAGGAGATTAGTACAGATACTAAAAATCAAATCTCTTAGAGATAAGTACGCATTCATACATTTTCTTCTTAATCATCTTTTGTTAACATTTCTTTGTGTACAATAAAGAATATAACCTCAGACCAAGACTAAGTATAAACTAGATTAAGCATACAAATATTATATCTCTCTTACACACCTCATGCTACGCCTTCAGGTTGGGAATGTATCGTATTCCTGGCGAGGACATATATTATGTATCTACCTATATAAGTCATTGCATCAAATTTTCTTTTTGTATCTATAGGTTTGTCAATGAGTATAATCACAGTTCGAATGTATTTTATTAAAAAATCGACGTATGTCTACAAAAGCAAAAAATTATGGTGAAATATTTTTTGTTTTATTATAAACCATCTGAACTTTGTAAGTGCCTTTATATGTACCTAATTAATACGTAATGAGTTGGAAATTGTGGTCATAATATGTTGTCTAACCTAACAAGCTATCTATTGGATATATTAAGATATAAGGTACAATCATTGAAAGTTAATGTGCAAGAAGTTTCAAGAGTTATAGAGTTTTAGTGTAGTACTTAATATATTGCGCAGATGAAGTAATTAGTTAGGAATCATTAAAAAAATTAACGTTTAGTTTAGTAGATTTTTCGATATTCTATTCAGATCCCGTAGAAACTAGAGAAGGTTAACACAATAAAAAAAAACTATATAATGTCACCATCATCGCTTACATAATAATATAGTACCTAATAGCTAAATTCGATTGATTTATTGTATACTTTTAACCTAAATATTAAACCATCGCATCGTGTCAAAAAATAGGAATGTACCTAACAAAATATTAAAAGTAACCTGAGCATACGAATAGTTAAAGGATACAGCCATTTTCAGTTCCTGATTTAAATTTAATACCAACAGAAAACTTTTGAGCATAAATTATAATTAATAGTATTTTTAAATGACTGTTTATGGTACTTTTTACAACACATATTGTAATGTCGCTGATGTTCCACTTGTTTAGCAAGCACCCATAACATCAATAGTAAACTGTGCTCTTAAAAGAAGGGTTACTTACACTTTGTGTTGCAAATATAATGTACCCAAGTATAATTATCATGATGGTTTTATTCTATCGGACTACTGAGTTAGCCTAAATCCGATTGCTATTATCAACAGTTAGTTACATTATTGATAAGAGTGTAACTACAAATTTCTCGAGAAATTTACTTATTTGGGACGTCTTACCCCCTATATGAATAATCAGATTAAAGCGTATTTGTTAAATATTAAAGGCTCTGAAGGATTAAGATAACATTAATGTGCCTAGTTTTGTC
This sequence comes from Carposina sasakii, assembly GCA_014607495.2. Classification (NCBI taxonomy): domain Eukaryota; kingdom Metazoa; phylum Arthropoda; class Insecta; order Lepidoptera; family Carposinidae; genus Carposina; species Carposina sasakii. Next base: position 6,255,081 of record CP053148.1, read on the forward strand.
ATAAGGTTAGCTTAATTACTAATGCGAATAGGCTATCATATAGTTTGCCTGTACTTAGACGAACCTATATTAAATCTAAAGACAGGTTACTTGATGATAGTCCACTCAATTTCAATAATTAGCTCCTCGAGTAGGTACTAATCTATAATGTTTAACTACCGTCTGCAGTGATGCCTACTCCTAATAAATTTAATACATAGTCTTGACTATCAGAGCCTCTTCTATGTACTTAAAATATAAATTTGGATTCGGAAAGTTATTGTTACACTCTATACTTGGAACCTTTTAAAGGATTTCTATGTATCGTAATTTCGCATTATTCTAAAAGGTGTACACGTCGCTAATTATTATTATATAAAAAAGAAATCTAGCGTTAACTTTCCTATGTATAAATATTAAAACATTATTTTCGTACTTATGACTGCATTAATAACTATCTTTGGAACACTATTTTATATAGGTATTGTTATTATTTGTAGTTTTATTACCTAACCATTTTTTATACAGTTTTAGGTACTAGGTGTGTGCTAAATTGATTTAACGTTCGTATTAAAGCAATGTGAAGTAGGTAGCGTTTATAGTTTTGCCAGCAATAATTTTTAGTAAGTAAAAGTTTTCAGGAGCGGGTGAGCGATTGAGTAGGCATAGTGTTTCACGTAAAATATGAAACAGTGTGCGAAAGTAAATTCTTAACTTCTGATATGAAAGTAGTGTACATTCTGTGGCATAATTTAACTATCTATGAATGTGTATAGGATTTTCGGTAGTTACATGTTGCGTTATTTGTACGATTATCTGTAGTACTTAGTCACTTTAGTTAGTTACAGGTGAATTCAGTACTTGTATACCTAGATATTTAGTTAACTTTTTATCAATCACCTACATGTGTCTATTTTATGTGACGATAAGTAGCTTGCTTACCTTCTTGTACAATCAAATTTTGTCATAAAAGTTAGTTAAGATGGGATGGGAAGGTGGCTGTATATTCCTTCTTACGGAATTCTGTTAGAACCCAAAGATTTCATTTTCATAGTTTCAGCCTTACAATTTACACTACTCATTAAATGTTTCTAGTATCTTTAGCCCGTTTTGTTTTTCATTTGTGTCGAAATGCATGTGCAATAACTTGAATCTATAGCTACTTGGTTATTATAGTTTCTTACGAGATTTACTTGTTTTATAGTCGATGCATCTTAAGTACTTACCTACTTACAAATTTCACCTGATATGAAATTTAAAAACGTAAATTTATTTAACTGAAAACACGTAAGTTTTAAAATGCTTGGTAAAAGAAACATCTAATGATTAGCTCTATTATTATAATTAGGTACGTTAAAATTTGAGTGATGTGTGATTTGTCTATTATTATTGCATTATTTTTGTTATCTTATTAAATAACACCTTTTAAACGAGTCCGTATATATATCCTAGACAAACATTTTAAAATCCTTATCAATTCTTTGTGTTGCGTGTAACTATGTAATAATCTAATATCTACAATGTTGACTGTCTTCGTCGGTCGAAAATCGATCAGGTGGATATGTATAGTATAGGTACTTTCAATTTGTTCCGATTGTAACTAAATAGTAATAGTTACTTGCATATTTTAACCGTTATTATAAAAAAATGTTTTTTTTTCCAATCGAATGCGTTATTATATCTATACAATGCCTCATTCAAGTAATTTAGAGTGAATTTATGTATTCCAGTTAATCCAGATCTCATAAAACAAAGAATACGAATATATAACGTGTTGTTGATACTAATCAAACAAGAGAGATCGAGATGGTCTAGGAACACCAAGTGAGTAAATGGAAATTTTAATCTAAAATCTAGAAAAATAATGGTACAGAATCAGACAGTAATTGGGATTCCATTTTGAAATTTATATAAACCGGGGCGATCACCTATTACACAGATCTTGAGGTGAGACTAATGTGGTAGTACTAGTGCCTACTTACTTACAAATCTATTTACTTAATTTGGCCCGAAAGTTATAATGCATCAGTGTTGCCAGATCGTACATTGCGAAATTATCTCATATTTATTGCAAAATTATCGTGTTATTATCCAGAATATATGGACAAGGTATGCCACATCCTACCCCCCCGCTCATGAGTTAAAGTTGGAATTTACTCATTTCGAGAGAGACAGAAACAGAATTTAGTGGTTTTTAGGGGTAAATTTCCAAATTCTTGGGGGTAAAATTGGATATTTACAAATTTATCGTGGAGTTGACAAAAATATCGTAGAATTTGGGCGAATTATCATAATTTTTATGGCATGACACTCAAAATTATCGTGGATCTACGATAATTATCGTGCATCTGGCAACGCTGTAATGCATGAACAAATAATCATTTTGTGTCCTCTTGCGAGAAATGGAAAATGGGACAAAAAATAAAAACTGGACGCATGAAATTTGGGGTCAAATGTTGAAATGAAATGTTAATAAAAGAACGTTGACAAAGATGGAGGCTTGTTCCCCTATAAGTAGAACTTTGCGAGTAGTCTTTATCAATCATGTAATAAAACAAAAGAAGGATCCGAGTACAATCTTGACACACGTGTACAAACTTACAACTCAGTTTCAACACCAATGAAAAAAATTATAATCTTTAAAATGTGTAAGTAAGTGCTAAACTTTAAAGTAACTTAGAAGCCGGGGTACACGCCATATATAATAGACTCTTACTATATAGTTACACGATCCATAAATTTTAATAGATTACTTAATATCTACCAAACAATTTACAATACCTAGTAATAAATACATTTCTAATGCAGTAATAATTTATAAAAATTTTACAAACAATATTTTTATATTTTATTTTCTATTTTTCATGCACTCTACCTATGTGAGTAAGTACTTGTTTCTTAAACTAATTTTATCTAGATCAATTTTAGAATTTCGTTTCGGAGAAATGAAGGCTGTACGACCGCATAATACCTACTTTCAAAATTTGTTAACAATAGAAATAAAATTCTGTATTATAGAGCCAATTAAAACAAATTGCTTAGACTAATGCACCATAATAATAATAAATTGAATATAAAGGTATATGTAACGACCAAACACAGAAAATTGAGCGAAAAAATTTCCCGCAACGCGTTGATCAGATCGAGTCAAATTTAAAATTTAATAAATGTAGCAGTAGCAAACAGTACCTATTTTAACTAAATAAGAATTTATCTTTACAGTGGTAACGGCGAGTGTAAAAATATGTAGCAATACATACGCATTTTTAAACATTAATAAAATCTCGATCTGAAACAAATTGAATTATGAGTAGTCTGTGTAAATCGTAAAGTTAAGCGAGACTTCTCAAAAATATATAAACGTGCTGATATGAAATATTATGTTGTCACTTAAATATTTATATACATGTTAATTGCAGATATAAAATATTATAACCATCCAAAAGTTCCAAAAACAACTTATTAATTAAAGAATGGCACAACCAGAAAACGTAATCGAGGCATATATCAATATCATTATAATAATTATTACAATTGACCGTTTCACTGTTATACAAGTACAATTTAGTTTTTTCATTTATAATATGGATATTATGTATTTACCTAATGTCACTTAATCTGCTAACAAAAATTAGATATATATTATACCTTCTGATAATAGAGTATGCTTTCAGTTCCTGATTAATTAAGTTCTTTAACTATATTTAGGGGATAATATAAACAATTTGAGTATTAAACAATTAAATTTACATATTTTATAATGTCATAATCATGGTGGCTTTGCGATTGTTCATGATATTTAATTTCAGTAGTGAAATAATTAAAACAGTCAATAGATACGGACTTGAGTTAAGACTAACTAATTTAAACCTGTCTTATTTAATCAAATGAATTAATGTGCGACTTTATGACAGCTAATAAAAAGAAAAAAGTTTTTACCAAAGATTAAATCATTGATCATCATACAATACCGTTCAAAAAGTATTATAGGTATGTTGGAATTCTTTTTTTCATACTTTCAATCGAAACCATAAAATATATTAGGAATCGAAATATATAGGTTATTTTTCGATTATATTAGGCTATCAAGAATGTCGCACATTAACTAAAGTATTTTCTTTTGGAACGGTTGCTATAATTATACATAATCGAGGAACTTTGGATATTACACAATTTATTCTCGCTATCGTAGCTGATGATAGGAACCCTGCTTGTCAGATAAACGAGGGTACATGTTTTTACATGTTGTTAATTTGGGAAAATTACCTATTAAACGAACTTGGAATAGCAAATAAGATTTCTCTGTGCAATTAAATTTATGGATTCCATTTGTTTCATTCATCCGGTTATGATCCAGAGTTTTTTGGATCTAATTCTTCCTAGTTTTCTGGTAGTAATTTATTTTGGCCCAGAAAATTATTTAAACTTATTATATTGATTTAAATAATTATACTCTACCTGCTTTTACCATATTACGAGTATAATGCATTTTGGAGTATCTCAACTACCAATTTAATCTGTCTAGGAAATTGTTTTACCGTAAAAAGTTACCTAGGTAGGTACTTTTTATGGCTATAATAACGTTAACTCTGATGTAGTACCTATAGAAATGTCGAAGTATTGGTTCTACATATTCCAAGTGCGTCGTTCTCGTTAACTTCCCATTTTAACAACTTTTGTCTAATGCTCAAAATGCAATTCTTCTACTGGATAATAAAATAGAGAGAGATAGCGAGCAAAACAAACCAATATTGTCTATATTTAACTAACTTAAAGCATTGCATCACTACAGTGCAGCTAATCTATAAAAAGAAAGAGCAAAATTGGAAAAGGTTAACCAGAGATACTACACAAGTTTACAATTAAGGAGAAAGGATATACATAGGTATAGCCAGACCACGCTAAGTTTGCAAAAGTCAAAATGTGGTAGATTTTCAAATATTGTAAATAGGATCAATCAGCAAGTTTTAAAAAATTGGCTTGATAAGTACTTACTTTCTTTGTTAAATTGTTATCAGAAACACGAGAATTTTGAGCCCGTAATAAATATTACCTGCATGTATCCCCATGTTAATTTCTTTAGATTGTTATTTTTACCAAACGTGTGTATTCCATTGCATTTTTACACGATCAATGGAAATCAATCTTCGTTTTCACATGATTTAATCATCATTTTATTAATTAGTTTTTTTTATTCGTTTACACCTTAGAATGATGATTCACTCCGCTCTGTAGAAGGACTCGGCGTAATCATAAATTCAACAACAAATCGTAGGTATGCCGTACACAGCATACCCGAGCTCGAACCTCCACAGTCTAGTTGTCAACAATGTGCCAAGGTGACCACTGTCAGTTTTATTAAATTTTAATCATATTTCGTACTAAAATTTCTGTTTGCATAGTGAAATTGTGTAAAAAATAATACTACAGCGCATAAAAAAGAGACTAGAGATCACATACCATCAGTAAGTATCTCATAATTATGAAATTTCAACATAAAATTATCATGAATAATAAAGTTTCCGCCGATACAAAAAATAGTTCCCCGTGGTGCAGATTTTGTAGTATGTATGTGAATAGTTTATTATTATATCTAAGCGAAATGATAGATGCACATTAGAAATTCCCATGAAATAGAGATAAATTAGTGCCAAATGATAATGGGCAAAAATGTATGATTACCAATCAGTAACGATCAGACCTATATCGTTGGAAAGCTCTTTTTGTGACTATCAATTGTTATGGTTAGGTTAGGTTAGTTATGGTTAAAAGAAAGCATAAAAAATGTTTTCCTTTTTTACTTACAAGGCAAGTTTTTGTGAATTCATAGTCACAAAAAGCGCTTTCCAACGATATATGTCTGGTCCTTATTGGTCGGTGGGGACATTTTGCCCATCCTCCTTTTATCTAAATTCGTTTTTGCATAAACAGGTAACTGAGTAACAAACATCCAAAATATCTTTGCTTTGTACAGATTTCCTGCTCATCCAGTTATTTCTGATCGTTGGAATGGATAGTAGGTACGTCTTAGTGGAGAACAAAGTAGGTGGAAATCAGAAAAATTAAGTAATCTCGACGAGGATGCATTTTTAATAGTTAATGTTTATGATATAATTAAAGAAAAGTAATATTAATTCAGTAAAGTGGGTACAGTATGAAGCTAGTAGATAGTTCTTAATTATACCTATCTATAATATAAAAATGAATTACTATGTATGTCGCTAAGCGCGTATCTCGAGAACAACTAAACCGATTTCGCTAATTCTTTTTTAGCGTATTCCTTGAAGTATAATGATGGTTCTTACGGAGAGAAAAATTTTAAAAAAATGCCTCTTCCACTTTCTTTAGCGGCGGCCCAGGTCACCCAGTCCACGTGAAAGGGCGTTACATCCGTTTATATATACCTACATATAGGTACTCTTTCGTCAATAGCCTTCCATTCATCTTCTCCAAATGAACCAAACCATCGAAGCGTACCTTTCTCTATTCTTGTCACTACGACTTCTTTCACACCGCCCAATTCTCTTAATATCATAATCAATTTTAATTTATTGCAAAATTTTAGTTGCTTTCTGCATTAGTTTTCCTTCATTCGGGTAACAGTTAAGCATTTGGCAACACAATCCTTTACGCATACTAGCATCTTTGCAAATTGTAATTGATGATTGTCATGTCAGTCATCATCAATCATGATAAAATTGCCGCATTCACGGAGCTATTGTTTATTGATAGTACAACATTTAGTCAGAGCGGAGCGAAGACCAATAATTAATCTAAGTAATACACATACTTAATTTATTATTATCAACTGACGGGAATTCTGTATCAGAAATGACGATTGGCTAGTATTGCAATAAACATAATTTTGTGGGATTGCCATTTCTTTCATTTGCAAACTTAGTATACCTAGTCCCACTATATTTATTATCGTTAATAATAGGGTAAGCTTTAAAACCTCCTTTATCCATTTTAATGTAAGTTAAGTCTATGTATGAAACATTAAACAGTAAAAATAACCTCTTTTAAATATTAAATCACCTTGAGATAAAAATAATGGTTATTATTATAAGTTCTACATTAATGTAAATAATAAAATTGTATAAGTAGGTAGGCAATATTATCATAAAATTTCTAATAATAAGAACATTACCTCTCCTCATAATCGATATTAGTAGGTGGCTGAAAGCATCATGAATAATATTGTTTTGTTTATCTTTTTAAATGGTTTTAGGTATTCAAAATTAATAACTAGGTAGGTATTTATTATATAATTATGAAGTAATAAAAGATAATATAATCTTTGTACAAAATTTATAGAAAAAATGTTTAGAATGTTCCTTTCACCATTGTTTGCTATACTTACTAACATTTTTGGTATAGGCACAAATTAATAATAATAAAACCAGATAATAGAACCAGATCCACTTTAGCATTTTAACTTTACGAAAAATTATACTCAATCAATTATTTTTAAGGAGTAAGAAATACGTATCAACGTATCTTTAGGTATATGTAAATATGTTCTGCTGTAACATTATTTAATAGCTTATCTCTCTGTTAAAAATAATGTGTTATTTAATCTGTTATTAGAAATAATTAAAGAGCGCCTAAAATTTAATTGCCTAATTGCATTATCACAATGTTGTATTAAGGAAGTATATAGGTCTTAATTATAATAAAAATACATGCTGGATATTGTTAAAATTATACGCATGCATGCCACTAGAGGAATTGAGCTTTGAGCTATTTTTATATGTACGAGTACCTCTTGCTAATAATCATGACGTTGTTTTACACACACTTCATTGTACACTATTAACAATAATTTACGTCTATAGCCCATAGTTCGTGGATTCTCTTTATTTTGATCAATTTCAACGTATGATTATTAACAAGGGAATATAGGTATAAAATAATAATAATAATGAATTCGTAGCAAAATATGATGAATTATCTAAATCCTATGTTAATTATTAGTAGCATAAAGTGGTTAAGTTTTTGACAATGATTTATAACAGTAAAATCTACCAGCAAAGAATTTTTCTAGATAATGCTACACACTATAGTACAACTGCCTCCTGTAAACAAGCATAATGCAAGTGACAAACGCTTTTATTTTTTTCCAATCATAGTCAAAATCTTACGATTTCCTAGGTATATAAATGGCAAGCAGAGATTTCATTTAATAAAAACTCATAATAAAGTCACTACGATATTAATTAAAAATAAAAACAGTAAGGTCATCGTAATGATTAGCAACTACAATTTAAATAAAATTCAATTGAGTTCATCTATCACATCACTAGGTACAGGTAGGTAGCAAAGAATAAACAAATCACTTTACATGACATGAGTAAGTAAGAAATACTACAAAACAAAAATTTTATGTTACGCAGAAAAGTTGAGCATCAGATTTACGCTACAATACGATACATCACTTATTTCCTATTCCACTCGATTTACCATTAAAAATAATAATTTGAAACTTCGTATATGATTGTAATATTTTTAGCAATAATCCACTCTCGATATTACGTCAACATGTATTAAGAACTGTGATTATATAATTATAAGTAGTCGAATAAATAATAAAAGAAATTTATATATTTGACATTGCACACATTGTAATTCTATTTTATAACATTATAGTGTGACACAAATTTAACTCTGTATACGAGTAAAACATTGCTGCCATAATTTTCAACATTTTAAACTACACCATTACCCAGGGTCATATCAATCCCTATATTAAATACATTTGTGTGTACAATCATTATCTTATCACAATTATTTGGAGTGGGATGTTTCAAATTATTATTTGTATTAATTGTAAAATAAAGTGGAATGTAAGGGACCCTCTATTTATCCTCTTCCAGAAGAACCAGATCGTCAGCCACGACATCGGACACATGGAGGTATATGATCCAATACATAAGGTTAAAACACACGAAGCACACAGGAAACACGATGCGAGAGTACTTGTCGATGTCCGACGGTGTCATGCCCAGCAGCTTGCTTATGTCCTGGAATCGAACGTAAAATTTTACTTAGCCCCATATTACAGTTAGCAAACATGCTAGAATATGGGCTATTTTAAAACTTTTTTAATGATTTCTAAATAGACGGGTTTACCGTGAGCTGTTACATGTATACCTGTATATATACATGTATATTGTCGCACTGTGTAATGATTTATACACAAGTGTGTGTGTGTGTGTGTGTTTTATTTTTTTACCATTGTTGAGAAGACTGGAGTCTGAACTCAAATAATGCAATTTTTGAGATCGATAACAAGTAAACATGGACATAATTGAAATAATTCAATAATGTATGATTATAAGATATATATGATTAACTTACAATAAAATAGGTATATACAACATGAATACAAATTCGCACAGCTTAACCATAATCGCAAGATTTCGCTTTGCTTCGCTTTATTAAAAATATTTTACCTAACATTATTATTATTAGTCTTATTTTTATATTTTTTTCCCATAACTTACCTTTGTAGGATGTAACAGATGAGGTGGCGGTCCTGGTGGATTATCTTCATCATTGCCTCCTCTTCCTCCATTAATCGTATTCTCTAATGTACCTCCTTTGGAGTGTGCTTTCGGATCGTGGACTTTAAACCTCACCTCCTGAAAACATTTAAATATATTCATAGAACGGCATCCAGATAAATAACAACCGTGGTTGAAATACAAATACGAGTACGTGGACCGTAAACTAAATAAATACTCCAAGATCTTTATTTATTTCTAGTTATCGACTTTACGTTTTCCCCCTTCTTTTCTGAATGTTATTTAGATAGTAAGTACGTGCAGGCGCAATTTCTTTTAAAATACCCATTTTAAAATTATATTTTTACATAAGATGCACAGGAAATTCATTACAATAATTACGAGTAAAAGTAAAAACTAATATTCACTATTTAAAAATTTTCATTACTAACTTGGCAAGCAGCAGCCAAAGTTAATATATTTTAAACTAGCGACCCGCCCCGGTTTCGCACGGGTGCAGTGCTAATACTATACATATAAACCTTCCTCGTGAATCATCTATCTATTAAAAAACCGCATCAAAGTCCGTTCCCTAGTTTCAAAGATCTAAGCATACATAGGGACGGATAGACAGCGGCAAGCGACTTTGTTTTATAATATGTAGTGAAGTAACCTATCGATTAATTCTAAATAAAACTAAATAAGATATTTTAAATAAGTCACATAATATCTATCATAATGGCGCTTTTGCCACATTGTGGAAATATTCATTTCATCATCAAATTCACTTCTACAGTCAAAGATGAAAATAATACTTATGTACTTAAGTATATGTTATTGGACAAACTATCATCATCATTTACAGCCCTGAGAAGTCCACTGTTGGACATAGGCCTCCCCCAACAACCTCCACTATAATACATTGTAAGGAACTTGGGTATTCTCACAGGCTATAAGCCAGCAACTCGTCCCTGATAATTTACACCTGTCTCCGATGGGCTAAGCATTCTCCTTTATGATCCCGCAGTACTGGCTGCCTATTTCCGGAACATAACTACCTATATATGTAAGATAAACATAAAAAAATACTTAATGATATTACCGAACAGCTTACAGAGGGCCTCCCAGGTGGGCATCTGCCCAAAGTGCCCATCTTAGATAGAGTATGAGGATCTCCAACAGGCGGACAGTCTACAGGCGGTAGTTTTTTTTCGGACGCTATTTTTTGAATTGCAACAAATCTTTGTTTCCTCATTTGTATTCTTTTTCCTAAATAACCCACAGTAGCATATTCTGAAATAATAGAAAGAGAAATTCTATACTGTTCATGTATACATAAAGTTCATGTAACGCAAGCAATTTTTATGTAAATTATTATTTATAACCCTAGATCCATAATTATTCGCATTGCTTTAAAGATAGAGATTACATAGTCGCTGTAGCATGTTTTGATCGCTTTGCTTCAATATGTATATCGTTATTATTATAATTAAATTCTTACCTAAAAGACTGGCGAAGACCATGACGAAGCATGTTCCAAGATATACATCAATAGATTTCACATAGGAGATCTTGGGAAGAGCAGCGTTAGTAGACGACATCAGGGTGGTCATCGTCAACACAGTAGTAACTCCTAAAGCCACACGAGCTGGTGTGGCGTTCCGGTTTAACCAAAACGACACCCATGATATGATTACGATCAGACCAGACGGAATATATATTTGAATGAGGTAGTATCCCATGGAACGTACAAATTGTATTTCACATGCCAAACGCGAGTAATTTCCTGTAAACATGAATAAAAAATCAGTAAATCAGTAATCAATGAGACAAGTAGTAAGGTTACCCAAATAATAAGTAAGTATACCTAGTAATAACTAACTGATTCTTAAAAAATCTGAACTCTATTTGTCCTCGAGTTGTCTATTTCTTGATTTATAAGTTTCATATACAAAATGACTTATATAATGATTTCAACCACACTCAAGTGAACTTACAGAATAATTTAATTTACAAGTACGAATAAAAAGACAAACGAATACATTGTTTAAACACCACCACTCCGTGTTTCGTGCAAGAGTACATAAGCGGGACGTGAAAAGATTCGTGGCTGACTCTGTCCAGTGATCCTTTACTGTGGAAATATTTTACTTCGCTGTCATATAATCGAATTAAACCCCCGTTCAAATAAGTACCTGTAGTGAGGGAGATCTCCATAGCTCGCTGGCGATGGCCGAGCACCTTGAACTGCGGCAGAGACACCTCGCTCGACACACCCACTGAGTTGGGCCCCTCGTTCCATTTGTATCGGATGTCCCGCATGGTGTAGCCGACTGTGCGCAGCGGACACATTTATGAAATAGCCCCAGGCCCATCCCAATGGGTTTTGCGACTCGCGTCAGGGTAAGAGCGGGGGAATTTTCGAAACAGTATTGCGCGTCTTAACGTGCAATTGCTTTGTTAAAATTAGCGTGTGTGTGCTGTATCGCGGTATCGATCGTCTGCGCCGGGCTGAGGGAGACGGGGTTCGGTGGCGGAGCAATGGACGGATAGTGCTGGGACAGCGGGCTTGCGATATGTTACCTGTCGTTAATGTAACAACAGTGGCTCGCTGGCGATGTCCGAGCACGCGGAACTGCGGCAGTTGAACTTCGTTGCTCATACCGACGCTTGACAGCCCGTCTTTCCACAGGTATCGAATGTCTCTCATTGTGTACCCGACTCCGGAGACATGCCAAACACACAAAACGCTATCACTTACGCTGCGAAACGTCGCGAATCCTTTGCTCGCATCGCTGACATAGATGATTTTGGAGATGGAAGTAGGTCACAAATGGCGAAACATAAGATAATACTTAGAACCCAACGGTAACAAATGTATCCGTACGGTTCTTCTCAAAATGGATGATAGAAAAATAAGAATTCTATGATTTCTACCTAGCTACTGGAGTGAGAGGCAATCCATATAAATATTTAAGGTTATGTACAGTGATCTACAAAATTAAAAATAGGTAGGTAGGTATGTACTTGATGTAATAAAAAATGTTAACATAATAGAATCTCTGTACGAGTCGGGAATGTTAACTGTCTAAAAGGTAATTCTTAAAGAAGCAAAGCGCTAGAAGGTAATTTAGCATCATGCATACAGCCTTGTTGAGAAGAGGCAAGTGGTAGGCGAAAGTAAGTAGCGGTGGTGCAGTGTCGTGTTATCGATCGGGCGTGCTAAGTGCAGACCAGCGAGCCCGCGCCCGCCGCGCCGGTGCCGTACCCCGCCTCCTTAGGCCCGCTCAGCTATTCGCAGCGTCGATGTCTCATAATCATTTCTTTCGCTTTATGCTCGTGAGAACAAAGGCTTACTATTTACGAGTCTGCCTTCTGCGGGTGCTGTATACGAGAAGGAGACATTCCAACTTATGAGAACACGAGGAAAACGCAGCACGTGTCAACGGTAAAGTTGTACGCTTGTGCTCACAGGGTATCCCTGAGTAGCATCTGTGATACGAGAAAGTGATCACAACACAATATATTTAAGCCTAGTGATAAAAATTGCATTGTGTTTAAGAATCAAACCAATGATTGCTTTAGGTGAGCACGATACACACGAATATGCCTATATTTTAAACAGTTTATTTTTCTATCATCACCAATATATCTAAATTTAGTAAAATTTATAACTTTACAAATTAACATATTGGTTACTTGTCTGCATAGGTTGTAACGTTTGTATTCTGTTATAGCCAGTAGTAATACCTAGGTAGTTTCACTTATAATTTTTTTGACAATTAATGACATAATCACATTACACAAGTTGATTTTACGTTCCACAAATTTGTAAACAAGTGTCAAACAATTATTAGCAAGGATACTTACAACTCTCTATCTCTATGTGACATAATTGCCTGTCCATTGGAAAATATTGAAGATTCATGGGACATGACGCTGTAATCGTTAATCTGCAAAAACACAACTGATTGATAAAATATAATAAAGTGCAGAAGAAAATACTGACTATGATTCCCATGGGGATGGCGATTCTTTCCGAAAAAGATTGATTTTAAATCGATTCGAATCGTGACCTGATGAATCGATCCACAAAAATATCGAGGCCTAAAAGATCGATTTCCAAAAAATCGATCTATTTTCATATTTGCTTTTACAATGTACGTAAAAATAAGGAGCGCTTTACTTATGTTCTCTTAATTAGTTATTATTCCACAACAAACACTACATAAAAATCTGTATTTATTTCGCTAGTCACAGTATGTTTGTTTAATAAAGTTACTCAACACTCAATCAAACAACAAATGAATGAATGATGACTCATCAAAGCACATATACAAAAAATCAAAAATTATAAATATATAAACGTAACTTTTTTCTATTGAAGAGAAGTGAGGCGAAGGAGACTAAACACACAGTCATCTTGCGAGTTTTTGGGTAATTAACCGGCAGCACTCTTGTAAGACAGGCCTTCAACTAATTGTATGGTTTATACCAAAACAGAAAAAATCAAATGTCGATTTTAAAGGGTTATGTATCGATCCAATGAATCGATTCAGTACTACATATCGATTTAAAAAATAGAATTTTTTGGCTCGAAAAATCGATTTTTCGATTAATCGATCTCAGATCGCCATCCTTGATTCCCAACAAATGTCCCGTTCACGATATAAAACACTAGTAGGCCATTTTAAATTGCAATACTTATAGTGCTTACACATTGCCGTTAAATAATTTTCTTAACAAAAATTTGATCACAATGTTAAAATATGTTTTCATATTAGATAATGTTAAGGCAAACACACGGACTGCCATGGAACTGCAAATCGACTGTATAATTGCAGTTCTGATGCAGTTGGCTCGGTCGTAATGAAACTGTAAGCCAACTGCACGTAACGTGCCGTGTAGTACCCACGGATTGAATCGGCTCGGATGACTTCTTGGACGCTACTCTTATTACCGACGACGCGGACGTCCGAGTGCACCCGAAATGCATTTTTACACGATATAGGTAGCGTCGGTCGGAGAAGTCATCCGAGTCCCAGCCCACTCGGTCCGAGCGTACTCGTAGGTACTGTGAAAACCCGACTTAAAAATTATAAAGGTAAAAATAAATATTTTACCTTATGCTTCTTGTTATTGATCCTGAATAATGTATGCGTATGAATTCGTTACTTGTGGTTGCTATATGGAAATATGATTGCTTTTCATTTACAAAGAACGTGTCTGGTACCCATATATTTTTAATGAATTCGGAGCCGACAGATAATGTTTCTACACCGGGCCTTTTCTTATAGGCTAAACGGGGGTCGGTCCAAAACTGTCTGAAGTAAAAATCCAGTGTGAAATCCTGAGGACAGAAAAAATATATTCAATGAAATAAATAATTATCAGAACTTTGATTTGTATATACATGTAAAAAAGATCAGCTTATTTTGATCTCAAATGGATAAAGTGTACGTCCAGCAATAGGCTGAAGAAGATGAAGAAGAAGGATAAAGTGTATTTTCAACAATATAATTAATTAAAGGGTGATGATGAATAAACAAAGTTCCTACAAGTATAAAATAGAAGTCTGAGCTAAGTTTGTAATTTTACAAAAAAATGTGAAGGATTTTTCATGTTAGGCATGACAAGAATAATTTGTTTACATGAATAATATTAAAAATTATGTTAAAATATTTGTATCAAAATAATAAAAAAAGGTAAAGGAAAATATGGAACTGGAACTAAAAATAATAAAAAATTGTCTTCAAGCCTTTTCATGTGAACTGTGAGAATAGAGGTAATTATTGTGAAAAATAAAATTTACAAAATCATTTTTTCTCAAAATTATTTTCAAAAGTAAGCCATTTTGAAAATGGTAAAATGCGTCCTCTACTTTTAATCTAAGTGTGTGAACAATTTAAAACGTATGTCACTATATTGTAGATCAAAATTTGTTAAAAACGATATACAGTGGATAGTTTCTAGTTTCTTAAACTTACCAAAACGAAAAACTTCACTTTGTAATTTATAAAAATAATATGTAATACAAAGTTAATTTTGGTGGTGAAAAACGATAATGGTAATTTGACAAGGTGAAAACTTTCGTTCATAGCGATCGGCTTGCCGTTATAATCTATCTACTGTAGATAAAAAATTATCGCCGAAATGTATGGACGCGCATTACTTCTGAACTACTGCACTAAATTGGTTGATTCTTTTTTTTGTGTTTGTTAGTTATAAGACAAAGTTTATATAGAAAAAGAAGTTTTTTTTATTATATCAGATTTAAGAAAACCTCACATTATATCATTTTTCATTTAGCGTAAATAAGGCGGTGTGAAGTTCGCCGGGTGAGCTAGATACAAAATATTTTTGGAACTTTATTAGAACGAACGGGAAGAAAATTCTTATTCGGGTTATTCGTATTGTACATTTACCACAAAGTTAATTCGTCACAAAAAAATGTTTTAATACCTAATTACTTATCTCATTTTCAAGCCTTGTAAGCAAACTTAATTATTGTAAAAATATAACTTTTTGTAGGAACTGTGTTTAAACAAAATAACACAATGTAGTATTGTTAATTACAACAGTTAGGAATTTTCCCTACATAAAACATCTAACAGCTGCATGCTTACTTTTGTAGACGTAGACCTACAGAAGTATTACCATATTGAGATAAAGTGTGCCCTAAAGACTACAACTAAAAGTCAGAAGCCTTGAGTCCAACTTTACACATGTGACAACACTGCGGAATATTGTTAATCACATTGTTTCAGCGATTAAGCTTATCCATTAAAAAAACATAAAGTGCACAGAGAGGAGATGGTGATGAAGCTTAAATAATGAATGGATTTAAAACTAAACAAAAGCACGATAGTGAGTGTTCTAACTGAAAGGACAATGCAGGGCATGTGGGATGGCGCAGGCGGGCACCCACGGCTCGAAGAAGGCAATCTTCACTTAGTTAAAGCTAAAAAGCCGACACGTACACGAACAATAATCGGTATTTTATTTGTAGAACATGTTTGTTGCATGTTATTTGGGAATACTCCCCCCGCCCCTTGTGCCATGGGTCACGTCTCATTGTGACCTTCATAACCTTGATTTGGTTTCCACATCGGGGTCCATCACGATAAGCCTAAACCTCGTAAGCAAGCAGAAAACCGATGTGATTACTATATACATATAATTTGGGGTACACTTCAAGAATTACCAACATAATCAATAGATCGCAAAATGTCAGATCATATCGATATTCTGTGCTACTGGGGAGCGCGGAAGAAAATACTGATAGTATTTGAGTAGATACACATATACGTACATACACAACAAACTACAGAATGAATCACGATAAAAAAGTCACAGTCGTCGCAAATCCATAGAATAGAAATTTAAATCATAGATTTTTGCCGTTGACCAAGACAGATTATTCAAATCAAATTATTTGCCTTACTTGAAACACTAATATGAATATTGAACACTAAGTAATGGTTTAGTAACAGACAACTGTCAGAAAAATAAAGGTAAACAGTACTGCAAGCACGAACTTTTATTACGCTCCGAACGCTATCGTTATAAGCAAAATCTATGAGATTTAATTCGGAGTGACAATTACGTTATTATCCGTGAAAAGATTTGTGCTTGGAGTATTGCTTTTCATTTGTACGTCTATTACCAGTTGTAACCACAGGTAGGTTGTCCTCACTGAAAACTTTTCTTAGGCGCAGGTCACACAGAAAAGGCATAAGATGACTAAGATGCAGATAGTTATTGCATGACGTCTTTTCAATATGTTACTAATAACACGAGTTAGTAGGTACTAAGTCAACAGATAAGGAGTCTACTTTGTGAAAAATACTTCCAACAAGTTTGAAAGAAAGTATATTCATGGTTTATAAAACTTGTAACTCTTTGTTTTACCGCCAATAACAGAAGGTAGTAGAATGCGTTTCACCAAATAGTTCATCCGAATGATGGCGCTAGTTACTATGTGTATGATTACATTATTATAATATGTGTAACTGCATACAAAATAAATGTTAATACCGAAATCAGGCATTGGAGTTATTATATGAAACGGACTCTATTCGTCGGATTTGCACTCTGTTTTAGAAAAAACGTTGGACATGACATACAGGTTGTTTTTTGTCGTCAACGTTCTCGAATACGCATTCTCCTCATAATCACGGAAAAAATATCTCTATGAAAGCATACCTGTCCTACCAGTCATCAGATTTCATTTTTTTGCAAAGATGTGTGTCAACAAATGTGTAACAAACATTTGTAAGAAAACCTGTACCCATAGAACAACCTGTATATCGAAATCTATGTTGAGTTGTGGCTGTGACGTGTCATATTTTTGGAATAATCTGAACTATTACATAGGTAGTATCAGTGTTCGTTTTAAGGGTACCTAACGGGACCCTATTGTTTTACAAACAGTGGTGACAACGGGGAATAGACGAATCTGTGTCATTGCCAAAGTAACTGACAAAAAATCGTAATAAGAAACAACTTTGGAGTTACGAGTACTGCTGGACATAAAACTGGACATCTGTTAAAGGAAAACAGATTTGCTTTTCTTATAATGTGTATTTGAAATGGATGATACTTTCATTGGACTTTAAGTTTCGAGATGAATTTATATTGTTTAGATATGTTAATAAACATTACGATAGAATTTGCTGTAGGTTTTCATTCTTTCACACCGAAGAAAACAGATGAAATATATACCCTGAAGAGATGTTTAAAATCTATCCGTCCGTCAAAGTTATGAGTTCCATCTGTTGTAAAATCTGACCCCTAAGTAAATAGTAAAAATAGACATGTAGTAAAATGTCCCCTGAAAAAATTTTTTTTCATTTCGAAACTCAACATGTTGAATTTAAGTGGCCTTGTCAAATGTAACGTTTACAAGGTAATTTTTAAGTTCATTTTTCATAAATGAACGTGAATAGAAAGACACTATAAGAAAGCAAACGAGCGGATAAAGGGCGAACAACGGTTCCACCAAACGCGGACATGCTCGCAGCCTCGTATCTGGGGCTGCTCGGTCGCGGTGGCTTTAACCGGAGCGACCGAGTCAAGCGTAAGTTGACAGTGGCGAGTACCATGAGCACTTCGGAGACGGAGCTGATAGAGAGCACATACATGGTGACGCCCACCTCCACTGGCGGACCTGCAATCAAGCCCAATCGTGAGTTGCGCGCGGTTCTCGCGCCCGTGAAAACCAAACCAGAGGACGTCGACGTGCCCACTGGCAGGGGCGAGAGGGTCGGGTTGTGTGCGGGACCCGTGCGGGATCCGTGCGATTAAAGCACGCACCTCACGTGATAAACCGTGCGCCTAAAAGAATGATCGAACCGTGGACACGTGCTACAATGATCGGTTAATGCTGGTGATCATACTAAGGAAATCTTTCTATGCGATTTAATATTCAATCGAAATATACCATTTTCACTTCAGACAGTGAGCTGATGGAGAGCACGTACATGGTAACCCCCACTTCCACGGGTGGTCCTGAAAATGATATAATATACGGCACTATCCAGTGTTAGCAAGACTAAACGGCACAAAGACCATGTCAACAAAAATCGCAGTCCGTTTAATAATAATAGGTTGTTAATGTAATAATACAAACGTAGCCGTAGTGTGTGTAGAAGCCTGATTGTTTAACATAATAAGTCGTTGTGTAAGTTAAATTTTAGTTGTAGGTGCTCGTACAAGTTATGTATTACCTTTATTATGTTTATTATTTAGTTATGGTTACCTTTGGTCTTATACGTTTTACAGTAAGAAGGAATATCGAGAACTGATAGAGAATGAGTTTTATTAACAGAACGAGTAGTATAAGACGTAAGCGTCAGGACCCTTGGACCAAGTGCGATATGTTATGTTTGGAAGACTTATCAAGATTTAGTACCTTTTTGGTACTATTTGGTACTAGAAGAAGGCCCGAATGGATTTGTGAAATGTACACACACAAATCCATTCGGGCCTTCTTTTCGGACGTTTCCTAAAATTTTGTTGCACACGTAAAAAATAATTACATTCACATAAATAATAAAATCGTCATCCAACTTGCTTGTTGTTTTCCAGCGTACTGTGGAGAAAAGTCTTTGTAAAGCACCTGTGTGGCAGGTTGCCTCAATATGTGTTAAAATGAATTTTCAACTAGCTTTGCAAAGTCTTCAAAGAAGTGTGCAAATCTTTGAAGCTATGTCTGGTGCCGGGGTTACATGCACATTTCGTATCGCGCTAAATTTTGGCAACGTCAAAACTGTCAAAAGTGAGGCTACGCAAACATTGAAATTAAATGCACTTCGACTTATTTAAAGCTTCTGATAACAGTAACGCTAAAAAACCGATGCTACTTTACGCATGGCAAGAGTTTAATATAAATATATATATCTTTATACAGGATGTAACAGAAAGGGTATGTTAAGGGAAAAGCTATGTAAATAGCCCACTATAGAGAACCTGTTTCCAAAATCCATACTATATCGAAATCCATACTCCATACTATCTGGAAAAATAAAGATGTGATTTCGAGTCTGAAATTTTGTGGGTAGGTTCCTTTTAGCGGGCTATTTACATAGCTTTTCGCTTAACATACCCCTTTTGTTACACCCTGTATATATATTCAGTGTGTAACAAAAGGGGTATGTTAAGCGAAATGCTATAAAAACAACCCACTGTAGAGAACCTATTCCCAAAATTTGCGACTCGAAATCACATGTTTATTTTTCAAGATTGTATGAACATTCCTGAGTTGGTTAGGAATTTTCCATACTATCTGGAAAAATAAACATGTCATTTGGAGTCATAAATTTTATGGATAGGTTCTTTATAGTAGGCTATATTCATAGCTTTTCGCTTAACATACCCCTTTTGTTACACCCTGTATAGGTCATTATATATCTATATTATACAGGGACAAAGTGGAATAAAAGTATAAAAGGTATTAATTATCTGATACCCTAGAGGTAGGTGTGACATATGAAATCCTTAAGGAGTGAATAAGTTCGAGCAGTCACCTCGTTGCTAACAGTGGGACAGATCAAACTTAGTATTCTTAGTATTTTTTATTGTACACATAATTTTTTATCATAGACAGTAAGTTGTAAATGAAATAGTAGGGGAGACCGGGGATAGGAGAGAGCCGACGACGGCGTGTCACCATTGTGACGCCGATGATGACACCGCCGATCACACGTTGTCGGCTTGCCCGGGATGGGCGGAACCACGAGCACGCCTCGTGGCAGTAGTAGGGGCGGACCTCTCGCTGCCGGCGCTCGTGAGAGCCATGCTCGGCAGCAGAGAGGCCTGGGAGGCGGCCATCGCCTTCTGCGATGGCGTAATGAAGGAGAAGGAGGCGGCGGAACGGGAGCGAGAGCTGGATGTCTCCGCTGACCCGGTCCGCCGCGCTAGACCTCGCAGAAGGCGGCGTCAATACGACCGCCTCCCACCCTAGGGGGCTTAGGGCGACAGCGAGGCGACCGTCGCCCTCCCATAATGAGCCCCCGAGCCGAGCGACGTGTGCAGTGTTCCGAACGTCGCCGACGCAGATGGGCGGCTGAGATAACAGCCGGCCGGGGCGTCACCACGACGCCCCAGAGAAGAGCCCGCCGCGAGGTCGGCGGCAGGCGCCGAATCCCACATAACACACCGCGCGCGCCTCTCGCCGGTGGGTATGCGTAATAGCATTTCCCCAGGTAAAAAAAAGGGGAGACCGGGGATAGTTGACTATAGGGGTAAGTAGACTAACTGTCAAAAACTCATTCGGTGCAATAGCTTTAAGGCAACCAATGATGCACAAGAGTCCATCACTGATCCCCGCACAATCACCAAAAAGGCGACGTTGAACACGCAAGGCGCTTGAGAGTAGGAACGTAATATTGAAAAAGAACCCATGCTGGTAACTATTTTTGTCGTAATGTTATTTGTAATAATGCCTATTCATACATGATTATTGATTGTTTAAGCATTTGTAACGACTGTTTGATTCATGTTTTTTCTTTTATGTATTATTCTATTTGATTTGGATGCATTTTTGAGGTTATGGCCCTTGATAAAAAAAATAAAAGGTAGTTCGGGGCTAGTAGACTAATGTATAATGGGGCTGGTTGAGCTATATATATTATGACTATTACCAAATAACAAATATAATTTCATTAGTTACACGAGATTATTTATTACCAAATAGTTAAAGGTTATAACAAGTTGTCTCTTTTTGTTTGAAATACTTAATAAGTTAGTACTTGTTTGTTTTGGGTACTCAAATTGATTGTTTTATTTTTATAACTTGAATTTTATTGTGTTTAATCTGAAGTTGCGAAAAACCGTCTATTGGATTTAATTGATAATTTTCTATGCATTTTTCTGTATTTTATACTATTTCCTCGTAAATTTTGCCCTTTTAACGTCATTGTTCACTTTATCCCAGGTGAATAGTCAACCTACCCTAAGCCTGGGGTAAGTTGACCAGTTTTTCCTTTTGTACAAAAGCTGGTTTGTACTCTATATCCTAATGAATAACGTGCATTTCTTCACTTATTTCCAAAGCTTAATAGTCAATCTAATAACTGTACCGGTTTTAAAAATAGCTCGTGATTTTTTTTACTGGTAGGTAAAGTGATTTGTTTGACATTCTGTGCGACAATCTTTGAGTGATCTCTTGAAACACTGGATCACATGGTGAAGGTAAATCATTTTTACGTGGAAAGTACTTTTTAAACTCACTCAAAACACATTTTTGTTCTTCCAACAGAACTGCACTTTTCCGACCTCTTTTCATGGCTTAACATAAAAAATATAAAAACAAATTTTATTAAAAGTACAATAAGATTATAAGTTTAAAGTGAAATAATTTGAACGTTTACCGCGTTTTTTAAATATTTGTTTATCCCGACTAATCTACCACATTTTGACTTTTGCAAACTTAGCGTGGCATGACTATATTAAACTATAGTATGTATGGTTGATAATATGTCTATTACTTACAAATTTTCTGTTGAACTGTCAGGGTGAATAAAAATGTAACGTATATTTACTGGAACGCCAGTAGTGTGTTACATTCGTGCAAGGCGATATTTTTTATAAAAATTAACTACCTCCACTAACAAAAATACCATAAGGCAATCTTACTTAATTGCGTTTTACACTTTTTATCACTGGAAAGCGAATTTATCAACAAAAGATTAAAGTCAAAATTATTACAATGCAAAATTACGTACATGTTAATAGATTATACGGGAAGTCAAAATAACTAATAACAAATGTATTTAAAATATAAGGCTTATCCGACATACGTAATAAAAAGTCTTAAAATTGTGTAACTTAAGAAATGCGACAAAAATTTTGGCCCGTTTTTAGGCTACTTATGCGACAAGAAAGTTATCCAATCGCTTTGAAATCTAGACAGATCAACGCAGAAAAAATGCACATGAATGGTATTTATACTCATTCTCTTATACTCTT
Source organism: Carposina sasakii (assembly GCA_014607495.2). Taxonomy (NCBI): domain Eukaryota; kingdom Metazoa; phylum Arthropoda; class Insecta; order Lepidoptera; family Carposinidae; genus Carposina; species Carposina sasakii. The sequence continues at coordinate 6,278,036 of CP053148.1, forward strand.
GGAACAATTGGCGCTTAACTAAATGTGCCTTTCCGTTGACGATATAGTATATTTTCATTCATCCGTGACTTTTTCCTGGGACGTCATAAAATAAAAAATATGTATATTTCTTAAGGTACTAAAAATGTACTAAATATTTACAAATAAACAATTAAGATCGTATCTAACTATGTGAAAAAATGTGATCCAGACAACCTGACATCAGAATGTCTGACCACTTTCATTTCATGTTTTTTCACTGCTCGTCGAGGTACTAAATAATTAAATATAGGTATCAAGTAGTACCAAAAAGGTACTAAATCTTGATAGTCTCCAAACATAAAATATCGCACTTGGTCCAGGGGTCCTGACGCTTACGTATAAGACCGCTTATCGTTAGACGTCCGTATTTTACACACATTCGCGTTGCGCCATGTAAACTCAGCTTTCATGTAGCTCAGGCTATCTGGACAAATCTTCAAAATAGCTCACATTTAACTAGGTCAATAGGGCACTTTATGTGACGGCTAAACGCCCTTATTTCAGAATTTGTGACGCTACAGAATCTTAGATATTCGATCAAAAAGGTGTCCAGACGGCTTGAAAAACCACTTTTCGCTGGTCTCTCAATCTCGGTAACAGAAATGATTTAGACGACTTTTTGCATATCAACGGGCGTCACATAAATTTGTGACAGGCATGGAGCTAAAAGTTTCGTGATACGTGCAGCGGTTTAGTAGAAAAAATTAGAAAACAGTGATTTCTGAAATTCAGAAATCATTTACTAAAGACAATGGCTGTATTGGCTTAGTTCCCCTTGTCTTTCCTTCTGAATAAACTAATTTTAAAAAGTATGTTGATTGTAAGTTTTTATGCAATAAAAGTTTGATTTTTTTACCGCACTGTGTCTTGTTTAACCCTGACGTTGGCAGAATCGTCGATAATAGACGGAGCCATTTATATTTTTAAAAGTTGAAGTTGAAAATAATAGGCAATAAATTCAGTGGAATATAATTTATTTTAACCAAACTGGAATCAATGTACCTTTGTAAATTTAAACCAATGTAAATTTTTATACTGGAATGGGATCTGATCCCAATTTTTCGGTTATCCGAATTGCTGGGATGAATGCCCTAGTGTGGCCACTACCAGCCGATTAGTCGATTAAAAACAAATCCTTTATTTCTATAAAATTATGGTCATCTCGCAATATTAATGGATGTTTGTATGGGAAAATTTAAATGATCAATATTTCTGATACTGCGCAAAGTTTCTCCGCCACAAATTCAGGTTATCATTATCGCTCCCGTCACAAAAATTTGAACATATTTCGAAGGCCGTAGACCATCAGGTAGCGGAGATACATGTGTCCAGCCAGCCTGAACGCATTCTGGCTGGACAGGGCAGGACATTAAGTTTTTATTGATTTCTCGTAAACCCTTACATGTGGCGCCATAAATCAAACGTTATTACCGTCACAAATTGCGTCACTAAATGTTAGTAGAGGAACCATATTCGAAACGCTCACGTTACTGAGTTTCAGAAGTGCCCAGCCAGAAGTTCAAGCCGGCTGGACACTATTTTTTTCATTTTTCTACTAAACCGCTGCATGTATCACAAATTTATGTGACGCCCGTTGATATTAAAAAAGTCGTCTAAATCACTTCTGTTACCGAGATTGAGAGACCAGCGAAAAGTGGTTTTTCAAGCCGTCTGGACACCTTTTTGATCGAATATCTAAGATTCTGTAGCGTCACAAATTCTGAGATGAGGGTGTTTAGCCGTCACATAAAGTGCCCTATTGACCTAGTTAAATGTGAGCTATTTTGAAGACTTGTCTAGACAGCCTGAGCTACATCAGCTTTCCATATAAGTGCACGCATTACCCGTAACAACGTCTTTTCCCAGTGACTATTTTTAAAAATTGTAAGATTTTGACCGCGCGTTTTTGTGTATATGTGTATTTTTGATCTGTCAGTGGATGTACCTACCTAGTACTTGTAGAAACGGCGTTTCTTACATTTCTTACTTTTCTTTTTAAATTATACCTACAATACAAACTGTTTGCCAGAGTTGGTTAAATATTTTACTTTTACAAATTTTCCCTACTGATCCGTTGAATGGAATAATATCATGTGAAATTAACGGCTAATTGTTTGATCAGTATTTAAGGACACAATTAAGTAGTAAAAATAAGTATAAAAAAATAGATTGAGCGCTGTTTTGAAAAAAAAGTAAGCTTTGTACTGATCAAACAGGTCCTAAATTCCACATGTTTCAAGAAAGCTAAAGATAAGGAAGTTCCTACTAAAAGAAAATACATGGTGTTTACTAACCTCCATAGTTTGGCCTTACTCTTTTATCATAACTTATGCTAAATGAGTCCAAGATTGCTGATATATTGACGTCCCCAAACATTCCACCCCCACCGGCGCCCCTGAAAAAGAAATGAAAAAAAATGATTTTTATTTAGGAATATAGTGCAATAAACCTCTTTACTTGGCGTTCGTAGATTATTCCATAGCTTTCGATAGTACGAGTATCACTCATTTATCAATTTTTATAGCAAATATAGAAATATAGAATTTTCGGGTCCATAATTCATGATAGAAAAAGGCGTTAAACATGAGGGAGACCCTCTGTCTCCAAAACAGGCCCTTGCACTTGTACCCTGCAAGAAGTTTTAAAAAATTCCATGGTTCCATAGCAAGGCAGGGGCATTGTTGTCGGTGATCGCAGGCTTCACAACCTTCCTTTCGCCGACGACATTGTACTGTTTTCGGGATCGGCACTTGAACTTCAGACAAAGCTTCAAGATCTGAGCTTTGAGCTGCGAGCTTTGAGGTTGAACTGATGATGAATCGGTCAAAAACCCAGCTCATGATCAACGGCGCCAAGCAAAACATAGTGGTTGATAGGCAGGATACGAGTATACTATACGTTACGAGTACACCTACTTGGGCCAGATAGTGTCCTTCGAAAACAGGCAAGACAAAGAAATAGAACGTCGTATTTCTAATGCCTGTAAGAGCTACTGGTCTATGAATGACTGATGAAAGGCAACCTTCCATTATCCCTGAAGCGCAAACTCGTTGATATGGGCATCCTACCTATCCTAATTTACGGCGCACACACTTGATTATGAACCGAACATCAGAAGTCCAGGCTCAAGGTTTGTCAGAGAGCAATGGAACGCAGTACCCTGGGAGTAAAACGCACAGACCGTATTAGGAACACCATACTGCGTTCCAAAACTGGTGTTGACCGTACAGACCGCAAGACTGAATTGAAACTGGGCCGGACACGTATGTCGAATGCACCCAGACAGATAGGCAAAGATAGCCACTGATTGGGTGCCTACAGACGGAAACCGGCGTAGGGGAAGTCCTAGAAGAATATGGAGGGACGACCTGGATATGTTTCTGCCAGATTGGGCCACTATAGCGGAAATAAGACAAGTGTGGGCTCAAATGGGGGAGGCCTTTGCCTAGCAATGGGACATGGTTTAGGCTATTAAAATTTTTTGATAGCTACTGAAACTATTGTGTAGATCAGCTGCCTTATTGTTGCCTCAGACAAATTTACTTATTTTCGGACGGCGTAAGAATCATGACATTATACTCTACAAGACAATAAATACATTTTCATTAATTGCTATTATCTAAGTTAATAAAATAATCATAATTTTTATTTTATTTTCTTTAGCCCAGTTTTGGTATCGTAAAGTTGTTGCGTCTGTTTTTACTTGGCATGATCCCATTTCCAACTTAATTAAATCATTATTTTTCAGATAATAAATAAATTTAAGATGTACGTTTCAATAAATTATAACATAGTATAAAACAAGGGTCCATCCTAAATTTTTTCACTCGAAATTGTTATGAATGATCACTCTGCCTAAAAATTTTACATTTAAGGTTTTCAGTTATAAATTTTGTTTTGTAATATGACAGACGATGTTCATAACACTCATCGCAGCTTTCATACTATAGGAGCACAACTCGAAAAAAAAATTTTATTGGGAAAATGTGTGATATTTATGTATTGACTTTTGTACCGATATATTATAAAAACTCGAAATCATAAATTTTCGACAATGTGCCCCTATAGTATGAAAGCTGCGAGTTTCCGAAAATTTTAATCAATAATATCCCTAATTAATTTATTGAACTCCTACTTTTTTTCTTTAAAATTTATCCCTAAGCATAACATAATATTCCATAACATGCCACAAGAGAGCTAAAAATACCGAGTTACTTTTAAACGTTTATCAGAATTTATCAAAAATATAAAAATTATAATTAACTAAGTAATAACTTACGAGTAACTAACGACTTCGACCGATGTTAGGTATAGAGTGCCGGTAGGTGTCTCTGATTGCATCCTGTCTGTCGCCAATCGAGGTTACACGTGTAGCTGGCATCATCAGTTTACCCAATTCTAAGGAAATGCAATGTGTTGGAATAATGCTCGGTGCCAGCGGTAATAACATAACATCTCACTCCCGAAGATCAGCAACTATTTTGTCAGGTATAGGAAAAATGTTGCTGGTGTCATATCCTTCGTGTAAGAAACTAGAGGATCATCATAGGTATACTCTACACCTTAGGTTGGAGTCTGTGGTGACTGGTGATCTCGATTTTGGAACTTATGACAATGCTTCTGGAACATCAGGATCATGACGAGTGCAAGTGCACCTAATAGTATTCCATAGAAAGGAAGCTTTGACTTTTGAATTTTGCTTTTCCATATTTTAACTTCTAACTTATTTACTTAGCTTCTTTGTGTAATTCCGTTACTAGTTTTTTTGCACCGCCACACACACAAGCGTGTACTTACTTTGTTTCTTTCTGGATTTGTGATGATGCATGAAACCAGGCTGGAATGGCATCTCACATTCCACTGGAATTTCCAGGAGCCACTTCACCCTTACAAATGGCACTACTTCGCTGTCTGGCTGCCTTTGAATGGACGTCCACTCCTACCTTAACATCTGGAGACGATGACCATTTCCAGACCTGGCAGTGACGGACGCCACCGCATCACCGGAACAGGGCAGTACATGTCCACGGCAATCTGAACATACGTCCACAGAAACTAACCAATGTGTAGGCACGATTCCCATGGCCCTATAATTGTTTTCATGCTCAATAATCATCCATCTACTTATCTTAACGGCGCCCAATTATTTTCTTTTTACCTACATTGTTTTTTTATATACCTTTGATAACTATAATTTTGTACAGTTATTTACCTCCTATATTTCTAATTAGATAGGTAAAATAATTTCTTCCCTAACTTAGCCTTTGATCGTGGCTGACATAGCCAAGCCATTTTTTCCCAACGCGACAACTTAGCTATAATTTTAGTACGTAGGTGTAAATTTTGTAGCTCTAATTTTAGTACCTACGTAGGAAGTATTTAAAATTAATTTCATTATAACGAATAATTTAAAAATCGAAACAAAAGGAAATCCATTTCATAAACTAAATAATACAATGTAAAAAACTTTTCCGTAAATACCGTTCATACAGCATTAACTAGCTATCACTTATCAATTTTGCTCTATTATGTACATAGTCCCACTTCCATATTTATTTAACGGTAGTCTGAAACAGAACCCGCAGAGTCAGCTACATTATTAAAAGGCTACAGTGTGTGAAAGTGACAGCTGCGTCGACTCTTTTCTTCACGCCGCGCCACGTCGCTGTTGAGCTCTTTACCGCGCATGTAACAACCTACCAAGTGCAGGTTGAAATGTCGATAAGAGCAATCATTTTAGAGTTATAGGACCGTCGTTTTCTGGTCATACACCATCCTTCCTATCGTCCAATCGGCATGACGCTATCGATTGGATCAATTAGAACTGACAGTGTGTGGTTTAAGATTGGCATTACAGATTTAACTGTCCAATAAACAATTTCATTTTGGGCTTTTGGACAGAACTTGATAATATTAATGTTGTGCATTTGCAAATATAATATCGAATATCCACAATCTCGTCTTCTAGAAACACCTAACATAGTTAATGTGTGATTAGTAGTAGTTTAAATGCCCTTGTACATAGTAAAGCCTGTAACCGCGTCTAGAATAATATTCAGACAAAATGGCGAGGGCGGTACTGATTACGTAGGTGCCTACACTATTTATCAACTCTGAATCTGTTAGACTGCTTTAAAATAGGATATTACTAGATTTTATACAAACAATAACTTCGTTTTTAACCGACTTCAAAAACAGGAGGAGGTTCTCAATTCGTCTGTATGTATAATATATATTTTTTTATGTATGTTCACCGATATTTCCGTCAATTATAAACGGATTTCAAAATTTTTTTTTTAGTTGGATAGAGTTCACTTCTGAGGTGGTCCCATTTTCACCAGGTCAGGATCTGATGATGGGATCCAGGAGAAATCTAGGGCAACCACCAAAAATTGTATGCTCGTATGGTGCTTTTGTTACGTAATCATGATTTACTCAGGTATATGCTTCAGGGTGTCAACATCTAATGCTGCTATGCTGATGATGAAACTCCTTAACGGTTAGGAGTTGGGATACAGTACTGAAATTGGTCGATGGAAACTATTTAGTAGTATGTAGGGCTAACGTGTTACTTGAATCAACATCTGATGCTGCTGTGCTGATGATGAAGCTACAGAACTCCTTAACGGTTAGGAGTTGGGAGACAGTACTGCAATTGGTCGATGAAAACTATTTAGTAGTATGTAGGGCTAACGTGTTACTTGAATCAACATCTGATGCTGCTGTGCTGATGATGAAGCTACAGAACTCCTGGTTAGGAGTTAGACAGTACTGCAATTGGTCGATGAAAACTATTTAGTAGTATATAGGGCTAACGTGTTACTTGAATCAACATCTGATGCTGCTGTGCTGATGATGAAGCTACAGAACTCCTTAACGGTTAGGAGTTGGGAGACAGTACAGCAATTGGTCGATGAAAACTATTTAGTAGTGTGTAGGGCTGACGTGTTACTTGAATCAACCTCTGATGCTGCTGTGCTAATGATGAAGCTACAGAACTCCTTAACGGTTAGGAGTTGGGAGACAGTACTGCAATGGTCGATGAAAACTATTTAGTAGTAGTAGGGCTAGCATACTTGAATAAACATCTGATGCTGCTGTGCTGATGATGAAGCTACAGAAAACGGTTAGGAGTTGGGAGACAGTACTGGGTCGATGAAAACTATTTAGTAGTATGCAGGGCTAGCATGTTAAATCAACATCTGATGCTGCTGTGCTGATGATGAAGCTACAGAACTCCTTAAAGGTTAGGAGTTGGGACACAGTACTGCAATTGGTCGATGGAAACTAGTAGTATATAGGGCTAACGTGTTACTTGAATCAACATCTGATGCTGCTGTGCTGATGATGAAGCTACAGAACTCCTTAACGGTTAGGAGTTGGGAGACAGTACTGCAATTGGTCAATGAAAACTATATAGTGGTATGTAAGGCTAACTTGTTGCTTGTGAGGTATACTTGAATCAACATCTGATGCTGCTGTGCTGATGGTCAAGCTACAGAACTCCTTAACGGTTAGGAGTTAGGGGATAGTACTGCAATTGGTCGATGGAAAATATGGAAACTATATGTATATAAAATGTATGTAGGGTTAACGTGATACTTATACGGGTAGGTACTACTCCTGAGATGGTAACGATGAAATCCTTAAGTACGCATCTATTTAAGTCCACAACGCATTAACACAACTAAAAATCGAGAAATAAACAGACTTTTAAAAAAAAAATTTAACCGACTTCAAACTTTAACTAAAAAGCGATAAATAACGTAACTAATTTATCTACTTAATACATATGAAATATCTCAAATTATTTAAATATTTACAACTTAATACCGTACTTTAACAAAGTCATCTTTAGGAGTCGGTGCCAGCCAAACAAATAAATGTAATTAAGAAAACTGACCCACACTAAATAGTAAAACCAAGAATAGGAAATTGCATTACCGCTGCCTACTACACCGTATTGTATTTTTCCGTGTGTGTGGCTTTGCCAGCCGCGCGCGTCCATCAACACAACAGACTACATTACCTAGGCTGGCACCGACTCCAAAAAATAAGTGACCATATGTATTAAGTAGATAAATTAGTTACGTTATTTATCGCTTTTTAGTTAAAGTTTGAAATCGGTTAAATTTTTTTTTTAAAAGTCTGTTTATTTCAGTTTGCATTCACATGTGAAGCAACTTTTGTTCAATAAAGCGCTATCGCGCCCGTGCCATCTAAAAAAACTGAGCTATTGTAAAACTTTTACATACGATAATAAAAGACTTGGGAAGGTAACATTGTGCTTTTTCTTTTTGTATAATTTGTTTTATAAAAACTTTTGCTATGATCGCGTATGCTCGCATATCAAAAGTTGTTATAAAACAAAATGACACACGCCGCGCCTGCTTGTGTAGTATTATAAATTTTTTTTAAATAAAAATTACAATGGCGTAGCTAAAAAAAATACTAGGAGCCACCATTAGTTGATACGATATTTAATGCCAAAGATTTATTAGTTCTATTTCAAAACCCGAGTGAAATTACCAATTATTTCATTTAACTGCTTTCCTAAAATCATCGTTTTATAGTTTTACTTTTTACTAATCTATACATATAAAAAAATGTAACGGATGGCTGTCTGTATATAGAAGATATATGAGAAAAAATATTATAGAAGACCTTTATTAACGCAATAGTAACCAAAAAAATATTTTTTTGAATTTTTGCCTGTTTGTGCGTTTGTGCACGCTAATCTCAGAAACGGCTGAACCGATTTCGATACAGTTTTCAGTAATATATTGTGACATGTCCCACTTAACATATAGGCTACTTTTTATCCCGGGAAAATGTTTTAATCCCGGATAATTTCGACATTTTGCTTTTTCTGTAGTCCACGCTGACGGAGTCGCGGGCGTCCACTGGTAAAAAATAAAAAGGCAGTTAATATCAGCAAGTACCTATCATTTCGAAGACGCTTCACTTCACCACACTTAATGCCAGTTAAACATTCTAAATGAAGAGCTCTCTACTGTTTTTCAATGAAGGCCATTAGAAACTGCTCTCATAATTAACCCAGACTGAAGTCAGCGGTGAAAATAATAAGTAAGTAAGTATAATAAGTAACTCCCGTGTTGACAACATAGTCCAAAATACGAACTGCGGTCACCAACCTGCCTGCCCAGCGTGGTGACTATGGGCAAATACCCCCCATGGCAGTCTTGTGGCGTGCCCTGGGGGAGGCCTACGTCCAGCAGTGAACTGCAATAGGCTCATGATCTGTCTACGCCCTATCTGTCTATGAAAAACAACAAACCTGTCGATCGTGTGATTGTGCAATGCGGATTTTCAGTTTAATGTAGTCTGCCTTTTTATTTTTTATGTATGTATGTTTTATGCAAACTTGTCGTTTCATTATATAAAAATTTCACAATTTATAACTTACTAAATCGTATGCCAGTATATTTTTATCCAAATAAAGACGTACAAACTTACTTGTTTATAATAATTTGGGTTGATCCAACGCCCTACCTACGTTCGTACGAACCTACCGATTATTCAATAAATAACATTCAAAGGTAAATATAAATACGTACAAATACTTACTGTACGCATATTTTTATCAGCTGTCTAAAAATAGACACAGGGTTTAGTAAGGGTAGCGCTTACCGCGCAGGACAAGCCCGGGAAAAATTAGAAAAAACTAAATTATGGTCTTGCACAACGCAATAAGGTCGAGTTTCGTTCGCTCTAGCTATTACATTGAGACGACCTGGCGGATATAAGATCTTTAATCTTAACTTATTGATTGTTTGGTGCACGGTGAAGTCTTAAAATAGATGTTGATATAGTAGTACCTATAGTTTTTGTAAAATGTCAACTGCCTCGAAAACAAAATAAATACGTTGCACAGTAGCGTACGTTTGGTAACAAGTAAAAAGGCAGCCTCCACGCGCATGCGTCATGTTCTAGTGAGTACAGTGGGTCTTACTAAAACAATACCCCACCGAAAGCATTTCCATGTAAAATGTTGCCACTATCAAATATTATTAAGATCTCATGTAGAGCCAAGCTTCTAATTCTACAAGGCCTAATTAACAAACTCTACACTCTAGTCAAAATATGTAGCTATTAATGTGTGTGGATCATAGAATCGTACCAAATTTTACCTGATTTGGTTTAGTAGAGTCAGAGCAAATTGACTTTGGGCATTAACTTCAACTACAAAATTTACCTCAATTCTAATCAAATCTATGGTATAATATGTAAAGTTTCAGAGGATTTAATCTTCTACAATACTCACTATGATAATAATATGTAAATAGCATAAAACTCGTAGGAAACCATCGATTGACCTAGGAATATCTGCAGTCGCGGGCGGACACACTACGATAAGTAGGTCTTGATACAAATTTTAGGACGTCAAAATAAAGGTTTATTTATCTTAGTTCATAGTTGACTATCCCTAATTTTCTTGAATTTACATGAGTAATTAACATAATAAAAATTTGATAGGTCACGTACGCAGTAATAGACTAATGTTAATTTTTTATTTATTCTATTTAATAATTAAGTTAATAATTCTGGTCCATAGCTAACGAAAGGTTGATATTATGCAGACAAGATGGTGACTACCTATCCCATATTGTGACTGGCACACTGCAATATACTACTATTGCTTGTGATTTACATTTAGCGTTGAATGAATCTGCATCACAAGCGAGTCTGACAATCGCAGACAAGGCAACGTTAAAATCAATACTGTTACAAATGGCTCATTTCCATCCAATACACACTTAGAGTGAGAGTGAAATGTACATGTTACAAGTCTTAATATGATATTAATTGCAGTTTTAACTAAGGCTATAGTTTAATACCACTGAAAAAATAGAGGTTATCAATTATCGGTATATTTTTTTGTGTGTTAACCATCATTTATAAACCGATTTCAATTTATTTTTTATAGTCGGACATAGTATATGTCTGTCCGGCTTTTTGGTTTTTCCACCTGGCAACCCTAATTATAGATCTACCTAACTTGTGTATAATGTGGTTGGTTGTACATTCGCTAAATTTTATTGTAAAATCATTATTTTTACCTAATACAAAATGTATAACTGTTTGTTGTACCAAATAAATAAATTAAAAAAAAATGGTATAGTAGGATCAGTGGGCAGACTCTTTAAACTAAATAATAAAGAATAGTATCAGGAAATTGTGTATGGTCTGAAAGGAATCAAATGGAGGAAAGATTTAATAGCAGGGGCATCTCAGATGAGATGCTGAAGGCTAAGCAGTGCTCCTTTATTCCTTCCTTAATGAAAATTCCCAGTTGCCACTGGTGGCGACTGAGAAGTTTTGCCCCCACTTCAGCTTTGCTGTACATTGCTTTCTTCTTCCTAGGGAATACAATTATGAGATAACTTATTAAAAACCTGCCCCTTATTAGACAATATCATTTTGGTTATAGAAGTAAAGTTTCTAACACTGTACTTCTTAATTTTAATTCTTCAATAATATCCTATATTGTCATTTATTTCTCCATGAACGAATTCGAGTTGAATTTCTTGTAGCTTTTCTTTGTTTCAATGGAATTAGGCACTTGATTCTGCTATTACCAACATTCGTATCTTCTCGCAAAACAATCCTCTCGCATCTCTCGCAAGGCTCTATCCTAGCGCATTTTCTAGAATTCTCCAGTGATTTGACGTATCGGAATTTGGAAATTGACGATGATGGCATTATGCTATACAGTGTGTTTGTGAGAGCCAGGCAAATATTGATACCATGACTTCAGACCATGATTCTGAAGTGGAAAACACTAACAATTTTCGCAGGAAAATACCATAATTTTCCGATTTTTTTTTTATATTTTAAGAAAAAAATAGTTTAGTTCGTTTATTTAGGCCTTAGATAATGACATCAGAATAAAAATTTTAACAAAAGCTTATTTAAAAAAAAAAATTGCCCTCAAAAATGTTCAAATAACTGATCAACCCTAATGGGGAGTCACAAGTAATCCAAAAAACAGCAATGTGTCGAACAATAACCAATAAGCCCGTTTAATTAGTCACTGGATCGCCTGTTACAATTGGCGCGACTTATAACACTGTCGTAGAACTCAACACAATGGTACTTGTTCAGCATTTCAGTATTTGCCTGGCTGTCACCCTCATCGTATACAGGTATACGATTTCGTTGCAAAAAGTCGCTTCCGTTCCATTCCGCGGCGGTGTAAATTGAGCATGAGGTTTGGTGGTTCGTACTGATTTCGCAATTAAGTTTGAAATGTGAAAATAATTGCATTATATACATACGAGTACGTACGCATGATAAGAATAAAAAGGAACTACATTGAATGTTAGAGAAAGCAATGTACAACAAAGTTGAAGTAGGGGCAATAACTTCCCAGTCGCAACCCGGAAGCAAATGGGAATTTTTATTTCCATTTGCCTCCGTTGGCAATCCCTGAGGGGGCAACTGGGAATAAACCAAGGGTTTACATAGATACACCTAGACGGATAGACTACAAAAATACCGTAAGATTAAGCTTATTCAGCATTGTACCTATATTGAAAATTTTCATTGCCAAATAATTTTGTACAGTTAGAGTTACAGTAGGTACAGGAAACGGTACCTTTATGATTTTCCTGACTATATTATTTTATTAAACCGCTCTTCTCGTACTCTTATATACCTATCCCACCTATATTTTATCATTCACACAACTAAGTACCATGTGGCAAGTAATCAGCCAATCGCCGCATGAATTTCAGGGAGCGCATCAAGATGACGGACATTCGAGGTATGATAAAGCAGGCCCTAATCCCTATACTTACTTACATACCTAATAAATCGTACTTGATATGCATAAATCGCGCATGCTTTTTATTTAAAAAATTGGATTAAAAATATCCAGAAGGGTTGGTAGTTAAGTACGAATTTGCGTGTAAGTCATCAAATCGCGTGAGTCACCTAGATTGTTTATGTAAATATGGTTTTCCGCGCGCTCAATACTATGCCTGTGCCATGGTAAAAAATATTCAACATTTCTAAGCTAGTTATTAACTGCAGTCAACTGTTTTTATCACAATTCTAAATGAAAATGTCGTTGAGTTTAGCACGTAAATAAAATAGTTACTTTTGAATATGGTATGCTCACAACTTTGCCTGTACTAAGGGAGACCAGACCAGGACGGATTAAAAGATTTAGCAAATGTTCCTCCCCTACGATTAGTTATTGAACTAAATACAGGAAGGAATTAATACCTATATTAAACCGGACGCTCCAAGGTGTTTTGTTTGAAAAATTTGCAGAACATGTGTTGTTGTAACACTTGACAGATGTTTCCATATCTTGCCAGCCAGTGTAGGTATAGATAGGTAAATTGTGGTCTACCCCCAAATTGATTTGCTTACGCGATGTCTATATCCGCTGTCTGTTTGTTCGTTTTTCTTGTATTTTAATAATAATAATAATAATATTTATTTATTCAATGGACACACATTTTATGTATAATGTCTTACGCTATGGATAGGTAAATAATAATATGATTCCTGAACTAGGCTGAGCCTGTGTTTCAGGTGATAAAGTTCTTATTAACTTATAAAATAAATTAACAATTAAAAATAGCATACTACTACGTAGTCTTTTTACGTCTCTAATTTTCTTTTAAATCTACCTATTATAAAGTAAGGGACCTATATAGGCAAAAAATCTGTTGGTAAATTTAAATGGTGTCGAGATAACAGTGCATACTATATCTTTCCGTCTTTTGTTAGTAATATCATGACTGTAGGCAAGTGTTTTATGCTGTTTTAGCACTATATGAATGATGAAAAGCTGACGGACTGTTAAAACATTGCAGGATTTATATAAAAGGCAGGTAGATTTTATTTATAGATTCTTCAGCTTTTTCTCTTAAATATTCAGTACAACGTAGTCTTTTTACGTCTCTTATTTTCTTTTAAAACACCGTAATGCCAATCATCCCGGCTATTATCCCGGCTATCGGTCCCAGATAAAATATCTTCATCGTCTGTAGAAACCCACGGTTTCATGAAATCAGCAGAACAGGTCGATTCCCATTTTTTCGTACAGCATATGTCATTACGCTTCTTCATTGTAATCTCATACGGTCCAAGGTATTTTGGGTACAGCTTGCTTCCTTGAGAAAATTGTGACTTCTTGGTTGCAACACAATTTCCTACTTCATACGAATTTGCTTATCTTCTTTTCCTGTTATAATTAGTTTTATTTTTTCTTAAGTTTTATTTATAGATTTTTCTTTTTCACCTTCTTCTCTTAGTTCGTCTTTTTTCATTCATTTTTCAATATTTTCTTCTTCTATAATCTTAATAACTCATCATTTTTGTCTCTCATCGTCACTCCGAACATCAAATAAATTAAAATGGAGTCGTCATGCAACGCTTTATTGGACGTTTAAACATCGTTGGATGTTAGGTACTTTTCGATATCATTTCGTAGGATCATCTGTGCTAAACTTGCTTAATACATTAATAATTATCTGATGAATGCGCTCGACTTGACTATTTTCTTTCGGTTGTCCAGTCGTAATCAAGTAATGTGACATTTAGATCTGTGATTATTCTTTCTGGCGAACCAAAAGCTCGTTTTTGTAGTTCTAATTTGTTAATTATTACCTCAGTCCTTAATGTCTTAACGAGATAGATCTCAAATAAATTTAGTAAATGCATCTACAACAGTAATGATGAACTTACAATTTTTATTTGTAGAATTTAGTGGTCCTTAATGTAGCTAAAGGTCCAATCGGATTAAGCCATCCTTCCTTCTGAAAACATTTGTGCAATCGTGTTGACTAAATACGTGAACTCAGGGATAAAGGTTTAAGGCGGCACGTGCCGACAAATTTGAATCCAGCGGATTAAGCGTCCAGGGGTATCAAATTTAGCAAATTTGCCAGTTATGAACATGAATATTTCAGATAAGATACCTGAAACTAAACTCTCTTTTCATATCACTCAAGACGTGGAAAGCCTAAAGAAATTTACTCAGATAATGGTAATAGTACATTATGATACAAGCACTGGCGGCTCGTCCTAAGGAGCACTGGTGCGGTGCACTCCCACCCACGAAGATTACATAGGTAATCTATATTTATAATTATCTTTCAATTCTACTATGTTTATACAATAGTGTCTACGCGTTCGTTTCAAGTAAGTTGTAATCTTATGTATCGAGTGGAGCTCTAGCGATCGCGCTCCAATGAAACGAAATTTGGTACGATTCCTAGTACTGTATTCAATGAGTGCGAAAGAGACATATCGACATAGGCCGGCGCGTGAAACAGAAGATTTTGTATGAAAAATTAGCCTTATCTGGAGCGCCGCTCATTTTATTCGCGTATGCGGCCACTAGAGGTCACTTAGTCCGAGTTAGAACGCGATATGGTTGTCTTTAATGTGTTTCATTAGGTCATCTGAATTTTTATAAGTGTACGGTTGAACTTGCACCATCCCATTCGTCAAGGGAGTGAACACCCATCTAAAAATGTCAGCGGCCACCTCTGGATACAAGTGAGCTAAGTTGCTTGGTTGTAAAGCACGAGCCGAAGGCGAGTACTTGTAAAAGCCGAGAACTAAAAGTCATACAAATGAGGAACACCTATTTTATTTTTTGAAACAGTTAGGTACATATTAATAATGTTTATAATGATTACTACGTGCTTTTTAACATGGAATAAAAGCTCAACGAAGAACTGAACTTGTGATTATTGGCCAATTTATTAAATTAAGCTAGTTAAACATTATCGGAATATAATATAGTAAAGTTGCTCTTTTTTCCATTGTACGAATTTATCATAGCATGTATGTACCTCAAGTATTTATATTTCGATGTTGATGGTAGAAAAAAGTTTAAAAAGTCGGAAATATCTTCATCAGAACTCAAATTAAGTAGGTAGGTATTTTGGTTATTTGTAATTTACGATAAAAAAATGATCCTCGAACAAACAAAATAAAAATGGCGCGTCGAACTCATTTTTTAAAATTAGACAAACGAGGAACAGAAATAATAGACTACATATAGCCTAGTTTAAGAAAATATATTAAATTGGAAAAAATGTACCCATAGTGCAGATAAATGTATTTTTTGAGATAAAGTCGGTATATGATTTAGTGTAATTAAATATTAATTTTCAAATAAAGTATTAGTCAAACTATTTTTTTTGTAACAACACATATAGGTACATACATATAAATACGCCTTTATCCTTTACGTGGTAGGCAGAGCACCAAGTGCCGATAGAAACACATGGTGCCACTTCTGACCAATTTTGAGGGAATAGTTGAGATGTACAAGTTCGGTTAGTAGTGACAACAGTACAAAGCACCAAAACCCCTTTTGTCCCTCTACTGACTTGTACAGTATGTAGTTTTTTGAAACAAATTTAATTCATTTTATTTTTTTGGCATAATGCCATGGACATCTCTTTCCTATTCCACTGCGACTATTTTTATGACAATTTACATTACAGCACAAGTGCGATAAAGTTAGTATGCAAATCCATTATTGCACAGTTTTAAACGTCAAAAATGTAGATGTGCATAAAAAGTTAGATTGCTTATCTAAAATCGATGCGGTAAGTACCATTTTATGAGCAATAGTGTTGAAAATTTTTTATCGGTGCTAAAAATGAACTTAATAAATTTCTAAAGGTGTGCAGTCAGTGCGTTGGTGATTTAATGCGTTGTGAAGGCATCGATTTTAATTTTTTCCCGCGTACGCACTCAATTTCGGTGGGCTTTGGGAAGCTGCTTTTAAAACAGCTAAATTCCATGTAAATAAAATTGCGGGTAACTGTATTTAATATTTGAAGAATTGTCCAAGGTGGACAATTCTGGTGGTGGTTTTCGCAAGTAGAAGCGATTACTAATTCGCAACCTCTGACACCGATGTCAGAGAATCCTTCGTATTATTTACCGCTTACACCGGAACATTTTTCGCAACCTCTGACACCGATGTCAGAGAATCCTTCGGATTATTTACCGCTTACACCGGAACATTTTTTAAAAGGGCGTCCTTTGACCTCATTTCCTGTACCTATCACTGAAAAGATATCAATTAACCGCTACCAGCTGTTAGAAGACTACGCCAACATTTTTGGAAGAGGTGGACCAATGAATACTTGCCTGAGTTACAGCAGCGCAAGAAGTGGCGCACTACTCAACAAAATATCAAACCAAGAGATCTGATCCTAATCAAAGATAACCAGTTGCCACCATTGAAATGAACGCTGGGACATGTTAACAAGTTCTATCCTGGGACTGATGGATTCTGCCAGGTTGCAGATATCAACACACAGAAAGGCGTAATAAGAAGAGCTCTGTCTAAGCTGTGTCCTCTTGAAGGTGTTTGAAATGCTGCTATCAAAGGGGGGAAGGATGGTGCTACTAGGAAATCTCCGCGGTCGCGGCACTCGCTGACCGCTTGGAACCACAGCGTCGTGTTCGACGTTTTAAATAATTTTTGTTTCGTTTTGATTTCGAAGAAAAGATGTCGTTTTGATTTGCACATAATTTTTATATTTTTTAGAAATTTTAATAATTTTCATTATAAATAAGTAAATTTGAAATAAATAATTATTACCAAGTAAACGGGTCTGACTCATTTAGTATTTCTCTAGAAACAAGCACTCTATGACATCTTATTTCTCTATGGCCAGACCCAACTTTCACTACCATACATAGGAGTCGGCACCAAACAAACACCTCTATGAAATTTATATCTTGAAAAATTTATTTTAATCATCTTCATTCGCTGAATTAATTTTTTAATTAATTAATTAATTGATCCTGGACGAGCCCCCGAAATGATGTGGAATTTTGCTCAATTCAGGTTTATTTATTCTTCTACGAATTACAAGGTTATCTATACTTATAGCTTAAGAGTTTGTTTGTTGGAACGCGCTAATCTCAGGATTCAACTGGTCCGATTTAAAAAATTATTTCAGTGTTAGATAGCTCATTTATCAAGGGAGGCTATATAGCAACCCGCCCCGGCTTGCCCCCTCACGCGGAAAAAGTCGTGGGCGGCCACTATGTTTAAACATGAGGCCATACGTTCCCTACGGGAGATAAAAGGCGATTAAAACAGTGGATTGTAGCAATTCTCAGTGATAAATTTACTGCAACGAACTATGTATTCCAGGGAGATACGTATTTATACTAATAATGTCAAAATTTGGTAAAACTGTTTTTTAAATACACTTTACTAGGTTTAACTTTAATTCTGGCCATCCTATAAATAAATTTTTACGAGGTTAGATTTATTATTTTCAATTTGGTCTAACGTTCTTGTTTCGGTCACAGTTATTTAGCCTGAAATGTAACCTACTAAATCACATAAAAACGGATTAAAATAAGTAAATAAATACTTTTAAAGTACCAATTTTACCGTATTACCCACAGTTTACCTTAGTAACAGTAACTTATGCGCATCGTTAATACCTGTACATGTGTATACAAGATAGAACTAGCGTATACAAAAAAAAAACTAGGGCTCGCCTGTTTTTGAGATCCATTTTTTGTTCGGAAATCTTTTTCAGACCGCAATCTATAGGTTTAAATTAATTAATAAAACATCGAAACGTTACATAAATAAATATTTTCACAATAAATATATTTGTATGAACTTGACAGCTACATAGACCGGCGGCGTATGAAGCGCCATCTGATGTTTAAAAAAATGCGAAATCTCTATTACGTTAAAAACTAATGAATACAGTCAAGTAAAAGCCGAACTGAGATTAGCATGTGCTTATGTGCTTACTCGACCCAGCTAAGCTGAAAAACAGTTGGACTAAGCAGAAAATATGTTGGAATAAATTAGCCCTTCTTACTTGTGTGTGGTCTATAGGTACTTTTCTAAGAGACGAATACAACTACAAAGTAAGTCATCAAACAAAATTAAACAATAGTAGGTATGCTACACTGCACTCATGAGGCACATGGAGGTATGAACACACATAGAACATAAACATACACAAATGACTGATACCCATAAACACACACGAAATAAGAAGGCCTATTACCTATCTAACAAATTCAGTAGATTTATTGAAAAAGAACACTGCAGATGATAAATTTTAATTCTATTCACTTTTCATTCAATAAGATACATTATAATGTCACGAAATTGCGTTAGTTTTCAAAAACAATAACTAAATAGGTAGATAATTACGTTTTGTTGTTGATATATAGGTACATTTTATTCAAACAAAGAGCCAAGTCCGGCCACAGTTGTGTTAACCAAAATGCAGAAAAAAAATTTACAGAAAAATATCCTCACTCAATATTTGTCTCACAAATCATTTACTGAAAGAACAAGCAATTTCTGCCACAGTATTAATCTAAATCAATGGGTACCGTTTGGGTACTGCCATGATATTTACGACCGTCTCAGCTTATCGGAGAACTGTAAAGTTTTACGTCACTGCAAAGTGGTTGAAGTTGTCACATTAAGTTTTGTGTACTCACGCGACATGGTCAGCTTGTGGTAAAAAGGCAGCTGCGAGGACCAGGAGGAGCGGCGCGGTGCGGGCCCGGGCGCCGCTCATGTCGCGAGCACGAGGCGCATGGAGGTGTCTTGGACCCGCGCTCGGTTGTCGCCGTCGCACCGACTGACTGCTAGCTAGTGTCTTCCTGCCGCCGGTGCGGGCCGACGAATGATCCCCGCACACATATATATTGATCGCCTAAGGCGTGACCCGACCCGGCACCGCCTGCCGTTCTAATATCGACCATCCGCGCCGCCGCAGCTGAGTCGAATCTGGTGTCCAAAGAACCACAACCTAACTCTGAAACAGTACTTCTACTAACTAATCTAATATCTGCAAAGCAAACAACCGCGGAAATAGATCAAACCCTTGCTACAAATCAATACCAAGAGTTTTCTGTTTGCTTCACTGAGTGCAGAGGTGCTAAATTAAAAACCTTGTATATTGTAGTTCATTTTCTGTTATTTCCCTGCAATGTGACGTTCGTTCCGGTCCTAATTACTTCACCGCCGCCGGTCTCCCTCCCTCACATTAAAACTTCAGATCTGCGCGCGACATTGTCGAATATAAATCTGTTGAATCTGGAGAGATAATTATCTGTCGAATATTAACAATACAGGTACATGGGAATGGAAGGTGCTGGAAACGTCTAAATATTACAATATAGTAGGAAATACTTTTAAACGACTTTAAAAACAGATGTTATAAATTTTTGTCATTTTATATTTTCTTTGCATGCTACCTCAAAATTTATTAATCGTTTAAATTTTTATAGATAGCCATAGTATGCTTCCTATTTGATATCAGGATCTGATGATGGGATACTAGAGAAATCGAGGGCAGTCAGTGCTCAAATGTTGTAGGCAAATGAAAAAGTATATGATGGAGCCGCCGAATAACGAAACCTACACAAGACTCCGATGTGGCCAGATGGGATACTAAGGATCTTCAGGGTCTACTAATAAGCTCGAGATTTGATCCAAAACAAGAAAACTCGTGGGCCGCCGATCATTAACTGGCACGGCATTGCTATGGCTAAAATCGGAGGAAACATTCAGGTATTGGGATGCGTTAAAGGCTGCAATTATTAAAGAGTTTCATGATGAAAGCACGAGTGGCCCGAAAGAGAAACTTAGGATCTATTTGTTGGAGTTGGAGCATAGCAAGATGGCAAACAGAAGGTACATCTAAAGGAAAAGGGGTGAAGTGTTGCAGTTGCGACGGGTTTGGTCATAGATAGTGTGGTATATGGAAAGTCATTGGATTGGGAGGATTCGTATGTCAATTGGATAACGTCGGTTGTTATTTTGTTTTGATTCAAAACATTAACTCAAGTAAATACCATATTTTACTTCGTATTTTACAATGGCGACGAGGATGGGATATCAATATAGTTATTGTTGCTAAACGAAAAAAAAATCCAGAAAATGTCGTTCGGAAAGGTATCGACATTTAATATAACGTCCGGTAGTTGGACATTGTATGTGGAGCAGATTGAGATGTTCTTCACAGTGATCTCACCCTCTTCACAGTGAAGTTGCCCATGTTGATCGCTTATTGGAGTCGAAGCATGCGAACTGCTTAGGTTACTAGCTAGCCCGTTGAAACCTGCGAGCATGACATTTGCCCAAGTGGTACAAATTCTGTAAGATAATCCGCAACCAAAACCGGCGATCATGGCAAAAAAGTACCGGTATAGGCTTAAGAGGCAGAACGAAAGTGAGAGCGTTTCGCATTACTTGGCTGAGCTAAAAAAATAACAACTGACGTAATAAATATTGAACTTCACAAGAAAATTACACCCACTCTCTTCCAGCTTTTCCAGCCGAACAAGATAAAATTTGGTAGGTATATGTGTTTGTTAGGGGGTGTAAGAGAGCACTGAGAACGGATTTTCCGAAATTCCCATGGAAACGGGGCAAACAGGAATTTCAAGTTTTTACGAAAACCACATAACATATAGAGATCAAATATGCCAGGTATATTCGGTAGGGCGTGCGAGGAAGTACTAAAAACGGATTTCCCGAAATTCCCACGCGGGTACGGTACAAACGGGAATTCCAAATTTTTACGAACACCACTTGACACATAATGATACACACAAATTTGGCAAGTATGTTCGGTAGGGAGTGTGAGGGAGGAGGCACTGAGAACGTGTTTCTCGACATTTCCACCGGAACGGGACAAAGAGGAATCCTCAATTTTTACGAACACCGCTTTACATGTAAAGCTGAAATCAGAAATGTATGTTCATTAGGGAGTACGTGGAAGAACGGATTTTCCGAAATTTCCACGGGAGCGGGACAAACGTGAATTCCGATTTTATAGAGGATATGTACCGAAGCGAAGCGAGGGCGGGCCTAGTATACACCCGGGCCTTGATGTCCGCACTTTCTTATGAGGGACCGTTGTACGTAGCGCCGAGGGGAGGGGGCGGCACTGCATCCGTCGTAAATTGCTCGACGCATCGACGGTCCGTTATCCGCTGGTTGTTCAGCACCTCATAGTGCGCCATACACCACCGTGGTTATCAGTTTTTTGGCGGTCTGTCATCTGTGGTGTACAAGCGGCCTGAGTTATATCCGAAGATAGGTTGGCCGTAAAACAAATGCCAAATCTTTGGCGTTGTGAGTTTCGAAAGAAACCATATTGCGCCGACCAAACTATGCCACGCTAATACCGTGCATTATTACCAATTTTATTTATTTCTTTCTCTTTTGGACTAATCATAAGTAACCTTCTGCTGTAAACATTAAGTAAGTTATTAACATTATCTACATGAAACATCCGTGGGATCTATGCCAAAATATATGTATGTTACACTTGTTTATATATAAAACATCGGGGTCTGGAAATAGTGCCAAGTAGATTCAGCTCCCGGCCTGGATATTTGGCAGAACACAGTTGAAAGTAAATAATAGAGTAATACCTAGCTAAGGCAACAATTTTTTCCTGATATTGTAGGTGACCTGATACATATTTACTATATACAGGATGTTTTTTTGTGGCCACCTTTAACGAAGGGTACGTATTCTATACATGAAATAAAGTAAGTTTATGCCAAAAAAAATGCTGGGAAAAAAAATTTTTTTTTTGTTTTTTTTTTTTAAATTCCTTGATCGTGCGAAATTTATAGTGTCTAGTGTTTATGTTAGTTTTTTTATAGACAGATATTAATTATTTTTCGTGAAAAAATCCTGCTACGCGCGTCTATGTGCATTTATGCAGAAAAACGCAGTCTATTTACTCAACTTTGGACCCTAATATTTTGGAAACCAGACACTTCCCAGGTATGCTTCCATGGAGAAAAATGATCGTGATGATGTGAGATTCCGTAGTTTTCGGGAACGTTGACGACCAAAAATCAGCAAAATTACCCTGCCCCTCCGCGCCCGCCGCCATATTGAAAAATCCGGCAATCTTCTTAGATTTTTGCTTATAATTTCGTGTAGGTATTTCATTATCTACAATATGTCCATAACTCTTCTGTACATTTTAGCTAGATAAGAGTTATGGACATATTGTAGATAACGAAATACCTACCTTTAACTTAATCTATTTCTAGGATAAATAGTTACGAAGATATCCACTTTTTTAACCACTAAAATAATAGTTTTTTTTTTCGGAATTTTGTCAAATTTCAAACTTTAGAACGCTGGAATTCAATTTTGTCCTATTCTGGGAAAACAAGTATTGGGTTAACATTTGTAGGGAATTTAATATGCTACCTACCTACAAAATGCATATATACTTTTCCAACAATCTCGACGGAGTGGGGGTTAAAAGTAAATATAACGGAATACCTACTGCTTTTTGCTATATCGACTGGTGCTCCATATTGTATGAAAAAATACCCGATTTTCTACAGTTTTGGCAAGAGTTTGGAATTTACACGAATCCTACAAAAGTTTCTTACATGATACAGTATAATGCTCATGAGGTAGTTCATGCATATTAATTACCATGACATGATGAGTCCCTCGACCATCAAGGGTATTAAGATAAATCGGCATTTTCGAAAACTAGTTGGCAGAAAGCATTGAAACGGTTAGGTTTTACCAGTGGTTCTTTAAGATATGCCTAACTAGACTAATGTGCCCCACTTTTTCACGCTCTTAGGGGTGTAATTTCGAAAAATCCCTTCTTATATACAGGGTGTAACAAAAAGGGTATGTTAATCGAAAAGATATTAATATAGCCCATTATAAAGGGGAATGTTTATTTTTCCAGTTAGGCCTACAACTTCACTCAACGCGTCCTCAGCTACGTGACTTTGTTATATCAATATCATAATTTATTAATAGTAACGTGTACTAACCATAGAATAAGTATGCATGTGCATGTTTTTTTAAGTTACTAACACTAGATACTGTCACGTTTGCCATGCCGTATAGGCGGGTAAACCTAGTTATAAGATCTGATAAATAATGTATCAATAATGTTGCGTTGGTAGTTAGTTGTGCTTGTATAGGAATGTTCATACAATCTTGACATATACACAGTTGTGTTAAATTGTGAACTTGACCAATCGTTTGCAGTTTCACAAGGATGCCAGACAAAATCATCTGCTGATGAGAGCGCCAAAAGAAGTGACATCTATGGGTGCCAAGTTCAATGGTCAGTCCTGAAAAATAACAACATCTTCATATAACTTAGGATAATATATTGTAGCCTGAGGTCTGAAGTTCCATAGACACATATTGCCGACAGTTAACGTATGCTTCCATGGATACTATAGACTAAAATGATTACGATACCGCATGACTGAGGAAGATTACATCTGTGAGTTTTCGGGAACGTTGAGACGACCAAAAATATATCGATGAAACTATTGTATGATGAAATATTTATGTATTTATTATGTATATCATAAATATAGAAATACACAAAAAATATATTTCATTATAAAGCTAGAGTTTGTACACCTACTTTATGTATTAGTATCTAAGAAGACAACAAACGTTACACATTACTCATATCATACATTCGAATTCAAACACTATATTGTCAAACACAAGAAACGCCTCGATATCCGGGAGGAGTCATATTTCTGAGCAACATTTTTTGGCCCAATATAACTTGATCTACGTAGGAGATAATATGTATAATGTTTTTAATTACCGATGAAAAGTTATGCCATCTTTCTTATAGCTATTTGTTCTGAAATTCTTCCCGCACCATTATCGAGAACACGTTTTATTTTTTTTTACACTTTTACGCTGTAAAAACAATACAAAAAGTATTAGAATATACAACGAAATCACGCGCACGCAGATCAAATATTTGGTCGGTACTAGTGTGAAGAATTGAAGTTTGCGTTTACATGAGTGTAATTGCACATCATCCCCCACCCAGTACAACACAACATGCATGCACATACTCTCACGCAACCCTGAATTTATACAACTAACGCGAGAACATGATATCGCTAATTACTCCAGTAGCGCCATCTAGTTTACCAAGTAGTATCTTATTGTTGTATGGGGAGAACAATTAAGTGAAAAATTATAATAAAGTGATGACTATACCAGTCTCAGATTTTTCCCTTTGTATTCACGTAATTACATATTTGTATTCTAACTTCCTAGGTCATCTGGAACTGGGTAAGAGTATTTATACTTGAATTGTATCAGGCGTCACTATTCGGAAGTTCAAATCCTATCGCCCACCACCTATACCCTCCGCGACCCTCGGATCTGCCGATCATGATCCACGAACACAAGATATGATATAAATATGTATATTTTTAATATTTATTTATCTATAATAATTTTATATTTCAAACTAATATGTAGGTATTAAGAAGGGTACAACATTAAGTGTTAGTTAGTTGGTTCGGTAGATAGAACTAACATGGAAAACTAATCCTGGATGCCATGGGTGTTGGCGAAACATATGTCGATAAAATTTTAATTGGTTTTCGGATTAGCAGCTATGTATTTACATGCTAGGTGCTTGGATCTGGCTTCTCGTTGCGACTGTAGTGTCTTATGCATGAGTCCCCGAGGGTCAGCTATAGGGCCCGGTGGTGGGATCCCTCATATAGAGTTTTGATCTATAGATCAGTCAGTGATAAAATTGACAATTTTTGGACGTAAATATCTAACTAGCCGTTGGAGAAGTGTTTATGAAATTTGGAGCACATATCAATTTCGCAATTTGAGAAGTTTACGTGAAACAGTTTTTGAATTATGAGGGTGTCAAAAGTCGCTCCAAATGGTTCGTGCAAAATTACATATGGTGCTGCTCGCCAGTTCTGCTAGCTGGAACTTTGGCTTGACACGCTGCCGCGTGTCTAGATTATCGCTGTTTTTCAGATTTTGAAAAAAAACCTACTTAAATTATCTCGATTTAGATTCAATGACAAAATTTATACAGCAATTAATTATATAAAAATATTAAACTATCTTAAGCATATCCTAAGGTTTACTTACCTAATGGGATATACGTAAACCACCTAAACCTAATGGGATTTGAATAAGTTGGTATTTATAGAATATTGTGAAATATCGAAATGGCTGATTAATCCTGATTTGCATGAGTAAATATGATTTGTATGATTATAAACTGTTAGCCACAGAGTTTGTTAGATAAAAATTTTAAATACATTTCTGTATTCGGATATTTTTTATCATCTCAACTATGACACAGCAGAACTTAATTCTTACTACATTTTAAATCATAACCGGACGATTTAATGCACTAGGCACCTGGCTGACTTTACTACACCTGCTTGACCTAAATCTTCAGAGTACCTACTCACATTAATTATTTCTATTGAACTCCAAAGTTATCTAGTACCTAAGTAGGTACCAAGTATAGTTTAAGTTTTGAGAGATCTTTTTCATGCTGAGGCCACACTAATAGGAAATGCCGTTTATTAACGCAGTAGTGTCAATTAAACGTTAGTGTAGCCACGACTTATCGCGATAATTTGACAACGGTCAGGGCTGCCAGCAAATAAATCGCGGGAACACAGTTTGGTATCTGGAATTATACGAAATTTGGCGCATTATACATAACGTGACCATTTATTTTTTGACTAAAAACGGGACGTTGGTTTATTTAGGTCAAATCATAGGTAGCCAATGTAAAAAAAAAAAACACTTTTTAAAGTTATTTATGTCAACTAGCTGTTGCCCGCGACTTCGTCCATGTTGACTGCAGAAAAAACAGCCTATGTGTTAATCCAGGGTGTCAGTTAACTCCATAAAAAATTCTTTCGCTCTATCCGTTTAGACGTGAATAAGTAAGAAACATACACACTCACAAACTTTCGCCTGTCGTCGGCACTGAATGTATAAAGAAAAAATATGGCGAAAATTTTAGGGTTTTTTATGGCACACTGTTGCCATTTACTTATTTCTCGAAAATGCAGGCTCTATCGAGAATTTATGACGATCGCTAATGTATCATGGTAATGCTGATGCAGGTGAAGCGAACGATAATTATTTTCCATTTTCTACTGTTAAGGCTTCGATTATTATTTTTTTTAAATAGCATTTTTACTATTATATTTTATTATTCTCACACAAAAATTTTGCTTACACATACAGGGTGTTTTTTTGTGGCCACCATTAACGAAGGGTACGTACTCTATACATCAAATAAAGTAAGTTTATGCAAAAAAAAATGCTGGGAATTTTTAATTTTTTTTTAAATTACTTGATCGGGCGAAATTTATAGTGTCTAGTGTTTATGTTAGTTTTTTTATAGACAGATATTAATTATTTCTCGTGAAAAAATCTTGCTACGCACGTCTATGTGCATGCAGAAAAACGCAGTCTATTTACTCAACTTTGGACCCTAATATTTTGGAAACCAGACACTTCTCAGGTATGCTTCCATGGAGAAAAATGATCGTGATGATGAGGAAATTCCGTAGTTTTCGGGAACGTTGACGACCAAAAATCATCCTGTATTAGACCAGAGGCCCCGTATCATTGTTAGATAGGTACGGCTGATGCGGCGCAGCTACGTCCCTGATACATAAAGCAGGATGCGCGGAGCGGGGCGGCTACATTTGGTCCAGCAAAATTTTTACTACAAAATGGCGTTATTTATTGCAAAACATATTATTCTATCAAGTTAATCAGATTTCCCCTTAAGTATCGGGTTTTACGGGTGGCAGCCTTCTGCGGGCGTCACATCTAAGTTTATCATGTATGTATGTATCAATAAAGTATGTGCCACTTGGTAAACTGCGGGTGGTCACGCCATCCTGACGTCAGATCAAACGTCAAATCATTCGTCGATGAAAGGTGCCGTCGTCGACGAAACGTTTTGTCGGCGAATGTTTTTTTTTTGACAAATCAACCATACCGATGAAAAGTGCCTTCGGCGAAACGTTTTATCGGCAAAGAGTAGTTCGGCAAACTTTTACAAGCTCATCCTTGAAGGCGCTTCGGACTGCCATAACGGAGTTGAATTTTTTCCTTGCAAGAAGTTATCCAAATTTGTAAAAAAAAAATGGTAAACTGTTGGAGCAAAGCAAAAAGTTTTATGAATTTTTTTATAAACTTGCTAATAATATTTATTTGTCTTAAATAATGCCGAAGATACCACAATACACGAAAGAGGCCCTTGACGAGGCATTAGAAAAAATAAATGCAAAGACATTGTCTTTGAGAGCGGTTGCAAAAAATATTATATACCACGAGCTATTTTTAACCGACTTCAAAAAGAGAGGTTATCAATTCGTCTGTATGTTTTTTTTTTTGGTTTTTTTATTGTTTTTTATGTGTGTTACCTCAGAACTCCGTCATTTATGAACCGATTTCAATTTTTTTTTATAGTTGGTCATGGTATACTTCCAGGTTGGTCCCATATTCACCATATCAGGATCTGATGATGGGATCTTGGAGAAATCGAAGGCAATCCTCGAATATTGTAGCCACATGTAGTCTGTTTTTATACTTTGACTGAGCGTTTTGATCACCTACATATAAAACATAACATCTGATGATGAAATCTCTAAGGAATCTAGGGATATCCTCAAATATAAAAGGCACGAGTAGTCCGTTTTTAGATTTTTATAGAGAATTTTGGTCAGCTACACATAATATAAAGGAAACGAGGGTCTGATGATGGAGCCGCCGAAAAACAGATAGTGGAACTTTTTAGTAATAAAATCCCCCTATGGCAGGGGGGGGCCTACGTCCAGTAATGGACTGCAATAGGCTTATGAAGATGAAGATAATTATGTTAAGTCATTAAATTATATGTTGCGTTAAGCCGTGTCCGAAGTAAGATGGTTATAGAGGAAGAGGTAGACTTGAGAATAACGAGATGACGGATAATAGGGATGAATGAAAAAAGAGTACCTACATATTGCACCGACCCCAAATGATTGGGTTTTTTTAACAGGGCAGGAACCAGAAGGAGTGTAATTATATGTTGCTTAAATAAGTGTGTACATGGCTGTTGTGCTGCATACAAATCTCTTATATTCCTCCGAGGCGTGGTGCATGTACCGTCGCCACATACGCACTCTGGATCGATTCCACCTCAAGTGCCTCCGATCCATCATGAGAATCAGATGGTCCAACCGAGTGCGTAATACCGAAGTATTGCGAAGAGCCAATGTAAGTGCCATTGAGGCCTACTTAATGCGTCGGCAGCTTCGGTGGTGCGGTCATGTGTCTCGTATGGCGGAGGAGAGATTGGCTAAGAGCATCTTTTTTTCTGAACTAGAGGAGGGCAAGCGGAAACGCGGCGGGCAACTCCTCAGATACAAAGATGTTCAGAAAAGACATGAAGAGATGCAATATAGATCCATCTAAATGGGAAGTTTTGTCAGCACAACGACCAGAGTGGCGCAGGACGGTGATAAAGCAAGTACACGAGTTCGAGGAGCAGCGTCAAGCTGACCTTGACGCTAAACGTGATGAACTAAAGACTCGTCCTCCTGCTGCCATTATCTATAATACAATAATGGCGCACTAACCTGTCCTCTGTGTGCGCGGGCGTTCAGGGCGAAGATTGGCTATGTAAATGTAAGCCATCTCCGAGCGCATGAACGCCAACTTAGTAATATCTAGGAGTAGAAGTGGTCGCCATGACCGAAATTGGTCGGAGGTCATCATTATCATCATAATCATGTAAATCAGACGTAAAGTTTCGAAGCCTAGTCCTTTTTCTCTTTTGTCATGTGGCCTATTTTATATAAAAATTCGTCATATAAATCTGACAATATTATGCCTCCTAAACTTCGTACACGGCTTAACGTTATGAATATAAAAATAAACATTTGCCCTTTAGTTAAATTTTACTTTAGTAAATATAGCTCGAGTTTTGGGAGGAAGTCGGTTTTTTGACGTTTGGCATAAAAAAATTATACAGTTCAAACTCAAAATTCCTAATTCAAAATCCCAATTTGAACCAACACTTTTGACATATCGAGCCTTTTCAGGAAGAACATCATAAGCGCCAAAAATCCCAAAAAACTTTTTTAATATTAACCGCCAGATCAACTGATTTTGCACCTTATAACACTTACTTGAGAGTTCAAAATAGAAATGTAATTATTATTTTTTTAGCCTGCGACATTCATCGAAGTTCAACCTTCGGTTTAATTGGTCAGCCGCTCGTTATTATCCGCGTCTGGCGGGCGGCGTCGCATCCAGCGTCGGCGGCGAGCATACCGCGGCGCAACGCGCAGCCTGCAGCAGTTCTGGTCCCGGAGAGCGCGGCGCGCCAGGCGCATTAACGACGTGCGCGGCCGCACATAGCCCCGGCAAATTTACGCGCGGCACCCACGCGCTCCGCAGAATTATCCCGCTTATAGCGCCACAACCTGGTGGCCACACAGCACGACCTGCACACGCTCTCACCTTTTCTCCGGCAACCATTTCCAAATCAATTTAGTTATATCCCGGTTATCAATGAATGCTTAAAACACGAAACAATAGTTGTGCCACCTGGTCCCGTAGACCAGCAACACTCAGGAGGAGACTCAACACCCGCCCACTTCAATTCGCAACCTATGATCTCAAGTGCGGCGAGATCCCGATAATTCAGATTAAATTGTATATGTTGTCGATACAAGATTTATCTCCAAATCCACTAAGATATTTTCGATTTCCTGCAAGTCCAAGCCGGCCCAGGCAAAAACCCGAGATTCGGATCTCCGGTAGTATTGAAACCAGCAAGACATTTGATGCCCAGTCGTCGGTAACGTCCTGGCCAACCTGTCTCACAGGGGTGTAAGTATAGCGGGTACCTGTCGCATACAATATAATACCAGTTTATGAAGTTTATTACAAGCATCCTACTTGATGCTTACGATAATAAATTTATGCAACGTAAGTTAAATACTTGTCGCTTGCGATAGAAACAACATGCGTTTTGCGTTTAGTTGTTCGAGAACTGTAACATAATAATGCTCAAATAAATTAAATATGAATGCCATAAACTTTGGTTACTATAGTAGAACAGTTACCTTGAGTTTAGGTTAGTAATACAAATAACGAAAATGCTTAATATTTTATGTTTAAAACAATCTACCTAATATTTTAATGGTAAATCAAAACGCACTTGCAGAAGCACCAACACCGTTCAGCAAACACGCACCGTTCACCGCCAAAAAACCACTTCAACAATAGAAATTCGTCACTGTGTAAATACCTTCTTCACTTAGATACGTTATGAATATTTAAAAATTAAACATTTCCTAAAGTGTATTTGCGTAAACTGAGTGTTCAAGTACAATATACGTATTATCTAACGTCAAAGTAAGTAAAATGTGAAACTAAATTACTTGAATCTTGTGATGTGAAATGTGAACTAACATAATAAGGCGGGGGGTATTTTAGCGCTAGAGACTTAAGTAAAATACTCTGCTAATTATATTTCTGAGTTTGATTAAACACATTCTTAAATAAGGTAAAACTTGCTGAATGTTATTAAGTTTGCTGAAAAGTTTTATTGCAGGGAGTGCATTTCAATAAAATACGTTAAGGGTTATGCCTAAATCCTAAATTTCCTTCTCAGATTTTTTATTTCTTTTTCGTGCTTTAACTTTTGTTTGGGTGGCAGCGATTTGGATTTGTATAGCGTTTTTACTCGCTTTCAGAAAATTGAGGATATGGCTGAACTTATACCATCCAATGCATTAGTTGACTACTCTGATTCTACACATTGCTCGTCTATCGACCAAAACTCTGAAGAAGAAAAGGATTATAGTGGATGTGACTCCGACCAGTCTTGGCATATTCCTATCAGAAGAAAGAACAAAAGGAAGGAATTTACAAGTATGGACGACTACACTTGCCCATCCACGTCTGCTATACAAACTACGACGATAATTGAAAGTTCGGACTCAACTAAAGAAAGTTCTGATAGCACAGAAGAGGAAGACTCAGGTATTGTTGGTAAAAAGAGTATGCGGAAGAAACTAAATACTATCGAAAAAACTAAAAGAAAGGTCTGAGAGGTGGTCAGGAAAGGAAAATATGTCAAGCCTAATCCCTGCTTAGGTAAAAAATGCGGGAATGACTGCGCTAATAAGTTTACTGAAATCGAGAGAAATTGCGTTCATAAACTCTATTGGGGTCTTGGATCTTTACAAAGCCAAAGAGATTTTATATTATCTTGTATTAAGGCATGTGAGATCGGTCGAAAAAGAGCAGAAAGTGATTGTCGAAAAATAAGTTACAATTATTACTTACCAAAAGGACACTGAATTGGTTAAAATTTGCCAACAGTTTCTTTTGAAAACCCTTGATATTTCGCAAATGACACTGCGTTACACTAAATCGCATAAAATTGCAAGTTTAATTTCAAAATCTGACCAACGCGGCAAAAGCACGCCTTCAAATAAATACAGTCAATCTCAAACTCAAAACGTAAATAATTTTATAAAAAAGTTGCCTGCCGTTCAATCACACTATTGCAGAAACAAAAGTAACAAATTGTATTTACCAACTGAATTTAGGGATGTGACCTATTTATATAGAAACTTTTACTTGAAAGACGATGATAAGAAAGAGTTAGGTGCAGTAAGTTATCAAAAGTTTAGAAAAATATTTAAGACTGAATTTAACTTAGGGTTTCACTTACCAAAGAAAGATAAATATGATCAATGTGAGAGAATAAAGAATTTGAATTATGAAGCAAAGATAACAGAAACTTTTTGTGTGCTAGCTTTGATCTCGAAAAGGTCTTAACAACACCTCATGGTCAAAGCGTAAATTTCTAATATACTCGAAAGCTTGCCTATTATAATGAAAGCATTTATGAAAGCGGTATCAGATCTGCATTTTGTTATCTTTGGAACGAAACGGAAGCGAAAAGAGGATGTAATGAAATCTGTACTATTATCTTTAAATACCTTAAAATAGTTGACGAGAGGAGGACTCAAAATGGAATTGCATTATACTGTGATAGTTGTGCAGGACAAAATAAAAATAAAGCCATGATTGTAATGCTGTATTATTTCATGCAATATCATGCGAATTTTGTTGAAAGGCTGACTATAAACTTCCTTATTTCGAAGGTAAAATAGAAGATTTGAAGAAAATGTGCGAAAAAGGTGTCATACCAGAAGTATGCAAAAGAATATCTGGATTTGCCCTGCGATAGAAACAGAAGAGACGTTTTACCCGAGACTGATGAAGACGATGACTGATTTATGTCTCTTTTGTATTTCATTTTATTAATAAAGCTAATTGATTTAGAAATAGGTACTTAATGTTTTTTATTTTTATTTTTGGAATTTCTGACTCTTTGTCCGTCTCTGTCATGGTATCTCGTAAATACAGTTAAAAAACTTAACAATAAAATATTTCATGATATTTAAAAATTATCGTAATCTACACACTCATATCAGCTCTACCTAATAACGGTCATCAGTTTTAACGTAAGCGACAAATGTATGTGATTTTAGAGTACTGACTCAAAACTTAACATCTGATTTAATAGGGAGGTGCCCATATAACTATTAGTAAAAATTTCAAATTAATGCTATAAATATTTTAAAAAAACCTTCTGTAAAATATGCAAAATGGCGGTTACGATCTTCTTCCTTAAAAGGCTCGACATGAGGAAGAAAATACTTTCGAAGAGGGGTTAGTTAAAATGGCTCGTAAAGCATTTTTAAAACTGCATTCCAATTAAGTTCAACAAACCAGCGAAGGAGTGACTAAAGCTAGTGACTGCGTATCTGAAGCCGACATAAAAAATTTGTTTCTTTTAAACAAGAACTTGGCAAGTGAAAACCTGTTAGAGGCTATCCAAGATTCAAAACGCGTTTTTAACGCTGACGAGACAAGATTTCAGCTCTGTACTTTCAATGGTCGCGTGCTTGCTGCTAAAGGAGACAAAAATATTTATATAGAGCAAGGAAACTCCAAGGAAATTGTTACAATACTTTTACATTTTCTGCTGATGGCAAAACACATGTTTTAACAAACCTCCTTTAAGAGTACAAATTTGTAAGATATCTTAAATAATATAAAGGTACATCCAAAAAAAAACATAATATGGCGATACTTTTGTTTATTTCTTACTGTTACGTTTCCGCCTAGACTAAGTGAAACTGTAGCCGTGGGACGCTGCATCATATTGTGCTTTGTGTTACAGAACTTATAGTGACTATGATTAGAGGACGTCATATCACCACTAGGGCAAGCAACTCGGTTATTAGATCAACCGAAAAATCCAGTTAACCGCAAGATTATTATTCGGTTTATTTATATTTGAGAAGCCAGATTTTTCGAGGTTTTCTATAGAGATAAAAAAGTACTTGTACAACACACTGCTGGTTCACAATCCAGTCTTGACGTTAAAACTAGATTTATGCCACTTGATTGATCTCACAACATGATAGTGTTGTAAGTAAGTAAATACTAATATTAGTCCTAAGCTAAGTGTAAAAGCAACCTAGATAATAACTGTAATTCTACAATGTAGAAGTGTCACTGAGTTTAATGTTCTACAGAACAAAAAATCAATATTATACCATTTTATGGTAGTTTTTTATTAAATTTAATAAAAATAAACCGAAAAATCCGATATACCCGGTTTAACGGGTTTTTGAAATTAAAAAACCGAAAAAACCAGCATTTCTCATTAACAGGTTTCACACTAACACTAATCGGCAGCTGGAATTGTTGCTGGAGTTTGCAGAAGAGAATACAGATTTAGCGCTTAGGAAGGCACCGATCGAATGAGGCACGGGTGCTACAAAACGCCTCTGGCGTTATTTACATTGACAGTGACTGACAATTTACAGTGACACTGAATAGCAACGGCCCAGCTCCAAGACTGCTCACAGAATAGACAAAAGTCTAGAATGACCTAAAAGTAGAATAAGGTCCAAGTTAATGACACTTACACTATCACAATGTGGTACAAGGGATAGGCTTAAATTGAATCACTCTCTCTGGAATATAAGAGAAGATAGCAAACATAATTGGGCGGGATATTGGGCCCATCCCTAACGTTGTTCAGGATCCCGTTGCGGGAAATCAAGATATCGTAATATTGTATAAATAAAATGATCTCATTTTCTCAACCATTTATAAAGAAATTGGCGAAATAATGACACACAAGGCTTTTGTTTATGTAATTTAAACTGAAATATATCCAAAGATACGTCTTTTACGCATACTCAAGGCACAGAAACCTGTTTTCCGTTTATTGATGAGATAAACGATAAAGATGAGATGAAGATGAGATGAAGATGAGATAAAGATAATAGCATAGAACCCAGTTCAACCACAAATTCCTCGACTCTAATTCTTGATGAGTTAAAGTTAGATTCGAGAGGAGCGTGTAAGAGATGAATTAAAACAAATTACACCATTGTTTTCACGGAGAAAAAATGTGATGGTACATCTCAAAGATATAAAACGTTACCAAAATTGCAATGCTCAAATATGATTAAATACAAAATCTGGCTAACTTGCAAAGTTAATGACGATACTCATATCGAAAGTAACTCTATCGGTCTTTCAGTCTGTCTGTCTAACTATGTGGCTCTCACGCCAAAACTACTGAAACATGGAGAAAAGGCACAAACTCCATCATCAACTTCAGGAAACCACGATTTAGCGGTACGCGAAGATCTGAGGATGTCGTACAGGTAAATACGCAGAAACAAAGATGAACACAGTGACAACGACCTTGGATGGAAGTCGGAACTAGAGGAATTAGTAGCCCTTGATAGCCTTTGGAGCGATAGCTTCGACGGTGGAGAAATCACGTTGAGGAGACCTTTCGAGTCCCAAGTGATCCAACTATGACGACACCCGACTGCACCCTGCAAGCACAAAGTCTCGACATTGATGTGCCTGCTGCCACTGGTGAGGAAGTTATCCGTTCACTTAAGAATGGCAAAGCACCAGAAGTTGACGGAGTATTTCCGCCAGGATGAGGTCGACTATCGACCTTATCCCGGCGAAATAACTAAATGCTGATAGACTGTCCGCTGTGAAAGCGCTGATACCCCTTTTCTGGAACATCTGGACGGCGGAAGAGTTATCCGAAGACTAGAATAAAGGCTTTCTCATTAATTAATGTGCCTAAGAAAGGAGATAGGGCCTTCTCATCGCTTTGTCTAAGAAAATGAGATCTCAATTAATGTGGCCATTAAAAGGGCATAATTTTGCTTTCGATACCGTCCAAGACGGTCTGCAAGATATATTATCGAGGATCGTCAAACCTCACCCTCGCAAAGAGCAAGCTGTTTTTCTAACCGAAACTAACCAAACGATCGTACACGGACTAGACCATAACCCTAGACATAACCTTTACGCACAATCTTTGAACAGCCATCAGAATGGCAGATAGAATTGCATCTGGGACACCGATAAAAGTGACATCGTCCATAAGCTAACAGCCAAAAAGTTTTCAATATTAATGGATGAGTCAACTGATATTGGCTATGTAAAAACAGCATGTGTCGTCGTTCGTTTTGCAATAAAGAAGATGGTGGCACGGTAGTGGTTTAAGTTGCACAAGTCTTTTCATATAACGTCGAAGGTGCCGATCAAAGTGCGACCGGGGAGGCTTTTTAATTTAACTATTGAATGCTTTAGGAGACATAAATAAATAAAAATAAAATAATAATTATTTATTCAGACAAATAATAATAATAATAAAAAATAGTTTTATAAATGAAATTGTATTAGGCGTTACAATTCGGAAGTTCAAACATTCACTATGGGTGCGCCCACCACCAATTTGTTGTCGCAATTATGAGTTATCAGATCCGAGGGTCAGTGGAGGGTGTAGGGCCCGGTGGTGGGCGCACCCATAGTGAAAAAATAGTTTGTTAGTATTACAAGATCTTATGTCTATTAATAGATATTATAGATCAATAAAAAGATATAAAAATTCAAACATAGCATACCGTTCGAAAAAAATATGGGCACAGATAATTCAGTCGCATTGCGGCTGTAAGAACTTTGTCCAAACATAACCATTTATGGATGTATTTGTCACTCAATTCATTTATGTGCGTCTGCAGCTTGCCGAAAATTGCCACGAACGGACTTGGCAAAAAACATATTTGCATTATTTAATGCAAGTGCAAAGAGACAAAAATAGTTTACATAGTTTCAGCAGTTACTGGAATTTAACGTCCACCAAATGCTGCATACCAGCCGAACCAGATGGCTTTCTCTAAACGCTGTAGTTGATCGAATTGTTCACCAATTGGAAGCATTGCGTCTGTATTTTGAAGACCAATGGCTTATGCACAACCTAAAAAATTCTGAAGCAATACATACCGCACTGAGAGATCCTTTTATAAAGGGTTACTTCCTGTTCTTGTACTGGATTTTACCTAAATTCACGTCAATCAACGTTTTCTGCCAGTCATCTAAAGTTTTTATAAAGAATCTACACGAAAAAAATGACGTTAGCTTACAAACCTATCTCAAAAGAGATTATATATACAATAAACCACTGGTGGATATTGAACCAATGAACGAAGCTGAATTTTCGCGTCTCAATATTTTTTCTTAACACTTAAAACTGAACCGATTTCGATGCAGTTTTCAGGAATATATGGTGACAGTCCCACTTAACATTGCTACATTCTGCAGTCTACGCGAACGAAGTCGCGGGTAACAGCTAGTAACTTATATGACCATTTATAGCCAGAGCGCACGATACAATTGGGGCGGAAAACAAACATTGCGGAAAATCTAATTAAAAATGCATTTCCTTTCCTGCTTTAAATTGTGCCTGTATGTCACTCACATCCTGTATTTAAGTAACGTTTTCTGTTCTATTTGAAACATTGTGTCTTAAAAGTACATGCATTATTGTGGGTCGATAACACAGGATAAAATAAGAAACTTATATATCTTAAAAGGATAATGATTTATTATAATCATGATATTATTTAATAATACATAATAATATTTAAAAGGATGATAGCTTATCATATCTATATTATTATATTACCAGTGGGCGCCCACTACATTCGGCGTTAATATTAGGATTCCTGTTTTAAAGATTCCCGTGGTAATTTCGGAAAATCCATTCTGACCGGACGTATACGTCATACAGTTTCAAGTCCCAAAGATCAGCGGTTTAGGCTGTGCGTTGATTCTCAGTCATTAGATGCATTGTGCATTTTATATGTATAGAAGATAAATCTCCCCGACCGAGAAAGATCTAAACCCTCACGGTGATCTTCCCATCGCTTTCCACGGCAACAGGGCACTAGGACTGTTCCTCCCTCCAAGCCCCGTGGAGCGTTCGCAGTTCGCACGCCAACAAATAGGCGGGCAATTTTTTTAAATATTTTGTTATAAGTAGGTACACCATATTTGTGACCCTAATCTATTATATAGGTAATATAACAAACACATTAGGGTCGAATCCGGCAGTCACACTTAAACCTAAACCTAATTTTAGTCAGGTCTATCTCTCTCCGTCCTTAACATAAATGGCTGAGAGAGAAAAGGACAGGTAGGACTAAATTTACGTTTAGGTTTAAGTTTGACTGTCGGAATCGACCTTATTGTAGACTCTAAAATCGACTCACTGGCCACCATAGCCACGCTTAGTAAAATAGCACACATTACACATTTAATTTTAGCATGTTTTACAAGATCCTATATATAATATGGAGCGGGTATTGTAGCCGGTGTAGAACGAGGTACATACGAGTACATCCACTGTTTAGTTTACAATCGGCTATACCTACTATTAGGCTGCCTTTCCACAAGAGATATGCTCATTGTGGTATGCTACGTTGCTACTTATAAGTATGATATCCACAAATCATAATCATTGATCCATGATGTCAATGAATTTGATAGGTAAAATTTGGTTATTATCAAACAAACCCCTAGTACATCTCGGGTGGTAAGGAAGCCTTAGAAATCACACTTAAGCAGACCGCAGACTGGAGTCACGACAGTTTTGTGACAATCTTGTCTCACATAGACAAGTCTGTCTTTTAATTAGAAAGAAGTAGTTATGTCTACAATGCGCCGCACACCACATAAAGGCGAAATTGTCTTGTCTTCAATACCAGTCATACCAATTCATATCGATAGTGGAAAAAACAATTTTTTAAAATTTTCTCTCCATAAGAACCATCCTCATAGACCTCATAATTCAAAGAATATTCTAAAAAAAAGTATTAGTGGAATCGGTTCAGCTGTTCTCGAGATTCGTGCTTAGCAACACATTCAGCGATTCATTATTATAATTATTAGATTATTCTTTGTACATTACAAAACTTAAAGCTAGGTATAACGTGCTACAAAACTGCTTGCGTCGTTTGACTATGATGTGATACTATCGGTAGGTAGGTAATATCTATAGTTTTGTATTTTCTATAGTGACCTATAATTTAATAGTATTGGTTAAAGTTAAAAGTCGTGATGGGTGGGTGGATGAATGTAAAATTGTAGACGTTTCATAACTTTTCTTTTTAATAATTTTTCTTAGGATTTTTTTTATTGGCAACATTAAGAGCAAGATTTAAGTGGGTAGTTGTAGGAAAAATTAATAAAGAATTAAGATTCGAGCACACCGGATGCGTAGGCGTACACGTAGACGTACACGTACCTCTGAGTTGTAATGCATGGAACTGTATAGGCACGGGCAGACCGGATTCGTATGCATAGACGGAAGCGTGGACGCCAAGCGGCGTGTCCTGTCTTATACAGTTTCCATACATTACAACTCAGCGGTACGTGTACGTTCACACTTACGTGTACGCATACGCATCCGGTGTGCTCGAGGCTTTAATAAATTATATTCGTATTAAATTATAGATCACTATTGATAGTACAAGTCTATCGATAATATCGATTGTTACTGTATTAGTCAGCAACGATACTATCGATAGTACATTCAATATTGAGTTTCGATACTATCGTTTAGTGTTGCCGCTCGATAGTCCACTATAGGGCTAAAACTATACTATTGACACACAGCAATACTACTGATAGTATCGATACTATCGAAGCTCAATATCGTTTGTACTATAGATAGTATCGATACTATTGCTACTGAATTATGCAATAACAATCGATACTATCGATAGTTTTATCCAATTGATAGTAACCTTTTCCTCAAATAGTATTGCTAATACCATAATTGTCTAGCTAGTGGCTGACAGGATATGAGATGGTTTTAAGGTTTTTAAACACTTGCATATAATAATTTTTATTATCATTTAAGGTGACAATAATAAATTACAAGTAAATTGATAAAATCCTCCTTAAATACTGTTGCACTATTTTACATTAAGTATACCGTTTTCTTTTTAACATTTACCGTTTTTTTTACATTTAGTATACAGGTCACATCACATAAAATAGTTACATCAAGATTACAGCCTCAAAATATTTACTAGCTACATCAACCAATATTCATACATAATACTATTGAATCACAGCCTACTATCGACCATGCAAACATATCG
Organism: Carposina sasakii; assembly: GCA_014607495.2. NCBI lineage: Eukaryota > Metazoa > Arthropoda > Insecta > Lepidoptera > Carposinidae > Carposina > Carposina sasakii. The sequence goes on from CP053148.1 coordinate 6,318,473, forward strand.
ATAGTATCAATTATTATTAAAATAGTCATGGCCGATACTATCGATAGTAATGTCGATATTGAGCTTCAATACTATCGATAGTATTGCTGTGTCAATAGAATTGCCCCTCACGGGGCTATCGATAGTATCGATAGACCTATCGATGTTATAGATGATTTTCGAGGTCAACTATTGATAGTCAAACTATCGTTAATCGGGCAACACTACTGGGGTAGGTTGTTCGTCGTCGCTAGACAGTTTTGTCGCTGGTGTGCGCGCACGCATACATTTATTGAACAGAAGCCGACAGGTGTTTGTCTTGTCAGTCTTGTCGCTGCGTAGTTCTTGTAGGCAATAGACAACTTTGTCTATGAGAAGTTTTGTTTTAAATGTGCGCGTCTTCTTAATTTATGTGAAACAATAGTCTGTCTTAAAACTGTCGTGACTCTGGTCTGCGGTCTCTTAATTTTACATTTCATTATCTGTTAATCTTCGCCAACGTGCTTTTTAAATCGAATAAATTAAAACAAGCATTTTTGCAAAGTAAAAAAAAACAAAATTAAATAGACTCAGTTTTTTGAGTAAAAAAATCGTAATACATCTCACGACTGACTCATTATTTAAGTCCCCGATCTCGTAGTCATAAACGTAGAGTTTTAGGCGAGATTCAACAAAATTCTACTGAAGAATTGGCTGTATGGACATAGTGCCTACCCAGAATGGGTGAAGAAAAACAAAAAAACTCTGCTTATATTATTTTACGGTTGGCGCCATTTTCCAAGAATGTTCTTTATTAAATTGCTTCATTTTTTCGAAACTGTATTAAAAATAGTTGTTCAGTACACGTGCCGAACCGTCATTGCAACTTGTTCAGACTGTCAACCCTCGCCTTCGGCTGGGCCTCGGCTCGGGTAGACATTTGTCGGAACTCTTTGACAGGCTTTCCGCACTCGTAATGAAATATACTATGTCAACAGCTACTACTACTACAACTACTAAAAAGGCTGACGACTCAACGCTAGATTTTTATATTTCATATGAAATTGAGGCTTAAAAGTCCTAAGTATTTTGAAAAGGAGATTTGTCATTTATGGGATTTAAAAAAACACGTTGCATATGAACTACCTAAGCAGGATAAAAAGCTAATTTTCAAATATCTACCCTAGCAATTTATAAATATATCATTTGATATAAGTAATTAGTAATTACTTACCTACTTTATTTTTAGTTGCATCAAAAAATCCAAGGTTTATATTATAAATAACTTATTTAGGTTAATTTGTTAATAAATTCGGACTACTGATATCTTAAGGTAAGTATAATAGTTTAACATTAAAGAACTGCATGTTCACTGAACTGGCAATAGTATTAATAATATTCATTACTGATGACAAATGGCTCTATAACTAAAAAAAATATATATACAGTACACTTCACAACACATTAACTTAGTCCCACAGTGAGATCCCTAAGATCTTGTGTCGTGGGTACTAAGCAACGGTATATCAATACATAGATAAGTATAGAAACATTCATGACTCAAAAAGAAACATCAATATTCATCATATTAATGTTTAGACCTACCGGGATTCGAACCCAAGAAGACCTATGGCATCGCAGGCAGGGTCACTACACTAGCTACTACACCAATCGGTCGTCCAATATTTACATATCGACGGACGCTAGCTACAGAATCGAAACTGCCATGTAACTTTACAGGAGAGCACTTCAAAGTTTACTTTACAAAATATTCGGAACCCTTTATTATTTATTACAATTTTAGAAACAAGTTCATTTGATATACATTAAATTACTGCTTTTTACCCTTTTGATTGTATTCGCAGTATTCTTTTCATGAAATTTGGTAGATTTGGTTGATAGTTTTCTTTTAGCTAATTTAGAACAGTGGGAGACATCACTTTCGGTATAAATATCACAACTTCTTCTTCCTGCCCTTATCCATTCTACTTAGGATCGGCATAATAAGTTTTTTTTCATTCATCCCTATTATACGTCATCTCATTAGGTACTAACTGCCACAGTACACGCATATCCTCTTACACAGTCCATCCAATACTTCTTAGGTCTTACTTTATAACCATCCACATTCATGCCCAATGCCCAGCGCTCTTTGTGATATAAGTCTTTCATTCCTTCTCTTCACATATCCGTATCAAGACAAACGGTTATGTTGTAACTTGTCTATGATCGGTGCAACCTTAAAACTTCCGCGTATGTACCTACTTATTTCTTATTTTATCCATTCTTGTAATACCACACATCCATCTCACCATTCGCACCTCGTTATGCAGTAGTAGTTTATTGTGTCTACGTTTGTTTATGTACTAGTGCTGCAATGTATCATAGGTGCTCATACAAGAATGACAGAGCTGGTGCACGTGAATCTCTATGATCAACCTTACCCTTAAATATTAGCGGCAATGGCACATCCATACAAGATGACAGGCCGGTAACTTACCCTGTACAACCGTGTAACGACGCCATTTCATCCATCCTAAACCAATTCGATGCTTTATATCTCGGTTTATATCCCCAATCCCTTGTAGGACTTAGGTTACCAAGATATTTGACGTTGGAACAGACTGGTACTGTCACACCGTCCAGTGATATGACCACAGAGCTGAAGAGAGTGCCGAAAACGCAAAACTTGTTATTTGGATCTGCTGATTTTTAGGCCAATACTCTCCAGTTTTTGTTGACATTTCATAAATCTATTCTGTTACTCAGGCCTATCCTCACCAATAAGAACAACGTTAGCAGCAAATAGCAACATCACAACATAATCGAAAATAAGAACATTATTTGACGGCCGATTGGTGTAGTTGGTAGTGCCCCTGCCTGCGACGCCATAGGTCCTGGGTTCGAATCCCGGTAGGTGCAAACATTGATATGATGAATATCGATGATTGTTTTCGAGTCATGGATGTTTCTATACTTATCTATGTATTGATATACCGTTGCTTAGTACCCATGACACAAGACCATAGGGATCTTAATGTGGGACTAGGTCAATATGTTGTAAAGTGTGTGAATATTGAAAAAAAAATTATATCACCACAAACACTGACGTCCCAGCACATAGTTTCGAGAGTCGCTTTCATTTTGTAGCGCGGGGTAAACTATAAAAACTACCACATTCGATATTGTTCGATGCGTAACGTAAGTATATCATTTTCGCAATAAAAAAGTTTTGCGATTTTTGCAGTTTTCATAGTGTAGTTAGCGGCTGTCCATATTGGTAACTCAAATACAGGGAAACCTAGTTTATGACGAACGGAGGACGGAGAACAATAAAATACTCTCCATCCGTTAGTATACCATAAAACCATTAACACCAAAAGGCAATATTGCAGTTATAAAAAATCTGCATTAGATTAGAGTTGGTACAGTTCACCTTTACTCGGGTGTTTTGTTATTGAAGAGCGACGAATGGTTTCGGCGCTCTTCTCTGCGGATCAGACGTGGGTGAAGCCGGCATGCGCAACCTCCTCCTGGGACATCTGTGTGCCAGCAGTGAAGTACTGGAAATTATTAGATTAATAAACATTAATATACATGGACATGTACGTACTCGTATGTAATATAACAGAGTACAATTTGTTGGCATATCATAACTGAATAGCAATAATGTATCCGGTAATTAAAAATTCATAGAAAACAAAAATTTTATATTGAAAATACCTATACTTTATAACTTTTGGAAACTCATATTTCTGAATTTCGGTAGAATTAGCCTGATGCAGATGGCAGTACCATCATATTGTTAAGACACACTGTGAACAGTGATGTTCTCGAAGCCAAAAAAATAATATATTATAAAGTTATATGAAAAAATTAAAACAATATCTGTGCAAAGTATGGATGCACAAGTCAGAGGCTGAAATACAAAACAAACCACTCTGCAATAGGTCCTACTTGCCCAGCACAAGTGCTATGAGTATGGTATTAATCGTGCATGGAGTCGGGATACGCCTAAGATTCCTATGACTGTAAAAGAATTGAAAGTTTCTGAAAAGTATGATTAATGTGTATCGGGCCATTATTTATGTAATTGTGAAAGTGCAATTTTATTTGATACAGTTGAAAACTTAAATTTTTTTCAACAGTCACCGTTTTGGATCGTCGCGCGTCCAACGTTTAAGATGTGCCCAAGACCACACAGTAGATGGAATCATAAGCACACATGAGTCGGAACAAAAGGTAGTGCCTTTGGAGTATGGATTTTGGTCGTGTAAAAAAGAAAGGTTGTATATTATTTTCCTTAATATTATAAAATCAACAGCCTCAAAATTAGGTTTAACTTAACGTCCTCACTATATTGTGGATGATTTTAAAATATCAGCAACGAATGCTATCAAATGCATATTTCCAGACAATAAACCCTTGTACTCATACAGGCCTCGAAGTTAAACTCCATTAACTGCGAAATTTTCTTCTGCAACAACGAATTTAGATTATCATAATCTATCACTCCTCGGTGTTCCAATTCTCCTCGCAGCCGTCTCTGATACCCTGGATTACAAATCAGAAACCATTTTTTCTGCCTGCGAAAAATTAGAAAGTCTTTCACACCACGTTGCTTTGTTCCTCCTACTACGAAATTGTCTGTCATTACCAAAGGTCCTCAGGACAGCTTCAACCTGGCTGTTCCCACAAAGCGTGACAAAGATTGATTGCCTCATCCTATCCGAAGAGTAAAAGATATCGATACTGAACCTTAAAGAGATTCTAGATAAATAGAGAATATATGAGTATAAAATGCAGACTTGAAAAACAAGGAAAATATTAATAAACAGAACAATGTCAAGGGAAAGGTTGAGCTGCTAAATGCGGAAATATAAGATCTAGATAAGTTTGTGGAAAAACCATGCGATGCTGTAGAGAAAGTTTATCGATATAGTTGAAGATGGAGAAGTAAGTATTTCAGAAAACGAAGGTGGTAATAATATGAAATTTAATGTTGCAGATTATGGGCCTATGAGCTGTTTTAATTTTGGATAGGTCGACGAAGTAAAGCTTCGAAGGAAACATGATCGTAAGAAAGCGGAGAAAGAGATAGTTACAACGGCCATAATTATATAATTGAACGTATATAATTGAACTGTATTTATAATTATTTATTTAAGATTCAGTTACCACTATTACAGAAAGATCGTTTAATCGGTCTTCAAATATCTGTGTGCACGCCGTGGCCGGTGCAAAATAAAATTCATTATAAGTTTTTAATTAGATATAGGAGACTAATTGAATTTCACTACCATTTAAGGGCAAGAATTACCTAAATAATTACGTTTTAAGTTTGTCTTTGGAGCGCTCATTAGAAGTGCTAGGAGTTAACATTTATAATTTAACTTAAGTTTTAACATTTATTTCTAATTCATATCTAATTATTTACATAACATTTATTTCAAAATATCCCTTAGAAAAAAAAAAACAACTTGCTGCGGTAACGTTACACCAGCCGTATTAGCCGGGTTAGTTTTTCTCAAATAACTTATAAAACTATCACTTTACCAAATTTAAAAATAGGCTTACCATTTACAGAAGCTGTATTTTTAATTATCTATCACCTTTAGATGCCCATTTGCGCTGACGCCTAAATATGTTTTTATAATAGATATTTTTTTTAACAAGTAGTCAATTGTGTTCCAACTGTTTTGTAATGACAAAACTTAGGTTAAACAGGCTAAGCATTGTCGTGTGTCAGTTTTTAAACAAAGTCTAAATGGCATATGATGGCTAAAAACGTTTTTATAATAGAGATTTTTTAAATCGCGCATTTGACAGCCGTCTAATTGTTTTGTAATAACATGGAATGGAATGCAAGCAAATCCGTAAATGAGCGCTGGAACGAAATAGCAGGGTGTATTAGAAATGTGGGTAAAGACGTGTTGGGAGAGACGAAAGGAAAAGGTAGGATTGAAAGGGAGTCATGGTGGTGGAATGAAAACGTGCAAAAGGCATTGAAAGAAAATAAATGGCATTTAAAGATTGGCAGGATGCAAGTATGAAGGGTGGAAGCGAGATTCTGAAAGAGTTGAAGAAAAATGAGTATAGAGAGTGTAAGAAGAGAGCAAAAAAGGCCGTGGCTATGGCTAGAGGTGATCTACAGGATAACTTATATAAATCGCTAGATAGTCCTGCAGGCCAAAAACAGCTTTACTGAATAGCCAAGGCTAAAGAGAGGAATGCTAGGGATGTAACAAATGTAAAATGTATAAAAGATATGTATATATGCAGGACGGGTTCTGTCAGATGATGAGGAGATTAAAGAACGATGGAAAGAGTATTTGAGAGATTGATGAATGAGGAAAATGTCTGGAGCGGAGTTTTAGAAGATCCACCTGATAATGTAGCTTTGGTGAGAGAGGTGAACAAGGAAAAAGTTAGAATGGTAGTGCGAAGTATGAAAAACGGAAAATCTGTAGGACCAGTTGAAGTATGGAAGCTTTTGAGGGAGGATGGATGTCTGTGGTTGACTTTATTCTTCAATAAACTGTTGCAAGAGGTGACGATCCCTGACGAATGGTGCAATAGTCTATTGGTGCCCATTTTTAAAATTAAAGGTGACGTACAGGATTGCAACAGTTACCGAGGAATAAAGCTCATATCATACAGTATGAAGATATGGGAGAAGGTGATAGAACGACGACTGAGAGAAGAGAGTGAAATCTTCACGGAATCCGGCTTTATGCCTGGTCGAGGAATGACAGATGCCATTTTTGAAATCCGGCAATTATGCGAAAAGTATCGACGCAGCCACAGAAACTTGTACATGGTGTTTGTCGACCTCGAGAAGGCATATGATCGTGTACCCCGTGAGGTTCTGTGGTGGGCTCTGAAAGAGAAAGGTATGCCAGAATTGTATGTAAGACTAATTCGAGCTATGTACAAGGGATCTCGTACTAGCGTTAGATCGGTTGCTGGTACCACCAATAATTTCAGTGTTACGCGGTAGGCTTGCACCAGGGTTTCGCACTAAGTCCTTACCTCTTCCTTCTTGTTATGGATGCGCTTCCACCAAACATCCAGGAAGAAACATCCAGGCCTACCTTGGTGTATACTTTTTGCTGATGACACCTTGTCCTTCATTGGTGAGGACGGGCCTGAGGTACAGAACAGACTGGTGAAATGGCAGCAAAAGCTGGAGAATGTTGGCCTGAAAATCAGTAGATGCAAAACCGAACAAATGTTTTGTGATTTCGGCGATCTCTCCAGCTCAAATTCAAACTTTAAGTACCTGGGCTCAGTCTTACAAGGGGATGGGGAAATAGACCAAGATATAAAGCACCGAATTCGTTCAGGATGGATGAAATGGCGACAGGTCACGGGAGTTACTTGCGATGCCCGGATGCCGTTGAAGCTAAAGGGTAAAGTGCACAAGACCGTAATTCGACCTGTCGTCTTATATACCTATAGATCTGAATGCTGGGCCGAAAAGAAGAATGATGAAAATCAACTGCATGTAAGCGAGATGAGAATGTTGAGATGGATGTGTGGAGTTACAAGAATAGATAAAATAAGAAATGAGTAAACAAGAGGAAGGTTGAATGTTGCGCCGATCACAGACAAGTTACGAAGTAACCGTCTGTCTTGGTACGGGTATGTAAAGCGACGGGATGAAACGCATATTTTACAGAGAGCATTGTGAATGAGTGTGGATGGATATAAAAGAAGAGGTAGACCAAAGAAGTGTTGGATGGACAATGAGATGACAGATAATAGGGATGAATGGAAGAAAAGAACATATTGCGCCGACCCCAAATAAATGGGAACAGGGCGGGAAGATGATGAATGGAATATGCTTATTAGCCAGGCATAGTAGGATATGGCTTATTTTTTACAAAATCACTGGGTTTAGTGGTGGTAAGTGGGCTATTTCATATCTAACTTACAAGTTACTCCTGTCATTTTAGTATATCTTGCGGTGCGGATTTCCGAGAACTTCTCTTCCTAGGAGGAAGTCATTGTACTGAATATAAAGAGAAATAAATAATTTCTTAAAATATTAAATATAAAAAAACGAAACATTAATAATAATACTTATTTAATGAAAACAACAAATCTAAGTTAGTTCTCTTTTAAGCAGCCTTTGAGATCCCAATTTGAAACTGCTCGTCTCGAAAATTTAACTGATCAAAGAACAAGCCTGCAGGGTTCCACCCTTCGAAGGAACATATAGGTAAAATACAAAAAGGAAGGACTTACACCAGCAAAAGTAGTGCCTCCATTCCACCCCAGTCTCTCATGATCGCGGTGAACTGTTCTATTGTTATGCGACTTGCGTTCCTCCCGTGTCGCCATCCTCGCCTTCGCTTTAAGAGCAGCTCGCAATGGCACGTGAGCTCGCGCGGCTTCTGCCCGTCCGTGCTGGCAGAACTCTATAAGCGCTACTGTCAGGGCTAAAGCTAAGCCACACAGAAGCACGTAGAAAACACCTGCTACTTGACTCAGTGTCATCTCGGTTATTGAAGACTCCTGGAAAGGTATAAGTTACATGGTAATAGTTTTTCCTTCAAATTTAATAATATTATATCTAGAAATAGTGTCCGTTATGGTAGCGTACACAAGAGCTATATCGAGTTGGTTACTATGCAATTAAACTCTGTGTAAATACTGCCTAATTAGGGTAAAAATAATAAAAAACTCTTCCTCTTTAGTCTAATTAGGAAGTATTTACACAGAGTTTAATGGTATAGTAACCAACTCGATATAACTCTTGTGTACGCTACCATAATAGACACCTATAAATAAAATATACCCTAAAACGACGAGCGTAAATGAATAATAACATAAAAGTAGACGAACCGGATGAGGTGTGTCAGTACCATAGCAAGTGGAGATCCACGATCTCTGCCTACCCCTCCGGGAAAGAGGCGTGACTTTATGTTTGTATGATAAAATATACATATGTGTATATTTATATTAAGATTATGCACGTCATTTTTCAATTATTTTTATAGACAAACATGTAACGCAAAAGGGATGAATGACATAGCTCAGTGGATGGTTATTAAGGGAAGAGGTGTAGGTACCAAAGAAAATTATAATGGATTGTGTGAAAAATATATGTACGCGCACAAGCAAAACGACATGACAACAGCAAAAAAAAAATCTGCTGTTCCACACAATCTCGAATGATCACTGCACTGAAATGTATGGAACAGCTGATTTTTTTTTTTTACTATTTCGGAGTTGGTCCCATAGTGAGAGGTGTTTCTTTTTAGCTACCTAGTTTCGTGTCAAAAGATAATCACTAATTTTGAAAAGACCTTATACATCACGTTATTATTACCTCTTCTTTTTCGACGTCACAATCTGATTTCCTTGTTTGTAATAACCATTTGCGCCATAGCTTCAATATAGCGTCCTTATTCTTTAAAGTCACGATAGCCAAGTTTATGTCTTCCCTGAAAAAGTTATGTTTAATGTATTAAAACGAATATGTAGTTACGCTTAACATTAAATTAAGCACTGACAGGCAAAATAATTACAAGTGGACAGATTAATACTTTTATATTGTCTACTAGCCCACCCACGACTTCATCCGCGTGAGAATGCATTACAGTCGTGAAAATCCGGGACGGTGCTACCCTAATTTAACATAATAATATATAAACCTTCCTCTTGAATCACTGTATCTATTAAAAATAACCGCAATGAAATCAGTTGCGTAGTTTTAAAGATCTAAGCATACATAGGCACAGACAGCGTGAAGCTACTTTGTTTTATAATATGTAGTGATAAATTACTATGCCAATGACAAAATTATTTAAAGGCCGAAACTGTGCTTAAATAAAATAAGATTATAAGGAGAAATAGGTCTGAAGACAGATTTAATCATCCAACATTAAATTACGTGCATTAGACCAGCGTTCGAATTCCCAAAGGATCTGATGGGATGTTTGTATTACGACACCATCATTACTGAAGGAACAATCGCAGTAAATTGTCGAAACTAAGTTGAAGGAGTGCAATTTGATTCTAAAATTACCGTGGCCGGTCAAAAATTGCGCTGTGGTGTGTGAAAATTGCAATCTTGTTCGATAATTTAAATAGTGACGCGTCTTCCTCGTTCTTCTTTCGTCGTTATTTCCGCTACGCCTGGGAGACACTTCAACAACAGCTATATTAAATTTTGCGTTTATAAATATGGTCACCAAACAAAAGTTGCTGTAAATGATGCTGGTGGTCATGTGATTTAGTAATTTTGTATTAATTTAACATTTGAAAAATGGACTTGCCCACTTAACTTTGAAGGCTTAGTACTACCTCATTTGGCCACTTAATCAAATTGTAATTATACAGATAGGTATGATTTTGATGATTTATTCTGATAAGCATAAAATGTCATTAAAATTCAAACATAGTAAATAACCTTATTGGCGCGGAAAACAAACATTACTGATAATCAAATTTTTGGGTTTCGTTCTACGCATAATTTAACATTTTATATTTCGGGTAGATCTACCGCTTGCAATACCTTTTACCCAACCGATCTCCCTTCCTTTGCCCGCATGTGCACAGCACACTACAGCCTCTTCTCTCGCTGACCGTTAATGAGAGTAGACGTGCAGATATTCTGCACTCGCCGCTAACCGCACCGCGCGACTTTGAGACATTGTTGTGCAAATTGAACTTTTAGAGACTATTTTGTGTGGTGTATTATCTACGAACTATTTACCGCCTACTGAGTGAGACGAGCGATTCTGGTAGAACCCTGCATGGACTCGGGAGAGAATCAGGTCAGTGCACGTTTTTCCTTCTAAGTCCTCTTTCTTCGTCCTCTTTTGCTGTAGTTGCAAGTGTGTCGTACGTTTTGTTCGGTAGAAACAATACAACTCGCAAAATACAGTCCACTAATATCACCAGCGCACTCTGGCCTAACAGAACCCGCTATTTTTTCCCGCCACTCTATGGAGGTTTAGGATCCTCCACAAATTAAAAATGCAATTCCTGCGAGTAATAGCATTGTTGTATAACTCAACAGAATAGTACTTGTTCACCCACAACCTATATAACGAGGATATTATTACTTAAACGCGCGTGAATTTCATGTGAATTATATACCTATTAAGCTATACCTACTGTTCGCACGAAATTGATTACTACTACATGATGCACCTACTTGACCTACTTCGCTTAATTAAGGGATAGTGTTGCCGCTCGATAGTCGACTATCGATAGTTAGGCAAAAACGATAGTATCGACAACCCCATCAATAATGTCGATACTATCGACCGTATCGATAGCCCCGTAAGTGGCAATACTATCGGCACACACCAATACTATCGATAGCATCGATACTATCGAAGCTCAATACCGAACGCACTATCGATACTATTGCTACTGAATATTGCAGTAACAATGGATAGTATCGATACTATCGATAGTTTTATCCCATCGATAGAAGATTCATAATTACCTATGGGTTTAAAGTTAAAGATTGTTATCGTTGAAATATTGTTATTTTGAGAAAAACTAAATATCAATGCGGTAAACTAAAATTTGCTCACATTTACTTCAGAAACGCTACACCATACCATAATTATTATAACCGCGAGACTGATACTCATAAAAAGACACTCTTGGTATCATATAAAATGCAAATTTTTAACATGTTGTTAAAAATCACATCCGCAAATCGTGCACCATAAAATGGGGCAGTAAATTCGAAATGCAGAGAGCAAAGACTTCCTCACCGACAGGAACCCATGTAAATTTACGACTTTTCAGTATTCAGCCGGGAATTACCACATAGAAGCGAGATTCTGAGCCGATAGTGCAAGCTTCACCTACATCGAAAATTTAATGCTATTGGATAAAGGATTCGTTTACATCGTGAAAATGTGCATGAATTTCGTTATATAAAAGTTTCCTCAGAGTGCAGCTGGCGTTGCATGAAATAGGTGAGTGCGACACTAACACTAATCACATCTAAACGTCAGCATTGAGCTATGGTGTGTGGATTTTGAAAATGTGAGTGCAAAGAGTCAAGCTAATAAGTTTTTCTATATCAGTCACTCAATGTCTTAGCTTTTGTTCTTGTATGTTTGTCACCAGTATTTCCCTGAATAAATTACTTCAAATCTATCAGGATAAGATAAGGATCACTGGGTGTTGCAATATCTGATAGGTGCCATAGATTTTTGCTTAGCATTAAAGGTACTTACCTACATACATACTCTTAAGAAGTGCGTACTGTACTGTACCACGCGTGTTATTTTTTCACGTGCATGTGGTAAATAAACTCAATATCTTTTAATATTATTAATAATCAAAAGGGCATGATATTTAATTACCTTAGAGGAGACCCCTTTGCCGTCGCCACAACCAAGCTGATGTAATTATACCGGCGAGGATGTAAAGCAGTGCTGCAAGTGACTTGTCCCTGGTTATCCATCATATACGGAGTCAGATTTTCAACTGGTGTCATGTCTATGTGAACTTCCTATAATAATTTCAGAAATATATTTTAATCTTTAATACATATCACAAATAAATAATCCTTTCAAATTAAACTAATATTGCATATTCTTAGCTCTACTCTTAATAAGTATCGCGGGCCGAAGATAGAGTTAGAGATACACAAGCACAACTTAAGTTCAAATAGTCAATCATCATTCTATCCAGAAGCATGCTTTAAAATTGTAAAATTACTATTGAGGTGGTGAGTAAGTGAACCAATGCTGCTGGCAAGGGGTACTAAGAGTGCTGTAAAGATGCTTTTCAGTGTAAAAAGGCAGTATTCCCTACTACTATCGACTTTTATTTTCATCTGGCTACCGTTCACTGTATACAATTTACGTGCAATTGGAAGAAATTTGACCGTCTTTCGCATCGGCAAACGCTTCGCGAGAAGCAATTTCTTTTAATTTGTTACCTGCGTTGTCACTTAAAATGGCTTTATTTCTTACTTCTGAATGGGCCAAGCTTGAAGGAAACAGCGCTTGTACTGGTTCCGATATCTTCTCTATTATCAGATATGCAGCTAAATTTGCGGTGTACGAACATACCAAGATGAGGGCAAAAAACCACCAAACTGTGCCAACTATTCTTCCTGATAGTGATCTAAAAACATTTCAAAAAGGCAATCAACGGGCTTATTCACCGTCATTTTACGGCACTCCTAACAAAATAGGAAAAGGCTATACCATGCAGTGGAAAACAGGGATATGACTGTTTTAGTTGGACACTGGAAATCCTGGTTTGGTTACTAAAATGTATTTTTTCATGAACACATAAATCGTATTCGCGCGTAAAGCTGCGAATACAGTGGTAATAATATTATGGCCCGAGCTACGTGTGTATAATATCAATATCTGGGCGAAATTATTGGTATTTAAAATGGGTCGGATTAGGTAAATATCGTACCTGTTCCACCTAATACTAATATTTAAAAATACCTAATTAATTTTTTTCACCAAGTAGCATTATTATTCCTACTTACAGACATATTAAAAATTATTTTAGTGAGAGGTCTACAGATTTAGGATGTCCTTCTGTGTCTATACTAGGCTAACCTGTGTTATAGATAACATAGATTTTTCCTTTAATTATCTAACAATTTGCTATCTTACCTTAGTTACCATTTAAAATAATAGGAATAAACTAGAGAATAAGTACAATTGAGATCCTTGGAAAAGCTCAGAGAGTAAATGAAACAATTAAAATCATAGGAAAAGCTAAGAGAATAAATAGATACAATTTCAGTGTACCTATATAATATAAATAATAGTAGGAGTAAGAGAAAAGTGGAAAGTGGGTATTTTAGCGCAAGCATAGCTCCATCCAAATATATGTTCTTAATATTTATGGCCGTTCCATTACTATTAAGTGATCCATTACGTATTATACGTATTACGTAGAATATTTATTCAGTGAATATTTACTATCGATTTTCGGTGAATGATCCATTACCAGTGATAGCGAAATGCGCTTTTTATATTAGGTAAATTTTTTAATATTTAGTTAAATTGTTTTTAGTTTGTGTCACATGTTTTGTTTAAATAAAGTATTTTAATTTGGTGAAAAACAAGGAAAAAACGTTGGTCTGAACCCGGATTCAAACCAGGAATATTTGCTTTCGAGTTCGCCGATTTGCTATCTGGGCTATTATAAATTTGTTAGAGGTGGTGAAATTTACCGTCGTATTCTAATGATATTGTAGTATTTTTGCTAGATAATAAAATTGAAACTTATAATCTAAGTCTTACGGTTGATTTCTCTTAATGAGATGATATTTTATGCGATACCTGATACGTTTTATTAGTTACCGACTAGAATTAAAAATACCTAATCCACATACCTATTCCAATATTTATGCCTCACCTCTAATCGGTATCCAAGTGAATAATTTTCAAAGATTGATCGGAGCTTAAAAAATACATTCGTTTTTTAACAAAATACGTACAAGAAAATAATAAGAGCTTGATTTTATTATAAAAAGCATCTCGCATCAATTCAGTAGATATAACAAGGTGATTATCGGGCTTCCTTTTCCCCGAAATTTACTTGTACGTAGGTACACAGCATACGGGCCTATATCTTAGGACGCACAATTTAACAAGGGACATGGAATTTAATCTTGCGACTATATCGCTGCTCTATGCCTAATATTGTCTACATTTGCTTAGATATGGGAAAATATCGAATAGGCTTTTGTTGGATCTTTTTTATATATTTTAATAAGTTTAACAACCGATTACATACCTTGGCACCACGTCACTACCTTGTTGCATGAATGACCCAAGAGAAAACCAAAATGAGTTCCAAATGCTGAATTGGTTATGTAATATTATCTAAAATTTAACAATTTTATTATTAGACAATGTTATGATACAAACAAAATTCTGGATAATATTTTAGTTACGTAATGTATCCAATTACCTCATTAGTACTACTAATGGTATGTTCTAGATGTGTGTCCGAAATGGATACGGAACGCCATTCATGCGGTGAAAATCTCGATACCAAAAATAAAACTATGCTGACTGCAAAAAAGCTGAACAAAACACAAAGCTGAAAAAGAAAGCCATTTCAGTTAAAGTCACTTTTGGTAACACATTATATTTATACAATGTACCATTTTCATCATATAAGTCGTTTTATTGAAAAATCATTTAACAACCTACAGACAACCCTGCCTGGTAACTGATAAGGTAACCTATCTTCTTTAGCATTATGATAGATTATTCGTACCTTCTTTCTATCTTGCAAAAAACAATTTTACTTTTTTACTTACCCATATTTCTTTAGACAGCGGTCTTAAAAAGCTGAATGTGTCCGCCAGTTGTTTTGGTAATTTATTGTTACCTGTTGGATTTCTTATTGTAAGGAATGGTTCACTCAAAGCAACCATTTTTTTCTGATCCGGTGTTAAAGTTAGTGCGCCTAAAGCTATATCGGCATCCTGCAAAAAATATTATTCTACAGGAATTATCAATTAAACATCCAGTTAAAACTAGGTATCTTTAATTAAGAAGATATCATTTACATATAAGTAGTAATCATTTCTTATCTCCATCTTCCTCAATTCCTTAACTTCCTTCGAGATTTGTAGGAAATGAATATGTAGTGATAGCTTTTGAAGATATTTGGTTTTATTATTGGTATTATTTAAAACTACCGGCCGCCCACGGCAGCGCCCGCGTGAGAGTGCATTACTCCCGTGCGAGGCCGGGGCGGGTTATACATTATAAACCTTCCTTGTGAATCACTTTATCTATTTAAAAAAAACCGCATCACAACCGTTCCCTAGTTTGAAAGATCTAAGCATACATCGGGACAGACAGCAGAAAGCAACTTCCGCCCCCCTCTCCTCAAAGTTTAAAGGATTTGTCGCTGTCTTGTTTCGTCACAATTTTTAATGATAATTTTACCAATAGGTATGATGATTGTATTAATTATATTATTTTTGGTAACAAGTAAAAGACATACTCGTATCTACCTATACATGGAATATCGTGCTTAGCTTAATGATGACTAATTATAATAGTTATTATAATTAAAATTAGGCTGTTATAGCAAAATTAGGGCTAGGGCGATCAGACGTCAGAAAATTAAATAGATAAATAATATCCATTTTGAAAAAATCATAGCAGATGAAGAATAATAATACAACGTATCTGCACAATGTGCCGTGCATTATTCGTTTGAATTAACAAACAATGCCGCATCCATTTCCTATCCTAGAGGAAGATATACAGAGAAAGTAAACAGTCTAGTTTAATAGTATTGCTATCATAACATTGCAAACCGAGAGCCCTATAGCTATACCGTTTGTTGAGTTCATACTTTACTGAGATTGGATTCCAACAAAAAGTCTAGTGATAGAGCACAATTCTTGGAAAACATCAAAGACGCAATAAACTGCATTATTTCATCTCGAAGAATAAATATCTTAAAGTAAATTCACTCAAGTCTTAAGTAATGCAGTTAATGTAATGGATTTACTTTGTTCTGTTATGTTATATTGTAAGTCGAAATTAATTCCGTGGGATTTATTTTTCTAAGAGAAGAAAAGTTTATTTATACACGTGTACGTATATATTTACTTAACCTCCTGACGCCCACTGACCTCAGACTAGGACATAATATCATACATGATTGCCGCCCAGGTCAATATCATAGTACGAAGTCCTTTCAGCCCAGTGGTCTTACACGAGAACAAAATAGTTTCGTCCAAATATTTAAAATTTTACCGCGAGCGGCCATATTTTTATAGCGGTTTCTGATTGGTGGATAATTACGGGACTGTGATCATGTGATTGTTAGCTGGTCCAATCAGAAATCACTTGTCAAAGCACATCAGACTGTCAAACATGGAACGCACGCACGGTAAGGGTATGTTTTAATCTTTAATTGTTCAAGTAATCTAGTCAGTAAAGTCTCTAAATCTTAGTAAATTATTAGGATAAATACTAAATTGTATGCACGTTGTAATATTATTGTCAAATTAGTTTTTTAATTGGTTTTATTTCGTTTCGTTATAATATGTTCTTATGTGAGAACAGCGAGCGTATATTCTAATAACTGTCTCTTGCTTTTTGTTCTTGTGGAAGTACATTGAGCGTTAATACATACTGTGTTTTTTAGGGATTCGAGAACAGGACGTCGAAAAGTTGCTGGTCGATTCTGATTTAGAAGACTTTTTGTCATCCGACGAAGATCTAGACGATCCCCCTTATGTAGCTCCGCAGGAAAGAATTTCATCTAGCTCAAGCGACGACGACAGCGAAGATGAAGACACTCACAGTGCGCGCGATGTAGCAAATCATGACAGATCTGGAGGTCGGGGCAGCCGAGGAATTCGGGGTAATGGCAGTGGTCGTGTCCTGAGCAGCCGCAGAAGCCGTGGTAGTTGTGACGGTCGGCCCGGAAGAGGTTGTGGTTCGTCTAATCTAATAAAAAAACCACGGGGCAGAGGTAGACCTACTGCTCCTCTCCCATCAAAAAGGAAACGCGTGCAGGGGGCCAACCACATGCCCGTGATTGCCGATAAGCAATCTAGGTGCCGACAATGTCACTACAAAAAGTCTCGAATTCATTGTTACACTTGTAATGTGTTTTTATCATGGAGAAGAAATAAAAGAGGAGTAGCGGCTAAGTATATTTTCATACAAAAATAGTGTGCCGCGGAGCGTGGGTGAAGTATGGGACGAGGGGAGCATTGAACACTGTAGACCTGCTCATTTACATAGAAACCACCTTGTAGTGACTAGTCAAACTACTTGCTCATTATCAATATGGTTCAAGACTGTTTTACTAATGCAATTACTCATCGCTAGATGGCAATATTATACTACGTCTAAGTAAAAAAGTACTCTGATAAAAGCGCTAGTGTCTTTGTAATTTTAATACGGTTACATTTCGGAGCACAAGCGTGTGGTTACAGCTACTGCGTTACACTGGCGCTGAAGCTCCGCCCCTATCATGACGTCATGGCCTCACGATTGCCACACGACTCACTTCTTAGTCCCACCTCCTCTTTTATACCTTCTTCTTGGTTTTTATGCTTGACTTGCGAACGAAACTGTTACTGGCTGTTTCATGCCTAAATTGTTTGATTTAAATTTTTATTTACATAAATAAATAAATTTTTGCCAGATTTATTTACTGAGTAATTGATTATGACTTTAAAATGTTGTGAAATGAGAAAGAAATACTTCGTGTTCCTTTAATGTGATCTCAGATTACGTTTATGTTTACTACATTCATAATAGTGTTTTTGTTAATTTTATATTACATTTTTTTAAAGTTTTTTAAGCTAAATTTGTCATTTTGTGTTAATTTATAGTTAATAATACAAACAATTTTGAGGCTGAATTAATAGTTCTTATGAAGAATGTGATTAATTTATAAGAATAATGAGTCAGTGTGTAATATTCACAATTAATATTAAAATTTACATTCAATGTTTTAATTATATTACAGCCCAATGTGCTCACTAAAACACATAAAAACAATACCTTCATTAGGTATAGCAGCCCAATGTCCTTCCACAAGAACTTTTTTTTTTGAAGTTCTGACAGACGAAATAATATTCTCTTGCATGTCACTAAAGCACATAAAAAATATCCCGTTAAGTAAATCATTGTATCATAGTTTTTCAGACACTTTTATGTTTGGGCGTCAAGCACTATAACTGCTTATGTACTTATCTAAGAACATTGGGCGTTTTAGACATCCACCAAAAATTATGCTTGGGCGTCAGGAGGTTAATAACACCAAAGGAGTTCCACCCGTAGTAATAATAAATATAAAAGGAAACGCGCCAAGATGTGATGTGACTAAAGAAAAATGGGGAATTATGTTTTGGTAATAAGAATATTACGATGAGAATAAACCTATGTTTATAATAGATGTGCCTTAAGATGACGAAACTATGTTTACGAAGGTTACTTTACAAATGATTACAGATTTTAGTGAATACGAGTAATGAGTTTTTCTCAAGAAAAATTACGAAAAATTTTCATTATTCAAGTAGGTAGTGCTGACTAGTGCTCTAAAATTTGCTTTGCTCGTCAAAGCCTCAAATCAATATGATATGTATTGCTCGTGTTAAAATTTCGATTCGTCACTCTATATTATGGACCGCTGATCTACAGTCTAGACTTGATAAGCATGAATCCATTCTGACCCCTGACACTACGAGTACCAGACCACACTACCGGTAGTGTCGCGGGGAATATTTTGTCCCTTCTGCACTACTAGCCAGTAGTGCCGTGGGTACTTTATGAAGGGTCTAACATCTTCGTTCCCATCGACACTACTACTACATAGATACTAAATTTAAAAATTAAAGTTTTAATATCGACAAGTAAGAATGACTCTTGATTAGTAGTATCGACGGAAATTTATTTATTGATCATATCTTAACCTGCGATTAGTTCCCCTGCCCGAGGATAGCAATTTCGCTTAATAATTTTCTTTGAAAATTCTATTTTTAGTTGCCGCTGTAACGCGTGGACCACCAGTTTTCTTAGAACTTAATATTTTTAATTTTCTTCTTATAAATGGAAAAAGTAATTTTGTGAGCAAAAGATAACTTTGGTTTCTTGATTGAACATTTAGTTGCATCCAGGATAATCTTCGTTAAGGTATACTTGTTATTGAAGTCAGACGGGTTAAGTTAGGATATATTTCTGGGAAAATCTAAATGTCACTAACTTCTAAAATGTCTACCTAAATTACTATCTGTACATAATGTGTTCGATATGGTCCGACTTGTAGGAAACTTGGTAGACATTTTCATTTGACTAATAATCCGAAATGCTCCTAAGAGGTCGATTAAATTCCCAGCGGAACCCGCAAATCAGGTACATTTGTTATAATCCGTATATCACTGAGGATTAAGCACATTTCGCTCAATGTTTCGGTTGTGTTGAGTGAGCTCTTTAGATTGGACGGTTCATTTGGGTAAAACCATTTCGTACGTTTCAATCAAGACAAGTGATGTATAATTAATGTGTAATATGATCACTAATATATGATTTAGCGTAGAAATCCAAGTGGTCGATGATGATATTGTTTTGAAATGAGTCAAAATGAAATAAACAATTTTTTTGCTACAATTCAGTCGTAGCTACTCGTACTAGCTAGTTAGTAAGATCGCTAAATTGCAAAAGCAATGCAGTGAAATATTTGACATGATTGGTGGTATATCTTGAGTAGATCCTGTGTTGGTGCGGAGCTTTACTACATAGAATACATTCGTTGCATATCTTCCGTGAATGCTGTAAAGGTAGGTTCCCATGCTGCGTGATTTTGCGGACGGACGCGGACGCGCCGACGGCTACAGATGGACGCGCACCACGGACGCGTCTGTACTACCACGGACGCTCCGTTTCCCACGATCCGTGGTGCGGGCTGGTGCGCGTCCGTTCGTAATATCACGCACCGTGGGAACCCACCTTAAGATAAGCTTACTACTTATCACAGATCATTTACATCTGACCCCGTTATGTTTGACGTGACCGTGGGATCTCCTTTTCGATTCTGCAGTTCTGACTATCCCATTTCGAGAACACAGCCGTGGTTTTTCTATCTATTATAATACAGTTAACTGATAGTCTTAAAAATTGTTTGTTTATTAAAAATATCAATACAATGGGAATGTTGACACGGTCCTGTCGGTCGCACACGTTTAATACGTATAAAATTTACGTTGCTAGAGAAATGTAAAAGCTTAATGCGTGTAGGGTTAGTATCGGTTTACGTACCTTTCTAAGTAATTCATCCACGAGCCCCGACCAATGCTCTGAAGGGTACACCTTTCCGTACTCGTCATCTTTCACAAATTTCAGCTGGTCTACAAATGCGGAGTTTAACCTTAATTTATATTACAAATAATGAGGTGCTCGTGAATTTCTTCTGCTTTTATACATTTCTTATCATAAAAGGAAGTTACATAATTACAAAGAACTCATATAAAAACCAAAACCTAACAAAAATTTACACCTATAAACAATTAGCAAATATTTATCTACATATTAAACTTTCGCTCTTAATTTTTTTTCAGTATTGCAATGAACTAAATTTTGTTCTACTTATTAAAAAAAAACATACTTACACTTGATTTTTAATATGTTTGAGAGCATATCCATTAGGTCCTTATAGAAGCCCTGATATTCTTCCCTTTGACCATATTCAGACTCCTTTAATGTTATAAATGGTTCCTGAAGTACAGTTACTACCGTGTATGTTTTGTTAGATTTATATGTAATAGGAGAATGTGACTGAACTTGTTTTGAATTTACTAGCTGAAGTCCATGGGAATCTGTCCATGTTGCCACCTATAAAAATGAATATCTTTAATCCATCTGCTATAATTACATTTTCCTTTATGCGGGGAGTTTCCAACTTGATGTTGCAAATAGCATAAAGAAAGACCCAAAAACTTTGGGCCATTGATTTATGAACGGAGAGAAATCATTAGTGAATTTTGGGACAGCAGTAATGCGAAAAGTCAAAATTAACCCGCAACTGAAACTTGTGGGAAAAGTTTATTCATAAAACAAAGACTGCCTTTCCACATCGTCTTGGCTTAAGCTGAAAGGAACATTTGCATGTGTTTAGAATAGCACTAGCTGTTTGTCACAACTCCGCCCGCGCAAACTACAATACGAATAAAGAGAATCATTATTTCGGGGAAAAAATAGCTTTATTTGCAAAACTGGAATTCGGGTGAATGATAAACATACGATTCAATAGATACTACAGTTAGATTTTTATCAAGTTTATTTTTAAGGGATGAAGATTTACTTTAGCTTACCTTTAGCATGGCGCTCTGAACTGTCATTTCAACTACATGCAACGTGAAGTTATGTCTGTGGCCTTCTTCGTTAAATGATATGTTTCCTGTGAGTCCTTCTATATCCGTCTATAATAGTTAAAAAAAATATATTGAAGTTAGTAGGTATTCCTTATGATAGTTATCATACAGAGCTACCTACATTTAACTTCAATCATCTACTAAAATAAAACAATTAAAACATTAATTATTTCATAGCTAAGTAAGTGTTAGTACTATAATATACAAAAGGGTGTTTTTTTGTTGCCACCGTTTACGAAGGGCACGTACTCTATCGTCGTCGTCGTTAGCCTATTGCAGTCTACTACTAGACGTAGGCCTCCCCCAGAGTACGCCACATGGCTCTATCTCCCGTTTTTGCCATCCAGTCACTACCAGCCGCCCTCTTTAAGTCATGGGTCCATCTGGCCGGAGGGCGCCCAATGCTACGCTTGCCGAGGCGCGGTCTCCATTCGAGAACCCGCTTGCTTCACCGTCCATCGGTTCTACGACAGATGTGGCCTGCCCATTGCCAATTCAGTCTGCTATATTTCGAGACTATGTCTTTCACTTTGGTCTTCTGCCGGATAATCTCGTTTCGGACTTTGTCCATTAGTGAGATTCCGAGAATTGACCTTTCCATAGCTCTCTGAGTGACATGCAATCGGTGAGCCAGTCCCACCGTCAGGTTCCACTTCTCGGCTCCGTTAGTCATGGCTGGTGGCACGCACTGATCGAACACCTTGGTCTTGAGGCATTGTGGTAAGGATGACTCAAAGATATGACGCAACTTCCCAAACACTGCCCACCCAAGCTGCAGTCCTCGAAGTTGTCTTTACCCAACTGCAATATTTGCCCAAGGTATACATACTTCTGAACAACTTCTAGGGTTACACCTTCGACGGTTATCGGCTCAGGGATGATATGTCGATTGAACATTACCTTGGTCTTCTTGTCCAGGTTTATCCCGAGTCCCACATGCTTCGAGGCAGCATTGAGACTAGACAGCATTTTTTGCAGGTCCTGCAGCGATTCAGCCATCAAAACTATATCGTCTGTAAAGCGGAGATGCGTGAGATATTCACCATTGACCTTGATGCCTAGTCCATCGCGTTGGTGAAGAGTTTCGGGGATATTACGTCACCATGTCTCACACCTCGAAGTAATTAGATCGGTCCTGTTTGGTGGGTTTGGACTTGAACGGACATCGTTGCCATTTGGTAGGTTTCTCAGCACCTCCACATATCGCGTTCGATTTGGCATCGCTGCAAGGATTCCAAAACGGCCCAGGTTGCGATAGAGTCGAAGTCTTTCTCGTAGTCCACAAAAGCCATACACAGCGGTCCGGTCTGTTCAGGCTGGAAGGCGTCACATCTCAATGCCAGACGATTCATAAGGACTCTCGAGAACAACTTATAGATGTGGCTCAGAAGTGTGCCTATAGTTTTTGAGGAGTGTTTTGTCTCCCTTCTTGTAAAACAATGCCACCACACCTCTGCTCCACGCCTTCAGAGTAGTCCCATTCCATTGGTCACGGAGTTAAATAACCTTTTTAAGCTCTTCAAGGACTGGTTTTCCCCCAGCCTTAAGGATCTCACAGGCCACGCTGTCTGAGAGCCGCCCCGATTTGTCTACATCTACGTCCAGGAAATCGTCCGTAAAGTGGTGGGAGAGTGGATCTCTAAATTGCTGGAAAACCTTTTTTATTGACTAATCGCGCAAAATTTATTGAACACATTCAATGTATGGTCTTTAGTTACTTAAACTATTTTAGGACATATTTTTTTCGTAAAAAAAATGTTTACGAATAAAATGCAAACTGATAACTTTTGACTTTAATATATTGAAAACCGGACACTTCCCAGATTTGTTTCCATAGTGAAAAATGTTCGTGATAGTGAGGAGAATGCGTAGTATTCGGAAACATTGACGACCAAAAAACACCAGTATAAATATATTGTTACCGTCAACCTGTATAATCCGGTATTGTATATAGGTACAATACCTAGGCAATGTATAAAATACCTAAAAGTACATGGTTATATATGATTTTTTTTAAACTTTGCCCAAGTATTCTACAGGTTGTAACAAAAAGGGTATGTTAATCGAAAAGCTATGAATATAACCCATTATAAACAACCTGTTTCCAAAATTGAAGACTCCAAATCACATGTTTATTTTTCAAGTTTGTATGAACTTTTTTGAGTTGTTTAGGAATTCTCCATACTTACTTAAAAATAAACATTTGATTTCGAGTCTCAAATTTTGGGAATAAGTTTTTAAAGTGGGCTATTTTCATAGCTTTTCGCTTAACATACCCCTTTTGATACATCCTATATATAATAGCGAATTCGCAGCCGGTTATGTAAAAAACGAGGTTTTAAATATATTTAGAAAATATATAAAATATATTTTTTAAATCCTTCTAGTCTTCCTTTGTTATTATTATAGTTCTACCATAATGAAACCGAATTAATTAAACAGACAGTGATCAAATTTTAAATATCTCTCCGAAACCTATACTATATACATTATCTTGAAATTGCATGTAATGACGGATTACACATTGCCGGTGGAACAGCAGGTATCTTATACAAACCCTAGGAATTGTAAGTTTACCTAGATAAAGTATGTAATGAACAGTGATATTCATAATTTTTCATACATTACCTAGACGCCTCAGATATTCTATACATCATTGTCCAGGTAAACAATACCGGAATTATACAGATTGCTGGTGACATACAGGTTTATGCAGATTCTAATCATCAGATCATCATCACGATCATTTTTTATTCGATATATAGAGTAAGGTACGTACCCTTTGTAAACGGTGGCAACGAAAAAACACCAGTATATCATAAATAAATATTTTAAATAGAAATGGAGAAATCACCTTCTTAATTAATCTGGATATTTTATCTCCATGTTCAAAAGGCACTACCCAGCTTTTTCCAGGATTGCAATCTATGACCTTAGTGGAGTTGTTTTGCCCAGCTGCTCGTCGTAGGGCATTTCGGAAAGCGTCAGGCTTCTTTCTCCAAAGGCGGCTTAGGGAATCCATTAGTACCTGCACTCCATCATACATGAGGGCAGTTTGTGCCTAGCGGGAGCAATTAAACCAGCGGTCAAGCCTAAATGTGAGCTTTTAGTGTTCAAACTTGGATATTACGCGAGTGCATATTGTGGCAGAAGTAATGAAGTTTGCACTGCAGGTCTAACTTTTGAAATAGGACACACTATGGTTAGTACCTACAGGTATTATATTTACATTAAACCCCAGCACTTATGTGTTTACTATATTATGGTAGTGTTCTTTGATCTTTCACAAAATTAAAATGTCTACCATGGCAGTTTAGACGGAAATCCACTTCACATATTGGTAGCTACCCAGTAGGTAACTTGTAACCGCTATCGGGTGGTTGTAAAATATTTATTAAACAAAACATAGGACGTACTTATGTAGATATACAGGCAGATATTTTCCTCACATGGCTGTCAGTCATCGTGTGGGCGACGTGTTTGCAGACTACCTATAGATCCCTTTGATGTGTGACGTACGTCCAGAAACCAACAAGGGAGTAATACTTATTGCATATTATTATACAATTCTAACAAATTCTAACAGATAATGCAGTCACACATATAGTAGGTACCTACTAGCGCCATTACTCAGGGTAACTATTTGGTGTAACGCACTCTACTTATTATTTTTGCGTGTTTCTTATATATTTATGTTATTATCATGGATTGCACTGTTTATTTAGTTTCTAGTACCTATGTAAGTAAAAATTTCGATTCATTGCACAATTGCACATTATACTCGTAGGTAAGTTAAAATATAAATATAAGTTGCACTTTATAAGTAAAAAATTTAACTTTATTTGCTTGGCTTCTTCTCAGGGATCTCTTGTAGAGATTATCTTGCCATTGTTCATGTAATTTTTATTTTTTGTATGTGTACAATAAAGAATTAGAAAAATCTGTCTAATCGCATTTCATTGTATGCGAAATATGACAAAGAAGGAAATAAAGCGCCATCATCTTTATTAATATGTCAACAACAGTTGCTCAGTTTACGCCTGGTAGATACAGTTCTAATTAAATAACCTATTTCGAGTGCCATTCTTCCTACTGCAAACTCTCATTGAACAAACTAAAAATGCTTTGCATTTTCGCTGCTAAAATACGCGGTAGCTTTTTCGAGCATAATTCTGTTCCAGCATTTCACACAAGTGTTAACAGTCGTTATTATGACTTAACTTCGGAACAAATTTGGTTAACTCGTATGTATGAAGCGAATACGGCAGTCCGGTAAAGGGTAGATCATACAAAATAATAATTTATGCAACGTACCCACTTACGGTTTCATCAGGGTATGCGTGAGTTAGTGAAATCTGCATAAATAAGTTTATTCTACGTAGAAACTCGGGTGGTGCTCACTTTTACCTCCTTTTAACAACCTTACATTCATTATTTCAAGCGTAACATTTTCTTTGATGTAAAACAAGAATATTATAGACTAGTGGCCCGCCCTCGCTTCGCTTTGGTACATATCAGTACATTGCTACAACTTCATATGTTAGTACAGCGGTTTTCGTAAAAATTTGGAACTCCCGTTGGTCCCCTTCCCGTGGAAATTTCGGGAAATCCGTTCTTAGAGCTTCCTTGTAGCCCTAATCCGATTTCAGCTTTGTATAAATAGCGGTTTTCGTAAAAATTGAATGTCCCGTAACTCCCCTTCCCATGGGAATTTCGGGAAATCCCTTCTTAGTGCTCCCTCGCAGTCCCTAATGAACATACAGGTCCAATTTCAAATTCATATGTATCGCAGTTGTCGTAAAACAAATGAACTCCTGTTTGTCCCCTTCCCGTGGGAATATCGGGAAATCCGTTTGAATTCCCGTTTGTCCCCTTCCCGTGGGAATTTCGGGAAACCCGTTTTTAGTTCGAACGGTGAAAGAATTTTTTAAATCGGTTTAATAGATCCCGAGATTACCCCTTACAATTTAACAAATATACAAACACACAAAGTTTACCTCTTTATTTTATTATTATTCCCTTTATTTATTATTATTTTTATTATTATTTTTCTAATTTTTTTACATTTTTAAATATGAATATATTACATATAAAAGTATGAAATAAACATTTGAAAATATAAAAACAGCGCTACGTACAGTAAGTTATTATTATTATTATTGTATCTATTTCGAAATTCACGGGACTACAGAGTCCCGGTCCTTTGAGAGGCGTGCATCGGGCCGTAAGCTAAGATGTAGAGGCCCTTTTAAGAGAACTTTAATATGGTGTGGGATGCACATGGCGGATATCATCACCGAGCGCACAATATGATACACCCGGTGATGGTCCCCGCCATGTGCAAAGACTATTGGAGTGCAGATCTACGTCGTGCGATAGAAAACTAAGGTGAGCTATGGGGTTGGATGTTGGGTTGCTGGATAAGGGCTATTTTATAAAAGGAGACTATCGGACGCCTGCCATTACAACCTAGTCTCAAAATTGTGAGATAGCAGGCGGTGACTTGCCGCCCGTAATTTAAGGCCATGAGGTGGGCTTCCCATAAGTGGCGCATGCCGGGGAGGCAACACCTGCGCGGGCGGCTAAGGGTGCAGAGAGGTGAGACTGCGGGGCGTGAACGTCAGTTACCCCCGGCGTTATGACATTTTACACTTCCACCCTGGAGCAAAGGTTCCGCTCTTGCGCTGTTCCCTCCTAGCCGGCCAATTAAGGCAAGCTAAGAGTCGAGGGCCAAAGATGGTAAAGTAGCCCTCTAAACTCGGGTCCGTGGTGACGCCAATCACCAACAGCTTCGCCACAAAGCTTATTATTATTATTATTATATTATATATTATTATATATATGATTTACTGTCTTAAAAGTAAATAGAAACCGTAATGAACAAGTAAATGTATAGGCAGTGTCTATTTTATATCATGTTAAACCTATTGTACCTAAACACCTGTGATCCACAAATAAATAAATTTGAATTTGTCGTCAGTACACATAGGTGTTATTTAAGTTTGTTATGTGCGGTATATTTTTATCCTGAAAACCGCTTTATTTATTAACACTTTTCAGCAATCATTTATCAGCAATTTTCAGATATCTAAACTTTGCAATAATGCCATCATACAAGAAGTTTATTACGCGAAGTTTTTTCGACAAGTCATTAAGAGGACTATTATACCCCTGAATGACCTTAGCCACAGAAATCGTGATTGACGCTTACTGACGCTCGAAATTTATGTATGTTGATACTTTTGCATTAAATAAACATTAACTTTTCACAAATAAACCACAAAAATAGCATTTTGCAGTTCAATGTTTTCATAAACCGGTTTAATAATGAAAGACTTCCTTACCGAATACTTTGACCTTACCGAAATAGTCCCTTTGAATCGAGGGTCCATTCTTCTCAAGCCGTCCATGAAATCACGTACAATCTTCCTGGAATGGTCGACTATACGGAACCCTGTTATGTTGACGGCTCCGTACTCGGTCACCTCATTCTCCCAGTGGTCATCCATAACCTATTAAACGGCACAAGTGTCGGCTAAATCGGCTGAGATTTTGCAAACTATTTTAACAATGGTCAATATCTGAAACGCCAGCTATACTACAGCCATACTATTTTTATCAGTTTCTAAAGGTTTAAGTTTTTAATTAGTTATGAAGTATTTAATATTGATTAACATATTTTAATAATGATTTACACTAACATGTAAAAAACAACTTTTATTATGGGACTATAACTCTGTAATCATGAGAAAAAAATCTGTTGTTCCGTACACACTTCACTGTTGCCCAGCAAGTAATCGAGTGCAACCGATGTTCAAATAGATATGGAAATAAGTAATGATAGTGATTACAGTCATATTGAAATTCGGTCATCTTTATCGCGCGTAATGTAATATACACGATGACGGGGAATAGGTAAAGTAATGTCGGCTTTAGTATACCTATATTCTATCCTATCAATAGAGAATTTCAAGTTCTATAATCGAACAATTCGTAATGTCAAGGTATAAAAGTCCGTAATGTCAAGGTATGAAGGTATCTACTTACCAATCCGCTGAGCATGTAATGATAAGTTCTTCTTCCTAGCTGTACTTTTCTGACGTGTTCGACTAGTATACTTTTGGCATTTTTAGCGTTACAATCGAGCACTATGCGTTTGTTTCCCCAACGGTCATATTGCTCCAGCGCCAATAGGAACTCCATAGCATCAGTCGCATTAGTAATTCGTTTTACTAGAGAGATTTTGAATGCGGTTCGCCCTGGATGCATCGATTGGTATAGTTGCTGGAGTCGGAGCAAGCCTAAAACAGAGGTTTTGTTAGTCATTTTGCTGCGTTTTACAAATAGGCTAAAGGGCAGGATACAAAAGGAATTATTTAGAATGAATAGTTTTTGTTCGGTTGCTTGCTCGTTTGAGTCGGTTAGTTTATGTAAAGGTAAAGGTTACAATGTAATGGCTATTGTGTGGGTACGGTTGGATGGTTTAAGTACACTAATATTCTGAAAGTGATTAGGACTACGCCAAAAATATTTAGCAGCCAATGATAGAACATTTGTATACTCTCTGTGTAACTATGGTAAGTCACTATATTGTCTAATGTTTGTGTGTACGTACAATAAAGAATACAAGAACATTGTTTAGTAAATTTAAAATCAATAATCATCTACTACCAACCCCATATACCAATGTTCAATCAAACTCCTTTAGGGTTGGCATTTGGTTCTAATTAAAATGTGTAACACAATTGTAATTCGTAATACGTTTTTAAATTACAATGATTACAATTTATGTCAAACATGAAAAATAATATGGCATATTAAAGTCACAACAATATCAAATTGGCATGGTAGGTACATTGAACGACTCTGTTTTTATAGCTATTGTTTAGAAGAGTGTAATAGAATGTTGAAACCGACAGAAGCATTGATGTATCGGTCTATTTTCCAGCTCTCTTAAACCAATTGGACTCCACACGAATTTTATCGAATTAAACGGTCCATATAAAACAAGCGAATCGAAAAAGGGACAAAGCGTACTCGGAGAAAGAGAAAATAAAACTCTTTTCTCTGCGAGGGTCGGGCACGGTAACGCAATAACTAATGAAACGAATAAAAATGTAACGGAAAGAGTAATTAATTGCATTACTTTAGCCGAAAACTACGTAGGTACTCGTACCCGTCATGATATAGGAACATGACATGGTGTGCGACCATCGATGATGACAAAATATCATAAAACTAGACCTTGAGGATTATCATTGAAAATTTGGCTTATTTTAAAACATTATAAGATAAAATAGCGATACCTTTATACATATAAATATAGGTATCTATGAAAAAAAAATCGAACCAACAAAAACACAGAGGATCGTGTACGTTCGACAAACGACACTTGAAACCCTCGTCGAACTGAGACGAAACGGGGCGCTCTGTGGACGTACGTACTTCACTAGCAGAAAGAGCTCTCAACTGACGTAGATTGGCTTAACCACGAGTTTGGCTTGATTTATTTATACAATGTAATTACTTATTGCTCGATATTTGTAAACTTTTTTACTTGCATCCTCTATTATTATTATTATTTTTGTTAATTGAATCATAAATACCTATGTATTAATTCAGTAACGTATGTAAATACTTATTTTATCTTTTAAATGCAAAATCGAAATTGAAATAGGTATTAATATTACCGCGCGGTTGATAATTCCGCGCATCAGCATATATCAAAATCCAAACACTAGTTTTGCGATACAGTGCATAAAATAACGAAGTTCTACATGCCTACAACCTACCCAGTGCATTGCCGGTACTTTCCAGGCGACGATGGAGACAACATGTCTTGCAGAAGGTTTTTCCGTCACTCCTTATACTTTTCATAAGAATTGAGTGATACTGAATTATTATAATGCTTTGATACCATACATATTTAATGCTTATACACTGTAGAATTAACGTTAAAATACGTTTTTACGTACTTTAAACTTTTAGTTTGGAGGTTAAAAATTAAAATGAATAAGTTGGACATTTTCGCGCTCGAGGCGCGAAATTATCAACTATGAAAAAAAAAACTTCGAATCAATATAGTATAACTTAATTATATTATCGTTTTAGAAGAATAAATCTGTGCCAAGGAATAGGAAGAAGTCATGGGATCTAGAAATATGAAGGCCGCACATATATTACATTAAAATAATTATAAAGAATTAAAGATTTTTTTATTACATATATAGTCATACTTTATATAGGTACTGATTCCATTTATTTAATAGAATTTGGGTATTCTTATCTTATATAAAATCTTTGATTTGTATTCATTTTTATTATATTTTTTCGTTACTTGCCCATTTGTATGTGGGTACTATTTTATCAAACCTAAGCACGGTATTATCGAACCAGTTTGACAATACCACGCTTTTAATATTTTTTGTAAATTTTAACATAATTTCTTTCTATTTCAATTTTAGATTTTTTTATTATATGGTATGTGTACCTGAATAAATGTCCTATTAATTACTGCTTTATGTTTATTTTAATATCGAACATTTTCCAAATTATGGACCAAATTCCTTAGGGGCTCGGTAATTTCCAACTCTCCCCTATGTGAATGTAAGCCTTATAAAGATGACTAACCCAATAATAGAACAAAAGCCCGAATAAAATATGGCGCCATATTGTGTTACATGGAACTAATATCCCCAAACACAATAACCAACGAAACCGGACTGGAAATACTACTTCAGCACATATATATCAAGAGCAGTGTGATTAATTCACGATTTGCTAAGCCTCCGCGGCGAACGCAGATAGAAATCCAAAACAGTTTCGCTGTTAAGAGATAAATGTGCGGCCAGAGATGTGGCGAAAGTTTCGTCCGCACCCGGACTATTCTCACCATGTGTCGCCTCAGAACTCGTGACCCTTGAGGTTTTCCACTGTCGTCAGTCGACAAATACCCCGCGATGTCAGCTGAGCCATTCATTATAAGTATTATAATATTACATTGCGTCAGAAAAGTACACTAGTTCCTAATCCTGTATGTAAATGCTCCTGGCGTGGATCTTATTTCATCGATTTTTAATTTTCAGTGATGTTCAGTGATGGAAGAGTATATTTTAATGTGACTACAATATACTCAGATAAAATAAATACATCTGTGGAATCAGTTCATTCAGTATTTGGTATCGACAGGAAATGCTACGAAAGGACTGGTCTGAACTAGTTAATCTGCTTTAACTATGGTAACACTAGGTAATACTGAAAGTATTTTAGTATTGTGTACTGTGCTAGGTATCGCTTGGGTAACAGAGAAAACGCTGTCAACTAAGGTTTTCAAAAAGTGAACTATAAATTTTAATTATCATTAATTTAATAACCCATACACTACAGCAATTTGGTCTCACTTTATATTTTTTGTCTTTAACAGCCAGTAAAATTGCAGTAACTGCTCTTTTGGCATGTTTACAACAAAACTCAACAAACCCATCTAGGAGTCAACAAAACTAGTAGTGTTAGTAAGTAATAGTATTATAAATCTTGTCTGCAACAAATATACCTACCCTGGCTCTTCTGTAGAAAAATTACGTTTACTTACGTGTCGACAAATCTTAAAGAGTACCATCAAACTTAATATCAGCCATTTCGTAGATCGTCAAAGGGTAAGAATTAAAAGCTTTTCACTATTGCTCTGGCGATGGTTATGCGGCTGCGTTACCCTTTTACTAAAATTGTTGCCAAGTGCCTTCCCGCCTCTAAAAGCGACGATTATGAGCAATGTTAGTTATTAAAAGTTCGCTACTCCATTCTCAACTTCGGCAGTCAGGTATTGTAAAAGATAATAAGTCGTTATAAATTACGCGTTCAATATCATTGGTTGAATATTGCCAATTCTAAAAGGAATTTTCATGTCTGTTTTGCTTAATGCGGAATTCCAACTTGTATCCTGATATTTGTCTTAAATTGCCTTTTCTTCTGAATCTTCTACAATTGTTTCAAATCTTGTCACTTTCCCATGTAAATCTTTAGAAAGGCTTGTGATTTATGTATAAGTAAGTTAATTTAAATAAATTTTTATTACAAATCCAAAAAATATTTTTTATTTCTATATCTCTCACCTACATATCTAATAGACTTAAATTTAAAAGTACTTCTCCTGTATTAGATGACCCAGTAAAGGCAAAAAGTAAAAATTTGTCTTATACTTTTTACATGCCTACTTTGATTTACTTATCAGGGAAAACAACCATCAATCATAAATGAATTAAGGATAGAGGATAAGATCTCGTATAGATTCTACTATCTTATATTGGATCTCTAATAAGTATTGGAAATTATTTCCTTGCATTTATTTACGCAAACTAATATACAGTATACAATAAAAAGTGAATAAATACCAATATACAATATTATATTATACAGAAAAGTAAAACTCTTTTCTACAACATATATAAGTAGTACACTGTTATAGTAAAAAATCCTGGTTATTCGTTAGGCTTTGTTTCTTCAAGTACATCTGTGTGGGGTTCACATTTCGCCCTTCTTATATCTCCACCAATTTCATTTGATAGTATCTTTTTGTTCTTTCGGTTTGCTACAACCCTATATTCCAATATCTTTACTTATAGGTTACAAATTGGATTAGAAAGACGCGAGGCTCGAGTGTTATCGAATTGATTTCATGAGAAACATTTCTGTCTCGACGCAAGGCGATATAATTTATCAATGCCAGTGATGATGATGTTTTGTCGATAATGTTAGCGGGTACCTAAAATACTGATGGTTTTGTTTACAGATTTATCATTTATTCCTACCTGAGTAATTTTAATTTTCTACTCTACCATGTCGTAAATTACAATTCTGGTGTTGACACAATGTTATAACATAAAATAAGTGGCAGGTATATATGTATACAAGTGTTATTTCATTGCCACCCTTAACGAAGGGTACGTACTCTATACATCACATAAGGTAAGTTTACGCCAGAAAAAATGCTGAGAAACAATGTAAATTTTTTGTTTTTTTATTTTTTTTATTACTTGATCGGGCGAAATTTAGAGTGTCCAGTATTTATGCTAGTTTTTTCATAGACAGATATTAATTATTTCTCGTGAAAAAATCTTGCTACACGCGTCAATGTGCATTTATGCAGAAAAACGCGGTCTATTTACTCAACTTTGGACCCTAATATTTTGGAAACCAATCACTTCCCAGGTATGCTTCCATGGAGAAAAATTATCGTGATGATGAGGAGATTCCGTAGTTTTCGGGAACGTTGATGACCAAAAATCATCCTGTATGATTTTGTATTGAATATACTCGTAAATAATAAATGGAGAGGTGATGGTACATTATGATATCAGTTTTATAAAATGTTTAATACATAAATTATCAACTGTATGATACCTGAACTAGTTCTGTGTCTGTACCTATATTCAACACCTTGCTGAGAGGCAGCTATCAAAAAATTACTTATTTCTTCCAAAAGTGAATTTCGAAGAGCAGCATTTCGGAAACTACTAATTAGAACCTACAGTGTTGATGCAGGTTCCAAATTGTAGCAGATTTATTTAGTCGTTTGTTAAAACTTAACAAAAATTCTCAGTTTATACGTGTAGGTATACTAAAAAATACTGTCGGGTCACGTAGGTACGTCTTTCGAAACTGTAAATGGTACTAATGATAGTCGTTCGTTTGCGATTGACTGGCTCTATCTATATATTATGATTTGATCACTTTATCAGATTTAACAATCATGATTTTTCGCGTTTATGGATATAACCATGGAGAAGAAATAAAAGAGTCACTAGATACATAGATACTTTTGCAATATTATACTACGTTTTAGTAATTAAGTACCCTGATAAAAGCGCTAGCGTTACACTGCGCTGAAGCTCCGCCCCTATCATGACGTCATGGCCTCACGATTGCCACACGGCTCACTTCATAGGCCCACCTTCTCTTTTATACCTTCTTCATGGATATAACGAATAAAAGACATTTCAAATGCGATAATAAGGAAAGCTCCGAGCTGTGCCACACTGTGAAATCCAATTTATTCGGTATCGCTAAAGGAAAACGCCAAGTCAGTGGCAATACTTAATAGATACTCTGTGAGGGAAAAATAGTTTGAAGAAAAATTGTTAGGTAAGTTGGTAAATTTTACAATTACATTTGACTGTATATTGTAAATATATCTGCTTAGCTTACGTTTCCCATCTGAATACATAAATTTACGTAATAAGTATCAATCTATTAAAAGTTCTTATAGTAGGTACACTGTGGTTGACGAGAGATATTTTTAAATACATATTAATATTCCAAGTAATAATATAAATAAAATTACTAATACGAAGTACTAATTAATTATACAACAGTTGCTATGAAATTCAATAATACCATTGAGCAATTTATTGGTACTCGATATTTAACCGTTATTTGCAATTAAGCTCAGTTGGACTGCAGTGTCACTACTCATTACAAATTATCGTTGTACGCATTTGTAATAATGAGGGCTTTGTTACTTCATAATGTCTTATAAAAAATAAACAATCAATGTGAAATCATTAATTCGACATGAAAACTTATTGGTTATGACTCTTATGACTGTACGTGTACGTACATACCTTAGGTATGATACCTACGTATACCAGAGTAGGTCTAAGCAAATTAAAATTGCATAATATGTAAATGTATAAATTGTGTATACAGATACCGGCCAACGTTAAATTTAAAATGTATAAAGCATATTAAAATAATGATTTGTGCGCAATCAAATCAATCAAAAACAACACGACGTGTATTGTCGACAGTAAAATGTGAACAGAAGAGCAACGTAGCAATCAGAATTTAAATAGCTGTAATTATATTAAAGTAGCTACGTAACACAGCTCAATATCACTCCCAATTACACTCATAAATTTTTACCTGAAAGCCAAATTTTAAAATAGCGTAATCGACATACATACTTCCAAAGAGAAAAATGATTTATAATTATGACCTACAGTTATATGTACATAGAAAAAACGAATAAATTTATCTTTATTTCACAACTAATATTAATATTTTTAATGTTACCCCATCTAACACCATCTTTATATTTCGTAATTTTGTGATTAATTTTCGTAAGCCGATCCTGCGATGGTTCACCACATCAAAAGGTAAATGGCCAGAGGTTCCTGTCAAACATATTCAAAGGGAACTACTGAAGTGAATAGCTTTGCTTTGATGCAGAACCCTGTGTGATCGAAAACGTTGTTTCGACAGTAGTAAATAATGTAATATCTAGTTTTCACAGGTCCAGTCTTTGTTTGATGTTGACACTGATTGATATCTCTTTAGTGAAGTTATCCCATATTGGCATGCAAGAAGACTGAAACAGTTTATTTGTCGATCTATAGCTACTGTAGCAGGTTAAAGTATTTTTTTTGTTATTCCATATTAAAAATGTACAAAACTAAAAGTCCTATTCATATATTAGTTCCGTGCGATTAAGTTTTTGTCTGGACAATTTATAATAAGGACAGAGTACCGTTTACGGCAGTTAGCACCATACACTGGAAACAGTTATTTATTTTGGGGCACGCGAAGCACTCAAGTCAGGGCATTTTCCTTCCCAGCAATTTACGGCTGTGCATAAATATCAATTTCTCTGTTTCATGCAATAAATTTACATTTCGATGTAGCGTTCTGAACTGAAGTGCTTGTTTCTCAAGACGGCCGATATGGCTCCAACATTACCTTTTGGTAACTTAACAAATAAGGAAATATCATATTTTCAAAATATAGAATTCACCTCTGGTTCTATGATATTAAATTTATAATGATCTATTTCACGTAGACGGTAGCAGTTGGTCGCATCGTATAAGCTAGAACACCGTTTCTAGTCCCCAGACGTTATTCTAAAGTGTTTCCTGAGCGCGTGCAGTGTGGTATCACATCTCTTTTGTGACGTATGGTTTGTGTAGGTAAGTCGCCGTAGTAATACGGTAGAGACCGCACTCCCGCTTTGAATAAATTGAATCCCGATATCATCTCCGCGTACACCAACGTTCCAGAAATTTTTATCTTGTATGTAGAATATCTGATTTACAAAGTAAGATGACCGATAAAATAAAATAAGACGTTACTACAACGAACGTTACTCACGCTTAGTAAGTTATTCACGATTAGTCTCTGCTAGTAGATATATTGGATGTGACTGAAAAAGCCAGGAAAATACTGAAATGCTGAACAAGTACCATTGTGTTGAGTTATACGATAGTGTTATTACACGTAGAAAATGTATTTTTAATTCGATTATCTGCAATGTTTTCTTTTAGCGCTATCTAGCGATCATGTGTGATATGGGCTTTTTGGTTATTTTGTAATCACATTGCTGGTTTTTTTTTGGATATTTTGTGACTACCTTTAGTGTTAATCAGTTATTTGAATTAATTTAGGAGCGCAACTTTTTTTGAGAATCATCTGTTGGTTAAAATTTTGTTTTTTAACCATTATCTAGGGTAAACTTAATTCAACAAACCAAACTATTTTTGTATTGAAAAAAATTTGGAATCATCCTGCGAATACTTTCAGTGGCTTTCGCCTCAGATTTATGGCCTCAAGTCAGCCTATCAATATTTGCCTGGCTGTCATTTACATCCTGTATTATCTAGAATAATAAATAATACACAAAAAAAAAAACATATATATCAGCGTATGTGGGCTTTATTACCCTTAACAATCTGAAATAGGCATGTCAGCTATGTTTGTTTTTAAATAATATTTAATGCTATCCGGTAATTGCACACCTTACCAACCATATTATGAAGCCACGAGGATGAACGTACGTAGGATGGTACCAGATAACATTAGGTGCAATTTTAGTGCGGGAGGCGGCGGCACTTGCACCCCGCACGTAAAAGTTTACGGCCCTGCCGCCGATGAATACCGATAATCAAATGAAACTGCACACTACTAACGTTTAGAAGAAAAAAATATATGACCAGGGCAGTTCTATGTTGAAAACTATTGCCATTGCCCTTTATTGTATTGGAGAATTATCGTAATAAAACACATTACATTTTTTTTAAAAATTTGGTCATAATATTTTTTTTTGTGTTCCGTACCGTAACCAAACTGCAGAAAACCGAACCGAACAATCGGGCTAGAGGATCATAAAATTAAGTGGTGGTTGGTTATCTGTACTATTAAACTACGAACAAAAATCGTCGTATAGATCGGTACTATCTAATCAATTTTACTACATACACCTGTAGGTGTTACCCGGTAACTCTTAGCTTATAAATCCTAGGAAGTTTCATAACTTGAACTAAGAGTAACAGGGCGGTCCCGAATAAAGTGCTCAGCTCTTGTACTATAAAACGTTATTTATTACTACCGCCAAAGGCTCGGCTGAAATATAGTTGAAATAAGTATTTGAAGTAGGTACCCCATTGATAATATGAAACAATACACTAGAATAATAACCTCATGCATTATTTTGTATTATGCTAAAGTTATCTATACAGGGTGTAACAGAAGAGATATATTAAGCTAAATGCTGTCTGTCGTCGGGTCAACTGCTTTATAAAAGATTTTGGATTTGAAAAACATCAATATCTAACGCTTATGGACATTATTTAACTTTGAAAGGATTTTTATAAAGTTGCAGGGCAAGAATACCTTAGAATGATAGCAGAATAAAATTGTTCGACCCATTTGCCGGCAAAAACCGCTAAGTGTTGAATAGATTAATTTAACACTTTAAAAATCTTGGCGCTTTTCCATCAGCGATAGGCAGCCCATTAAGTGCTGCAGTGACTATTACAGCGGCGTCGGTTTCACGCAATCTCTTCGCGTCGACATTTTATTATCGGTATAGTCAGCTCCGTTGTAACCCCAGCGAGCGGTACAATTTACGATTTATAAAACCGCCATTTCTGTTGTAAAGCAAAACGATAAAGAGAATGTAGGAAGCGAGCTCACTTCCTCGCTCACCCCGTCCGCTGTCTCTCTTTATCTTAATATTCACTGATATTAAAAAGTTAATCCGAAAAAACAACAGGGAACCCGTCGACGTCGCCTCTACGGTACAGTTATCTGGGTCGGAGGTCATCTTGAAAATATAGTGTTTATTTTGTTGTAGGTTGAAATGGTAACTACTTATCACGTATCTACCAGTAAATCTCCCACAGAATTCGAGCAGCATTTTGTTCATTCATACCAAAGATGATAATAAAATCATATAAGTATCATAATCGTCTTTGATTTATACTTACATACAATGCCCATTATTATCCTCAAACAAGTTGGTTAGTTATGAATAGGAATATGTAGATACACTAGATAAGTACACGGGATATATAGATACACGGGACGCTTTCCATCTATCGCAGGGTCCTATAGCATTTTAGAGGCTTCTTTCATTTAAGGATATCATTAATTTAAATAGTTAAACTCTCAATAAGTGACGTGATAAAGTGATATAGTAAAAAAATCTTAGGTAGATACCTACATATGGTTAGATAAAAAACATAATGTCATTCCAAATAAATTCTACCAAATGAGGGATTTTCTGACAAATCATATACTTGAACATATAAGAGTTCCTAGATCAACAATAAAAAGGAGGTAGGCTATTTGGGAGGTGTTTAACTCCAATTCCCAGGTCAAATCTGCCCAAATAGTCTGAAAGTCCATCATTACCTACTGAAATTGAAAAAAAAAAGATATATTATAGAGACGTTATGCAAACCAACCTCCTTTTTTCTCCTTTGTCAGACAATTTATTTTTTATATTTTATATGGAATTGTTTTTTAATCATCCGCGACTCGCTACTCGTTCATAAAATATGGCTATTGTAGTTATTATGCTTAATTTTATCGTGCAACATTTTATGTTAACGAAATCAAGTTTGGAAGAGCAGTTTATCTTGATTAAAAAAATAATAGTTTTTTTATTGTGTAGTACAAAACGCCATTCTTCGATAGACATAATGAAGAAGAGATTAGTATTTTGAGTAGGGCACCGTCCGTATCCATAACCATAAATCATAAACCATAAATAATGTACATAGCTCAATCTATAATTCACTTAATCTTGTCAGTTAATGTTCACCGGTAAATAATTATTTAAAATAAAATATACAATAATAGCGGAGATACACCAACGAAATTGGTGATTGCTTGCCGACATACTTAGGTACATCAGTATACGTCACATTCATATGTACCGGACTTTCTTAGTACCATTTTACATAACTATTGTATACCTACTATTATGTAACACCTTTTGTAAATAAATATTTAGGTATAATTAAAATATAATTACAATTATTTTCGGGCAAATTTGTAGGAAAATAATGCGGGTCAATGAATATTTAACGTGCAATACCTGCAGAGAACGTCATTATCGATAAATGAATTATTTCGAACTCAAAAATGTACGAAAAACCCAATGGCCAACTTTTACCAGGCATCTGATATTCGTCTGTGAAATTTATTCGATTTAGTCTATTAAAAGTTTCAATAGATTCTTATGAAATATCAACCTCATAGTAAGAACTCAGAAGACTACCGAGCGGGCATATTCAATGGG
Source organism: Carposina sasakii (assembly GCA_014607495.2). Lineage (NCBI taxonomy): Eukaryota > Metazoa > Arthropoda > Insecta > Lepidoptera > Carposinidae > Carposina > Carposina sasakii. The sequence goes on from CP053148.1 coordinate 6,358,882, forward strand.
CATTAGATTAAACGCAAAATTACTTATAGCAGACTACTTACCATCGTGAGAATCATACATATAGATAATATCCTTCCAGCCATAATGGAGAATCGTGTCTACTATCGCCTTGTGGTAGTCGGGGCGCATACTCACAGCGTGGTCTATTAGTCCTGATGACGGTGGTATTACCTATAACATAATAATATTTTTAAACCGTAGAATTTACAGTACCTAGAGAAATACCTATTTATCTCATCTAATCTAATATGACTAAGCGTATCCCATACTTCTTTGTATCGTCTTTATGTATTTGTCATTTGCCTGTACCTTCTTACTATTATAATCACATTGTTGTCTTATATTATATTTTTTTTTCTATTATTTTCTTGATTTGTGTTGTCTGTATATGTGTACATGCCAAACGTCAAATAAACGATCTATCTATCTATCTATCATCTAATACATAGATTAACTATTCTATTATCTAATATAATTACTTTCTATCGTAATGGTGATTGTGTGCTAAATTAATCAAATTGACTTTAGATTTAATAATCAAATTAATTAATTCAGCGCTTTCACTTGTACCTATATAATAGCATTATATGGTCTTTGAATAATTATCTAACTTCAATTGTGAATTATTCTATATATACAGGGTGTAACAAAAGGGCTATAGTGAACCGACGTCCAACTAATTTTTACGCTATGGGTAAAATAGCCCACTTAAAAATTTGGAATGTCCTATCTATTTCATCACTTAAATCTTTAAGTTTCCGAAGCTTCCTAAATCACAGTGATTTATTGGTTTCCGCAAAGCCAGTATGGAGAATTTCTAAACAACTTAGGAATGTTCCATTACCAAAGTCTCGAGTAAAAGACTATAAATGCATAGTATAGAAGATTTCTACGAGGCTCAAATAATTTATCTGTAATAGGTTCATCACTACTAGTTAATTTCGCTCATATTTACATAGCTTTTCCCTTCAACAATACCCTTTACTCGTTACACCCTGTATACATATAATTATTTAAATGTAAGTATAGAGTACGTTCAAGCAACGACTGTCCACGTGGACTATTATTTTTACCCTTCTTAGGGTAAAATTATTAAAAAATTTGGAATGTTCTATCTATTTCCCATCTAATTAAAAGTCTAAAAATAAGTTTTAAGCTCTTAACCTAAAAATATACAGTATGATTTTGGTCGTCAACGCTCCCGAAAACTACAGAATCTTCTCATCATCCGAAATTTATAGTGTCCAGTGTTTATGCTAGTTTTTTCATAGACAGATATTAATTAATTTTCGTGAAAAAATCTTGCTACGCGCGTCTATGTGCATTTATGCAGAAAAACGCAATCTATTTACTCAACTTTGGACCCTAATATTTTGGAAACCAGACACTTCCCAGGTATGCTTCCACTGAGAAAATGATCGTGATGATGAGGAGATTCCGTAGTTTTCGGGAACGTTGACAACCAAAAATCATCCTGTATATGAGGTATTTTCAAAATTAGTGATTTGTTTTTGACACAAAACCAGGTACGTAAAAAGAAACAACTTTCACTATGGGACCAACTCCGAAATAGTGAAAAAAATCAGCTGTTCCGTATCATTTTGAATAATTACTGCACTGAAATGTAGAAAATGTAATGAAAGAATAAAATTGATGTTGTCTTCCTCTAAAACTTCAACACGATAGAGACAGCATCAACTCTACAGATAGGCTATCTGACGTTTGGAAAATTCGTTCGTTGATAATATTTAATTATCTACTATCCAATAGAAACTCATAGAAAAATAATAAATCCAATAGAAAGTAAATTGGACTAGACAATGTTTTGCAATTTTTATAATATTCCTGTTTATATAAATATGAAAGGAATATGTGAAATTAAATAAATCAAAACTCGGTGTTGGCACTTAATCTTAACAAATCGTTCTAGTCTACTTCTTAAGATCGAAATTGAATCAGAGTAATGACCTCGAAGCTTCCAGCAGACACTCAGTTGAAACAGTCGTCAGCCATATAGGATCCATTTATTTTCATCAAAGTCCAACCCCGAGACAGTATGCTTTAGTAAGAATCATGGAAAATCTCATCTAAAGATAGTTGCTCTCATGAACCTTCACATGATAACTTATCTATTAATTTACATATTTTCATTGCATCATTTAAACCTTTCATGTTACATAGTACCCATGTTTGACATAAACGTTAGTGTACTTTACAATTTATTTATGTGGGTAAACAGATACCTGAATTTTATTTTTAAAATACCTTTTATTTTTCACTTCAGTAAATTAATAGACAAATGGATCCGAGTAGTATAAGATTCTGTCTTGCTGATATCTGTATTCGATATACAGGGTGATTTTTGGTCGTCAACGTTACCGAAAACTACGGAATCTCCTCATCATCACGATCATTTTTCTCCATGGAAGCATACCTGGGAAGTGTCTGGTTTCCAAAATATTAGGGTCCAAAGTTGAGTAAATAGACTGCGTTTTTCTGCATAAATGCACATAGACGCGCGTAGCAGGATTTTTTCACGAAAAATAATTAATATCTGTCTATAAAAAAACTAACATAAACACTAGACACTATAAATTTCGCACGATCAAGGAATGTAATTTTTTTTTTCAAAAAAAAAAAAAAAATTTTCCAGAATTTTTTTTGGCATAAACTTACTTTATTTCATGTATAGAATACGTACCCTTCATTAAAGGTGGCCACAAAAAAACACCTGTATATGGACCATACTATAATTTATATGACTTACGAATATGAATGTCATTGGAATTATAGGCTAATATGAATATGTATATAATATATATGTATATAATGTTACTGTAAATTTAATGCATGCTGTAATAACTTACTTTTTCTGGGAACCAAGGCGTGACAAATGGCATTTGAAAGGTATTTGTGTATGAGTGCAATGTGTCAAATGACTCCGGCGTCACTGCTCCAAGCATGGCAAACACTCCTCTTGCAAACTGATTACATACTGTAAAAATATATTATTGTATATACGTACAGTTATCCAGGGATAACGCATACATTCAATAGTTTTAGCCCAAAATAAAGTTGATCGAAACTATTAACAAATTATGAGAATTCCAAAGAAGCACGTTGTATACCTACTAAACAACCCTAGAACTACCAACGAATGGGGACAAATAGAAAAAAACGAATAGCCAGAGTTCGAAAGCAATTACATCTAAATAACTGCTGAATAGAACTAGTTCGCCCAGCCCATAGTTTCGATTTAAATTGCAGTACTGCTAACTTTTGGAAACATTTTTGTTTATTTTGTTTTATCCGTAACGGCTGGCTGAATAGAGGTCATAATAGTAAACTTTAACGCAATAATATTCAAGTTATTTTAGTGTACCTAGTTATAATAGGACAGCTATAGAATTTTTAACTTTGAACCTTATTTGACTTTTATACACGATGTAACAGAAAGGGTATGTTAAGCGAAAAGCTATGTAAATAGCCCTCTATATTTTATTATTTATTTATTATTATTCTTTAAATATTCTAGAACTTAAAATTTGGTACAACATCCCATAAAACTGATAGAGAACCTATTTCCAAAATTTGAGACTTTAAATCACATGTTTATTTTTTCAAGATTGTATGAACATTCCTGAGTTGTTTAGGAATTCTTCATACTATCTGGATAATAAAAATGTGATTATGAGTCTGAAATTTCGGAAATAGGTTCTCTATAGTGGATTATTTACATAGCTTTTCGCTTAACATACCCTTTCTGTTACACCCTGTATACATATTTGTATTTTTTTAGATGATTGTTATTAAATAAGTTATCTCATTGGTAAGAAGTTGAAACTGTTTAAATTCGATATGGACTAACTTCATTAAATTAAATTAAAATACCTAAATAAAAAATTCTTTACATCGTTTTTCACGTGGTGTAAAAAAAGTTGAGCGAGAAGATGGATTAAATAAGACAATTCACTTTATTCTCAAGTTCATTAAATTTAGCTCCAGTGACAGGCTTTTAAGGTTATTACTTAGGGCGCAATTACAATGGGAGGTGAGGTATATTCCTTGCGAAGATTTCGCACTAGGGAATACGGTATTGGAGTGAAAGCTAATTTAAAATAATCATTTAAAACCACGTGCCAGTAAATTTTGCGTTTTAACTAATGTAAAATATAATATTGTACCTTCATTTTAAAGTGACAAAATGAGTAAGTTTAGTTTTAGATGACCAAATTTTTAGTTCCATCCATATTCCATTTCTTCCCTATTCTTTTCTTTAGGCTAAAACATTTACGGCTTCTAACTTGACCCATTTTGAGAAGAAATTTGATAATATAATTACCTCAAATTCTCTCATTTCAGGATTAACTTCATTAAAACGCGAGCTACATTATTTCATTACTGCAAATGAAATTAGATGCGACATTAAATTAATAATCGTAAATATCTTTCTGTAAATAATATCTAAAGATCGTATCTTTGTTCATCTGTTCTCTTACTACCGGTACAGGAAGTATTATCTGTGATATTGCACTAAACGAGGTGGAAAGTCATATAGAGTAAAGCGACAGGGCTGTTGGTCCAGATATTCGTCATATAAATAAAACTAAACGCAATAGTGACACGAAGTTAGGGCCTTATATATAGAGGTATTAGTAATAACTAATAAGTGTAGGTAAATTCAGGTAAAGTAACTGTTGCGTATTTTGTATTTTTTTAATAGCATGTGCACTTCTTTACGCATCATCATTAAGGCGCGTAGCTTGGTAAATACTGGAAATTTGTATTGAAAGTGCGTATGTACTTTCTAAAGAATATTCCTCATTTATTTACTTACTATCTATCTATTATTATCATATAGCACATATTTTTGTATACGTTAGTTAAATTTTATATTGTGTATTATCCAATTTAGACCTGATAGTGTTGTCTCAGGTATATCATAGACATGCTAATGTAAGCCTCTATTACCATTTCTGAAGATCTTCATAGTATAAATCACATCATATCCTAGAATGCACGAGATAAGCCTCTAGTTTATGTACATATGCATTACAATAAAATTTTACATAGGTACATGCCAATATGATTATAGGTAAGTAGTACCCTTCTCCTATGGGTCTTAGAAAGGGAATGAGTATTATTAGAAAGTTGCAAAGTGCTTTTATCGCGTTTTCACGAAAATAAAATCTCAACTAGATTTATAATACCTACTAATTACAAAAAGAATGCTCAAAATTTGTAAATTGAGGCCGATTTTAAAAAGTAATTGGAGACATTTAAGAAAATACTGTATCCAGATAAAAATAAAAACATATTTCACTTTTCCTGGAAACGAGAACAATAGATACAAATACTGACGGGGAAATTAAAAGAAGAAACAAAAGCAAATTGCCCGTGAAAAAATGAGGGCCACCACACTCTCAGGCCTATAGCACAAATAATAGTAAGTAGGTACTTGTTTTTGTGGCGCTGCTGTTTTATTTTAATTTATACTAAATTATTATTTACAAAACTAACCTGTACTGTTCCTATCTACCGTATCAGCACTTTGCTGATTTCACCCCTCTCAATAACACTCTTCTATAATAAACAATTCTAGAACTTTACATTACGATCCGTATACTACCATAATAAATAAGAGATTAAATTTAATTTTCCTATTAAGCAGATAAAAATTACAAGTAACCTTGGTTAGCCAGATATTGGGAAGAAAGCCCTTAGTGCATAAGAAAGGCATTTAAAGCTGGTGCAAGCAATCTTCTCTGTTCTCGTACAGGTCATGGAATTTATTTGCTAAGTTGACTACATGCGGAATGGGTTCGAATCCCGGTAGGTGCAAACATTGATATGATGAATATTGATGTTTGTTTCCGAGTCATGGATGTTTCTATACTTATCTATGTATTTATATACCGTTACTTAGTACCCACGACACAAGACCTTAGGGATCTTAGTGTGGGACTACATAGGTTAATGTGTTGTGTAGTATAAAAAAAGTACCAAATATCCCTTCTTATGATATCAAAATATGATTGGTCGGACAGGATAGTTTAGGTAGAAAATTTTATAAATAGTCGAAATGTATGCCTTTTTTACATTTCTACGATGCCGAACAAATATTAAATTCATCATTATGAATTTTATCATGGTCATAATAATACATGTATAATAAATAACATAAATATAACTATAAAATGTATAATACGTGTAGGTAGATGCACGTCCTTATTACTAGAAATATTATTCCTATTTTGTAAACTCAAATTGTAACTTTATTTGAAGCGGCGAGTTTTTATCTTATTATAAAGCCATCAACATAAAATGAATGGTACAAATTTATCCCAACTCCGAGGCGTGGCATGCATACTGTATTCTGATCACGCAACGCTCTGATGACACTTGTCTTAAAGACCCCTGTTTTCTACAGAAAATGTTCTACATGTCTTAAATATAAAAGATTGTGTTTTACGGCAATTTAATTTTGTTAAACTTTAATACCGTCACCATGAACCTAATACCGTCACCAATAAAATTTACCTGATAGATTACTTATATCAAACTGTCCTTACTTTCTTTGAAAAACTTTCGTCTTTCTAGGCAATAATGTTATTAAAATAAGACGAAATTGTAGTTTAATCGTGTTAAAAATGTCGTCTTGCATGGGGTTCCTTGATGCAGTAAAACATGATCATTTAACACAAGTAAGTAGTAGATTTTAGTTTAGATTGTACCTATGGAGTAGGTACCTAAGTATGCCTATAAGTACGCCTGCATGACGACATTTTTAACACGATTAAACTACAATTTATTAATTACAACTGTAAGTAGCCTGTAAGTACGTAGAAATATAGCCCAAATAATATCCTGTTTTTCAGATAAATAAAAACATTAAGAAATTTATAGAAAAGTTCCTCTGAATACCTTTTCATAAAATAGGCAACTAAATACGTCTTATTGGCATAATTTTATTTCTTTTGAAGCGACATCAACCTGCATTGAATATAAATATTCTCCACAAATTTCTATCAAGGTAAGTGTAAGGTAAGAACACAGATACTTTTATTTCAAGGATATTTTTTATAAATTAAATTATTATACCTATATATAAGATTAGGACGAATATGGAAGTTTTCAATAAATATCTCTTGCAGTTTCTGTTACGACGTTGGTCATACGGTTAGGTAGGTACACAACTTTAATATCTAGATAGTTATATTATCGTATAAATGCCTGTTATGGTGTAATCTACTTTATTGAGATATGCAACTTCTTTCTCATTATCCAGTTCTGAATTTATCGACTACATTATTTCAAAAACAAAAAGATTAGTACTTACTAAGACGTGACAGTTTGAAGGCGTCAGCTGTATTGATAACATCGACATAGGCTTGCAGCTCCAGTCGTCTGCTGCTGATGTTCTGGTTATGTATCATGAGGGCATACTTGAACACGTTTTGAATCTCCTCCGTATTCTGGTCAAAAATCGCACCTGAAAAATAAAATAAACTTAAACTTCAGATTCAAGTCAAATAGATAAAAGGGCTGTGCGAAACAAAAAAAATTGGCGAAGGCTTTTGTCCAGCAGTGTGACAAGCCAGGGTAGTATTAACTATTGGTTCGCCTTCACTTCTCATATTAGGTATTATTTTTTGTATTTCTTAAAAACAACACATAGCTAAGTCAGAATGAGTATAAATAGTTCCAGTATAACTACGAGTATATGTCATGGCGTGAATATATGTAATTAGAAACCTAAAACAGATTCACACTTGTCCAAGTTACTTTTGCTTTTTATAATATTGACTGAACCGTGACATCCTATCTAACAAGTAAATAATAAATCGACACGAAAGCCGCACCAAAGTCCATTACCAAACACAAACAAGTGGAAATAACGGAAGAACACTTCATTGGACATCTTTATCGGATATACGTTTGAAAAAGCTCCCGCATTCTGGCGAGCGTCATCGTCTTGATATATGACTGCTGACCGAACGAATCACTGAGCCACACTCCGCTGCCTTTAATACCCGCCTTGCTTTAGGTATGTACTATCACTATGTCTTTTTTCACTCCCAGAGCTCGGACATTATGTCGTAAGAGCGATTCGGAGGCACCATTTATAGCAATATTTCTTCCATTTGCAACGTCATTTCTTTCTGTATTGCTCCGAATGTTTCACAAAGGGTTTATGGCGGTGGCATTAGGCTTATAAGTCAAGGCGTTGGTATATTTGTTAACTATGTTGTAACTTGTAGGTAAGTATGTCGGTATATAGGAGTAGGTATAAATATATTGGATAATACAAACAAATGGTGATCCTGAATTCCTGAATATTGTCATCTTTTAAAATAAACACGTGTATCTAAAGATAGATAGGTATTTGACGTTTAATAGGTCTAAAACCCGTATCTATGAACAACCCGTAACCCGTATAAGTTGCCCATAGCTACGTGTGTAATACCCTTTACTATAAGGAAAAAGTTATTACTTCTACTAAAGTAATAGCTCAAGTAAAGATTTTTAATCTAAAATTAGGATTCTTTCAAAGATAGAACCGTTCAAGTCAACCGTTATAAAACACAGAATTTATTGTACATTGATGACATAATTTGGTAAATTACTTAGCAATAAGTACATTATACAGGGTGTTTTTTTGTGGCCACCTTTAACGAAGGGTACGTTTTCTATACATGAAATAAAGTAAGTTTATGCCAAAAAAAATACTGAGAAAAAAAAAATTTTTTTTGAATTTTTTTTCTAAATTCCTTGATCGTGCGAAATTTATAGTGTCTAGTGTTTATGTTAGTTTTTTTATAGACAGATATTAATTATTTTTCGTGAAAAAATCCTGCTACGCGCGTCTATGTGCATTTATGCAGAAAAACGCAGTCTATTTACTCAACTTTGGACCCTAATATTTTGGAAACCAGACACTTCCCAGGTATGCTTCCATGGAGAAAATGATCGTGATGATGAGGAGTTTCCGTAGTTTTCGGGAACGTTGACGACCAAAAATCACCCTGTATACGTATGTTAGATCACTGGTTAAAGTCACAAAGAAAAGAACTAAGAAATTGGAAGAGAAAAGAAATAAGAAAAGGGCCGATTTTTCCAAACGTCAGATAGCCTATCAGAGGAATAAAGTTGATGCTGTCTCTATTATGATCAAGCTTTAGAGAAAGACAGCATCAACTTTATTCCTCTATAGGCTATCTGAAGTTTGGAAAAATCAGCACTTAAATAAATGGCACGGAATGCAGAGGTCGTGGGGTCGATTCCCACTCGGGTGAAGATTTTTTCCATTTGTTTATTAATAATTTTACTTAAATATATATCAAATATTCCCAGCCGTAACAAGGGGAGACCAGTAGATGAGAAAAATTTATATTAGAATCTGTTCCTTATAAACTTAGAACTTTTAATGATCTTATTATTTACGCCTTTAAAGCTTATAGTAGAAGTACAGGAAAAAATATCGTTATTTTTCTTGTCAGGAAAAGTGTTAATTACGTTTAAGCGAACCAGTTATGTAAGGCGGTTTGTTATTGGCAGCTTGTAGTTTTAAACCAATTTGCAAAATAATACTTAGGCATGAAATTTTCGTATTTAATTTCGTATTCGTATTTCTTCATATTATTTATTAAGTTTACATAAAAATAACTAGGAAAGGAACTAGGAATAAACTAAAATCATGGCTAGATGATTAAAATTTTCATAGCACATATGATGTACATATTTATGTTGCCGCTATAATATCAAATAGTGGCTTGTAATAACAAAGAGTGGCTCCGGTCCAATACAACAAATATGTTTTTTTGCCATTTTATAGATAATGGTACAGAACCTGTAAAGTTGTCCTAAGAAAACACAAACGTGAAATATCTACGTTTTCGACTATAAAATGTATTAAAAGCTAAATTTATATCTTAAACAAAACAAGCCTGATATGACTGCATTTAAAATAAGTAAATTAAGTAGGTAGGTACTAATATGAAAATAAGGAAAAAGCGTAAAAGAAACTCGAAAGTAAAGATATGTACTGTAGAAAATATTTTTCTACCAATATTAAATTACGCTTACATTTTGTCGTTGTCTGTTTGCTTGCAAGTGTCTTACTTACCTGACTAGCTCAGTTCCGTAACTTCATTAAAAGTAGATTAAAAGAAACTTCCACGGCAGCAAACTTTTTTAAACCCCTTTACAACTAGCTGGTTTAAAGGTGAAAAATAAAATATATTAATGGTACACAAGTGGGGGTGTCAGTGAAACCGTCGCGTCTCTTGTGTTTACGTCGGCTGAGTGGCTGGCAATTGGCAGTAGGGTTGCAGGTCAGCTTTCGGCAATACGGGTCTTGGTGTCATAGGACGTGATTTTTTTATGTTTGAACAGACCGATGTATCATAAATAAAATGATATTAGTAAACGAAAGGAAACTCGAAAGAAAACCGAGTCAGCTCCGGTACATGCTCTAAGTTAGTAACCCCACCAGCCGGGCTAGTCCTAAGGGTATTGAGCAAACAAATCCCCTCTCCTATTCGAGAATCCCTATCGATTAAAGAAATCGATACAAAATAAAACCGGACCAATCATAAACACGATGAGATGAGCGTGTTCGACTAGAAACAGATATCTGATCGAAGCATATATCTAACACAGCTCGGTTCAATAGCAATGTCTACACCGCGCTCAAAAATGTGGCATTGGACGAAAACAAGGACAATTTGTGTAGTGCACTCATCGCTAAAAACGCACGAACATTATAAAGAATTACCTTCTCCTTCTTGGTTTTATTTTTAATAATAGCCGCTAGTACCGTAGTATGTGCAACAATGGACCCTTTTTAATCTTTCGTTAAATTACGTTAACAGCTGTTATTTATTACATATGAAATTGTTGATTTTTTAGGTAGAAACATTTATTTCCTTAGATCTTTTCACAAAAGGTAGACTTTTGGTTGTATAAAAAGAAGTGCATGGATCCCAAATATTCTTGTCCAGAACTGCACTGCTATCATATTATTATGTTCATATTATATTATGTTATAATAAATAAAGTTATTATTACACAATCATACGATCTCGTCCACGTCTAGCACATATACCTATATACTGGCTAAGCTAAGCCCTATCTTTACCAGTCTTTCTGTATCTAGTTGGATATACAAGCCAGGGGACGGTCGGAGGCACCCATGTGAAAAATATCGATAGGGCCGTGTCTGCCGTTCGTTCAGGTATCGACCACTTTACACCAACTAAGGATTATATTTATTCTATGGTTATGTTTTTTTTTCTATTAAGGCGCAAATAGCACCGCCAATACCAGAAATTGAGAACTTTCTAAAGCCTAGTCCCCATTTATGGCTGAACCAAAAATTAAAAAAATATATATTATGAACTATCAACTCTAATACAATATTTGTCCAGGTATGTATGTTTGTATATGTTATTTAGATATGAGCATAATTCCATGAAAAAGAAAAGTAATATAATTTGCTACAGCTCCCGAACTTATACACGGAAAATTCGGTTTAATCTAGGAATGACCGATTCGCGAAATGACTACATGGTCTATAATTGACCAATTCTTGGAATGTACAATTCTATAAATGACTGATTCTATAAAAGACCGATTCTACTATTGACTGATTCTACAAATTATAGATTTTTGGGGGAGGCCTGTCCAGCAGTGGCCTTTCCAGGGCTGAAATGATGAAGTAGTTTGAATAGGAATATGGCTAATAAAATGCTATCATATTTTACCCTGATGTGTATGGCAAAGTATGAATAGCTTTAGTCTTTTTCAAAGCATTCTCAACAAGACTAGAATGTATGAAGTATCTGTCAAATTTAGACAATGTTTAGCTGAAACAATGTTTAAATTATTTTGTAATAACATGGTTAATATTTCTGTCTGGATGTATATTATGTAGAATATAGGAATACTATACCTGTAGGAAAATTACCTAATATTTTATTTTTATTCAGATGCCCAGACGAAACTAATTGTCAATACAATTCCAAATAGACCAAGCATGATTAAAAGTGAAAATTCTTCCAGAAGAAAAATAATTAAAAGTCATATGGCTTCTTCAATCGTCTCCAAACCAGTTTCTAATTATTTTATTATGATTAAATCACAGAGCAAATGAAATACTATAGCATAGCCAGGGTACTCGCGTATTTTAGTAGATATGGCTTCAACTTGATCAATTTAATCACACTACCGAATGTACCGAGTAGGTACCCGCTTTTCCTTCAAATTAAACTCGCATCGAATTTATTTTTAGCGGCTATGAACATACCTATAGATTTAATAGTTTACTGGCAGATGTGTGTGATGTAAACAGTAGATTTACTAATTAACTTTTATAAATAATAGCCGCATTTATTTGGGAGATACTAACGCAATGTCCAACCTTCATGCTTTTAACGTTTGCAGGCTGATCATAAAGTTATTATAACTTCGGAAGAGAGTTATAAAGGGCTGAGCTAGCGATATTTCACTAGCATCAACACTGTGATAAAGATTTTAAGGCACTAAGTGATAAACCTTCCTTAAACGAAAAGCGAAGATCGAATACATGTATAATGCAGACATAACTAATATTTTGTGTTGGATGCCGAAAATGCATGTCTTAGATTCAAATAATTGTCGTCCAAACTGGATTTCCGAAAGTTAATAAATTAACCCGACCTTTCTCAAATTCAGCAAACCATCGCCTCACTGTGCTCAAACAAGGTGCTTCTCTCCCAAAAGCATTTTCAAGATGAGCGGCACAGTCTTGCGCCGAGAGAAAACTTCAAAATCAATTTTTATTAATTTAAGTAGGAACATAAAGAAACTATTACCTGCAGTCAAACCGCGTAAGCAGTTTTGCAGGGTATTGTAAAACAACTGTATAATTTTAAAGTTAATAAATAAATAAATAATAATAATGGTTTAATAGCGAAGAGCCTCGACCAACACCTCAAGAGACTCTCGCTAGGTAGCTGGATCGGGAGTCAGATACAGAAGGCGGTACCCGTCGACACGGCACGCATCGTGAGGAGGTTCCTTTCTCTGGGACCCTGACCGCCGGTAGCATGGAACTTTACTCCCGCTGCAGGCGTAGCGCTGTTTTTTATATTTTTAAATGTTTATTTTATACTTTTATATGTCATATATTCATATTTAAATATGTAAAAAATAAGAAAAATAATAATAAAGGAAATAATAATAAAAAAGCATCGCTCTAAAATTTTTTCGACATAATTCCATTTTCGTTGCGTACGTAGATGTGTGTTTTAAAAAGCAAATTGACAAATGATTTCCCGCAAATGTTTTTTATTACTAAGAAGGTTGCAACGTTTCAAAAAATATAACATTCGAAATTCAAATAGTTCCGATTAGCTAGAAAAGCTAAGCTTTTAGTGTGCCCCATGTACATAATAACAACGTTCATTCATGCTTCTCTTTTTTATTTGCAAAATAATATGAGGTTTTCAAATAAGATTAAATACATGATTTAAAATATTATCTCTTTAAATCTTTTTAACCGACTTCAAAAAGAGAGGTTATCAATTCGTTTGTATGTTTTTTTTTTATGTGTGTTACCTCAGAACTCCGTCATTTATGAACCGATTTCAATTTTTTTTATAGTTGGTTATTGTATACTTCCAGGTTGGTCCCATATTCACCACATCAGGATCTGATAATAGGATCTTGGAGAAATCGAGGGCAATCCTCGAATATTGTAGGCATATGTAGTCTGTTTTTACACTTTTACTGAGCGTTTTGGTCACCTACATATAAAATATAACATCTGGTAATGGAACCTCTAAGGAATCTAGGGATATCCTCAAATATAATAGGCGAGTAGTCCGTTTTTAGATTTTTACAGAGAATTTTGGTCAGCTACACATTATATAAAGGAAACTAGGGTCTGATGATGGAGCCGCCGAAAAACAAATAGTGGAACTTTTTAGCAACAAAATCCCCCTATGGCAGGGGGAGGCCTACGTCCAGTAGTGGACTGCAATAGGCTTATGAAGATGAAGATAATTGTGTTAAGTCGTGTAATTATTATGTTGCGTTAAGCCGTGTCCGAAGTAAGATGGTTATAGAGGAAGAGGTAGACATGAGAATAACGAGATTACGGATAATAGGGATGACTGAATGAAGAGTACCTACATATTGCACCGACCCCAAATTATTGGGAACAGGGCAGAAAGATGGAGTGTAATTATATGTTGCTTATATATTGTCAGACGTAAAGTTTCGAAGCCTAGTCATTTCTCTCTTTTCTCATGTGGCCTATTTAATCATTTGCTGGCATATAAATCTGACAATATTATGCCTTCTAAACGTCGTACACGGCTTAACGCAATATATATTTTCCCTTTAAGTAAAATTTTACTTTAGTAAGCTCGAGTTTTGGGAGGAAGTCGGTTTTTCGTTTAATAAAAAATTAATCTCTTAAATATCTCGTTATTCTTAAATATTCTCACATCAATGTAGAATAATCTTGTTCCATACTATTTTAGTAGATTACTTAAAAGACGTTAAGATACCATCAATATTGGCCAATGATTTTCTTGTAGTGAACGATGGGGAAGACGAGAGACCTTATCTGCAAGATAGTTTCTTAGTTCTTCTAAAAACTGGTGTACTTTGGAGATGGAACCTTTAAAAGGATGCCAAAACCGTTTTTTCAATGTTTCACTCTACTCATACACGTTGATATTGGCACGTGTACCAAATACACCAATGTTGTGCCCGTGATTTTTGTACTTCTGCTCAACAAGACGGAAAATACTTATACAAGACTATTCACATTTTTAAGAGACCAAATTTATAAGTCAGATTTTGAAACGTCTCAAATTAATTAGACATCGCACCAATAATGCTGTGGAAGGCTGGCACAGGCGGCTTAACGTCCGCATGCCGCATAAGCGAACTTTGTATAGATTCATATTATTGTTTAGAAGAGAAGCGTTGTATCAAACGGACTCGTATAACAATTCATTTTTCAGTGGTGCTCCCAGAAGAAGGCCGGAAATATTTTTGATCACCAGAGGGCTTAGTGTGAGTTTTCACTTCGAACTCGATTGCGTAAACGTAAACTATTCAACCTAATCACAGCGTGCTGGTTGTTCTCACTTTCATTACATCACGTCGTCATGCCAAAATGTGATTGGTTGGCTGTTTAACGTTAACGTGAACGAGTTCGAAGTAAAAACTCGAACTACGCCCTCAGTACTCCAAGCACTGACCCATAACATAAACATAACTTCTCTTGATTTATTGTTGAATTTATTGTTGGTAAGGAGAAAACCGACATCGTTAATAATTTTTTTTGTTATTGAATGTAAGTTTTAATGTAAATTTTTATTCTTTTACTTTTAGATTATTTTACTAGGACTTTACCTAATTACTTCCTTTTATTTATTTCCTCAATTTTCACCTAACACAACACATATGGGGCCCTACCACTTCTTTCCTTGCAGTTTACTGCTGGCCATACATCCGCCACAATGCACAATGTAGGTAATTACCACTTGATTTTGTTCGATAGATGACATGCAGACATTCCGGGATTCAGCTATTTTGAAACCAAAACGTTTTGAGGAAAAGGCATAATGACCTTCAGTTGTTATAAAATTCATGCATATTCGGTCCCTATTTACTATCTAGATATTTTGGGATTAAGTTTTTATGAACCAGAGGGGTTTGAAAGGTCGTGTTTTGTTGTTCTATTCCGAAGGTATGCCATAACGTTATGTAGCCAACATTCTATCACGAAAAGTACGAATATATTTTGACTAAGTCCTACTGCTTGTCAGACCGGACTGGCAAATCGGAAAACTTTGGTGATTGATGTTTCTGCACACATAGTATATTAGGCACACGAGTATATAAAATTAAGAAGGTACTTTATTTAAAATCGTGGCCACATTTACTACTAGCTCACTCGACAAGACCTGGCCGGATGCCAGCCAGGGTCCTTATTAAAATGTTTCAAGTCATGTTAGTGTGTATGCTGCATTTAATTTCACAATATATTGCCAAGCATTTTCATTCCCGTCGCTATGTGTTGCTAATATTTTAAGAGATTATAAGCAAAATTAATTTAATTTTCGAATTAAATGTTTTTACCCGACTGCGCCAGAAGGAGGTTATGTTTTTCGAGTGTACTTTGCATGTATATCTTAATGTGCGAGTAGGTTAATGTATGTAAAATATGTCTGTGTGTGTTTAATTAAAAAAAACTTTACATTTATATGTAACATTAATTAGTAACAGTTAACATATATTTTTCGTAATATATTTATTCTGTAGTTCACGAAGACGAAGTTGCGGGCAACGGCCCTCTAATGTAACATTGAATGAGTAGGTTACTGACTGAATTAAAATTTCATAGAAATGTCTTTAGATAACTTTTGAGAAGAGAACTGCCCGTTAAACCGAAAAGCAGACGACAATACTTACGCACCTATTGAGCCATAAAATGCCAATAAAAAAATATTATATTTATGGTACTGCCCCTCTACACAAACTGCAAGTAGCTTAAAAGTAGGAAAGTAAACGTATTTTTCAAAAGAAAATGTATCAACTAGTTAGGTACTGCGAATAAATACGATTTCATTTATTCTCTCTGTGAAAGTGCAAGGAAGCTGATCGCCAGACTTCGCAATAAGGTGTATCAAGTTACAACGAGTCCGTAAGTTGTGTTGCGGAAGGTAACAAATTCAAAATATGTTTTAACTTCCAATTTTCTTGTTTGCAACAAAATTCAATATGAGTTTCGTGTTGAAAAGCAATATCTTGGAAACTTCCAGAATTAGCCTGGGAAGAGGTTTAATCTTAAACTTGCTATAGCTTAACCTTGCTATGGAATAAGAGAATCTAACTAATGTTATAAACGCCAAACTTGGTAAGGGTTGTTTGTTACTTTTAACGTGGCTACACAGAATATATTATGTTGCCTTTTATAAGGAAGGTAAGTTGTCATGTCATGAAATGAAAACTCCCTATAGATAGGTACGTATTTTTTCTGTTAAATCCAGACTTTGATTTAAGAGTTGTACTTATATTTGTATTGTAACTAAATTATAGCTTCCTGCTTAAATATATGGGTTCGGTTTTAGGTCGTCAAGGTTTACGGTGATCCAAGCTCACTACATTTGGTATTTTCCTAAAAAAAAAAAAAAGTGACTACTACATAATAGATCCAGATAACTCTAAAACTCCATTAAATAAAGTGTAAATGGGGATACGTGAGCATATAAGCATATTTGTGTAGGAACGCAGTGCAAATGTTTTTGTTCTATGATAAAAATTTACAAACATATCACCAAATTACTTCTTACGGTGGCTTTTCACAGTGCGTGGTTTTGCGGACCAACGAGTACGGATGAACACGCACCGCGCACGTGGCTCTTCCCACGGTGTGTGCCCATCTGTCTATCTTTATTTTGAGATTTTAGCTAATGGGCGTGTCGTGGGCGTGCAGTCTAGTGAAAAACGCACATTACCGCACTTTAGACGAACAATAACAAAATGTCAAACATACAATTCTATTCGCATCCAAAGAGGTTCTGTAGCGCTGTAGCGCTCGTCTGTGTTAATTCGCACGCACGAGCTAAAGTTCACATCTGAACTTATCCACTCGTCACGGATCTGACATGGATCGGACGCACCGCAGCGGACATGTTTGCACTTAACACGGTTTTGATCTAAAGAAATACAAGTATTATTAAAAAAGCAATGAAAGGGGACAAAAAACACAAGCAATGTTGGTTATAATCAAACCAAAAATAAAAACTTAACTTAACCATACGCCAATCAAATGGAAACAATGCATAGTAGAAATAGACAAAATCTCAATTCCAACGTTAGCTTCACCAGTAACTCAAATTTAAGTGCCATACCTATTCATTCTTTTGGAGTTAATACTAGTGATAACAAGTCGAATAATTTGAAAATAATAAAAACTATGAACAAAAACTTCTTCAATGAGCATTATGCAAAAGAGCGCTTTCGAGACCCAAAACTTCTGATAAGAATTCTTGCCCATTTTGTATTAAACATTTACAAAATTTCACGGGACATTATCATTTGAAATCCTAGTGGCAACACGAAAAATCCGATGGCATGAACCTAACCCAATGCTTGTACCGTCAACATTTCAATCGTATAGTATTTTACTATACATACAAATAACATTTTTTGTGTAAAGTATAAGGATCCTTGAACCCATTACTGAAAATCGTAAAATAAACTATAAACGACAAAACGGCTTCAATAAAGAAATTTAAAAAAGTTAAAAAAATATTTACTTAGCTTTAAGGAATTCATATTTTGATCTAGTTAATTGGGAATTATTTAGTAAAATAATAACAAGTGATGGGTAGACCTAACAAGGATTCTTCTACAGAGCACAGATTCGTCATCAGATCGACTCCAGAATAGTAGAGCTTTAAAATACTTAATGAAAAAAATTACAAACAGATTAGGCACCACTACAATTTTATTTTCGAAGGTTCCCCTCAATTTCTTTGGGATGTCATGATTAGATCCTGGTTTTACAAAGTAGATATTCCGAGGGTGCGTACTGTACTAGAATCCGTAAAAGGGTTTTTAAAAAAAGGTTTTAATTTCTATTATAAAACTTATCTAATATATAAAATTCTCGTGTCACGGTGTTAGAAGTTAAACTCCTCCGAAACAGCTCGACCGATTTTCGTAAATCTTAGCATGCATATCGGTTAGAGTTGGAGAATCGGACAACATCTATTTTTTATCCCCCTAAATACTTGTTAAGGGTGGTCCACAGCCCTAAATTTTTAAAAATATTACTTTCGATTGACGTTAAAACCTTGATTAGCGCAGAACGGTTGTTTTTATTTTTTTTATGATACAGCATACAAAAATACATACAACCATGAATTTTCACCCCTCTAGGATCAACCCCTTTTACATGGCAAAACAACGTTTGCCGGGTCAGCTAGTAATTATATGAAATTGTTACAGAGGATATAGAATATATTATACTAAGGAACGACTGGCCCGAACTGAGTCATCTTAGAACTACGCGCTTGAGTAACGGATAAGTTTGGTTGTCTTCGTACTGTTGGAATTAAATTAAAGCTTATTAGGGTGTGCATGTCAGCCATTCTCATAATATAGGCAGGGTATAACAGTTCGCTCAGGACGACCCACGTCAATAGTATGTTATTACCATATTTTAAAATATGCAGCATTTACTTTTTGATTGAAATACTAAAGTATTATTGGGTATTCTTCTATGCTTCTCTGGGAGTGAAAAAAAAGCTGCTTCTTTTTCCGGGTATACTGTACATGTCAGTAGAGGGACAAGAGGGTCTTGGTATTTTGTAGGCGAAGGGCTGACCACCTGTCACTACTAATCGAACTTGTACATCTCAACTACACACACTCAAAATTGGTGAGAAGTGGCACCATGTGGTTCTTTCTATCGACCCTTGGTGCTCTGCCTACCCCGTAAGGGATAAAGGTATGTTATATGTATTCGTATTTATCGTAAAGAATCTTCCTGTTTCTTTCACATTTCTGGCACTTACATAAACACACTCATCCAATCCAGCCATCAGAAATTAAAATTGATGATTTTTTTTTTTTTTTGTGAAAATTACTGGATACTCTCAAATTCATTTAAAGTATTTCCGGGGACATTTTAGTATGCTTGACACGATGTTCTCACTTCTCCGTTCATTATTTATATTTCTTGCAAATTGACTGCCATTTAATCTGTGTTTTTAAATTGATGAACTTTTGAAGCTAGGTACCTAAATTGTTTAATCAATATCAAAATTGCTTCTGATACTCCCTAAATTCTAATTGTGTTTCCAGATACCTAAGCACCACACGAAAATGCGCTCTCGACAGTTGCCTTCAACGTGGTACCTTCTTGGCAAGTTTCAAGTACCATGTGCACCAGCTAGTGAACTTGATAGCTTCATAGTCACACCGTAACGCCTAAGGATATAGTAGGCGCTGGCTAGCTATGTCAACAACATTACAAATATCCAATATTATGAGGCCAACCTGTGAGGTATGCTGTACGTAGTGCAAAACGCTATCTTTTTTTACAATTAGCTAGGCAAACATTTGACCGCCATCGTGCCTGATGTTAAGCAAGATGCGGCCTAGGGTGGTACATGTTTGCCTAGTAATTGCCTATTCACTCTAGCTTTGAAGAGACCAATGTTGTAGTGCTCGGGAAATACATCAGCAGGAAGTGCATTCCACATCTTAGCCGTTCGCATTACAAACGAGTTAGCATAACGTTTGGTGCGGATGGGTGGGATATCAACAACATAAGGGTGATACACTAGTCTGCGTCTAGTATCCCGATGGTGAAAAGGGGCTGGTGGAACTGTATTGTGAAGTTCCCACGCACACTCTCCAAAGTGTATCCTGTAAAACACTGACAAGGCAATTTTACGGCGGAGGGTCAGGTCCTGAAGTTTCGAATTTGCTACGGTTTCATCTCCAATAAGTTTTATTGCCCGTTTTTCCACCGAGTCCAGTGCGGCTAGCTGATCCATCCCAAAGGTGGCAGCAGTACTTCATACAAGGGAGAACTTGCGCTTTATATAGCGCTAATAGTTGTTGTGGAGTAAAATACCGCCTAACCTTAGATAGGACGCCTAGTTTTTTAGCTGAGATTTTTGCTATGGACTTTTAGAGACTGGCGTTTGTAGAGTATTAAAAGTCTTGACTGCTGATTTCCATATTCCATATAGACCACGCCGAAAACCATATTGCCGGTCGCTGAGTATGTCGTTGTCTTCAAGATATGCTAAAAGGCGAGCATTCCGTACACGCTCTATAATCTTGCAGAGTGCGTTCGTGTCTCGTTTAGGTCTCGTAAGAATCGGAGTTTAAAAAAAAGAGTATAAAGGGTGTTAGAAGAGAGTAAAAAAGCTATTGTTAATACTAGATAGTCCTACAAGCCAAAAACAGATTTAATAAATAGCCAAGGCTAAAGAGAAAATATGAGATATAACAAATGAACTAATTCGTCAACTGGCGACCGTAAAACTCACGGCTGATAGCGCGGTCGGTACCTTCCAAATTTGCCTATTTTTTTGTCGTCAAGTCGCACGCACTAAAAAGTATAATCAAATAAAAATGGATTGAAAGCAAAAACTAAAAATAACTAGCCAATGTACCCAACTATGCTTGTTTGGCTGATTCGGTTGTAAAGAACTAATGACGTATGCCTATCTAGTTACTCGTAGATATGAGCGCCAATAGGCAATTCCACGACGACATGGCGTCACGGAGCGGCCATCTGCTGTCTTAAAATTTTTGCCAGGGGAATAACTAAACAGCCAAAATCACAAATCCCCCGATCCTGCCGTCTTTCCACCTCACGAATTAAAATTTAAACGAGGTACTCCCATTATAGCCGCGTCTTGCCAGCAGAGTAGAATTTGTGCCACCCCATGCCTGTGGGTACCTATCGTAGGAAGCGATTAGGAGTGCTGACAACATAGTCCAAAATCAGACTGCGGTCACCAACCGGCCTGCCCAGCGTGGTGACTATGGACAAAACCTTCCAAGCCTTGTAGTATGCTCTGGGGGAGGCCTACGTTACCTGGCCTACCTACAATTATTGCCCTTTCTCGAGTAGGATCTCTTGAAAATGAATATGTTTTGTTATCACCTACAAATACAACTGCCAAAATAGTGTATATAAAGCTTTAAGGTAAAAGTTTTGTAAAATAAAAGTAACCAATAGTCGAATTAAATAAAGCTTTAAAATAAAAATGTTAATACATAAATGTAATAATTACAATGACTTAGAAAAACTCTTAAAAATAAATGGGTAGTATTTAAACGCGCATCAAATAAAATGTATTCCTTAGTCACAAATAATTAAAATTCATATAAATTACTGATTGCACAGCAAAAAACTCAAATAAGATATTGCTAAACAAACGGCATTTTATATTTGTGGCATACCGCTGTTTATCTTAAAGGAAAACTTTTTAACCGACTTCAAAAAAAGGAGGAGGTTCTCAATTCGTCTGTATGTATATATTTTTTTTTTATGTATGTTCATATATTTTCGTCAATTATAAACGGATTTCAAAAAATTTTTTTTTGTTGGATGGAGTTCACTTCTGAGGTGGTCCCATTTTCACCAGGTCAGGATCTGATGATGGGATCCAGGAGAAATCTAGGGCAACCACCGAAAATTGTATGCTTGATGGTGCTTTTGTTACGTAATCATGTCTTACTCAGGTATATGCTTCAGGGTGTCAACATCTAATGCTGCTGTGCTGATGATGAAGCTACAGAACTCATTAACGGTTAGGAGTTGGGATACAGTACTGCAATTGGTCAATGGAAACTATTTACTAGTATGTAGGGCTAACGTGTTACTTGAATCAACATCTGATGCTGCTGTGCTGATGATGAAGCTACAGAACTCCTTAACGGTTAGGAGTTGGGATAAAGTACTGCAATTGGTCAATGGAAACTATACAGGTGTTTTTTTGTGGCCACCATTAACGAAGGGTACGTACTCTATACATCAAATAAAGTAAGTTTATGCCAAAAAAATGCTTGGATTTTTTTTTTATTACTTGATCTGGCGAAATTTATAGTGTCTAGTGTTTATGCTAGTTTTTTCATAGACAGATATTAATTATTTCTCGTGAAAAATCTTGCTACGCGCGTCTATGTGCATTCATGCAGAAAAACGCAGTCTATTTACTCAACTTTGGACCCTAATATTTTGATAACCAGACACTTCCCAGGTATGCTTCCAAGGAGAAAAATGATCGTGATGATGAGGAGATTACGTAGTTTTCGGGAACGTTAACGACCAAAAATCACCATGTATAAACTAGCATCTTTTAATTTAACTATTTAAATATTTATAATTATCACTTATTTTTTGGAGTCGGTGCCAGCCAAACAAATAAATGTAATTAAGAAAACTGACCCACACTAAATAGTAAAACCAAGAATAGGAAATTGCATTAACGCTGCCTACTACACCGTATTGTATTTTGCCGTGTGTGTGGCATTGCCAGCCGCACGCGTCCATCAACACAACAGACTACGTTACCTAGGCTGGCACCGACTCCAAAAAATAAGTGATAATTATAAATATTTAAATAGTTAAAGATGACTTTGTTAAAGTATTAGGTATTAAGTTGTAAATATTTAAATAATTTGAGATATTTAATATGTATTAAGTAGATAAATTAGTTACGTTATTTATCGATTTTTAGTTAAAGTTTGAAGTCGGTTAATTTTTTTTTTAAAGTCAGTTTATTTTATTAATGCATAGCAAATTTTGGCTAATGCATATTACACCTGTTAACTCTTTATTTTTTAAAATATTTTCTATTTTTATTAAAAATACAGCAATTAACCTAAATAAAACATCATTTTATTTGACATAATCATCTTAATAATTGTTAAGTTACTATTTGTAACATTCTAACATTTTGAAGTTACTATTTGTATCTGAATTCATATTCCAGTGTTGATCTCATTATGTTATATGGGACTAAGCTAATAATTAAATCAGATACTTACAAATAGAAACTTCGAAATGTTTCATCAATTCGATTCTGGCATGTTGTTTTTCATACTCTAACCTTACCTATTATTTTTATTATATCAATGAAAAGGAAACTGTTACATCGACAAATCGTTATTCGTCTTATATTAGTTTTGCGCTAAGGTTAATTAGCTGTGCAGTAAGTATTTTTGATGAGATTGTAGTATTTTGTACCAAAAGGTATTAATTTATCTTACATTCGAGGAAAACAGTTATGTTGGGCTGATGTTTATTTTCTAATTATTTGCTGTATGTAGTTGTTTGTACTAAAATAATTTATTTGATGTAAAAAGGCATATAAAAAAGTATATTAAAGGCGAAATCAAATTGATGGGAGATTATTTATTTGATACATATCCCAAAATAAATCCACACACACAATAAACACACCTATAACAATATAGAGTAAAAATATAAATCAACAACAAAAAATATAGAAGGTAAGTACCTACTGGTTAAAAATATACCATGTCGCTTTGATGTAAATCATTTATTTAAGATAATATAAGATTTTTAAGATAACCGGTCGGTCAGTCAAGCTAGAATACATAAATGAATAATAAGAGACTGAAATACTCGGACATACGATATAATATAACTTAATTATAAAATAATTATGTATTATAAAATTATTAATAAAGAAATGGAAAAAATTCTTCACCCGAGTGAAATCAATATTTTGATTTCAATAACCGATCTCGAGAGATTTTTTGCATACGTCAGATTAAATATTCCATTGTTTTCACACAAAATAACTTTCAATTTATGAATTTAAAAAAGCCGAGATTCTTTATGATATTGAAATTGGCCGTTAGTATATTTTATTTTTATTTCGTTTGTAATTAACCATTTTTACTACTTACCATTTGAAAATAATTTTGAAAAACGATGATTTATTTATATTTAATGAATTTTAGTTAAGAGTATCTATTAATTTCGATTTTGAAGTAAATTAGACAAAATCCTTTAGAGGACCTCTCTATACGTCGCAAAATAATGTCACAGTCCAAAGTTCAATAGATTTTGAATCAGGCACTTGAGGCCGAGTAGAAAGGAGATGCACAGTAAGTACGTAAAGAAAAAGTTTTCTTTCACGAATTGATAATATTCATATACTGTAAATATAATTATCTTTTATTGGACCAGCGCCACTAGTCACAGATGTGCTGTTGTATTTTTTTATTTTGTATATTTTGTGTGAAAAGAAAAAGCGGCAATAGAAGCTATTCGGTGAAACGTATAAATGTGTCCCAGGCTGAGTGTAGGTACTGAATAAATGTAGTAAGTACTTTATAACTAATAGTTACATAAAGGGCGCCAAGTGAAACCCCTCCGGTTTAATGGCACCTTGAACCTAATTGTAATTTTTTTTTTAAATCTAAAATTAAAAATTAAAAAAAGAAAAATCTGGGCCGCATGTTTCTAATTTAATTTTTATTACAAAGTTATATTACATATTTTACAAAGAATAAAGTACATAAATAATTTTAAATAAATAAAGTTGAAAAAGTGCCCGAGGAAATGGATTCAGTAATACAGAGTGATAAATTAATAGCGTTACTTACGTAGTGATCTGAAAAAGCCTGTATTAAAAGAGCCTACTTGGCTTAAAAATACGCATGAGAGCTTTATTCCTCCCCTAACGTGCGACAGAGATAACTGTCCACATGCTAGAAAGAGAAAATCGATAAACTTGCGTAGCCACCTATAAGATGGAGTATGAGCGAGAAAGAAACAAAACACTTAGGTGCGAGCGGAAAACCTAGGATTAAATTTATATTCGCATTATTATTATGATACATATTTATTTAATCATTGATTTAATAATACCTTTATCCATTTTATTTTAAATTAAGGTGTATTATTTTTCAGCACATATTTCTTATAAAAAAGAACGTGAATTTGTGTCACGATACAGAATTCTTCAATTACGGTAGGCACCTTTAAGGACTTTATATTACAACGGGCATGGAAATAATATATATGTATGCATGAATGACTTACCAACTGCTATTTTCTCGGCTGGAAAAGGCTGCGACAACACTCCGCCGACAAACAGAAAAAACACCCCAGCGAACGGCAATATCGAGCGCATTTTAGAAGACGTCATCAAAATGTTATCTGCAATACCACCAGATATTACATAGTCACAGAATAAAGTAATTTTGATCTGAATTTTAGGTTAAATTTCAGTATTCGATGGGGTGAGTAGGGATGCTGCGTGCAAACCTGAGACTTGGGGGCAACTGATGTGAGGGCGGTAGACTGCGGCGTCGGGGGAGGGAGCGCAGCCCCTCTCCCCCACTCAGTCCTTTATGGCTTTTCCTAACAAGCGTGTGTTAACACCAATAAAATTTCAGAAGTCATTTTCTGTCATCGTCGTTTAAATATTTAGGTTATTTAACCTTTTTTAGGTGTGTTATACACTCAACATTTAACTGAAATGTGATACGAAATGTTATCTTTCGAGAAGGTCAGAAAACTTGTATATGAAAATAAATGTTCTCAGTTTTTACATTAAACAAAAAACTTTTATTCTGGGAAGGCACAGACATACCTACTGATTTTAAATTTATGCTCAAGAGGGCCGAAGTCGTAAATGACCTTGGCCATATAATATAAATAGGGATTGACCTTGGCCTTTTGTAACGATAGAATTTTATGTATTTTATTCAATTATAAAATTTTTTTAATTAAAACTTTGATACATTTTCATATACTGTAGGGTCTGGTTGAAGTACCATCGAATACTTTAATTTATAACATGTAAATATATCCAAGTTCCCCATTATAGCTTACTAGCCGTAGCGAATTCACGCATAAAAACTCAATTTTATTGATATTTTTAAAACAAATGAAACTAATATCTAAACAACCTATATAAGGTCTATCCAAAATTTGCGATTATCTTTTGACACGAAACTAGGTAGGTAAAAAGAAACAACTTTCACTATAGGACCAACTCCGAAATATTAAAAAATCTGCTGTTCCATACAATCTCGAATAACTACTGCACTGAAATGTATGGAACAGCAGATTTTTTTTCAATATTTCGGAGTTGGTCCCATAGTCAATGTTGTTTCTTTTTACCTACCTATTTTCGTGTCAAAAGATAATCACTAGTGATAGACCTTATATACAAAATGTTGTGCTCTTAATATACCTATACATCATTATTTTAAAAAATGTTAGTTAAACTATGAATGAGAAGAGGGTTTTAGAAAGTACATTTTTTTTGTATTGGCGGGGATTCTATAATTAAATGTGATTGATACGAGTATGGCGTGTATAATTTTTTGCATTAATTCCCATACAATAAATGACTACTGAAAGTAAAAACACCACAGATAAAACGTTGCCGAAAATAGAACGACACATAATTTCCTTCTCATACGTCAACATGTCACAAAGTAAAATGGCCTGTCGTTACCAGCATGAATGCATCACAAAATGCAGTTGCAGTTGTTGCATTATCCTACCAATATTGTGGGATACTCGTACCGTTTAACAAGCCTTCTCCTAAGGCCAGTAAAATATAAATGTAATAAATGTCAAGCGCAAACATCTAACTTTTACAACATAAAAGTAAGTTTGCGAGAAGACTCGGCCCCTGGACTAAGTGGCGATTCAACGTTTCTTAATATTTAACAACAAGCATATCATTTGGACTTACAGTTAAATGTTTAACACCGCCCGATTTGCTACTGAAATTAGCTATGCTTTGTATGCTTCAGCTCTCCATTGCAGATAATCAGAATGTAGCCTTGTATGTCGTAGTCCGTAGTCCCAACTATAGATATAATTTAATTTTGTATGCAAGATTTCATAAAGATATATTAAATACGTACTTCTATGCTTAACATCTATGCTGCTCTAGGAGTGAAAGAAAAAACGTATAATACTACAGCTGTTTCTCTTCCCGGACATACTGTAGAGAGACAAAAGGGTTGTGGTGGTTTGTAGGCGATGAGCTGACCTCCTGTCACTACTAACCGAACTTGCACATCTCAACTATACCCTCAAAATTGGTCAGAAGTGGCACCATGTGGTTCTATCGGCCCTTGGTGCTTTGCCTACCCCGTAAGAGTTAAAGGCGTGATTATATGTACCTATGTATGTAATATGTATGTAGTACTTATCACTACAAATTATAAAATAAAGTCGCTTGCCGCTGTCTCTCCGTCCCTATGTATGCTTAGATCTTTCAAACTAGAGAAGGGATTTTGATGCGGTTTTATTTTAATAGACTGATTCACGAGAAAGGTCGCAGCTCATTAGAGCCACTCGGTACCCACTCAGCACGGCGTCCATTCGTTGTCGAGAGGTGGTCTATTCGTCGTCGACAGGTGGATGCCTCGTTATCACCAATAATCGTCGCGCGGTGAACGAGTGGACATCGTTTTGCTCGTTAGCTGACGAAGCGGCGGAGCGGCGCATCGCCACGTATCGTCCTCGCGTGAATCATTCGCGAGCAGCGCGCGGTCCACCCAGGACCCGCGCGATGGCAATGCGCAGGCATGCGAGCAGCGAGTTGTCACCGAGTGGTCCACCCGCCGTCTGCGCGTGGAGGGCGACCGACCGAGGCGATCCGGTGACGCTACGGAGTTGATGTAGTGAGCGCATGCCCATACAAGTCCATATAAAGAATACTAACTGCACAAGGCGAGGCGGTGCTGAGTGGGTGCCGGGTGAACGGTGACCTTGATAATGTAGGGACTCGCCCCGGCTTCGCACGGGAGTAATGCTCTTTCACACAGGCGAAGCCGTGGGCGGGCGCTTGTAATCTATAGATATAATAAAAATGTTACGGATCACTGTCTGTACATGGAAAATATTTGAGAAAAAATATTATAGGAGACCTTCATCAACGCAATAGAACCCAAAACGATGATTTTTGTAATTTTAGTCTGTTTGTCTGTGCGTTTGTGCACTCATCTCAGAAACGGCTGAACCGATTTCGATGCAGGTTTCAGGAATATATTGTGACAGGTCCCACTTAACATATAGGCTACTTTTTATCCCGGATAATTTCGACATTTTGTTTTTTTTTTGTAGTCCACGCGGACGGAGTCGCGGGCGTTCACTAGTGGATAAATAAAGCGCGTAAAGATAACTTAATACAAATTTTTGCGTTTATAATTTTATTGGGATCTGCTTTAAAAAGATCATGTACCTAAATTAGGAAATAGGAAATCCTAGAAAGTGAAAGATGGTTTAAAGACATCATTGACACTAGACTGGAATGGCGTAGTTCATCGAAGAAGTCCATAACAATGCCCGAAATTACTTGATATGGTACGCTAATCCCAACTGCCAAACAGTTCATTGTTTGCTCCAAACTCAAAGCTACTATAGTACATTAAATTCTGTGACGACGACGTTTCAGCTGACACATAAATCCGTGGCTTATTCAAAGAAGTGATTTCAAGTTTCTCGCAATGAAAGCCGAAACACTTAATTGCACAGCAGAAACCCGGACTAAGGCACACTCAAAATTAAGCCGGGAAGCTTGCCATGGGCGGAGGTGAAGAAGTTCATTAGACATTCAGTTCCATTATTTGTGTGCCACAGGAAAAGTTACAGTTAGATTGATTGCTCGGTGACAATCTCGAAACTACTCTAGACTTATATTTTCCGAGTTTCTGATTAGTTTATATAATATTGCATTCGTTCCTCATAATACAAAAAAAATTTAAATATAAATTTTTATTTGTGAAGCAATTCGTGGTCCGGCTTTTGCCACTAATGTTCGACCGCGCAGACAACGGACTAGCTTGCTCCATACACGCGAGGCCGCTAGACCGCACACACGCCTAGGAAACTGTTGAGAATTCCTCTTGATGCCGATATATCTACCTGGTGTACATAAAACTTGTCATCATCATCATTTTTTTTTAGGAAAAGAAAAGTTATAAAATATGTATATATAAAAGTGAGTATGGGCAAAACCCCTTATGGCAGTAACCTCGTGGCGTGTCCTGGGCCCGGACTTAACTGCATACATATATACATAGATTATATGGAAAAAGTACGGCCCATTGAAAAATAAGTAGGAAAATTTTGGAAATTTCCTGCTAAAATTTTCAGTGGTTTTGGCCTCAGAATGATAGTCTGTCGCTTTGTATTTATCCTCTTTTGAAAAAATCTGCATTAAAGTGATACAATAGGGTTGACATACCCAGATCTACTAAAAATAAAAGTTGGGAAATGCTAATTTCTGAAATAAGAACAGTATATATAGCCTAGATGCACCAGCCGCAGCTTTGTATTGTTATTGTTAATAAATAACCTTAGTTATAAAAAAGGTTTTGGTGAAAAGGAAAACAATAATTAGCTTTACCATATTATAATAATAAAAATGTCTCCGTTGACAATTAAAAGAGAAGGTTGTGCAAAGTCCGGCCAATTTTATGTTCACACAAATTGCTTAATTGGGGGAAATGCTTTTGTTTGTTCTTTGCGTTCCGGGCCCAGAATACGACTGTAGTTCTGTTGGTTACTATAGGGACACAGGTTCTATCCGGTTCTTATCAACGCCCAACGAATTATATTTATATATCGGGAGATCAAGCCTTGTGACATGCTTTGGGGAAGGCCTTAGTGGACTGCAATAGGCTCTAAATTTTGCTTGTTCAGTAGGTCTGAAAATCGGCTACTATCTCTTTTTTATATCCTTTCATTCAACACAATAGGCGATATTCATGCAAGCGGAGTAACAGCTAGTTATCTAAGGCACTGATTCTAGCGTCCGGCGTTACGTCCGTATCCTAGCGAAATCTATACTGTCAAAATGTTGCAGCGTCGCAGACCCGGCGTTAATGACGCCAAGATACTGACTCTGATGCTCAGATCTAAAGTTTAGTAAAATTAGTTAAACCGTTCTCGAGTTAGCTGTGTAGTAATTGTTATTATCGTAAACTTTTGATTTATTTTAAAGTTTACGTAATTCAAAAGTTTACGTAACGTAAATATGACTAAATAGTCAATACTTAGATGTTTTGGTCACGGTACGTCGTTGTTGTCGTTTAACCGGACTGTGCCAATATACGCTCCAAATATTAATTGTAATTAGGTTTCTAAGACATTAGGGTCGATTCCGGCAGTCACACTTAAACCTTAATTTTAAGTTTAGGTTTAAGTGTGACTGCCGGAATTGCTCATATTACCTAATACGAGTAATGCCCTGTTGAAGATTGAATTGGTTCAGCTTGTTTTATTTGTAAAAAGAAATTGCATTCTAACTTTATAGTAAACAATTTAATAGTAATAATAAGTTTTTTTTTAATCCTAATCGCCTCGCTGAATCTCGTGAATAGACACGGCTTGATCGATTTTGAAGTACACCTCGTAAAACAGCCCGATAAAAACACATTTTCCATGCACATGGTGCGGGGCGTGGCGGCAGTGGTGCGATTTCCTTTGTGATTTTTCTGTAAGTACTTCAGCAGTTAAATTATGTTGTTTTATTGCAGTCTAATCACCTCTACATGCGTTGGTAGTGTAAGATTCACTTATATATACAGGGGTATGTTAAGCGAAAAGCTATGAAAATAGCCCACTAAAAAGAACCTATCTTCAAAATTTTACACTCGAAATCACATGTTTAGTTTTCCAGATAGTATGGAGAATTCCTAAATAACTCGGGAATGTTCATACAATCTTAAAAAATAAACATGTGATTTATAGGTTCTATATAGTGGTCTATTTACATAGCTTTTCGCTTAACATACCCTTTCTGTTACACCCTGTATAGGACGCTATCGTCGCGGTGAAATTGACCGGCCCTCCCGACCCGGCCCGCCTCGCCGCACCATTTGATAAGCGAGTTAAAGCAAAAATTATGATCCGGGTAGGTGACTGGCCATCCTGACGTAAGGAGACTTAAATGTCTTTAATTTCATATAAATCAAGTTGGGATGGAAGAAAAAAAATTGCACTAATGCATAAAAATAAAGCAACTTTACTATGGCATTCAAAGTGAAGCATAATGAGGCCTAAATTAACCAATGTAGATAGATTTGATTAAAATGAATGCATTTACAAGTAATTTGTAATCTGATAAAACTTTACATAAAGTTACAACTAATGTTATACACGGTGAAAGTGATGGCCAGGCAAATATTGATGTGGTAACTTCAGACTATGATTCTGAGGCGAAAACCACAGAAAATTTCCGCAGGAAAATCCCAAAATTTTCCGACTTATTTTCATTATTTCAGAAAAACGCTAATGATTGTATATGTTAATTTAGGTACATACATTCATATACTAATCACGCCTTTATCCCTTAAGAGATAGGCAGAGCGCCAAGGGTCGATAGAACCACATGGTGCCCCTTTTGATCAATTTTGAGGGTATAGTTGAGATTTACAAGTTCGGTTAGTAGTGACAGGTGGTAATTTTGGTACCTATTACATACATTGGTTTACTAAAACTAATTTAAGACTTGTCTTATTTATAAAGAACAGGATAATCCGGTTATAGAAAATATAACCGGTTTTTTTAAATTTTACAGTATATTTTTGTTTTTGGTAAAACCGGTTTACATTCCCTAGTGACCGTTCATTCTGACTGTTTCGCCGGAAACCTCAATTATCTTGCTTATGGGTTGCCGTGCCGCGTTATCTTATGTATCAGACACAATATTGTAATTATTCTAGGAATCCCATTTACCAATCTTAACGATTATTATAAGAAGAAACTCAATAATTACTTTGGAAAATGCATTACTTTACTATGTAGAGCTACTGAATGAAACGTAATGGTTTTACTGCATCATTTTGCTCATTTGGACATTTCTGTCACGTCAATTTTTAACTTATTGCGTTTTACTATAAAAGCCGGGCGCGCAATCATTCCGTTACGAGTGGAACCGTCGTAAAGAGACTAGTCGGGAATTTTATAGCTGCACCGTCCTCACAACAGTTAAAACTGTCCACTTTGACAAAAAAAACACTGGATCGCACTGCTCTGTATGTAAGGTCATATATTCTCTTAGATGTAAACAAAATAGCGGACTATCTTTCGCCTTAAAATCGTCAACATGAAATTAGGCATGCTACACAACTACACGCACGAACTGTGTGTTCGCACAGCTGTAATTGTATTTAACGTTGTACACTACTGAGCGATAGAGACAAACCTATTTATTTCAACAGTAGCGCAAGCGAGACAAGCGCGTTTCAATAGAGCATCATAAGAATGATTTCGGGTTGAATTGATTCAGCTCGTGTCCCAGACAATAACTATGGTAAGAAGCTACTGCAAAAACGAAACACAGCAGGCGCATTCGCACACGCACGGCACGTGTTTGCTTGTTTAACTTGTCGCACATAGATGTATCATATATTTTTATCTCGCTTTGCAAAATGGCGATAAAAACAATAAGTGAATTTACAATTATTAACCTAAGAATATAAAGTTTTTGTGTACTTATGCGTGAAAAGTGATTCCATGTGTTTTGTTTTTTTTAGTGATTAGTACAACGCACAAAAGTACATGAAGGCATTTTGATAACTTTTACCCCGCTTAAAATAAAAAAAGAATTTCTTCAGTCACACGAGCGCGCTATTACTACTCTCAACTGCAAATGAGTAAAATCAGGCGACGTTGGCCTAATTTAAGCGATCCACGCGCTGGAGACGAGTCACCTATCATCTATTTTGTTTTCATCTAAGTATGTACTTAGAGTTATAAAGGTTATTTCCAGACATTTTACACTCAAAAGGGTCATAATATTGATTCTAAAAATTATATATCGTGTGCGGGAGGAAACCACATTGCGCCGACTTTTTAAATAATAGGATAAGGGCAGGAAGATGATGAGGTTCTAATGTTAATTAATGCATAGGCGTATTTAGGAGGCACTAAAACTATCGCCGTCAGGAAATGAGTAGTTCAAGTGGTGAATGGTATTAGGGTTGATTCCAGCAGTGTGTGACTGCTGGAATCAACCCTAATATATTTGGCGAAACATATGTAGATTATTTATCTAGTTTTTGATTTCGGAATAGTGCAATGTATCGTCTTGCATGCTAGGTGCTCGGGTCTGGTTTCTCATGGCGATTGTAGTTAGTGCAAGTGCCTGTTGTCGCAATTATGAGTTATCAGATCCGAAGGTCAGTGGAGGGTGTAGGGCCCGGTGGTGTGCACACACATAGTGAAAGCAATTTCTGCTATTGACCGGACAAGCTACATCCAGAACATATAAGAAACAATGGTTCCTATATTATTAAATTTTAATAAGTAGATGTGCATTATACCTAATTTAATGCGCATGCATTAAATTAGGTATAATGTACGGGTAGGTAGCTGTGAGTACCAACGTACTACCGAATAACTCAACGCCATAAAACAAAGATCTCGGGAAAAACTCGCTTGGTAATGCGTCGTGTCGAAGATTGTAATCATTATTATTGGCGTCGTAATAGACACTGAACATACATTTTCCTTTCTTTGGTATCTTATCTAATTCAGACGTCACGGTCAAGGATTCTGGCTGAATCTCTGGAGTTATATTTTGGGTCCGAGGTCGTTTTAACCAGTTTTAAAGGTCCATTGAATCACCTAGGGTTTTTGGGTAACTTATAGGGTCTCGGAGGAACAATTATAAAATTGGTAGCTTTAAATTGGTAGGGTGATCTGATAAAACCTTTACGAGAAAATAAAATAGGTAACCTACCTAATAATAAAATAGAAAATAATTATATGTTGTTCATTGCATTGATTTTTTCAAGATCATGCATTAAAATAAAAAGCAATATCTTTAAAAGAAAATAAGCATATTTATATAGAAATAAATTTATTTAGGTACGTTTGCCTGCCTTTAATATGAAAATTTTCATATCGTATCTCAAACGTAATTATCAAAACATAAAACGGCCTTTCTTATTTGAGCTTTGACAATTCGCATCTTACTTAACTTAGTTTACAGCGTGCTTGTGTCTAAGAAAGATCATCACATTTTCTCAATCGAGTTATTTAATTGAAGGTTTGGAGGAATTTGGGGGGTTTAAATTTAACATGTTTTATCAGTTTTATGACTGGTTATAGATGTTGAAATGATTTGTTTGGAGATATCTTTAGTCATTAGTAGCAGAACTCAACAAAAAATCATATACTTAAGTATAAAATAAATAACGTTTTATTCATTTTAAAAAGATTTTAAACAAATGAAGCATTTTTCTACCTTTTGTGTCAGGGTGTTCGAAGCATTTGTACTTAGCTAATTTCTATTCACACGAAACAGTGACATCGCCTCAGTTTGTTTTCTGAACTCAGCCGCTGGGTAAGAAGATTCATTACTTATTCAACGTCATGCACGATGTCTGAGGAAGCCCAAGCAGTGTTGCCAACCACTTCATTATCACATTTAAACACTGAGATTTGGGGCGGGCGTGTTTTCACTGCCGTTAGAATACGGCGATATACACAACTTCTCTCACTAACATACAAATATTCTACTAAAAATAAGTGTACCCTGAGGATTTGGTGAACTCCACTCTGCTTTACCTCCGCAACGCAAAATATTGGCTACTTGAAGCAAGTATGTCGAAGTTGTTTACCAAATTACCAAAATATCGGCCAATTCTCTCTTGAATATGGATAATGGACATTGAACGATCCACATTATTCAGATACAGATTCAAGTTTCTGTAATAGTCCTGAGAGATTACATGAGATTATTGAAAAGTTGTGTACGGTTCATTTATGTTCCGAAAAGTCAGACGTGTCTATTAGACTTCCACAGACTCGCTAATACGGTAAGCACGAACTCGCCGAAGTATTGCTTGGCAGAGGTTGCCATCTTTATATTTAAAAACTAAATTAAAGTATCTTCTACAGTAACATTGGACCCGATTGACACAATATTAATTACTACCTAGTCAACCTACGACATAAACATCTAGTAAATTATGCATTAATAAAATAGTCTAAATATTACAATCATTGTAATGTAAATAATAAAAAAATGCTTACGTAGTACATATAGGAATTGTTTGTCTTATTTGTAGGCGGTACACCAAGTATGACCGGAGCTTGGAACACCTGCTTATTTATTTATTTCTCACACACTACACATTAAAATTCCATGCAACTTAAACTAAACAAATTATAAATAAACGATCTAGATTGTAACGCAAATACATGTGCGCACAAGAAAAGTAAAAAACAAAAAATAATTTTACAAATAAGGACAAAGCTTAATTACCCTGTAACTCATAAACATTTACCGTTGTAACATTGAACGGACACTTAAAATCTATAATCGTGGGACAGCAACATTGAGGATGTTCCTAAGAATGTTCGTGCCCAGGAACAGAACGGTATTACAACAGGCGTTCGATAGCAGTCCCTTAGAGACTCAGTTTAATATGTTGTATTTCCTCAGGAATGGTCTATCTAGACAGCGCCACAGACAGCGAACTATTAACTCTTACCTTTAGTAGTGTATTTGTAAACTTGGTTTCAGGCTTTTATTATATATGTACATTTTCACTTTAAGCAGTTGTGCAAAAAAAAAATTCGTTATGATAATCGTAAACATGTTGCTGATTTATCAGAAAAATCACTCAGTTTACAGACAGGTAGTAGATAACAACCAATGTCAGTAGCCTGAAGTGTGTACAGAGTATCACATATACGATATGAAAGAAATCATGGACTGATTTACAGTAACAATTACAAAGATTTATCTGTGGAAATGTAGTATTATTCAGAAAAGATCTTGCTCGAACCTTTGCAAAATCTTTACTGTTATTTGTTAACTGCAGTGCTGTGGATGCATGATCTCGCCTGGCATACGACATTATGGGTATATGTGTACTTATTTTCAAATGACCTCACAAATAAATTCGTCACAAGAATAATAAGAAAACCCGTGGATGCTTAGCCAAGAATAATAAATGAACACGTTCTGGGTGGAGCATACACGGTTCACTCAGATAACACTTAGAGTTACCAATAAATAAATAAATTTAGTCGTAGTAGCATCCGCTTGAAAATATTAGAAATCAAAGTTAAATTTTGTAGATAATTTTTCAAAAGTGGCGGCCATTGTCTTCAGTAATGTAATTTCTGACTTTGTGGTGGATAATAATGATGATTTTTTTTAGCGGCAGCGGTCGGCGAAGTGCCAGAAAGTCAATCGCTTTTTAGGACGTCGTCGTCGTCATTGTCAGCCTATTGCAGTCCACTGCTGGACGTAGGCCTTCCCCAGAGTACGCCACATGGCTCGATCTCCCGTTTTTGCCATCCAGCAAGCAAATGAAATTCGGGCAAGTAAAATTCTGGCGAGTATTAGTTCGTATAATTTTTGGGCAAACATTAGACACCCATAGGTAATCATAAAATTAATGTAATCTAAAGAAAGAACGAACTAATTTGAATTGTGGCGGGACTTTGGCTGTGTAGCGTCTGTGTCGCTCTTGAAATTTGATTTCAATTTAGTAAACAAAAGCCAAAAGTTTTATTAAACGAACAATATGATGGCCTCTCTCAAGACCATGTAATACTTACGTACTTATTCACTAATACATAAAAAGTTTATAAATATACAGATAACCATAAACTAAAAGCATGGCGAAAACACCGGCATAAATAATTAATATATGTATTATAAGTAATAATAATAAAAATTCATATTTCCACAAAAATATCTTTTCTTTAAATTTAAAAAAAAATTTAATAGATACTTAAATAGATTTAAATAGATATAGCAATCCAGCGCGGCAACGCAGCCAGCATTTTGGGCACGCTATCTGATAACGGAGATCGGTTGACTAACCAGTGAAACCGGAATTACTCGACCGATCTACCGTATACACGCTAGCCCTAAGTAGTTTTTAAGTTAGTCATAGAAATTTCTACCCTTTTGTAAATATAAATACTTCATTTATAGATTTATTATTATTTTATCACCTTGACCGCCGGTGGCATATTTTAGATGAGGACACTATAAATTTCGCCAGATCAAGTAATTAAAAAAAAATTCAGGCATAAACTTACTTTATTTTATGTATAGAGTACCTAAGTTCTATTGTTGTCGTAATCAGATTCCACTCATGTCAGTATTACTTGATTACACTGAGATAGAAGGCAAGACATCCTTGACATTATTTTGACATAACTACATGAAGATGCAAACTTAGTACCAGCAAGTTTCAAGACATTCTTCCACGAATATGGCATCCGACTGGTAATTTTACGTACTTGGGAGTCTAACGTTCTCTCCTGTTGATTATGCCACAAGTTTGACTACTTAAGAACCTACTTGACTTCATTATACCTACTTTTAATATATTAGATAAGTAAGATTCAATTTAAATGTATGAAATATTTAAATATAAGTATGTTTTCGATGGATGGTTTTGGTTACAGCAGATTATTACCCAGTATCAATACATATATCAAAATATACACATAAAAAACGAACTTATGCGAATAACATTTTGCTGAAATATTGCTGTCGACGTTGGAATGCTAGTTTCAGATTGTTATAGCTACCTACCTACATTATAATATAAAGGCTTATGTGAGGTCTACCTAATGTGTTTTTAGCTAAAATTAACAATGCACTTTGAGTCGACATATCACTGTCTACGCTTGGGTACAGCCAGTGACCATAAGTTAATCGCTATTGCAGTGAACACCGGGTTTTATGGGCTTTTCCTCGTACGTACCTACTGCACTTTCTGAGACTCGGATGACTAAGCTGTTTATGTGTACCTAGTAATGCGGTGACATTGAGTTAACCTATCACGTATACCTACTATACCTTTACCCTGATTCAACCACTCATAAGATAAAATGCAAAGACTATATACCTATACCTATAGCAACCCATTATAATTAACTAGCTAACGACGTACCATTTTTAGCCACCCTAACGCCACACAGTTCTCGACACGATACGAAATCTTGACATCGGTGGGGGATTCATGCTGGATTAATCAGATACCTAGATTTCAGTTTCAATACTTAAATGTATTTGACTGTCTAAAGTTAACGATCCAATTATTTTTCACCATTTTGTAGCGGCGGCCATCTTGGATTCACAATAATATTGAATATACATAATTATAATAGAATTATAACCTATAGAAGTATAGTCCGAAGGCCGATTTTAGGAATTTTTATGGGTGCAAATTTGAACCAATCGCGGCTCTGTCATTCAGTGCTCAGCGGTCAGTGGCTACGTGTGTATGTCAACCTAAAGGACTTACCATGACGAAATGTGCACTGAGATCCTGCCAAAACTATGCTCAAAAACATAAGAAAATAAATAACATCACATTTCACCGGTAAATATTTGATGTTTTTACGTAATTTCATTGATAAAACAATAAATACACAATCAAATTTTCATATTTTTTTATCTGTCATTGAAAACAAAATGTTGCCATAAGTGTGAAATTTTACCCTATTTTTAAACATGCAGATTGTAGGTAAAAGTAGTTGGATCTACTTTGTCTTTGATTGATTGTGGAATTACCTGCAAGCTCTCTCACCGCATTATTTAAAACTATACATATTGTTACTATAATATTATGTAGATCTTTAAAATGGGCATCGTTCTTTCCTTTATTGAATGAAATAAAACCACGGAGAATGGCCTCACAGCTTTGTTGACATAATGACAAATTATTCAGAGGGACAATTTTTAACAGAATATTGTATTTTTTTGTCACACTTTTGGACCAATGATGTGGAAAAGTCCGATCATCTCCTTTTAATATATTTAAATTTCACGATAATTCTACAAGAGTGTGCAAATCAGTAAACTTCTCAGCATCAATAATAATTTTATCGACTATTTCCCCACATCTAGGGAAAAAACATTTTTAAGGCAACATTAACTTTATGTCATGCATACGTCAAGTCGATATTTTATGCCTATTTTTTCGCCTTGCGTTTGGTTGGAACACACTTTCTATAGGTTATAATTCTATTATAATTATATAGTATTTTCACCAGAACCAAAGGCATTATACCAAATTTCAGATCAATCGGTTGACAGGAAGAGGGTGTTTCAATTACTAAATTTGACCCAAGAAAAAAAGGGGTTAGCTAAATAAAACCGTTTAAAAACTGTCAACCACTTTGAAAAAAAAATAGTGAAGGCAATGACATCCTAATATGTACTCTACAACACCAAACTTAAATAATACAGAAAAATGTATGAAGTCATGTTCATCATCATCTTCCTGTCCTTATCCCATTGTTTATGGGGGTCGGCGCAATATGGTTTCTTTCGAAACCCACATTTCCAAAGATTTGGCATTTGTTTTACGGTCGGCTGCCTGCTTGACGCCAACCCTCCTCGGGTATAGCTAAGTGACAATTTTAGAAAATCCGTACATAAAATAACTTTAGTGGTACAGGCCCGTGACTGGGATCAAACTCACGCCTTCCGACAGAAAGGCGCACGTTTTAACCTATTATTATTATTGGGCTATCACCACTACAGGTATAAGACAATATAAGACAATTTCTTAATATAATTGAATTTGTATAAATTAAAATAAACTCAAATTTTGTTGCTCTGTAAATAGAGATTTATTAAAATAAGAAGGTATATAACTAAAGATATTACAATAATATGTACCGAAAGAATATCTATATAAAGAATATCTTACCTGTAAATAGAGAAACGACATTTAAACTATTTTAAATTAAAACAATTCATTTTTATTATACAATAACCAAATTAAAATATTTCAATATAAACACTTAGTTTTGCCATAGCAACCAATGACAACTGTCAACGACAAATAGCTACATTACCAACCGTAGCCACGGCGCCATCTATGATATTTACAAATAACTATCATTACAACTGAGCCTACCGACGGCGACGAAAGTACCTAAGAAACAATACCATGTTTCTTTACATATATACTTATAAATATATATGAAGTCATGTTCAACCTTGATAGCATCATTGATTTTATTGAGAGGATATGCGTGTACTGAGAATGAGTAACGAGATGGCGGATAATAGGGATGGATAAGATTACATATTAGGATACGCCGATCCTAAGTAGAATAGGAACATGGGAACAGAAGAAGACGATATCATTGACTTGCGAAAAAATGTCATTAAAGTAATTATACTGACGCCTTAAACGATGCACCCACTCACTAGAATTATCGCGCATTTCCGACCCTAGTTGCTTGCCAAATATCTGTCCATAAATTATAGTTGTTTGACGCATTACGGCAAAATCTATTGTAGGGCTTTATTTACGTAGATTCTCTTCATACCATAGGTTTATGATAAAGCCAGATTATTATTATAAACTCTTAAAATTTAACAAGTTCGGCTATAATAAGTTAAAAGTTTAGTTAGGTCCTGGGTTTGAATCCCGGTAGGTGCATACATTGATAATATTAATATCGATGTTTGTTTCCGAGTCATGGATGTTTGAATACTTATCAAGACCTTAGGGATCTTAGTGTGAGGCTAGGTCAATGTGTTGTAAAGTATGTGAATATTCTGTTAATATTAAAAAAAATGGATCATGTAGTAAAAATAATTGGGCAGTACAATAGCTAAATGTTATTTATTACTAATTAAGTGTGAAGACGAAACGTTCTTTAACATTTCAATAAAAATATGTATTTAAGAATATTTTTTAAATACCTTTTAAATTATATTTATTACTCTGCAGATATTATTCGTTCAGCACGGCAAAATATTTTAAAGGGTTGGATACCCGCTTAAATCGGATTAGTACATATGAACAAACTTAAGGAAGTTTAAAATGAAATGATGGTCAAACAATCAAAGTTGTTTCTGTCGACCCAAGTTAGGTAGGATTTAGGGTCTCCCAAACTCGGGTCTGATGAGATAAAAACCAGTCCGTTTCGACTTTATTAATAACTCTTCAAGTTTCCATTATATCTACATACATATAAGAGAACCTGTCGGGAACACCTTAAGCGCAGTGATTGCGAACCAATGGTAGGTATCCTAACCAGTGCCTTCCATGGCACGAGATATAATGGAACAAGTCGCTAATCATGAGATTCTCTATGCACCAAGAAAAGAGTATGAAGGCACTTCTACAACCTTATAAAATCTGTCCTACCCTGCTTTAGCGTGTATGTTTTGGCTTACAAAGAAGAGCATGAAATATGATGACCCCAGTTCCTTCTTCCAAGTTATTTGTTCAATACATATTATATACCTACGTGAAAAATCGTCCCTGACCGGATTTCTAAAAGGTAGTGTGGTAAAACCCTTAGCTAGAATTAGGTACATTATCAATGTATCAGGTTGATCATCATCATCATCATTTATAGCCCTGAGAAGTCCACTGTTGGACATAGGCCTCCCCCAACAACCTCCACTCTGACCGGTCGGAAGCAGCCTGCATCCAACCGACGCCCGCGACCTTGGCCAGGTCATCCGTCCACCTCGCGGGTGGCCTTCCCACGCTGCGCTTGCCGATACGTGGTATCCACTCTTGAACTTTCCGACTCCATCGGCCATCAGTTCTTCGAGCTATGTGCCCTGCCCATTGCCACTTCAGCTTGCTGGACCTTTGTGCTATGTCGGTGATCTTTGTACGTCTGTGGATCTCCTCATTTCTGATTCGATCACGCAGAGAGATCCCAAGCATAGCTCTCTCCATCGCTCGCTGTGCGATTCTGAGCTTCTTTATGAGGCACATAGTTAGAGACCACGTCTCGGCACCGTAGGTCATCACCGGCAGCACGCACTGGTTGAATACCTTCGTCTTTAAGGACTGGGGTATCTTGGACACAAATAAGCTTCGTAGTTTCCCGAACGCTGCCCAGCCGAGTTGGATTCGCCGAGTTACCTTCTTCTCAAAGTTGGACTTACCTAGTTTGACCGTCTGTCCCAGGTAAACATACTCGTCAACAACTTCAAGCATCGAGCTCCCAACCAGTACAGGAGTGGGCGGCACATGGACGTTCGACATGATCTTCGTCATGTCCATGTTCATCTTCAGGCCCATCTGTTGGGAGACTCGATTGAGGCCATCGAGCATTGTGCTTAGATCCTTCAGCGATTCTGCCATGACCACGATGTCGTCTGCGAACCGAAGGTGAGTGATGTATTCGCCATTGATATTGATGCCGAGTCCTTTCCATTCGAGAAGCTTAAAGGCGTCTTCCACTGCATTGGTGAAGAGCTTTGGAGAAATAACATCTCCTTGTCTCACTCCCCTCTGCAAAGAAATCGGCTCAGTGTTCCGCTCCTGTGCTCGTACCGACATAGTGGCGTTGCTGTATAAACACTTCAGCACTTCGATATATCGATGCTCAATATGGCACCGCTGGAGAGACTGCAGTACTGCCCATGTCTCGATCGAATCAAAGGCCTGCTCATAGTCTACGAACGCTAAGCATAGTGGCCGATTATACACTTCCGTTTTTTGTATAATCTGCCGTAGCGTGTGGATATGGTCTATGGTATTAAACCCTTTTCGGAAACCGGCTTGTTCGGGAGGCTGGAAGTCATCAAACCTGCGAGCAAGACGATTCGTGATTACCCTTGTACACACTTGTACACATAGCAAATGAAAACAACTTGTAGACATAGCTCAGAGGCGAGATGGGTCTATAGTTCTTCAGCAAGCTTTATCGCCTTTTTTAAAAAACAGCACCACCACACTTCTACTGCATGCTCCCGGCGTTACGCGTTCGAGCAGGACGGAATCGAAGAGCCTCTGGAGGACCTTCAGTACCGGAGTTCCACCCACTCTTAGAAGCTCTGATGTAATTCCATCGTCGCCCGGCGCTTTGTTGTTTTTGAGTTGTTTAAGGGCAGTCCTAATCTCGTACAGGCTGATATCCGGGATGTCTTCAGTATAGTGTCGGGTGAGCTTGGCTCTTGGGTCTTTGCCTAATCAAACAGGTTTAGCGACCGAGGTATATAGCTGTCCATAGAACCTCTCAGTCTCCCTTAGCACCTCTGGTATGGTAGACGCTAAACTGCCGTCCTCTGTCTTCAGCTTTGTCAACTGGCTCTGCCCAATAGATAATTCTCTTGCGAACACTTTGGAGCCTTGGTTTCGCTCTATTGTCTCCTTAATGCAGCGAGTATTAAAGCTGCGGATGTCGTGTCGCAGAGACTTGGAGATACGTCAACAGAGGACTGCAGAGACATTGCGCGCCTTTCCGCCATGAGGTTGAGGGTATGATCAGTTAGTTTCTGGGGTCTATTTCTACGGTTAGGTCTAAAGAATTTAGACCCCACCGTCTGGACAGTTTCTACCAGCCTGTTATTTAACTTTGGCATAATCCCGCTTCGTAACGTATAATTTTATACACATTAATTGTACAATATAGATCCATTTTATGTTGGTTTAATTGTGTCCCTTATATTTCTGCTCTACCTTGTGAGATTCTTATTGTGGATTTCATTTAAAGAAATATATAAATATCCGTACATAAGTAAGATTTCAAAAGCACTCTTATTGTGAAAGCTCCATTCAAACTAGAAACTAGAAACCTCGTAAGATCATACCTTAGAACTTATATCCCTAATATTTCTTTATTTTCTTAATTTTAAAGTAATAAGTAATTCCTAATGTGTTCCACCCTATTATAATATACTTACGTATATGTATAACCATTGAGTAGGTACCTACATACGTAATACAGAATATGTTAGTGAACAACGTATTAATATACATTTGGGAACATGAACCTACATTAAATATGAGAGTGATATGATGAGTGATGATGATCAATCACTGCCGCATGCATAAAAAGGTTAAGTACTACGCCATCTACGCCGGAATGTGATACTGATATTTTATGTAAGTATACGTTTACCTAACCATTCAGTTTTAATTTATGAACTTGGGTTGCAATGCATTTAATTATAAAGCAAAGCAAATAAATAATCATTCTTTTATTTTGTAAATAAGTATGTGAATCTAGTTTCTTGAGCATTGTGTGTGTATTGTTCATCGCCAAAAAACAAAATTGTGTAATTTTAATAAAGATTTAAATCACCTAGCAACCCACAGTCAAACACCTAATTCTTAAAATAGCTAGGCAAAAGTCGAATGGCTAACGTTATTTTTATGTTCATTCGTTTTGTTTCATGTAATTAAAATAACTTTCTTAAAGACTTATGAACAAGCTTAAAATAAAAAATTATATGAAAAAGTGAAATCTTGGTTTAGTAAACCTTTGCTATAAGTTACGATATAATAAACTCGATAAAACTAGGTAGCTATTTACTGTAAA
Organism: Carposina sasakii; assembly: GCA_014607495.2. Taxonomy (NCBI): domain Eukaryota; kingdom Metazoa; phylum Arthropoda; class Insecta; order Lepidoptera; family Carposinidae; genus Carposina; species Carposina sasakii. The sequence goes on from CP053148.1 coordinate 6,403,724, forward strand.
TGAACTAATTGCAAATCATAACTTTACCGCAATTAGTATCTCAGATCGCTCATAATATCTAAAGTACATATGTATTTGTAATGATAAATAAAAAACGCTTAATTAATGAAAAACTAATATGTGATAGTGATAACTTAAATCACCATTATCTCTAACAAATCCACATGGATCTCCTCGTGGACAACGCCATTAGATTCCAAGTCCAAGCTGTATGGGATTGGCCGATCTTCTTTTTGGAATGGATTGAACACGATAATATTCATAGGATGTAGAGGCCAGCACAAGTAGCATGACCTGCGAAACACTAAATGATAAACCGATTTATCGACATTTAGCCTGTTTAAATACGATAAATATAGCCGCCATGTTGAATTTTGTTTAGAGACGATACGATATCGTACGATACGATATCCACGATGCGTGGTCATGCTAGGGGGGCAGGACAATATTGAAACGAATAGATAGGCTGACTTAAGTTATGTCGTTTGCGCAAATTTCAGTGCTATGGACTATATTAAAATTGTGAAGCGAAAAATATTAAAAATGTTCACTGGAAAACTCGGATATTTTACCGACTCTTTACAAGCCCCTGTGGATTGTGGTCTGCAATAAACGTTTGTAATGAAATTATGGGTTTCTGCACCCTGTACATCGTAAGTGGAATTTTTAAGGCTGTTTGTAGACGTGAACGGACTTCGGACCGTGTTTTTTGACGGATTCACGGTGGTGTATGGCGCACTGTGAGGGTTTCTATACGCAGCAGGCAACGGACCGAACTTTAGCGGTCCGTTATCCGTACACGTCTGCAAGTGCTCTTACATGAAATGTACAATAGGCTGCGGAAAAAATATAAAAAATCAGAATTTTACGAATACGGGATCTAATACAATTGGCGAGAACTGCATTCGATTCTATATTTATCTTGCCTGATTTTATATTCTCGACTAGGTCAGATACTGTCTTTCAGCTCTTGTAAGAAAAACAAATTGGTCGGGTGATTCTAAATCTAAATATCTAAATATTATCTAAATATATTTACAATTCAAGGACTGGGTGAAAATAGGCACAAAAGTAACTTACAAAAGATTGTGATAACTAAGATTTGCCGAAACAGTAGATTCGAAAAGTTCAATTCAACGAACGAAATAGACCATTAGGTAAGAATATTAAAGAAAAATAAAAGTAATAAAACAAGTCGTGCGTATCGTGCCGGAAAGAGAGGGAGGAGGGTTGAGAGAGAAGGGCGGGTCGAACCCAACCAACGCACCGTCCTGCCAGTGCTCCAGGATATCGCTCTAGTCGCTTCCCTACCGGCGAGACAGCTAGTCGCACAACTAGAACGTGCTTATAAACTTTTCAACTGCACATCGTAATGTTCTAAACCCCTATTTACAGTTCCGAAGACATTAAAATGATATTGCGTTTCTCTAAACGAAAATTTGTGTGAATTTCGCTTGCCAAGTCGTAGAAATGCTGACATTTAAAGTTTTGTTTCGGCTGCCTCAAGTTTTGTTTATAATAACATTCGTTAGTTTATATTTCTTTGACGAAGTGAGGACGGAGAAAATACCAATTGGTAAGTTTTTATAAAGATTTTATTGCATTGTATTTTACATATCAATGATTGAACAATTGTAGGTAATGTTCTGTGCGATTCATTATTTTTAAGTTCGCAAGTGGGTATGTACTACAATTTATTATAACTTCTCACTAAAAATGATTTATACTCGGCGAACGTGTTTGTATATTATTCTTTTAACCATGTAACCATTATAGTTACCGTTTTCTTCATTATCCATTTATCTGTAATTATCTTGTCATACCTTCGGTGCTCATGTCAAAATCTAATAAGTGGGACTAAAGAAAATCTGTTTGACTTTTTACATAAGAATAAATTAAAATTTGTTATACTATTTAACTTGCTCTATTTATATTTGTTTTCCTCTTTATTTTATTTATACAGTAGGTAATTACAAAGCTATTGCGATTTAATATAACCAAAATAGGTATGGACTATCTGGTGTATTTTTTCCAATTAAAAATTCAAATTTTCCAATTAAATTAGTTGTGAACTATATCCATTTCATCTGGCTATTTGTATAATAGTATAATGGACTGAAACGTGCCATTAAAAATGTCATATACAAAAAAGACGATGTGTAGCTGTTGACCTGCGAGGCAATGGTTAAAAATTGCATGAATGTCGTAGCATTCGTAGCTCATTCCTAGTTCTCAAATAATCATCATCGTAGCATTCGTAGTCAGTTCGTAGCAGAGAAGGATCACTCGCTCGGCTCGCGCTACGGCAACGGTAGTTTTGTGTATAGGTGTCGTGGTCACATCGTTGAATTATTTATATTATATTTATAATGAATTAAATCATTTCATGATACTTACCTAACCTAACCGAACATTTCATGAAATGACTATAAAAATTATTTGCCCACGACATAAGTACTCGTATTATTTAGAGCACACGCCCGCGACTACATCCGCGTATACTTTAAAATTTCTGTTATTTCCCGTTCCCGTAGCAATTTTAGAATGAAAGTAGCTAAGTTATTCCTTATTACGTCCATCCGTTATCTACCTGTGAATGTCCTGTCAAAATCGGTTTAGCCGTTCCAGAGATTAGTCGGAACAAACAGACGGACAAAAATAGTATTTTTTGTGGTCACCTTTAACGAAGGGTACGTATTCTATACATGAAATAAAGTAAGTTTATACCAAAAATTAAATTCCTTGATCATGCGAAATTTATAGTGTCTAGTGTTTATGTTAGTTTTTTTATAGACAGATATTAATTATTTTTCGTGAAAAAATCCTGCTACGCGCGTCTATGTGCATTTATGCAGAAAAACGCAGTCTATTTACTCAACTTTGGACCCTAATATTTTGGAAACCAGACACTTCCCAGGTTTGCTTCCATGGAGAAAAATGATCGTGATGATGAGGAGATTCTGTAGTTTTCGGGAACGTTGACGACCAAAAATCACCCTGTATTTATGAATTTAGTAAAAACGGTAATATTAACATCACAGTTACACAATTTTAATTTTCTATAATAATGTAATAATAATTACCTGATATCGCTAATTATAATGATTATCTGTAATAGATAATTATACTAGCGACCGCCTATGTGTTCGCTCGCAAAAACTACAGATTTTATGTTTTTCTCCCAAATAGTTCAATATGCCAAATTTAATCTTGTATATTGGCTTACGATAAACTTATTCAATGACATTTGAAAATCTCTCATGTCGAATGAAAAAAATCATTTAATTTCACATCTTTGTTCCTTACGAGGAGGCCTAAACTTATTCAGTAATGTACTTTCTATGATTGAAATACTGAGTTAATTACCTGTAAATTTCTACTATTTAACTATTTAATGTAAATATTTTAAAGTTAACATGGTAAAATTAATTTAATCCTTTTTCTTCTCACATCTAGAACAAATAAAATTAATTTTGCCATATTTACAACTGAATTTACACAAGTTTTAGGTTTGGATGTTTGTTAGGAAAAAACTAACGTACAGAATTCAAGGAAACTTGCTAGTCATTAGCTTATAGCGTCTCAGCTAGTATTATTTATTTAACAACTTGCACATAATATGGAACATATATGAATGAATATCTTTGTATCTATACATATAATAAAATTGTAACGGATCGATGTTTGTGGACCCTAATCTTAGAAACGGCTGGACCGATTTCGATTCAGGCTACTTTTTATTCCAGGAAAATGTTTTTATCTCGGATAATTTCGACATTTTGTTTTTTTGCAGTCCACGCGGACGGAGTTGCGGGTGTCCACTAGTATATAATATTTAGGTAAACGTCTAATATGACTTTGCGTTTTAAATGCCTATTCATCAAAATAATGCCTGTAGGTAAAGCATAATTTGATTGGAAAACCTCTATTAGTGATAATATTGCTGCATAAATTTAAAAGCTTTCCTCGGTTTTGTAGAGTGACAAGGTGATAAACAGTTATTGACGGGAACCAACAGGCAACTCTAATACTCCGGCTGCCCCCGCGGGCTACTCACCGCCGGGTTACCACTCTCCTCTGTTACCACGGTTTGCTTAGACGAGATCGCATCACTGTCTAGTCTACTGAATTTCTCGCAGTTGGGAAAACCAACGAAAATCGCCGTATTATTCGGTCGATGTGTCTGTGCACTACGTTACCGTCTTGCTCGACCCGATACCCTATAATTAGTAGGACCGAAACGACTGGGCACCTCGCCGGGAACCCACTAAATAAAACTTATTGCATACTTTGTAATGTAACAGTCCAAATTTACTCTCGTCGCCAATATTATATTTAAAAGTGGTGACGCCAATCACCAACAGCTTCGCCACAATGCTGCCCTGCGGGCTTATTATTATTATTATCTAAAAAACCGACTATTAGTGCCTCTAACATTTGAGGATATCCCTAGATTCTTTATGTAGGTAGGTGATCAAAACGCTCAGTAGAAGTATAAAAACATACTACATATGCCTACAATATTTGAGGATTGCCCTCGATTTTTCCAAGATACCATCATCAGATCCTGTTGTGGTGGATATGGGACCAACTTGGAAGCATACCATGACCAACTATAAAAACAATTGAAATCGGTTTATAAATAACGGAGTTCTGACGTGACACACATTAAAAAAAAACATACAGACGAATATTGTTTGATTGAAATATACATTTTACCTTTTTAAAATAGGAACTCGCTATTGATTTCGATCTTGATTTCATCACAACTGACGCCTTTGTACAGTAAGGTACCTACGTGTGCACTCGCGCAATATTGTTACATTCCTGGAACACTGTAAATGTATTGGCTTTTCTGCCACTATGTCCTTGGATGTTTCCACGTCTATAAAAATGTCGGCCTTTGTCTAGCTTCCTTAGTTTTTCACTTTTAAGAGTTCAGAAGCTGCACGGGGTAAACAATACGTCCAAGGGCATTTTATTTTGTATAGCTGGTGTAACACAATAATATGATATGATAAGAAGTTAATGAGTGAACTGGTCGGAGAACAATCGCGCTATTGTAGAACGTAGGTACTTACCAAAACTACCGAAACTAAAAACGCAACCTATAATAGAAATAATCTATATAGTAAAACAAAACCATAAACAAAAATGTTCCATAAGGTAAACTTTGTCATTTAGTGCGAATGCACTGCTCAGGACCGGCACCTCCTAGCTTCCATCATCAAACTCCATAACTACTTCTTCAGCGGTTAGGTAAACTTGGAAGTATACCTCTCTTCCTTAACGGTGCTTTTATCTGTCCTGGCCAAAAAGATGGGGGCATACGCCCAATCGCCATCGGCAATACCTTCCGCCTTACTGCTAAGCTTACCTTAACCTGGCTTGATCACCATTAGGCTGTGAAGCAGCGATCTATGCAACCCGCACGTTGCACGTTGACCTACAAAATTCATTCAACTGCATACTTCTCTTCTCATACAGAACTCGGGACAGAAGCAGCACCGCCCTAAATGTTGAGGATTTTCGGCACGCCACGGTTTTAGGCTATATTCTATGTACTGGATTAATCCTTACAGTGGGATACTACTTTCTTAGTCTAGAATACCTTTAAAATAGGTAGGTACATTAGATTTTTATTAGAGCTTAATCACCTATACGTAATATATGGGTTTAGGGGGTTCATGTATAGACAAGATAAGGGTAATCCCAACGCACCTACGTCGGTATATTTACCAAGTTTAAACAGCTAAACACCTTCAAACCTAGCTTTCATGAATATGTTAATATTCAGTAGCTTACATTATAACAATATACCTATACATATATATTGTCCATTTCTTATCAGACTATCTTTAGTTACCTATTTATAAATTTCAATAAGGGATTTTCTGACATCTATTAACACTAGAAGCGCGGAACATCCTGACACCCCAAGAAGCGCGGATGGGTCAATTTTGACCAATTTTTCATTTTGCTACAATAATGTGAAGATTTGTATACAAATAAAACTCGTAATTATAATAAAATGTTTTATTGTAGATAACACATATTTTTGGTGTATTTTGGCTTAAAATAGAATTATAATAAATCATAATTACAAATGATTCCGGCATTTCCCCTTTATGTTTTAGATATAAAGGGGAAATGCCGGAATGGGCTATTGATGACAAATAATTCAAAAAATTATTAATAATAATTCAAGTTAAAAATTAGATAAAATTATAAAAAAGGCAGTGCAATCACTATTCCAAATCACATAATGAGCAAATGGAAAACTCTTTCGATGTGCATTTCTTGCAAACAGTTTTTTTACAAGCTTGGCATTTCACACACGATTTGTTACCGGCACAAGAAGACTTCACCTGACAACGTGTACGTTTGTCTTGACGCTCAGGTATTTCGTTTTGTACATTGACACGACTATTAGACGTTTTCCTGCTATTTGCGTATGCCTCAGCTAGTTCTTCTCCTAACTGTAAAATAAACTCTCTTCTGCTGATTTTTTTTCCATTCAGGTCACGATACAAAATCCAAGCATTTATTGCTGCTAAGTCTAGCAAATTATAAAAAGTATGAATAGGCCAACGCCTAGATGGGGCTTTTACAGAATATTTGCGAGCCATTTGATCCACAACGTCTACCCCATACTTTGAACTATTGTAAAATGATACTACATCCGGTTTCTTTTTTGTACCAGTTTCTATTTGAATATCTGGGTGCATAGTGCTAAGGAGAAGAACATTTTTTTTGTGCTTTCCTTGATATACTGTCAAAGTGATGTCGTCTTTTTTCAGTAACACCGTACAGTACAATTCTTCTTTTGCTTGTTTGACACAAGCAGGTATTTCCCGACGAGCTTTATTTATGGTACCAACAATACTTGTTCCGTTTGATTTTAGAGTTTCAGCAAGGGACAGGGACGTGAAAAAGTTATCGCAAGTGACATTTCTTCCTTTGTTTAGGTATGGCTGCATTAATTTTTTTACTACGTAATCCCCAAGACGTTCGTCATTTGGCCTGACGTCATCCTTGCCTAGATATGGAAATGCGTTCACTATATATTTAGAGTTCTTATCTACAGCCATCCAGAATTTTTGTCCGTATTTGTCGGGTTTTGAAGCCATAAATTGAGTAAATCTGCATCGACATTTGGAAGGGAAAAGTTGTTCATCAATTGTTATGTAGGGCCCTGGCGTATAACAACTTTGAGCATTGGAAATAAAATTGTACCACACTTCAGATATCAATCCAAACTTGTCAGTTGTGAGTCTTTGTGTTCTCGTAGATCTCACGTCGAATCTCAAAAACTTCATAATCTCCCGAAATCTATCCCGAGACATGGTGGCCTTCACAAAATCGTTACCCCATTTGACTGACCACAGTGCATCTAGATCTAAATATTTTGCGCCTATGGCTCCACGTACATATATAATAGCCAGAAAAGCTTCAAGCTCTTCAATTGTTAGGACCCAATCAGGAGAGTGAGTACGTCGGGCTTCTGCTATGGTACAAGACAAAATTTGTTTCAAAATTTTTTCGTCTATCATAAGTCGCCAAGCACTACTACAAGTTTCATCTACTTTACGTTTTGCATACGGAGTAGGTCCAGGATGATCTTTGAACAGATTTTGTTGACCTCGTCTACCTGGTAGGGCACAGTTTGTTGGTTCAATTTTCCAAGTCGTTCCATCAGGTGCAATAATTTTTGTTCCCAAAGGAATTTCTTTTATAGAATCGTATGTATCGTGTAAACGAACCAACGGCTGACTCCGGCCTCGTCCTCGACTGCGTGATCCGCCACGATTTCTGGTTCTTCCACGACCTCTGCGTTGTCTAACCGCATTCTCATCGTCAAAAGTGGCTAACGTTATTTCTTCACCTAAAAATAAATAGTTCTCACTAATAATACAAGTAAGAAATTACAAAAATCAATAGTAGAAATACAACACTATAACACCTATCATGACAAACAGAAATATTTATATTGATTTCTAAATAGTATGTATAAGTTTATTTTTATGTTTAGAACATAAATAATAACACTTTTGTGGTCGAAAATGTTATATTAGAATATTTAAATTACAATTTTTGTACAGAGCACGTTATTATAGGGTGAAGGATGATGAAAGAAGAGAATGAGTGATTGGTGAGTTAAAACTATTAAAAAGAAATATACATGCAAACAGGTTTGTCCAGAACATACTCCGGAAGCAGCATTGCATACTCCGTAACTCTAATTAAATAGGTAGCACACAAATTTTATTTATGGCTCTCTTTGAGACAAATCCATTTGGAAGTTTAACTTCGACCACTCGGACCTTACTATCTGAGCCAAAATATAACTTAGTCACTCTAGCGGTGGGCCAAGTTAGTGGACTACATCTTTCCTCTTTAAGGAGCACCAAATTTCCCACCTCCACATTAGGTTGACTAGAGTGCCATTTTGGTCTGTTGTTTAATTGAGTAAGATATTGTTTATACCAAACACACCAAAAATGTTGTTTTATTTGTTCACAACGACGCCACAGACGCAAACGATTCTGCGGTATATTTGTAATATCTGGTTCAGGGATTGAATTTAAAGCTTTACCAATTAAAAAATGACCTGGTGTTAGACAACTAAAATCATCAGGATCTTTAGATAATTGTGTAATAGGCCTTGAGTTACTGAAAAATAATTACCTGGCTGATTTTGAATTTCATTTATAGAATTTTCATCATCGGATGACGATAAGTCGCTATTTGTGGGTGACTGTTGCCACTCTTCATCGGATGAATGCAGCGGCTCCCCTTCTGAGTTGTCTTCGGCGATATCTTGAAGAGACTGAATAATTTCCGCTTCTTTTAGACCACGCTTAGCCATAGTGCGCAAAATGCTTTAGTTTCGTACGTGGGATGTGACAGAAACAAAACACACGTTACGCTCCCTCTACTGCCGGCCGGCTACTAAAGCAGGGATTCAATCACACACCGACGCCCTCCCACCCTCCCCACCACCCTCACCGCTTTAGCCACGAATATTTAGTGGCGCGTGAGTACCTAGATTGACGCAAGATATTTTGTCTAATTTAGAAGAAAGATGAAGTTAAGCTGACATTCATGACTGGGTCAAAATTGACCCAACCGCGCTTAGAGGTAAAATTGAATAAAAAAACATATTTATTGCAGTTACATGGTTGAAATCTCGTATAAACAATAACGATCACATTTCATAAAAAGTCATAAAAAATTAGGATTCTATGTATTATACATTAAATAGGGCAGGAAAAACATCGAAATGGGTCAAATTTGGGACGCTCGCGCTTCTAGTGTTAAGGTAAGAAAAGTACAAATCATTTGGGTAGATAGCGTTAGCGGATCTCCTACCGAAAATCCTGTTTGAGCAGAGACATTAATAGTTTTTAGAAACTAGATAGGTAGATGGTAAATGTGCCAGTATACCTATAGATGTGCCAGTTTAGATCCAACTAAATCGGCCCGCTAGGAATGTTTCAAAGAAAAATATAAGTGTGTACCTAAGCATAGCTTGGTTCTCCGTTGATTTAAAAGACCAATATGCTGGTAAGTAACTTGCAGAAGCAGAGCAATAGAAAAGCGACGGTGAACATTGTAAATGCAGTACCTACAATTTGACGATTCTGTGTACCTGAACAGAATAGAATCGCCCCCCTTATTTATTACGTAACTAGCAAAAGCAAAGCGATAGCGAAAATTGTACAATAATCGCTGATTGCTTGTCAAAGTCGTATTATGTAAAATGATTTTTTTTTATATATATTCACACACTTCACAACACATTAACTTAGTCTCACATTAAGATCCATACGGTCTTGTGTCGTGGGTACTAAGCAACGGTATATAAATACATAGATAAGTATAGAAACATCCATGACTCGGAAACAAACATTAATATTCATCATATCAATGTTTGCACCTACCGGGATTCGAACCCAGGACCTATGGCGTCGCAGGCAGGGTCACTACCTACTACACCAATCGGCCGTCAAACATTTCAACTTTGACATTTCAAGGCGAATATTGTACAATATTCGCTATCGCTTTGCTTGGTTTTGCTATTGCAAATTAGGTAATCAAGGGGCGGAACGTGTGAGACTCGTTGAGAACAAAGGGTACAAAAAAATAGTTCATTGATAAGACCCAGGACTGATTTATGGTTAGAGACAATCTCGACTTCAATTAAATCGATAGATTGGACACGAAATTGCATCGTGTGTAGCTTGCACAATTTAGCTAGTTCACGGAACTATACAATATTCATAGGGCAGGGGGAGGTGAAGGGGAGGGTACCTCGGTAGGACACGTAGGTAACGCCATCTCTATTTTCAACAGTTATTTTAATCATATCAAATGGTATAAGATTTAGACAAATATTTCTTCTGGTGTGTGCTATCTACCCTACGCTAAACAACCACAAGCTAGGTACCTACTGCATAACGATTATGTCAGGATGTGGTGAACCAGTGAAGTTCCAATAATCGCAGTCGTATTTGATACACACAGGTAATGTCTATAGTGCAGTTAGAGATAGGCCTGCATGCTTATCATCTCGTACTAAAAGACCATCGCTATAAAATTCTTTGCAACCAGATAGACATTTGTAACTACTATTTATGTGTACCTCGTAATATTGAGAACTTCTTAAAATAATATTTCTTACCGACTAACACCGTCTTGTTAACTGCCCATCCATAACTGCCCATTTAGCTATTCTACTGCTCAAGTATTTATTTTACGATCCGTTTTATTATTTTTTACAACTAGTTTTTGTTTTCTTTACTGTGCCAAAACTTGCTACTAAACATCCATTTTGAAATTTTGAACTTACCAATACTACTATCTATAGTATATAGAACTGCCCGTTAAATCAGTGCTAGATAAATATAGATGTAGATAAATATATAATACATTTAATATTTATTAAATCTTCTATGCTGCTCTGGGAGTGAAACAAAAACGTATAATACTACAGCTGCTTCTCTTCTCGGGTATATTGTACAAGTCAGTAAAGGGACATAAGGGTCTTGGTGTTTTGTAGGCGATGGGCTAACCACCTGTCACTACTAACCGAACTTGTACATCTCAAGTATACCCTCAAAATTGTGCCTCAGAAGTGGCACCATGTGATTCTATCGGCGCTTGGTGCTCTGCCTACCCCGTAAGGGATACACAGGCGTGATTGTATGTATGTATGTATTTTTTTAATCCACTACCTAATTTTTAAACATAGTTCGGTGTCAAACAATAAAATAATTTTGGCTGACTTTCGAGGGTTTTTGATTAATTTACAGATATAAAAAATTTAAATGTGTAATTTCATGAAGGTTTTTATGAGGATTGGAACATGCAAAATTTTCATAATTTTATAATTGTACAAACGTAAAATGTTTTAAAGACTAAATATCTGACATGCGAAAGTTTCTACTCATTAATTAATAAAAACTAGCTGCACTTTTAATCGCCGTGATCTATCTACAGCGAGGATTTCAAAATGAACTCTACTTTTTTTACCATCGCAGGCGTGGAGTGTGCCTTCTTTTTGGTTGGCCGGATCCATATTTTTTCAGTCAAGTGGGTACCGCGACTGCTTGAGCCCACTTGCCTCGTAGTTTCCACAACACACATTTCACTTGAAAAGGGTGAACGCTGTTTTCACCGTGGCGAAAAATATATATTTCATTTTGAAGCGAAACGTTTCGTGATAACTTTTCTTCTTGTTTCGCTGTTGGGTAATACCGTAAAACATCATGGTGTTTTAGTAGGTAGAACTGTTTTATTTAGAACTAGTGGACGCCCGCGACTTCGTCCGCGTGGACTGCAGAAAAAAACAAGATATCGAAATTATCCGGGATAAAAACATTTTCCCGGGATAAAAAGTATATGTTAAGTGGGACCTGTCACAATATATTCCTGAAAACTGCATCGAAATCGGGTTAGCCGTTTCTGAGATTAGCGTGCATAAACGCACAGACAAACAGACAAAAATTCCAAAAATCATTGTGTTGGGTACTATTGCGTTGATAAAGGTATTCTATAATATTTTTTTCTTATATATTTTCCATGTACAGACAGCGATCCGTTACATTTTTATTATATGTATATAGGTAGATAGACTACAGAACACCATATACTTTTAGAACATTATTAATTATTGTAATTAAGCCATTAAGTAGTCAAGCGACCAATTCATTTAAGGGATTCTCAGAAAATGGTTTGGCACTCCATTTTTCCTCAAACATAGATAGGTAGACGTCGCTTTTTTGTTTAGTTTCTGGAAATCTATGCAAGATTAGGAAGAAATATTTTTGTACGTACATAGTACATAGCTGTCAGTGCGTAGGCATAGCCTTGTTATTGTAACTTAAGGGAAGTTATCACAGGGCATGAACTTTATTCTCTCTATTTATTTTATTCTGGTGATACGGTAGATGGTAAACCCACGGCCACGATAAAGTCATCCAATTAACAAAAAAGTTACCAAATCCAAATCTTACCGTTTTGTATCATGTACCGTTTTTATTTATTTTATGTTCATTGTCGTCAATACCTATATGTCTGCGGTTTCATGAAACGATCGTTATGTGATTAAAGTTAAGTGCTACGGACGCATTTCCCGCGCCAATTTTATCTTTTCAATTCAACCTTGTGCTATTAAATTAAAATTGATGGAATTTCATACCTACTAGCGGTAACGACTTGTATGGGTGAGAGTGTGTGTGTAGTGGACAGGTCAAGTTGAGCAACATTATTGTTAACTACCTAAGCTCACGTTAAAGTGTTTTTATTTTTCCTTTATCTTACGACAGGAATAATAACGTAGACAAAACATAGAATCTTTAAAGATTAGGAAATAGGATACAGAAAACCAAGAAGATATTGAAAATGGGTCAAAAGCCAGTCATTTGTCACAGGGCAAGCACAATGCACTACTTTTGGTATACTGAAATGTTAATCAAAAACTACGTATCGATACCCGTCAAGACAGCTCTAAACAGGAGTAGTCTTGTTTTTGTTTGACTAGCTAGATAGATGATGGAACGTCAGGGGGAAGCCCGGCGTAATTGGGAAGTCGGTATTTAGAGGTGAGCGTAAGTCCACCAAGTACGAGATCTATACTGCCGGCTCTAATAATTGCAACATGTCGGTGATCTAGATTCCGTAATTTCATTGGACTGCTCTGAATTGTTATGTTATTGGCAGTTCTATGAAATTGTAGTTTCTGATTTGGTGATAGATGGTAATGATGAATAATGGAAACATCCTCAAGAAACAATAAAATCTTTAAAAACTAAGGAAAGACAAAGAATAATATCTTTATCGTTTCATCTTTAAATATTGTGCTGAGGGAGCTTTGTTTTCCGAGATTTAGCTAGTGCAGTGGTTCCCAATTAGTGGTACCCGTACCCCCAGGGGTACGCAAGGTTGCATCAAGGGGTACGCCGTAGCCATTGATACGCATCAATCTCTATAGTAAATTAAAATTACCAAAAAATATTTTTAAATGATCAATGTTCGAAATTCCATGCCACTATTCCACAACAATCAATGTTAGTTGTAAATGCATCAAGAGATTTCGCCTCACGTCACCGGGACCTCGAAGAAGAACGTGCCTATTTGTCACATTAATAAAACTGGTGTTCTCTGTCATCTTGTATTGTATTTTGATAGTAATAAATTCTAAATACATTTGATCTTATCTTTTATTTATCGTTCCTGCAATAAGGGGTACGCGAGTTTGAGGTCTTTCTTAGAGTGGTACGTAGAAAAAACTAATTGGGATCCACTAAGCTAATGTATAGCTATCGGGATGAAAAATAACGTTGACAATATGTAATTTAGAAAAGAGATGGTAAAATTCGTCATCCGAGTAATTAACCCGGTAGCTCAGTGGTTAGAGCGGCTGGCACGGTTTGCAGTGGTCGTGAGTTCGATTCCCACTCGGGTGAAGAAATTTTTCCATTTCTTTATTAATAATTTTATAAAGAAAAATATGTTCATGCAACCATTTTTTATTAATATAATGCGAAACGAAGTCATTGGGTTAGCTAGTAAGTATGTATAAAAGATACCTTTCCCAACTTTCTTTAATGTTTCTCGTGAGAAATGCCTAACAAGGCTACTTGACATCCGAGCTGTACCATTGCAGTAATCTACCCCGGCGTATCTCTACTTCGCTACATACCTATATTATTAACAAGGGCACTGCCTTCTGCTATCTGTCTGTCCCTATGATCTTTAAAACTACGCAACGGATTTTGATACGGGTTTGGTTCAAGAGGAAGATTTATAGGTATTCTGGTACGAAATTCCCCTTTACGCGGACGAAGTCGTGGGCGGCCGCTAGTTTGATGGATAAAGATTTCTGAATCTATATTATCTCGTAGAGAACGCTTCTACGGGGTGTTTGTGAAAGCCAGGCAAATATTGATACCATGACTTCTGACCATGATTCTGAGGCGGAAAACACTGAAAATTTTCACAGGAAAATTTTGAAATTTTCCGATTTTTTTTTTCATATTTTTAGGAAAAAATTGTTTAATTCGTTTAATTAGGCCTTAAATAATGACATAAAAATAAAATTTTAACCTAAAGATGACTTTCAAAAAAATTGTCCTTAAAAAATGTAAAAAAAACTGATCAACCCTAATGTAGAGTCACAAGTGATCCAAAAAATAGAAATGTGTCACACAATAACCAATAAGCCCATTTAATTAGTCATAGGATCGCCCGATACAATTGGCGCGGAGAGCAAACATTACTGATAATCAAATCAAAAATACATTTTCTGCGAGTAATAACACTGTCGTATAACTCAACAGAACGGTACTTGTTTAGCATTTCAGTATTTGCCTGGCTGTCACCTACACCCTGTATATTAGTGTTAATATCCGCGAAAAAATTAATATGAATTATTTCCATTCCCATGGGAATTTTGGGATTCTTTGTTAGTGTTTAACCTAAACTCAAGGTGTGCTTATGTAAAAATTTGAGGTTGATCGGACCAAAGAATTGTGTTGTCCCATACAACTATTGCCCCCCTTTTTCACCCATTAGGGGTAGAATACAAATTCCTGCTCATCGGATGCCTACGTCATTTACGAAGACCAAACCCTTCAAGTTTTAAATCTCTACGATCAGCGGCTTAGGCTGTGGGTTGTTTTATCAGTCAGTCATTCAGGACAACATAATTATGTTATGTAAAAGACATACAAAAAGCCTGAAAATAGTTAGGTATGTATTATATAACAGCAAGCTGAAGCTAAACGAGATTTTCTACCAGCAAAGCATAACCAGACAGGTACTAGCCGACTCGCATCATACTTTCGTTGTTTGAGTGACGTTTAGTATTATGAGAGTGTCTCACGTTACAACCAGGGGAGTCATAAAAATAAAAGACCAGGTGCGTACGCCCGTGGAGATGAAGTATGCTCACTTATATGATACTCCATTATTTAGGAGTCCGCACGGCATTGCTCGGAAAGGATTCTCGTTTTCATGCCGTATTATTTCATGAGTTATTACTTTTAAGTGCTGGATGCGAAAACTTTATTATTTCAATTTATGTGCGGGTTTTGAACTAATAAGTGGTTTATCTAATCTTCTATCTATTCTATACAGGGTGTAACAAAAAGGGTATGTTAAGCGAAAAGCTATGTAAATAGCCCACTGTAGCAAGATGCGGCCTAGGGTGGTACATGTGTGCTTATTCACTCTAGCTTTGAAGAGACCCATGTTGTAGTGCTCGGGAAATACATCGGCAGGAAGTGCATTCCACTCCTTAGCCGTTCGCATTACAAATGAGTTAAATAATGTGTTGAATATTATAGAAACTATCGTAGAGGCTTTATGTCGCCGTGATGTAACGTTACAACTGATATGTCCCTCATTTGCTATATAAAATTGATAAGATTAATTAATGATTTATTTTTATAACTGTGTTAATAAGTTGATGATAGGAGTCCTTGGAATGAACACACACTTGAGCGATAAATTGGTGTCTGCAATGCGTAACCAGTGTAAAAAACATCGTCTAGTGCAAGCAGCAACATTGCAATGTTTGACCAACCCCGATAAGTATTTTGTGAGTATTGAAGATACAAGTGTTTACAAGCTAAAAGATGCTGCAGGGAATTGGAACCCTCATTCCACGCACAACACAAGCTGAAACTCTTACTGCCGTAAACTTGGGTACACCAGATCTTTGGGGAATATCAATTCCCACTTAATGGCGTCCCAACTGGAGGCATAATTTTTTTTTTCTGGTTTCACTGTCTATCTTAGAAGATACTTTTAGTTATTAGTTATTAGTAGTTGTTACAAAACAGCAATTACATACGATTTACAATAATTTTATCGGAAATAATTAATATAAATAAGAATATATAAATATATATAGATATCGCACGCCCTTTCTCTCAAAGTGCATCCCACGACTCTCATATCAGTTCACCACCACCTCGAGACCGAGAAACCAGCTCTGTTATTTCTAACGGAGACGCATATCAGAAGTCCACCCGATACGGCGTACCTACTATACCCAGGATACTCCCTTGAGCATAATTTTAAGGCTCATGCTGGGGTGTGCTTGTACGCCAGGGACGACATCTGCGTACGGCGTCTCCGTAACATTGAAGACCGTAGATTCTCTGTTATCTGGGTGCTAGTGGACACAGGCCTTGAAAAAAATTCTCTACGCCTGTGTCTCGCTCGCACAGCGGAAATCAGGAGACAACTAGGCTTGCAGATTACCTCAGTGAGGCGGCAGAACATCAGGAGTGACTATACCCATACCAGATGCCGTCACAGATGTTCTTAAACTAGGTATGGAATATTTTATTCCATATTTGGAAGTACCTGTACGCTGGGCAGGCGAGTTGGTGACCGCAGTTTGTATTTTGGACTATGTTGTCAACACGGTAGGCGCTGCTGCCCACCACTCGGGAACCCTTAATCGCCTCGTACGATACCCACGGGCAGACATTGGGTGGTACGAATTCTACTCTGCCGGCACCACGCGGCCAATATCTATATAGTGTAAAACAATGATAGCTAATGTATAAAAGCATATTAAACTTGAATATTAGGGGACTAGTTCTAAAATAGGTAAGTACAATCTATTTAATAAATTTTCACATACATCTATCTATACTATCTATTACATATAAAAAATTGTAACGAATCGATGTTTGTGCACGCTAATCTCAGAAACGGCTGAATCGATTTCGATACAGTTTTCAGGAGGTCCCACTTAACATATAGGCTACTTTTTATCCCGGGAAAATGTTTGTATCACGGATAATATCGACATTTTATTTTTTCTGCAGTCCACGCGGACGGTGGCGCGAGCTTCCACTATTTCATAATAAAATTCATCCTACCAGTGGCAAACCACTAGGCAGGCAATCTCGAATGTATTATGTAATGTGTTTATGTGTCGCTAATAAACAGGAAGTCGTCAAAG
The DNA here is from genome assembly GCA_014607495.2 of Carposina sasakii. NCBI lineage: Eukaryota > Metazoa > Arthropoda > Insecta > Lepidoptera > Carposinidae > Carposina > Carposina sasakii. The sequence goes on from CP053148.1 coordinate 6,421,209, forward strand.
AGCTCTTGATGAAAGTAACCTTTACAGGTCGGCAACTTAAACTGATTACGGCCACTCAACTATACAAGGCGATACTTACTCAATAAAGGGCGCGAGACCAAATCATCTCTATTTAATTTAGATAAATGTTACCCTAGTATACATTTACAATACACTTAATCTGGGCCTTACCTATAACGAGGCCCGTATGCCATTATTGTGATTTAGAACGCGGCTGTACACGGAATGCGAGCCAATAAATTAGATCTCAATCAGGACACAACCGTCATTTGTTATTCGCACTTCGCATAGTTTGGACGAACTAGTGAGTAGATTGGTCTAACCATAATTTTCGTATTGGCGACATATCTATACTTACAACAAAATTGCCTAATGCCTTGTTTACGTATTGAAATGTGCTGGTGTAGGTGGTAAGTCGTGAAGTGTTCAGTAAAATTCACGTGTTAACTGTCAAGCTGCTAAGTAATGAATGCTGGTGACAGTGCACTGCGAAGTAAACTCAACGCTTAACAGCGTACTTACCAGCACTTTACCAGTACTTTTACCTGGGCCAACACTATGTGTAAACATGGCAATAGCCATGACTGATAACAAAAATCGTAAATCAAATTATTTACATTAAAGCCATAGTACCTAGTAAAGATTGTGGGCAGTTCGGGGTATTATAGGAAACTATCATAGGACATAATTGATAGAACCACAAGAAATCCTATGGGTATTAGAAATCACAAGTGCTGCCAAAACTAGGCAACTCAATGTAAAGTATGCCGACACTTTGATCCAAATCGGTTGATTTTAATTAATTGTTATTACTTTACTGCTTTAGCATTTTATAATATATTAAATGTTTTGTAATGGAGTTAGAGCACATCTGTTCTATCCTCTGTACCAAGCAAGATCCATGGCCAGGCGCCAAAAACTATCCTAAACGCCAGTTATCAAAATAAAAAAAATCACATACCTATATAAATAAATAGTTATAAAAATTAACACCAATAAAATCAGTAACATCACAAAGACATTCTTAAATGAACGATAATAAGACAAACACAAATAGGATTATGGGAGTAATTTTTTGTATATAGGTACCTACGCATATCATACTTATACCTAAAGGCAGGATAAGAGATAAATTGCTTAATATACGAAGAAAAACTTTCAATATCACTTTGGTGTCGCTAACGTTATGAATGGGCGTGAAGAAGCCAGGGCCGGCTCACCACGGTCGCTTTCATTGTTTATGCATGAGGTTATTATTTATGAGCAGACGATGCCGCCTCACTCTGACGACGGACCTGTACCTATACGAAAATTATAGACCGATGAGTATTTTATCGCAGAAATTTTACAATTTACGAAAAAAATTTACCGACATCTATAAATTTTTAATACACTTAAATTTTTAAAACTGTTGGATCAAAAATTAAATATGTATCAACAAATGTATGTACCCAGTTATGACAGTAAAAATCTATCTATCTATCTACACATTTTAGCCATGTTAACCAGCCCCCCGAGCATGACCACGCGCATCGTGGATATCGTACCTCGATTTCACGTTTAAAAACCTGTCTATATAGATACCTCACAGAAAGAGGTACTTATGAGAAAAATAATTCAGTGTCAATTCCATGTTTGCGATGTCTTTAATTAATATATTTTCTTATACTTCTATATGAAAATTGTTCACAGAACACACAGTAACAGATCACTTTATTTGTAAACCATTTACAACAAACAAATTTCGAATGAAGCGAAAAAGTGCACACAATTCCAGCTTTCATCTGTTCATAATTTTAGAGTATAAGAAAAGCTCTTTGTGTGCTATACATACAGACTTTAATAAATTCACCCCTGTTTAATGAAAATATTAAATTTAATATGGACGCTCTAACTAAATGAATCCCAAAGTATTAGGTATGTATACCCAAATTAAACGTAAGATGAGGTTGAAATAAGTTAATAATGAAACCGAGTTACACATGGAAATTGCTTAAGAAGAAATTTAATTTGAAATTAAATATTGAATTTGTTAAGTAAAACAGAATACATACATACATATAGTCACACCCATTTTTTTCCTTCGGTTTATGGCATTTTATTGACAATTATTAATATTTTTATGTGACTGATTTTTAGAAGATAATACACAGTGACAGCGTTTCATATGCAAAATTTTCCTTTTTTAACCGACTTCAAAAAGAGAGGTATCAATTCGTCTGTATGTTTTTTTTTTATGTGTGTTACCACCGAACTCCGTCATTTATGAACCGATTTCAATTTTTTTTATAGTTTGTCATGGTATGCTTCCAAGTTGGTCCCATATTCACCATGTCAGGATCTGATGATGGGATATTGGAGAAATCGAGGGCAATCCTCAAATATTGTAGGCATATGTAGTCTGTTTTTATACTTTTACTGAACGTTTTGATCACCTACATATAAAACATAACATCTGATGATGGAATCTCTAAGGAATCTAGGGATATCCTCAAATATAAAAGGCACGAGTAGTCCATTTTTAGATTTTTATAGAGAATTTTGGTCAGCTACTCATAATATAAAGGAAACGAGGGTCTGATGATGGAGCCGCCGAAAAACAGATAGTGGAACTTTTTAGTAACAAAATGTAGAGTATGGCAGGGGGAGGCCTACGTCCAGTAGTGGACTGCAAAAGGCTTATGAAGATGAAGATAATTGTGTTAAGTGGTGAAATTATATGTTGCGTTAAGCCGTTTCCGAAGTAACATGGTTATAGAGGAAGAGGTAGACATGAGAATAACGAGATGACGAATAATAGGGATGAATGAAAGAAGAGTACCTACATATTGCACCGACCCCAAATGATTGGGAACAGGGCAGGAAGAAGGAGTGTAATTATATGTTGCTTATATTATCAGACGTAAAGTTTCGAAGTCTACTCATTTCTCTCTTTTGTCATGTGGCCTATTTAATCATTTGCTGGCATATAAATCTGACAATATTATGCCTTCTAAACTTCGTACACGGCTTTACGCAATATATATTTGCCCTTTAGTTCAATTTTACTTTAGTAAGCTAGAGTTTTGGGAGGAAGTCGGTTTTTCGTTTTAAAAAAATTATTTGTTGTTGATTTTAGTATCTTTTTCACTGTGTAATGTGTAATTAATTGGTGTACTATGTTAGTACTATGTTGCAGAATAAATTTCTTTTACCTTATCTAAAAGTGAGTAGGTAATGAACTAATAAAATTGTGAAAACATAATGTATACTGCAAACGTACATTGTATAAGTAAGACGAACAATTGAAAAAGGAGGACTCCGTAAAGCACACAAAAGTGTGTTAAAAAATTTTATGCGAACAAACACTTCAAAGCAGAAACGTCCTTCCATACCTATTTGAATGGCTATGCGGCAGTTAAACACGCGCTGAATTCCACAATAGTGGAACAAACAATGCATCGAAGCTTTACTGTGAACTGGTTGCCAGTATGGACTGAAAGGAATAATATTTCGTATTTGTGACCGATTGTAATCATTCATGGGCTGATCCCGCTTCAGTCGCGTGAACGCCATTAGTGTTCAAATCCTTTTAGAAGGTAATGGAAAAATAAATTGTTTTGTAGTTATTCTCAATGCATGATGTCCTCTTGCATTTACAAATGGCTCGCGTTGACGGAATTGGCACTAGTCGTAGGTAATACAAAATATTACACAAGCTGATATAATACTTATGGCTTAGAAACTCATTTTCGTTGTCGTTTAAATTAAGATTAATACTATATATATTTTCTAAAATATAAGAAAGTGCATGGTGGTAGATATTTCCCAGAATTCACTCATCTTGCAAGTTACAAGAGAAAATATAAAGAAACTAGTTTACCCTTACCTAATTATTTTTGGGAACGCCCCAAATTAAGCTGATTATTTTGCTCACCTAAGGGATGGTCAAGTCCATTTGTAATCAAAAACCCAAGAAACCTCTCTATTAAAAAGGGCACAAGGAGGTGACAAAACTCACATTTCCAATCACAGTGTAATTTCAAACCAGACAGGTCTGACGTGACCTGCTTTTCCTGCATGGCTTAGTGTTGAGTACAAGGTAGTAAAAATTCTTTGTAAACTTTGTACGCACACAAATTCGCAGCAACTACATTCATGTACTAGCAACGACAAGAATCCATGGATTTTCGTCTTGTGTGACGCTATGTAGTACAATAACATCTTGTGTCAGTCTTAATAATATGTCTTAAAAAAATACTAACTACTAAGAAATAGTCGTGAAAAAAACTGACAGCCTCAGCCAACATCAATATTTATAAGCACTATGTATTTTCACTGCGCTGATTCGATATACATACTTACGGCCAATTTCAATACGAGAGATTAAAGAAAATCTTGGAATTTTTGATTCCTAATTTAAAATTTTGTATGAAAACAATTTGAAGATTAAATCTGAGATATGCAAAAAATCTCTGAAGATCAGTTATAGAAATTGGCTGTTATTAAATATAGATATATAGCCAAAAGCTTGATAATTTTGTTCCTTTAAAGTTTAATTACCTGACATACCAACAAGTATAACATTAGTGTATCAAACACCGCACTGCTTGAAAATATATAAATGAAAGTGAACTATGACGGGTTTTTATGCACTACGTAACTTTCTGTTTCTACCAACTCTCCTTGCTCTTGTTAAAATGAAGTAGGTAAGCTTCAACGTTATAAGAGAGATAATTCCGTATTTCAGGAGTTTTAAATCCAAACTCAAAAAGGTAAATTAAATAATTCGTAATGCATATTATACAAATTACGATTAAACTATAGGTATCTCATACTATGACCAATGTCAAATTCCATATTAAAATTCATTTATTGAGTGGATTACCTGAGTGGCACTTTTTTGGCGCTAGTTCTAAATTAATAATTATAATTTTCTTTTTGGACGAGGAGTTTAAATAGACTAAAATAAAAACATTAAACACTCCTCTAGGGAATCGTGCGTGGAATATCGAGTGCGAGTCTTTGAGGATCGAAATAGAAGATTCGAGAGAAAAAAGGTTCAAAGTGTAATGTTTAACAATTTCAACGTTCATCTACCGTACCGTTGCACATGATGATTTTTTTATAAATGAAATTGTATTAGGCGTTATTTTTTTTTTATAATCAGCTAGGCAAACATTTGACCACTATCGTGCCTGATGTTAAGTAAGATGCGGCCTAAGGTGGTACATGTTTACCTAGAAAGTGCCTATTCACTCTAGCTTTGAAAAGACCAATGCTGCAGTGCTCGGGAAATACATCGGCAGGAAGTGCATTCCACTCCTTAGCCGTTCGCATTACAAATGAGTTACCATAAGGTTTGGTGCGGATGGGTGGGATATCAACAACATAAAGGTGATACGCTAGTCTGCGTCTAGTATTCCGATGGTGATTATTAAAGTTATAATATGTAATATGTTTCGCCGTTTCCATATTTCCCGGCTATTTTGAATTTGAAACTGTTCTATATTCGAATGTGTTTAAATTTTGAATCTCGAAACAGTTGAAAGTATTAGGATTAATGCTATTGTTTAGTCACAGCGTCGATTAGAATCTGTCAGGTTACATACGAAAATAAATCTTTGTAAGGAAAATGTTCGTGCAATAATTTTTTACAACTTTAGAAGAGGCCTGACACGACTTCAGTGTTTTGAAGAGCTAACATCAGTGATGAAGCCCCATGTCTGCGGACTGTCGAACGCTGGTATTTAGAATTCCAGCATTAACAGCGTGGATATACTAGTGTTAGTGACAAATCTCGCGAAGGACGCCGAAAAAAAAAAAAGACGGCCGATTGGTGTAGTTGGTAGTGGCCCTGCCTGCGACGCCATAGGTCCTGGGTTCGAATCCCGGTAGGTGCAAACATTGATATGATGAATATTGATGTTTGTTTCCGAGTCATGGTTGTTTATATACTTATCTATGTATTTATATACCGTTGCTTAGTACCCACGACACAAGACCTTAGGGATCTTAGTGTGGGACTAGGTGAATGTGTTGTGAAGTGTGAAAAAAAAATCCGCCTTCACTGAAGATAGTGAGACAATGAATTCTCGAAGATCATCATGTGACATATCGAGAGATAGAGGCTCTATTAGGCATCTCAGGGACAACCATTCAGAAGATCTTGCATGAAGCACTTGGTGTGAGAAAACTAGTTTGCCATTGGATACTGCATCTGCTTTCCGACAATCACAAGGCGGCTCGCGTCAGATGGTGCAAGAAAACTCTGCAAAGGTTCCACCGATGACAATCAAATCACGTCTACGACAGCATCAGTGGTGGCGAATCTTGGATCTATGCCTACGATCGTGATCCAAACAACAATCTAAAATCTGGGTCTTTCAAGACGAGCCAAAGCCGATTAAAGTTGTTCGTTCGTTGTTCGTAGAAAGAGGTTAACGCAGAGTGGTATACCACAATTTGCTTATCACAAGTCATCGCCAAACTTCGAAAATCTAACTCAAAGCGACGCATCATCCTGCACCACGACAACGCAATCTCACACAGCGCTCGTCAAAATTGAGTATTTGAAGCAGGAAAAAGTAGAAATTCTTGACCATGACCTATATGCAGTCCTGACCTAAGCCCTAACGACTTCTTTACATTTCCTAAAATTAAGAACAGTATTCGTGGTCAAAGGTTCCAGTCCGGTGAAGAAACAGTCGACGCTTTCAAGTCAGCCATTTTGAACACCCCCACTTTAGAGTAGAATAAATGTTATAATAACTGGTTTGAGTGAATGGAAAAGTATATTAAGCTGCGTGGTGAATCCTTTGAAAAACAATAAAAAGTACTATAGGGTTCTAGTTGTGTTTTTTTCTTCAAACGACAAAACTTAAAAGGCATGCCTCGTAACATAATATACATACGAGTACCTAGATTCATTTCTTTAAAGTTCCCATAGGTATTTTAGACGAACAGCTAGTAAAGCCGACGTTGGTGTACTGAATGCCTTGTCTTAATTGACGTGGAACATTATATTGCCTCAATACAAACAAGAGGCTGCGTTTACAAACTTTTTTTCAAATCGTGTCCTCTACTGAACACAGCTATGCTATTAGTGGAACTTATCATGGAGCAGAATCTCCATTCTAGGCCGGTCGCCCCCTTTTACCGAAATTATCCGATATGGTATCCAATTTGCTATTTGCAGGTTTGCTATTCCGATATGTATGACCAACATAACTCACGACTACAGTCGTCTTAAAGGACCTAGACATCTTGGCTACGGCCCACGTCCAATAAACGCTTTTAAACGGACCGAACTCCATAGTCCCGTACTCGAATTTTCTTCCTAAGAAATATCAATATCTACAAATACATTTTGTGCACACTCTAATATTTTAAGTCATCTTTTTCATTATCAACAGTAAACACAGACTAAATCTTGTACGTGATAGAATATTAAACCAAGGAATAATAATATACGACTGCTGAAGCCAACATAAGCTTCCTATTAATATTACTTTGAACGGTCAAAAATGTGAAGAGTCGCGCAAAATAGAAGTAAAAGAAAGCGAATTTTTAGAATTTCGTTGTAAAATGGTTAAAACCTTCGTATGTCGTTGTCAGTTGTTCTGTCGTAGAAACTTTGTACTGGAATGGTTGAAGTTTCGAACTTGATATTTTGTTTTACATTAGTTGTGATGTAAAAGATGTACAGTGCAGTATGTGATATTTTTTAATACGTACGCTATTAAACCAGTTTATGAAATAAATTTATTTCAGTCTCAGTTGTGTATAAACCTGAAAAAATAAAAATATTGTCTATAAAGTATTCTACAAAAATTATTTCGATTATGAGTTATAGTAATTCCATTGCTGAAGTTAAGTCTCCCCTAATTAAGAACGGGGAGGTAAATCCGCACAGGATAAATAGGTAGTTCTTAGCATTCAAGTCAAATCAAATAAATTCACAGAGCGGTACTCACCCCTACACAGATGTATGGCAGCGAATTTTGGGTATAAGAAAAGACACATAAAAGTAGAATAAATGCTGTTGAGATGCAATCGCTATGTGAGGTGTGACTTTGTTTGCGAGATATAGAGTGAGAAATAGTGATTAGAGAATTGTGCGGTGTGAAAGAGGACGTAATGATAATAGAAGAAAGAAAGGTATGCTTCGATGGTTTGGTCATTTGGTGAGGATGGATGGAAGGCGATTAACAAAAAATATATACTCGTATATATGGCAGAAGTGAATGCCAATGTTGGGAGGGGGCGCCACGCAGACCAAATACGGGGTGTGCGAAGAAAACAGCTAGTCAAGAACTAAATGGATGTGGATAATGCGAAAGAGGTATATTTGGAACGTACAAAATGGAGATCTGTAGTCTCTTTGGCTTCTTATTGAGATCCACAAGTGTCAATCACCAGGAATACCTACCTATTATACATAGTCCTTAAGGCTTAATTTACACCGCCGAGGAATGGAACGGAATGGAAGTTTTTGTACATCGCCTAATGAACTTTATGTCAAGTGTATAACAAACAAACTACGAGCCTAAAAAAAAGTCGTGCGTCTTCCGCGGGATCCTCGCGCATTCTCGAGAACTCCGATGATTTGACGTAACGGAATTTGGAAATTGACGCTAATGATATAAAGTTCATTATGCTATATACGATTTCGTTGCAAAAATTCGCTTCCGTTCCATTCCGTGGCGGTGTAAATTGAGCCTAAGTGGTGGTATTACGATAAAAATAAACTTAAAAGCGGAATAATTTCCCCGCTCTTCTTACGTGCAGTCTCTTTCGAGGAAAACCGCACCTGCGGAATTCTTATGCTAAATCGATGTTTATATTTCTCTTAAGGCTTCATTCACAGAGTAAATTACGGGGTCTCGTCAGATTGTAACCACTTTAAGTCTTTTGAAAGAAAACAAGTCGTTTGTAAGTATTACGTACGAATTATGTTCAATAGCTCTACTAGCACCTACTAATTATTAATAATAAATATTCACGCATTTCACAACACTAGTCCTACACGAGGATCACTAAGATTTTGTTTCGTGGGTATCTACTAAGCAACGGTATATACATACATAGATTAGTATAGAAATATCCATGACTGGGAACAAACATCGATATTCATCATATCAATGTTCGTACCTACCGAGATACAAACCCAGGACCTATAGCGTCGCAGGCAAGGTCACTACTAATTAGACCATTCGGCCGTCTGTTAGTAGGTATTAAATAACATAGGGGTTGGAGCCATGGAAGAGCGAAAATGCATGGAAGTAAAAAGCGAGAGGAAATGATTATTATACATCTGACATCTCACACAGCTCCAATACCTATATGCAATTTGCGGAAGTTATCGGCCGCGCCGTGCCGTTGCCGGCCAGTGGAAAAACCAGGCATACCGAGATTGGTCCACTACTGTAACTCCTATAAGCCAGAATCAACAGAGGTAACCCGAATAAAATCATTCGATAGCAGTCTTTAATTACGGATACTCTTTTATTTTTTGGCTAACGACCAGAATGTCCAATGTACATAATTTATGAACTTTCCGCCGAACGATTTGTGGGCCTCCCTTAGCTCTAAACATTCTTTTTGCATACATTTCGGACCATTGTAAATTGAATTGAGCATCCTGAATCCAATTCAATTAAATTGATCTTTGTGTAGGTTTCAAAGTGACATTAATCGTTTTAATCGCAATGGTACAGTCAGCATCAAAAGTCGATGAACACATTCAGATTTTCAAAATCACACAGGATATATATAACATAACATAAATTAATAATATTAATAAATTAATAACATATATAACATAAGATATATAACATAAGATATATATAACATAATATATCTGTATAACACATAAATCGCTTAACAAGATAGGCGCCAGAATTGAATGAACATCATTAAATTTCAAAACTAACTGAATGAATGAATTTTACTACTCGTAAAAAGTTACTGCACACCATTTTATTCAAAACTGTTGATCGTTATAATATCCAAAAAAATCATAACATTCAGTTTATCAAATGTCACTGAACAATATAAAATGCTTGTTTTGGTTATCTAGTGCAATCACGGCTATGTCCCAAAATAACTTGACATCATAAATTACAAAATTTACTGAACATTACTTTGTTTCTTTGGAAGTTTAACGCGGCTCCAATGCTGTCAGCTGTCAGTGGATGTTCATTAGACTGTCCCCTCTTGCACACTTTTGGAGCTTTAACGCTAATACGGATCTGGTGCTGCGCCGTGAGCTGTCAGTAGCAGCGTGCACAGCACATCCATTAGACTGCCCACTCTTGCACACTTTTGGACGCAAATACAGCTCTGGCACCGCGCAGTCAGCGATCAGCAGCAGCATACACACCACATTCATTAGACTGCCCACTCTTGCACAATTTTACAGGTTCAATGCGGATACAGCTCCGGCGCCGTCAACTGTCTATTATATAGCAGACTGTCCCCTCTTGTACACTTTGGGAGGTCCGACGAGACTACAGCTCTGGCACCGCGCAGTCAGTGATCAGCAGCAGCGTGCACAGCACATCCATAAGACTGCCCACTTTTGCACACTTTTGGAGGTCCAACGCTGATACAGCTTCAGCGCCGTCAAATATCAGCAGCAGCGTATACAGAACATTAATTAGACTGCCCACTCTTGCACACTTTTATACGTCAATGCGGATACAGCTCTTGCACACTATTTAGGTCTAACGCGGAAAGGCGCAACATTTAATAGAATGTATCACGGACAGTAAAATCAAAACATAAAAAAGCTTAAGTATGTCAATGTTATTCTCTTTGAATTAAACATCAAATCGATCGTTAATGCCAAAATGAAATATCTTACATATACAATCTTTCTTTCTTGTCATATTTCGTAGAAAAGAAAGAGAAAACATTTCATTTTGTTTAGTGACTTTTGAGATAAACGATGGTATGCTATTTTTGTCAAAAATTTCTTTAGAAACGAAAAATGTTATGCTTTTTGAATATAATTTTGTTTAGCGACTTTTGAAAAGTGATGATCACCTACTTATGGCCTTTTAAGATAACCATTCAATTCTCGCGCTTGTCATGTTGAGCTATTTATCTATAATACGGTGTTCAGTTGTTTTCAAAAACTAAATAAGGTCATCAACTTTTCATGCTGACTGTACCAGTTTCAGTGCTTTATTATTTTCATTTGTATATTATGTAGGTATTTTTACAATATGTAAGCAACCTAAACTAGCGTTAACCCAATATTTATTGTTTATAATAAAACCGTGAGACCTATCAGACCCCCGCATTCTACTATACAAGCACATAAGTAGTGTTGCCGTTCGATAGTCCACTATCTACTACTAGATAGGCAAAAACAATAGTTCAATACTGTCGATACTATTGCTACTGAATATTGCAATAACAATCGTTTTATCCCATCGATAGTGACCTTTTCCTTAATAGTATTACTAAAACCATAATTGTCTACTTAGTGGCTGCCAGGATACGAGTATGAGATAAAGAGATTTTATCGCTTCGCTACTGCTTGATTGCTTTGGCTCTGCTATTGCTCTTACTCTTAGCTAATACAAATTTGACATTTAAATGCGATAATTGTGCAAAATTCGCTTTCGCTCTGCTATTGCTTTGCTTTTGCAAGTTAGGTAATCAGGGGGCCGAGCATTTTTAGCTGCACCATAGAGAGAGACTTCATAATCAGACAGCCAAAACATAATATGTTACATGTTTTTTCGGTGAACTTACATACTCGTAGATGTATGCACGATCTACGTCTGAAGATAAGACGCATTAGCCTTTACTCTGAAATGTTTTGAGAGCCGACGTACCTACCTAACAAAAGCGGTGCTTGTCTGCTTACCTATGCAGAGTAGCAAATTACTGGAGCTCTATACGAGACGACTCAGATGGAATAGAAATGCGCAACGATTTCCTCCAGTAACTTTATGCTGTTTTTTAAACGATCTGGTTAAACTCAACTTGGTAAAAATGTCGAGTACCTATACCAGCTACATCAGCTACACTTTTATACAGGTAAAATTTATGTTATACTTGTTAACTTTTATAGCAGCTATCATCAGTATCTGCTTTTTGCGTGATAATCTAATAAATCTACTTATTTCGCAATGCCCGTGTAAGAAAGACCAGAAATAATTCAACAAGAGGGTTAAAGCAAGTTTAAAAAAAAATGTTAAATAAGCGTCTACGTGCATTTATGCAAAAAAAAACAATCTAATATCTTGGGAACCATACACTACCCACATATGCTTCCATGGAGAAGAATGTTCGTGATGATGAGGAGAATTCATAGTAATTGGAAACCTTGACGACAAAAAAAAACCCTATACAGGGTGTAACAGAAAGGGTATGTTAAGCGTAAAGCTATGTAAATAGCCCACTATAGAGAACCTATTTACAAAATTTGAGAGTCGAAATCACATGTTTATTTTTCAAAATTGTATGAACATTCATGAGTTGTTTAGGAATTCTCCATACTATTTGAAAAAATAAACATGTGATTTCGAATCTGAAATTAGGTTCCTTTTAGTGGGCTATTTATATAGCTTTTCGCTTAACATACCCCTTTTGTTACACCCTGTATAAGGTTTTTTCAAAGTCTCTTTTGACACAAAACTAGGTAGGTAAAAAGAAACAACTTTCATTATGGGACATATTTCGAAATAGTGAAAAAAATTAGTCGTTCCATACAATCTCGAATAATTACCAGTAGGTTGGTCGTCAACGTTCCCGAAAACTACGGAATCTCCTTATCATCACGATAATTTTTCTCCACGGAAGCATACCTGGGAAGTGTGTTTCCAAAATATTTGGGTCCAAATTTGAGTAAATAGACTGCGTTTTTCTGCATAAATGCACATTGACGCGTGTAGCAAGATTTTTTCACGAGAAATACTTAATTAATCTGTCTATAAAAAAACTAACATAAACACTAGACACTATAAATTTCGCCCGATCAAGTAATAAAAAAAAAACAAAAAAAAATCCCAGCATTTTTTTTGGCATAAACTTAATTTATTTGATGTATAGAGTACGTACCCTTCGTTAATGGTGGCCACAAAAAAACGCGCTGTATATTGTAGTTAAGTTTTTTTTTCGAATATTACTACGATACAATAATATAAAGTCGTTTCCCGCTGCCTGTCTGTCCTATGTAGGTATGCTTAGATCTTTAATAAAATCAAGCAACGGATTTTGATGCGGTTTTTTATAAGATAGAGTAAGGTGGCTCAGTGGTGAGAGCGCTGGGACGCGGAATACAGAGGTCGTGGGTTCGATTCCCACCCGGGTGAGGAATTTTTTCCATTTCTTTATTAATCATTTTATAAGATAGAGTTAGTCAAAAGGAAGGTTAATATGACGTATGTATTTCTATCTAGTTTTCTACAGTAAAAATATTCTGCAAAATATTTATAATTTCAAATACTAAAATACTACATACATACATATCATCACGCCTTTATCCCTTACGGGGCAGGCAGAGCACCAAGGGCCGATAGAACCACATGGTGCCACTTCTGACCAATTTTGAGGGTATAGTTGAGATGTACAAGTTCGGTTAGGTGGTCAGCCCATCGCCTACAAAACACCGAGACCCTCTTGTCCCTCTACTGATTTGTACAATATGCCCGGGAAAATAGTACTTACTTTTAAATTAAGTTAAATGGATTATAAAGAGTAAAAAGAAAAGATCTTTCCGAAATGAGCATCGGAAGACAAGAGTTGGTTATATCGAAAGAAAACACTCAGAACGTTATTGTACCACTCCAGTTTAACTGTCTTTAACTTTTACCAAAAAGGGTCTCAAATGGAATGCCGAGGCAAAAGGACTACCCATAAATTCTTTGGCAAGCAATATAGAGTTACTAGCCTATCATTACGGGTCTGTTTTAACCATATGTAAGTAATCGTACAACGAATGAACTATGTTAACTGACTTAGGCCCCACTTGAACAATCCTAAATTATCAGTAGATCAGGTAAGTAGTTGGCACGGGTCGCCCTAAGCAACACCTTGTAGGACTTAAGATTAAAATAAGATTAAAATTTAACTGGTAAGCTTTATTTATGTAGCATTTTAAAATAGATAAGTACCTACCGACCTACTTCATGTGAAAACAATGAACGGATGAAATCTTCGTGGAGTTGACAAAAGTTTGTGAAATAGCTTATTCCGGAACGTTTCTGTTGGGCAACTTGCATAATAATTCACTTTGTTTTAAATTATTTTATCAACGGCATTATTTGTAACGCAGCTGAGACGGTCGACTATATAGTGGAGTATACTCGGGTGCTCGTTTTGTATCGATAGTTGTACAAGATGGTGTAGGGTATCCTAGGAAGATCGTACGTGCACTAAGTCGGCCGTGCTGGGTTCGGGTACAATAAGTTGGCAAAGTTATAAATCTTCATAAATGCAGACAACTCTAGAGAACACAGAGCGAACATAATGCATAATTATTGCCTTAAACGGACTAGCTTAGGTCAGGAGCCGGCAACTTTAATGGTTATCGCACCCATGAGACGCGTTATTTGTTTATTTTTTATTATGAACTCTATTACATTTAATTCTAGATGTCGGCACATTGCCAAATGTGTTTTTGGATTGCAGTACAGACAATAAAATAAAATTTCTATCTGCTAGGTATTGATAGTACCTACGAAAAATAATTGCGGTAAATATTTAAAATAAATAAGTCAAGAGTAGGTATATGCTTAAAACTTGCTCACTATTCGCTTTCTGTCTTATTTGAAAATTAAGTGCGCATTCAAAAAGTTGTGCACAAAACAAAAGTGACTTTAGTGAACTCGGCTCGAAGTAATGCTCCGTCGCTAGCATACTAAGGAATGCAGAGCAGTGTCTCCGAATTATAGCGAAGCTACAATTTTTAGTTCGAAATTAAGACTCCCAGAAAAAGATATGTACTGTAAAGTTCTAAATGTAAGAGAAGTGCTTATCTCCCTATTTAATTTCAAGCCAGGTAGGAAAGTACATACTTTCTTAAAATGGTAAGAAAAGTATTAACATAATATTCTTTAAGGCGACAACGTCTTACTAGGTGACTTTTTATTGATTTACACAAATTCACAATAACGAATATATCAAAATATATCAATGAGCTAGTGATGGGTAACTCGTCATATCAAAACGAGGATGAGGAAGGACCTCAATTATCCTCGCGAGGTACTCGCGAGGTACCTCATTTGAGGTGTTCACCTCATTTAACCAAAAGCAACTCTATGTAAGAGTAATAAGACTGGATATTGATTGAGTGAATGGTAATGAACCTCGAATTCTTCTCGCGAGGTACACCTCATTTTGAGGTGTTCACCTCATTTAACCAAAAGCAACTCAATGTAAGGGTAATAAGACTGGATATTGATTGAGATAATGGTAATGGACCTCGAGTTCTCCTCGCGAGGTACACCTCATTTTGAGGTGTTCACCTCATTTAACCAAAAGCAACTCAATGTAAGGGTAATAAGACTGTATATT
The DNA here is from genome assembly GCA_014607495.2 of Carposina sasakii. Taxonomy (NCBI): domain Eukaryota; kingdom Metazoa; phylum Arthropoda; class Insecta; order Lepidoptera; family Carposinidae; genus Carposina; species Carposina sasakii. The sequence continues at coordinate 6,436,722 of CP053148.1, forward strand.
GATTGAGTGAACGGTAATGAACCTCGAGTCGTGCTCGCGACTCATCGCCTAACACCTCACATTTGAGGTGTTCACCTCGTTTATCTAAAATGTAATCTATGTCACGGTTATAAGACTTACAATCGTGACAGATATTATTGAGTGAGTGAGTGAAAGAGCCTCGACGACGGCGACAACTCGACTCGCGAGCGAGTATGTTTCGTTTCTGTTCATTCGTTCAGTGAGTGAATGAAGTGAGTTGTAGAAAGAGTGAGAAGATTGCGGGTGCACGCAAATAGGAGCACTATTTCGACCGTGATAAGTATCTAAGTATGTAAAACGGGGATGAGGAGTGAGGTGTTGTAAAATGAAAACGAGGCCTCCCGCGGTGAGGACCTCAAATGAGGTGACTCACGAGTGAGGAGCTCATCGCTACAATGAGCCTCCCTCGACCGAAATTAAACATAGGTTATTTTATTACATTAAATAACATTACAACAGCAAAAGGACTCCGCGACCAAATACGTAGGTCACACTAAAAGTTTTGTGTAACTTAAAAAAAAACACACAAATCTGAAGGCATATTTTCTACGTGCCGATTGAACGCTATCACTGCCTCTTCGGAATTGCTAAAAGTGAAACCTTTTAATCAAATTTTTGATTTTGGGGAAAATATAGAAATCACAGAGTGCTGGTTCGGGGCTATGTGCAGGATGGGTGACGGGTTGTACTTTTGAATGACTTAGTTTTGTTGGCCGTGTGTGAAGAAGCGTTGTCATGATGTAGGAGAACGCGGCTTTTTGGTCATCTTTCGCGAACTTTTTTTTAACATCCTGGATAAACAAATGGTAGAATACCACTCGGCATTAACACTCTTTTGATCTTCAAGTGGAATTGTGCAGATGGGATCCGTAGCTGAGAAAAAAATGCGAGAATTTTTTTATCAACGTTTCTCGCCTGCATCACTTTTGTTGGCCTGTCTGTTCTCATTTTCAAACACCCATTTACAAGATTGCAATTTTTTTCGGGTTCAAAATAATAAATCCACGTTTAATCTCCTGTGATAATGTCATAAACAATATTACCTAGAATCCGTGGTCGTACTTCATTAGCATCTGTGAGCACCATTCCACGCGAGCCCGCTTCTGCTCCGCTGTCAGTTCATGAGGAATCCAACGACAACAAAGTTTCCGAACTTTCAATTCTTCGTGTAAAATTTTCTGAATTTGGCGTATACCAATCCCCAATAGTCCTCGAATTGTCTCATAGGTAATCCGCGGGTTTTTTTTTCCATTAGCCGCTTAACAGTAGTCACATTATTTTCGATGACGACAGTTGAAGGCCGTCCTTCACTAAATTCGTCATGTAAAGTAACCCGACCTCTCTCAAATTCAGCAAACCATCGCCTCACGGTGCTTAAACAAGAAGATTCTCTTCCAAAAGCATTTTGAAAACGAGCGGCACAGTCTTGCGGAGAAAAAGAACTTTTAAAATCATAAAAAATCAGGCCCTTTCCACTCTAATCCACTGGGAAAATCCATTAATGGATTAAATTCCACTTTGAACTCCACTCTAATCCACTGCTATAAAACTCACTGGTGACTGGATTAGAGTGGAACATTTATTCCACTATAATAAATGAATAAATATTCGCACACTACACAACACATTAACCTAGTCCCACAGTAAGATCCATAAGGTCTTGTGTCGTGGGTACTAAGCAACGGTATATAAATACATAGATAAGTATAGAAACATCCATGACTCGGAAACAAACATTGAAAAACATTATATCAATGTTTGCACCTACCGGGATTCGAACACAGGACCTATGGCGTCGCAGGCAGGGTCACTACCTACAAGACCAGTCGGCCGTCATTAAATAATTCATTGGTCAAATCCATTGATGCATTAGATTCTGCTTCTGAGTACATTCGCATTCATCAATGGATTTGTTTCCGATTCAAAGTAAATATATAATATTCGTCCGCTTTCAATGTATGTTTACATAAAAATTGGAATAGATTGGATTAATGTGTGTATTTAATATTGAATTTTGGATTTATAGCATGCATGTAAATAGTCATTCGTTTTTTATCTCGATATGTTAATAAATTTGATCTTCCCCTATCAATACTTCCATCCACTCTTCCGTTGTACACTTTTTTGTCAATCTACTTTCATCCATCCTCTCCATATACCCTTCTCAACATACCACTTCAACATACCCTTCGCAATCTTCGTCGCAACGTCCCTTATTTATACCACACTTCTTTCTAAAATGTATGTATGTATGTATGATTATTGGCGACTCTTCAGTATCCATCACCTGCGAATAATATCACCTGGGTGATCAGAAGCGGAATCTAATCCATTAATAGATTTGACCAATGGATTATAGAGGAATATATGTTCCACTATAATCCAGTTCTCAATGAGTCTTATAGCAGTGGATTAGAGTGCACTTAAAAGTGGAATTTAATCCATTTGTGGATTTGCTCAAAAGATTAGAGTGGAATCAGCCAAAAATTATTTAAAATCTTTTCGACTTAATTCCATTTTCGTTGCTTACGTAGAACTTTCGACGGCCGATTGGTGTAGTTGGTAGTGGCTCTGCCTGCGACGCCATAGGTCCTGGGTTCGAATCCCGGTAGGTGCAAACATTGATGTGATGAATATCGATGTTTGTTTCCGAGTCATGGATGTTTCTATACTTATCTATGTATTTATATACCGTTGCTTAGTACCCACGACACAAGACCTTAGGGATCTTAGTGTGGGACTAGGTCAATGTGTTGTGAAGTGTGTGTGAATATTTATTTATTTATTTATTATTTATTTAACTTTGATGTGTGATAAAAAAATAATTGACAAATGATTTCTCGCCAATTGTTTTTTTTTTATATTATCTACTAAGAGGGTTGCAACGTTTCAAAAAATATAACATTCGAAATTTAAATAGTTCCGATTGCAGAACTTTTAGTGTTCCCCATGTATGGATAATACAATATTCATAGATTAAAAAAGTAAATTCTCTCACAAGTCACATCAACGGGACGGTTCTGGACCAAGTTCCATACACGTTTGCCCATTGTCATTAGCTTCTATTATCTTAAATGACAAATAAAAATAAAAATGCTGTAGACTGTAGTTAGGCTACGTTCATGGTATACCTATCTATATAGGTACTTGGGACTTTAGGAGCTACTTCTAATTAGCATTATTAACAACTGTAATAGCTCAAACCGCACTCTAATTTCATAACAGACCATTGTTATTGGCTCTTCCTGATTCAGATATTACTATGCTTGATTAGATAATGAATTATTGACAAGGTATGTCCATCTCTACAGGTTTGGAATAATTTGGCTTCTGTTATAATAAATATTTAATATGGTATTTTTTTATGATATAACTTGTTGTTCCTTATACTACATAAACAACAAAAATCGCTATTTTACTTACCACCAAACATCTGTACAATATTTTTATTGTAAAAGGCAAGTGGACTTTTCGCGCTCATGACATTAGGTGTATGAAAAAATAGGAATATTATTTACATAGTAATACCCCATACGATACCATAATAAACAAACTTTAACCTTAGTCTGATAAACTAGGAATAGGCGTAATATTCGTAGGCGTAAACTATTCTTAACTAAGTACATTTTAATTTAATTCGAGTTTACTCTCTCTGACTTTAATGTATGGAACTGTCACCGCTTGACATCTATGCTTACGTCTACGCATACGCATGCGGTCTGCCCGTGCCTGTACAGTTCCATTTAAAACTCAGCGGTACGTGCACATCTACGCTTACGTGCACGCACACGCATCCGGTCTGCTCGAGCCTTAATAAATCTATTCAGTTCAATCGACAGTTCACCAGCCATCCTGACGTTGGCACTGATACCAAACATCAAATCACTGCAATTTCATTATTATCTGAAAAACAACACTAAATAAATGAATGTTTAACCCTTAGGCGATTATCACACTGCCACCCACGTAACGTTGCTTGTAAGTATCTCCGTTTGTATAGAAAACATGTATAGTCCAACACACAGAAAATGCATTCACGCTTACCTGCGTAGGTCCGTCGACACGCAACATGCAGGGTGGTGCGTGGCCACAGAACTGTTCTGTGTGCGTGGCAGTATGTTTATCGCCTTAAACTGTGAGCGAGCTGTAAGTTTCATAGTTATTTTGGATCCATAGCCCTGCGACGCTGTGAGGTCCTGTTTAATTCCGAACCACAAATAAATACAAACAGATACTTAAATTATTTCCGAGTCATGTGTTTTTATATTATCTAAGATTTATTTCAAATAAAATTAATTATTATTATTATTATTTATATAGGTATAGTTGCTTAGTACCGACGAGACATGAAATCTAAGTTTTAGGTCTATGTCAATGGTTTGTAATGTGTGTGTGTGTGTGTATGTATGTGTGTGTGTAAATCATAATTAGACAGTGTACCTATGTATAGGTATGTTCTATACGTATAAAAGGGAGACAGCACTGCTTTTAGCAATTTCAATTGCATTTTTAAAATTCATTCAGGACTGACTCGAAAACGAGTCACTATTAAAATTTGCAGCTTTTTACTTTGTCTCTTCATGATTAGGTTTATATATAGGTATATTACTTTTAGGTGTGAATATTAGTCTCCTATATACATACATAAGTGGAGTAGCACAGCACTTATTAACAAATACAGCAGCAACCGTAGTATGTGGTGAGCGACGATAGGGCTGGACTGATCTGAATGTTTGTAATATACAGATGTATACATACATATATAATAATCACGCCTCATCCCGGAGGGGTAGGCAGAGATCACGGATCTCCATTTGCTACGATCCGGACACACCTCTTTCGCTTCATCTACTTTCATGATATTCTTCATGCACGCTCGTCGGTTTAGGGTACTCTTGACCTGACCTTTCTTTAGAATTTCACCAATTTGATCGGTGAAAGTCCGGCGAGGTCTTCCCCTTCCAACCCTTCCATCCACTCTTCCGTTGTACACTTTCTTTGTCAGTCTACTTTCACTCATCCTTTCCACATGCCCAAACCACCTCAACATACCCTTCTCAATCTTCGTCACCACGTCCTCATTTATACCACACTTCTTTCTGATCACCTCATTTCTTATCCTATCTTTCAAAGTGACTCCACACATACTTCTCAATGCTCTCATTTCCACTGCATTCACTTGACTTTGATGGTTTGGAATTTTGATCATTTGAAAGTAAAGGGATGAAGATGAATGTAAGTAAGACGAAAGTGATGGTTTTTGAAAAGGATGAGGTAATGGCGAATTGCAAAATAATGATTGGCGAAGAAAGATTGGAGCAAGTGACTGAGTTCGTGTATCTGGGGACTTTGTTTACAAGGGATGGTAAGCATGACAAAGATATTGCAAGGAGAGTGAATGCTGGGAATCGGGTGAATGGGGCACTTAATTCTTTTATGAGTATCCAGAAAGTGTCGCAAGCGGCACGTCTGGCTGTTCATGGAGGTGTTTTGGTGCCGACTCTTATGCATGGAAGTGAAAGTTGGGTATGGCAAAAACCAAAACATCAAAGTCAAGATGTATGAGTACATTATAATGTAGTGTGTTCTGTATATATTCAATAAACAAGGTAGGTATGGACCTTGCGTTAGCTATTGCCGGCCTACACAGTATCATCAGAAATGGGACGAGGTCAAGCTTTCTGATCAGTTACTTAAAACTGAAAACTTCCTTAACTTTCAAGTTCTTATAATTAAATTGTTTAAAACTTTAAATTGGAAAGTGAAATCTGCGTGGTAACGACCAATGAAATAAGATCACCTCAATAAAATCTGCCTGCGAGCGCTAAAAACCCTTTAAAAACATTTAAATTAAGTACTAAATTTTATAATTGGTCATTCCTCCGTCTCCACAAGTAAAATTTTCATTCAACCAATTTTGTAACTTAGTCAGTTAATCGGCTACTTATTAATAACATATTTCCTTCACAGTTCGTAACTTAAAATATTATTAATCAAAATAAATCAATACAATAAACAACGTATTTGTTCGTTCATCGACATTTTGTACATATACTCGTAACCAACCAATATAAACAAACAGTTTGCTTATTCCCTTGAACTGAGCGGAATATGTCGATATCCCACCGAATACTACCTCTGTAGCAAACACATACACATAGGTACCGCTTCAGCTTCACTAATCATGATATCGAATGCCTGCGTTTTACCAGAACGTTCCGCTTAATTAGTCTATGAGTTGTGGTAGAGCAGAACGCAAATATCTATTGCTATTGTATACTCTTCGACATACAGAACGGCATACGCTCATTATTTTAAGTAGTTTGTATATAGGTACCTTTATATTGTTATACTTCTTCTTCTTCTTCTTCAGCCTATTGCAGTCCACTGCTGGACGTAGGCCTTCGCACGCCACAAGGCTACTAGTTACTGCCACAGGGGAGTTTGCCCATATTATTATGTATTTAAAATAGAGTATGAACGAGCACTCATAACCTTAAGGGGAACGTAATATTCAAGTTCCTTAGAGTGGGCTATTTTCATAGCATTTCGCTATAGAACTTTTATATGTAAATTAATTATTAGAGTTAGTGGCTGCTACAGCCGTTCTAGTGATAATAAATAAATAAATTATGTTACACCCTGTTTATACAGGTGTTTTTTCGTTTACGAGGGGTACGTACTCTATACCTCAAATAAAGTAGGTTTATGATTTATAAAGTGCTGGGAAACGATTTTAATTTTTTTAGGCAATATGTTTATTGAATTGGTCGTGCGCCCGTAATGTATGGTCCCTACCTAGGTAGTGTTTGCATTGGTTTTTGATATGATTTTTATTTCTGGAAATTTCTGCCATAAATGAAATCCTATAATTATCTATCTATTATCTACGGCTATCTACAGAAGTGTCCTGCATTATTATAGGTAGATTTATGTCAACACTAAACCACCGAATCTAACGTGATGGTCGAATTAGAACTAATGCTGCCTGATATAATTTTCAGGCAAAATACCAAATAACTTAACAGCGTAGTTTGTTGTTAACAACCTAACCATCACAAATGAAGGTGCATTATAATGGATGGAAATTAGTGGTAGCTCTACATTTAGATAAATCCCCTAGATCCTATCAATGTGCCAGTCGGCTTAGTAGGGTATATAAAACAAGCCTTGACAGTCGACACGCATGGGAAATGATTCAAACAAACGACACAGTCACGACTATCTGTTCTAAATTGTACTGGAGCTCGTCTCGCTGATTTGTCGACCCAGGAGAGGAATCATTCCGTTGCGGCCATTGTATATCGATTTACTTTACACAACATTTAATATAAGATCCCTCTGTTGATATTTATGTACGTGTCATCAAATTACATATAACCCTGTTTGGCTTATAAAAAGTTTATTTGCACCTATTACCTGTAGGATCGATTCACCATATGGTCAGATAGTCTAATTTAAAGATATATTAGATAGTTGAACATCTCTCTACCTTCATACCTTGATCAAGTTTTAGAGAAAACAGTTATAACTGTAGTGTATTTGGACATAAATAAAAGGCAGGAGATCCGAAGCCTAACAGTGTTTAATAGCGACTGACAGATGACAGAATAAACTAACTTTATATAGGTACCTATATATGTCGTGGCCATATCGTAGATTTGAAATGGTCGCATTTCATGATGTGGCCAACTCAATTTGACTATTCTACAATTTTTCTACATTTCACAATTTTTTCACCCATGTTTGGCCGAATGGTATAGATAGGACGTCTATAAAATTGTAACGGATCGATATTTGTGCACGCCAATCTCAGAAACGGTTGGACCAATTTCGATGCAGTTTTCAGGTATATATTGTGACAGGTCCCATTTAACTATATGTATAAGGCTACTTTTTATCCCGGAAAAATGTTTTTATCGCGGACTTGTGGCCCAACCTCGCTTCGCTTCGGTACATATCCTATAAAATTTAGAATTCCCGTTTGCCCCGTTCCCGTGGGAATTTCGGGAAATATGTCCTCAGTGCTCTTCCTTACACTCCCTACCGAATATACATGTCATATTTCATCTCTATATATCATGTGGTTTTCGTAAAAACTTGAAATTCCTGTTTGTGCCGTTCCCATGGGAATTTCAGGAAACCCGTTCTTAATGGTCTTTTACATCCGCTAACAAACATACATACCAAATTTCATCTGTGTACGTCGAACGGTTTATTTTTATACTTATTGAATAAGCTTTTGTTCCGGTATAGTGGAAATTTATGTAACTATGTATTTTGCGATAATTATGACCAAATAATCTTGACTAGTTAATGAAGTAATTGCGCGTTTAGTTGCCCATATCGAGTAACGATTTTTATCATTGAGCTGCCCAAACCATATCATGATGTGGCCAATAGACAGTTGAATATTTCATGAAATGCGACCATTTCATAATATACTCGAGCATTTCATGAAATGATCAAATCTACGATATGGCCACGACATATACATCACAACGCAATATATGCCCCGCGCACAAACGCTCTTAATGAGGGATTTTCTAACAAGTTAAAATAACTGTCAAAAATTGATGGCGTGAGCGTATCACCCTCCCTAGCAGCTTTGTTCACAATCTCATATTTAATGTAGGTATTTTAACTTTCAATGTTTTGAACTATGACATTGTGAACTTGTTTTATTATGTACTAAAATATTTTGAACCATTAGGTGATTTGGATATTGGATTGTTGGATTTGTTCGGGGTTTCATCATTAGGTTATTAGAACCATTAGGTATTGTAATTTTAGGGGTTTAGAACATAAGGGTTTTAAGTTTAGATATTTAAATTTTAGGTGTTCAAATACGTAACCCCAAGTAACGCCTAATCTTCCTCCTTGTTCTCGGAGGCATATTCTCTTACCCTTCGTCAGGGAGTACCTGCTAGTTTTGTCTTGGTCTTCGCCCAAATCGGCATCTTTCATATTCCTTATATATTTGTAGATCATCACTGAGTGCATGTGAAGAGATATGGGCATGAGAAGAAAAACTTTAAAGTTTTCTCCCACCAGCTTTCGCCACATACACAACCATAAGATCTTTATAAAATTAAAACAGGATGAGTAGGTGGAAGATGTATTTTAATCATCCATATATTCTCGAATGAAACTAGATAGTTTCTTTAAAATGCTTTCAATCTTCTTTGGAGATTTTCTCAGAAGGAAATCTCGTAATCTACTAAAATCCTTAGAAGTTATAATTTTATCAATTACTAGAACCTTCTTTGTTGGACTGTAACCATAAAAAGCATCGTTCCATAGGGTGGAGATTATTTTCTTCTCTAGGGACTCTTTTTGATGTTGATTAGATATCTGAAAGACGAGCGTGTAACGTACATATGCTAATGTTCCCCTTAGCATGAATTTATCAGGCTCGTATCGCTATCACTTTTGTATTGAGGAAAATTATCATTGTATGAGCGATACCTACACATCGGACACAGCTGGATCTTAGACATCACATACATATCAGTCTATTGCAGTCCATTGCTGGACGTAGGCCTACCCCAGGGCACGCCACAAGGCTACTGCCATTGGCAAATTTTTGCCTGTTGGAACTTGAATTACTTATATTAAATTAATGACTTACTAATAATAAAAGAATTAAATCGAAAATTTAAAGTTAATACGTATTGCACCAATGCCCAATGAACCGTCGTGAATCCAATGCAATAAGAATACTCACAGATAAAAGCACCATCAGTATAAATACGTGCACTTTGTAATCCATTCTGCACTACAGTAAGTTAGAATCGGCAGCCGGCACTGAAGGAACTGCATTGGTATGCTAACATTGTTCCAACTTGCTCGTCACACTTTGCCTCGATTGAATTTTGTTTACTCGGTAATGCATCTGCGATTTATCGGGAGTAAACAAGCAAGCTTAAGGGCATTCTTGCATAGTGCGTTAAGTGGGCTAGGCTTGTGATGATTTATTTTTAATGAAATCAATTGAATCTGTAAGGCTTTTTTGGTCAAAAATTTGCAATTAGTCAATGCGGTCTATTCTGACCGTCTCACTTGGCATAAATATAAATTAGTTATGCATGTCCCTTTCCATTCTTAATGTTAATAGCCGTAATAATAATGAGACAGAAAGGTAAAACAAGTTTTAAGTTAATCTATAAGTGAATCGATTACAAAGAGTTTAACAATTTTTCTTATTAGTTGTAAAGAATATTGTGTAAACTATTACAAGGTTAAATAAAAATATGTGTTATATTTTTCTTATAATGTAATCTTATAGATTAAATTATCTTATAGATATCAATATTTGCAATAGAATCACATCGCCACTATGAAAACTTCCTGAGATGAAATTTTAAAATCACATATTTTTAACTAAAATGCTACAAGCGGCGACCAGGACGTCACACTAGGGTTACTATTGAAATGTAAGATGCAAAATAAATATTCCTTCATCTTAGAGGAAAAAAAAACACTCTTGGCCATTTTGGTAGTTGTCAGCTAACTTAACTAATTTGTGTAACATAGTAAATAAATAGTCTCTTAAACCTATAAAGCTTGCATTATTCCAACAATATAAACATACATGGAAAAAAGGAAAATGTGAAGTTAAACTAGTTAAGAGAAGAAAATAAAAAGTTTTACTTACCTATGTTTCAAGAGAACTGATGGCGAAGCTAATACGATAGATTACAGAGAAATTAATTAATGGGATAGAGCGTTACCAGCTTCTCACTATTCAGATCCTGAAGATGAGACGCATGGTTCTGAAAACAATATTACATGTGACACTCCACAATTTAATATTATGCACTTCGACCAAGGCATCAAGATGACACTCCTCAAAATACTGGAAAGCAGTTAATTGAGTGCTGAGATACTCGTATTTAAAAGGAACACAAAATTTAAAACTCACCTCTCACAAAAATTATTCAAATATAGTTAGTTGGCTACTGTCTGTGGCGCTGATTGGCCATGGACACTAAGGATAGAAGGAGCACCTAACCTTCACCGCTGCACTGGGTTTGCGTAAGAGTAAAATACTTTTGGCCATTTTGGTAGATGTCAGCTAACTAAAAAAAAAAACTTGACGCAGTCACAACACGCTTTGCAATTTACCAAAATTTAAAATTATGTACACTGGAAGATCGCAACCATAGATACTTCCTACCCGTAGTGCCCCGTGCTATTTACCTATCACACCTTTTTTTCGGACGATAGCAATCAGCTCAGTGTTTGTTTATTGTGTTCCATAACAAATTTGACAGAACGCCGATAACCACCGTCGCCCAGGAAACCTATCCCCTAGGCAACGTGACAGCTAATCTGCGCGTGCCTTGACGTGGTCAGGCGCCGCACACAGAAAATCGTATGACGCGCAGCCCAAGCCGTCAACCACGCCACTGTCACCCCGGAGACAAAAACAACAAGAATGGATAGAATGATGAAAAAAATTCTCCCAAAGTTTACATATTTTGTACAAATCCATTGTGAATAGTTATACAACTTAAGCTTAGGCACCTAATTATCTTATTTTGAGCGCAATGCCAAATATTGTTTAACGTGCCGCTTCAGTAGCATCCGCTAAAAACCTAGTTCAATGTGATAAGTGTTCTCAACCACTTCAAATTCAACGGTTTGAGAGGACTCAAAATTCATATTGGGAAAACGCATAAAAATTCTGTTTCACCTACAACGTCCTCAGCACCTATAATTAATCTTCTCGACCCACAAAATTCTAACCTCGATCAACCTTTCTGGAAGCAACTTTCGGTCCTCAAAAACAATACACCCCTTGTAAAAAGAATTCCCCGTGGCGCGCGAATAGCTGCTGCTCAGAAACTAGCAGCTGATATTCGCGCCGCCACCACTCAGAACACGAAACGAACTTGTGAACACTTATTAACTTTCGCCTTCCGCATCCTTCATATACGAAAACACTCCGACGCTAGACTCTCCCTGACCTCTCATAAAGCAAAATTGCATATCCGACTCTCTACCGCCAGACTTACAAACCAAACTTCATACAGTTACCAATACATCAAAAATAATTGAAGCCAAACTAAGCGAAGGAGATATTAAGGGAGCGGCTAGGCTGTTTTCAACGGATGTTATTGCGCCCGACAACCCAGAATCCCTGACTTCGCTACGATGTAAACATCCACCTCCTGCAGCATCTCTCAGCCTCCCAGACGGCCTTAACCCGGATGATCCTGTCCTCATAGTTACCGCTGACGCGATACGCCGGGCTGTCTTCTCCTTTCCTGGGGGCTCCGCGAGCGGCCTAGATGGCATCTCGCCTCAGCACCTCAAAGACTTGATCGGCGGGGGCTATGGTAAGGCCGGCAAGGACCTCATCAAGGAGCTGACATTCCTAGGAACTTTGATGCTGTCCGGGAAAGTCAGCAGCGACATCATCGCAACCCTCAACTTGTGCGCCCTGAGGAAAAAAGACGGCGGCATTAGACCTATCGCTGTCGGAGCAACCTACCGCCGTCTAGTTGCCAAAATATGCCGCAGGGGCACAGTAGACATCTTGGCCCCATACTTCAACCCGCACCAGTTGGTTTTTGGCTCAAAGGGAGGCTGCGAGGCCGCCGTACACGCCCTGCGCACCCATCTGCACCGTCAAGACCCTGGGGTGCTGCTGAAGGTGACATCAAAAACGCGTTCAACTCCGTTGACAGAGGCGCCCTCCTGATGCAAGTCCAAAATAAAGTACCATCGATTTTTAAGTTTATTTGGCAATGCTACAGTGCACCTACAAATTTACTATATAAAGACCACCTGATCTCCTCGGCCGTTGGCTGTCAACAGGGCGACCCTCTGGGGCCGGCCATTTTTAGTTTAGCCATTCACCCCATAATAGAGAGGCTGCAATCCAAACTAAACATCTGGTACCTCGACGATGGCACCCTGGGAGGCGAAACGGTTTCCGTCCTAGATGACCTAATCTTCTGATTCAGGAACTGCGCGTAATTAGCCTGGAGCTCAATACCGAAAAATGCGAACTGTATGTTCCTGCTTCCAACCCGTCCCGTGACCAAATTATACATTTTTTCCATCAGGTAGCACCAAATCTATCGGTACTGGAAGGGAGCTCGCTTCGCCTTTTAGGGTCGCCTATCCTAGACGAGTCGCTACCATCGTACGTAAACGAAAAAATTCAAAATTTTTCGGAAGTGTCAGATCACCTCTTCGAAATTAATACTCACATGACCTACTTTATTATCCGCCACTGTCTTTTCGCACCTAAATTTATGCATTCGCTTCGCTGTAGTCAGATTTGGAAATTCCCGGACCTTCTATCTCTCTTGGATAACATCATAAAGCAGACCCTATTCATTTATATCCATTATTAATCCATTAATCCATTATTAACATTAATTTTGACGACCGTTCCTGGGCCCAAGCCTCCTTGCCGATCAGGTTTGGGGGTATGGGCGTCCGCAAAATTTCTAGTGTCGCACTCCCAGCTTTTTTAGCTTTAGCCCACGGTACACACCCCTTAGTTATGAAAATCCTAAACGACAATTCAACTACAACCTAACTATATGGCTAAGGCTAAAAATGTTTGGAAGTTGGCCTGCCCGAACGCAGTTGAACCATCGTTCCCATCCTCGCAGAGGCTGTGAGATGAGCCGCTTTGTAAACTGGTGCGGAAAAATCTACTAGTCACGCCAACCAGTTCCGCAGAGCGGAGGATTTGCAGGCCGTCTTTTATTTGTAAATATTTGGAGTTAATAGGTAGTTAACATTTAATTTTAACATCATAAAGCAGACCCTATCATCCATTATTAATATTAATTTTGACGACCGTTCCTAGACACGCCAACCAGTTCCGCAGAGCGCGCTCGTCTTTTAGCCTTAGGCGAGTGGGAATCGGGTCTATGGCTGCAGGCACTGCCGTCGGCCAATGTCGGCACCCTTCTGGATAGAACAACATTTCGCATTGCAGCCTGCCTCCGTTTAGGCGCACCCTGCAACGTCCCCCACCGATATCGGTGTGGCGATGCTGTCGACCCACTCGGACACCATGGGCTGTCATGTACCAAAAGCGCGGGCCGCATACCTCGCCATTCGACCCTAAATGACATCATCCGCCGGGCTCTCTCGGCATTTCTAAAAGATTGGTCGAAGCATCCCATGACCGGAGGGCTGGTGCCTATTTTGGCCAACGCGTAAGCCTTGCTATACAGCGGGGCAACGCGGCCAGCCTTTTGGGCACGCTGCCATCGGTGGAGGATTTGCAGGCCGTCTTTTATTTGTAAATATTTGGAGTTAATAGGTAGTTAATATTTAATTTTAATTTTAGGTTATAAAATACCCACTATGTTAGTACATATACTATATTGCTTCCCATTTTAAAATTATTAATAAAGAAAATGGAAAAAATTATTCACCCGAGTGGGAATCGAACCCACGACCACTACAAACCGTGCCAGCCGCTATAACCTAAGCTACCGGTTCAATTACTCGGATGACGAATTTTACCATCTCTTTTCTAAATTACATATTGGCAACGTTATTCTTCATCCCGATAGCTATACACTAGCCAAATCTCGGCAAACAAAACTGAATCCCACAGCACAATGTTTAAAGATGAAACGATCAACCATATCCTAACGGTTTATATTAATGGAGAAGTGTTTTTTATAGATTTATCTTAGTCAAGATATTATAAATGATTAATAAAAAATGGAAAAAAATCTTCACCCGAGTGGGAATCGAACCCACGACCACTGCAAACCCTGCCAGCCGCTATAACCACTAAGCCACCGGGTCAATTAATTTTAATTTTAGGTTCTTAGCTTAAACTTATTAATATTTCCAAATAAAAACTATTCTTTCCCCTAGTGTCATTTGTGTAATATTGTTCCTAGTAAATGAATAGTCTCTTAAACCTATAAAGCTCGCATTACGAGTATTTCAGATCTACATTCGTCGGGAATGTCCTGACAATGACTATAAAATACTTATTTAATAATTTCTGATTAACTAAATCAGAATACGAATTACCTTGTGATACGAGTAAGTAAATTAATTTTTTACTTTTTAAATTCGCTTTTTTAATTCGGTTATTATTATTTTGTTATTCATTTGTAAATTGAATTTTTAAAATGTCGAAATTAGTATATAATAAATGGGGCCTCCAAGCTAACCTAATCTAATCTAGATTTTACTCGAGTCTCCTTTAACCCATTTCATTGGATGGCTGAACTCTAAATTGCAATTTCTCCGAAACTACAAACCAAAACAGGCGAGGTACCTGCAGTTACAGAGACAACTGACTGCAGTTTGCATACTGGTTACAAATCATATAATTATTCCAGCGTATTGTCTCCTCAACAGTGCCTGAAGCATTAACTGTGCCACGAGCAAGTTGCAGTATCAAGTTGCGAGCTCTACTGTTATTAGTCTTAATGAACATGAGCATGTCATTTGGTCATATTGCAAACTATAATAGTTTACTAACTATGCCACTGTACAATTTCGTATTAGTTGTATTTTCATTTTAGAACACATTTTACATACATTTGAGTTTATACTATTATTATAAAAATAACGACGAGACAGCCCACTCCTCAATCAATACATTAGGGTGCCACACGATTTTTCAAAAACAGTTTTAAATTGAGCCTGGGTCGTAGTGAACCAGTAACATTTTTATTTCAATTTTATTTGACTTTGAATTTGATTTTGTTTACTGTTTGTATGTCGTTATAAAATGGCGAATGGCTTTTCAGAGTCGTTTTAAGCATTTGGAGAAAATATTTAAAAAGTATATTTTTATACAGGGTGCTTTTTCGTTGCCACCCTCTATGAAGGTAGGTACTCTATACATCAAATAAAGTTTATGCCAAAAAAAATGCTAGGAAACAATGATATTTTTTTGTTTTTTTTTTCTTGATCGGGCGGAATTTATATATCCAATGTTTGTGTTAGTTTTTTTATAGCCAATATTTTTTTTCTTGAAAAAATCTTCTTAAACGCGTCTATGTGCATTTATGCAGAAAAACGCAGCCTATTTACTCAACTTTGGACCCTAATATATTGGGGACTAGACACTTCCCAGGTATGTTTTTATGGAGATGACCAAAAAACATTCTGTATTCTGGGTGTAAAAAGACAACTTTATTCTTTTAATACCTCGTATTCTTTGTAACATCACGATAATTGTTTTCTATGGAAGCACCACTGTGAAACCACGGGTTTCCAAGATATTGAGGTCCAAAATTACATTAATATTATAACGTTTTTTTAAATAAATCCATCTGAAACAAACATTTTTTTCAAAGATACCATGTCAAAATGTTAGTTTTGTAGGTACATTTGTACTTTGCGCATCAAACGAATAAATTGCTTGCAATAAAAGGATAGTATTTTTTCATATTTTTTTGTTGTTTCCCAGGGTTGGTTCCATAGAAGAAAATGATCGTAACCTTACAAGGAATACGACTTATTAAAAAGAATTGTCTTTGTACACCCTGTATAGATAGATACCGAAGTTTTTCGTTTACTTTATACAAAATCTATCCTTTACGTACAATACTATATTATTTCTAACATGGTGTATAATAAATACTCTATTCTCAAATATTGCTGTCCGTTTTTTTTTAAATTATTCTTAGTGCTCCAATACACTTTTCAGGTTAGGTTAGGTTAGGTTAGGTTAGGTTAGGTTAGTTTTTACATTACTTTTCAGGTTAGTTCTAACAGTAATAAAGGTTACTATCAAAACGCGTCCGTCAAATTATAGTATTTTTAACGTATATTTACTAATAGTAAGCTAAATAAGTGATCAAACAATTTGGCCCCAGTTACTATCAAAGTATAGTACCATTCTCCAGTGGTGCCCAATCAACGACCGTCCGAATCATTGGATGCTAATCGGATTCATGACAAATTCAATTGGTATTGCTTATGAATAGCCTGGTTCTGGCGAGGATATTGTGAATTGAAACTTGTATAAATGGGGACTCCAATAAGTTTTATATTCTATTTTGCTTTTGTGGGAAACTTGCCTCTAAGTCTAGTCCGCGGCCCGCTTTACACGGTGTAGCAACACAAGTGGAAGAAAAATCCATAAACTGTAATATATAAGTTACAATGATGAACAGTGAATAAGCAGCATTTATACGAAAATTTATATTTTTCTTTCAACTAGGGTTTATATTTCTTCCAACTTGACTTATAGGTACTATTAATTGTTTAGTAAAACGAAGTAACACGCCTAACATATTGGGGCAATAGAGCTTGTGCTGTCGAGGTGACTTGAGTGAGTGCAATAAATTGAAAAAATAAAAGGTTGCACTTTCAAATTTCTAAACCTTACAGATTATTACATACTTTATTGTGATTAATCATCTACTTCGATTATCGACTACTACTGGATATCAATATCAATTAAAGGAAACCGAGCTTGAATAAAAACTAAATCTGATGACATCGATCATGGTGGTCACCTAAGCTACCTTCTCATTAATTTGTTCTTTGTCCAAAAAAATACAGCTATAACTAGTCTAAATAAAAATCAAATAAAAAGACCTACCAAGGTAGGTACATCTAAACCAAACTTAAAGAAAATCGAAAGTACTTTATCACAATAAAGAAATAGGAGGAAAAGACCAACCAAACCGGTGGTGGCGAGGGAAGAGAGAAATCCTATCCACGGTAAATGATTACAGTAATTTGTGCCATGCAATCGCTAGGCTTAGCACACACACTTCACCTCCACTCCTTGTACCAACTCTATTTTAAACTAGAAAGATATAGTGATACTGATGATCGTAGGTACCTAAAACGTATTCTATTCTGCTTTTCTGGTGCCGTATATATTTTCTTAAATATCTTTTTTAACTTATGTAAAATTACATTAAAGCATTTTACTTCTTTGGAAATAGTCTACAAATTTAATTGTAATACCTAAGTGTCCATAGTCCATAATATAAAGTTACCAAATCAATCGCCTAAAATTATAATACTGCAGTTAATAGATAACTGATAAACAAGGAGATTAATGCGCTTTAGTACGCTTGATTAAAGCTCACTATATTACTACAGGTACCTAATATTAGATTAGAACATCGTCTTCAATAGGTAATATTAATTTTCAAATGTTACTTTCCGAATGCCTACCTTAAAGCACCTTTACCCGAAATAATGTAATATATGGGTGTCCTAATTACAAGGTAACGAAATTTCAACGATGGTAAGACAGTCCACTTAGCCCGAGGTACTATTTAATACAATTTACTGCAAAGTACTTTATCAATTTTGCAGAGCTAAGTTAATGAAGAATAATTAGAAGTGAAATGGTTGGTACTCTCGATTATCATCATATTTTTTATCTTTTTATGTAAAGGTACAATACCATAAACTAAAAAAAAATAACACACTTACTGATAATATAAAAAATATTTTAAAAAAATATTCTCAGTCAAATATGTACTCATCATTAGCAGCAACAAGGACAAGGACTACTTTAAAAAAGAAACAGGCTGTTTTTTCGTTGCCACCCTTAACGAAGGGTACGTACTCTATAGATCAAATAAAGTAAGTTTATGCCAAAAAAAATGCTGGGAAACGAATAAAATTAAAAAAAATTTAATTACTTGATCCGGCGAAATTTATGGTGTCCAGTGTTTATTCCCGGTTTTTTTTTTCATAGACAAATATTAATGTTTCTCGTGAAAATTTCTTGCTAGCGCGTCTATGTGTATTTATGCAGAAAAACGCAGTGAATTTACTCAACTTTGGACCCTAATATCTTGGGAACCAGACACTTCCCAGGTATTCTTCTATGGAGAAAAATGATCGTAATGATGAGGAGATTCGATAGTTTTTGGGAACGTTGACGACCAAAAATCAGCCTGTAGACAAGGTAGGTAATGCTCGATAAAATTCACAATAATGGTTGTGATAATATTTTTCATTCTATAGAATGGCATGACGTTGTAAAGTGACGCAGCAAATCGCCAGATGTCGCGGCCGCAAGAAATCACAAAGAATAACAAATTGCGGACGCAACTGAAAAACATCTCGCATTCCGTCCGTAAACATCGGACTTGCTCCCATTTTTATTACATTTCAAAACACATTTATTTCTCGCCAAGGTAGGTATTCCTTTTATTTCTATTTCTGGATGGCGTTATTGCGTTATTTTTATTAGTTCGTTTCCCTAAGATGGTGAATAAATTGCTTTTCGACGAACGAACTATTGAAAAATTGTCGCTGTTTTATATTATATAAATTTGTTTAATTTTAATATTTTTAAAACATTTTAATCGATACCAAAATAAAAACTAAATATGTATTGTTGAGGCGAAATAAAATAGAGTAGGTAAACCAACCAAGTTCTTACTAACTTTCCCTTTATTCTACATGTTTATTTTAGTCTTACTATGCATCCTAAGAAGATACGGGGTGCCTTCTTTGTCGATTTTGTAGGTATATAAGAACATATTCACACAGCTACGTTCCCATTTTGGGTTACCAGGGCTACAAAATCACGAAGGAGATCCCTATAGTCATGTTTAGCATAGGAATCAGGATGTTAATGATCAGTTGCTAGCTCACTACCTGAGGAAATCCGCCTGAGTTACTTAGTCGCCTATAACGACAGATTGAAATGCAGCTGATATTAATGTTCGCGTAAAAAAAAAATATTTTTCTATGCACTTTTCTTTCATTCATTCAGCACTAGCTGACCGGACTGACGTTGTCCTGTCTCTACTTTATATGACTCAACCGACAGTTATGTAAAATTTAGGTATATTTTCGTAAAGTTTTCCATAGTGAAAAAATTTAAATGTTCATTCTTTTGTAAGATTTCTCTCGTGACAATAATTAACACAACAAAAAATAAAATCTATAGGTATAATATAAAAATGATTCGCTGAATGTGTTGCTAAGCGCAGATCTCGACAAGTTGAGAACGGCTGAACTTTAGAATCTGTCTTGAAGTACGAGAACGTAATAACCTAAAAAAAATAAAAACTTCCTGAAAAAAACAACACTTTTCAATAGCGGTCGCCCACGACATTATCCATGTGACAGAACATTACACCCGTGCAAAGCCAGGCCAAATCCCTAGTTATTATAAAATTAATTATAAATAATAATTAAACTTAAAGGAAATTGTCCCAGCCGTTCACGCGTTATGCGAAGCCCATGAAAATACGTGTTAATTTTTATACTGTTTAATACCTATAAACGGTGCTTATAGATTATACTACTTTGATAGAAATGTCATGCCGTGCTTAAACCCTGTCACAGGTTGACCGGTGTCATGATCTTGGACACCTATTCCCGATCGCACCTGTCCTTGACGTAACAGTTGCATAATATATGCACAATGTAGCTGTGCCAGCCAAGTACTCATTATTATTATATGTCCCTAATACAAAACGACGTCTTCAACTGCGTTATGGCATAAGTTAAAAAAATAATTGGAACGTCCAAACTAAACGTCTGGTACCTCGACGATGGCACCCTGGGAGGCGAAGCGGTTTCCATCCTAGATGACCTAAAACTTCTGATGCAGGAACTGCGTCTAATTGGCCTGGAGCTCAATACCGAAAAATGCGAGCTATATGTTCCTGCATCCAACCTGTCCCGTGACCAAATTATACATTCTTTCCACCAGGTAGCTCCAAATCTATCGGTACTGGAAGGGAGCTCGCTTCGCCTTTTAGGGTCGCCTATCTTAGACGAGTCGCTACCATCGTATGTAAACGAAAAAATTCAAAATTTTTCGGAAGTGTCAGATCGCCTCTTCAAAATTAATACTCACATGGCCTACTTTATTATCCGCCACTGTCTTTTTGCACCTAAATTTATGTATTCGCTTCGCTGTAGTCAGATTTGGAAATTCCCGGACCTTTTATCCCTCTTGGATAACATCATAAAGCAGACCCTATCATCCATTATAAATATTAATTTTGACGACCGTTCCTGGGCCCAAGCCTCCTTGCCGATCAGGTTTGGGGGTATGGGCGTCCGCAAAATTTCTAGTGTTGCACTCCCAGCGTTTTTATCTTCAGCCCACGGTACACACTCCTTAGTTATGAAAATCCTAAACGACAATTCAACTACAACCTACTATATGGCTGAAGCTAAAAATGCTTGGAAGTTGTCCTGCAGAGGCTGTGGGACGAGCCGCTTTGCAAACTGGTGCGGAAAAATCTACTAGACACGCCAACCAGTTCCGCAGAGCGCGCTCGTCTTTTAGCCTTATGCGAGTGGGAATCGGGTTTATGGCTGCAGGCACTGCCGTCGGCCAATGTCGGCACCCTTCTGGATAGAACAACATTCCGCATTGCAGCCTGCCTCCGTTTAGGCGCACCCTGCAACGTCCCCCACCGATGTCGTTGTGGCGATGCTGTCGACCCACTCGGACACCATGGGCTGTCATGTACCAAAAGCGCGGGCCGCATACCTCGCCATTCGACCCTAAATGACATCATCCGCCGGGCTCTCTCCACCGCCGGGGCACCATCTGTGTTAGAACCCCTTGGTTTGGTGCGCGACGATGGAAAGAGACCGGACGGCATGACCCTTGTGCCTTGGAGGATGGGACGATGCTTGGTATGGGACGCAACCTGCGTCGATACCCTTGCGGTGTCTCACCTCCCAGGCACAAGCATCAGAACCGGTTCAGCGGCGGCCTCAGCAGAAAACCTCAAGCGGCGCAAGTATGCAAACCTAAGCGGGGATTACATATTTGAGCCGTTTGGGGTTGAAACCATGGGGCCATGGGGTCCGGGTGCGCATGCCCTCTTCAGGGGCATTTCTAAAAGATTGGTCGAAGCATCCCATGACCGGAGGGCTGGTGCCTATTTTGGCCAACGCGTAAGCCTTGCTATACAGCGGGGCAACGCGGCCAGCCTTTTGGGCACGCTGCCATCGGTGGAGGATTTGCAGGCCGTCTTTTATTTGTAAATATTTGGAGTTAATAGGTAGTTATTATTTAATTTTAATTTTAGTTTCTATTATTGTTATTTTAAAATAAATATTGGAACGTCTCTCAATGTTGTATGTGCTTACATTAATGTGTCATTTTGGAGATAAAATTGCTTTCAAATGATTATTACTAGCGAAAAAGCGCACCAATGTTAATTGTCAATTACCCACCGTTTAGAGTTTTTCAATTAATATGCAGCTCTACTTGCCAGGATTATTCACGATTATGCACTGAATAAAATAGTCACCGAACAGCTTAAATGCCTGAACTAACTAACTAATATGTATACTTCAAAACTTCAGTGTATACACCCTACTTTACTAGCTCGATAATTGATAGTTACCACAGCGAATGGCTCGTTTACTCATGTCATACCTAATGAGATAGACACGTTTGGAGCCGTGCACGTACTACATCCTTTATGCCTCCAGTACACGATGTCATCAAGCTCACTAGTTTGAACTCCACGTAATTACATGTGAGTTAGTGTACATACGAGAACATTTGACATAGGCCGAGAATGAGATTTGGTTTCCTATGTAAACGGCTATGTAGACAGTGAAATCAATATTAGGTTTATATTAACGGCATGTCCGAATAGATTTTTCTTATCAATTCTTTATTTTATTCTTACAATATTATAATTTATTTTTATAGTTATTAAAGGCTATTAAAAACCAAAGATAAAACATTAGTTTCAGTGTTTCTTACAGGATTAAAAATAGAGGAAAATCTTTAAGGTCGGTAAAATTGTTAAAGCGATGATAGGTCACCACGTCAATGAGCATCACTTAGTTATGTAGTGTACAAGAGTCCGTAAGACTGTCGAGAATGTTGGAGCTCGTGAACACTTGATGAAGATTTACGAGCGAGTCTGCTTCACACGGATGGGATTAAAACCTTTTTCTATGTTGCAGGTGTAAACTAACATTTTTCGGAAAGGTAGACCTATATTTTGTTAAGCTATGTTACGTTATTCCAGAATTAATGTACTGCAGTTGTCTATTGGTTATTTCTTTTAAGTTACTTGCCGTTGTCTGAAAATTATTTTATTTTTCTTCCGGTAAGTATTTTGTTTTTAATCCGTAAATATTACGATATGCGTGCTACTTTGGCAACAAACCGCACAATTTAATTAAATAAAAGAGACAAGCGGAAAGGTCTCAGTTTTATTTGATTACACAATTTTCGACATTTCAAAGCTTAGCCAGAGAAACCTCATTCTCTGTAATATTTCCCTTAGGTCTTTGGCTTAAATATTAAAGTCGGCATTTAATATTAAAGAGTTTATAAGGAATTAATTTGTGTTTAGCAAGCACAATATTACGAAGATTATTAAGACTTTAATTAATTTAAATTAAATTCATTTAGGTGAGCGATTTATTTTGCTCAATTTTTTTGATTGTACCTATTTATGTACTTACTTAAGTAGATATACTAACTAGTTAGCCATGAACATAAAAATATATGTAGGTATGTTACTATTTTGCAAAATTGTACTTTACGCATATAAGTGCAATTCCTATTGAAGTTGAAGGTGTTGTTATAAAAATCGTATTTCTAAGGACTTGGGTATATGCTTGCCTACAAGGTGTAACAAAAGGCATATTTTAATACTCTGTAAAAATAAACAATACATTTCTAGAATTTATGGATTATAGTGGGATATTTTCAAAGAATTATGTTTAACATATCCCTTTTGTAATATCAGAATAACACACACTATAAAGTCCACGCAGACGAAGTCTAGCGCGCTAGGTAGGTTAATGTTAAAAAACTAATAAGTATTTACCGGGAGTCTCATGAGTGAATATTTTTTTGATAGAGGTGTAAAAACATAACTTTATAACATTTCTTTTTAAGTACCTACCTGTCGGAAATAAAATTTATCTCCCGCTTATAAGAATTCTTGTGGCCTAACTAACAATAAAAAATGATCCTCGTGACTTGATTGAAAACCTCGTGAAATTGTTATAAGCTGTGGTTATAGCTTATAACAATTTTGTATTTTTTTTTTTATAAAAAGAAAATCATGCTTTTCAATTATCGTCTACTTTAAGCGCCTATTGCTGTTCTCGTGCCATAATGCAAAGAAAATTCAATTGACGTAGCCAATTCCTCTTACTGAAATTGCCGAATACCTCGGCAAGGCAGCCTGTAACTTGGGTACTGGAGGTATTAATCATGACGCAAGAAGTTTACTACGATGTCCAAACTTGTACCCCATGCAACCATTACAACTTAATTAAGATTACTTGGTTGAAACGCCTTGGGATATTGAACGTACATTTACGGAATATATAAGCTCGTAAGGGACTGAAAACATGGCCGGAAACTAGGACGTGTGATAGTGACATTAGCAAAAGCTAAGTAAATGGCCAATTCGGAAAATTATGTGATTCATTTAATATCTCTATAAAGTTCTTGTACGTAATCAATCACTTTTGAAATACGTTCTATATTATAAGTGTGATCCATAAAACTAGACACCATCAGCCAGCAACATCGATAGTTTACTTCCTTAAAAAGCATTTTACCGCTATTTGTGGTGGACGCAAAAAGCTACGTTTTTTTGAATCGCGATCAATGGCAACAATTTATTTTGAAAACCTTTGGTCGTTTAGTTTCTAACGACCCATTGGCACGGGTGGTTGGTCGCAATCATTCTATTCTGTTGGCGGCGGGCGGAAATTGTCAGTACGTACCTTCAGTACCACATTGCTCGAATTTGTCTATTCCAAGAAGTCATTTCTGTAGGTTAGGTTAGCAATTTCATTGTAATATGCAATGTGTAACATGTTTATGTAAAATGCATGCAAGTTGTAAGGCATTTGTAGTCATTTTATCTTAGTTTAAGTAATAAACAGCTTTCAATACGATACATCAACGCATTGTATAAATATATTTTTTTATTCCTACTTACACTTTTTTTATACTGAACCGGCCAAATGTAATGTACAGGGTGTTTTTTTGTGGCCACTTTTAACGAAGGGTACGTACTCTATACATGAAACAAAGTAAGTTTATGCCAAAAAAAAATGTAGGAAATTTTTTTTTTTTTTTTTTTAATTTTTTTAAATTCCTTGATCGTGCGAAATTTATAGTGTCTAGTGTTTATGTTAGTTTTTTTATAGACAGATATTAATTATTTTTCGTGAAAAAATCCTGCTACGCGCGTCTATGTGCATTTATGCAGAAAAACGCAATCTATTTACTCAACTTTGGACCCTAATATTTTGGAAACCAGACACTTCCCAGGTATGCTTCCATGGAGAAAAATGATCGTGATGATGAGGAGATTCCGTAGTTTTCGGGAACGTTGACGACCAAAAATCACCCTGTATAGGTAGGTTATGTTAATGCATATGGTACCTACTGTGCTACTGGTGGCGGGTTTCACTAGAATGCATCAGCTCCATCTCCTTCCGTGCATATCGTAAGAGCCGACTAAGAAAGAAATCCTTTTAGGCGATAAGCTAACAACTTATCATTGATCATTTACATCCGTCTCTGTGACTGTGGGGTCTCCTTTGGATCCTGCAGTTATGGCTACTCCATTTCGGGAATACAAAACCGTGTCCATAGGTATGTATAGGCATTATGTATGTTATGTACTTATACAGGATGCGGGTGACTGCCAGGCAAATACTGAAATGCTGAGCAATTACCATTGTGTTGAGTTATACGACAGTGTTATTACTCGCAGGAAATGTATTTTTGATTTGATTATTATGAGTAATCTTTGCTCTCCGCTAATTGTATCGGGCGATCCTGTGACTGATAAAATGGGTTTATTGGTTATTGTAATAGAGGAATATTCCTCTATGTTACAGTGTAACACATCGCTGTTCTTTGGATCATTTGTGACTCTCCATTAGGGATGATCAGTTATTTGAACTTTTTTGAGGGCAACATTTAAAAAAAAAGTCTTTTAATAAAAAAATATTTTAAAATCATTATCTAAGGCCTAATTAAACGAACTAAACAATTTTTTTTTCCTGAGAATATGAAAAAATGACGAAACATTTTAGAATTTTCCTGCGAAAATTTTCAGTGTTTTCCGCCTCAGAATCATGGTATCAATATTTGTCTGGCTGTCACAAACACCCTGTATAATAAAGCAATATAGAAGCAATCTGCTAGCGAACGACCGCGACTTCGTCTACTTAGACTGTAGAATAGAACAATTTTATTCACCAAATTCCATTAGTACAAACAAAATGTCAATATTACCATTGGATTTGGTATGGGATAAGTAAATCCAACACTTTCTATTAAAATTATATAAAGATTAAAAATAAAAATGAATTATAATAATAATAAGCCCGCAGGGCAGCTTGTGGCGAGCTGTTGGGAGGTAGCGTTCCCACGGACCTGAAGTGCTCCCGGGGGAAGACCCTGTTCCTCATCTCCGGCGCCGGAGTGAGATCTGACGAGGAACAGTTCCCCCACCTCTGCCTTGCCTTCGCTGGCCGGGCAGAGTGGAATCGCGAGAGCTATGACAGCTCGAGGGTGGACGTGCCCGTCCGTAAGTGGTGAGTTGGCTTCGGTTTAAAGTCCAGGGGCACCCCTCCACCCTAGCCACTCACCAAATGTTGCCCCCTTTGTCGCTCCGTGCGTGCGGCCGTTTCAGGGGGCCCATGAAATGAGTTGGCGAGTCACCGCCTGCCACCTAACAATTATGAGACTTGGTTGTAATGGTAGGCGTCCGTTAGTCTCCTTCAATAGCCCGATTTTCCGACCCCACCCAAAACTCAGCCCCATAGCCCATGACCTTGTTTCCCATCGCATGACAGAGCTCTGCACTCCAATAGTCTTGCACATGGCGGAGACCATCGCCGGGTGTATCATATTATGCGGTCAGCGATGGTATCCGCCATGTGTATCCCACACCATATTAAAGTTCTCTAAAAAGGGCCTCTACATCTTGGCCACGGCCCGATGCACGCCTCTAAAGGACCGTGACTCTGTAGTCCCGTGAATTTCGAAAAAGATGCAATAATAATAGTAGCCTTTTATTCAGAGAGTGCTTAAGTAACATTTTGTTTAGTAGTTAAGTAATTCATTTGTAATTAATTTCATCATAGTATAATTTACAAAGTTTTTTTTTGCATCAAAACTCTTCTGTATACCATTAGGTGACAAAGGCCTCCTCCAATTGACTCCATTTCTTTCTATCCATAGCTTCTCTTTTCCATGTGGCACCTGCTATAACTATTATGTCGTCGTCCCACCTTCTGAGTGGTTTCCCACGTTTCCTTTTCATATGACTAGTGAACCAATTCATTAACAATTTTGACCATTTTTTCATTGCCCCTGATTGTATGACCTGACCACTTCCATTTTAATCTTTTTATACTTTTTATGGTATCTTTTGTCTTTGTGTGTTTTTTAATTGTTACAAGTTTTATTCTGTCAGATAGTCTTTTTCCAGTCATGCTTCCTCCCATAAAGTTTTGAAAAATGAATTATACAAGATTATAAAAGTAGACGTAGCGAAAAAGGTGTATCAGAATCGTAGCAAATGAAGATACGTAATCTCTGCCTACCCATCCGGGAACAAGAGGTGATTTTATGATTGTATGTATACTACATGTATACCTTTATTGTACCTCGCCTCTTTACCTTTTTACCGCCTGGTTCCTATTTTTTACATTGAAAACATAAAAGGAGGATTATTTTCTCATAAAACCGAAAATTAATCTTCGAAACATCCAAAAGTCGTTTCAAAAAGTTGTTTCACTAATACAATCCCGCCTTCAATCTTTGCGCTTAACTCCAGCCGTGTAAGCTCGGCTATGCGCTCTCAAAAACGCTCATCCCATAATTTTCAATTTTGAAGGTGGATTTACCGGCATCTATTACGCGAAACGATGAAGGAATTGTTCCTGTTTGAGTAAAGAATAATTTGCGAAGCTCTCGTAAGTATACATAAGCGGCGAGTAGAGAAAGGCTTCCGGCAGAAGAGGCGCTAGGCGCCTCGCCGCCGCCGCCTCGTGACATACGTCTCACATTTATTTGCTTGACACAGATTAATTTCATGTCATCCCGCACATATCCACTACAAGGCACCGAGCTCTCAATCATACCACTACACAAAATGGCAATGATGAGATTCGTGCGGTCACGATCCTTTACGCGATAAGCGCGTCTGGTGGAAATTGATTTTATTTTTGGACTTCCTTATAACTTAGTTGGCATGATTGTAAACGTAAAAGATTACTTACTTTTTCATGTCTTTTTGTAAGTTTTGTAATACTGTATTAGTCCGGTCAATCTGGACATTTGAAATTACAAAATACTTTTTTGCAATATTGGATATTTACTTTAATTGTAGTTTTGTAATTCTTTTATTTAATATAAGTGGTCCGCTCTCGCTTCGATACATATGCTCAAAAAATTTGGAATTCCCGTTTGTCCAGTTCCCGTGGGAATTTCGGGAAATATGTTCTCAGTGCTTCCTTACCGAATATATCTGTCATATTTCATCATCATTATGTCAAGTGGTTTTCGTAAAAATTGTGAATTCCGTTTGTCCCGTTCCCGTGGGAATTTAGGGAAATCCGTTCTTAGTGTTTCCTCGCACTCCCTAATAAATAAACATGCCCGATTCCTGATTTATATGTATAAAAAAATAGCACTGTACACACAATAACCAATAAGCCCATCTAACTAGTTTCATGATCATCCGTTGCAATTGGCGCGGAAAACAAACATTACGGATAATCAAATTTAAAATGCATTTCCTGCGAGTAATAATACTGTCGCATAACATCACTATGGTACTTGTTCAGCTTTTCAGTATTTGCCAGGCACTCACATCCTGTACAAAAACTTGAATATGCAAAATTAATTCTGCTAACCGACGTCACCGGCATCTTCGTCTGTCTACCTATAAATAGCCTAGCCTAAACACAATTATATTATAATGACAAAACAACATACCTACATTCATGAAATTGTATTAGGCGTTACAATTCGGAAATTCAATATATAGTGAACATACATTCATTAAAGATACTGGAACAAATAGCATTACTCGACACATTTAAATATCTATATACAGGATGATTTTTGGTCGTCAACGTTCCCGAAAACTACGGAATCTCCTCATCATCAGGATCATTTTTCTCTATGGAAGCATACCTGGGAAGTGTCTGGTTCTAAAGATATTAGGGTTCAAAGTTGACTAAATAGACTGCGTTTTTCTGCATAAATGCATATAGACGCGCGCAGCACGATTTTTTCACGAGAAATAATTACTATATGTATATGATAAAACTAGCATAAACACCGCCAAGATATTTTTCAAGATTTTTTTTTATTTACATCGTTTTCCAGCATTTTCTTTAGCATAAACTTACTTTATTTGATGTATAGAATACTACCCTTCGTTAAGGATGGCAACGAAATAACAGCCTGTATATTCGATACTGATCAAGGTCAAAGTTTAATGGCGTAGAAGGTAAATAAAAGGGTCCAATGAATTTCGTGAAACCTAACACTCGAAGAAATGAGTTTCTCGGTTTGTTGGAATATATTTTGCGTAACTTAATTCATATCGCCGACCAATTCTTAGCGTTTCTTAAGAAAGTTTTACGTTGAGATTTATAGGATTATCAATCAAAAATTTGGCCAATGTTCCTTCTAACTTATTGTAACATTACGTACGAGACATTATATGTAGGTAGTATACATGTTGAAGGATATGAATTTCTGCGTAGATTTTATTTGAGGAATTTTAGCTCACGTTTCGACCAAGAATACTCCAGCTATGTCGCCATTGACTGATTATATGGTCTGCTTAGCATCACTGGATATGCGAGACACAGGTTTCAGCGAGGAGCTTAACTTTTGTTTGAAGAAAAGCTCAATCTCGAATTCAAGTAGAGTCAAGTTATCGTAGCTTCGGTAGAGAGGGACAGGAGAGTATCCTGGAACCATCTGATATATTGATTACGTGTCATTCTTAACCTTTTAGACTTTTAGCCCCCGGCCCATATGTATAGACAATACTGACATGCATATTACGAGTATTTCCCTAACTGTTACGTTAATTTGAATATGCATGTCTGTGTGGTCTGTACGTATGTCTTAAGTAGGTAATAACCCTTTATTCATACATAATCCGATCTAATTTTAATATGATTAATTCTAATACGTCTAATTCAACAGGCTTGTAATTTATAAGATCGTCAAACAGAATTTTATCGCCGCACACATTCACATTTTATAAACATCTGACCCGGAGTTAGAAGCATCTGCCACGAACGTGAAATATAAAGTTCCAGGCCGTACCATTCACGTTACAATAAAAGGAAACCCGCTCAGTTTTTCCTTCAGAGCCTTTTTACAGTTTCGAATAAAAGTCGAGACAAGTGCCGTGGCTTTCAGACGGCCGGAGTTGGCTGATTTTTTATGTTTTTTTTTTATATTTCCTTTGTGATTCTTCAAAGGAATTACGTAAGATACAATTGATGTATTGCGATGTTTAAATTTTGAGCTGCTATTATATCACATATTATGAAGGTATAATATGTTTTCGCTTAAGTTGTAGGGAGTAGAAGTCGTCTCACAAAGCAAACGATTCGAATCGCGATGCGAATTATTGCGAATCACCTACGTAAGTACTGTTTCTGTAATTCTGTATAGGGTAATCCAATTCCAAGGTTCTATTGAAATGGCTCGGTTTAAACCACATGGAACAAATCTACTCAATGCAAATAAAAATAAAAAAACATTAATATGGAGCGTTATCGAACATTTAGGTTTTTGTTGATTAAGAAGTGAGGACGAGCCTGAGGTACATAACAGATTAGTGAAATGGCAGCCAAAGCTGGAGAGTGTTGGTGTTGGGCTAAAAAATTGCGATGTTGGCAGTCTCTCAAGGTCTATGACCATATCGCTGGATGGTGTGGCATTACCAATCTGTGAGTTTAGTTGTAATAGGGATGAATGGAGGAAAAATAAATATAACACCGAACCCAAGAACGGGGCAGAAAGAAGAAGAATTTAATAACCTATCTTAAGATTGCAGGATGTTTTCACGCTTAACTCTTTCAGTCTTGGTGGTTAGTGTCACTAACCACCTATTTCTGAATTTTTTAATTAAAATCTATACCATCTACTTATAATCGGTTGAACTATCATGAAAGTTCGATTCATGATTGACAAGATACGACCGAATATACCGCCAAATGAAAGAATGACAACTCAATTTAGTTGAATTGAATATTGCACTTACGTAATTTTAATTGCGTGTTTTATAAAAAAAATAACAGAAGTAAGTTAGCTTTTATCTTCAATGTTTTTTATTAACTTTATTCTCATTTATCTGTTTTATATATATTTACATGAAAATACTACTACTCTTAAGTTTTTTGCAGTGTATTCACATCGAAATGCGTAAATTATCATTAATAGTTTGTATCAATAGTCATGGTGGTTAGTGGCACTAACCACCTCATTTTTCGAAAACCTTAATAAATAATTTTTTTTCCTACTTTATATGATTTTTTTATTGTTAATAATGCTAAAACTTACATACATATGTTAAAAATATTCTTAATCTAAAAGCGTGACGGAAAGAGTTAAAAAGAGAACTGTAACTTAAGAGGGCGTATAAAGGTAAATAAATTGCTGATATCAAAATAAATCATTTTCTTGGTTGTACTGCAAGGTACTTATATTATGATGTTAAGGAAATACCTAAGTATAAAAATATTATAAAATCTACTAATATTAATAAACCTGTTGACAGTGTAACTAGGCACGATCCAATCAATTGTTTACCTTGTTAGGAAATCAGATCCCAAAAGCAATAACGATTTGTCGCAGCTCGGACAATAAATCTATATTTTTCTGAGGCCAGGCCGACACGATAAATTCTATACAGGCATACCCGCGTATGCTCACAAAGCTATAAATTCAACGCGCCGCTCGCACTCTCATATTCATAAAATAAACCAATGGGTAAACGACACAAATCTTACCTACTAATATTACAGATTACATAATGGCAGCACCTATAGCTAATATTATAAATAAGAATGTTTGGATACTCGTACAAGAATATTTGCTACTCAAACATGGATGAAATTTGGTAGGTACAGTGATACTCAATACTCAATCATTTATAGCATGCTACGCACGAACACTTAATGCCTATTTTTAAGTTGAGTTATTATCTAAGGCCTACTTTTAAAGATATTTCAAAATTCAAATACAACAAGTACCTACAATTCAAATACAACGAAATTTTAGCGGATTCTTTTACAAAATGTATGGTAAGTTGTCTAAGCCTCCTTATTTCAATAAAAAGGCATTAAACTACATATTGAACGTTACAAAATATTTTCCCAAAAATTGTCATAAGCTTTCAGTATAAATAATATAATTAGTATTCGATTAGTACCTATAATTCGGCTTGCTACATTTCCGTTCTTTTTTCTACAGCGGCCTTTGCCAAAAGCCCGTGTTTTTGAAGCCTGTTTCAACCAACGAACGTTTGGATAGCTGAAATTTGCGGAAAATAAATATTTTTAGACGCAGTGTTTACTCCGTACATTCCTTTTTTGCATTTCATACATACCTAGACTGTATAAGTGATTTTGGAACATTCGTTCTAATTCAAATTATATTTCGTAGCGTCCCAAACATAAAATATAAGTATTTTTAAATCTATGTTATTACTATTTTACATGTATAAAACCATTACTCATTGGATAGACGCACTTGGCATAACAGGGCAACTGCTGCAAATGAAAACAAAAAACAGGATTTCTTAAGTTTTGGTGGAACAACTGGAAAATTGGTGCGCCGCCGCCGTCGCTATTATATTATTTCTATCGATCAATATCCAACTGATTTTGGATTACTTATGTAGGTACTCAATTCCCTTTTAACAAAGGACAACTAGGTAGGTCACACACCTACTACAGCTTTATGAAGTTTCTAATGCGTTGGAATTTAAAATAGGTATATCTACGAGTACCTATAACCGCTTGACGTATAAAGATAAAATTTCCCAGAAATGTTCCCTGGGAAGTGTAGTATCGCAGTACGAGTACCTACCTACTAAGAAAGTATTTTCTGAGATTCCTACGGTAAAGGGAAAAGACAGGAAATCTAAAGTTTTAGCACACGTAGTCGCAAGCGGGTGATATTTATAAAATATACGGATCTATTCCTTAGCAGGTGTATACAAATTAATTTAGTCAATAAGTATAATGTATCAACTTTGTAGAAAACACCGCGGCCAGAGACCTTTTGAATTCCAGCTAGAAACAAGATATGTTATAATAGTACTAGTCCAATATAGAAAAATCAATAGCTAACCTATATCAAACTGAGAATGTAGGTATCTATGACAGGGAATTCATACCTAGGTGCATCTAGAGGATATGCAAAATAAGAAAAGGTACGCTCTGATTGAGTAGCTTAATGAGTAAAATGAGAACCTGATCATTATTGCAAAGGTCTGCGGGAATCACTTTATTAATT
The DNA here is from genome assembly GCA_014607495.2 of Carposina sasakii. Classification (NCBI taxonomy): domain Eukaryota; kingdom Metazoa; phylum Arthropoda; class Insecta; order Lepidoptera; family Carposinidae; genus Carposina; species Carposina sasakii. The sequence continues at coordinate 6,470,218 of CP053148.1, forward strand.
GAAGTAATAAATAAGTAACGTAGGTGGATTTTGTTTGTAACAAAAGTTTTTATGTCTGTATAAATATAACTAAAGGCACATTTCGATTAATTCATATCAACCGGAAAATTAAATTAATTGTTATGGTAGTAAAACGTATGAAAGAAAACTCTTTCACTATAGGCCATGTGCAATACGATACATCGAAATAAGACATCATTAACTCAAACATTAAATTGTTTACAGGTGTAGTTTTCGACCAGAACACAGAGGAAATCCAGAATGCCTTCAAGTTCGCTATGGTGCAGCACTCGAATCCTAACCGCAGCCGTTTGGACTTCCAACTCTACGTCGACATCATCAATACTGCCGATGCTTTCAAGCTCTCAAGGCTCAGTAAGTACGATTAAGTACTCTTGAGTACTAACAAACTTCCATTCAGCATTGTAGCTAGGTACTTAGCTACATTTTATAATACACTAGTGGACGCCCGCGACTCTGTCCGCGTGGACTACAGAAAAAACAAAAGTGGAAAAAATGTGTCCGGTATAAAAAGTAGCCTATGAAAGAGTGTTATTCTGATATGAAAGCTGTATTATTGTAAAGTTTCATCAAAATCCATTCTGTAGTTTTTTACTCACAAACTTTCGCCTTTATAATATTAGTAGGGCACGAGTAGTAGGATAAGTAATTGTTATGGAAACTGCCTAGGTAGGTTTTCAATATGGGTATTATTATACGAGTAGCTCTGCGACTCGAGAGTTAAATTACTAGGTCGGTATAAGTTTTATTGTACAACCACAATTGCGTACCAAATCCAGTTATAAAATACGTGAATTAAGTAGCATCGGTCTCATACCATTAAAAGAAAATGTTTGATTTCTAAAGGTTGTTATATACGAGTAAGGTCTATCGAAAATTAGTGATTATCTTTTGACACGAAACTAGGTAGGTAAAAAGAAACAACTTTCACTATGGGACCAACGGCGAAATATTGAAAAAAAATCAGCTGTTCCATACATTTCAGTGCAGTAATTATTCGAGATTGTATGGAACAGTAGATTTTTTTTTAATATTTCGGAGATGGTCCCATAGTGAAAGTTGTTTCTTTTTACCTAACTAGTTTCGTATCAAAAGATAATCACTAAATTTGGATATACCTTCTATAACCTTAAAGTGATGTTTTTTACTACCCGCAGTTTATTTTTTATATTCTACGTTATCTACGCATAGTTATAAGTTGTGATTGAAAAGGAAAACAGTTTATTGCTTTTTGTTTATTTTTATAATCAACATAAGAGGTAAGTACATCAAATATTAGTAAAAATGCAGATAAATAAAAACAGATCTGAAAAAGATACTTCGCCATTTATGGTACATTGTATGAAACTCTAGTATTAAATTGACACACGAGCATAAATCTCTTCGATTATCACGTCATTAGCATACCAAAATGACCAAATTGTGTCTTCTTTATCCGGCCATTTAAAAGTATTAAGAGTTGATAGCACAATCGTACTAAGTAACTTCTTTAGAGTTATTCTCAAGTGCAGGGATTTTTATTGTTTTTTCTTTTTGAAAGTAATGTCAAACGAGAATATCTCGACAGATCTCTACAAAACGTAACATGCACGCCATGAATTTTGTCAAAATTTAACGATTTAAGGCACTTAAATGTTGATAATTATGTTCTCGTCGATCAAATACATCGACGAGAAAATATGAGAAATTCAGAATACCTACTAATGCAAATTTGGAGGTCCAGCACTGTCCAGCGCTGTCAGCTGTCACAGCAGCGTGCACAGCACATCTATTAGACTGCCCACTTCTACACACTTTTGATGGTCCAACGCGGGTACCTACAGTTCTTGTTCCGTAGCCAGTCAGCAGCAGCGTGCACAGCTCACCCATTAGACTGCCCACTTTTGCACACTTTTGGAGGTCCAACTCGGATACAGCTCCGGCCCGTCAGCTGTTAGCAGCATCGTGCACAGCCCACCAATTAGACTGCCCACTCTTGCACACTTTTGGAGGTCCAGTCTAACTCGTATACAGCTCCGGCGCCGTCAGCTATTGGCAGCAGCGTGAACAGCTCATTCATTAGACTGTCCACTTTTGCAGGTCCAACTCGGATACAGCTCCAGCGCCGTCAGCTATCGGCAGCAGCGTGAACAGCTCATCCATTAGACTGCCCACTTTTGTACACTTTTGGATGTCCAACTCAGATACAGCTCCGGCGCCGTCAGATGACAGCAGCAGTGTGCACAACTCATCCATTAGATTGTCAACTCTTGCACACTTTTAGCAATTCCAACGTGGATAGCACCTAATGAAATGTGTCACGGATAGTTAAATTAAGACCTTTATACGACTCGTTGTCGTTGGTGCGAATTGTCATATTCCGTAGTAAAGAAAGAGAAAACATTTTGTTCTCGATATCGATAAATTGTCGTCGCGATGTCGTTGGTGCGCATCTTAGCCTCTCTAGCCCTACATGTTAGCTACAAAATTACAACTCTAATTTTATCGACCTTATCTCATCTCTTTGCTGCGCATGTTAGGCCTATGTTTTTGACAATTGCTCAATGTTTTTGACATTTTTGTCAATTCCGGAAAAATACTATGCTATAGAATATGATCCTAATTATAGTTTTACTTTTAAAGTAAAAAACTTTGATAACACGTCTTGAAACTTTCACCCTTTTAAAATAAAAACAATCTCGTTTTTACACCGCAAAACTTTGTACTTACAATTTCCTTATTAGTACACAATTTCCTGGGCCAAAATTTCAATTTACGCAGGCGTAGCTTCAATCAACACCAAAGCCTCTGAACAGTTTATTAAAAGTTTTCAACATCTCGTACAATGTAATGTAGGTCAATACCAAACTAAGAAATAATGTTATCTCCTAGACTTTTCACTAACATCCGGTTTGATTCTCAGAATGGTGCTTAGAATCGATCTGTCTCACGTTTTCCTTCAATTTGCTATCTGCCCCGTCCGATCTGAAACTTGCCACCTACCTACGCAAACAGTAAGACGCGGGCACTAGATATAGAAAATCTACATTGTACAAATCGTAATAAAATATCGATATCTTATATTATAAGGCGATACTATTATAAAAATTAAACTGAGTCTTTCGGTCAGTCATATTCGGTAGCAAGTGGGTAGCTCAAGCATGCCATTGAATACCTACCTGCATATTGTTGTTTCGAACCCAGTTCCAGCCAAAGCCACTACTACTACACCACTTGGCAATGGTAGTAGGTCTTTGTTGCGTCTCATCATTAGTGTGGGAAAGTTAGCAGTATTTTTATAACGCCAACTCACGATGGCCTGTTCAAAATACTTTTGGGCTGAGGGCGCGAGTTCTTTCAGTTTGATTTTTCGTAAAGTTCTTATCGTCCAACCTTTTGTTAGTTTTCACACGAAAATACCATGACGCATTGACCCTCATCGTCAATGGGTCATACAAAATTTGCTAGAGTCATCTTAATCAAAGGAGAAGTAGCATCTCCCATAGAAAATTATCCTACGTCAAGTATTTCTTTTGGGTTTTGGGGCGTTTCGATCCGCGGATCGAACGAATCGCCAAATAATAATAAAAATATGGGGTGATTCGTCCCGCGGGACGATAAACCCATTCAGAAGGCATTGTTAGGCGTTTCGATCCGCGGACCGAAACACGAGCGGACCGAAACGCCCCAAAACCCTTTCTTTTGCTATATATTAATAACGGCCACAGGTAGACTTGCTGAAATATTCATAGAATATTTGGCTGAATATACACTAGCGGCCGCCCACGACTTCGGCCGCGTGGAGGAAATTGCACCCGTGCAAAACCGGGGCGGGTCCCTAGTTTTACACATAAACCTTCCCCTTGAATCATTATATCTATTATAAAACCGCATTAAAATACGTTACGTAGTTTTAAAGATCTAATCATAAGTACACATAGATAGACAGCGGGAAGCGACTTTGTTTTTATCGTTTATGTTTTGAATATACACTAGCGGCCGCCCACGCCTTCGGGCGCGTGGAGGAAATTGCACCCGTGCAAAGCCGGGGCGGGTCCCTAGTTTTACACATAAACCTTCCCCTTGAATCATTATATCTATTATAAAACCGCATTAAAATACGTTACGTAGTTTTAAAGATCTAATCATAAGTACACATGAATAGACAGCGGGAAGCGACTTTGTTTTTAAACTAGTAGTGATAGATAGATAAAATTCTTTATTGTACTACATAAAAAAAACATTATGCACAAGGGCGAGCTTAATGCCCTGCAAGTAGTGATACGTAAAATAACTCCTCTTTCCCAGAGAGGGACAGAGTTCACGGATCTCCATTTGCTACGGTCCTGAGTTCCTGATACATCTCTTTAGTATCATCTTTTTTTTCGATTTTACGTATGTACTTTCCTAAAATAAAATACAGGCATATACTGATATACTGATCAAGTACCGTTATTTTGAGTTATACGACAGTGTTATTACTTGCAGAAAATGCATTTTTTATTTTATTATCCGCAATGTTTGCTTTCCGCGCCAATTGTATCCGGCGAACTTGTGACTATCTAAATGGACTTTTATTTATTTATTTATTTCTCCCTTCTCACCATCATTACAGACATTAGTCTAATGCGATGGCGCAGGTTATTATTAAATACATATAAAATTATTATTAAATACATTATTATAAAAACATGACTAAATTAATTGTCTACTTATATGATATAATATACATTACCACTTTAGCGAATTCACTCAAAGAACATATAAGTAGGTCTATAGTTTCTGTCGCCACATTGAGTGTGCGCAGTGCTCGAGTAAACGGCGCCTTGGCCAGCAGGTTAGTGCGCGCGCGCGGCACGACCAGCAGGCGCGGGCGGCGTCGGCGCCACACGTACCCGTCCGGCACGTACAGCCCCAGCCCGCGCAGCACCCCCGGGTTGTTCACTTTTCCTCGCAGGACCCTCACTATGTACTCGGCTAGTGCGTACTCTCTTCGCGTTTCTAATTTATTGTATCCTACCATTCCAAGCACGAATAGTGTGGGATACATAAGAGGATAGAAAGGGTAGACTCCGTATAGTCTCAAATATAAGTGACGAGTGAATTTATTTTGAATCCGTTCTAGCATAATTTTATACTTAGCTTCATGCGGTCCCCATATTATTGCATTGCATTCTAGGTGACTTCTTACCAAAGCGTCATACAATGCCTTCACTGCCGCGACATTCGTGAAGTTATACGTTTGTCTCAGTATAAATCCTAAATTTCTATACGCCTTTTTACATATATTAGTAATGTGAATACGATAAGTCAAATCCGCACCAACCACAACTCCCAGATCTTTCATCTCCGACGCTCGCTGTAGGTGTACCTCCCCCATCTTGTATTGAAATTGCACAGATCGCTTCTTCTTTGTATATGTAATGACGGAGCATTTCGATGCGTTAAAATACAATTTATTTGTAACACTCCATTCCACTACCTTATTTATGTCGCTTTGCAGGTGGTCGCAATCAGCAACGTCCTTAATCGTTAATAACAATTTGAGGTCATCTGCATACAACAAACACTTACTGTATCTAACCACTTCCGGTAAGTCATTTATCATTATGATAAATTCCAGAGGGCCCAAATTGCTACCCTGACTGATACCGGAACGAGTGTAGTACGGTTTAGATTCATAGCCGTTAAAGTCTACATACTGTTTTCTGTTGCTCATGTAACTCGCGAATAACTCTAATAGTCGCGGTCCGCACCCGACGCCAGCCAATTTGCTCAACAAGACATCATTATCGACTGTATCAAACGCCTTCCTGAAATCGAAGTATGCTGTATCTACCTGGTGCCCCGCATCGACCGCTGGCCCCACGTAGTTCATGAAGTCAAGCAAATTGGTTGTCGTACCGCGCTCCGGCCGGAAACCGTGCTGCACCTCCGTCAGTGCGCCCCGAACTTGCCCGTACACCTCGCGGTATATGGCTGACTCGAATACTTTTGCCGGCGTTGATAGCACGGCAACCGGCCTATGGCCGCTAACGTCTGTCACTTGACTCGATTTTGGAACGGGAATCACTCGCGTAGTTTTCCAGCGCTCAGGAAACGTTGCCCTATCTATGCATCTATTGAAGATGTGATGCAGTGGCTCAACCAGTACACGTCCACAATCCCTCATTAAAAATTTATTGGTTATTGTGCTATTTTTGGATAATTTGTGACTCTCCTTTGGGGTTGATAAATTAATTGAACTTTTTTGAGCGCAACTTATTTTTGAAAAATTATCTATGGGTTAAAATTTAGTTTTTTACTCATTATCTAAGGTCTACTTGAAAGAACCACACAAATATTTTTCTTAAAATAAAAAAAAAAAGTCGGAAAATTTTGGAATTTTCTGGCGAAAATTTTCAGTGGTTTTCGCCTCAGAATCATGATCTGAGGTCGGCATATCAATATTTGCCTGGCTGTCACAAACACCCTGTATATAAGGTCTTTTCAAAATAAGTGATTATCTTTTCCTACTCCGAAATAGTGAGAAAAAAATCAGCTGTTCCATACAATCTCGAATAATTACTGCACCGAAATCTATGGAACAGCTGATTTTTTTTTACTATTTCGGAGTTGGTCCCATAGTGAAAGTTGTTTTTTTTAGCTACCTAGTTTCGTGTCAAAAGATAATCACTAATTTAGAAAAGACCTTATATAACAGATACGACTTTTTTCCGTTTTTTAAATACATAATACTAGAAAGCCTACGTTCGCGAGGACACGTCATGATCAGTTTTTTAGATACCTACTTCTCAATTCAAGCAGCACGTAGGGCATTTATTTTACTTCTTCATGTTCACTTAGCTTTTAGCCTACATTTGTTACGTCTGCCGAAGTTGAAACAGACTACCTTTAGTTGCATTCTTTTGACAAACAAGTATTTTTACCATATTGTGAAAATGCGGTTAACTATTATAACATTTAAAAAAAAATCGTTTTAAAATCGTGGTTCATATTTTTTTCATACACCAACTTTTAAATATTTTTTGTCTTGCTTGAGTGAGTCGTCCCATTAGTGCCATTACATTGGTATTGAATTTCGTATAATATTTTCCTGGACAGATCCTTGGTGAATATTGATGGCATTGCGACGAATATTTCTTATTTTTAGAGATTTTCTTAGCGCCTACTCGCAAAGCAAAATGGGTTTATGTCAGAACTCATATAACACTCGCAAGTAAATGCGAATAACATGTAAAGATTCACGTGGAGTATATTTTCCTCACGTATTGGATACGGGTCATAATTTTGGATGTTTCCGTTATGTTGTGCAAAGTTAAACCTATTAAATTTTTTAATGAATATGCGTCTGACATGAAAATAGATCTTTTATATTTTATTCGAAAGATATTACAAATATAAACCGTCAAAGCATACCAAAGTTACAGGAAGTCAAATACTATTCATACAATTAGTATGGTACTCGTATAAAATAAGATAGATGGAGCAAACGTCAAAGAGCCATTTTAGTTTCAAACGGAGCGTTTCAAAAACATTTTGCCGGCTCGTATTTTTAAATCGCTGTAAATCCAAAACGGTTGAACTTAGATTTTTACGTAGAATCTTAATATTAAATTTTTAAAAAATATGCATATAACCTATGTGTTACTCAGATATATAAACTAAAGCCCCATTTACATGATGCCATTTCATAACATTCAAGAGCTATCATTGAATGCAATAGGGAATATGCGTCTGACACGAAATCAGCTTTTTTATACATATTTTATTCGAAAGATATTACAAATACAAACCGAATAGTGTAAAAAATAACATCAATCGGTTGGTACATACCAAAGTTACAGGAGTTTAAAAGTTTGAAAAATTGAACGAAAAAAATTTACAACATAAAAGGAGTCAAAACATACAATTTTACCCATATTTTGAATTATCTCATTGATTTAATAAATACTTTATTAACTCTTTGACCGACAAAGACGTCTTAAAGCGTCAAACGAAATCTGGCCACAGTCGCCGATGACGTTTTAAAGCGTCACAATTTTTCGCAATATTTGGTAGTGAACTACATAGAAACTACTCGGTTTTAAATCTTGATTTTTGCATACACGGACGAAACAGTTCTTCGTTAATCAGTTTTAATGAATTATAACTGTGAACAGGTGATATTTTAACTGGGGTAACTAATATTAGAACTATTATTTTTTGTGTAAAAAAAGATGTGCCCTCAACGCCATTGACGTCTTAAAGAGTCGACTAGTGATGTGAACTATAACAATCAATTATCGGTACTAACGAAAATTATCATTAAATACAGGGGTGACTGCACCTTTCCTACAACATCAAGAGCAATCAAAAACCCGAATAGAATACTTAGGGGAAATGCATCAAACTACATGCCGGCTTTTCTGCCTAATAATAAAAAAATTACGATGCAAACTATGCAGCTTAAATCACAAAAGGCATGATACGCGATTTTGGTGCAAGGTATGCAAAGTGGCACTTTGCGTAACATGTTTTAGTGCTTATCACGAATGAAATACAGGGTATTGGTGACAGCCAGGCAAATACTGAACAATTACTATTGTGTTGAGTTTGAGTGTTCATATGAAAGTGTTCTATCTGTACATGAAAGATATATGAGAAAAAATGTTATGGGAGACCTTTATCAACACAATAGTACCCGAAAGAATGATTTTTGGGATTGTTGTCGGTTTGTCTGTGCGTTTGTGCACGGTAATCTCAGAAACGGCTGAACCGATTTCGATGCAGTTTTCAGGAATATATTGTGACAGGTCCCACATAGCGTAACATATAGGCTACTTTTATCCTGGGGTAATGATTTTATGCCGGATAATTTTGACATTTTGTTTTTTCTGTAGTCCACGCGGACGGAGTCGCGGGCGTCCACTAGTATTTTATTTAATATAGCTGTAGAACAAAAGTTCTTTTACGCGCATACAAGTTACTAAAAGTGTGACGTCACGTTGTGGTAGCCAATTGTATGGAGCGTTTTAGTTTTCACACTAGCTAAGCTTTTCTTTCGCAAATGTTTATTTTATGATCTTTCGATATACCTAAATACAAATTAAAAAACTGCCAACTATTGTATCGGGCGATCCTGTGACAAATTAAATAAGCTCATTGGTATTTTGGGTCACTTGTAACTCCATTAGGGATGATCAGTTATTTGAACTTTTTTGCGGGAAACTTTTTTTAAAATCATCTTTTGGTTTTTTTTAAAAGTTATTATTTATAACCTAATTAAACGAACCAAACAATTTTCTCTGAAAATATGAAAAAAATTCTAATTTTCCTGAGAAAATTTTCAGTGTTTTCCGCCACAGAATCATGGTCTGAAGTCATGGTATCAATATTTGCCTGGCTGTCACAAACACCCTGTATTGTAATAATATGCTGTCTAATTTTTTGTAAATATTTTCTTACGTGATTTCTTGAGGCGTATATACTAAATTAAGGATTATTGATTTAGGTTGTCAAGTTAATCTTAATTTCTGTAAATCTGAATTACTGTGAAATATTGTGACGTAAGTTCGCATAAAAATTCTGTATTTCTGCAAATAAAACAAAATACTTTCTAGTATTTTGTTTTATTTATTTTGTAACACTTATCATGAATAACAGAATTCCACAAAATATTGAGCTAACATAATGTTCGATAACTGAAGTACAACACTAATAGTTCTAGGTAAATCGGAAAAAAAAAGGATTACTCATAGCCGCCAATGACGCTTTAAAGCGTCCGCTAGTGTCGCCAAAAGATCGATGTTTTGAAAAATATCATTAGAGTCAAATCATGATAATAAGTCTAAATTACCAAGTATAAGTTACCCAGACTTTTTTGTAACTGAATTTATTCGTTAATTATTTATAATTTTAATAGTAAAACATTATTTCCTTTTAGTAATACAAATTCTTGATAACTCATTTTAAAGTATACGACACATCACTAGAGATTCGGGCGACAATTGTAGGTTAAAAAATGCCGTGGCGCTGGTGGCACGTATACAACAATATACAAAATATAACATTTATAAAATAAGATTGCATTTTTTCCCCATACTAATTTGAGACGGTTGTCTATTATGACGTCAAAGTCTTTGCCATTTTAGTATGGAGCAAACGGACCGTTTCAAAAATGTTTTGCCGGCTCGTATTTTTGAATTGCTGTAAATCCAAAACGGTTAAAGATAGATATGCCATGCCAAGGGCAAACTTTTTTCATTTTAACGTAGAATACAAAAATGAAATTTAAAAAATCATGCATATACCCTATTATAGATATGCCTTTGGTTTCTAGTGAAACCTTTAACAGTGTGTAAAATTACTTAGGTACTTCATAACTAGTCTGTAAATAATACAATTTTCCGCTGAACTTATAAATATTTAATAGAAATTTATGCAGGAATCAAACAAATTCTACAAACTCCAACTCGTATAAATTGGTATTGGCCATTATTGATGAATCCGGAAATATAGGAATAGATAACTTATGTACGGAAACAAGCAGATATCTCGCTATTGGAAGCCAAGCTGCGCTTAATTACAAATATAGGTGGAATAGATATTTTATAGTTTAACCGAACTTGTACATCTAAACTACACCCTCAAAATTGGTCAGAAGTGGCACCATGTGGTTATATCGGCCCTTGGTGCTCTGCCTACCCCGTAAGGGATAAAGGCGTGATTATATGTATGTATGTATGATAGTTTTTAATTATTGGCATGCAATTCTAATAAATAAACTTACTTTCCGCTGCCCCATAAGGTTTTAATATAAGTGATAATTATAAATTATGATGATTATGTTTTTTTTGTTGTGCAATTTTAAACCAGTATAAAGGGACGTCAGTTAGCAGCAGATCTCTTCAGTTACTTTTTCCAATTTTATTTCAAAATTCTTCGTAATATCGTTGATTGAAGAGCTTTATCTGATACGTTTTTGTAAGGCCTAATATTTTGCAGCGATAAGCTGCTTGAAAGAAATTGCGTGTTTCCCCCAAATTCAGTGCTTAGGGGTGTGAGCCAAAGGCGTTTAATAAGCGCGCGAACGAGTGTGTAGGGCAACTAATGTTGTATTTAGAATAATAGCTGAAGCGTACTTTGTACTTATCCAATTTTTCAATGTTCGTAAAAGTGAACAAACAAAATGTTCATAACAGTTTATAATCAGTCTGTACCCACTTTTAATTTTTTTATTTGCATTTTGCAGCATAATAAGAACGTTGTTATGCGACGATATAACCGTGTGTTTCTAAGTATACAAGTACATGGGGTACATTATGAACTATTATGTTGTAGTTGCTTTCTTCGGCGACGACTACAAAAAGCCAGATTATCCTGCACGTATGTATCTATGAATAGAAAAATATCTAATTTTGTTCCGATTTGTAGGTCCGATTCTGTAGGTTTAGTATGTGTGGCAGTAATATCTTTGAATTTCTTATTAAAAACTTCAATCTTCAATAATTCAAGAGTGAAAACAAAAAGCTTTTATCAGCGTGAGCTCAAAGGGGACTGATTCTGTTGACATCTAGTCGAGTTCTGCCACTGACATTGCCGTGACCTCGTCATTATTTTGTGATTCAGGTGCAAAAAGACTTCTTTCAGGTTTAAAATCGAGTTCTCTCTGAGAAGGATTTTTAGAGGCCTCATTTAAAATTGCGACTCGAAGATAAAAAGAGACGGGGCTGAACTTCTGATCAAAACACGTCGGAGACTAATGACAACGGCGCGAATTTTTATGGCACTTTCCTCTCTTCAGGGACTACACAGATATCCCTTGAATTTTCACTCTTAAAGCCGCTATAAAAAGTTAAAGTCCAAACTGTGTTGCTAAGAAACGATTTTATGTTTTTTACTTTTGTTCCGTATTTTCCATTCGACATTCTGAGCGTTAGCAGTTCATAATGTTAAATACCTATTCAGTTATATCTATTAGCTATTTCACGTAAATGTTACACTATGTAGGGGAAAGTATGGTATATTGAACCACCATCTAAAAAGGACCACTCTTATATCATCACAAGTTGTTTTTGTATTTTAATACTGGCAACACTGAAATAAAGTGCACCTCACCTCATTGCATATCGGCCATATTACTTTCTTTGGAACGTAAAGCGATTGTGTTTTATTTTCGAAATTTGGTTTTCATTACTTTTGATGTAATTTTTTACGATCGGTGCTAAGAGTGTTATTAATTGAAGGGTAAGTAAACAGGTTATTTAACTTATATATTAGAAGCATTATTTTGTATACAATTAAACAAGAAATTATTCCCGGCATTTGTAGGTTATAATATTTTTTTAAATTTGTTTTTTGACGTACTCACCTCGTTGGTTAAAATGGACCACATACAGTTAGGTAAATTGGACTAGTCCAAATTAGCGAACCCACTAATATTATACGAAATTAATAAGGTAAACAAGGAAATAAAAAGAGAATGGCGAGTAATAGTGAAGAATTTGAATGCACCAAATGCAAAATAAATTATTATGACAAAAAAGGCCCCAAAATTGATTGGGTACAGTGTGTACGTTGCCATCTTGTACCCAAAATCATGATATTTGTGATGATTGTAGTATGTAAAAATAATTTAAATATTTACTGTGTTTCTTAAAGGGACTATTACATTGTTTAATTTTGTTTATTTACATTTTTTCTTTATATTTTGCCTTAGAGTTTATCGAAGTCCAATTTAACGACCCCGGGGTCCAAATTAGAAAACTAGTTGGATAAATTGGAACAAAGCTCCGATCTCACAATTTGTTGATTACTGAGATAACTTTAATAATTATGTTGATGAATACTTAATAAACGGAAATTCTATTAGATGTTCTTTCATTTCGTGTACTAAACATTTGTAAAAAGTTATAAAAAGTCTGCCTAAAATGCATTTGAAAAAAAAAAGGTCCAAATCACCAGACTTTCCCCTATATTGTATATCTACGCCTTTTTTACACTTAAACGTTTAAAGTTACTTCGTTTTTAATAAATATGAAATGTAATTATACAAACAAGAATGTGAATCTGAAATTGCTCGTCCGACTCTACTACTACGCGAAGTTACATTGTGATTTTGAAATTCATTCCTGTGTTAATTTTCATAGCGAACAAGAGTCATGCCTTTGGTAAGATATGTATTGCAGTGGAATGAGCATAAGCAGCATTTTGCTAAAGCCATAAAATCAGCATAATATTTTGTAATTTTGGGCAGAGCTCTGGCAAGTTGCCAGTTTCGATTTAATCTTTGTAGTGCGCGTTCCAGTGTGGTCAGTGCACGGTGCCCTGGTCTGGACCTAAAGTCTCATACACATTGCGACGCGCCTGACCGAAGCATTGGGTATCTCTATCTCCATATAACCTTCGTTTCGTGAGTGAATATATAGGTATACCCTCAATTTAGGATAGCATAGAACAGAATATAATCAATCACAACTGCAGTATGATTGACATACTGACGAGTCAACCCACATGGGATTGGCTTCTAATGGATTGCACCTGGCAGTCCGATAATATACAATGCAACACTAGCAATACATTGTGCAATTTATATAAATGACACAAGTAAGTAATTCACAAAGACGAGCTTATCGTGTCATTTCAATCTTCTCAGTGGTCAGACGAACCCAAAATCTATATAGGGATCACATACCCACCTAAGCAGCTTACTAGGTTCACAGCTTCTAATTAATTAATTAATTCCAAATGATCACTTGCACAGCTTTGTATACAATGTGTTAGTTTAATTACATCTGCACTCTGGTTCTGGGGTCTACAGGCGGTATAGTTCACGAGTATAGTTCACAGGCGGTATAGTTCACGAGTACTTGTATAAGGTGCTTTTATTTCACATTCAGTAAGCGCTTTCATTCGTAAATTTTTATATTTTAATTTAGGTTTGTAAGACTAAATTGACAGTAAGTACAGATAGGTACTTTATTTTAACATTTACATGTACGTGTACGCAAAGCAATAATTTTATTTATCACGCGTGTGGATTGTATGTGTCATACATAAGTGGACTTTTTGAACAAGTTTCGTTGTTTGTTGTTTACACAAATTACCTAATTCTCACGTCCGTCGACATATTATGCCTACAGGCGACTTTTTTTTTCATAAAAACGAAGAGTGTAAATACAGGGTGATTTTTGGTCGTCAACGTTCCCGAAAACTACGGAATCTCCTCATCATCACGATCATTTTTCTCCATGGAAGCATACCTGGGAAGTGTCTGGTTTCCAAAATATTAGGGTCCAAAGTTGAGTAAATAGACTGCGTTTTTCTGCTTAAATGCACATAGACGCGCGTAGCAGGATTTTTTCACGAAAAATAATTAATATCTGTCTATAAAAAAACTAACATAAACACTAGACACTATAAATTTCGCACGATCAAGGAATTTAAATTAAAAAAAAAAATTCCCAGCATTTTGTTTGGCATAAACTTACTTTATTTCATGTATAGAATACGTACCCTTCGTTAAAGGTGGCCACAAAAAAACATCCTGTATAGAGACTATGTAGTTCTGCCTCAGCATTATTAACGACCGATGTTTTATTAGTCACAGCTTAATAAATTCAGTGGAGCCACTGTGACGTTCGCCAAACTAAAAGTTATGAACGACGACGACCACACCGCAGTAAGTACACGTTAATTTGACAACTTCAAAGTATCATTTAGACTTGTGTCATAGAACAGATGGCGCTCGTGGGAAAATAAATCAGGCCTAGGAGCTTGAGTGACTTGCTCGTTAAGGCTTTAGCATGCAAACTTGCCGGCTTAACTTCAGCTATTAGTTTTCACTATACGATGATAAGGTTCGGAAGTTGAAAAATGTACTTACTTTTCAACTTTTCATGTATTTGATATGAGCTTAGTATATTACTATGTAAATTAATATGTATGTGAGCATATGTCAAAGTCGAATTATAAAATCGGTTTTACTATAGGTATGAAGGTCCTATTACAAAAAGATTCTCTTGAAAATTTTTGAGTTGCAATACGAGTATTATGGCGTTTATAAATTACCTATGGTGATATACAAAGTTCCTATAAATTATGCTGGTAGTCGGGTGTGTATTTTTTTATGGTTTTTATTTACTTACTTAATGTACCTAATTATTACATATTTTACAAAGAAAAAGTTAGTGTCTCATAAACTTTATGCAAGTTTTTCCATACACCATTTTCGTCATCTATTGTATTTAAATCGATTTAAATATAAAACTAGGAATGTGAGTTAAGAATATATAGAAATGAAAGTTCAAATTGTAATTTTACAGATAGGTATGATTTGGACCATCAAATTCTCGAAAACATAAAATAACATTTAAAATAAATCATAGTTTCAAAAATACGAGCCGGCAAAATGTTTTTGAAACGCTCCATTGCTCCATACTAAAAAGGCATAGACGTTGACGTCATAGTACAAAACCGTCACAAATTAGTATGGGAAAAAATGCAAGCTTATTTTACAAACGTAATATAACATTTTTGTGTACCTACAGTTTTCAATAAAAATTGTTTATTAATAGATACAGATATTAATAAAGTATTTATTAAATCAATGAGATAATTCAAAATATAGGTAAAATTGTATGTTTACGGTGCGTTCAAAAAATAAGGTGACTTTGTATTTTTAAGAAAAAATATTTATTTATTTATCAATATTTATGTTGTCCCCTTCAAAGTAATCCCCCTCAGATACAATACACTTATGCCAACGGTTTTTGCAATCCTCAAAGCACTTCTCATAAGCACTTTTCGGTATAGCCTTGAGCTCTTCCAGCGATGCAGTCTTTATCTCTTCAATCGTTGCAAATCTCCGTCCTTTCATAGGTCTCTTTAGTTTTGGGAACAAGAAAAAGTCACATGGGGCCAAATCCGGTGAATATGGTGGCTGAGGCATGATTGTGGTGTTGTTTTTGGCCAAAAAATCTCTCACAAGCAAAGATGAGTGAGCAGGGGCATTATCGTGATGCAAAAGCCATGAATTGTTTTTCCACAATTCTGGACGTTTTCTTCGTATTGCTTCTCGCAAACGGCGCATAACTTCAAGATAATACTGTTTATTGACCGTACGACCATATGGTAAACTCCTGATGCACCACGCCATGGTAATCGAAGAAAATAGTGAGCAAAACTTTGACATTTGATCGAACTTGGCGTGCTTTTTTCGGTCTTGGCTCATCTGGGCTCTTCCATTGGGACGATTGGACTTTGGTTTCGATATCATAACCATATACCCATGATTCGTCACCAGTTATGACCCTTTTGAGTAAATCTGGGTCGCCGTTGACGTCATTCAACAGTTCTTGAGCGATGCTCATGCGACGGTTCTTTTGGTAAAAATTTAGCAATTTCGGAACAAACTTCGCTGACACACGTCTCATGCCCAAAACGTTAGAAAAAATTTCATGGCACGAGCCAAGCGATTTACCAACATCCTCAGCAACTTCTCTGATAGTGATTCGACGATTTTCCAGAACAATTTTCTTCACTGCTTGAACGTTTTCATCAGTTGTTGACGTACTTGGGCGTCCAGAGCGAGGCTCGTCATTGGCATCTTCCCGGCCATCTTGGAAGAGTTTGTACCACTTGTAAACATTTTTTTACTCAGAACAGTTTCACCGTATGCCACTGTCAACATTTCAAGTGTTTCGGAGCACTTTATTTTATTTTTTTACACAAAATTTGATGCAAATCCTTTGATCCATATTTTTCGATAGCAAGAAATCGCCGAGCACGCAAAACACTTATAACCTTTACGCTTCTCACAACCAAACAAAAAATGCTATACACTTGAAACTTGGTACAGATGTTCGGGAAGAGTGTACCAACATAACAAAACAAAAAAATCGATAATCGAAAGTACGTTGCCCGCGAAATTTGAAAAGTCACCTTACTTTTTGATACACTTTTTATGTTGTGTAATTTTTTTTATTAATTTTTTTTTTAAGTTATAACCACCTTTAACTTTGGTATATACTAGGGTAAATATCAACAAAAGCAATTTTTCGTAAGGTTTGGTGACACATTTTATTTTAAGGTTTTTTTAAAGAAATTACTTTAGAATATCAAAATTTGACTCATAAAAAAGCTATATTCAAAATTCGCAAATAAAATGTTTAATAGTTATTGTAATATATAGCTTTCAAAGTTTTGTATCACCACCAAAACTGAAATATGCCCACCATATCTGATATCATGTCACCAAAACTTAATATCGTCCCACCAAATCTTAGAACCCGTTCAATCCTTAGATAGAACAAGTCAGGTTTTATCGGTAAATATTTGTTCGATATTTTATTGGACAAAATATAAGCAGTGCCAGGTCTACTGCAGTCCACTGCTGGAGGCCTCCCTCAGAGTACGCCACAAGACTCAATCTTCCGTTTTTGCGATCCAGTTACTACCAGTCACCCTCTTCAAGTCATCGGTTTATTTGGCTGTAGGGGCGTCTAACGCAAAACTTTCCAATGCGTGGTCTCCATTAAAAAACCAGCTTACTTCACCATCCATCGGTTCCAAGACAGATGTGACTAGCTCACTGCTACTTCAGTTTCTAGCACTTTGATATAACGTCTGTCATTTTGGTCTTATGCCAGATAAATTGACCTTTCTATAGCTCTCTGAGTTACATGCAATCGGTGAGCCAGCCCCACTGCCAAGTTCCACGTCTCAGCTCCGTAGCTCATGACCGGTAGGACACGCGTTCTAACTCGGACTAAGCGACATCTAGTGGCCGCATATGTACACTACGAATTAATGTGAGCGGCGCTCCAGATAAAGCTAATTTTACATACGAAATCTTCTGTTTCACTCGCCGGCCCATGTCGGTATGTCTCTTTCGCACTCATTGAATACTGTACTAGGAATCGTACCAAATTACGTTTCATTGGAGCGCGATCGCTAGCGCTCCAATCGATACATAAGATTACAACTTACTTGAGACGAACGCGTAGACACTATTGTATAAACATAGTAGAATTGAAAGATAGTTATATAGAGAAATATAGATTGCCTATGTAATCTTCGTGGGTGGGAGTACACTGCACGAGCGCTCCTTAGGACGAGCCGCCAGTGATCACATATATTGGTCTTGAGGTATTGTGGCAAGGGTGACTCAATTATAGGGTGTTTTTTTGTGGCCACCATTAACGAAGGGTACGTATTCTATACATCAAATAAAGTAAGTTTATGCCAAAAAAAATGCTGGGATTTTTTTTTTTATTGAATTTTTTTTAAAATTCCTTGATCGTGCGAAATTTATAGTGTCTAGTGTTTATGTTAGTTTTTTTATAGACAGATATTAATTATTTTTCATGAAAAAATCCTGCTACGCGCGTCTATGTGCATTTATGCAGAAAAACGAAGTCTATTTACTCAACTTTGGACCGTAATATCTTAGAAACCAGACACTTCCTAGGTATGCTTCCATGGAGAAAAATGATCGTGATGATGAGGAGATTCTGTAGTTTTCGGGAACGTTTACGACCAAAAATCACCCTGTATGATGTAACTTACCAAGCGCAGCCACGCCGTAATCTTCTGGTGAGTTCCCCCTCAAAGTTATCTTAACCTAACTACAATTTTTGCCCAAGGTATATATACTTCTGGACAACTTCTAAGCTACACCTTCGACGGAGATTGGCTCAGGTATAATATACCGACTGAACATTACATTGGACTTGTCCAGTTTTATCCTGAGTCCCACACGCATCGAGGTAGTATTGAGACTAGGCAGCATTTTTTGCAGGTCCTTCAGCGATTCAGTCGATAACATTATATCGTCGGCAAAGCGGAGATGCGTAAGATATTCACTGACATTGATGCCTTGGTAAAGAGATTCAGGAATATGACATTATCCTGTCTTACACCTCGGAGTAGTTGAATCCGTCATAAAGTAACTATTCAATTATTTTATTAACTAACATTTGCTTATTTAAACTAAGGAATATGTCGTGATGATTGCTTTTTCTTTATGAAGTAAGTTAAGGACAAGCCACCTTACACTGAAACATAACGGTTTTATTTTCGTTTAATAAAAAAAGTCCCTGTATATGGATATGTATAGCGGTAAAAACTATGAATTTTTGAGCCGTAGTCCTTTAATTATATAAATATGTATAGTACGAATAATAAATAATTACTTTTTCATAATAATCTAAGCTTATATATCATCCACGGATTCTAACAAAGCGGTTAGGAGCGCCTCTTTATAATATTAATGGACCGCTGGGATACTTCCTACCCTATATATCACCACGATAGATTGGATTTTTGCACTATTCGGTTTGTATTTGTAATATTTTTCGAATAAAATATATATAAAAACTGTTTTTGTGTTAGACGCATATTCCTTATTGTAGATATAAAAATGAAATGTGGTGTCGTGGGACACCAGGTAGGAACGAAGTTCCTTCGGCTAATGTAGAATCGACACAATTTGCAAAAGAAAAATCGTGCTCAATTTTATGTAGGTTTTCTTGATTTTTCTCTTAAATTTTGCTGATTAATTTTTATTTAAGCACAGGAAAGTAGTTAGGATATTTAGAATTTTAGGAAATAATAAATTACGTAAAATAAAAAAAATAACAAAATATGTCTCTTTATTTTTGTTTGACAACATAAATTTACTGGCTACTCACGAGTAAAATGTATCTATAATGTGAGTATTCGCCACGTGCTTGTCCATGAATTCATGAGTATATACTATGCATTGGCGGGGTGGAGTAGTAATAGAGAGAGAAGGGATGAGAGAACGAAAAGAAAGAGGGAGAAAGAGAATAGGCTATTATACACTATTCGCTTGTGTATACGACTGTCGCGCCTGCGCACGTCTCATTTAACGGTTTTATTCCACGCACTTTTTCTTACGGTTTTACTATCACATTTTTTTCAGTTCGGTCGCGCAGCAAAATCCCTATCTCCTCCAAGCCTGCCATAAAGAACTTCGTTCCAATATGGCACCGTAAAATTGTAAGAAACCTAAGGTTATTGGTATTATTTTGATTGCGAGCCGTAAGAAAATCCAATAAATTTCAATAACCGATCTTGAAAGATCTTTCATTCCATTGTTTTCTTACTAAATTACAAATATAGAATAAAAAAATTCGACATTCTTTATGTTCAAGTCAACAAACCTATCATCATGATCAAGAAAAATTTAAACAAAATAGATAAATCTGAAATGTTAAGTCGCGTAGGTACGCACGAACCAACACAAACATAGTGAAACCAAATGATTGGTGAAACCTGAAACGTTTGAACGGCATATTCGGACACAAATGCCAAACACAGTTCGGTTTGTGATCGCGCACAATAGTGGTGAACTCGAAAGGTACCTAAATATGTTAACAGCAATTTCTTACAATTTTACGGTGACATGTGCAATTTGGTTTCGAAGATATATGGATTTATTTTCAGTCATATTATAGAGAACTAGCGGCCGCTTACGTGCATGACTCCCGTGCGAAGCCGGCCCCCTGATTACCTAATTTGCAATAGCAAAGCCGAAGCAAAGCGATAGCGAAAATTGTACAATATTCGCCATGAAATGTCAAAGTTCCTTTGAAATTCGTTTTACGTAATACGAATTTGACAAGCAAGCAAGCAATCAGAGATTTTTGTGCAATTTTCGCTATCGCTTTGCTTTTGCTAGTTAGGTACCTAATAAGGGGACGGGTCGGGTCCCTAGTTATACATTATAAAACTTCCTCAAAAACATCTTTTTAAAAAAACCGCATCAAAATCCGTTCCCTAGTTTGAAAGATGCAGTAATTTGACACATAACTTCTGGCCAAAATGTGTAGTGTTTTTAGTAATAACTTTCGAATTTACAATTTTGTGCGCAGAGAATCCTTTTGTGAAATTAATATTATTTACAATCAATGCACACACGTAACAATTTCGTGTTCAAATACCCCGCGATGTGTAAAGGCACATACTGACACGCTGCGGTCGAATACCCCGGCATTATGCCGCTCCCGCACGCCGTAAATATTCTTGGCGACCCGAATAACTTTCCCACCTCTTGCCCAATAACTATGCATTGCAACCGACGTGCCTTTCCGGGCTATTAGTTGAATTTCCAATGAGTGTTTTGATCTGCTATCAACTAGGGCGCAGAATTCCGAGTGGCGTATTACTTTACTTCACGCATCGATAAACTTTCCGTGACTTGCTGAGGCACTTGAAAAGTTTGTCGTTGCGGTAAAGTTTTGGTGAACTTGTCAATCTTTATTACATTTACTTGCCTAAATACCGATAATTTTATAACAATATTGTATGAAGTACACATAATATTATACTCGCATTAGGGTTGGGTAAGTCTATTATAGTTATTTAGAATATAGGTAGGTACAATAAAGGTGCATAATGTAAAAGAATAATCTAATATCAACAAAACCGCAAATAAACCCCTATATACCCGTATCAAATCAAAACCGCTAACAAGCGACACCTTCAATAATATTTATCTACCAGAAATATGCATTCGATTTATCTAGTAACCAAAATGTATCGACGAAAATATATTATCGTATGACCGCTCTATAAAGGCATCATGCATGTGGATTTTGCGGCCGCTGAATGTAGGCCGGAAGCTTTAAATATCTATGTGGTCCGACGCGACGCTGCACGGTTGACTGTAGCCACTGTAATCCCTAGCTGCACTTTTGCTACTCGAATAATCTAAAATCGATAAATTGCTCTCCCGAAGGTGTGTAGGTGTACTTGGCAGGACGTTGCCGGAACGATTCCCAAAAACCGAACTTTGATCTCGTTAAATCCACAATTTGTTGTTTTGCTATCTACTCTGTAGGTTTACTTGATGAGATTCTCCTGTGAGGTTAGCTTAATCTATCAGTACCAAAGCGAATTGATCCACCTTTTCTAAAATAGGAAGAAACGTTATTTTCCCAGTTGTTACAAAAATACGCAAACTTATTTTCTAACTTGCGACCGGTTGGCAACCGACTGCGAAACGTTAACGTCTACGCGACCAATTTAAATAATCATCTTTTGTATAGGTAATCTATCGATATAAAGCTATAAGAGCACAACGGTAGCACTAAATGTCATGTTTGACAACGAATATCGCGAAATGGTGACCGGTCAGCCGGAGTTATAAAATAAGGGTGCCAGTCCTACTAACCACCCCTCTCACTTAGCTATTTAAAAATTAAGAAAAATATGAAACAATCAGACCAAACAATTTTACCTTCCAGCACCTACCGATTTGTTCATTCGATTAGTTAATTTTTACATTTTATGGTCACTTCCTCACTCACTACTACATCACAAAATCTCGAAAACGACTTAAGTTGACCAATGAACATGAAATTATAATTTCAATTGGTAATTAGGATTAGGATTCTTCACCCGAGTGGGAATCGAACGCACGACCACTTTGAATTTGAATTTGCAGTAGACTAGATGTGTACTAGGACCTTTGCTTTTAATATTTTCCTCTGTGGTTTTTATTTAGTGTTTAGTTGATATTTAATATCTGTAGGTATTCTGTATGGTCTACGCCCTGTGCTTAAACCGTTGTATGCAGATGTTCTGTTGTATAATTATGCTAGCGAGACAAGAGGGCATAAAATTTAAGTGACTTCCAGCCAACCGGAAGCTTCCTTCATGCATTCAAATAACGAAGTTTTATTATAATAAATAACATAATTCTCTATGGATTACCTAAATTAATTCTTGTTTATTGGGTACCTACTGTTATTACTTACTGTTACTATAAACAAGAAAATTAATTTACGTATAGCTATTCGTGGACGTACGTGAAATACGCTTTAAATATATCTACTCTGCGCATCACTGAGACTACCAGTTAGCTATGAGTATTAAGCCCCACGTGGCAGCGGGTGAGACTACCGCCGCTTTTCGAGCACAAATACAATAATCTAGCTACCTGTAATGAATTCAATGGGGCATGTTACCGACTCATTCTAAATAGGTATTATACATTTAACTATCTACATTAAAATTTCATTTAAGTACTTTATTAGTGCGGGAAGCAGCAGTAAAATGGATAAGGTATATACGACAATGCTAAAATACTAACATAATTTATCCCGATTTCCAAACAAAATTAAGAAAATTATCGGTTATTTAATTTATTTTTTAAAGATTTGATAATGCGTATCCTTTTTGGAACCCTTTTGGCTCCTGATAGATCAGGATCACATGTATAGACCCGTGTTTAAATGATTTCGTAGAATGTTTTTTTTACGATATTTTTTTTTATAAATTACTTATATTTATACATACCTTTATCATTAAAACTAAGAAAGAGACTTAAGATAAAAGTGGTAGTAGTGGTATAAAATAGAACACAGCTCGAATATTTTTTTCGTAATGATTTGTTGTTTGTTTAGTATATCCCGAAGGAAAGGCAAGGGGAACTAAGCCCACACAGCCATTGTCTTTAGTAAATGATTTCTGAATTTATGATGGTTGATGATGAATGGAAACGTCAGGAAAATCCTCAAGAACAAGTGTAAAGTTAGTCAAAATGAAAAATAATTGCAGAAACAACTTACATGAAGAGATCGTATTCCGGCTAAAGTTTTACTCAGCTTACCTGCGTATAAAACCATGCACACGCACTAAATTCACATCACAAGTAATCAAAATATAACTTATCTACCAGAAAACATCACTTTACGGACACATGAAAGCCATTTACAAATAATTTTAGATTTTCACAAGAAAATTAAACTGCACCGTTCCAGCTTTTCCCACCGAATTCCTTTTTTAACCGACTTCAAAAAGAGAGGTTATCAATTCGTCTGTATGTTTTTATTTTTATTTTTATTTTTTATGTGTGTTACCTCAGAACTCCGTCATTTATGAACCGATTCCAAATTTTTTTTTATAGTTGGTCATGGTGTACTTCCAGGTTGGTCCCATATTCACCATATCAGGATCTGATGATGGGATCTTGGAGAAATCGAGGGCAATCCTCGAATATTGTAGGCACATGTAGTCTGTTTTTATACTTTTACTGAGCGTTTTGATCACCTACATATAAAACATAACATCTGATGATGGAATCTCTAAGGAATCTAGGGATATCCTCAAATATAAAAGGCACGAGTAGTCCGTTTTTAGATTTTTATAGAGAATTTTGGTCAGCTACACATAATATAAAGGAAACGAGGGTCTGATGATGGAGCCGCCGAAAAACAGATAGTGGAACTTTTTAGTAACAAAATCCCCCTATGGCAGGGGGGGGCCTACGTCCAGTAATGGACTGCAATAGGCTTATGAAAATGAAGATAATTGTGTTAAGTCATTAAATTATATGTTGCGTTAAGCCGTGTCAGAAGTAAGATGGTTATAGAGGAAGAGGTAGACATGAGAATAACGAGATGACGGATAATAGGGATGAATGAAAGAAGAGTACCTACATATTGCACCGACCCCAAATGATTGGGAACAGGGCAGGAAGAAGGAGTGTAATTATATGTTGCTTAAATAAGTGTGTACATGGCTGTTGTGCTGCCAAATCTCTTATATTCCTCCGAGGCGTGGTGCATATACCGTCGCCACATACGCACTCTGGATCGATTTCACCTCAAGTGCCTCCGATCCATCATGAGAATCAGATGGTCCAACCGAGTGCGTAATACCGAAGTATTGCGAAGAGCCAATGTAAGTGCCATTGAGGCCTACTTAATGCGTCGGCAGCTTCGGTGGTGCGGTCATGTGTCTCGTATGGCGGAGGAGAGATTGGCTAAGAGCATCTTCTTTTCTGAACTAGAGGAGGGCAAGCGGAAACGCGGCGGGCAACTCCTCAGATACAAAGATGTTCAGAAAAGACATGAAGAGATGCAATATAGATCCATCTAAATGGGAAGTTTTGTCAGCACAACGACCAGAGTGGCGCAGGACGGTGATAAAGCAAGTACACGAGTTCGAGGAGCAGCGTCAAGCTGACCTTGACGCTAAACGTGATGAACTAAAGACTCGTCCTCCTGCTGCCATTATCTATAATACAATAATGGCGCACTAACCTGTCCTCTGTGTGCGCGGGCGTTCAGGGCGAAGATTGGCTATGTAAATGTAAGCCATCTCCGAGCGCATGAACGCCAACTTAGTAATATCTTGGAGTAGAAGTGGTCGCCATGACCGAAATTGGTCGGAGGTCATCATTATCATCATAATCATCATATTGTCAGACGTAAAGTTTCGAAGCCTAGTCCTTTTTCTCTTTTGTCATGTGGCCTATTTTATATAAAAATTATATAAATCTGACAATATTATGCCTCCTAAACTTCGTACACGGCTTAACGCAATATATATTTGCCCTTTAGTTAAATTTTACTTTAGTAAGCTCGAGTTTTGGGAGGAAGTCGGTTTTTCGTTTAAAAAAAATTATCGTATTAAATTTTTGTTGAGGCGATTCAGTGACAGCTGTCAGTTGTATTTTACTGCTAAAAAATTATACTCGGGAATTTTTGAATAACCTGTCGCTTTTTAAAAAGAATATGTTACGGTTACGCTATCCAATTTCGCCTTCATACAGTCGCAGTATTTTTTGCCATTGAGTATTTTCTCTATTAAACTTAATTCTTTTTGTCAAATAAAATTTCTTCCATGTTGCTTTTGCATTTCATTAGTACAATGTACCTATATCTAATACTTTAGGGGTGGCAACACTGGATTAACATGTTCTTTCTTCCCTATGTGTTTAAAGTCACTGTGTGATTTGGAAATAAAACATTTTTTTTGTTCCATACGTACGAACTGTTTTCTATTAGATCGTATAGTAGAGGGCATTGACTAAACTATTGTTAACCCAAAACTAAAATAATTGATGCCATAAATTTTATTAAATTTAGATAAAATGTAGATCTGCGTGGTTGCGTACATCATATTAGGTTATCAAATCTCAACAGATGAATAAAATCCAGTTATAAAATCTTGGTGAAGTCAGGTGTTGGTATAACGCTAACACCATAAAATACCACTCTCCTATAAAGCTTTTACCGCGTGCACGAAATGAGCTGCATCTGATTTATCCTATGTTTTCTTAGCTTAGAGATTGCATTTAGTATAGATTTTCATCGCCCAGGCCAGGTATATGATGCAATCACAATTACGTGTATTTTTTATTAGTTATTTCCAAATAACATTGAATATGTTATTTCCAAATAACAGAGTAGAATGACAGTGTTCGTGGAAGTAAAGAGTTTTATATTATCGATGAAATAAAAGACGGAAACAATTTTCGAATGTATGTAGGTAGTGTTGTCTAATTTACACCTCACTTAACACAACACAAACGGTGTTATTACAAAACAATGAGACGGCTGTAGAACGCACGATTTAAAAAACATTTAGACTTTGTTTAAAAACTGACACACGACAATGCTTAGCCTGTTTAACCTAAGTTTTGTCATTACAAAACAGTTGAAACACAATTTAACGCTTGTTTTAAAAATATCTATTACAATAACGTATTTAGGCGTCAGCTAGAGTGAGACGCTGTATAGACATGGTTTAAATATAGTCAAATAAAAAGGGTAGTTTTAAGATCGTTTTAAGCCTGATTAATGTAAAATTTCTGAGATTTTGTTAGACTTTTTTCAAAAAGGTTTCCATAACAACAAAAAAGGGGAATCGAGGGATTATAGTAGCAATATCTTGCAGAGCTTTTGGAATATCTGAACTATAATTAAGTACCTTTACTATATCATAGAATATATTACGCTAACGTATCACCGTCACTCTGCGAGTGTATGACGAACCCGCCAGTGAATTTATAGGTATTGCACCCATTTTTCAATTAAGAAATCCTTCTTATATATATTATTATACGTCATGTTCTTATTTCATAATATCTAGCACACGCATATCGGTTATACAGATATCAGTATACCAGCCCAAAACAATTTACCCTGAAATAGATTAATTACAATAATGCCTGGTATCCTCAACTAAGTATGTGACAAATGTGACAAATATTTTCAAATATGTTTTTTTTTATTACCTGACAAGCAATGATTACAAAATAAAACCTCTTTGCTAACAAAGGAACTTTTTTCACTTCATCGTTAATCAGTTTCTGTTAAAAAACGGTGTTTCAGACATACTCGTATGTGACGTAATTTAAATAATTTTTAGTTATTATTACTGGTATTATATTAAGAGGAAAATTACACAATCAAATTTTCTTTCAGTGTTTTTTAAATATTAACAAAAGATTTGCATAGAAAGGAACGTTCAGGAATGAACGAAACGTGGATGAACGAATGTTTCTTCCAAACATGATTTTAACAAGGCACGGTCCTAAATATGTTTTGTAATAGAGGATCTTTAGACGGTGCTTAAAACGTTAGGCATTATCTAGAAAAACACGTGTTAGATCTGTGTGATATTACAAAGCGTTTCTTTTGTAATGAGGTCGCGTTTTCACTAGGGGACATTTGTTCCGCGACTTCGTCGCTCGACACGAAATTAACGTGCCCAGCGCAATGTCGCCGGACGTCGGGCGATTTACTTACGGGTTGCACAACTGGTCGCTATGATCTGCGAATGTCGAAACACGCGACCATCGTGTCCCTTAACAGTCGCCAGACAGGCTTTGAGCAGTCAGAACGTATGTCGCTTTGTGATCTGAAAATTGCAGTAGTGTGGTGGTGGCACAGAACAACACCATCTCCTTCAAATTTTACAGCGACTAATACGTGAATGTCGAGCGATAATACTCTGTGACATGTCGCCTAATTAAAACGCAGCTTTGTACTAAATATTTGAATATTTGTTTCCATGGCTTATCGCCAAAGAATATTGTCAAATATGTTTTTTTTATTAGCTGGCAAAGGAACAAATTCGCTCTGTTTTTCACTTTACAGCTAAGCAAGATCTGTTAAAAAATAATGTTTCAGGCATAAGTGATATAATATAAATGCTTAATACTTAATATTACTGGTATATATTAACAGAAAAAATACTAAATCTAATTTTATTTCAGCTTATTTTTAATATTTCATATTTAATATTTTAATATTCATAAAAGTATGCTTGGAAAGAAACGGTAATGAATGAACGGAACGAATGATCCTAATCAACATGATTTTAGGCCCGGTTGTTTGGTCGATTTAACTATAGTTATTTCAACAATTTGTCAGTTCAACTAATAGTTGTAACAAAAACACGTTGTTCCAAATATTATTTGAGCATAGTAAAATACAACCAATCCTACTGATATTACAAACGCGAAATTTTGTGAAAATGGTAATTGTATTTGTATAAATTTAACAAAAACTCAGAATCTGTGACGTATTTTCACCAATAATAAGCTTGACTACAGATTAAACAACTGGGCCTTTACTGTCAAATACTGTCAATTCTGACCTTCACACCTATCTCTCTCCGTTCTTAGCATAAATGGCTGAGAGAGAAAGGGACAGGTAGGACAAATTTTATGTTTAGGTTTAAGTGCCACAGTCAGAATCGAATAGGTTTTAAATGTGTTTTCTATAGAAGTTGTTTAGACGATGCTTAAAACGTTAGACCTTGTCTCACAAAACGGGAGTTTAGACATTGCTTCGCGATTCTTTTGTAATAACACCGAAAATGTCTATCAAAAGAGAATAGCTATCTCAAAATTTACAGCTAACATGCACGGTCAAAAACTTTTCATAACGAGAAAACTTTCAAGTCGAAGGAAAATATGGATAACTATGATATTCAAAAACAATAGAGTTGCCTACGTTGTTCGTTCTCAAGAGAGGTTTTGATTGTAGCTTCAAGTTCTGTTGAATTATAATACTCGTAAGTCCGTTTTCGAACTTTAAAGGTATTTTTATCGTTATTTATTATTTCTGGCGGATAATAAAATAAATATATATTTTCGATTGTTTAATATGTAGGTATAGTTTACGTAATTATAAGCAGCAATACCTTATGGGTTGGGTTCTGTTGCAAACAGAATAACGCTTAATTATACCTATATTTGTATCATACTTGTAATCATTATAATCCTTCAAATTGTGATCCATGCACCTGGAATATAGGTATCTAAGTAAGTGAGATAATTACCTATGCAACACCAACATTTGTTTGGACAAATTGGGGTCAAGTTAAAATTTAAAACGCAAAGTATAATAATTTTTATTTGCCTGGAGTAAGAAATACCTGTTATGTTAGGCTAGATTCCATGAAAATTTGAATCTGTACTTAAGTTTACTTTCATACTCGCAGACGATAACTATTGCGAAAAAAAATATAGGTAATATATGGTTTTGACAGAAATAAGTGCAATATTTTATTAATGAAAACCTTCAAAGGGTTGTTCGGTTCTAATTTGTCTATAGATATGAAACTCATTCATCTCTTTCATAAATCATTATATTCATTTCCGCACTCTCTGTGAATCTCTGTTTTTAAAATATTCACAGCACACATTTTTATTTAAGCCCGTACTTAGGCGCAAACTTCAAAAGGGGGGTAATCAGTAAAGTGGGCGCCGGTTTTAACTGAGAAAGTTTTAATTTTGACCTTTTGAAATTACTGTTGAATGTTGAATAAAGCTCCTTAGCATTCAGCTGGGCCGGGGAAGATCTCAAGCAAAAAACCTGTTATGAAGTTTGTAACGCTCATAAGCACTAACAGTTAAGAGTGGGCAAAGTATCTGCGAGTGTATGGATCCCCCGTGACGCCGCAAGACGTGATCGGCATGCCGCCGCCTCCCTGCGGGCAAACCAAGCTATATTTGCTTTTTTTTATTACCCCATCCATATTTCAACACGAATATCCCCCAACAATATTTGGAAGTACTGAGAGCACTAATGCGTGCGTGGATAGAAAGATGATTTCAACCCGCTGTTCAATATTCCATTCGAAACTGCGAAAACCCACAATTGAATAGTTAATAGTGGCATAGATATTTTTTGAATAACCCTTTTTTTGCTCATTCATGCATGAATTGTAGATTCGCTGACCTCGGCTGGAAGTAAATTTATTTATGAGATAAGATCATAATAATTGTCTTTTTTTAGAAAATTAAAATTCGTGTGCTTATATTACATGTACCTAACCACCGAGTCATTCTAGGAAATAAATTATGTGTATTTACTATGCGGGATAATTGCTAATTGGATTCACGAGACGGCCATCTTATTCTTATTTTCCACAAATTAACTCAAATATTGTAAATAAAAATATTGTTTCTGTAATCTTATATCACCTCACCTAACCTACCCGTGGTGCTATTTAATCGACGAGGCTCAGACACAACCTCTCTGGTGCATAATGGGTGTGACTATAATAACAGTGCATCTGTGTCTGCGCGCACACTCGTCTATAAGGATATAAAACTACACTATAATATCTCCTGCACCTACTCGTAGCTAATCTCTGCAGAGATTGGCCGCTTTAACCAAAATACGGTATTTACATTTTTTATTCGCGTTATAGGTTAAGTTATTTTTTTTTCGGTAACTTCGAATTCATGTCAGTCAAGTCATGAAGATACTTCACATGCAGATAATTAAATACTTCACAAAATACGTGGTGGCTCAGTTAATTTTTATTGGACCGTGTCATTATTCGCCTAAAAGGAAGCTTACCAACCACCGTTACCAAACAGTATGCTAATATTCATATTTCGTTTGCTAATTACTTGGAATCAATATCACATACCTATGATGAATCAAGCTTTCATCAGATGCAATAATACATATTTCAATAATACAATACTATAAATAGATATAATATATTACAAATTAATACGAATGAATGACCAAAACATAACGATCGTGAATATAAATAAATATACAGGTGATTTTTGGTCGTCAACGTTCCCGAAAACTACGGAATCTCCTCATCATCACGATAATTTTTCTCCATAGCATACCTGGGAAGTATCTAGTTCCCAAGACGTTAGGGTCCAAAGTTGAGTAAATAGACTGCGTTTTCTGCATAAATGCACATAGACGCGAGTAGCAAGATTTTTTCATGAGAAATGATTAATATCCGTCTATGATAAAACTAGCATAAACACTTGATACTATAAATTTCGCCCGATAAAGTAATTAAATTTTTTTTTACAAAAAAATTTACATCGTTTCCCAGCATTTTTTTTGGCATAAACTTACTTTATTTGATGTATACAGGGTGTAACAAAAAGGGGTATGTTAAGCGAAAAGCTATATGAACAGCCAACTGTAGAGAACCTATCCACAAAATTTTAGAGCCGAAATCACATGTTTATTTTTCCGGATAGTATGGAGAATTTTTAAATATCTCAGGAATTTTCAACAATCGAAAAATCGAGTCTTAAATTTTGTAGATAGGTTCTCTATAGTGGGCTATTTACATAGCTTTTCGCTTAACATACCCTTTATGTTACACCCTGTAGAGTACGTACCATTCGTTAAGGGTGGCCCTGTTATTAAACTTATAAGTTTTATCTCTCTGTAATTTACTGTCTGTGGTATCGTAGCTCCCAAACGGAAGACAAAACACAACGGATTACAAAAGGACTCAATTCAGTAATAAACACAATATAGTTACCCGTAGTTCCGTACATTAAAATTAAGCGCGGTCGACTAGACTGGAATACCAACAATCTAATTTTGAGCAATGAAAATTATTATTAGCCAGTAATCTGCATGCGCTAAGAATCAACCGAAATAAATCACAATAGTACCGCTAATAACGGTTTATTATCTTTGCCTTTATCAACCGTTTTGTGCCGAATATTCGAGACTACCCACATTAGTATGCTACTGAGTTTCTGCTGGGAGTAATCCTAAACAACGACCGGCGTATAATGCAGGTACCTACATGTATCTCTGTATTTAGTTTCAGTGCAGCCCTGTGAACTATGTGTGTATGATAAAAATCAAACGGATTAGGTATTTAAAGTTACATGAAGATGTAATATTTGTCTATTGCATAAGAATAGATTTTGGGATTAAACACTTTTATTTCCAAACCAATTGAACGAAACTGACCGTCACACAAAAACATAAAATGGATCTGTCCTTCTTCATTTTTGTGCTGTCTGTAAATTGTAGACTGTAAGGGACTACAAATTTTAAGTTTATTTTTAAGTGTTAGGCCCTCCGCACATGGAGCTACTCAAAAGGAACTAATCACAAACTGAAATTACTAACGAGTTTTTTGAGCGTCACCGCCCATACATTGCCATACAGGTTCGCACACGACGCGACTAGTCACTAACCAGTTAGTAACGCGTTGGCAACTGACCGCGCGCGACGCGTCGTGCCGGTCGCCGAGCTACTAGGTTACCCGAGTTTACTGTGTTTTGATGTGAAAAATGTACGTAGCTATCTTTGGACATTCTATAGAATCCCACAAATTTATTATCTGTTTCACACAGCTCTCGTGCTGCAACTGACAATCTGCAGTTTACATTATTTTGGATATATGGGTGAATCCAAAATCTGCGTCGATTCCTTCGGCGTCTGTTATGATGATAATATAGTATAATGACATCGTCATCTTCGCTCGATCCACTCGACATTTTTATTGCTTCCAATATTTCCCCTTGCTAGGTTTTTCGCACGTGTTTATTTGGTAGTAGAAATAACAGGAGTGACTGAAACCTTGCAATGTGAGTAGCGTCGTGTGCGAAATACGAAATAAAGTTTATAACTAGTTTGTAATTCTAATTACTGATTAATTCCGTCATATTTGAGTAGCTCCATGTGCGGAGGGACTTACGGTCAGAACCGACCACATCATTTCAAATCTCTTAGTATAATAGCTACAAAATTCACATAAACTAATTCGCTGGCAGGCGCGCTAGAAGAAATATTAAGAGAAATTAAAACAACAGACCTGTATTGTTTCTTATCCATATAAACGTACATTTTATGTTTTTTGGATAGCTAGAAAAATTTAGCTATATCTAATCGCTTACTATCTTGGTAATGTATAGGTTTCTTCTGCATTACACGCGGAGGGAAACAAGCGGGCGGATAACTGTTGTCTTTATATTTTATGAAACAAAAAACACCTGACTGCCTACAAAGTTTTTCAGATAAAAACTGATTACTTCATTTTGCCGTCGGACTTTTTCCACTTTCGCATCAAATGAACAAAGTCTAGAAATAACAATTCTCTTGTCGCAAACTTAAATAACCTTTCGGTAGTTGAAGATAAATCCGGCCTCTTCAAACATACGGTAAGGCTTTCTTGGGCAAGGATATCAAAACGTCGAAACTAAAGGTTGTTTCTGGGAAGTTACGGTGCCATTACAAAAAATACTCTCGAAAAGGTGATTTTTGTTAAAACTGGAATAAGCCAATGCTTTTGAATCTAAGTAATACCATAGAGGAATAAGATGCCATAGAGTTCTAATGTCCTACTAACTGTGTAATGTACTACATTACTAATAAACTGTAATGTACAGTGATGCAATCTTAGGTTCAAGGACTGGAACTGGGAGGTACCGGAAAGTCTCATGGTGCATCGACGCAGTTAGTAGGACATTAGCACTCTATGACATCTTATTCCTCTATCTATGGTATTACTTAGATGCAAAAGCATTGACTTATTCTAGTTTTAACAAATATATCTTTTGCTATTAGGCAGATAATAATTTCTACCCATTAAGTAACAAGTACATGTGTAAAGTGATTAGTAAAATCTGTCTATGGTCACGCACGTTGTTACAGTTTTTAGAAGCTCTACCTATTTATTTTGGTTTCCCCATATATATTTTTTCTTTATCTTTCATTACCCCAGTTAGGTTTATCGAAATAAACTGTAGTGTATAGTATAAAATATTTCTTAACTTTAGTCATCCAATGGATTAGTTTTTTCAAGTACTTACCAACGTATTTCCAATAGTATAAAGCAATCTTTGTACTATTGGAAATAAAAATGGATGTAACTTTTTATCCGCACTGGGGAAAGGTTAAACAAACCTTAAAAATCTGATCTGATACATGCCAGGGTTTTATTATATGCTTCTTACGCCATCTCTGCAAAATAAAAGACAAGACAGAGGTTTGTGTTAAGAAGCATTGCCATAATCTAGTAACTAAAATCGTGTAATTTTGTTACAGTTTGCAACCAGTTCGCGCGAAATGTTATCGCCATGCTGGGAGCAGTGACTCCAGACTCCTTCGACACTCTGCACTCGTACACTAACACATTCCAAATGCCATTCGTCACACCTTGGTTTCCGGAGAAGGTAAAATCAATATCATATTATTACAAAAGGCTATTTGACAATATTTAGGTGCTTATAGCTATTGGCTACTGAAGAAAAGTCCTTTTCACGTCACAATTTAAAGGTTAAATTTATTGATATAATTACTTTTTTTAAATGTAGCCCGATGACCAATCAACTTATAGATATGGTCGCATTATAAAACTTTCTGTATGGACTTGCCCACCCAACATTTTTCGACAACTTAAAATAATATTTAAGCTAGAACATGTCAAATTTTACATTAACATCATGTTAAGGTATTCTAGTAGCTCGGAACTAATTATAATACCACGTAAAAACACATTGTGTCTCAGGATATCAATTTGTTTAACATAATTACAAGTATTGTGTTTACCGTATTATATAGAATTAGTAAATCTATTCATGTTGTATCTGTATAGCAATTTGATGAACAGTGATGCTCGACGCAACTGTAACGACTCCTTTTGAAATTATTAGTTTGAAATCAGTTTTAATCGTTTTCCACACACGCCGCAACCTCACAATCATTTCGGTGTTCCTTGAGAACAAACTCTGCCCATGTCCTTATCAGTCTCAGTTTTGCGAGAGTAGCTTGATAATGTTGAATTGTACAAGCGAGAATACCTATTTGTCAACTTTTAACACAAATTGAATCTTTTTATTTTCGCTGTCGGCCATTTTGTTGTACCGGAAAAGACGCCAAACCAATGAAACGTAAATACAAGTTTCCTGCACGCCGGTTTCAACTGATTTGCAATGCGTTTCAAACCGGTTTCAAAATGGTTGCATCGCGTGCGGTCTCTTAAAGGAGTCTATGGTAGAAACTCAAATGAAACTATAAAACAACTCGAGGTTGCAATTTCGTTGCAGTTGCGTTCACCGTCTGTTCTGGGCCTAACCACGAGTTGTAATGTATGAAACTGTCTACGAAACTAGCCTACACATACGCATCCAGTCTGGCCCAGCCTACAGTTCCATACATTACAACTCGTGGTACGTGCACGTCTACGCATACGCATCCGGTGTGTTCGAGGCTTAAAGCCAACTGTATAGGCTCGGGCAGACCGGATGCGTATGCATAGACGCAAGCGTGACACAAGCGGCGTGTCCTGTCTTATACAGTTTCATACATTACAACTATGTAGTAGTACGTGCACGTCTACGCTTACGTGTACGTATACGCATCCGGTGTGTTCGGGGCTTAAAGCCAACTGTATAAACTCGGGCATACCGGATGCGTATGCATAGACGTAAGCGTGACAGCAAGCGGTATGTCCTGTCTACAATTCCATACATTACAACGAGTAGTACGTGCACGTCTACACTTACGTATGCGCATACGCATCCTGTGTGCTCGAGGCTTTAATCCTTGGAACCGTATCACTGAATGTATGTCATAGAGATGGATAGCCAGTATTAGGTAAATTAATTTATGTAAAGAACAAAATTATAACACGGTTCAGATAATGTTCTACCGTAGCACGCCGTAGTAAGTTCGTAGCACGTGCTACGGGTTGCTACGACCGATAACAGTGCATAATAATATTTATGGGTTCTGATATAGCGGTGTGAAATTGTTTGGGAAATTTGAAATTCCTTTAATATTTCAGTCATGTAAATATTTTAGATATTAGATTGCGTTTTTTTTTTTGCATAAATCTACGTAGATGCGTGTAACAAACATTTTTCACGAAAAAAATAATAACCACCTATTAAAAACCTAACATTGGACACCATACTATACTATACATTGCCTGCGATTAAGTCATATTTTTTTTTTACAAAAATACAATCTTTTTCCTGCAGTATTTTGGTATAATTTTACTTTATTTGATGTATAGAGTTGAGAGTATGTATAGTGCTGACGAGGTGGAGGTTATGTACGAGGACATAAGTACAGCCATACATACCTCTAAAATACATTTCTATGTTGTATGGGGGACTTCAATGCGAAACTGGGCAGTCGGGTTGAGCATGAGTTGAAAGTGGGACAATTTGGGTGCGTCGACAGGAACCCCAGAGGCCAGAGGCTGGCCGATTTTCTAGAGATGAAGGGACTCTTTATGATGAACTCCTTCTTCAAGAAGCCGCCTCATAGGAAATGGACCTGGCTGCATCCCAACAAGCGCACGATGAACGTGATAGACTTCATATTGACCACCGATAGACGGATATTCAATTATGTCTCAGTGATCAACAGGGTGAAAACCGGTAGGGATCACCGAATGGTTCGAGGCAAATTGAATATTAATGTCAAACGGGAGAGATCATGACTAGTGAAGTCTACACTCCGACCCTCGGCCGCGCACATCCAAAACCCCGAGAGCTTTCATCTCGACCTGACAAACCGCTTTGATTGTCTAGAGGATCGCATATCAGTGGATGATATAAATAACTCTTCAAGGCTCTTTAATTCCGTCCTGCTCGAAGGCGTAACGCCGGAAGCATGGAACGGAAGTGTGGTGGTGCTGTTCTTTAAAAAAGACGATAAAGCCTTGCTGAAGAACTAAAGACCCATCTCGCTTTTGAGCCATGTCTACAAGTTGTTTTCAAGGGTAATCACGAATCGTCTCGCTCGCAGGTTTGATGACTTCCAACCTTCCGAACAAGCCGGTTTTCGAAAAGGATTTAGTACAATAGACCATATCCACACGCTACGGCAGAATGGGCAGTGCTGCAATCTCTCCAGCGGTGCCATATTGACCATCGATATATTGAAGTGCTGAAGTGTTTGTACAGCAACGCCACCATGTCGGTACAAATATAGGAGCGGAGCACTGACCAGTGCGTGCTGCCGGTGATGACCTGCGGTGCCGAGACGTGGTCTCTAACTGTGTGCCTCATAAAGAATCTCAGGATTACACAGCGGGCAATGGAGAGGGCTATGCTCGGGATCTCTCTGCGTGATAGAATCAGAAATGACGAGATCCGCAGACGTACAAAGATCACTGATATAGCTCAACGGTCCAGCAAGCTAAAGTGGCAATGGGCAGGGCACATAGTTCGAATAACTGATGGCCGATGGAGCCGGAAAGTTCTAGAGGGATACCACGTATCGGCAACCGCAGCGTGGGAAGGCCACCCGCGAGATGGATGGACGATCTGGCCAAGGTCGCGGGCGTCGGTTGGATGCAAGCTGTTTTCGACTGGTAGGTTGTTGGGGGAGGCCTATGTCCAACAGTGGACTTCCCAGGGCTAAAATGATGATGAAAGCTGGTACCAATCCCTCGTAAACGGTAACGACGAAAAACACCTGTATACGTGATAGATATGTTACCGTAAGATGTAGGTTCATTTCTATTAACGTAATTTCATCTAGGTACGTATATTGCCTGTATGTAGGTACATACGTGAAGTGAAATGTAAAGACATAAGTCTTGAACCCAGCTGGAAGGACGTATACCCTTTTCCTTTATTATTTTTTCATCTCACCCCTCGAAATTTTCGTTACGACGCGATGTCGATGTCACTTCCAGTGAGTAAGTAAGTCGTAAGTATGTCTACCCCCATTCCCAATAAACTTCCTTTTGGCGGAGCTTCTTAAATAGTAACTTTACCTAATAAATTATTTATTCGATAATTTCAGCTAAATCAATCGATGCGCGTAACTTTTGGTTTTCCCGCTTACTGAATAAAATATAATCTTAGGTAACCTTAGTGAACCTTAGGTATATTGGTTAAGCTATGGTTTCCCAGGATAGCATAGCTGTGCCGTTATATAGCGACCCAGATGGTTACTTGGATATCGGCACAACCGTCCTTGTCCTAGAAAACCACTCGATAAATAACAAAAGTGTCAATGTACATTATCGAAGGCATATTGTATAACACGCCGTAGATATTACAAAACAGCTAGACATTTTGAATAATATGAAAAAAATCTTTCTAGCAATTTTGAAATTTTTATTTTGATATAACCTTACCTAACCTAATACTATTCCAAATTATCTACCTCCTAAACGCATATTGTTACTAGACATTTTGTAATACGGCATACGTATTTGCTGGTTTTAAAATGAAATGTTCTACAATTCGTTTGGTGTGTTCTTATAGCGGTATTATAGATACGAGTACGTACATATAAAGATTTCACGTTGAAAAAGAAAACACTAAAATAAAATAAAAATGTCGAGATGTTTTCCAACCTGTACGGACGGGACAAAACACGTTGAATAAGGAAATATTCAAAGAATATGTTCACCCACGGTGTCGTCTTATAGAGATGAATATAAAAGTTAATGGTGTTATTACACTGTTGTGTATTCAAGGAGTATTCACTTCGCTTTTTTACGTTCAAGATGGAAACGAAGTCTTTAGTTTCGAGGTTTTTAGAATAAGTTTTTAGAAAATAGAGACGAACATTTTTGTCGTATTCTGTTTAATCTCCGAAGTTTTGGCTCATCGTATGATGTACCAACATACAGTATGCAGGATATTTTAAAATAAATGTGTAATTTTAAAGCTAGTAAATAAATAAAAATAATAATACTATTGTGAAATGTCTCTGTGACATACTTACCTGCTTTCTAGATTATTACATTTTACATTTAGTTGTGAGTAAGCAAAACTTACCGCCTTTAATCTGCATTACATTTCAATAATAAATTATGAAACACCTACGTCTCCTACTTATAATCGAGTCTGGAATTCTCGATGCGGTAAATAGATTGCAAGTTATATAACATGTCACACATACCTACGAGTGACGAACTGATGAAAAAATACCGAAATACAAAATTATGTGAAAACAGTCACCTTCAAATAATGGCATATATTCAGGATTTCAGAATTCGCCTCGCTGTACCTTAAACACCGTATTAAGTATTTAAGAAAACCGGAAAAAGCACAAAGGAAAATATGTCAATGGCACACAAGGAGACTTAAAATATTGTAGGTACATTTTAGGTATATCTTGATCATTAATATTAGCTACATTGATACAGTTTCGTTTTGATAATACTCGTACTGGCTTATACTACATTCCCGAAGCCCCAGAATCAGAGGCGGCTCCTGGAATTTTTAGATGGGAGTTCACATTTCTTATTATGAGCAAAACCCTTATTCTT
The DNA here is from genome assembly GCA_014607495.2 of Carposina sasakii. Taxonomy (NCBI): domain Eukaryota; kingdom Metazoa; phylum Arthropoda; class Insecta; order Lepidoptera; family Carposinidae; genus Carposina; species Carposina sasakii. The sequence goes on from CP053148.1 coordinate 6,509,503, forward strand.
ATTTAAATTCAGAGGACCTAATGAAACACATTAAAGGTGGCCGCATACGTACACTACGAATTAATGTGAGCGGCGCTCCAGATAAGGCTAATTTTCATATGAAATCTTCTGTTTCACGCGCCGGCCTATGTCGGTATGTCTCTTTCGCACTCATTGAATACTGTACTAGGAATCGTACCAAATTACGTTTCATTGGAGCGCGATCGCTAGCGCTCCATTCGTTACATAAGATTACAACTTACTTGAGACTAACGCGCAGACACTATTGTATAAACATAGTAGAATTGAAAGATAGTTATAAATATAGAGAAATATAGATTGCCTATGTAATCTTCGTGGATGGGAGTGCACTGCACGAGCGCTCCTTAGAACGAGCCGCCAGTGCCCAGAATATACACTTTGCCGACAGGTAACTTTGCAACATTTTTTTTATAACGATGGGACTCCATGTTTTCCTGAGAGAAAATACTCACGCGGTAAATTGTCACTTTACGCAGGCGGTTCTTTGAAAGTCATTACGGGGTTCGATCTTTGTATCCTCGTTGGAAAAATATACAAACAATATCGCGAACGATAAAGCCAATATATTTTTGTATCGGCTTTTTACAATGGTTATTGATTTTAATTTGTGTTTCTTTTTAGGTTATACCACCGTCCTCTGGTCTGATCGACTATGCAGTAAGCATGAGACCAGACTACCACCGAGCAGTCATCGACACCATCACTCACTACGGATGGAAGAACGTCATCTACATCTATGATTCTCATGATGGTAAGTTTTTTATACTAACAGCTAATTTCAAAGATCGTAAAAAATCTCAATGTTTTTTAAATTCAAAATTTTGTATGAAAACAATGAAACATATAACCTGAAATATGCATAAAATCTCTTGAGATCGGTTATTGACATTGGCTGTAAATAAATATTTACCATATTATCAGCAGTGCCACATTAAGGTCCCTAACCAAGGTCTTCATGGGTTATAAAATGTAACGGTCAACAGGTCTATTTTATTATGATCATCTGGGTGATGATGATAGACGACTTAGGTGTCCTATGATCGCCCGCGAATCACCTGGGTGGGGCGACCAAAATTTTAATATCCTAAAATCATAAAGAATAAATATCGCCAGGCAAAAGTTCCTAATTTAGCTATAAGCTATAGTAGCCATTCGAAAATCCATCCTTGTGCAAATCCCGAAACGGTGAATATTGTAAAAACTACAGAGGGACCTGCATTTACGTTGCGCGAGTACCTACGGTTTGCTAATTCTAGGTAAATATAAGTTTTGCTATCCAATGCTGCACGAGCTATATTGCTCTTTATTGCGTCGACATGAGAGTTAAAATTTATTCGTTGTATTAAGTGTTTGTTTACACCCGTTCAAAATTAAACTGAATAGTCTGATGACAAATGAACCACGTTTTTTACTCTGCACTTATTGCAATCGAACGTAATGAAATAGTTAATTATGGTATCCCAGATTTTGGCTGTATTGGATTGTACCAATCATTCACTTTGAACCATTCAGCCGTTTTACCTTCTATTCTTGCAATACATTCCGACAAGATAGTGTATTTAGAAAATTCAAAATGAATTACGTAACATTCTACTTACCAAAAAAGAAAATTCCTGCGTGAGTTTTTTCTAAATCCGGAGATAGGTAAAGAAATATTTTTTATACTTTAGTTCGCGATGGTGAAATTCCACGGGCCGTCGCTAGTCCTTTGCTAATGCAGGACAGCAGGACTTCATCATTATTATCATCGGGGTACATCAGCTGCATTTTCTTCCGTGCATGTCGCGTAAGAGTCGTCTAAGAAACTAAGGGACATACTATCAGGCAATGAGCTATCAACTTGATTATCTATCATCATCGGCAATGAAAAGAGTATTTTGTGTGGAAAATATTAATAAATATACATTAAAATAAAGTAGAAAGGAGTAAAATAGTTGAAGGTATTGTTGTTGCTACAAACATATACCTATACATGTATAATACTTACATATATATACACATGTATAATACTATATACAACAACGTCGTACAACTGCTTCCGTCGTTTGACTGTTGGATCCATGAGTTAAATACTTTGATGTATGTTGGTATACAGATAACCTAATAATTAAATGTTAAATTTAATTTGGAATCAAATCATGTGCGGCCATATCTCGGTCTTTAACATAAAGCTAATCTTAAAATAAAGTAAATAAAACTACATGTTACCGAATTTCAGTTTTAAGCCGCAACATACAATATACCTATACCTATAGATACCGAAGCGAAGCCCGGATTGGTTATTATTAGTACTCTATGTAGATAATTAATTATAATGTTATGGGAGTAAAATGAACTGATTTATATTTCACTGATTACATATATACAGGGTGTCTTTTCGTTGCCACCCTTAACGAAGGGTACGTAGTCTAATAATATACGTGAAATAAAGTAAGTTTATGCCAAAAATATGCTGGGAAACGATGTAATTTTTTTTTTTATTAATTGATCCGGTAAAATTTATAGTGTCCAGTGTTTATACTAGTTTTATCATAGACGGATATTAATTATTTCTCGTGGAAAAATGTTGCTACGCGCGTCTATGTGCATTTATGCAGAAAAACGCAGTCTATTTACTCAACTTTGGACCCTAATATTTTGGAAACCAGACAGACACTTCCCAGTTAAGCTTTCATGGAGAAAAATGATCGTGATGATAAGGAGATTCCGTAGTTTTCGGGAACGTTGACGACCAAAAATCACCTGTATACACCCACGACTTTTTTTAAAAATGTAATAATTATTAAATCAGTTATGTGCACTGAACAAATATTAGCAAAGCTGCCAGTTATTAAGCAAATATTAAAAGTTTTAATAAGCCAGTCCAACCTTTGAAGAGCTTCAAAATACATAATCATTATTAACCTGGTGGAAGTTTTTTGTGCAATGTCAACATAATATTGCTGTCCGGTGTATCAATCGAAAATTCGCATTATACTTACATTAAAATCAATTGGTTGGAACTTTGTGATTAATACAGGATGATTTTTGGTCTTCAACTTTCCCGAAAACTACGGATTCTCCTCATCATCACTATCATTTTTCTCCATGGAAGCATACCTGGGAAGTGTCTGGTTTCCAAAATATTAGGGTACAAAGTTGAGTAAATAGACTACGTGAATTATCGACGAAATAGATTTTTCTGCATAAATGGCCCATTTACGCATGTAGCAAGATTTTTTCACGAGAAATAAATAATATCTGTCTATGAAAAAACTAGCATAAACACTGGATACTATAAATTTCGCCCAATCAGTAATTTTTATTTTTTTATTTACATCTTTTTCCAGCATTTTTTTGGGATAAATTTACTTTATTTGATGTATACAGTACGTACCCTTCGTTAAGGATGGCAACGAAAAAACATCCTGTATAAAAATTATCATTAATAATTCATATAGTAGGCAGTAACTTTATTCAATATCATTGAGTAGGTACATGTATTGGGCGAACTGTGTTTGCGTGGCGTAGTGAAAAACTAAAAATATCCAGACATTATGTACGTACACTATAATTAACTTACCTAATATGATATTTTCTGGTACCTACTTAATAATATTTGATTCCGAGTATTTTAGTGCAACATTTTCATACATGATGATTAGTAATTATCGGATTAAGAGACAAAAATTGCTACCTTTGCATTAAATAAATTGATATTTTTATAATTAACTTTATAATTATACAGTTGTTTTACAATACCCTGCAAAACTGCTTACGCGGTTTGACTGCAGATATACATTGCGGCAAGTAAATTTGGACGAACAATTCAGAGAAATAAATAAAAACCTTCAAAACATATTCCACATCACACAACAATCAAATACAAAATATTTAGTATTTGCATATTGCGCTATCATAATTTTACCTAATTACGAAAAATTGATACCAAATTATTTTACAGATGAAACCAAAACCGCAGGCAATCAATTTTCAATCCGCATTATAATCAGTTAGCCGTACCATCGCCACCAATATTGGCGCAATACATTAAACATCAACACTGCCTGACATTCACGCACATAAATATAGATTATGTGCTAACGTCACATTGCTCTAGTTTACGTAATAAACGTTACATTTTTACTTAAAAAATAATCTCGTTTACTGTGTAAAAATTTAGACCCAGTGTCACTCTCACGACAGGTGTAATGATACATCTCAAGCTCAAATGCAATAAGCCATTTAGACTCTAGTAGAGCATGCCAAAGAAACACACATACAAACATACAGTCGAAAAACATAACAATCATTCTGGTGCAATATTGGTTACTGGTAAAAATATTGATTCATGTTTAAACACTTAGATGTGTTTAAACATGAATCAATATTTTTACCCGATTGCACCAGAATGATTGTTATGTTCTTCGAGTGTATGTTTGTATGTGTGTTTCTATGTATGTTTCCCATCAATAGCCATATAAAATTCACTTTGATCGAAATCCCGATTTGGCATATAAGTACCAACAATACTTTCAGTGACAGGCAGGTGAACATTACCCCAGCCGAAAAGTAGCGCAAATGGGCATCTAAGGGTGATAGATAATTAGAAATACGGCTTCTATAAATTATGTTGTTAATTTATAAGTATACAAGTTTGAAATTTCTCAAGTATATAATTGAACTGTATTTCTAATTATTTATATAAGATTCAGTTACTACTATTATAGAAAACTCGTTTAATCGGTCTTCAAATATCTGTGTGCACGCCGTGGCCGGTGCAAAATAAAATTCATTATAAGTTTTTAATTAGATATAAAAGACTAATGAAATTTCACTACCATTTAAGGGCAAGAATTACCTAAATAATAACGTTTTAAGTTTGTCTTTGGAGCGCTCATTGGAAGTGTTAGGACCATTTAAAGCCCATATCTATTTACTGAAATAACATCAAAACTATGTATTATTGTAGATTCTTTTATTGTGTACCAAATTATAACTCTATAAATTATAAATATATAATATATATAAATTATAGCCGGATGTCCTGTAAAAAAATTATAATTATCAGCTCAGTCAATTCTGGGTTTCAGCAAATACGCAAACGTTACTCCAGCAGGATTTTGAATATCGTCGCAGCCATAGCAAATACGAATACAAATTAAGTTTTAACATTCATTTCTAATTCATATCTAATTATTTACATAATATTTATTTCAAAATATCCCTTAGAAAAAAAAACATCTTGCTGCGGTAACGTTACCCCAGCCGAATTAGCCAGGTCAGTTTTTCTCAAATAACTTAAAAACTATCACTTTACCAAATTTAAAAATAGGTTTACCATTTACAGAAGCTGTATTTCTAATTATCTATCACGCTTAGATGCCCATTTGCTCTATTTTTCGGCTGGGGTAATGCACGCGACAGGCAGCATACATTTTATAAAGCACCTGCCGCCTTTGTTTTCGTATCGAATCTAAGATAAAATATAATAAAGGCCTGAAAATCCGCATCTGTAGATGTATCGTGCACGTGTGTTTCTCACAGTTTGACTTATTGTATCGTAAAGAAGTACCTCAGTGCAATTACTTTTGCATGTCTACCTCTATACATATAATGTGCTCCAACTTTGAAGATCTGCGCCCGTAGCATGAACTTGATGAGAACGAGATATCTCACATTTAGGTATCCGGCAAATCCACAGAGCTAAGTAATAACTAGACAAAGAGTACTTAGCGTGATCGTACATGATCCTAGCCAGCCTTTTCGACTCGCTTTTTTTTTGTTGTTGTGGATAAAACTATAAGTGTGAATATTACGAGTATATGACAAAAAATCAATATTTTTCTTCCTTTCTGATAGATACCTACATGCATTTATAGGTAGTTTACTTTTCTGTTTATGTTCAGGTAACAATCGATACAGACTTTAGCGCTTCCATCTTAAAACATAACATCACCGATAGTGCTTTTAAAACTACTTCGCTACTTTAATGTATTTTGTTAATGGAATGAAATAAATGTTTTTCTAAACGCTTATTCTACTTGTTTGTAAATAACTGACGTGACTGTTTTAGGGTTCCGTATCCAAAGGGTAAAAACGGAACCCTATTACTAAGACTTCGCTATCTGTCTGTCCATCCGTCCGTCTGTCTGTCACCAGGCTGTATCTCAAGCTAGAAAGTGGAAATATTTGCAAACGATGTGTTTCTGTTGCCACTATATACACAAATACTACAAACAAAATAAAATAAATATTAAAAGGGGGCACTCATACAATAAACGCTTTTTTGGCCTTTTTTGCTCGATGTCAATAATGGCAACAGGTAGGGCACTTGAAATATTCACAAAATACTCAGTTGTGTTCCTTTAATAATAAATAACAAAATTTAAATAAAATAAATATTTTTTATTTAACCACACAAAAAAAAAATTTGTGGATTACTATTGTTTACCTATTCAATGGTACGGAACCATTCGTACGCGAGTCCGACTCGCACTTGGCCAGTTTTTTATAATAAAAATATTACTTAGGGCTGATTTTTCCACCAGTCAGATAACCTATCAGAAGAATAAAGTTGATGATGTCTTTCTCTAACACTTGATCATGAAAAAGACAGCATCAAGTTTATTAAAGATATAGGAATATTTGGAAAAAACAGACCTTAATCTACAAAGATCATTATCATGTTCTTTATTGTACATACACATAGAGACATACCTAAATAAACACAATTAAGAAATATTGTACAAAGGCGAGCTTATCTATATAAAAGATCTCTGCCAGCTAACCAAAACAAATTAAAAGACACATCACGGCTTCGCCCGCGTGAGTGCATTACTCCCGTGCGAAGCCGGGGCGGGTCCCTAGTTATACAAGAAGATGGGAGAGATTATGGACCTTCAAACCAACTTTCTCGTGAATCATAGCTCTATCTATTAAAAACAAAGGCGAGCTTATCTCTAACTCTTCCAGCTAACGCATCAGTGCATTACTCCCGTGCGAATCCGTTCCCTAGTTTGAAAGATCTAAGCATATACATAGGGACGGACAGACAGCGGCAAGCGACTTTGTTTTATAATATGTAGTGAGGATGATACGTACTTCCAAAACTGTGACATGTTTTACAGAGAGCAAACTGAATTGATACTTCAAGGAGAGAGAGAGACTCGAAGATCTCACCGGTGTCACATGGGATCTTATTTCTTTGGCATTTGCATTGGCTTTACCAAGATGTACGCGCTCTTCCTATCTAGGAACTTCCTAGATAGGTAGCTAGGCGCTACTAGGTACGTAAGGATCTGGCGACTTTGTGATAAACTTTTCAAATATCTACTATTTGAAAGTGGTAGCGCATTAGCAGTTACTTTAATACTTTAGTCGTGTAATCGCAATATATTTTATTTAATGTTCCTCTCTCGGACCAAATTAGAAAACAACCCCAAATTCATTTAATAGCCTATACTTAGTTCACCGAAAAAGCGATAGCACCACCGGGACTCCTCAAATTTCTTAGAATTAACATTCCGCGCGCATCAACTTTTTTAAAAATCCTCCTGCCTCCAAAATAAAGGCGTAACACTCTCATTTTATCTAATAGCCAGTTTTTACAATAGGGAATATTAATGAAGTTAAATAAACCTATCGCTAAAAAAAAATTGCTACAAAAATATTTTAGGGGTATTTCAATCAAACATTATGTAATTAATGCCTTTTCAAGACTAAACAAACTTTAGAAAACCGAAACAAACTTTAGAAAGGTCGCCTATAATTCCTGAATTTGAGAAGTTGATAAATAATGTTAGAATAAAAGGCTTCTGTAATATTATTTCGAATTAAGATTTAAGGATTTCGAGAGAGGCAACATCTAGGTACTATTTTATATGCATTTCTAAATTTCAAGTGTTGTCACTCAAGTCTCGGATTAAGTTTACTTAAGTAGTAGTAGTTTTGAAATAATATTGCAAAACATTCAATATTTATTTATTACAAATAGTTTGTATAGAAAATATCTTCGCGGTACGGTACCGTTTGCAATTTTACGTTAATTGCACAAAAAGTATTGAAGTTAAACAGCAAAAGTTTCAGAAGAAGATTCCGGCGAAAGCACGCGAAACCAGGTCAGATCCCGTTCTGTTAGTCTAATGACCCTGAAATTATTCGTAGCGAGAGCGAGTTTAGTACCTACCTTACCTACCTATATGTAGACACACTTCGATCCTAACACCTAAGGGCCGAAACACATAACCGCATAAAGTCGACAGTTCGCGTTGCAGCGTGGCGGCGGCGGCGGCGGCGGCGGCGTCGCGAAAAAGAGCGTTTTATTGTTGTTTTCTATTCCTCTTGTTTTTAAAATTTGCTTTTATAAGTTTCGTCATTAGTTCTACAAACATGGGCGTTCTTGAACCAAATATATAAATAAATCGATGTCAACGTCAGACATTTTTAATTTTAAAACTGCTTTCCGGGTTGAATGACGCGTGACGTTTGCAAGAGTGATAGAAACAAACTGAGTCATTGTCTTATAAATGAAATTGTATTAGGCGTTACAATTCGGAAGTTCAAACATTCACTATGGGTGCGCTTTTATTAAACCAGATATTCTGCCTAGCAATGCGCTGTGCTTCTAAAAGTTTGATGTATAATTTCGCCTGCTTTGTTACGCATAACTGTTTTATAAATGAAATTGTATTAGGCGTTACAATTCGGAAGTTCAAACATTCACTATGGGTGGTTTCTCATGGCGATTGTAGTTAGTGCAAGTGCCTGTTGTCGCAATTATGAGTTATCAGATCCGAGGGTCAGTGGAGGGTGTAGGGCCCGGTGGTGGGCGCACCCATAGTGAATGAGTCATTGTCAACAAGTATGAGGTAATAACGCTGGACTCACTAAATGGTAATTAGCTATTATAGTTCTCATTTTGTAAATACATACCTCATACCTAACTTAATTACTCGTACTAAATTCCAAATGAGCAACTTTCAAATTGCTAGCGTACTTCCTGCCTCCATTTCGAAATGAATGAACGGATATAATAAAAAAATTCGCAACATTCCTAATTACTTACATATTACGAATTATTCGAATTCATGTAGGTTAAAGATTCGGTTGAAAATTTGATTCTACGCAAAGCCAACGAAGTTTTGGTAGAGAAATACCAGCATCACTGACTGAACTAAGTATGAAGTACGAACACTTTAACCGTCCGTCCCCATGTTACAAAGAACATAAAAGGGGGTCTGTGTAAGCTAAATCGCACTTGATTAGGTAATTGGTTATGTAATTAGATAAATGGTCTGCAACCCGCCCCCTGCTGCTACCACGCACACACTCTCAATTATTGCGATCGCGCTGCTTCGGCTTTGCTATTGCAAGTTACGTAATCAGGGGGCCGTATTACGCAGCGGCACGGTGGTAGCCGGCCCCCTGATTACCTAATTTGCAATAGCAAAGCCGAAACAGCGCGATCGCGATAATTGGGAATGTGTGTGTGCGCGGGGCCAGGTGTGGGGCGCGGGAGGACACCGAGCGCTCGTTGGGCGCACGCACGCACTCTCAATTCTTGATCGCGCTGCTTCAGCTTTGCTATCGCAAGTTACGTAATCTGGGGGCGAGTCATATGCGTATAATCAAATGGACCGCTTCTCTAAAACGGTGGGGCGGAGCGGGTAACCCTGACCCTACTAGGAAGCTTTCATCCTTCTTCTTCCACTACCACTAGTCTGTTTATCACTTATTCGTTGAATAATACAAATGGGCGCAAGAAACTAATAAGAGCACCAGTTAGCAGCTTTCATAAAAAAACCTTTCGACATTTTTACATTATACTAAATAAAGTTGGCTAGCCTTTGTGACATGAACATGATGGAGTGTACTGCTACTAATGGATCAAATAGGAACTCCACCCGCGGAGCTGCTGTATGTAGGTATATAAACCATAAAGAGGTACAAAACATATCGTTTCGGGATAGGATACCTACATACATAATAATCCGAAACCTGCACAATAGACCGCAAAATGAAAAGCCATTACCAGTCTGCATCACCCACAGCTACATAAATGTATCTTTTTTCAGCACAGTCACGAATTCGACGGGGAGTAAAATTCATTTCGTGTCGTAGTCACAGGATCACCTCGAGAAAGGAGCACTTTGCTAACGGAAAAGCCCATTTACATATAAAACGTACTTTTACTTCTGTACGTCTAGCTATCTCACCGACAGGTTCATTATACACACGTACTAAGCCCAAGCTATTTCTAGGCACGGGTAAAGAATAGCCGATTTTAATCGTGCTTAGTGATTTATTCTAGCTACATTGCTATAATTTTCTATGCGTATCACATAAAAATGGCATGGTGAGCTGGCATTTTACATTCCGAATTGTTAAGATATGGTTAAAACTGTTGTTCCAATTTATATTTATGTATTTTGATGTATTTTCAACTAGTGGACGCCCGCGACTCCGTCCGCGTGAACTGCAGAAAAAACAAAATGTCGAAATTATCCGGGATAAAAATATTTTCCCGGGATAATGAATCGTAGCCTATGTGTTATTCTGATACGTAAGCTATATTGTTGTAAGTGGAATTAAGTATTCCATGTCGCCGAGAGGGCCTATTCCACTCTAATCCACTGGGCAAATCCATTAATGGATTAGATTCCACTTTTTCGTCCACTCTAATCCACTGCTATAAAACTCACTGGGGAGTGGATTACAGTGGAACATCTATTCCACCATAATCCATTGGTCAAATCTATTGATGGATTAGATTCCGCTTCTGAGTACACTCTAATCTATTTCCATTAATTGACTGATTGGTGAAACCTGTATATACTCGTAGGATACCAAAATAATAATTTTATTGGAGTAGCCTCTGATCATCCAGTTGATTATATTCGCAGGTTATAGACACTAATGAGTCGCCAATGATCATACATACATACATAAAATCACACCTGTTCCGGCTCGAAGGACCATATGTTTATTGAATAATTAAACGATGAAATGAATAGAAATTGATATCAAAGGAAGAATCTTGTTTAATTAACAAATTGAATTAAAAAACGAAAGACTATTTACATGCATACTATAAATCAATTATTAATATTAATCAAATTTTTTAATACAATGCAATACAAAAAACGTACTTTTAACCCTAGTATTTTTAATCGACTTCAAAAAGAGAGGTTATCAATTCGTCTGTATGTTTTTTTTTTATGTGTGTTACCTCAGAACTCCGTCATTTATGAACCGTTTAAATTTTTTTTTATAGTTGGTTCTATAGAACTTTTGGGATGTTCACCATGCTCTCTAATATACTATATAGTATACACTACTATACTATACAGTATACACTATACTATACAGTATACTCTATCTATACTACACAACATACACTATACTACTGATGGGATACTAAACACTATATGATACTTCAACAGTTCTATAGAATCTATTAATAGATTTGATTCCGATTTTAAGTTCCTACATTGTAATCCAGGAAATTGTACCTACTCAACTACCATACTAAGAGAATATGCAACCGCTTTACAGATAACTTATCTATAAAACTATTTGCTAAAACTACGCTCATTTGTTTAAGAAATGTTTCTAATGTCAATGACAAATAATACTTTCAACACTAGGCTACTTACAACACTTACAAAATCAGATGTCATGTTTTATATGTAGGTGACTAAAACGCTCAGTAAAAGTGTAAAAACAGACTACATGTGCCTACAATATTCGAGGATTGCCCTCGATTTCTCCAAGATCCCATCATCAGATCCTGATGTGGTGAATATGGGACCAACCTGGAACTATACCATGACCAACTATAAAAAAAAAATTAAACGGTTCATAAATGACGGAGTTCTGAGGTAACACACATAAAAAAAAACATACAGACGAATTGATAACCTCTCTTTTTGAAGTCGATTAAAAATACTAGGGTTAAAAGTACGTTTTTTGTATTGCATTGTATTAAAAAATTTGATTAATATTAATAATTGATTTATAGTATGCATGTAAATAGTCTTTCGTTTTTTAATTCAATTTGTTAATTAAACAAGATTCTTCCTTTGATATCAATTTCTATTCATTTCATCGTTTAATTATTCAATAAACATATGGTCCTTCGAGCCGGAACAGGTGTGATTTTATGTATGTATGTATGATCATTGGCGACTCATTAGTGTCTATAACCTGCGAATATAATCAACTGGATGATCAGAGGCTACTCCAATAAAATTATTATTTTGGTATCCTACGAGTATAATCAGGTTTCACCAATCAGTCAATTAATGGAAATAGATTAGAGTGTACTTAGAAGCGGAATCTAATCCATCAATAGATTTGACCAATGGATTATGGTGGAATAGATGTTCCACTCTAATCCACTCCCCAGTGAGTTTTATAGCAGTGGATTAGAGTGGACGAAAAAGTGGAATCTAATCCATTAATGGATTTGCCCAGTGGATTAGAGTGGAATAGGCCGCCGAGAGTTCTTACTGCTACTAAAAAAACAAACTAAATATAAGTTTAATGCAAATGCATGCTATTTGCTCATTAGAATATATAGAGAATATACAGTCTCATGTAATAACAAACAAATTAAAAAATGTTAATTTATTTTTTGCGGTTATTTTAGTGTTTTAGTTAAAGAAAAACAATTTTTGCGTTCTATGTACAAAAAATAATGTACATATTCGTTAAATTGTTTATTCCCACCAACATTTATAAAATTAGTAGGAATGGAGTGGATATGAGCGACGTCACCGAGTGCTTGGCTTGAGGGTAGTTTTCAAAAAGCCAGTGTGATGATGCTATTACATAAAAAGTACACAAACTTTAAATGTAAACTTCTGCTAGCCAAAAAGTAGCAAACGAAATGAATGAATAGGAAAAGTAGTACGATAAAAACAATTGCGGATGTGGCCGAAGCGACGACTTCAGCTTCCCGGGTAATATGCAGATGTTGAGATAAGGAGGGTGCCCCACTGCCTTGTGACATCTACTTATACTGGCATCAGACTATCCTGGTTCATCTTGATGTTCTTATAACTACAATGTCTGCATTTTCAAGTGCATTAGTGCCACAGATTTCATGTAATAGAAAGAGACGCATAATTACAGAGGATGACAGATGTTCCTGGAAGATTTGCTTCTGCTTTAACATCTATACATATAAAAAAATGTAACGGATCGCTGTTTGTACATGGAAGATATATGGGGAAAATGTTATAGGAGACCTTTAATCTCAGAAACGGCTGAACCGATTTTAATGCAGTTTTTAGGAATATATTGTGACAGGTCCCACTTAACATATAGGCTACTTTTTATCCCGGGAAAATGTTTTTATACCGGATAATTTCGACATTTTGTTTTTTCTGTAGTCCACGCAGACGGAGTCGCGGGCGTCCACTCGTAAAACAATAATTGTTTGCTATTATCACAGAATTTTAACAGTTTCGCTGAATGAGATGACATCAAAGATAATAATCTTCTCCAAAGCCTGGAAAGTTCAAGAACGGAAATAAAGTAATATTGTCGATCAGACGGCACGAACCCTCCTCGATTTCGTGTCAAAATGATGTAGGACACGGATTTGAATTAAGCTACAACATACATTATGTTTGCGAGTGCTGTAAAATTGAATAATTTGGTGGATAATAGATATTCATCTCTATGGGGATCTTTTAACTATCTAGTATTATCCCACAGGCTTTAACCTGTTGTAGAACCTGTGCCCTACAAAATAACAAAATCTAGAACTTCTTATATTTGTAACTACCTACACAGCAAGAGAAGCTTCCACTTTAATTTCTTACTTTTGTTTACAAAACAAACTTTCCTTTTCATATAAACAGTAAAAATAAAATAATGAACTTCTGTACAGGGCTCGTAAACTTTTATTCTGAGATTTACAGTTATAAAATCTTATTTTTACTTGTGACAAATTCGTTAACTTTCGCACGGTTACTGACGCTACAAACCAGAATTGGTGTGATTTGTCGCGTGTAAAAAGCGAGGGCATATGAACATTAGTCACTCTCATCAGACGCCATTGTACGGGGACGGAGTCGCGGTACTCGTTACGTTGCTTGCAGTTATATTTATTTTATGTCACGAAAGCATCTTTAGTTTCCTCTGTGTATTTAGCTGTCTGGTTTCCATTAGTTTTAGCAGAAATATGTGACATTTGCACTACACGTAAATTACTATTTCAGTAATTTAAAATTTAATTTATATTAAGCACTAAGACTTGTGGAAAGAAGTTTTTTCATAACAATATCTAACTCCGGGTGAATTTTATAGGCCTTTCTTTTACCGGCGCTCATAATTTCGTGTACATATCTAAGCTGTTGATAAAAAAATAACCAAACTCTATTAAAATACATACATACATACGAGTTTAATCACGCCTTTATCCCTTACGGGGTAGGCAGAGCACCAAAGGCTGATAGAACCACATGGTGCCACTTCTGACCAATTTTGGGGGTATAGTTGAGATGTACAAATTCGGTTAGTAGTGACAGGTGGTCAGCCTATCGCCTACAAAACACCAAGACCCTTTTGTCCCTCTACTGACTCGTACAGTATGCTCGGGAAGAGATGCAGCTGTAGTATTATACCTACGTTTTTATTTTTCACCCCCAGAGCAGCATAGAAATTCTATAAATTATAATTAAAAATTATAGAACTCTATTAGAATTTCGGCCTTTAATTTAAACCCAACCTAAGTCGTAAATATTTCTTCCGAACTTTGACGAACTATTCTGTCACCGTAACAGATAGCCAGAAGCAAATATTCACACCCCAAGTATGCTGACTTCGTTGTATTCGATCAATTCACATATGTACGGACAATGACTAAAAAGATTTAAACTTTCATTTTTGCAGGCTTGCTTGACGTCATCATTATCGGCTTACCTACTGCTTTCTGTAGCGAAGCAGCTTTGCGTTAGGTACGATTTTATTCTCTTCTCTATTCGCTTAGATAACTCGATCAGTTGGCAAGTTGTTCTGAGAGCATATTATAAAGTAAGGTGATTTTCCTAAGAGGTTGACATACGCGCTCTGTTATATAAAGCTTTAAGCTTTAGGTTGTGTACGCATATCATATTAAGTATCCTATCTATTTTATTTTAAACTGTGCTATATTTTTCTTTTCTTCTACCACTTTCTGGAAAAATAATAATTACCTATCAAAAAGAAAACCCACACTTACTAGGTACCTAAATAATATTTTTTTATAAAATTATTAATAAAGAAAATGGAAAAAGTTCTTCACCCGAGTGGGAATCGAACCCACGACCACTGCAAACCGTGCCAGCCGCTATAACCACTAAGCCACCGGGTCATTTTTTTTTTAATAATTCCATTCCATTTAAATAACAAACTTGGTGAACGGCATAAAATCGATAGATTAAGTACCGATATACCCACCTATAATATTACTGAAGTATTGTAGTTATGTAAAATTAATGGTTAGTAATGTCTTTACAAAGCCTCTTATTTATTCTTCTATTAAAACATTGTCATAAAGCGTGACGTCAGAAGTTCGAATTTTATGACGCCGTCGTCGATAGATTACGACAATGTAGCGGTCTGATATTGAAGCTCCTAATCGTCTAACTCGATACTAGCACAAAAGAGTCGTGATCCCGCTGTATTGTCGCTACAGAATAGCGGGGATTTACCCAGTCTGTGAATAAAACAACCTAGCGTCTTGACTCAGCCGCGTAATGCTTCGGTAATCACATTGCACGAACGTTTAAGGGGCAAACGTGTAAGAAACTTTAGCTACCATGTTTAGTTACAACTCCGTCAAGGCATTATAATAGGAGTCCCGTGTCGCTATTTATGTTCTTCAACTATGAAAAGGTATTTTCGATGTAATTAAATACGCACGATGTTCTTGCTAGTTACGAAACTGAGACGGCCCATTCTTTACACAAGTTTGTTCTTTGCTTTGAGTATATTTATGTAGTTTTTGTTCGCTGATTGTTTGGGTACTCGTTTACTCATTCGCCCTGTTAATAACTTTAGTTTATAACAATTTGTTATCTGTACTACGAGTAATATTAAGTGTAAAGACATTTGTTCATTCTGTTTAAACAAACTAAACTACTTACATACCTGGTAAAAGATTAAACGTTTCTGATTTTTGACAAAAAGTACTAAAGGAAAATAATGCTTATTTTGATTGCAGTCATCTAATCTGTAGGTAGGTACAATACATACATAAAAATAATAGATATGTCAGACTAATTAACTGTTTCATCGTTGCCGAGCCAAAACGGCTGAGGTATCGATTCTCATGTCGTTTGACATATCTCTAAACTCAACCTGATCATTTATTAACAAAATGACGCATTCATAATCAGCTGATATTTTTTGTAGTGCGTAGTACTGCGTAGTTGGTAGATAGTACCTGTCACCAACACGGCCCCGTATCTAGTAAAATTAAAAAATTTTTGGTAAAAAAACCTTTTTAAAAACAAGCTTTTATTTAAATGCGCTAAAAAGAAAAAATAAACTTTTACACTTAAACTTTTACTGTTAATTTATAACGTCATTTCAAATTAAACACATTTGACACAATTTATATGTTATAAAAGCTTGTCGCGACATTTAAGTACTCGTATTTACGTTCTTACTTTTAAATGTTTATTAGGCAGCATCTTTGTGTTGATGTTTCAGATTTTCCCATATTGTTCCCACGCATATCAAAGAAACATCCGTCGACCCTTCCAGAGCTTTGTGTAGAAGAGTAAGAGAGTAATATACAACAGGGTTCGCCCCGGTGCCCCGAGGTGGTATGTTCACGACATCATGTCATCATGCCACTCAGTCCTCGGCACGGCCTCACCTTGACTTATTAAAAATTTAAAACTAAGAAAGTAAATACGAGTACTTAAATGTCGCGACAAGCTTTTATAACATATAAATTGTGTCAAATGTGTTAAATTTGAAATGACGTTATAAATTAACAATAAAAGTTTTAGTGTAAAAGTTTATTTTTTCTTTTTAGCGCATTTAAATAAAAGCTTGTTTTTAAAAAGGTTTTTTTACCTAAATTTTATTTTATACTTTTTAGTTTTCACCTGGTAAGTTCCTAAGTCTGTTCATCTCATTCAACGCATCATTATTGCAAGGTCGTTTGCCAGTTAATTTTGAACAGTCCAGCTCTTCAATAAGGAGCCCTTCTAATGACTTCACCCTACTTAAGGCCACATATGCTTGACCAGCGGCAAAGAGCTTCGAGCCCAGGTATACATCGGCATGGTCGACGGTACTTCCCTGCATTTTGTGTACCGTACAAGCCCAACTATACTCGTTATTCTCAGCAAGACCTATCATTTCTGGTTTAAGAATATTTATTATCTCACAAAGAATTACAAATTCACTTACGCGAGACACTTAATTGTACTAAAATTACTTTAGAATAAGTATAACATAATAAATGTGTATCGAGCGTACAAGTTCCAATGTGGGTAGATATTAAAAAATTACAACAAAAACAACTTCTACAAGTTACGTACTTTAACAATGCGAAAAGTTGCGGGTAAGCGTCAAATAAACAATCATTGAATACACTTAGCATAGATTAGCCATTACTGGATGAGACATAAAGACGCGAAATTATTTTACTGCATATCTTTTTAGTATATGAGCCTTTAGTGACTTTTTGAAGGTACTCAATGTTTTTGCGTCTTTAATTTCTAACGGCAACTTATTGTAAATTTGTGCTCCTTCAAACATTATGTTTTTATTGCCATAATTTGTGCGGGGATGGTACAATTGCAAATTATGAGCACTTCTTAGGATACGTTTTTGGAATTGTATTTTTTTGGTAAAGGTTATATCAGTATGGATATCCTTATTCAATATTTTTCGTATCAATATACACGTGTTATATATATATGTTTGTTTCACACTCATAATTTTAGTCTCCTTATATACTTTATTTGTTGAAGTTAGAAAATCGTAGTGGAATAGTATTTTTATAAATTTGTTTTGAGCAATTTGAATTGCATCCAGATTTGTCTTAGCAGTAGTACCCCAAACCTCTATAAGATAATCTATATGAGGTTTAAATAAGGAATTGTAGATAGTATATTTTACTCTTTTTGGAAAACACCCAGCAATATTTCGTAAGATCATTTGATACCTATATTATAGGCACGAATAAAAGAAAATTATCCGCCATTTTGGGTGTTCCGCCATGGTGGATTTTGAATAACATCATACAGTTAACCACGCATTGTCATGCATGAACGTTCATACAAAATTTCAACTCAATTGCTTAAAAATATCTGTTTCAAAATAGATTTTCAAGTTTTAGAAGTCCGCCATATTGGATTAAGAGTGACGTCACATTTTTTTCGAGTTACTCTCAGCTAGCCCTTTAATTTGATACCCATATTGTAGGAATGCATTAAAAATAATTGGTCCGCCATTGTGGGTATGCCGCCATGTTGGATTTAGAATGACGTCACACTGTTAATTATGCATTGTCATCCGAACTGAACGTGCTCACCAAATTTCAGCCCAATCGGTTGAGGGCAAGTGCCTTAAAATTGAGTTGTAAGATTTCACCTGAACAAACATACATTGCAAGTTAAATAAAAGCTTGTAAAAAAAATACGGTTAGCTCATAAAATTCCTATTAAGTACATAATAGCAATCGTAAAGTCACTTTCTGGAGCAATACGTAATTTGTGCAATTTTCACCATTGCATTGCTACCGCCTTGCTTTAGAATCAGCCTTAGGGTCTCTCCACATTTATCGACGCAGAATCTGCTTAAGCCGAGTGCGTATCACCACACTTCTCGGCTTAACGCCGATCAGCCGTTGCGACGGCTGTTGACATGCAATCGGCAGTAGATTACTCCGAGCGGTCGTCACTTGCGTTACGTCCTCCTAACGGCTGTCACGAGGGATGTTCACACCCGTTCGGCAGTCGACTCTTTCGGATAGCCGTCGCGAGGGGCTGGTTGTCGTGTTAAAACCCCGAAAATATCCACAAATGCTTTCATCGCAGAATTAACGTGCGCTCTAAGCTGTACGGACGTTTTGGCCTTTCATTTTTAGTTTTTCAACTTGAATTTAAGAAATAAGTGTTTTGATATGGAAACTCGTATACTATCTAGTCGGGCAAGATGCACGTACGTAATAGCGTGCCTACTGGAAGAGCAAAAAAAGAAGCGAAAGATCGGCAGTCTCCGGCGCCGTTCGGCTACCGTCGGTGATGAAGGTATGCGATCGGGCTGTCCAACACCGTTCGACCATCTCCAGCGCTGTTCGGCAGCAGCCGGAAACGTTCTGCTAGATTCAGCGCCGAACGGATGCGATCAGCTAATAGACAAACGGCTTGTTTTGCCATCGGCCGTCGCGTCGCGTCGTCCGAGCCGAGGCGATGCGAATGGTATTAGTAACACCCTTATTTCGAAGACAATAAAGGCTTTTTTGACCGGCGTTAGCCGATTCCGTGTTGATAAATGTGAGGAAACCCTAAAGCAACAACTAGCATCATGATATCAGCTGTTCGATTGTCATATTTGTATAAATGAGCATATTTTTATCTATTGTAGAGGTAATATCGAGGGCCACGAGAATCGGGAATCTGAAGCTAATTACTAGGCAGGGGCAGGGTAGGTACCTACAGCGAACGTACAAATTTTTGTAGACTAGGTTAGTAGGCAACCTTCTAGCTATTTGTTTCTGCGATTTATTACTTCAATGGAAAAAATGAAATGTATTAATGTAGTGTAATAATAACTTTATTGCACCATGTTTTGAGCAAATAAATAATCATTTCATTTTAAAATACTTCCCTATTCGAGGAGAAAAAAAAATCATATAAAATCCAATATCAATATCCTCTTTCGTTTAATAACATAGTTGGTATCGGAATTTCAGTAAAATATCAAACACTAATGAAAGGTCAATAAAATCGCAAAGCCAACGGTAAAATATCATTGATATTGCTCAATAATACGATGGATAAATCTAATTTCAGACTTGAATTTATTATACTTATTGTATAAAGCTAAATTATAATGATCCACTGGATGTCTCGAGTTTTAAAATAGATTTTCAGTAGCAGTACTGATTTATTAAGAATCTATTTCAAAAGCGCTATTAGTATTAGTATAAAAGAACAACTAAATTATACATAACAGTGCTAACAGTGGTATAATAAATGTTATATGTACATTTTATTTTGTACTTTTCATTATGTTTTACTCATCCCCCTACCAAAGGGGTAAGTACCTACTCGTCAGTAGGTACCTAAGCTTAATAAAGAACAAAACCTGAAACCGCTTTTCAACAGAAACCATGTAGGGCTCTTGCTTTGGCTTTTAGATACAAAAAGGGGTAACTCAATATTCCAAAAACAAGGCACTGCAATGAAATATCCTCAATCAATAAACCCTACTTACTATAGGCAAGTGACTAAATGTAAGATTTTTTTCATAGTTGTTGTCTCCATGTTTATTCAGAACTTTTATTAATCTGAAATGCTACCAAAAAAATTAAATCCTTTTTGTTTATAGTTATTTACATTGAGTTATGTCAAAAATTACAAGACTGCTTTCTTGCGACTGATTTCAGTTTTTCCAATATGCCTACTACATGCGTGTTCTTACTTACCAGGAACCTATGATTTATTAAAAACTCATTGCCAGGAACTAAAAAAAAAACATACACATTTAATAGTAGATAACACAAACAATTCTAACACACACAACGTAATCCAACAGTTAAAGTATAAAGAAATCTTCTAAACTACAAAAAATGATTGTCTTATAAAATAACAGTATCATTTTACGGTGTATAATTTTATTCATAGTAATTTTACAGATACCTCTCATGGGTTTTAGTTAGAAATCGTTTTATCGACAGCCAATTTATTCAGTGAGTTTAATGTATAAAATCCGGGGATTTTCCGAGTCGAACGTGGGCACGGTCGGATTCTTTGCTACAATGAATTTCATTACTCTACCATTAAAACCACTGGCCATAAGGGTTACCAGGCGGTTTAGCTGCATTTATAGGTTTATGTTACGACTATACAGATAGTGTGAATTCATGTTAAAGTATCGCAAAAAAAGACGTTTGAGATAATTTTAACATTTTGGGCGATCAAGATAGATTAAATTATATTATATTTTTTCTATTATTTTCTTGATTTGTGTTGTCTGTATATGTGTACATGCCAAAAGTGAAATAAACGATCTATCTATCTATCTATCATTAAATCACGTATAACGTTAACAGAAAAAATATTGTATTAAGCTTTGGTTTCTTAGGATAGCGTTACGTCATATAGCGGCCGTACTTTCGCAAAACTACACCCTTTATACGATGCCCACATGTGAAATGTTTGGTTTTAAAAGCATACAGCTTGTAATATAAGAGGTTATGTTAAGAGAAATGTTATGAGTCGTCGTCTTCAGCCTATTACAGTCCACTGCTAGACGTAGGCCTCCCCTAGGGCACGCCACAAGGCAACTGCCACAGGGGTTTTTGCCCATAGTCACCACGCTGGGCAGGCGGGTTGGTGACCGCAGTGTGATTTTCGGACCATATCGTCAGCACGGGAGGCGCTGCTTTAATTTTGTTCAGAATATTTAGGTACTCACAAACATACTCCTTACTTTCTTACAAATATTTTTAAATACATGTATACTTTACATGTATACTCGACTCGGACAATCGTGATTTCACGCTAAAAGTACTGAACCGGTTTAAATGAAAAGGCATGTGGTGTGTGTTGGTACGAGTACACTAGTCTCAGAAAAACTAGACAACCTTTTTATCCTGGAAAAATATTATTCGCCAAAAAAATCGATTCATTTATTTCTGCAGTCCTCGCAGACGGAGACGCGGGATTTCTCTATTTTTAAAATATGATACATATAAGTGAGTATATAAATTCTAAATAAACACGTTTTGAACTATTCGTTTACAAATAGGGAAATTTAAAAGAATATAATATAGAATTATATTCACGTGATTAATAACCTTTCTAACATGTTGTAATAGGTAATATTTTATAATGTTCAAAAACCTACATCCGGTCGAGAATTATACGTAGTCCCAGGTGTAGGAAGCCGTAAATCATAAGTTACCAAATTACTGGCCGTTAAATCGCCTGCCTACATACATGCCCAGCTAACTTATAAATCTATATGTATCTATGTAGTTAGTGGCGATGCAGGATTATTTAAATACTTCGAGGTCACTAAATATTACACCAAATTTTAATTTATACAACGGCGAACTTAATGCTACATAGCATTCTATTCCAGTTTTATTTACTCGTATTATTACGGAGTCAAATTCATAAATACTTATAGATAATCTACCCTAACCACCGAGCCGTAAGCATTTTTATTTATTTATTTTTGATTTTAAAAGAATTACAATTAGGTTCAGGGTGCCATTAAACCCTTAAACCCATTGATTCCGACAGTTTTAATTTGAAAATCGATACTGTGCAAGAACGCAGACACGACGATGGGACCAATTGACTTGTCGACGGTCCATTCATCTCGTACAATGTAAGAAAAGACGTAATCACCTCGGGACGAATCACGAACGCCGGAATTCCGTCCCGGCCGGCATCCTCCCACTCGCTACAGATAATTTTCTTTAAGAAAGAAACGAACGAATTTCTTTCTTACGTTTTTCACTAAAATTAGGATAACACGAAACAATTTATTGGACTATGTAATCAATGGAAAAGGAAATGTAAGATCGATAAGAGCAAATTGGATACGTATGTATAGAAATCGTCTACCTGCCTGCCCTTATCTCATTATTTGGGGTTGGCGCAATATGGTACAAATCTAACAGCACATAAGTAGTAAGTAATGAAATTAACTAAGTAATAAAGTTGATTTAAACCTTTACTGCGAGTGAGATAAAGTAGAAATATTTATTTTTAGTTATCAATTCGGCTGTATTTTTATGTCTGTTGTAGATATTTCTGTAAGTTACCTGTAAGATACCTAATACTAACTAAGGCCGAAAACTTGATGTCTGCGATTAACGGGGCGACGGCGGTAGCGGGGCGGGAGCGGTACAATAAACACACTGTACCTACAGTGTTGTTACAAAACAATTAGACGGCTGTCAAACGCGCGATTTAAAAAATCTCTATTACAAAAACGTTTTTAGGCATCATATGCCATTTAGACTATGCTTAAAAACTGACACACGACAATGCTTAGCCTGTTTAACTGAAGTTTTGTCATTACAAAACAGTTGGAAAACAATTGAACGCTTGTTTTAAAAAATATATATTACAAAAACGTATTTAGGCGTCAGCTAGAGTGAGACGCTGTATAGACATGGTTTAAATGTAGTTAAATAAAAAGGGTAGTTTTATGATGGTTTTAAGCCTGATTAACGTCAAATTTCAGAGATTTTGTTTGACTTTTTTCAAAAAGGTTTCCATAAAAACAAAAAAGGGGAAACGAGGGATTATAGTAGCAATATCTTGCAGAGCTTTTGAAATATCTGAACTATAATTTAGTACCTTTACTATATCATAGAATAGATTACGCTAACGTATCACCGCCACTCTGCGAGTATATGACGAACCCGCCAATGAATTTATTGGTATTGCACCCATTTTTCAATTAAGAGACCCTTCTTATATATATTATTATACGTCATGTTCTTGTTCCATAATATCTAACACACGCATATCGGTTATACAGATATTAGTATACCTGCCCAAAACAATTTGCCCTGAAATAGATTAGTTACAATCATGCCTGGTATCCTCAACTAAGTATGTGACAAATATTTTCAAATATGTTTTTTTAATCCTAAACCTGACAAGCAATGATTACAAAATAAAACCTCATTGCTGACAAAGGAACTTTTTTCACTTCATCGTTAATCAGTTTCTGTTAAAAAACGGTGTTTCAGACATCTCCATCATCATCTTTAGCCTATCGCAGTCCTCTGCTGGACATAGGCCTCCCCCAGAGCACGCCACAAGGCTACTGCCATGGGGAGCTTTGCCCATAGTCACCACGATGGGCAGGCGGGTTGGTGATCGCAGTGTGATTTTCGGACTGTGTTGTCAGTACGGGAGGCGCTGCTGCCCACCTCCCGGAAACCAGGCATGGGGTGATACAAACTCTACTCTGCCGGCACCACGCGGCTTGTTTCAGATATATGTGACGTAACTTAAATAATTATTACTTATTATTACGGTTTAAGAGAGTTTAAAAGAAAAACACAATCAAATTTTGTTGTAGTATTTTTTAATATTTACATAAGATTTGCATAGAAAGGAACGTTCATGAATGAACGAAACGCAGATGAACGAATGTTTCTTCCAAACATGATTTTAACAAGGAACGGTCCTAAATATGTTTTGTAATAGAGGATCTTTAGACGGTGCTTAAAACGATAGGCATTATCTAGAAAAACACGTGTTAGATCTGTGTGATATTGCAAAGCGTTTCTTTTGTAATGAGGTCGCGTTTTCACTAGGGGACATTTGTTTCGCGACTTCGTCGCTCGACACGAAATTAACGTGCCCAGCGCAATGTCGCCGGACGTCGGGCGATTTACTTACGCGTTGCACAACTGGTCGCTATGAGAATGTCGAAACACGCCGAACAACTTGTCCCTTAACAGTCGCCAGGCAGGCTTTGAGCAGTCAGAACGTATGTCGCTTTGTGATCTGAAAATCGCAGTAGTGTAGTGGTGGCACAGAATAACACCATCTCCTTCAAATTTTACAGCGACTAATACGTGAATGTCGAGCGATAAGACTCTGCGACATGTCGCCTAATTAAAACGCAGCTTTGTATTAAATATTTGTTTCCATGGCAATAACAAAGAATATTGTGAAATATGTTTAAAAGAACAAATTAGCTCTGTTTTTTACTTTACAGCTAAGCAAGATCTGTTAAAAAACAGTGTTTTAGGCATGAGTGATATAATATAAATGCTTATTACTTACTATTACTGGTATATATCAACAGAAAAAATACTAAATCTAATTTTATTTCAGTTATTTTTTAATATTCATAAAAGTATGCTTGGCAAGGAACGCTAATGAATGTATGGAACGAATGTTCCTTCTCAACATGATTTTAGGCCCGGTTGTTTGGTCGATTTAACTATAGTTATTACAACAATTTGTCAGTTCAACTAATAGTTGTAACGGAAACACGTTGTTCGAAATATTATTCGAGTATAGCAAAATACAACCAATCCTACTGATATTACAAACGCGAAATTTTGTGAAGATGGTAATTGTATGTAAATTTAACAAAAAGTCAGAATCTGTGACGTATTTTTACCAATGATAAGCTTGACTACTGATTAAAAAACTGGGCCTTTGACATGACAAATGTCATATAAATACTGTCAATTCTGACCTTCACACCTATCTCTCTCTGTTCTTAGCATAAATGGCTGAGAGAGAAAGGGACAGGTTGGACAAATTTTATTTTTAGGTTTAAGTTTTTGCCACAGTCAGAATCGAATGGGTCTTAAATGTGTTTTCTATAGAAGTTGTTTAGACGATGCTTAAAACATTAGACCCTGTCTCACAAAGCGGGTGTTTAGACATTGCTTCGCGATTCTTTTGTAATAACACCGATAGATTCTTATTGAATGTAATTGGATGGCAGCGGCGCGGGGAGCGGCGTCCGAGCAAAGATCCGCGCCCGCTCCCGCCGTCACCCCGCAAATCGCAGATATCAAGTTTTCGGCCTTATTAAAGAGTTTAAGAAAGGAATAAAAATATTAGGCATATTCATATTACCAACAACCCGTTTTTCGACCGACCTTGTAAATTTTAAACTAGTTGGTAAAAAAGATTCCCTGAATCGAAATAATACCGAAGCATATTATACGAGCATATTATACTTATAACTACCAACGCGGAAAACCCATTTAGGATTTGCACCGTTTGCGCGAAGCTTTAAAAAGGATGATATTATAACGTCCGTCCGTAAATATTAGTCACACCTATTTATTCTGTAGGAACTTCGTACTTCTGCTACGTAGAGATTACTAAGTTTATAAGAATCAACAGGTTAAACTTTTCCCGGATGATTAACATGATCTGATCCCTGGAGTAGATAACGACCCAGTCGTTACGTAGCTTGGACTTTAAAAGATAAAGAAAAAGTTTTCGATTCGAATTTGGCAGATGTTGCAAGACGTTTGAAAAGTTAGTGGCACTGCGAACGAGTCTACCCTTTGCCCCAAATATCTTAAGACTTTTCGAATGAATTTCCTATTTGAAGTATAGGTATTATCCATGGAATAAAACAACTACCTTTACGCGTGTCCTATTTGAGGATTATCGTCTAACTTTTATAAAACAAACAAAGCATTTTTTGGTTAAAATTATCTTTTGTTTTAATTCAAAGGTACATACATGTAAAGCATTTATTCAAAAATCTTGTCTTTTCATAGCGATCACGAATTCTAACGTCCTAGTTAATAACTTCAATACCCTTCCATTATTTAATTAATATTGTATACCGAAAATTTTATTGAAGTACAACCTAAGTAAATAACAAGAAAACTTTGCCTGTTTACATTGTAAGTCGGGAACTTTGTATTTTATGTGGATAAAACGTAATAAATAAAAAGCATTGTATCTTATTCCTTGGGTATTATTGGGGATTCCTTATTAAATAGGTATCCAGAAGTCTGTATAAATCCTCATAATATTACACTTATTCTCATTATATATTATAATAATTACTCATTCTGTTGCGCACTTAAACACACAGTGCCGGCGGCACACAGTGGGCTAGGATTGAAAGAAATGGGAATTACGGATCGAAGTGTGCGAATCGCGTCGATTTTTTTTCTGTGTAGTCATCAAAACAAACTTTTATTTGTTTTTTTTTTCTAAAAACGTTGATTTACATACATTTTTTTTTTGTATGGAGAAAAAGTAAAAACTGTATATATATCGAAAATGGTAAAAGTGTCAGCAGTGGCGGTTAGTAAAGTTTAAAGTAGAGTTGACGGCCGACATTTCATGCCTTGGAATGAATGTTGTAAGTCTGCCGCCTTGGGCTCCACGTGACCTAGAACATCGCCACGCTAAATGTATGGGGACCATAGACTTCAATCTTTTGTTAGCTGTGGCGGTTAGTGGGCGTGATAGAAGAGATGACGGCCAATATTTTAAGGCTAAGATGCCAGACTTATGACAGAGATAACAAGAGACGAAAAGTCAGCCGTAATCTCTTCTATGACTTCCACTAGCCGCCATAGCCAACATTTGATAAAGTCGATACTCCCCATAAATTTTGTATGGGGAACTTCTAAATCCTGTTGAGGGCAAGGCGGTGGACTTATTAAGTAGACTCCAAGGCACGAAATGTCAGCCGTCACCTTTTCTATAACTCCTACTAACCGCCACAGCTAACATTACATTTACTATTGGGGAACTTTTAAGTCCTGTCAAGGCCAAGGCGGCAGACTTATTATAGAGACTCCAAGGCACAAAATGTTAGCCGTCATCTCTTTTATGACTTCCACTAGCTGCCATATCCAACATTTGCTGAAGTCGATACTTATCATACAAGGCAGACGACTTGTTAAGTAGTAATCAATTTTTTTTAAAGTATGAAAATCAATTTTTTAGAAGTTTCTTAAATAAAAGTTGTTTGTTTTGATAAAATAAGTAAGTACACAGAAACTCGACGCGATTCGCACACTTCGATCCGAATTCCCCATTTTTTTTCAATCCTAGCCCACTGTGCGGCAGGGCCGCCGGACATACAAAGCTGCTGGCTTTGCCGCATAAAGGAGCCGCCGACATGGCCGCCGGGATGTGCCGGCGGGTTACGCGGCGTGCCGGCGTCAGTTCGTTCCTAGCATTCGAGCGGTAGTGATGTGTACTTCACTAGCGTACCGGAATGATGCTTGGCGGCTTTGCGCGGCTTGTGTCGGCGGCTTGTATTGCATTATTGTATCTATCTCGAAATATATGTATTTTTGTAAGAAGCATGACTGTATATAATTCTTTGTAGAATCAAGATTCGGTGTAGGGTTACTCCCCGTGCGCAGCGCAGTGAGAATAAGCTCTAAGAAATCCCTACGCTGCTGCTGCGTTGGAGGCGGCGACCAGCGACCGAATCTAACTCGCACTTGACCCACTTTGCCTCTAACGTTGATAACACCAGTATTACGAATGAAAATAGTATTTACGATGTTTTTTTTTGTTCAATAATGTTACATGTAAGCAAGATGTTTGCATCTTGCCAATATTTTATTACCGCGAATACTGGGATGATTTCCAATTACGCTTACGGAAATCATGAAAGCTAAATTAAGCTCTGTTCATATATGTTAGCCTCCATTAGACTGTGTTCAGGTGGCCAAGTCAATTCAAACTATTTATGGTAGTGAGTGTATACGTACACGTCAAAAATTAGTCTAAGAGCCGGTGGGAGATCGACCTTCGCCGATCTGATAACTAGATGAGACTTATTTCTTATCAAATATAATTTATAATAGGGATGGCGATTCTTACCGAAAAAGATCTATTTTTAAATCGATTCGAATCGTGACCTGATTAATCGATCCACAAAAAATCGAGGTCTAAGGATCGATTTCCAATAATCGATCTTTTTTCAAATTTACTTTTACAATGTACGTTTAAATCAATTTAATTAAAAACAAGACAAATATTATAATTAACGATCTTTTAATCAGTAAAATCAGGGAATTCGATGATAACAATTTTTTTTTATTACCATATCAAAGTAATAGATCAAAAAAAATATTGGTTACGAAGCAAATGATAATTTAGCTTTTAGTTCCCAATGCTTAATATCTAATCTTTTTTAATTAACCGGCAGCACTCTTGTAATACGGGCACCTTCAACTAATGAGGCATTTTCTGACAACTATTAAAAGTAAAAATAAATTTACAAATCACATGGATAGAAGGCGTGAGCGCATCACCTACCCTAATCCCCCCACCTCACCTCTCAACCAAAGACATCAATAGTTCCTAAGCACTATAGATAGACGAAGCAGACTATAGTTTGCAGTATACGTCCGACTAAAAATCGGTCCGCTAGGAAAAACAAAGATATAGCAGATACCTACCTAAGCAAGCGTAGCGTTGGGCGCCCTCCGGCCAGATGGACTGATGACGGCTGGTAGTGACTGGGTGGCAAAAACGGGAGATCGAGCCATGTGGCGTATATCTCATCGAGGTTATCAGATATTATACGGTCTCCTCTACTACATGCGTATAATATCATTTTAATAAAACCATAAAATACGTATCATCATCTATCTATACATGTAATAAAAATGCAACGGATCGCTGTCTGTACATGGAAGATACATGAGAAAAAATATTATAGGAGACCTTTATTAATGCAATAGTACCCAAAAGAATGATTTTTTGAATTTTTGTCTGTGCGTTTGTGCACGCTAATCTCAGAAACGGCTGAACCGATTTCGATGCAGTTTTCAGGAATATATTGTGACAGGTCCCGGATAATTTCGACATTTTGTTTTTTTTTTGTAGTCCACGCGGACGGAGTCGCTGGCATCCACTAGTAATGTAATATACCTGCATGGATAGCATGATACGAGTATCTATGTCTACAAAAATTATTACATTACTGTTTTAATAGATCCCAAACGATCTATTCTATCTATCAAATCAAAAATCAAAACGAACTCGATAACGATACGATATATGTAATAAAGAACAAAATAGTTATCATGTCGGATAAAAAGGTAATTTTTAAAATTAGCAGGTTCAATAAAACGGATGACAATGCAGTAAATTTTAGTTAAATTCAACAAAGCAATTTAATTTTTTTGTCTTTAAGACCTACAGCTTTGATTTGTCTAAAATAGATTAGCATGTCATAGTGTATAGGATAGTAAAGGCACATATGACAGGATATGAGCGCTCAGCCGCGCTGCGAGCCGCTGCTCCGAACGCGGCAAAGACTTCATTACGTATATGTCGACCCTCGTCTAACGTCTTCGTCGGATGCAATCTTTTCAACGATATTAGCTATACTTCAATTATGACATAACCGTTAGCCATTTTTTCTGCAATGCAAAAGCGTTATATTTTATAGATGGATAGATGATATTTATGTAGGTATACTGCTGTCTAGTTTGGAAAAACGCCCATTAATTTGACTATATTGGTTTTCTTTGTTTGTTTTTATATTGTCACTTCCTTCCTTTGCACTTAAAATAATTTGAGAAGTTAATATTTAAGATTAGTATTAATATTTAAGGTTAGCCTCAATTTGATCAACGCCCGTTTGACTAACCAGTTGATCGATGGCATCGATCGACATAGATCGATTTAACCTTAAAAATTTCGTGAAAACTATTTCGACATCGTCTAGAAACTATCTATGCCGTCCTGTTTGTATTAACAATTTAAGGAGTCTTTAAATTATTGATTACGCGGGTTACGCATGTCACCTATTGAATATTTAATATTAGTTAGTTAATGACTGAGGATATTTAATTACTTGTAGAGTTTATAACAGTATAATGTACGTTTAATTTGGTTTACGTTGACTTGACGATGTATCTTTATTGATGTCGTATCCAACAAACAGACCTAGTTAGCCCACTCCAACTGTGTAACTATGACAGTAGATACTGGTGAATGTAAAGTTAGGTCATGCAGCTTGAACTATGTCTATGGTTTAAAACTCAAAGTTATGTCCTAGTGGATTTAAAACAAAAGTACTAAACAACAATTGCCGTAGTTTATAATTGGATTAAAATATTTCGGTATAAGTAACAACTTCTGGAGTAAAGCACAGAGCGTTATATTTGTATATAAATAGTGGCAATTCCAAACAAACATATATAAATTGGAGATAATAGTTAGCACTTAAACCAGTGACAATAGTGAGCAAATGCCCACGACGTTTTCATCAGATTACGAGTATACAAGGAAAGGTCTTCTCTCATTCCTTTTACTCGACACTAACCTTTCGAATTCAACGAACTCAGTGTGATATTTAACTAAACAATAACTCAGCGTTATTTGAACTTAATATAAAATTCTGAATTAAGTTCTAAGTATGATTCAAAAGTTAGGCCTTGGAGGATCAAACGTGATCAAATAGGCCTCCCCAACAACCTCCACTCCGACCGGTCCTTGCCATGACATGACATATTTTAGTTGTGTTGAAGATGGCTAATAAATAAGCAGCCTACCAAAATCCATTACCAGAACCCAAATTCTAATGATCTTTGATCAATCAACAGAGATATAAGTCAAACGGTCAATATGTACATATTGGCCGTAATTAATTCATTAGCGCCAAGTATTATCGCGATCGATTTGCAAACAGTATCGCCAATAAACAAACAAATTAAGTGCGTGACCAGACAACTACTTACTCTTATGTAAATAGAAGACAACACAGGGGTATTGTCACACTCAATGATCTCCAGTGGTTACAATCCACTCAACATTAATTTGACTTTTGTCTTTCGGATGATTTCATGTTTTGACATTTGACTTGTACCTAGCAATAGTTAAATCAGTTAACCACTGCTATTATCATCGGCAGTATAGTAAGTACAGGAACTTGGCAGTAATATCTTATAGTATAGGTGGAATATTATTCTGACATTGACTGATTGATTGATATGGTATGTAATGTGCTGTACCTCTAGTGTTTAAAAGAAAAGTGCAACCATGACACATTCTTCTAGATTCAATTACAAAAAAAAAGCAATTTAAAAAATCCAAAAACCTGACTGCTTAATAAACTAAAAAGAAAAAACAAGCACTTAGATGTCCGGTGGTCTAGAATTCTATAATATTATTATGGAATGAAATACTATTGAAAAACATAAATTATTTTCTAATGATCGTAACATAACAACTGAACAGCCAGGCTCCAAGCAGTCGGGTTTTTTAAATTATGTTTTTTTATTTTATACTTTTTTGTTATGAGTACCTAGTACTCTTCAAGAAACATGCTCAACATGCTCGGCAGCAAGAAGTTTTCGTCTTGCTGCTGTCTAAAAATTTATATGTGAGAATGGTTGTTACGCAACTTTTAATGGATATAGATCCTAAACGGTTGGTCGAATCGAAAAATGTTGAAAGAAACCTAAATGATTTTTAAATACCTATTCAACGATACCCCACTCGATATAGTTTGTCGATTTCATTTTCACAAAATGGCGTCCAGTAGTCGCCATATTGGATTTTCATTAACGTCATGTCTTTAGTGACACTCGCCGGACTAAGAGGAATCGATTGACGTATGAATCATAAAAATCGGCCGAGGCGTTTGGTCTGTGTAGTGCTTCAAAGGAACATACATACATAGGTTGTTAAACACAATACCACTCCTTTGCGTCGCGCAGTCGGGTAAAAATGCTCCATGACATGACACCAACCCCTACAAAAAAGAATTAAAGAGTAGAAAACCATTGTCATGTGACACGTTTGAAATTTTCATATAATGTAAATACCTACATTTGTCTCTTTTTTTTTTCAAAGTTGCCCACTGTCACCAGAACAACTTCATTTGTAATTTGAGCATTATATGAGCCCTTTGAACCGTTAATTTGAAATCACCACAAAAGGTAAACGAGACATCTATCTAAAATGTGAAGACGACGTGCTCCAAACATACCTTCTCCTTCCTCCCCCATTCCTTGATTTCACAAAACAAAATCTAAATATATACATGAATCTATTATTTATAGTAACATGTCCCCTGACTGATCCATTAACGCTTGAGGCTACTGAAGCTAGAAACTTGTTATTAGAACCGTGACTTCTGTGACGTTATAGGTCCACTAAAAAGGTGAAATAACATCTTAAAGGGGTAAAAATGCGCATGTGTTAGGAATTTTGCGGTTTTTCCCTTTGTTTTTAGACTCTACTTCAATATTTTCTAAGATTAGGTCTCTTGAGGGGTAAAAACGGGTAAAAAAGAGCCCGAATGAATCGAGAAATCCGACACCAGTTGGAATGATTTACTTATTTTTGACCAACCTCTGGCTTTATTAGTATTATCTGTGCCATAATACTGTAATTTGTCTTCAGGTCTTCTCCGTCTGCAGCAGCTCTACCAAAGTCTCTCACCTGGCAATGCCACCTTTCGCATATCAAACGTCAAACGGGTTTCCAACGCCACAGATGTGGTCCAATTCCTCAGTGTTATTGAAAAGCTGGACCGGTGGAGTAACAAACATGTGGTCTTGGACTCTGCTACTCAGCTAGCCAAGCAGGCTTTGATACTGCACGTTCGTCACGTACATTTGGGGAGAAGGAATTACCACTACTTCTTAAGTGGATTGGTAAGTATTCATATAATTATTTAGATATTACTCGTTATCCTACTATGCTAAGCTAAAGGAAAGAGTAGGTAAATTTATGTATGTTTATTTTTACATATTATGTTCCATTCCACCGCAGTGACTAAACTATAGGTAGGTTGCTACTTATATTTATTTGGGCTGTGTATGATAAGTTAGTCTGTCCAGATTTTATACTCGTAGTATTTTTATTATTGTAATCACCTACCCGTAAGTAATACTTGGCCTTGGCCGCGTGGTGCCGGCAGAGTAGAATTCGTACCACCCCATGTCTGACCGTGGGTATCGTACAAGGCGATTAAGGGTTTCCGAGAGGTGGGCAGCAGCGCCTCCCGTGTTGACAACATAGTCCAAAATACAAACTGCGGTCACCAACCCTCCTGCCCAGCATGGTGACTATGGCCAAATACCCCCCATGGCAGTCTTGTAGCGTGCACCGGATGAAGAAATACTAAGAATGGAGTACCTATATATCAACTGATATCAGAATATTTGCAGCAATTAAAAATAAAGAGAGCAGGTCAGGGTATTATTTACATGATTATGAAAATTTGTTTAGGTAATGGACGATCGTTGGGAAAAAGAGATCAGCGAGTTCGGCGCCATCAACATAACCGGCTTCCGAGTCCTGGACTTCAATCGCAAACTAGTTCGTGACTTTATCGGCATGTGGAAAAAGGATTCTATCTCGGTGAGTTTTCAAGTACCCAAATCCGGCCCTTTGCATAAGCTGTGTATTGTTTATGCCAAAACTTTGTGTTTTTAATAGATATTAACGTGAAAGGTCATCCCTGGGACTTTTAGAAGTCAAACTAAGTAATTCTATTGTATATAAATTTTGTGCTATAAATGTGTTTTAGTGGGTTGGACTAATTCCTCAAAGACTCAAAGTCTACCTTACGTGTCCATAAATGGTGCATATAACAGATGGGATTCTAGCCTATCTATCTACTTTTAATGATTATATACTAAACATTGTCCATTGTATTCTATAGGTACATCCGTTCACTATATTGGTTGTTGCAACAATTAAGCAACAAGTCTGTAACTTAAGTTTGTACATACATTGGAGATATGGCTGTAACAAAATAAGGGGCCTTTGAGCCAAAATAATACTTTTTATCCGACTGCGCCAGAAGGAGCATTTTCAAGTATGCTAATTTGTATGTGTATACATATATTTATTTGCCACGCTCTAGCTAGACCCCTTCTTAATTAAATCATTTATTTGTGCTCAAAACATGATACTCGTAGTAAGTTAGTAAGTTTATAAGTAATTACTTCACATTTACTACATCAGATATTAACAATTTACTTTGACACTTTTTAGTCGCTTGTTAGGATTAAGTTGCCCGGAATTTTCTATGCTCTATTTGCATTTTTCTGGTCACCTCTATTGATTCTGGTTTACAAAAGTTGTATCCAGCGGTTCTATTTTTTTACCTACATTTTGTCATCACTTTCTCCAACACGTTTATAATATCGTTTACCGTCTCTACTAAAAGAAAAATTGGACACGAAGTGTCAAAGTTTGGAAAGATTGCCGCGTGACGTGGTGTCACTTAAGAAGATGAAGGGCGTCTGCCCTATAACACATTTACGTGAGACCAATTTTATACTTCATAGGTATTTTATACATCTTAGGTATAGGAAGGCTGTTTATAGAAGGCATTTAGCCATTTCTTTTGCCACAATTTTTGACAAATTTAAAAGCCATACAGATAAATCCATTTAATCATGTACCTAAACCATTATGAATTTCTAATTATACATTCAAGGGATGGACTCGTAAAACAAAAAAAAAATACTTCAATGAAAATCAGACTGCTTGGTATTCGGCACGAAATTTATTTGGAGATGTTTTGTTTTAATGGCAATAAGAGTCAATTTTATGCTTCTAAGAATTAGCATTTTCTTATCTCTCCCTTCTGTAATAAATTATGACGTAGATGTTATGGAAAGGATTTCAAAATATTTTATTCTTAAAATGACTGGTACACATATATAAAAATCACGCCTCTTTCCCGGAGGGGTAGGCAGAGATCACGGATCTCCATTTGCTACGATCCTGACACATCTCTTTTGCCTCTTCTACTTTCATGATATTCTTCATGCACGTTCGTCGGTTTAGGGTACTCTTGACCTGACCTTTCTCTAGAATTTCATTTCCTTTCTCTAGAAGTACAGCGAGGTCGTCCCCTTCCAATCCTTCCATCCACTCTTCCATTGTACACTTTCTTTGATAATCTACTTTCGTCCATCTTCTCCACCTGCCCAAACCATCTCAATATACCTTTCTCAATCTTTGTCACAACGCCCTCATTTATACCACACTTCTTTCTAATCACCTCATTTCTTATTCTATCTGTCAAAGTGACTGCACACACGGGTAATAAAATAAGATATTCAAGGAAGTATTTAGGCTACATAACTTAGTTTAGTCACAGAAAATTATGATAATTTGTTTTTATTCTGTGTCCGTGTGTTCAATTTATATTAAACATAGAATAATAATATTTTAACTAGCAACATTGAATAGGTGATTTTATTTGTGTGCGTCAGGATGACTGTACAAAGTGACCGATTAACATTCATGTACTACCAATATTTACTACCTAATTGCTACTATTTAGTACCTATATTGTAATATCTGGTACCGAAGTAACAATAAAGATATTTATTTAATTAATAAAGTGGCCAGCCATTTTGATGCCGGCGCCAGACATAGCTTCATACAAGGGACCTATGTATATTTGATGAATTTTAACTACTATTTCAATACAGTTTCACACAACCGTATCGCTCAACAAGGCTCGCGCAACTGGACTTTGCGCAAGTGTGGCAGGCTACGCAAACATTTGAACATATTCGACTTTGAATGCTTTGATGTGCGCTGAAAAACCGACACTGCATGGCAAAGTGCAAATCTTTGTTTAAACTTTGGACACATACTCAAAGTCTCGTGCCACACATGGCAATCAAACAAGTGTTCAATCAAGTGAAGCTATGTCTGGCGCCGGCTTGACGTCAGGATGACTGGCTAAATTCATTATTATTACCGATTTGTCCCCGATTTTCGCATTTCTTTTTTCATAATAATTTACTACTTATTTGGTACTTACACATATTTTTTTTGCTGATTTCTAACCGCAAAGATTTTATAAGCAAAATATTATTTTTACAAATTAAACCCTGGCAAAATTTCCTGTGCGGTGTTTTTTTTCAATTGTATATATCTAATGTACAGATTTTAATTTTAATTTAGAATAAGGTAACACAATCTGAAAATACGAGTATACGTCCCCAGTAGTTTTAAATTCTTTTACTGGGTTTACAACGAACTGGATTCCTATCAACCCGTGCCATTGGGTTGGTGCATCTACGCGCTGAGATAGCGCCACGAGCTGTCTGTTGCCATCCAAGTCGCGAAAGCGCAATAGAACAATCTCACAAACCGTTTAACTCATATTTCGAGGCATCTCTCACCTCCTAGACTTCGTACTAGTGGATAAGTGTGTGATCTTTGGACTGGAGAATCTTTTTGTGACCTGTGCCGACCACCCTAACACCCCTGAGCGTAGCCACCCTCGTGCGTGGTTCCATCGGTTGAAGGGTAAGTCGCTGGACCCAGTGTAATATCATACATCTAAACTAAACTATACTTATATAAGTTATATATGTACCTATAAAGACATATTTTTCCAGATTTTTAAAACACACCACAAAGATTTTGTAAGCAAAACATCTATTTTTTTTAACAATTATTATTGATATTAAAGCACAATAACAGTAAAAAGTAAAATGCAGGAACAATTTTTTTTAAATAATCTACTTTTATCTTGTTAATCTTGTTTATAACCGTTTAAAGAGTTAAGGTCAAGACAGACTATTAACACCCGACGCGACGTGTCGACACGCGATGTGTTAATAGATAGATTTTATTTTGGCATCAGCCCACGCGCCATATATTTCCGACCTATAAACAACGTTAAGAGGATGCATTGTGCATTCCTGCCTCTGGATTTTAATAAAGATAACTTATATGAATAATCAAAGGCGACATTAATTACTGAACACGAAAGAATGATTGTACGGGCACTAAAACTATCGATTATAATTTAAAAGATATAATTGCTTTCGAACCAAGATCTGACACAAAGATATTTATTTTCGATTTGCCACAAAAGATGAAGCTAAAAGATTTTGTTTATACACATTGTTTGTATGTAATTGAATTCATACCGCCATCCACTCTTAGTATTATTGGACTGGACACTATAAATCTCATTGCCGCAGGGATCTAAAATGGCAATGCTTTGACGATTTGTCCATTAGAATAACGAAAAGCAATACTTCTACGCACACTGCATATTATATGCAAAAATATTAATGTACGTAAAAGTCCTGTTAAAAATTAAGGTCAAGGCAGAGTATCAACACACGACGACACGTGTCAAAATGTCGACTACCTTGAGTCTCAAATGGCGTAATCACCACATAGTCACTTTTCAGGAGACAAACAAAAAATATTAATGTTTTTTATCTTTTTAACTAATAATGCTTTTAAAATGAATCTTGGATGCAATAAACTGATATCGCGAACTTTATTATACAGTTATACGGAATTAAAGATTTAAACAATAATTGCAAAAATGATTTGTGAATACGCCAAACAATGTTGATAACTTGGCGTTTACGACCCAAAACATTTTGTGTAAATTGGCGTTTAAAACCCAAAAAACCTGTTCTCTACAAAATTAGAGGTAACAGCCTAGTTGACATAATAAAAAACGCATAATAAATAGCTATTTTAGATTGTATATGACTAAAACATTTAAAAGAAGACGAAAATAAAGGGTACATGAACGTTAATCGGTCACTTTGTACAGTCATCCTGACGCACACGGCACACATTTTATTTTCTGTGTGCTGGCAACATTGCCTTTCTTGTATAGGTACCATATGAGATGGGCGTTATTTTATTTTGTTACCTTAATAAAGTTTGTATTCAATTTTCTACTGCATTTTACTCCTATAATATGAATAGGACCATGTACACTGTTATTGATCAAATACATTGTATAAAGCAAATACTATCTAGCAATATAAGATTGTATGTTTCCTGCCTCACTTGCCAGTTTGCGAAGTGAGTTCCGTTATGTAATCCAATTTAATATATGATAAGACCTAACATGAAAGAATCTGTCAATTTAAGCTTCAACGCATGGATTTGAATAATTTTCGTATTATTAGTATTATATTTTTTTTGTCTGCAGGCTCAGGCAGCACTGATGTATGATGCTGTTCAAGTACTGGTAGACTCAATTCTTCGTCTTCTGAGGAAAAAGCCTGATTTGCTCAGGGGTCCTTCTCGGAGGAACGCTAATCAGAATACCAGTAGAATCATGGACTGCAACCCCAAAGGCAAGGTTACACCCTACGAGCATGGAGACAAGATATCAAGGATGATCAAAAAGGTAACGTCTTATATTAGTATTTTAGATATACAGGTCGGGCATATTTAAATATGTAAGTAGCTTTAGAATTTCCTCAATACTACCTATAACTTTGTAGCAAAAGCCACTCAAAATTCATATTGTCATTTTACTTTTGTTGCTTTAGTAAGTAGGTATATGTTGAAAATACGGTCTAAACATTTTTTTTATTATGTGATACAAAAATGGAGGTAACATTAACCAAGTGGTTAGGTAGGTTTGGGGGTGCGGTGGTGAGTCGCGAGTAAAATGATACACTGCGAAATTATTAAATCGAAAAAACAATGCTAGTTAAAACTTTTATATTGACTTTGCATTCCACTATTTGCTTGATTTTCACTAAACGTTGAGTAGAAAACACGAACAAAATATAAATTGTCATGGAGGATTGTGGAAATTAAATATAAAAACGTAAAAATATTAATTAACAAATCTATATTGAGACACCATCGACTGTTATCTGCCAGTCACTATGGTTACGGGTGGTGGCAGGCTAAGCTCTCGTAATACAAGCCAGCCTAAGGGATGGGCGATATACATCCTAGAAAATAAAAATAAATTACCCACGGCACAAGACCTTAGCGATCTTAATGTGGGACTAAGTTAATGTGTTGTAAAATGTGTGAAAGGTGTCGAATCGAAGTCGAATCTTTATAAGGGATTCTTGCAACGAACTATTAGATTTTGATTAATCACGTTACAAATCGTTATGTTTCGATGCTACAGAATCGAACGGCAATTTCGTTAAATAACCTTTAGGGCCAAGCTCCTCTGGGTGGTAAGGTCCCTAAAATGTGCGATTTTTTTTAGCGAACTTACTCTAATTTAATCATCCGAGTAATTGACCCGGTGGCTTAGTGGTTATAGCGGCTGGCACGGTTTGCAGTGGTCGTGGGTTCGATTCCCACTCGGGTGAAGAATTTTTGCCATTTTCTTTATTAATAATTTTCTAATTTGACTTTCAGTATGTATGTGTCATTTGTAAATCAACTAGGGTACTTACGTACTTTAAATTACATGCACGTATGCAGTTGAGCTTGGTTTTCAGTACCAAAAGGGAGCGGAGCCGCTCCGCAACGACAGTAACATTTTAGTTGTGCTATGTATGTAATTACAGAATTTTATATTTTAATGTATCTCAGTGCGTCGTCGGAGGTACGGATTTGTTGTATTATAAAGGGTGAAACAAAAGATGTTAGTCAAGCGAAATGCGATGTAAATAGCCCACTATAGAAACTCAATTTAGACTCGAAATCATATGAATTCCGAGAATTCCTTAACAACCGAGAAATGTTCATACAACATCGAAAAATAGGCTAACATACCTATTGCTTCTGTTACACCCCATACATTTATTTATCGCTTCTGTTACACTATTATTAATTTATAGCGTTATTTCGCTAGTCCAACTATACAAAAACATATAAAATCTATCTACATGTAGGAGCATTACTGTTCAAACAATAGCAATATCAAACAAACCAATGCCAACTTCCGGCATTATGGGCGAATGACTCGTATTTTTAGCTTCGATAACAGATCACGAGCCGATTATTGAAACCGGCATTATATTTTCGTCGGCTGAGCTTCAATATAGCGGCCCAGATTTCTGGTTAAGAAAATGTAAGAGGGCAAAACGGAAGGCGAAGCGGAACAGTGCTTGCGGTAAGTGTCCTCCCTTTGTGAAAACATAAATTGTGAAGGGAAGCCGCTTGCAGCGCTTTACAGTTGTGAACAATGTAGTTTTATGTATTTGAAAGCGCTGTCTGTGAAGCACTACTCAGATTTTGTGATATTTCTGTCATGGAATGATATCGTCATCATCGGGTATCATCTCCTTTTATCTAGTTATAGACTTTTCTTAATTCAAGAAATCTTAATTTACCCGACTATTTACTTTCCCAAACTCGTTTTTGAAAAGCATTTTAGAATGTTTTTTTAGTTTTAGGAGTTACATTTTTATATTAAGTAATTCTAGTGGATGCTTGTATGACTCGCCGAAAAAATCTGAATTTTTTGGGATAAAAAGTAGTCCTTTCTCATGCTCTTGCACAGATTACACGTGTATTACATTCAAATTAAATTGGTTCAGTAGCTTTGGCAAGAAAGTTAGACAGAGATTCTATTTTGTATGTGTGTGTATGTTTATAACTTTTTATAATGAATTAACTCAAAAAGTACTATTCCGATTTCAAAAAATCTTTCACCATTAGTATCTTTATTAGACCCGGATTAACATAGGCTAGGGACAACCAGGAATTAAATTTTTTTACTAAAACGCTCTCTATATGAAACTGATATCGGACATATATAGGTATGTTCATTAGGGACTGCGAGGAAGCACTATCTCCCGAAACAACTATTTCCCGAAATTCCCACGGGAAGGGGACAAACAGGAATTAATTTTTTTTACGATAACCGCTTTACATATTAAGTTGTAGCTTTGTACCGAAGCGAAGCGAGGGCGGGCCACTAGTTTAAGCACATAACACCTAGATACTTTACTATATTTTATGGTGTTGGCCATAATCCTTCAAAAGCAACATAATATGGATTTTTTCTGTTTATGTTCACAGATAAAAGGAGTTTTTATTTTTTATTTACAAATACACAAAAAACTTAGCAATCTTTTCACGAAAATACAAAACGGGACCTTACGACGGCATTTATATATTTTGAGGTTGAGACGTGTTGTGATTGCTACTACCCTAACGTAGACAGGACTGGTGTCTTGTCGTATATTGGTTTACATGCCATGAATTTTGAGTTGCATATGAATATGTTAACACCCAATATGTGTTCTGAACTGTATTCATCAATAATCCTTACGAGTGAGCGTGTTTGCCCAGTCTGTATCAAATGCGAACCGCACATGTACAATTAAGACAATAACTCAAATACATCCGGATTTATCAGCGTGTCTCCGTCAATTTTGTTTGTTTGTCCTGTAAGACTAGGTAAACATAGCAAAACAAAGTATAAGTAGGTATGTGATTGATACCTATAGTAACACTTCATTTCTTTTTTATTTATACGCTGATTGCTGGACCTTAAGAAACGGATGAAAAAAATAGCAAACTATGCAATCATGAATTTTGGTTTTGATCTCATTAACTTTTGCTAGTAATTTTTGGTTACGTGATTATGGGCTTCTAATAATTTCATCATTTTCATGTGGACAATGGAGGTTGAGTATTTACGCATTTAACGACACATGTTAAGTATTGATCTATGCGCACCCATATCGATTCGATAGCGCGAAGTCGATATAATTACTGTCTGTGTCATTAAATTGCCAATGCAACAGGGAAGTATTGTATGTATTACAGCATAGTTAAAAATTGTCACGTCTTCACAGGCCGGAGACATATTGATAACAAAACTTTTCGTACCATCGATCCTGCTCTCTCTCTCTTCACCTATATCCTTGACCACAGATTTCTTCCTTATTGGGTTCTGCAGCATTTTCCGTTATAGACCTATTGGCGAACAAATTTTTCCATATATTTAACGTTTCCTTATTTACTATCGGTACTATCGGACAAATCCGTAGAGACCTTACTTATAACTCGACTGGAGATAAGTAGGTATTTAGAGATCGTACTTATAAAAAAAAAACTTTAGAAATTAATGTTATTATTTAGGTAATCTTGTAAAAACTCTTGAGGACATAGTCTTCGTAAACTAAAGGCGAAACCTCAGTTTAAATTTAACCTTAAAATAAATGTATAAAACAATAATAATTTCACGACTGTTACCTTTCTTTACATGCATGTTTTATGTTTATTTTATTTAGTTAATACGTACTTTAAAGTCCGATTCAATGTTGTAATGCTCTTAACCTGCACCGTCGTTTTAACCATACAAGTTGTTGCCTTAATTTAAAATCAATAAATTAAATCGGCTTATATCTAACAAACGTACACAATTACACAGGTGTGGTGTATGGATCCTTTTATTTAGCCCACAGCTTGGAATGGGGTCGTTATTAATTAGCTTCACCCGTTCTCTCCCAATAAGGGTACACCTATGGGTAAAACATAAAGAAAAGGTTACCGTAAACGGCAAATCCGTACAGGTTACCAAAAATTAAAATATGAAATACTTTCTTAACAGAAAGTTTAACCTAATACTAAGAAATCTTTCTAAGAAAGATAAACCTACTAAACTATAAC
Organism: Carposina sasakii; assembly: GCA_014607495.2. Taxonomy (NCBI): domain Eukaryota; kingdom Metazoa; phylum Arthropoda; class Insecta; order Lepidoptera; family Carposinidae; genus Carposina; species Carposina sasakii. Next base: position 6,552,540 of record CP053148.1, read on the forward strand.
ATTATACATCGTTTATGTATATTATTATTAAAGTACTTATGAACATTAGGGAGGTAGAAGAGGGAGAGCGCTAAAATCGGTTAGTGGTCGAGGCGTGGCCAGTGGTTCTGTGGTTTAGGAATAATGTACATCTATAATAACGGCCTGGCGAAATAGAAGAGAATATTTGGTATAGGTCTTCAGAATCAGATTTTATAAGTCGAGATTTCAATTTTAACCTGACTGTAACTTACACCCTGTCAAGACCACATAACGACATTATTTCATTTCATAAAAAGGCATTGATGGTGGGGCTGAAATTCAATATGACTATGGTATTACTAAAACACCTCAATTAAACAATGGTGCTGTATAAATTTTTGAAAGCTGTAGCAAATTAAAATATTATTGTACCACCCGCGTTGCTCTGATTCACGTGATACATGATATTTACCACGTACTCGTGGCAGTTTAGATTTCCCTAAGTGCTTGGGAAGGTTAATTGTGTTGTGTGGCTGTTTAAGATGTATGGATTTATGTTCATGTTAAATGTGCAGCTACATATATTTATGTTCTAACATTTACCCAGGTATGTTGTAAGGGCCTATTGTTTGACACTTAGGGTTCTCGCACACGGGCCACCGACCACAACCTTAGGACGACGCCACTGGCCGGCATATTTACTGTACCTAGTTTTCATACATTTTTCTCGTGGCGGCGTTTGTGACTATGGCGGGTTGCGCGTGTGCGTTGACAATAAAGCTTACTATTTCTCAAAAACGTCACTCTATCTATCTAATATAGTATTTATTAGGTACGTATTTTAACTAACTTACCCGACTTACTTTACTAATCGAATAATTTGTCCAGTCTGGCTTAAATGTCGAATGTGAAAAGCAGCACAGATGATACGAGTATCACCTGGGTGATTATTGACGATTCTTTAGTGTCCAATGATCACCCGCGAATATAATCACCTGGTTGATCAGAGGCGACTCAAATAAAAAAAAATATAATGGTATCCTATAATCATAGAAATGTATACAAAGGAGATACCAAATCCCTGCCTATAATCATAGAAATGTACCAAATCCCTGCCTATAATCACCTTCAAGTAAATGTCACTTTTTGAGAATTTCAACATTATAAAAATTACACTAAAAAGTCTGCATGGCTAATCGTAAGCCTTTTGCCTCCTTTGTAAAATATGTCGTTGTCATGCTGTAAGAAGTTCTACTAATAAAAATCCTTGACGATTGTTGAGATTAAGGTTTAAAATAGAAAGGAGTGAATTCACTTTTTTAGATAAAGTTCTTTTATATAATGATCACAAACAATAAGTTGTAAACAGAAACGTAACTGAAATACAAATACCAAAGCCATTCAGTGTTTTTTTATTAGCAGATTATAATTGTGATGGCATTAGAACAATATTATTTTGTTCCGCCAAGACGTAAAACAAATGAATTTAATAACACATTATTTCGGAGATCGTATACATTCAAAGTATGAAAAAATACATCATTTTTGCAAGTCCATACACTTCATGGAGATATGGAAAGCACACCAGCCAATACTAATATTGTACCATTAATTTACGTCCATAATCTCCGTCAGAAAAAACATACAAGTCCAATGTGGTTCTTTTCGAAATAAAGTCACAGTTCCCTAACTGGAGCTGTTATAAAAGCAATGTCCAGTGTTTTTCCTAAGATCATTTTAAAAGGTTGTCAATTTCATTTTATTAAAATTTGACAAATTTATCAAAATTATTAAAATTAAATAAAAATAATTTAATCGCCGCTGCGTATCACTCTGCCTAGCTCTATCTAGCTTTACTTCCTGATAATTATATTATCAAGTATAGCCGATGGCTGGATCTATATCAAAACGGAATATTGCAATTATTCAGCACTACTTCCTTTCTTGAATTACTTCCAAAAACAGTGGATGAAGGAAAACATAATATAATTTGTACCACAATTTCAGCATGAAAAGTATTAGGCACTTTTTAGAGAAGTTGCGATGAATTCAACGAAAAGCAAAAAGAATCATTTAAACCAAATTGAAAATAATAATTCTAACCTCAAGCAAAATTTAATGACAGATTGACCAGAAGTAAGTATCTGCCAGTGCCATCTGACGTAGGGCATTTCAGATACCCATCTACAAAATAGTACCTATTTTTTATTATTTTAATTACTAATATACCTACTTAAAAAATTTATTGTTTTTATTGGTATAGAAAACATTCACAAAATAATATGATCTAAATGTTATTAAGCATAGTTTATTAATTATTTCTTATTGTAGTCTTAATATTTTTTATTTATAATAAAATATAATATTTTAATGAAACACCTTTTTATAATGTAATTTTTGTAATGTTGAAATTCACAAAACGTGACATTTACTTGAAGATGATTTTAGGATACCAAAATACTTTTTTTATTTGAGTTGATCATTGGACTCACTCAAGAGTCGCCAATGATCACCCAGGTGATCAATTGGGGACCATAGACCGAAAAGCATGACTTAAATATCATATTAGGCCATTCTTTTTGTATGCAAATGTTTAGATCAACGACAGTTATGCCACTTAACTCTGAATAGGTAGTTTATAGCTAAGCTTTGCGATTTCTTTAATAATAAATAATGCAGGCATGACCGACCAAGTAATAGAGGCAACCACGAGATAGGGTTAGGGCGCATTAAGCAGTCACTACCAACAACACCAATGGATTGTCCAGTTGTCTGTTCATTATATTTTATATTATTTTCATACAAAATTTTTAATTAGTATTTGGAATCTGACATATTTAATTATAACATATAACATAGTTTCACGGATTTTCATGTCTATAGATAAAAAACTGAAGCAATGTTGCAGTTACAAATGCATAAGCTTCTTTATCGGAGGACCTACTGAATGATAGTATATCACTTATTTATAACTGTAAAGCAAGCGATAAATAAATATCAAGAAGCGAAAATATGTTGGTAGATATGATAATTATAATCGATTGAAAAGCAACGAGCCAATGTTCTTTTTTCAGACCGAGATAGATGGATTGACCGGGACCATACGGTTCAATGAACAGGGCCAGCGACGTAATTTCTCACTCCAAGTAATGGAAATGACTGTCGATGGAGACATGGTTAAGGTAAGAAAGTCAACATTGTATATGTATAAGTTTATATGTGTGGAATTGTCTTCTTTAGTGAATTTGTTGTTGGTACTGTAGCGGACTCACTTTAAGGTCTGTACGTTTATTTTAGTTTTATAACATTCAAGCTGACCCGGCGAAGTTCGTTCCTATATTACTAAAGACAATGATGCATAGTTTCCTTTGCACTTCCTTCATTTTTGAGGACTTTCCGAGACGTTTCTTTTCATCGTTATCATCATCCATTACAGAAAGCAAACAATACTCTGAAATCATAACATATCCACATGGACAGTTTTCTTTGCCTTTCCCTTTTTGAGGTTTAATACAAAATATGACAAAAATTATATTATAATATAGATTCATAGGTTTGTACCTACCTACTTATTTCAATAATAAATAACGTATTATAATATTATATATTATATTTTATGCTACTCGTATTCCGCATGTGTACTATTGTTATAATATGAAAAAAAACGTATAATACTACAGCTGCTTCTCTTCCTGGGCATACTGTACAAGTCAGTCTTGGTGTTTTGTAGGCGATGGGCTGACCACCTGTCACTACTAACCGAACTTGTACATCTCAACAAACCTCAAAATTGGTCAGAAGTGGCACCATGTGGTTCTATCGGCCCATGGTACTCTGCCTACCCCGTAAGGGATAAAGGCGTGGTTATGTGTATGTATGTATTATTAGTTAGTTAGTTATGCTTTATTGTACACAGTAAAGTTTTCACAAATAATGTTAATGACAAAGAAAATGTACAAAGTATTATTATTATTATAACTTCTAAATAACACCGCCTATTGATTTCCACATGCGGAATTCGAGTAGCATAAAATATAGGTACATTATTATTACTTACCTACATTTATTTTCGCAAACTATTTAAATTTAACGAGCTTATACTCATCGTCCGTCAATTTATCGATCCTGTAATAAAGGAAACTTTATCGTTTAGTAGTTTCAAAACCACTTTCATAGTCATCAATTTACGGAATTTCAGTGAATAGTCCCAATAGTTTTTTTTTTTATGTTTAATTTGTGTTTACCCCTTTCTTTTCTCTAAACTCATTCACTGGTGGGCAAAATTTCTGGTTTTTCAGGCAGTGATATTTCAATGATTTCCTTATTCGTCTTCCAATAATAATATGGAATTTATTAAGAGATTTTCCTTGCTTTTGTAAATATTATTCAAATAGTGTACATTACTCTGTACCCGAACACATAATATTTTTTTAATATTACCTTCAACATTTACATCTATACATTATACTAGTTGACGCCCGCGACTTCATCCGCGTGGACTGCAGAAAAAACAAAATATCGAAATTCCGGGATAAAAAGTAGCCTATGTGTTAATCCAGGGTGTCAGCTAACTCCATACCAATTTTTTTTTCAAAATCGCTCCAGCCCTTTTACATGAAAGAGTAACAAACATCCATCTATCCATCCATCCATACTCACAAACTTTCGCGTTTATAATATTAGTATCTATATATTATATTAATATTGCCTTTAACGAGGACTTCAGTTAGATTAACAATAAATTTTATTATAGTGTGTAGAATTATATTTCACTTAATTAACAGATTGGAACTTGGTACGACAACAAAGGCTTCATTCCTACCGTCCCAAAACTGACAGACTTAGGAGAGACCGGAATGTACGATAGGAATAAGACGTACATAATTACAACTATAGAAGAAGCACCCTATATTATCCGTAATCGAGATGGCGAGCCTAACAACCCTTATAATGGTTTCTGTGTGGAACTCGCCAAAATTCTAGCTGAACGGATGGAGATCAAATGTAAGTTTTAGATATGTATATAAGGTTGCCAGGCGTCCGGATAAAGCCGGACAGAGTCAAGCTTTTTGAGTGCGTGTCCGGCCAAAATTGACCATGCTTTCCGGTCCGGCTTTTGGTAGGCTTTTCACCAAGGGGTTAGAGGCTTAAGCCCGCTTAGGCAATATAATACAAGCGACAGCGAAGTTCGTTAAGTTATTGAAACATTTATATGTCTAACCGATTGCAACCCATCTTATGCTTTAGCAATGGTTACAAATTCTCGGTAGAGATTGAATTTTCATTAAGTAATTGGCAACTTACGTGAGTTTCGTGCTAAATATATAAAAAAATTCGCGCTCGCTCCGCTCGCGCATTTATTCTATTATGGGATTCATATACTTCACAAATACTTGAAAATATCTAAATAAGTAATATGTAAGAAGTGCTCGCTTAGCAAACGAGCAAGTGCCGAGGGCGGCCGGCAGGTTTTCTGAATCGACTGTCAGTCACGCCGGCAGTCTCGGTCTGTCAAAAGTTATCATTCTTCGATTGTTAGCGCACATTGCGTTGTCAGTTTTCGTATTTAGCGGCAATAAATTTCATACCTATTAATACACCTTCCGAGACACAAAATCCTAAATAAAGTAGGGTGTCCGACTTTTATACCCAAATGTCCGGCCAAACAGACTGGTCTATCCGGCTTTTTGGTTTTTCGACCTGGCAACCCTATATGTATATTTATTGGCTCTACACTGCGTACAAATAGTGCTCAATAATTAGTTTCATTAAATTAGATATTGTTCGAAAAACGTTACAGAATCTTACAATAGTCCGTATTTTATATACCTATACACCGTATATCTACTGTGTTGACTCATCGAGAATTGGATCAGTAGAGTTAATATTTAGAGCAGGGGTGTCATATGACCTCCATTACTAAATAAAAAAGTTGATTAGTCCATTGGAAGTCATACATACAACAGGAAGAATAGGTACATACATTTTTTAAAAATTAAAATGAAAATTTCGAATAAAAGACATCAGTCAGACGTAACTAAGAACCATTACGACCTGTCGAAGAAAAAAAAGTCATTGTAATCGGTCCAGCTGTTTAGGCATTACGATACTAGATAGATACACGCATACATAAAGCGACCAATCTTAACATCGGTCGTGTTTTTGCGTCGAAAATTTTGTAAATTCCAATCGACCTTTCGATTGAATAAAAGTTATTAAAAATTTAATAAGCTTCGTGTTTCTGACAGACGAATTAAGACTAGTGAAAGACGGTAAATATGGAACGGAAAATCCAAAAGTCATCGGAGGCTGGGACGGCATGGTTGGTGAACTTATAAGAAAGGTAAGAAGATAAAAATAAGTAACAATAAATATACAATCTCGAGGGCCCACTTGCACCAAAACGAATATCTATTTCAGATATTTTTGAAAAGACATCTTGTATAAATCTAAGGGTTGGTAAAATTGACAGCTCGACACTTATTTTTACTTTGTCCTGCCGTAAAACTTGGAAAACATCAAGAGTTTTCTATAATACAACCCCTGTAAATGGTTTCCTTTTTCATGGGAACTTACGCGGCATAAATCTTGAACGTCGTTCCCTTATCGCACGCATCTATAAGTTATATACGTAATGCCTGTGAAAAAAATTACAAAGGTATATTTTTTCTCCCCTTCTCTATGAACTCTATTCTGTTTTTTATCTTTATTCCCACGTTGCACATTCCAAGTTTTGGTTTATCTCGGTGTTATCGACTCAAGTGGCTTTAATTCGAAACGATAACTCACTAGACTAGAATTATTAGCATTTAGCACAATTGAAATAAAAATACCATTAGGTACAATACCCATTGGATTATGTATGATTGTAATAAGATAATAATTTCACTCATTATTATCATTTAAAATGAACTTAATAAGTCTTAGTGCCGAGAGTCGATCGACTGGTACTGAATAGGTACTGATTTTACCTGAATATCTAGAATTATTGATAAATACTCTATAGATGAAGCGAAAGAGGTGTGTCAGGATCGTAGCAAATGGAGATCCGTGATCTCTGCCTACCCCTCTGGGAAAGAGGCGTGATTTTTATGTATGTATGTATGTTAAACCTAGTCGAGGTAGACGTAAAGTTTAGTTCCTAAAGACTACTGATTTGTTTTACCTGCTACATCATCACCCGTTCTCCATAGCTCCAAATTTTCTAAAATACGTAGAACCTACGTACTTAATTAAGAAAATTTAATATAACAATTAAATAATATGTTTCTTTTAGGATTCAGATTTGGCCATAGCACCTTTAACAGTAACATTGGAGAGGGAATCAGCGGTAGATTTCAGTAAACCATTCCTATCTTTCGACTTAAAACCAAGCAGTAAAAATGTAATAAAGGAGACGTCATCTATATTCACATTCCTCCAACCATTGTCACGAGAAATATGGGTAAGACTGAAAAATATACCGTAATGGAGTTTCGAACGCGATAAGCGGTTTATTTATTTATGTCATTTTGTTCCAGTTATGCATCCTGCTTAGCATATTCGCAGTTACCGTGGTTTTATTCCTTGTCTCTAGATTTTCTCCATACGAATGGCGCGTGGTGTCATACTCGGATACACAAACTTCTGATCAGAACGAAGTTTCAAACACTAAGGTATGCGTACTACACAATACAATACTAGGTAGGTTTTACCTACTACATATTAGGATACCCAGAAAACTATTTTAACTTAACCCAGATTTTCGCTATTGTTTTCACTGTAAAAACTTTCGAATAGTACTCTTAGTAAATGGATTTTTATTCAAATCGTACACAATGTTCCAGACGACCGTAGTGAACGAATTCAGCTTTTGGAATTCTATGTGGTTCTCCCTTGGCTCTGTTATGCAACAGGGGAGTGAGATTAGACCGAGGTCAGTGAATATTTTAATATTTGATTGTGTAAAGTATATTAGTTTTAGCGGTGATGTCACCTAATACACTTAACGCAAGGTCTAAATTAGGGTCTCGTATTATTTGCCATCCTAATGTTATTGTACTCTGTACTACCCTTGACATTGAATCGTGATTTTATTGCTCTTAAATACATTTACAAAATTGGCTATACAAGTAAATGGCATAAGGAGAAGCACTCAGACCCAGCTAATCACTGTAATCTGCCATTTTGTTTTTATTAAGTAAGTATGTAAGAATAGTTTAATAGTGTAAATGAACTTTTTAATTTCTATGTTTTTGCAGATCATTTTCCGGTCGCATAGTAGGCTCTGTGTGGTGGTTCTTTACTTTAATTGTAATATCTTCCTACACGGCGAACCTCGCTTCATACCTCACTTTATCTCGGATATCAGACCCATCGCAATCGTACAGCAAAGTAGCGAGTTGTCCTGAGGTACTTTTTGAGCATTATCTTAACTACTTGAATGATTTCGATATAATTAGGTAGATAACAGATTTAACGTTTTTTATACTTATTGAAAAAAAAAATTAATTAAAAAAAACAATTAGTTATAAGGTGGCCACCTCAGGTGGCTAGAATCCCAGAACTAACAGGAAAGTGTTAATGTGTATACCAAAAGTACTTTTAAAGTTGTATTACCAAACAAGACACTGATTATAATGTAACAGAAATGGTACTTCAAGAAATGCCACAAACATACAATTCTGTAAACTCAATTATTGCTAACGCATTGCTTCTGCTCTACTATTGCAAATCAGGGGGCGGTTAAGCCGGAGGCGTTCTGTTCAAACATATACATAATTTTATGTTAGTGGCATTTTATGGAGTAGGTTTCCATTTCTGTTACACTATAATCATTGCCTTGTTTGGTAAAACATTAACTTTATAAGTACTTCTGGTATACATTAACACATTCCTGTTAGTTCTGGGATCCTAGCCACCTGAGCAGTACCTAACTATAACTAATATTTTGCTCGCTTTTTGGTTTTTTGTGTATGTCTTAGCCAAAAGGAGAAAAGCACTATTTCTGTCTGTTTCTTTATTTATTCAGTTACAAAATAATAAAACTCAAAACAACGTCCCACCTAATGTAGGTTTTATTTTTTTTAACAGGATACATACGAAGGCCAACGAGGTTTAGCCATTCCACAAGACAGTGCAGGGCATGAACACGGCTGGCTTGCTTTTCTACTCGACAAATCTGAGACGAAAAATCACCACCCTTGTGAGATGGTGGTTAGTGTCACAAATGGGGTTAAAGACTTCGCAGTAGCCTTGCCGAAAGGATCCAAGTTGCGGTAAGGTCTTATTGTTTTAAGCGAGCTTAGTTGGCCAAAGCGAAACTTGCCATGCGATTTGTTTTGTGTCTAACTTTGTTATGTTGGCAAGGCGAACTTCTGGCGAATTGTTTCTATTGTAATTAAAAAATTGTGGGTGATTTAATATTCAGCTTTTTCTAGGGATGGAGTGAATTTTGTTTTACAGTCATTAAAGAATGAGGGAGAATTGCAAAATTTGATCCGGAAGTGGTTTACTAAGACGGAATGCGATATTGAAAAACAGGTGACTATAATCATCTCATGATAGAATTCTTTCTTACTGAATCTAGATGTTGTTGAATGTTGAGTTTAATAGACCTGATGGTCAATAATCAACATATAGACTGATGGGTAGGTACTCTATAATAAGACAATGAGCAAACAGTATAAACTATAAATATACAATGAGTTTCACAACGTTATTTCAGGCAAACATTTCCGAGCTCACTTTGGGGCAAGTGGCTGGCCTATTTTACGTCTTGATGGGTGGTTTGGCCCTGGCTCTAGGGGTAGCCTTGGTCGAATTCTGCCACCACGGGCGGAATGAAGCGGCTAAGGCCAACGTCTCGCTTCGTGCAGCTCTTAAGGCCAAGGCGCGGATGGCCACACGCGATGAGCGTAAAGCACAAACCGCTAGGACACCGTCCAGGGAAAATGAAAGGCTTGGCTGGAATGGAGGTGCTGCTTTTGCTGGAGTAAGTTAAGTATATAATTTATTTTAAATGGCCATAACGATTAATGTCATGCAGCAAATCATCAAACAACATCAATCTTTGTAATGCCTAAAAAATCCAATAAGGATACATACTTTTACTGCTATGAATTCTTTAAACGAGGTTGGAAAGTGATAATCGGTGAAACAAAAAGGCAGGATACTAGATTTGGATATTTTATATGCCAAACGATTAGCAGAAATCAAACAAACGAACTCACTTCTCAATATACCTATTGCATGCACCTCATATTTTTTATTTTCAGTACTACACTCCGGCTAATCAGATTGGCCAGGAGGAGACGGCTCTGCATGCCAGTTTCACACAAGTGTGATGCTCGAACCGGGACACCGGCACTATCCGCCGGGCGTCCCACTCCAAGCAGGTGTCCAGCAACGTTGACCTCTACCAACTTTAATTCCCGCACAGGTTTATCATCCTCGGTCTCCATTGCAACTGGTCCTTGCCTCTTGGATCTCCACAATTTCGCATCCAAATCTACACGGACCGTCTTCTGAAATACTGCGTGTGTCTAGATATTATTGTTATCGTCTTATCTGGCGATTGAAAATTGTGTAGTTCTTCCTTTACTTCGGTTCGAGACAATAATAAGTGAAGTAAATATGGTTGTAAGTGTTGGAAACGGAATCGCTTGTATACGGAGACTTTTTAAATTGAGAATTTAGAGGTCTGAAATTTTAGTTAATCTGATAAGGTTTTAGTAATATTGAAAGTATGTAAATTGGAAATCGTTTTTGACGGTCTTGTTTTTTAATCAGCCTATAAGGTAATTCATCTTTCTTGTAACATTTGATTGGATTTGGTCAGATATAGGTAGTTAACTCAATTACTGTTTAATTTAAAAAATATCAATATTGAATTCTTTGCTTAAAAATTCAAAATGTATGAAATTATAATAATGTATGATTAATAAGTATCATTATTATTATTTATCTTATCTTACACACAAGTAATAATCAAGAAGGTACTTTACTGTACCCATGACTCGCTGATGGCTAGTACATGGCAGTCCCAGGAGCATCTTAATAATTAAAAGTGTAGAACATTCATACATCTTTGCGGACATGCTCTACAAGCTAGGTGTTCGGCGATGTGCAATACGCTATAAGTTTTACATTACTTCCACTCTATCTTCCTACCGTGCATCTGCGTAATCACGTAGGTCATCGCCCACCTGTTTGTTGCTCTCGGTATTTAAGTCATTTTTTTTTTTTCTATTCACACACTACACAACACATTAACCTAGTCCCACAGTAAGATCCCTAAGGTCTTGTGTCGTGGGTACTAAGCAACGGTATATAAATACATAGATAAGTATAGAAACATCCATGACTCGGAAACAAACATTGATATTCATCATATCAATGTTTGCACCTACCGGGATTCGAACCCAGGACCTATGGCGTCGCAGGCAGGGTCACTACCTACTAAACCAGTCGGCCGTCGCTTTGATCATATAAAAGTCATTGATCATATAAAAAGTGTTCCATATAATATCACAAGGCGAAGACACATTATGAAGGCATGTTTATTTTATTAAGTACACTTCACCCTAGTAGCTTCTTCAGGCCACACATAGACCCTAAATTTTATAAACAGATTCATAATTGAAACTATCTGGTTGAAGCAGCGTTGATTATCCTGAAACATTAATTTATTACAAAGCCGAGAAAGAATATATACGTACGGAACCACATGATCGACTCTTGTGTATTAATAATACTACAATATAATAAGTTCTTACCTAAGTCAATTTAGAATATCATAATCGAAAATATTTAAAAAGTTAACATAAGAATTTAAAAATCATGTGCTTATAAGACATTTTTGTTTTGTACTTATACAGGGTGTTTGTGGCAGCCAGGAAAATATTGATATGGTAACTTCAGGCCATGATTCTGAGACTAAAAACACTGAAAATTTTCGCAGGAAAATTCCGAAATTTTCGGACATTTTTTGGGGAAAAATTGTTTTTTCATTTAGTTAGGCCTTAGATAATGGCTTAAAAACAAAAATTTAACCAATAGATGATTTTAAAAAAAGTTACGCTCAAAAAAGTCGCTCGACAAAAACTCGCGCGATCGGGCGACTTGGCACCTTTCTAATTTAAATAATATTTCTGTCGTCAGCTCGCCCGATCATAAAATTAAGAGGAAACTATGTACAGTCAACTACAAAAATCCTTTTTAAAAACGTTTCATAATTTATGGTTGGACTTTAAAATGAAACAAAATGTTATTATATCATAATTTTCACAAATAAACATCTCAAAAATATATATTACACCAAATAATAATCACGTCAAAAAAAAATTAATATAATTACTCTGAAAAGCATTTGGCTTGTTTTTTAGTTAAGTACAAAAATATGACCAACAATATCAAAATATAATCAACGACATTAATCAAATATCGAAATCAACGATTTAATACAATACAATACAATACAATATCGTTTATTTTCAATGTCGTTTTATTCAAAGTCGTTTCCAAAATTTAATTTCACATTTATTTACCTGGCTGTACTCTGTACTAGTGTGCGAGTTGACGACAGAAATATTATTTAAATTCGAAAGGTGCCAAGTCGCCCCATCGGGCGAGTTTTTATAGGGCGAGATGACGAATAACCCTTATCAACGACTGCAATAGAACCCAAAACGATGATTTTTGGAATTTTTGTCGGTTTGTCTGTGCGTTTGTGCACGCTAATCTCAGAAACGGCTGAACCGATTTCGAAGCAGTTTTCAGGAATATATTGTGACAGGTCCCAATTAACAAATAGGCTACTTTTTATCCCGGGAAAATGTTTTTATCCCGGATAATTTCGACATTTTGTTTTTTCTGTAGTCCACGCGGACGGATTCGCGGGCGTCCACTAGTAACAGGATCGCCCGATACAATTGGTGCGGAAAGAAAACATTGTGGATAATCAAATTGAAAATGCATTTCCTGCGAGTTATAATACTATGTTATAACTCAACCAACACTATAGTAAGTACTTATTCTGCATTGGGGTAGTTTGCTATGGTTGATAACATCTTATTCTAATCAGAATAATTAATCAAAATCAGGCGTTTTGGGGCGTTTCGGTCCGCTCGTGTCAGACCGAAACGCCTAACAATGCCTTCTGAATGGGTCTATTCGTCCCGCGGGACGAATCACCCCATATTTTTATAATTATTGGACGATTCGTTCCGATATGTATTTTTTTACTGTACTTATATCTTTCAAAACAGGTATTCATATCGGGAAGAATCGGCCAATAATAATAAAAATATGGAGTGATTCGTCTCGCGGGACGAATAGACCCATACAGAAGGCATCCTTAGGCGTTTCGGTCCGCGGACTGAAACACGAGCAGACCCAAAACGCCCCAAAACCCAAAATCATATCCATCTGTAAAATTATAAATTGGTTGTGTCCAAATAAGGTAGTAATAAGCCTAAAGTTAAGTGGGCAAGTCTATTTTTCAAACATGTCCATCTGCATCATTTACAGCAACTTTTAACGCAATATTTAATATAGCTGTAGAACAAAAGTACCATTTCGCGCATACAAGTGGCTTAAAGAGTGACGTCACGTCGTGGTAGAAACTGTAAACGACCCTTTTGCCTGGCTCTCACCTACACCCTGTATAATTTTATACTTACCTATATTACTATAGGTATTAAATCAATTAAATATTTCGATCGATGTTTCCCTGAGAAGTTGCATGAATGAATGTAAAATTCTAAATTATTATAACTAAATTGTAGTTTCGGAAAATCCCCGTGTGATAAATGATAATTTTATCATTAGGATAGAGGTACTCGTAGCATAGTAGGTATAATCAAATCTAATATAATCTTAGAATAATGTTTTGGTTCATTGACTATTGCATTTATATATTTTTGCGTTTTGTATAAATATTTGTACTGTACTGTATTAATCGAATATATTACTTACTTTTTTATTTGACTAAGAATACTTTAATAATTCTACTTAAATTAAGCCAAAGGCTAACTTAAATGAATCATATCAAATATTGAACCCCATGTGAGGTACGATATACCAATGTGTTTATTACAAAAATGTTGTTAAAGATACCTATATTATCTACCCAAATATTGCGCTCCGTCCTAAGATTTCTGTAATTTTACGAGTGCAAAACTCTTTACGTTTTTTTCATATACCGCACGATAATTTTAAAGTAGAATGAAAACTATAGAGGTTCCGTTTTGGTCTATTGGCCACGGAACTTTAAAAATAAAGGAAAATAATAAAATATGCCAAAATAACAATAAGGCCGGAATAGGGAATATGCGTCTGATACGAAAACAGATTTTTTTATATTTTATTCGAAAGATATTATAAACCGACGCATGCGATGCAAAATGACATCAATCGGTTAGTAAATACCAAAGTGTTTAAAAGTTTAAAAAATACATATATATATATACATAAAATGAGTAAAAACATACAATTTTACCCATATTTTGAATTATCTCATTGATTTAATAAATACTTTATTGATATCTGTATAGGGTAAAAAATGAATAAAGTTTGCCCTTGGTGTTCATAAAAAAAACCGTATTCCTTCACATAATTTGATAGGTCTAAATAGATAGAAAACTAATGTTAGCTGTAGATAACATAAAAGTTCTGCAATTTAAACAAGTAGTAAATACCGTAAGGAGCAAGGAAATAAAATAAATTTCAGTGGTAGCGTGACAATTAGTGAACATTTAATTTAACGTAAACGTCATGACCTTTTAAAGTCTATTGGAATAATCGGCCCTTAGGGTTTTTACTTTATCAAAATGACTTTGTAATTAAAATCATAATGATGCGATGGTGTCCGTCCGCGATAGCTCACTGTTAAAAATTGCTTCATGAAGTATATAAGCTAAATATTAGTATCCGCCTCAAACCGGCTACTCATCTATTTGCTACTGGCTCGTATTATGTATATAAGTAGCTGTTATTCAATAACACTATTTCATGCATTGGTATTTTTGGTAGAATAGATTGCGGTGTGGGACGGTTGCCTTTTCAAATTAACCTTCAAACACAATTATTTTAAAGTAGATAACTGCGTGTTTTATTCTTTTATTAAGTTAGAAAGCCAACATAATATACGAGTAGGTATAACGGTTCCGTTAAGATACAAGTTTTATATTTTATATATCTGATCTTCCTATTTTCTTGTATAATATTAGCGAAACGCATCGGGAAAATGTATGTCGTCTCGGCAGGTCACTACCGTGACCCTTTTCTGAACGACTATATCCAATATTTTAATGTTTAAATTCTGCACAAATTTTGTTGTTTCTATGAAGTAAAACTGAAATAGGATACACGACTTACCGCCAATAGGCTAATTGACTGGTTTAAAAACCGGGAGGTGGGCAGTAGCGCCTCCCGTATTGACAATATAGTCCAAAATACAAACTGCGGTCACCAACCCGCCTGCCCAGCGTGGTGACTATGGGCAAATACCCCCATGGCAGTCTTGTGACGTGCCCTGGGGAGGCCTATGTCCAGTAGTGGACTGCAATAGGCTGACGATGATGATGATCAAATTAAAAGTTTAATATTTAAATATCGCGCCAAAACGCTTCTTTGAAAATATGGCGTCGGTGACATCACTTGCCTGTATCTGTCATTTTGACACATGACATCCACATACATTTTAGTGTAAACAAAAAACAATGTTTACAAGCAGGTGACGTCATAATAAGCCCGACCAATCATGAGCATTTTGTGTCACGTGACAAAAGTTTAAAATATGCATTTTTATTAACGGATTTTTAAGTAAATCAATTATTATTTTCAACTTCAGTTAATAAATAACCATTTTTAAACTCATAATACATACTGATTACAGTAATTGACGATTTATTTTTCACATTGTCAAATAGCCTATTTCTACAGGGTGTAACAGAAAAGGTATGTTAAGCGAAAAGCTATGTAAATAACCCACTATAGAGATCCTATTTTCACAATTTGAGACTCGAAATCACATTTTTATTTTTCAAGATTGTATGGACATTCCTGAGTTGTTTCGGAATTCTTCATACTATCAGGAAAAATAAAAATGTGAATTTGAGTCTGAAATTTTGGAAATATGTTGTCTATAGTGGGCTATTTACATAGCTTTTCGCTTAACATACCCCTTTTGTTACACCTTGTATAACAACTGATCTTGAGATATTTTTTGCATATCTCAGATTTAATCTTCAATTGTTTTCATACAAAATTTAAATCCGAGATTCTTTTTGATCTCTCAAATAGAAATTGGCCGTTAATCGTGGACAAAACTAATAGATTACGAGTAGGTATAGAAACATACCCAAGCAGTTACATAATACAATATACGGCAGAGATCAAAAGTATTCGAAAATATTTATAGAGGGTATTAAATGTAACAGCAAATATCTCTACTAAGATATAATGTGCAGAATGCTTATTACGAACTTGCGACTGCCTGGCCACAATTTCGAAATAGTCACTGTCAAAACACTGAATTTGGAAAATCTGCTCCAGTCAAGTCGATTATTTACGATCTTAGGGCCGAAACACATAACCGCGTTGCGGCGCCGCAACGCTGAAATCGGCAGTTTGCGTTACGGCGCCGCGAAAAAGAGCGTTTTACTGGATCATGATTTTTGAGTGTGGATGGACGTCTCTCCTCCTTTGTAAAGATAATTGTATGATGATTGATGGTCATAAATGATTTCACAAATGCTTTTCCATGCCTCTTGTTTTATAAATTTCGTCACTAGAATCCCAAAAACGAGCTGAATCAAAGATATTATAATTGTCGACATTAACGTCAGATATTTTGATTTTAAAATTGCTTCCGGGTTGACGCGTGTTTGCAAGAGTAAAAGAAACAAAGTATATTCAACAAGTAAGTATATTCTTTGATATACATTAAGGACATCGGGTTTCCAACATTTTCTTTAAAGTAAGAGATTTAGTGAATCATTGTCACCAAGCACTGGCGGCTCGTCCTAAGGAGCGCTGGTGCGGTGCACTCCCACCCACGAAGATTACATAGGCAATCTATATTTCTCTATATTTATAAATATCTTTCAATTCTAACTACTATGTTTATACAATAGTGTCTACGCGTTCGTCTCAAGTAAGTTGTAATCTTATGTATCGAGTGGAGCTCTAGCGATCGCGCTCAAAAGAAATGAAATTTGGTACGATTCCTAGTATTGTATTCAATGAGTGCGAAAGAGGCCAACCAGTCGCAAGTACAAAATCGGCCTAAGGAACTTTTTATAGAAGAAAACATTAAACTTTATTAAATAAATACAGGGTGTTTTTAGTTGTCCCTATCCACAAGGGGTACGTACTCTATATACTTACATCAAATAAAGTAAGTGTTTTAAAAAAAATCTGGCTAACGATTTTATTTTTTAAGGCAAATTTTTATTGAGTTTTTGATAGGATTTTTTTTTCAAACTGCAATCTGATAACTCAACTTTAGACCGAACTATCTTGGAAACGAGACACTTCCCAGATATATTTCACGGAGAAAACTGTTCATGGTGATGAGGAGAATGCGTAGTATTCTAATTTTTTTCTATCCCAAGCTACACATTATAGATTCGGCTATCTAGTAATTTAAAATTAGTTTTTGACTGATTTCTATAATAGTTTTGTTTTGATAGCCTTAATAAGGTT
Source organism: Carposina sasakii (assembly GCA_014607495.2). Lineage (NCBI taxonomy): Eukaryota > Metazoa > Arthropoda > Insecta > Lepidoptera > Carposinidae > Carposina > Carposina sasakii. The sequence goes on from CP053148.1 coordinate 6,570,189, forward strand.
TTTAGTACATGCTTACTGTTTAATATTATAATATATTGCCGTTATCTTCATGATTGGACTGCCTGGCCAGATAAAGTATTGTACCAAGAACCATTGATGCCATTAAGTACCTTATTTTATTATTTGCGCCTGGCCGCAATTTCGCAAATGTTGCTAACAAACATGACATTAAGTACCATCCTACTAGTCAGCGTTGTATCTTTATCGATAGATTGCGAAATACAATTGTTCGAATGGGTTAGTCTACGTCATCAACTCGTACCTATATCTTTGACATTACAGTACCGTACTTTTATTGACTATCAATAAAACAGCGGCAGTCCGACATATTGAATTATTATTAAATATAAAATAAATGTGGCTCCATTTTCATTATGTTAACAGTTATTGAACGTCTTAACGTTAACTATAGGTTAATATAATATTCAATAGTTTTACGGTTTATCCATGTCAAAATAAATGTTTGTTATTATGAAATATAAATAAAGGAATAAAGTAATTGTAAACGTTTTATTTGTGTTCTATTCCACTCTAATACATTGGTCAAATCCATAAATTAACGGATTAGATTCCACTTTTATGTACACTCCAATCTTCTGCTAATAAACTAACTAGGGACTGGAGTCGGGATCCATTATCCGACAGCCAAGCTAATAATATTTCAATGGATCCTGGCTGTTCAGTTGTTATGTTACGATCATTAGAAAATATTTTATGTTCTTCAATAGTATTCATTCCATAATAATATTATAGAATTCTAGACCACCGGACATATGTTTTTTTTTCTTTTCAGTTTTTTATTATGTACATTATTTGGTTCTTTTTTAAGCAGTCGGGGTTTTTGGATTTTTTAAATTATGTTTTTTACTTCTATTCTGCTCTGGGAGTGAAGAAAAAACGTATAATACTACAGCTGCCTCTCTTCCCGGGCATACTGTATAAGTCAGTAGAGGGACAAGAGGGTTTTGGTGTTTTGTAGGCGATGGGCTGATCACCTGTCACTACTAACCGAACTTGCACATCTCAACTATACCCTTAAAATTGATCAGAAGTGGCACCATGTGATTCTATCGGCCCTTGGTGCTCTGCCTACCCCGTAAGGGATAAAGGCGTGATTATATGTATGTATGAATGTATGTTTTTTATTCTTTGTTGTGGATATATTATAAATAAATACATAAATATAATTAACCGATTTACAATTGAATTGACCCCGGATTTCATTAAATGTTTGGCAGGTACAAACAGTCCACAAATCAAACAGCGCTGATAGTGTCCAGCGTTCTGGATGCCGAAGCCTTTGAAAGAAAAGCAGCTCATTTATATGGATGACGATTCGTTCTATTCATGTCATGTAAGTGAAGGCTTGCAATGTCTCGATGATACCTAACGTGCTTAATTTAGGCTGGAAGGTAAGTAAAGAAAATGTTACTTTCGAAATCAGGCATAGGGAGTTATTCTATGAAACGAAGTGTACCTACTAGTTACTACCTATTAGTAGTTATTACAGTAAAAAGATAATTCAAACAAAAAACAAACTCGATAGCACATTAAAACATTAACCCGCTAATTCTCCATCCGATGACGATAAGATAATAGCCTACGCAGACGACGTACTTTTCTCGGCCGGGGAGAAAGCAGGACTGCCAGCAAATAAATCGCGGGAATACAGTTTGGTATCTGGAATTATACGAAATTTGGTCGCATTATACACACAGATGACCATTTATTTTTTGACTCAAAACGGGATATTGGTTTATTTAGGTCAAATCATAGGTAGCCAATGAAAAAAAAACAACACTTTTTTAAAGTTATTTAAATACAACTAGCTGTTGCCCGCGAATCCGTCCACGTGGACTGCAGAAAAAACAGCCTATGTGTTAATCCAGGGTGTCGGCTAACTCCATATAAAATTTTATTAAAATCGCTTCATCAGTTTAGATGTGAAGAAGTAGGAAACATACACTCACACTTTCGCCTTTATAATATTAGTGTGATAAGTAGTCGCCGGCACTTAATGTGTTAAAAAATGTATGAAGAATATAATAGCGCGAGCGTAGCGAGCGCTTAATTTTTAGGGGTTTTTTTGGCAATTTGTGACGATCGCTAATGCATCATGGTAATGCTGATGCAGGTGAAGCGAACTATAATTATTTGCAATTTTTTACAGTTAAAGCTTCGATTATTTCTTTGTAAAAAATAGCATTTTTACTATTATATTTTATTATTCTCACACAAGAATTTTGCTTACACATGTTAGACCAGAGACCCCGTATCATTTTTAGGTAGGTACGGCTGATGCGGCGCAGCTACGTCCCTGATACATAGAGCAGGATGCGCGGAGCGGGGCGGCTACATTTGGTCCACCAAATTTTTTATTATAAAATGGCGTAATTTATTGCAAAACATATCATTCTATCAAGTTAATTAAATGAGTTATATTCTCGATCTTTATGTGGTAACTGGCATACTCGCGACATGGGGCACTGGGCAATGCTTCAATAGAATAGAAAGTAAGTAGTGTTAATAAGTACTTAGATATAAGTGGTGGGGGACAAGGGTCACGCATAAACCACCCAGGGATTATTTGACCCTTCATTAAAATTGTAAAAGAACCTATATACATTATATAATAAATGTATAAAAAAAAATAGATTACCCCTGACATAAAAAGTCGGGGTTTTACGGATGGCAGCCTTCTGCGGGCGTCACATCTAAGTTTATCCTACTAGAGTGAGCGAATAACTTCGAGAAAAGCAAGAGACGAACTCATGTTCCATTTCATGGCGTATGCGTTGGTATCGTATTATACGAAATGATCAAGGATACAATACACTGTCTGATTATACATATTTTGTATCCAATAATACGATCTGGCAGTCCTGGGAGAAAGTCTGCCGAATAACCGCGGTCATACAGGAGTTAATGGGAAAATGTGTTTAAGATGTTTGCGTATTGATTTTGTACCGATATATTATAAAAACTCGAAATCACAAAATTTGAGATGTGCCCCTATAGTATGAAAGCTGCGATTTGATCTGTAAAACCAAAGTTCAAGAGTACATATACGGATTCATCCAGATTTTTGGTCAATTTGTAGATGATGAACTGAAATCGTCAAACATTGATATTCATATCAGTTAAAGTTGGTGACAAAAATAGAAGAAAAAGAAAACAAATTCAGAAAAGCAAAATATCACTGTGTTTTTTAGGCCATGCTCTTTAGTCCAAAAACTTACATTAATATTTGTTTTAAATAAAACTTTTTGTCTTGAATTAGAAAACGAAGACAGAACCATGTGTAATGTAATAAATTGTGCTTAAATGTTACAAAAATACTGGAAGAAATATTACTAGAGTACTCCATACTTTTCTGCTCCGAGGAAATAAACTTGCTCAAACAAAAATTGCATTAACCAGGATAACCAAGTTAATTTTGCATGTAAATACTTGCAATTAAATATAAATATTATTCACGAAAATGGTATTTCTTACAAATTTACAAGAGGCTGTAGATTCAGGGATGACAAATGATTTTCTGTTCCTCTGTCCTTTGTGTAAAACAGGGATAGTGACATTCCATTATAATTCAAATAACTTAATAATTTTTGAACTTTATGACATTCATATATTTATCAGTGATCATAGACTATACACTAGTTATAGATAAGCAACTCTGTAGTTTTGTATTAAAACATTACGGGAGTACATCCACAGATGGCGTTAAATGCTTCAAATAAGTTCCGCTAGATGGCAGTAACATTTTCATTTTATATTACTGTATTTATAAAAAATTAAAGGACCACATATTCGGAGAAACTACATCTTAATTAATAAACAAAAGATTTATGTTAATTGTATATTCTTACTTCTAATGGAATTTTGGTGGTTTCTCCGAACTTGTAAAAAATGAAAAAAGTATAATAAATAATGTGCAAGTTGAAATGTATTTAAGTGCCAGAAATGTCGTACAAAATAGGAGTTTTAAATTAATTATTTTACATGTATCGTCCGATTAACTAGACATGCAAGTGGTTACAAAAATCAAATTAAAGTAGTAATAAAACAAAAACATATAGAGATATAAAATGTTAGCCCAATTTCTATTTTACAGTAGCTTTGATAAAATAAAGAACAAAAAGCGCAAAACATAATATCTTGCATGATCGCTGCTAGCAAAGTAAGTTATAATTTGTGGTCAAGACAATCTTCAATTACATTAAACAATATTTCTGCAATACTCTGATTTTTAATTATGTAGACTAAAATGACAGCTACAAACCACCTTATTTTTTAAATTCTTGCAAGCATAGTGCAATTAGTGATGTAATATACATTTAACACCTGACGCGACGTGTCGACACGCGTGTTAGTACAAATCTGGCACATACTCGTACATTTTATTTTATGAGGCCTATGACTGTTAATACGCTTTTTTCGCGTGCTATCGCATGTCGTGTTAAAATGTGTCTTGACCATTAACCAGCACTTTGACATAGGGGACACCCATGCAGCATGCATGCAGGGGGTATACAGTGCAAAGGAATGTAGAATAACGTTTTATAGATTTAAAGACAGGTTTAGCTGCCTCTTCTGGCGCTAAAACTGACTTTGAACCTGTGTAAACCAGTCTTTAAACTTTTGAGGTTGGCATGTTCTGAAAAAATATAATATAAATATGCATGCACGGTAGATGTAGGGTGCGTTTCACCAAATACAATGAGTTCCTTGGAATGATGGCGCCAGTTACTATACAGGATGTTTGTGACAGCCAAGCATATATTGATAGAGTGACCTCAGATTATGATTCTGAGTCGAAAACCAATGAAAATTTTTGCAGGCAAATTCCAAAACTTTCCAAATTCCTTTTAATTTTTCAGAAAAAAAAGTTCAGTTCGTTTGCCTTTATAGAGATAACTTTTAATCAAAATTTTGACCAACATATAGTTTTCAAAAAAAGTTGCCTTCAAAAATGTTCAAATAACTGATCAACCCTAATGGAGAGTTATGAATCACACAATAACAAATAAGTCCATTTAATTAGTCACAGGATCGCACGATTCAATTGGCGCGGAAAACAAACATTGATGATAATCAAATTAGAAATACATTTCCTGCGAGTGATAACATTGTCGTATAACTTGAGACCATGGTACTTGTTCTGCATTTCAGTATTTTCCTGGCTGTCACCCACACCCGTAGGTATATGTATTTATGAAATCATTATCTCTTTTACTGAATAAAAAAATGTAAGTTCCGAAATAGAGTATCAGTATATACTATCATCAGTATATAGCTATCATCAGTATATAGAGTATCAGTATATAGCTTATAGGTGAAATATAATATAGGTATAATGACAAAAATATTAAGATATTAATTTACGCTAATTGAACCTTGACAGATATTGCATACATTTTGCTGACATATGTATGACGCGGTTACATAATAGTATTTAAAACTCCCCTAATCTAGAGAATATAATCTTATACTGTCAACTCTGCAAAAAAACGATAGTGACTGAGGGATGACCTATGTTTTTTATATTCTTACTTTGGTAGAAAATTTTATTAATGTTATGCAAAATTATAATTGTTATTACTTATATTTATGTTATGTTGACAATATTACCTACATAGTATATTATTTAGGATATGGAATATTGAAACCTATAAAAAATAATGGACGTTATTTAACTTTATGGTAGAAATTTAAATAAATTAATGGTAAATATACAGAGTCTATACTTACCGGAAATGAAGGACAATAATAATTTCTTCTTAAATATAAAATATCAGGTTTTTGTAAAATTAAATAAGTTCTTAATGTCTCTAATTGTGTGTTATTTAATGAGATTGTATTAATTTAACAAATATTAATATTTTACGTATTCATATTTAAAATATTAGCTCCATCTAGCGATAGAGATTACGTAGTTTGTATAAAGTTTTAGGGAGCTGATCACTAGTTTACAGCACACGTGAAGAAAAAAATATATGCTTTGGTCTGTATAGGAGTTGCATAGCCTTGTCAGTGATGTACGCACCTAGTAACCGCGTGGTGCCGGCAGAGTTGAGTTTGACCAACCCATGCCTGCCCGTGGGTATCGCACAAGACGATTAAGGGTTCCGGGAGGCGGGCCTCCCGTGCTGACAACATAGTCCGAAAATCACACTGCGGTCACCAACCCGCCTGCCCAGCGTAATGACTATGGGCATAACTCCCCTCTGGCAGTAGCCTTGTGGCGTGCCCTGGGGGAGGCCTACGTCCAGCAGTGGACTGCAATAGGCTGAAGACGATAGACCTACAGATACAGATACAGATAGATTAACATAAAAATAAATAAATATAATCGAATCTATGAGATCTTGGCCACAGTCGAATTAGAACTACCCCTAAGCTCTGGAGGTATAACTACAAAGCTCACTGTTACAGAAAAGACATATTTCAATGTTATGACGACATGTACAGCAAAATCCAGAATAGCAATACTTATATATAACCTACCTTAAATATTGACCCTTTTTTGGTATTAGTAGCTATATTATTTAAGAACCAACAAGTAGTAACATAGGGAGTTATTCTAAGAAACGAATTATACTATTAGCAGTTATTACCTACATTAAAAAAGATAACTAGAACAAACGACAAACTTGGCATGTTGATACACGAAACCGCTGACTCTCCATCCGATGACGATAAAAGTATAAAGCCGACATTGGACATCCATGAATATAAATTTAATTACATGTAATTTGTTTTCGTAATTTGATGAGATAGTTCATTTAAATTTTTTTTTTACAAAAATTGTCAAACTGGTGATACAGAATTTAATCACTTCAGTTTTCCGACGATAGTAGCGGCACTACGTAAGTAAAATACTAGTTAAGCTTATGGTCAAACACATTAGTCTCGCTTTTTAAATCCGACAATATATCTCCATCGTCTGCGGTCGTAGAAGTTCAAAAATATAGTATTGACGGATTCATCCAGATTTTTTGTCAATTTGTAGATGGTGAACTTAAATCGTCAAACGTTGACATTTATTTTACAATTACCAATAAAGTTGGTGACAAAAATAGAAGAAACAGAAAACAAATTCAGAAAAAAAGATGACAACAAGAATTCCAATACTTACTGCAGACTTCGTATTTTCCGATAACCCTTTCTCTAATTGGAAAGAAGCAGGAAAAGAAGACGATCGACGAATTAAACAATTAAAACGTTTACAAAACGTTAACATGACGGTAACTTAAGAAGTTGTAGTGTCAATATTGAAAACAAACAACTGAAACTGTACAACACATGTCGACTAGATTAAATTTTCCTTTTTCATTGTCACAGATATATTATAAATGCACACATAAAAATATAATTGACCGATCTACAATTGAATTGATCCCGGATTACATTAAATGTTTGGCAGGTATACTCTAACAAGTGTAACGTAATCGTTACCTTACTCTTCCAACCAAGTATTTCTGTACATAATGTGCATAAATATATTTAAAAAAAAACTACAAATATCTAACATAATACTGATTGATTAATTGTATAGTGGAAAATAACCTAACTACCTAAATAAGAACAAATAATCTTACAACCTAAACTATAACTAAGATTATGGCTGTACGGCTCATAATGTCCTATGCCTTCTCCTTCGTAATTAAAAAACAAATGGACGCTACGTTTGAGAACTGGTTACAGGGCGATGCCGCCATTTTTTAAAAAGATCTGCAAGCTGATGACGCTCAGTTGAATTAATTTTATTTTCTACCTCTAAACAGATGCTACTTTACTACTACAATTTTATTTCTAAAAATAATTCCAATACGAGCGTGTGACGAATTCCCCTCTAGGGGACCCTATCCTAGACTCTACCTACCCTACCTACCAGATCCTGCCTTCCATTCTATTGGGATCAAGACGTCAGTGGATGCTGCCCGTGACGTCATCCTGAATCTTCACCGGAAGCGGCAGGGAAGTGGTTTTCCGATAACTGTATATAGTGAATCGAACTTTGCGTGCTAAGCACTCACTCCCTGAGACTACCTAATATCTTTTCTTTGACTATTTTTGTATATAACTGTCTACCTTATTTTGTAAATATATTGTAAATTGTAAATATTCTAGTCTTATTTTATTAACGTACTTACCTACTAACTAATACGTTACACAAGTAGCGATCCATACAAAGTCCGTGCTGAAATTGTTTTAAAATAGGTCACACAAAAATTAACACTAGAATCAACTATCGTCCTCACTAGTGTTGATTGCCAATGCAATATCGCTACACTTTAGAGGTATGTAACTCCGGAATGATTTAAAAAAAGATTTACATCCATGCGAAAGATTTAATCACTCACTAAATCCCATGATTCCCAAATACATATTTAAATCTTTAAATGTATAAATCCTAACTGAGCCTTGATGCTATTGCATTAAGGTTCAGTTGGGATTGATTGAACATGAAAAGATGTAGATCGAGACGGCTATTGCGGCGTGGCTAAAAACGAATAGAGATAGAAGATGATTGAAACATTAGTGCATGCGTTCATTCATTCTAAAGATCGAATCACTCACTAAATCCCACGATCATACGATTCCCAAATACATCTTTAAATCTATAAATCCTAACTGAGCCGTGATGCTATTGCGTAAAGGTTCAGTTGGGATTGATTGAAACATGAAAAGATGTAGATCGAGACGGCTAATTGTGGCGTGGCTAAAAACGAATAGAGATAGAAGATGATTGAAACATTAGCGTATGCGTAGGTACAAACGATGACAGTTAAGTTGATATTAGACTTACACAGGAAACTGTTCTCTCTGCTGCTGCGGATAGAGCATAAAAGGATTTAAAGATTTAAAAGAGTGATTTAAATCTTTTGATGAAAAGATTTATAAATCCCTGATCCAGAAAAAGATTGATTCTGCGCATCTCTACTAGACTTAAATCCTAAGCATATTCACAAATCCTCTTAGGAATATGAAATTCATATTCATCATATTAATGCTTAGGATTTCATTTTCATATTATAAAAAAACTTCTTTCATAATTTTATATTATAACTTTTCTAACATAATTTTATTAATTAAGCAGACAAAGTGCTAGACTAGAAACTAAATTGTCTTCCTCCATCCAAAACCTACATCATTTAAATTGCCTAGCCGTTTTGTAATACGGTGTGTTTTACAATATGCCTTCGACGTATGTAGGTACAGTATACTATAAGATATCGCTTCATACTGCACCATTGCGGACCGCAGTTCAATGCGTTAATTATAAACCATCCAGCCATTTGTGTCATATCTATCAAATTCCGGACGCTTCCGCCTATACACCTACACATTAGTAGATTGTATTCCCATTACACAATAGGTTTCGCTATTTTAACCAGGCATTGTAAACGGGTGGGACAGGATATAATACGTATTTTGCTTCTACCCGTAACCGTCTTTGAACCATCAAGATTATACATACATACGAGTACATATTATACGGTGCTACTAATAAACCCTGTGTAAAGTTACACAACCGTAACGTAAACACACGACAACAAGCAAAATGTATTTGTATCTGTAAATTAATGAAATGATACTTTGCACACATTGATGACATGATTTTATGTGATGAGTAGCGAAAACACTTTGAATTATTAATACTTTTAATTTAATATTATTTTTACAAGATTTTAGGAGTTGGAATCGGAATCGAAGTTGGTATGGAACTGTGTTGTGGAATGGGTGCCGGGATTATTTATACATGAGAGTTTCGGGAAGGGAAGGTTGGAAAGGATTCTGGGAACAAAACTATTTTATGCTAAAACTATTTTAAAACTATTCATTCACTAATAAATCTTTCTTTGGCACGGTGTGACTTTGTGTTCTTCGTGGCGTATTGTGTCTTTGGTCGTGTCAGGAACATGTGTCCGGTATTTCAATAAACAATAATTTGTAAAGCTTTATCTTTAGGCGCGGCGTGGTGCCATCCCTTCGTTAGTCATGCTGGAGCACACGTGTCTAACATGTAACACCTCCCCCCTTAGAACAAAGATTGGGCGGCGCCCAATGTTTGTGGGGAAGCGGCGCGGGCGACTACGGCTGCAGTGTCGTCGTCGTCAGACTCGTCCTCGGTGACGGTGGACATAGGAATCGCTATATAGCTTCGATGGATGTGTCTCGATGATGTGCTTCTGGACGGTTGGCAATTCCGTCTTGATTATCCTTTTTTTTCAGGAAAGTATTTCTTTGCGCAGGAAGGTTGTAGCAACGCAGGATTCATCTCGTAGGTTGGTCGTGCTTGGAAATTGTAGACAGGCAGACTGCAGACCCAGCGTTGTGTGTCGATGTTCTTACAGCTCGTCGTGACGATGAAGATCTGCCTTGTGGAATTCGTGGCCAAATACGTATGCTCAGGGAGGATAGTGGAGTAAAGGGAGGATTTGGGATGAGGTATTGAGATTGAGTACAGTCGGAATAAGGTGTTTTTATCATTCTTAACCAAGGGGAAATTAAGTACCTAGCCTAGTGAGTAGGTAGCCTGTTCATATAGATATAAGAAGATAGAGTAGCAGGATCTAATATTTTGTGTATGTTAGACATGGGGGACTAGGAGGACTAAAATATCAGTGAAAGGAGGAGTCTTGAAATAATCTTTCAATTGTAATTATTGAAGGGTGAGCAGACCCTAATTTGATCAAGAGAATAGAGCTTAGAATATCATATAGTTCGGGTTCGAGAGCCCCACCGATTCTAAAATTTTTAATAGAAATATGAAAATATAATAATCTAAAATATTCATTGAATTTAAGTACGAGTATTTGAATTTTATTTTATTTACCAACCAACGAGCTAATTCAAGACAGAGCCTAGGCTATCGAAACTTCTCGTTTGGATCTAGATTTAGAGTTATAATAAGCAAGTTTAACTTAATGAAAGAGCTAGTTCACCGGCAACCACGGTTGCGGCGCACCTGAAATGTTACAAATTGTCTATAAACGTTTTAATTATTCCTACGCTTTTGTAATACCTTATTAATAGCTTATGTGTATATATTTGATAGCATACTATATAAAAGAAACGTGACAATAGAGCTAACAAAACTATAATATTATGGATTTTGCTTATTAGTATCGAATACTTGTAATTTAGACATATTATTATTTGATAGAGGTTGATTAGAGATAGTGTCAGCGAAGGTATCCCGGAAGATATATATATATTCACACTGAGATCGTATTTGAACAAAATTTTATTACTAGGAATTAATATACATAATTCTAATATAAATAATAATTAAACCTAAGATGGCTAGTAACTGAATAACCTAACTTATTTTAATTGTTTATTTTTCTTAATTATTTACAGATTGAAGGGCATCATACTCGTATGATGTTGCGTGCAATGGACGTAAGCGATTTCCATGTACCAATTGAGTTTTCGCACCTTTCTTAATCAAATAGTTTTCGTTAAAACCTTTCCTAATTATGTCGTAAGGACCTTCCCATTTACTATCTAAATTATTCGGGTTTTGAATACGTATCATTACTTTATCTCCTACACTAAAATCGGCGATATTTTTTATTTGTTGGTCATAACGTTCCTTAGCCTTTTCCTTCATTGACTTTACATTGTTAGATGCAATTTCGCGAGCAATTTTCAGTCTTTCATTTAGGTCGCGTAAATAATCGTGAGTGGTATAGTCTTCGCTACTGTCTTTAGCTGCATAGAGAAGACGGGGTTTGTAACCGAATAAAAGTTCATGAGGCGTATAACCTGTACTCTGATTCAAAGAGGTATTATGACACATGATTGCAACCGGGATAATTTGATCCCAGTTACTTTTGTTTCGCTGGTGATACATTCTGACGTGATCGCGAAGAACAGCGTGGAATCGTTCTAAGGAACCGTTTGTTTCAGGATGATAAGCTGTACTGAAAGTATGTTTAGTCCCTAGAAGTTTCATGAGTTGCTTAATGACGCTGTTTACAAATTCACCGCCTTGGTCGGAATGAAAACGTTTAGGTATACCAAAGTGTTGACAGAAAATCATTAGAGACTTGGCTACCGTGATTGCTTGTTTATCTGGAATGGGGTAAGCCTGCACGAATCTAGTAAGATCATCTTGTAAAGTAAGAACATACTTATTAGAATCACCTGTGATGTCGGAATATGACACTAAGTCAATAGTTACATGCTCAAAAGGCTCTATAGACATAGATGTAACGACCATCGGTGCCTTATAAGTTTTTCTTTGAATCTTATTCCGTTGGCATATTAGACAGTTTTCAACATAGGTTTTAATTTCATCTGACATGCCCTTCCAAAAATAATTTTCACGGATTTTACGTGTAGTTTCTACTATTCCCCTATGTCCTGAAAGTGGTTCGTCGTGAAATGTTTTCAAAATGTTTGGGATTTCATCTCGACAAGGATACTTGACTTTACTCTGACAGATTGTAATTTCACACTCGTACGCATCTGCTAAGTATGCCGTTATTAGCGCTTGCTGGTTTCCTACCATCTTACAAGTGATATCGTTTTTGAGTTCAGGGACACAAAGTGATGTAAGCTTAAAGTTGTGTAAACAGGATAAGAGGATCTTGAAATAACTTTCTGAATCCCACGGGTCAAAGTGAGTGGGTCGAGTGATACCAAAAATTATGTTTTGTTTTTTATCTGAAATTAATAAATCTGTCTGGTAAAGTGATTTGGGTTTCTCAATATATGGTTCAACTTGTGAACAAGTGCTAATCGCTTCGTGAAACATGTCGTTCTTATCTGAAAACTGTGCTGAAGTGGGAATCAGAATATTTTTGTGACGATAGTCTAATAGGTTATCGACTGAAATTTTAAGATTCGGAGTGTTAAATCCTTCCAAAGGAGTTTGAAGAAAATGTTCATAATTAAGTTGTAGATACTCATTTTCTGAATCCGAGTTGTCGTTTATTTCGACTGTTGCAGTATTAATTACAGGAGGGCGAGAAAGTGCGTCGGCATTCGTATTAGTTTTCCCTGTTTTGTACACTATTTCGTAGTCAAACTCTTCGAGCCTTAACCTCCATCGAACAAGGCGACTACCTGGATCTTTCACTGAAAACAACCATGTGAGAGGTTTATGATCAGTAACTATCTTGAATTTCCGGCCGAATAGATAAGGGCGGAAATGTTTTACTGCCCATACTATTGCAAGTAACTCGCGCTCTATTGTAGAATAGTTGGATTCTGCTTGATTTAATGTACGGGAAGCGTATCCAATTGGAAGATCTGAACCTATCTCGCCTTGTGAAAGAATCGCGCCTATCGCGTGAATTGAAGCATCTGTAGTGAGAATAAACTCCTTACTAAAATCAGGGTATTGTAATATTGGAGCTTTTGTGAGAATATTCTTACAAGAGTCAAAAGCGTCTTGCTGCTCGGCGCCCCATATGAAATGAATGTCTTTTTTCAATAGGCTCGTCATAGGCTTTGTTATTTTACTGAAATTTGGAATAAAGCGGCGATAATAGCCTGCCAGGCCTAGAAAGGACTTAATGTCTTTGCACGAATTCGGAGTTGGAAAATCTAATACAGCCTTAACTTTGTCGGGATTTGGTTTGACACCGTCGGAAGTTATAATATGTCCTAAGTAAGCAACCTCTTTTCGCATGAACTCACATTTATCAGGCTGGATTTTCAGACCGTATTGTTTCAGACGTTTGAAGACTTCAGTGAGCTTCTGTTCATGTTCTTCAATGCTAGAAGCAAAGACTACAATGTCGTCTAAATAAACAAAGCATCTTTCGCCTTGTAGCCCATAAAGAATGCTGTCCATGGTGCGTTGAAATGTCGCTGGAGCATTTTTGAGGCCAAATGGCATCCTGAGAAATTCGTAGTGGCCAAATGGAGTGTTGAATGCGGTTTTAGAAATATCTTTTGGATCTACTTCAATTTGATGAAAACCTGAAGCCAAATCTAACGTACTAAAATACTTAGAATGTCCTAACTTATCTAGAATATCGTTTATATTTGGCAGTGGATAGCTATCGCCGATAGTGACTTCGTTCAGTTTCCTATAATCAACTACCATGCGCCATTTGCGTTTGCCAGAGGCATCTAACTTCTTAGGGACAATCCATATGGGACTTGTCCAGGGTGAAATACTAGGTCTAATTATATTTTGATCTAAGAGCTTTTGAACCTGGGATTTTACTTCTTGCTCATGCACATGAGGGAGTCTGTAAGTTTTGGAGTGAATTGGAGTTTCAGAAGTGGTCTGAATTTTATGTTTAGAGTGGCTTGTGAACGTAAGAGGGTCCCCTTCTAAATAAAATATATCACTAAACTGACTGATAATTTTATGTAAAGAATTATTTTCCTCTTCATTCAAGTGCTCTCGCCGAGTTAATTTGTAGACCTGATCTCGTCTGTCGGTCAATGTTGTAGCCACAGAATGTATCTTGTGTACTTCGTCTTTAACTGACTGTTCCTCAAACCTGCTTACATGAATTTCAGGAATTGAAATAACTTTGTTTTCGTTGGTTGTATTAACACAAGTGGTCACGAAAGTGTGATTGATTATACTTACTAGAGCGTGTGGAATTACGATACCGTTTTCTATCGTTTGTTTTTCTACCAGTGCTTGGCCTGACTCAATATCTCTAGTGAAGCAAGTAATAACTGTTTCTGAACGTTGCCCTACAAAATGCTTACTATCATCCTTCATTTTATATTCGTCTCCAAAGTGAAAAAGTCTATAGTTCCTAGTAGCAATGCGCATCGTTTTCGAGGCGAGGTAAATACTGACACCTGACTTAGACATAAAGTCTAGACCAAGAATACCATCGGCTTCAATATGCAAGTCTGCTATATGGAAGGTATGTTTTTGGAAATCGTCAAGTGATAGTTCTGCTGTACCATGACTTCTAATTGGATTTTCTTTACCAGAAACGCCTACAATTGACACGATATTCGATATATCTAACGGATTACTGCCTATTTTATCCTTGCAAAGTACGGAAATAGGAGCTCCTGTATCAATTAATAGCGTTACAGGCTGACCATCAATATGAAATTTACAGTACAATAATTCTTCAGGAGGGACGTTGAGAAATGACATCTGTACGAGTTTTGATTCAGAATTTTGTTTAGACTTAGATTTGTAATAAGATTTGGACTTTGATTTAGATTTAGATTTCGATTTAGATTTAAGCTTAGATTCAGTGTATGCGGAAGATTCGGTGAATTTAGTAGTAGTGCAACAGCCAAGAGTTTGGGGCTGGTTACCCTGTTCGTAGGCTGATGGAGTTTGCGTGGAGGCATCACGGGTTTGTCTGCGATAGACTGCGTTAACCTGCGTAGACGCCTCACATGTCGTTTTCCGGGAATTTGATACATTTATTCTAATTGGAGCCCTTCGAGGCCTGAGGTATATTCCAATTCGTTGCTCTGAGTCTGGTTCGACTGAATCGACTGATAATGGGCTAAAGCGGTTTCCATCGAATCGCCCTTTTCGATGGCCGCTTGCGAGTTTAAATGATTGACTTGAACAGGTTTTGATGAATTTTCGTTATTTTTATTATTATTGTATGCCCTTTTTCGACATTCTGTAATTATGTGACCGGGATTTTTGCAGTAGTTGCAAAATTTAGTATTAAACGACGTGAGCTGCGGGTATGGCGGTCTAATATGTACCGGGTGTGTCGGCCTAAAAAACCTATTTGGGTTTTGGACAATAGAATTAAGCGGACGAGGGTTCGATTGTCTTGGCTGGCTGGTTCGAATTAGCTGTTGCCTAGTATTATTCATAGCACGGACTTTCTCTTCCTGAATGGCGAACTTTCCTGCATCCGAAAGTATTTTGAACTCTTTAGTTCGAAGCATAGACCCGATGTCGCTAGCTAAACCGTTAACGAATACACTCAGCGCGGTTTCTTCCACACCAAGTTTTCTGCCCTGAAGTGATTCGTCTGTCACTTCTGCAGTTAATTTTTCGATTATTCTGCTTCTAAGCAAGTCGACTCTATGAAAATATTCAGTAATGGACTCTCGTTCCTTTTGGAACATAGACTGAAGTTCTAAGCATAGGTGAGGTATGGTTTTAACATTAGAAAATTTCTCAATAAGGTATGACTGCAACGTATTCCATGAATCAAATTGCCTTGCATGTACGTCTGCAGCAAAAGGGCCATTAATTTTATTAAGAGTATATATGAGCAAAATATGTTGATCCGTTGGTGTCGCTAATTGAAACGCAGCAGTACAAGATCTTACAAATCTGTACACCTGAGAGTTTTGGGCAGTATCGAACTCTGGGATTAGTTTAATAAGAGTTTCGAGAGAAAGAGATTGAGACGTAGTTTTAGGCATTATGAATATTATGTATGACAGTTTAGATAAAAGAATAATAAATAGCAGGAAATAAGTGATAGGAATGGTAAAGAATTGAGCAAAGCGTTTTTAACCACTTACCACAGCAGAAGTGTGACCAGGAGCGTAACTTCAGCGTACAATTATCTATCACACACCTTACGCTATCCGGAGCGACTGCGCCAATTTTATGTGATGAGTAGCGAAAACACTTTGAATTATTAATACTTTTAATTTAATATTATTTTTACAAGATTTTAGGAGTTGGAATCGGAATCGAAGTTGGTATGGAACTGTGTTGTGGAATGGGTGCCGGGATTATTTATACATGAGAGTTTCGGGAAGGGAGGGTTGGAAAGGATTCTGGGAACAAAACTATTTTATGCTAAAACTATTTTAAAACTATTCATTCACTAATAAATCTTTCTTTGGCACGGTGTGACTTTGTGTTCTTCGTGGCGTATTGTGTCTTTGGTCGTGTCAGGAACATGTGTCCGGTATTTCAATAAACAATAATTTGTAAAGCTTTATCTTTAGGCGCGGCGTGGTGCCATCCCTTCGTTAGTCATGCTGGAGCACACGTGTCTAACATGTAACAATGATACACAATGATATTTTTTTTATTTTTAACTCACATATTAGATCTAATTAGATTATTATTTATCACTTGTAATTTATTAATATAAAGTTCTTTCAGTATATAGGTACTTCATATTTTTGTCATCTTCGTCAATTAACTCCTCCTCCTCCTATTTAGTTTCTTTTTAGACGCGTATTTCTATGAAATTCCATATCTTTGGTTTTCAACGACAACGCTTGCTTAATATAATAACCAAAAAATACGAATGCATTAGTTATTGAAATAACATAAGTAGTAAATAATATTCACCGAAAATTATAAGAAGTTAAAAAGATACCCTATATAAAAATTGTTTATTTTACAAATTACAAAGTTCCTTGAAGTAACAAACACGGCTAGACTTGAGTGTAGTGAAGAGTGAAACCCAATCCAAATTGAACTTAAGTGAATGCGAGTACCTTTCCTTCTCTAATACATTCACTAGCTCACGGCAATCTTAAGCTGTAGTACTCGTAACCTACATAGTCTTAAGAAATAGCACTTTAATTTCTTGCACGAAATCTTCACCTACTGATATAATTAAAATTAACTGCCCGCGTTAATTAATGCAAACGATATAAGAACTTCAATATTTCAAATACGAGAACCTAAAGAACGCGATGTTCGTATAAAAAGTATCTATTCTATTTCCTCAATAATCGTCAGAACAAGAGAAAAAGGTAGGTAAAGACCAACTAAAGCGACCCGCTTATTACAAAAGTGGTCCTCGGCTGAGATGTGCTAAAATATTTTTTCATCATTCGCAAGAAACGAACAGACGACTGGTTGGCAACGGTTTTTTACCCAAAATGTCATAAATCAGGCGGCAGATGGTGTCGAGCTATACCATTATTGCTATGTTCCAATCTAAAAATTATTATAGCCACGACTTTGGGGACCTTACGAGTGTTACTTCGCATCTTGGATATATTGTGATCTTCAGGCCATAAAATATAATTTCATTCTTTGACATGAGCGAGAATCAGCTCGAGGCCTCGAGATCAGCTTTCGGGATCAATGCTTATTTTCTGTACCTATTTAGTCCAGTAAATAGAGGAGTTTTACCTTACATACATGTTGTCTAAAATGCAAAATGCACAATTGAGTGAACCATTTCATATTTTGATTATAAAATTTTAAATTACCTAGTAAAAAAAAGCACCTAACTTTATTTACTATGTGCGACAACCCTGAACTAAACTCCTATCGGCGGTGGCCATCTTGGCAGCAAACAACCCGCAAACCAGCGCCCGGCAGCGCGGCCATTGGATTATTTAGCTCAAAAACAGATACATTTCGGAAGAACATATGCTAAGTATTGCATGTATTTAGAAACTACAGGTTTTACTCTTTCTGTGCATATAATTAGTACAAGACAATATTGATCCAAGTCTAACAGTTCTATTGTAATAAAAACACTACTTTTTTATTCTAAAGTAGGACAGCTTCAATGTTATTGATTTTTACAAAGATACTTTTCTTCGAGTGTGTCAGCTTTTTTTTACAAAATGTAAATGTTAAAAGCTGTATCTTTCTAAAATATGCTTTATTTTCGTCACAAGCCGTCCACAGTTGGAATAAAATACCACTAAACGGCGTCTCGACTCAGCGGCGAATTTAGACGCGCGGGAAAAAAATCGCCTATCCAACCGATTAAAGCGGTAATGTCACGTTACGTCAAAAAAATTGCCTATTTTCAAAATCGCTATATTCAAAATATAACTATAAAAAATGTATAGACGTCTTATTTACAACCGAAATTTATAGTCCTGAATGTTGGAGAAAATAAAGTCATAATAAAACATTACGCCTGTTCACCCTCCATAGTAAATGTAGTAAACTATTTTTACCGCTTTATTCGTCTGAAGCACCCCGGATATAGTTTTAGTATCTATCTACACGCTTTTATTCATCAGAATTTTACCAATACATATGGGAGTAAAAATCTATTACGTCTTTATCCAAATAGAACATCTTTTAACCAATTTTTGTAAAATTTGTTACGATCCCGATATTATCGTTGCCTTAAAGTAATGTTAAAGATACTTTTCACACGTAAAGATGGAAAATACCAACCACCGTTTTTTAAAAATAAATCTCTATGGGAAGAAACAGCAAGAAACCTAAGCCATAACCTTACTCGATCATCTTAAAGGCCTTTATTCCCATTTGCCACCCTCGAGTTTACCACCGGGGTGGTGATTGGCACTAATAAGTGGCGTTTACCACCCCGGTGGTAAATGGCACCTCTTAAGTTTCATCTGCCCACTTTATAGTTAGGGGTTTACTCGCATTTCGTATTGGATATTCCGGCGGTCATACTGAACTTAAACATAAATGCAAACCTAAGAAATAAGATTAAGGCCGTCGAACATTGTGCTGAGATCCGCCAGGGTTTCTGCCATGACCATGATGTCTGCGTGTCCGTGAACTTAGCAGCTCAAAAATAAATGTGAGTTCTATTCTAGTGCAGATGAGTCCTACAGTTCCTGATACCTTTTATAAATAGTTCTGGCATTTTTACCGACTGTGTCCATACAAACGCTGCAAGAAAAACGGTCCAACTTTTTTGATTTTAAAAGTAGAATACAAGCGTGACGTCACAGAAGTTATCATTGTATCGGTGCATAGGGATGCCAGCTTATGGCATATTACCTTGTTAATTGGGAAAAACATAAAAATAACTGTTCATGAAAATAAATTATAATACATAATATTGTTTAGCACAAAGACAAGTTTTTTTTTTACAATAACTGATTTACTCATGGAATTTTAAAATTTTGTACTTTTTAGTTAAGAGCCGGATTGCTTCCAAAATCGATATCTGACGGTTTTTTAAGTTCCCAAACACATTTTTGATGTCAAAAATAATAAAAGTAGCCGCCATTTTGAAATATTTAGTTAAGGGCCGGATTGCCCTCAAATTCGATTACAGGGGTTCCTGGCAGTTCCAAAACACATTTCCGATGTCAAAAATATTAAAAGCGGCCGCCATTTTAAACTTTTTAGTTAAGAACCGGATTGCTACCAAAATCGACATCTGAGGTTCCTTGCAGTTCTCAAACACATTTCCGATGTCAAAAATATTAAAAGTGGCCGCCATTTTGAACTTTTTAGCTATCGATTTTCATGGCAATTCGACCATTAACTAAAAAGTTCAAAATGGCGGCGACTTTGATTGATTTTGAGATTAGATATTATTATTTAGCAATACAAAACGCGTTGTTATAATCGCAATTGTTTTCAAGATATATTACAATCTAATTATTACTGTGCTATTATTACAATCTAAAGGAAAATATGAAATAATGCGAAAAACTCGGAACATAGTCCGTTCATTATTTTTAAGAGTCTTTGAGGGGTATAAAATTTATAGCTGGTAACTCAATAGAACTGTCAATCTCACCTCGTTCGCGCTATATATTTACTATATATGTTTACTATATATTTAAATTGAAAATGGTAAATTATTTCTTTCATTATTTATTAAATTTATTAAAATATGGATAATTCTGCGTTACTTACCGATGATAACTTATTTCCGCCGAATATTTTAGGCGTCCTTTGTAATTACGACAAACTTTTACTGCGCAAACAGGCCATTTTATATTTAATATATTTGTCACGTGACGTGTGCGTACCCTTGCCTAACACAGCGGATACTGAGGAGCGAAAAAAGTTGTTAGGATGAATAGTTCTCACTCCTGTTTAGGGACGTATTGGTAGACGTAAGCCTCAATCTGAGGATTTTATATAATCAAAGGATTCTCGTAAAACCTTTCCTCACATAATACTTAGTATTTTAATGCAAATAAAATAGATGATGTTCTTGTCTTAAATTGTTATGATTGCCTCACCCATATACCAGAGAACCAGTCAATCCATGCGATCAATATACTTAATACTGGATATAATACATTTGTAAGTAATGGGCAAGAAATAATTGTACCACAAAAAACATTTTCCAGGGAAGTGTATTTTTCACATTTTAGAACAAGCTAATGATATGAATGACTTGCGTCTACAAACTAATTCAATTTAAACTTTGTAAAGATTTGGTCACAGCACATAAATCATTCATTACAGTATAGGTAATGTGAAATGATGCGATGCCACCACTTTCATATCAGATTATTTCCCAGCAGAAATAAATATTGTAGTCTACCTTTACTATGATGGTCGTCTGGAAGGATAAACCATGATTATAAGTATTCTATTCTTCAAACTATTAGCGTATTCATTAAAAAACGAACAAATACATAAAACACGTTTATTTTTTTTATTCTAAGATAAAGCACCCAAGCTTTACTTTGAACTAAGTAATAATATGCTAATATTTTCATTTTCCTCGTTGAATAATTAGAACTTTTGCCCCTGACTTGCGCACTCAGATAACTTTCCGCAAATTGTATTGGGAGTTAAAAAAGTTCAATTTAGGACTACCATCATGGTGTTCCAATAAAAAATACTCGATTCATCGTAAGTCGTAAATTCATTTACTTTCCGACGGAGAATAAAAGCCATTGCAAAGTTTTCCTGCATTCAAATAAAGCCTTCCAGGCTTTTCAATTCAAGTTTTGTAAAGAGCAATTCGCGGCAACGACTACAGACGACTATAATAATAACAATAATATTTTAGTTTTCCTTGCTAATAATTGGCTTTAATAGGTAAGTAGATTATCTATACAAATATTATAAAGAGGTAAACTTTGTTTGTTTTTTTGCAGCGAATAGGCTCCGAAACTACTGGATCGATTTCAAAAATTCTTTCACCGTTAGAATCCTTATTGGACCCGGATGAACATAGGCTATAGGGTTTCGCATATTTTCCTCTGGACTGGAATAAATAATATAATATAATAAATAATATAAGTTTGACATACACCATAGAATAACAAGTCCCCAGAAGGAGTCCTCGATGACAGATATATTTCGGGTAGTGAAGCAAGAACGAGTCAAAAATTCCGCATCTTACGCTTATCTTACCCGCCGATTGTTTCCAAATCGATAAATATTATCAGTTTTTAGATACAGTAAATAGGTTGTAAAAATTTGACATACTAAAAAGTAGCTTCAAAAGTGTGCGTGATCACGGATTCTGGGAATTTATTATTCTGTGACGTACAGATGACATGACACAACATGACAGATGAAATTTGTTTTTTTTTTGTTTGGTTTATCCCGAAAAAGAGCATGAGGAATAGCATCCATACAGCCATTGTTTTTATTACTGATGATTTCTGAATTTATGATGGATGATAACGATGATGAATAGAAACGTCGGGAAAATCCTCGAAAACGAGTGTAAAAATAGTCATGTAAAAGAATTTCGAATACAACATACCTACATTACCCCACGAAGAAACGGACACATACAAATTAATTTTAAATTTCACAAGTAAATTACACCCAATCCCCTTTGGTGTTTATGTTCGTTAAGGGGTGTAAGAGAGTACGGACGGATTTCCCAAAATTCCCATGGGAACGGGGCAGAGAGGAATTCCAAATTTTTACCGAAACTTCCACTGTACTGGAACAAAAGCTTATTCCATAAGTATAAAAATAAACCGTTTGACGTACACAGATGAAATTTGGTGTGTACTCGTATGTTTGTTAGGGGGTGTAAAAGACCATTAAGAACGGGTTTTCCGAAATTCCCATGGGAATGCCACAAACAGGAATTTCAAATTTTTACGAAAATCACATGACATATAGAGATGAAGTATGACAGGTATATTCGGTAGGGAGTGTAAGAAAGAACTAAGAACATATTTCCCGAAATTCGTACCGGAACGGAACAAACTGAAATACAATTTTTTTAAGAAAACCTATGAAGTTGAAATCGAAGATGTATGTTCATTAGGGAGCACAAAGAACGGATTTCCAGTAATTCCCACGGGAACGGGACTAACGGGAATTCCTAATTTTAGAAGATATGTACCGAAGCGAAGCGAGGGCGGCTCACTAGTATTTATATATATGGATATATAAATATACACAAATATAATGTTAGGCTGACATGAGTACATCAATCACAGAAAATATTTACAAAAATTCACAAGAATAAGTATGCATAAAATCGAAATCCATAAAACAATGTTAAAAATATTTAGAGAAAATACCAAATATGAACGAACTCAAAAATTTTCAAATGGAAATACCCCCGAGTAAACGTAAGCAATAGACAGGATGTACTTGACAAGAGCGGTGAATTCTCATCTACGATTGAAACTAAATCATTAAGCTTTTTCCCAGCTCCACGACTATACCATTTATTACGTGCTTGTAAGGTACTGAGATATTCCCTATACTCTCTGTATTGATTGAAACCGTGACAACTTTGTGTTCTTCCAACATGGCTCTGGCAAGGCTATGAGTGGCTGACCAATAATGAAATGACCAGGAGTGAGTTCAGGATTGACTCTATCTTAGTGAAGACTGTAGCAAGCTCCTCAAAGGTGAGAATGGTGTCTCCAATCTCGCGTTTGAGATAATTCTCAGCGCTTTTGACAGCAGCCTCAACCAAATGATTAAGTGATTGAAACTCCATTACAAAGCAATTTTTATCCCGGAAAATTTCGACATTTTGCTTTTTCTGCAGTCCACGTGGACGGAGTCGCGGGCGTCCACTAGTATGCATTTGTATAATTTTATGAGCTGGCTATGTATGTTAAAATAGCAGTATAGTAGGTTTTTCCTTTCGAGGTACGAATCCCTAAAAACACTGTACAGTCAGAAATGAAATAATGTATGCAGGATATTTTTAGTTTAAGGTGCCTATACTTTAATAACGATTAATAATACTTAACACAGTATACACAATATTTACACGCCAACCTTTGGCGAAATATTTATCAAGATCAAGAGCCTAATATTGTTATTATTTGTTATGCTGTAGTACCTAGCTCATTTTAATTACCTAATAAATTTATTGATTGATTGATAAGAACTAATAATAACAATTTTTATTTGTTCTCACAACACATGTGACTACATGGTGACTACTACAAACACGGTAAATCACGTATGTAAATAGTTGTCACTAACGCTAGAGATTCGCAAACAGCACGTGAGTTGTGAGAGAATTTATAATTACATACTAGTATCTACCTGAAATGGCATAATTTCAGTAGCATCATGTCCGATGCTACTGACATTATGCCATTCCAACTGTTATAATTAATGTTAGAGGTGTCCCACAAAAATATACCTTAGTAATCAATTATGTATCGAGATAATAATATGCATCAATGTTTACCGATATATCTGTTAAAACATTGACATTTTCTATTGGCTGGGTGCGCAATGAGAGCGCCAACTAACAGTTATAAGTTATTATAACTTATAACTTGGGCGGACTTTGAAATGTCAAATGGCTGGCTGTCAATTAATTTCAATTAAACGGTGTAATTTACGTATATTATAGTAAATCATGTAAATCTGTAGCGTAGATAACGTTGGCCTTTTTTATTTCCCGTCTGAAAGGGCACTATCAATACATTTCGGGTAGTACACGCGGACTTGTGCATAGCTGTCTTCAAGTAAAAAAATAAAATAAATTTTATCGAATAACGCATTTCATAAATATTGTAAATGAAATTCATATGAAGGATTGGTTTATAATTATGAAAATTAAAATGAAAAACATTATATTTTAGGTATACCACGTTAACATGTGCGATGCGATATGAGGCAGAGCGTTATTCATTTATTCTCCCTTTCGTCCCGCCATATAAAGGAAGTGATCAATCTTCAGAAGACAAATTAATACAAACTTAGTACGAGTATTGTATCATATGGGCCCCATGGCGTTGTAAAGCTCAATTAGGTACATTGTACGCGTAAACTCAAACTGTTTTTGTATAATAAAAAATGTTCATTATAATACCACTTACCTACTTATATATTCATCTTTATGAAAATGAATATTTAAATAAATCACAGTTTTTTTGTTAATACTTACTGTTTAGGGTAATTTTATTGGGCACTGATTTAAGGGAGTATGTTAAAAAATTTAATATGCATGTTTATCAGATATAGGTATATTTATGCAATTTGTTCGGCAGTAAAACTTAGCAGTAAAGTAAACAAAAATGAGTTGTTAAAAATAATAAAACGGATCGTAAAATAAATACTTGGGCAGTAGAATAGCTAAATGGGCAGTTACGGGTGGGCACTTGACAGGTCGGAATTAGTAGGTGAGAAATAATAATTTAAACTTTTAACCGCCAGACTTAGTCGTGCCCTCAGCGCCAAGCACACACAGAACCGAAAATAATTATCTACAACAAATAGATATATTCAACAGGATATCGATATGGGTATGTATGTCTAACTAAATATCGTAACAAACAGAAGATAGAAAGCGTTACTTTGTAATTTAGCAGGTATTTTGACAGAATGAAGCAGACTAGAATGGTCATGAAAAGAAATTTTGCTAGGCCGGCCATAGACGGACTGTTTAGAGCAGTTGAGACCAACGGCATGACAGCAGTCGTGTTGCGGTTGGGGGCGACTGCAATCCGAATGCTTCAAGCAGTCCTTGTGCGGTTGTTGTGAAGCCGTGTCCGACCACAACACGGACTGCTATGCTGCTCTCAGTTGTAACATGGATTCAGACGAGAAGACACTACTTCTTGTGCTATTATTACGCAAGCGAAGGCGTAGAAACTGTCGTAGAACGTGGGTACGTGGATTGCGGGGCGCGACCAGTCGGAACGGACCGCTTCAAGCGGTTCGTGTACAGCGGGTCGAGCAACTATTTGCAGCCGGTAGCACGGCAAAATTCGACGGGACACCAACTGCATCGTTAGCTGCGACAGCAAACGAACAGCTTGACTTGTGCTTCGCCTGTACCTTCTATGGCATACGCTTCGCCAGGGTTTCCACCTGTAACATTCGCCGTGCCTCCTGTATCGCATCCGGCGCCGACATCTTCGTCTTACGCCGCGCCAGGAGTTATGCCCACATCGTTTGCTGCATCTACTCGTACACCTGTTATAATGACAGCTCAGTTGGCTTTCTTGCTACGGATGGCCAACACTCAAGTAACGTCACCACCGCCTAATACGACCCCGTCAACAACAACCTCTTTTACAAAAAACCACCCAATTTCATCGGCAATAGGGTGTCTAACAGGGCGATCCTCTAGGGCCAGCTATATTTAGTCTAGCTATTCACCCGATAATACTCCGAGGCGCTAGAACAGTCTATCCCAAAGTGAGCGATACGCCCCCCTGTGTGTATTGTAGTACAAGACAGAGGCGCCTCTTATAACAATTAACATTGTTTATTTTGAATAAAATGTACTCTGTTGTAAAATTGCATTATTATGGCGCGCACACGAAAAGTGCCGTACGTACCTATTAATAAACAGGTAGCACTTTTATCTCATGCTACTGTCCTACATAGTCTGTCTACTAGGATACTAGGTGGACTTTTAAAAAACGGCAGTAAAATACATTTGTTGTATGGAAACCCCTCTTAGATATTTATTTTATTTTGTTATATGTTTCTTTATATAACGGCAACATGAATACGTAATTTGTGAAAGTTTTGACTGTCTGTCTAGCCATCACAGTTAATGAAATAACACCTGGTGACCGACGCAACGGACAGGCGGACACGCTGTCCGTCGGTTCCGCTTGGAACCCTCCGGGGACGGAACACAAAAAATGGGGGCGCTACCTAATAAAATAACTGATTTTCAAAGTGGGCTTTAGATGAAATTAATAAGTTTGGAAATCTCTGCGCTGCTATAATAGCGGTGTAAAATAAATCGAAACTTTGTCCATTCACATGTAAATGAATAAGTATAAGAAAATATTGATTCATAAAAAATATGGATAACATAAAATAAATGATTTCGCGTAGAACACTCTCACTGAAACATGCGTGACGGGCACATATTGTTTCGTTTTTCGGACACAAATACAACACTTTAGCGGCAACGAATCCAGTGGGATATGTTTCCGTGTCATTCTAAATACGTATTATAAGCTCATCAGATTCCGAGTATCGTCAGGTAAATAGCAGGGTGCACCACGAACAGGTGAGGTTGACTTTGGGTTATAAGGTAACAGTCGAACCCACATAAGTACATGCCTTATTTTTATTTCGTTTATATTTTATAAATTTGAAAATTAAAAAACTTTTATTTTTTTTACCTTGTCCTAGAAATACTCGTAACAAGCATAAAAAAAAACATTTTTGATGCCGTACTTCAGAAGTTATGCGCGTACATTATATTTCGGCGATTCATTTTTATTAAGATTTTTGGGTATGACTATTAAAGCTATTAAAATATATAAATATGTTACTTACCCTTTCGTTTTATTTACATTTAGCCAATTTTTATCTGACTGGCGCATTCAGTGCTCGTGCAAGACATTACGTCACCGAATTTGATGCTTTGAACAAGTGCGGGGGGTGTGAAGCGTGCGGGTGACATCTGATTTTTTCCTGGCTTTATACGCGCTCTTAAAGTAGAAAAATCTAAACAAATCCACCCACTTTTAAGAAATGAGAAGTTGTAGGAATCGAAGTATCGGAAGACTTGCTTTTTGAATAAACATAGGTTGTCTTATGATGAGCGAAAGGAGCTTGAAATGTCACCAATTTTACAGAGATATAGCGCAGAGTGGATGAGCAAGAGGAGAAAATTGTTTACTTCTTCAGTATCTATCGAAGTTAGCAAAAAATGTAAAAAAACCCCGACCCAAAAAATGTACGCAATCATTATGACAAAAGGTTTAAAATGCTAAATCCTATAAAAAGCAAAAAATAACTTTTAACACTACGTAAGTCTCTACTCGGGACTTTGTGCCACCTTTATGTCGGAGGCATAACCGCTAATTTTGAACTGCAAATGGTTATCTTGGCCTGCTGTTGACCGTACGTATGAAATTTTTGATTAAATTTTGTCGCGTCGGGGGACCGCTTTTTACCTTCAAAAATACGTATATAAATATATATTATACAAGTACAATAAAAATATATTACATAATCCCATTAAATTGCACTAGTATTGTGTGCCAGAACTTCTTGCTCCTATGTGGCGATCTCTCCATCATTCCTGCACTATGGCATGGCATTGACAACAAAGAAACCGTAATAAGACAGCTTGAAAAACAGGAGTACATTCAGTTCGAAAGTTGCTGTTTGTTGGTACTACGAGTACACCTGATGGCAAACATACAGACGGCAGAGCTTGATATGTCCACGTTGCAATTCCGCAAACCAACGATAAATTGTAGTTTGAGATGGGTTCGATTAACAAAACGAAGGACTATTAGGTCAGGTGCAGAGCAGACTAAGAGTAACGGGAATGGAATTGTTTCTGGCATAATGATAATCTCCGACGTATTTCGGTCAAGACGAACAATCTCTATGGAGATTGACCAGGTACGCAGGAGATATTATAGTGCACAAGTGTGTGCGCAAACACAGTTGCACTCTATTCTCATAGTCCGATGGGACGAAAAGCTGACACGACCGGAGAGAGATCAGGCGCAGGACCAACGGTTTTACGTGCTTTCCGAGGCACGAGCTAAGTGACAATTTTGCAACATTAAAATCTATACATGAAATAAATTCATTGGTACAGGCCCGTGACTGGGATCGAACTTACGCCTCCCGCTTAGAAGGTCCACGTTTTAACCACTGGGCTATCACCGCTTATCTATTCTGCATAATAGTACAGTATTGGAATGGAACTAAGTAGTATGAATTCTTAATTTTAGAAAATTCACAGTAAGTAGTCTTACAAATCATCAATGGAACAGCGAATAGGACTTTATCTTTCTTGGCTATCTAACCATTGGAAAAATCGGTCCCTAGATTGTAAAATATTGGCGATAAATTAGGCAGATGTGGCTTGTTAAGGGTTAAGCACAACACACTTACAGATGAGACCGCGCGATCATCGTGATTTCATTCAAAAATTGGAACAAGCCCAATGAATAAACTTATTTTCATCAAATTTCACTAGGAAAGTAAAGAGAAACAACTTTTACTATGGAACCAACTCTGAATTTGAAATCGATATACCCTATAGGGTGTAACACTAGGACTGTGTTAAGCAAATTTTAATGAAAATAGGCAATTATGGATTCCATC
This sequence comes from Carposina sasakii, assembly GCA_014607495.2. Lineage (NCBI taxonomy): Eukaryota > Metazoa > Arthropoda > Insecta > Lepidoptera > Carposinidae > Carposina > Carposina sasakii. The sequence goes on from CP053148.1 coordinate 6,599,275, forward strand.
CACTAAATTTGGGACAAGAAATCACATCTTTATTACACACTACCTATCTAAAAAAAATATAGGTAATAATTGGGAATTGGGACCGAACTTGTACACCTCAACTATACTCTCAAAATTGGTCAGAAGTGGCACCATGTTGCTCGGCCCTTGATGCTCTGCCTACCCCGTAAGGGATAAAGGCGTGATTATATGTATGTATGTATGTATTGGGATTTCGAGTCTCAAATTTTATGGATGTATTCCATAGTTGTCTATTTTCATAGAATTTTGCATAACACAGCTCTACTGTTACACCCTATATATCGATTTCAAATTCAGAGTTGGTTCGATAGTAGGTAATATTCATAGCATTTCGCTTAACATACCTACCCCTTTTCTTACGTCCTGTATATTCAAAAATGATTCAACACACTGTTCAGTCTGACCTTCACAACCATTGCATTTGAAAAAAAAACAATCTCTCATTCAGAGCAATACGTTGCAAGCTATATCGATCAACGGTATGGTCGGTCATAGTAGGGCGAAGGAATCCAATTAAGTTAATGGTCGGCCTCAACACAGCCAAATACACCATTATGTATCTAGCCTAAACCCGGCCTACATCGACAGCCCAATCCCAAAGAAGATCAATATCCGTTGAATAAAGCGTATGGATTTTATGTTATGGTATTTTTTTATAAAAAAGAAGGTTGTCGTTTATTTGTTAAATATCTATTCAGTTAGAAAATATTTACTTATCATACAAAATATTTTATGTCTTATTAAAATGTTCAACCATTTTAATTTCTCCGCAAAGAATTTAATATGAACAGGCTATGGTGATAGCCCGAAAATCATCAAAGCATATTATAACGTTAGCAGCATGTTTGCATTAGTATACTAACATTTTCTAATCGCCATTTTGCATCTTGTTTTGAGAATAGATTCAATTCATTATAGTGACGTATTTTCTAGTTTTTACATAACCTACCACTTCTATTACACCCTATATATCCCCTAAGTTCATTATTTGGAGTTTGGCACAAATACAAGCTTATAATAATCTATCACCATATCCATTATCGAAATGGAATTTGGCTTGCGACGGCGACAAGGGGTCGTTGTTTCTAATTTCTATTGGTCTCTTAAGTGACCATCAAAGAATATTAGGATGATCAGTTACAAATGTAGCCATTTTTTATACAGTTAAAGCACCTACTTTAACGTACTCGTACCTAATTGCGTGTAATGTTTGTTCGTTCACTCACTGACCTTATTTAATAACATGAGTAATTTTCGTTATAAAGTAAATGGGATGTTGAAATATGTAAATATGTATGTTAAAGGAATAAAACCAAGATATAAATAAAACTAAACTTTCTCAGAGTCCCCTTGGTCAAAAGCCTTTATGTTGGCAGATTTTATTCGAAAGATACTTACAAACACAAACCTAAAAAATAACATTGATAGGTTACTAAATATCAAAGTTACAGAAAATTAACAGTTAATTTCCTGTAACTTATTTATACACTTTTTACGTTTGTATTAGTAAGTATAGCAATCATGACAGAATAAGAGATTTGAAAGCAGACGACTTGATTGTTTAATAATGATTCCCTGTATTTGGTAAAAAATATCTCTATATTTGCTTGGCTTGCTGGAAGAGATCTGTTGTAGAGACAAGCTTCCCATTATACATGCATCTCTTCCTTTATCTTGTAATTCGTATTTTTTGTGTGTGCAATAAAGAATAATTTACAAAAACCATGTTTATTTACATTGCTTTATTGGTTAAAATAATACACCATTATAATAAATAAACACACCAAAGAAAAGTAAATAATTTTTACAACAATTTTATCAGTTATATTAAATAAAGGCTATTAGGCTACCAACTACAAAGTAGGTATATATACGAAGCCAGTTTGCACGTTTATCTATGATATTAAAGGGAGGGAGTTAGCGGCGAAGTAAAATGTTGCAACGTAGAGTTGTCACGTCGCCAGTGTCAAATAAAATAACAGATTATCGGCCCAGACCGTGCGAGGAATAACAAACTGTAATGGCTAAAAGCGATTTCGACATAGCGCTTCGATACACTGTGGCGATACGGCCCTCCAGTTGCGAGGTGTGCTTACGCCCAGCAAAAAGTATCGCCTTTTCAAGAATTGAATGATGCAGATAACTAGTGCCTTAGGTATATTTTTTATTTTTTTTACAATTAGCTAGGCAAACATTTGACCGCCATCGTTTTCTTTCACCGTTAGAATCCTTATTGGACCTGGATGAACATAGGCTATAATAATTTCCCGAAATTCCCACGGAAAGGGGACAAACGGGAATTCATAATTTTTACGAAAACCGCTATACATATGAAGCTGAAATCGGGCATATATATTCATTGGGGACAACGAAGGAGGACTAAAAACGGAAGCATAACACATCCTGAGTTTTAGTGGATTATCCACTGTACCCCGTGATCCACTGTTACCCACTCTCCCTAAATATGCAAAATAAGAATACCATGTTAATTGATTCATACCATTATTATTCTTTATTGTAAAATTTTGACAAATAAAATTGATAGAAAGATAATGTACAAAGGCGTGCTACCATTATTATGAAAGTTGTTAGTATTACTAGTAGGTATTTGGTTTTAGTAAAGGAACAAAAATATTTCTCCAAATAAAATATTAAAAAAATATCTATATCGTAGGAAGTATAAGTTAAAAAAAAAACTTGAACACGTTGTGCTATATAATCACTAGGTAGATCAAAAATACATGTTATGTTATGGAACTTTTTAAGTTCAAACATTTGTGTTTCCAGCCCACTGTGCGACTGTATGCATCGTATGTCTTTAGCAATATGGAGATATTTTATCAATTATATGGAGGTATATATGATAAACCCCCCGAATTAATTCCATTCTAATACCTACTTTAGACATAGTCTCGAATTGTAGAAGACTGTAGTGGCAGTGGGCAGGCCACATCTGTTTCGTCGTAGAACCGATGGATTGTGGAGTAAGCGCCTCGGCAAGAGTAGCGTTGGGCGCCCTCCGACCAGATGGACCGATGATAAGAGGACGGCTGGTAGTGACTGGATGGCAAAAACAGGAGATACAGCCATGTGGCGTACTCTGGGGGATGCCTATCTCCAGCAGTGGACTGCAATAGGTTGACGACGACGACGAATACCTACATACGTAGAAATACACGTTTCCGCCAAGATTACTTTTAAAATAATCAAGTATGTTTATGATGGACAAGTGTGTCAATGCCCTAAGAAGGCACGTGGTTCAACTTACCAACTTCGCTTCTAAGTATGTTAATTCTAATATGCTTTCAGAATTTCAGTTACATCAAGTATGGATTTTCTTCTCAAGAAAAATAACAAGCACTCAAGATTTACCGTTTTCAAGGTTTGACTCATAAAGGCATTAGAAGTTTTTGTCTATGTGTAGGTAGAAGAGATATGGGAATAATAGCTACTCTGTAGGTACTTTTAGTAGGTGTTCGTTATTTCCTGGCATACGAGTATATGGACTGAATCCTTGAAAAATAAAACGTTAATGTTAAAAATAAGTGCGTATAATGCAATTAGGTACTTGTCTGAGACACTATGTTCTTTGTATTAGGTACTTGTCTGAGACACTATGTTCTTTGTATTAGGTAATTTACACACACACATTAGCCTATTACAGGCGTAGAACTCCCCTAAGGCACGCCACAAGGCTTCTGCCATGGTGGCGTTTTTTCCCAAAGTCATCAAGCTGGACAGGCAGGTTGGTGAGCGCAGTGTGATTTTCGGACTATGTGGTCAACATGTGAGGCGCTTTCGCCTACCTCCCTTAACCCTTAATTGCCTTTAATGATACCCACGGGCTCTACTCTGCCGACACCATACAGTAGTATGTATTTATAACTTTTCTTTTTTAATTCCAATATCCCGTAAAAACTGAGTGTCACGATTGCCGCAAAAATATACAAGATATGTCTTTGCTTTTACCTAAATAACATATAAAACTTCATTTTAACACGAGATTACAAAGGCCTGAGAAGCCAGAAGGATATTAAACGTTTATAAATAATACCTAGGTACGTCTATTTGGTACTTGTAATTTAGTATCTATAAGCTACTGCAAGGCTATACTACCAAGTTTCATCAAAATCCGTTTGGTAGTTTTTGCGTAAAAGAGTAAGAGAGATACAAAATTCCTACAAATATTTTACATTAGGATTCAAATTTGACTAGATTTTTTTACATAAAAATTATAAGTCCAAAATACAGGTTGAACGTAGAAGCTGAGTCGAGGGGCGGGACATAAATTACTGTTATCAGTCAGCCAAGGTAGAGGGGAGACAGGATGATAATAATTTCATCATACTTTATAATGTCGACGACGACGGTGTCTCCAATTATAGCTATGTTAGGTACATAACTGCTGGCGCCCTTAAAAGTACCTGTTTTCTTTTTTTAATGAGTTTTTATATAAAATATAAGGTGTATTTATTACCTTTTTTGTAAGTAGGTATATTAAAGAAATATACATAAGAACTTAATTCATGGGTTAGTTCCTTTTGTAATATTTAGTTGTTTATTTAAGGCGAGGTACTAGTGGACAAGCGAAAAACACTTTTCGCTAGAACAAATTGTTTTGGTAAGTATTTACAACTAACTATAGATCTTGAAAATAAGACTCGACATACTTAAAGATATTGTCTAAGGAATGTGCTAATTCGTTACACGATAGTGTATACTTTGCTCGATCAAAAATTATCTCAAAAAAAGCAAGTCAATGTAAAATCTTAAACAAATAGTTTGATAATAAAATGTCTGACTTACAAACAATTTTTAAATAGAAATATCCCTTTTTAATTACTACAGGGAACCTGCTAAAATTTAGTCTTCACTTCATTCATAAAATTAGATAGTAAATTATCAAGAAAACTAAATATTAGAAGAATTTCCGACGAGCATGGAAAAAGCTCGACTGGTAACTTTAGTACTGCGCATGGCGCTTTAGGTGACGGACCTGCGTCAAATCCTCCTAGAGTATATATACCTCCTAGAGTGTGGTCAAATCTGTCTGTGATTTTGACGACAAAAACATCGATTTTTTTACAAATATTAAGCAAAAAATTATAAATAAATACAAGTGAATAAAAGGTAATTAATTCATTTCTGGTCACGTTTATCGTACAAAAATAGGAAAATATTATTGTAAGAATATTAATTTTAAAGTTGTGTAGGAAAAACATTTTTTGATGCCACAGAAATTCAACACAGTAATACAACCAGTATCTACTACTAGTGGAAGATTGATGAAAGAAAAGTATACCGAGTGAACTAAGAATAAGTTGTGTAAATGATCAGTGTTTGTACTTACAAAAAAAAAACAAGAAACCCTCATTTTGTATTTGATTGTATCTCATCAAAAACATAAATGTGAAAACGAGAGCCAAAGACAAAAGAAGTGATATCTAAATGGGTGCCAAGTTTAATGGTCAGTCAATGTATTTATAGCAACATAAAATAAAATTTCTTCTTATAACTTAGGATAATATATTGTAGCCTAAGGTCTGATTTGGCTCTCATTTTCACATTTATGTTTTTGATGAGATATCATTTTTGTACATACATACATAAATTATATTGACTTAAGTAAATTATTCGTAATAAAAGAAGCTGCTAAATTGCCGAAAGAAAAGAATCAATCATGCATGCTCGCTCGATCGACTCTTCAGAGCGAGCAGTAAGAAAATAACCCCCTTTGGAGCGCTAGTGCCGCTAGTGAGTGTACGTATATACATACAACATCCCAGCCCAGCCACAACACAACATGCATGTACATACCTGATATAGCGTTCTAATTACTCCAATAGCGCCATCTAGTTACCAAGTATTAATTAATTTTGTATGGAGAGAACAATCGCCGCCGTGCTAGAGCCAAATGGCTTAATGCGCGATGACGGAAAAAGGCCCGACGGCATGACACTAATTCCATGGAAGATGGGACGGCCCTTAGTGTGGGATGCTACATGCGTGGACACACTGGCACCGTCCCATCTCCCTGAAACGTCGCAAAAAGCAGGCGGCGCTGCTGAAGCTGCGGAATCCCTCAAACGGCGCAAATATTCCAGTCTCGACAGAGGCTACTTATTTGCGCCGTTTGGCGTGGAGACCCTGGGCCCTTGGGGACCGGCGGCGCTCAAAACATACAGGGACCTGGCCGGGCGGCTCGTAGAGTCCACACGTGACCAAAATGCTGGCTGCTACTTAGGCCAAAGAATAAACATAGCCATTCAGCGCGGCAACGCAGCCAGCATTTTGGGCACGCTACCTGATAAGGTAGATCGGCTGACCATCCTGTAAAAATTTGTATGGTCAACCGACCTCCCACAGGTACACCATAGATCTAAGTAGTTCTAAGTTAGCTATAACACATATCAAAATTATTGTTGGAAATAACTTCAACTAAGTTAATTGTCAATTCTGTTGAAAAATTCTTCCTGAATATATTGCCTTTACCGAACCTAGAAAATATCTTTTATCTTCCATAAATATTCATCCTTGTGCAATCACATAACTCGTAGGTGGACGGTAGCCCTACCATCCACCACAATGTGTAGCTGACGAAAATTCTCTATAAAAATCTAAAAACGGACTACTCGTACCTGTTATATTTGAGGATATCCCTAGATTCCTTAGAGATTCCATCATCAGATGTTATATTTTATATGTAGGTGATCAAAACGCTCAGTAAAAGTATAAAAACAGACTACATGTGCCTACAATATTTGAGGATTGCCCTCGATTTCTCCAAGATCCCATCATCAGATCCTGATGTGGTGAATATGGGACCAACTTGGAAGCATACCATGACAAACTATAAAAAACAAAATTGAAATCGCTTTATAAAGGACGGAGTTCTGAGGTAACACACATAAAAAATAAAAAGAAAAAAAGAAAACATACAGACGAATTGATAACCTCTCCTTTTTTAAGTCGGTTAAAAATGCCCAATAACAGCTTTTAAAAAAGGGATAGACACCGCTATTAAGGAAAATAAAATACAACTCTACAAATTTGACAAAATTATTTGTATTACACTTGGTAAGGGCAGGGCCAGCTCTGTCATGGGAAGGCGTGAGTGTATTTTTGGAATTTGGTCCGGAGAAAATCAATCAGTGATGATTCAACATATTTATAAAGATGATGAATTTTGGAATATAATTTATATTATATTTTATTTGAAATACTTATTACCAGAAATTATCGACCCGAGACAAATTCGTGGTATGAACATATGATATATAACATTGGATGACGATAATGAAAATGTTGCCGCTAATTTGCCACAACAACAGACATTAACACTCAAAGTAACCGCTACACAAAACGAATCTAATATGCACCATGAAGCAAATGAAGCGAGAATGGAGCCTTGTGAGATTCAACGTAAATTTTTACATTTTGACCTATGCACTGTCATAGGTACTGAAGCTATCGGCCGATGAAACAATCGGCAAGTGTGGTATAAAATTTTTTAAGTTTTAGTTTGTAAGGTGTTGTAACCTAAAACTCTAAAAACTAGATAAACTAAGAGGACTAGGATAAAGGAAGCTAAGGTTTTTTTTTTCATTTATTTAAGGACTTTGATCACGGTGTGAACATGTCAGCCCGAGGCTAAGGTTAAACACGTATCCTATTAATATTATAAACGCGAAAGTTTGTGAGGATGTTTGTTGCTCTTACGCAAAAACTACTGAATGGGTTTTGATGAAACTTCACAATAAATAAATAAAATAAAAATAAAAATCATTTAATTCAGACCGAGATCCATATACATAGCATGTTAGTAAAATAGGAATAATGAATTATAGAAACAATAAAAATTTAAATAAATAAAATGAATTGAATAAAATAAAAATAGTGTTAGTAATCATAATTATTATTATAAATTCTATAAATTATGTTAATGAAACGCCCTCCGCGACAGGTGTTTCGTGCCGAGTATTACGGACTACTAAATCACCCTCCGCACGAAACACCGCCACATTGGCGAGTCATATCTATTCGCAACAGTTTGAAGGATGCTATTGGGACTGGCCCGAGTTCTGCGGATCATAGATGCCGTTTTTTTGCGAATAATTGCATGAAACCCGTCGGTTTGATATTCAGCGAACATCCCCGATGCACTACAGTATCGAGGCAATCCCAACATCATCCTGAATATATTATTATATTGTACACGCAGGGTCTCTAGAGGCTTTTTGGCATGGCTGACCCACAGATTTCCCGTGTAGAAGCATTGGCAATAGGCTTTAAAGAGCGACAGTTTAGCTTCTTCGCTACAACGGAAGAATCTACGGATCAGCATATTACCTCTGACCGCCAGAGCCCTACGCTCCCTTTCGATATCTGCATTGTCTGTAAGGTCGTCGGCAACAATGTGACCAAGATATTTAAAAGTATGTACTCTTTTGATTTTATCACCATTAAGTGTTAAATCTGGCACGTTGTCCACATGTCTACCTGCGGCCTTAAAGACAATGTATTCACATTTTTTACTATTATAAACAAGGCCGTGTGAAGCAGCATACCCTGAACAGACAGTTAACATTTTTTGAATAGATTCCACAGTAGGGCCCAGCAGCACCATGTCATCAGCATAGCTGATGTTGTTAATACTAACCCCATCAACGCTGCATCCCACGCGCATGCTGCTGAGCTCCACTATGAGATCATCCATATAAAGGTTGAAAAGGGAGGGAGAACTGATCCCCCCTTGTCGCACTCCACAATTCAACCCGTAAGAGTCTGACTGAGCATTAGACCATTTAATAAAATTGGTTTGGTTTCTGTACCAATACTGAAATATCCCCAGTGCATGCGCCGGCACACCCCTGTCCCTCAACTTCCGCCAAAGCACCTCATAAGATACAAGGTCAAAAGCTTTGGAAAGGTCAAGAAAACAGGCGTACACCGGCGTTTTGCGATTAGTATAGTATTGGACAGTGTGCTTAAGACCCAAAATTGCGCTTTCAGTTGATAGTCCGGGACGAAATCCGAACTGAGCGTCATGTAGTTTCAGGTATTTCTGTAAGATGGACTCAAGCACACTGTCCAGCACCTTAGCTATGGTAGTAGCAAGTGAGATTGGACGATAATTCCCCCTGTCCGCGATATCCCCTGTCCTGTTCTTCACAATAGGTACCACTTTAGTTTTCATTAGTTCAGGAGGTAAGTACGTATGACTAAAACACATTGTAAAGAACATGGACAGAAGTCTCGGCAAGTGAGTCCCCGCATACTTTAGGTGCTCAATACTTAATCCATCGTGTCCGGGGGACTTGCCTCTAGTCATGGAATTTATTATTGATCTGACCTGTCTAGCAGATATGTGTAATAGGGGCTCATCCCCCCGACAAGAGGATGCAGTACTAGTTATTGTGAGAGGCGAGGGAACTCTAAAGTGATTCCTAAACATCTCAGCAATTTCCCTCGGTTCATTATGGCCATCCACACTCACAGGAAGGCCTGGCTTAATATTTAGTTTATTGGTTGTTAACGAAGGTTTATTGGTATTACAATGTATAGGTATAGATAGATATAGCAAGAAGCGTCTATGAGATCGGTCGGCGGCGGACTCGCGGCGCGCGCGATGATGTCTCGATGCGAAGCCGGTCCGTCGGGAGCGGGGCGAGGCGAGGGAAGCCGCGCGTTAACAAGCTGGCCCTCTTGGAGCAGGAGCAGCATCCTGGTCCAATTTCATTGGTAGTGGGCAGAGCCTGTTCCAAGCCCTGCGTAAGGTTCCGGAAGTAGTGGTTACATCTGCAACTCGGTTGACGCCGTCTGTACCCGGATACACTGTGGCAACACGTCCTAGCCGCCATCTGTTGGGGGGCAGGCGATCGTCCTTCACGAGAACCATTTCTCCTAGTTTTGGTTGTCCTCTATCTGTGCGCCATTTGTTTCGGATCTGCAATTCTGTAATGTACTCTGTATAATATCGATTCCAAAAATGTGTTTTTAATGCTTGTATCCTCTTATATCTGGATAGCGTATGTAGTGGAGTCTGATCGACCTGGGGAGCAGGTAGCATAGTGAGAGTACGTCCAATTAAAAAATGCGCAGGTGTGAGAGGAATGAGATCTGTTGGATCAGAAGAAATTGGGGTGAGAGGCCTTGAATTTAGTATTGCTTCTATTTGAACCAAAACAGTATTCATTTCTTCGTAATCTAAATGAGCCATTGATAATACATGATATAAATGTTTTTTTTATTGATTTAACGGACCCCTCTGCAACGCCGTTAAAATGTGGACTATAGGCTGGACTGAATTTGAAATTAATTTCCTTTTCAGCCGAGTACGAGATAAGATTATTAGATTGAGTCTTTAGAAACTTAGCTATTTCGTTGGCAGCACCCACGAAATTAGTTCCGTTATCGGAATATATTGTAGCTGGCTTACCTCTGCGGGCAATAAATCTATTTAGTGCGGCAATGAAACCGTCAGAAGTCAAATCGGTGACAAGCTCTATGTGCACTGCCCTCACTGCCAGGCAAACAAATACAGCAATATAGGACTTCTTCAGTTGACAGCCACGACCTTTTCTGCTCGCTATCATGATAGGGCCCGCGTAGTCCACAGCTGTATTACAAAAAGGGTAGTCTGCTTGCAATCTCTGTAGAGGCAAATCTCCCATAATAGGCTGGTACGTCTTACCAGAGAATCTAAGACAAGATATGCAATCTCGAGTTACCTTTCTACAAAGATTACGACCGTTGACTATCCAGTACTTATGACGTAATGTTGACAACAACAACTGTGGTCCAGCGTGTAAAAGAATTTTGTGATATTGTGTGACTAATATTTTGGTTATGTGATGAGATGCGTCGAGTAGAATGGGGTGTTTTGTGTTGTAATCATAATGTGAATTTGACAGTCGGCCCCCTACTCGTATAATACCCAAGTTGTCAATAAAGGGATTTAATTTAAGTAGTTGGTCTTTAGGAGACAATGCGCGTTTATGAAGTAACTGAAAGTATTGTTTACAATATACATCACGTTGCACTTGTTTCCATAACACTTGCAATGCAGAATTTAGTTCTGTGATCGTTAATGGACCCAATGATTTATTGTTATTATGCCGACAGTTATAAATGAATCTTATCGTATAAGCTATGATACGTTGCAATTTACCAAACTCAGAAATATTATTGAAATAGTTATCATTATAATTGTGACAATGTGACTCATCTGTCGATAAATGACATTGATGTTTAATCTCCGGCAAAGTAGCAAGATTTATATTCTGTGGTTGAGTGGGGCACTGTATGTCTATTTGATGTAGGAAGTGCGGACCTCCCCACCACAAATGTGAGCATTGCAGCTGCGATGCGTTGAGCCCACGCGAACCGATGTCGGCCGGGTTCAATTCTGTTGGAACGTAATTCCATGTATTATAATCTGAATTATTAATAATTTCATTAATTCTATTGTAAACAAATTGTTTTAACCTTAACTTATTACATGTTTTAATCCAACCTAACACAATAGTTGAATCGCACCAAAATGAAATTGAGTCAAGTTTTAAACGTAATGTGGTTATTACCTTTTTTACTAACTTTGTGGCTAAAAGAGCGCCGCAAAGCTCCAATCTAGGCATGGTTAGCTTTTGCTTGAGTGGCGCCACTCTGCTTTTAGCAAGTAGTAAATGTACTTGTACACTACCACTGCTGGATACTGAGCGTAGGTATATACAAGCTGCATAGGCCTTAATGGAGGCATCGCAAAATGCGTGTAACTCGACCTTGACGTACGAGTCACACAAAGCTTTACGAGGAATTTCGATTTTAGTGATGTCTGGTAAGTGTTTAATAAATTCATGCCATTGTGACTCAACTTCGGCAGGTAACTGGTCATCCCAAGTGATATTCTTTGCCCATAATGTTTGCAAGATTAGTTTTGCTTGCAGCATGCAGGGATTGACCAAACCGAGTGGGTCAAAGACTTGGGCGATAGCCGATAACACTGTGCGTTTGCTTGAGCCTTGTGGGTTTGAAAGTTTACCTACTGAAAACAATAGAGTATCCCTTTTGCATGCCCATAACAAACCCAATGTCTTAGCGTAATCGTCCTTATTTAAGTTGAGTAATTCATCTGTACATTTTTCGTGAATTTTATCGAGGATAGATGGTTTGTTAGACCGCCACTTACGTAAATGGAAACTAGCGCCCTCTAACGTTTGAATGACGCCCTTACAGATACGTATTAAAGTAATTTCATCGTCGTGCCCCGATATATAATCATCTACGTAAAAATCGTGTAAAATTGTTTCATTTACCTCCTTATCAGTGCATTGTTGGCCCAACTGTACTAGACATCTTGTAGCTAGGTATGGCGCTGAAGCAGTCCCGTATGTAACTGTATTTAATTTATATTGTTTAATTGGTTGGCTGGAATCCGATCGCCAAAATATCTGTTGTAAACATCGTTGATCACTATTAACATAAATTTGTCTATACATTTTTTCTATGTCTGAAGTTACTACATACTTATGTTGTCGAAATCTGATTAGGATGCTAAGTAAATCGTCCTGTACAGTTGGCCCAACATGCTGTATATCGTTAAATGATTTGCCTGTGCTTGTGACAGCCGAACAATCAAAGACAGTGCGTAACTTTGTAGTGAGGCTATCCTCACGCAAGACACCGTGATGAGGCATGAAGTATGAAACTCTATCGGTTTCTGTTGGTGTATATTCTGACATGTGACCTAGATTCAAGTATTCGTTAAGAAAGTTTGTGTATTTTTGTTTGAACTGTGGATTGCGTTTAAATTTCCGTTCTAATGAATAAAACCTGGTTAAGGCTTGCTGCTTGGATTCGCCTAAGCATTCTGGGGATTCCTTTAATGGTATTGTAACAATGAATTTGCCATCTGGGTGGCGTTTTGTTGTTTGTATAAATATTTGTTCACACTCACTCTCACCTTTAGTATGGATTTGTTGAGTGGTGGGAACTGATTCTAGTTCGAAAAACTTATTTAATTTCTCATCGAGCTCATTGTTATGTGTGAAATGGCAATGGACTGTATGTGATTGATTTGTGTTTGATTTTGATGTGTGTATAGTACCTGTGACAAGATATCCTAATGTTGTTTCAATCAGGGTAGGTTTGTACTTGCCCAGGGCAATATGATTGTGTAAAAGGACATCCCAAAAGATGTCCGCCCCTAATAACATCTGCACTTCAGACGGCGTCGAGAAAGTTGGATCCGCGAGGTGGATGTGAGAGGGAATGGAAAAAGAATTACAATTAATTTGTGAAGTAGGTATCAACTGGGTGATATGTGGCACAACGAAACAATTGACGTCTGTTGTGTAACCACTATTTGTGAGGGATGATATAGTGACATCACATCGTTTTGTGATCTTTGAGGACTGATCATTAAGTCCTTGTACTAATAACGAAGTGGAGTAACTGGGTAATCCTAATTTAGATTGCAATGTTTCTGTGATGAAACTAGATGTGCTTCCGTTGTCTAACAGTGCACGAATCTTGTGTGTCTGTCCGTTATAGTCTTGTATGTCAATCATAGCAGTAGATAGGAGTACCGTAGTACTATGATGTAAGGACGAGAGTGTGACACTACTTGATTCTATAGGATTCTGTTCTTGCACAGTGGGTAAGACTACACAACCCTCTGATGAGGTTGCCTTGGAAACAGTAGAATGTGTATTAGAGTTATGTAGCATAGTGTTATGACGCTGTGCACACAGCCGGCAAGAACTAAGCCTACAATTCTGTTCGTCATGTCCTGCCCGCAAGCAATTTGTGCATAGATTTAATTGATTGACTCGTTCGATGCGCGTCTCGATCGGCATAGATTTGAATTTCATACATTGATAAATTGTATGATTATTCTTGCACACAGGACATTTGTATGGTGTTTGGTTTTGTGGTTGGTTTACTACGAATGTCTTAGGTCGGTTGTGAGTAATGTCGCTATGTCTGCGATGTAGTGGCTGTTGCTGTTTTGTTTGTGTGGGTGATTGTTCCATAGTTTCTAGTAAGTCAGCACGATTTTTTAGAAATTTAGTAAAATCTTGTAATGTGGGCAATCCCGTAATCGCGTTTCGTTCATTTTCCCAGTCACGTAAAGTGGATGAGTCTAACTTACCAGCAACCATGTGTATGACGAGAATATCCCAGTGTTCTGTAGGTAAATTTAATGTTTTTAAAGCCCTTAAATTTCGATTAACGGAATCTATTGTGTTTCTTAAGGCTCGAGATGATTCTAGAACTACTGGTTGTATATTGAACAGTGCTTGTATGTGATTGTTGACTAATATGCGATCGTTATGATATCGATCACACAACAATTCCCACGCTACATCATAATTGTCTGCAGAAAATTCTAATGATCGAATTATAAGTGAAGCACTTTCCTTTAATGAATTACGCAAATAGTGGAATTTATGAATTTTAGGTATTGTTGTGTTATCGTGTATAAGTGATTTGTAAGTGTCGTGATATTCTAGCCAGTCTTGGTAACGCCCAGAAAAGGTTGGCAAACTGATGGTAGGTAATTTAATATTTGGTCTACCTGATGGTCCAGTGTCATTACCAGAGGTTGTCACCGACTTGTCATCCTGCTCCGCAGAGGCAGCGCTGAGCAGCTCCTGGGCTGCAGCCACGCAACTGAAGTAGCAAGTGTCGAAAATCTCACGTTCTCTGTGTTCATCACCTGGAATTTCCAATAAGCTTTCTATATCAGTCTGAACGGAATCAAACTCATTATACAAGTCGAGGATTTTATTTAAACGAGCTTGTATCTCGAAAACTTGAACCTTGTTGGGATTTTTACTAGGCAAAAAAGTATCTATATATGCTTTAAATATAGTAAGCTTTGCTTTGTAACTAGCTCTGGTTCTCTTTAATGCTTTAATATCCATTGTGCAAATATATCAATGCGAATATTGCAAAGGAAACTAAACTCAAAGTGTCCAGCTGAAAGGCAATTATTGATTAAATAGTGCACGGTTAAAAATATTCGAAAACAAATCAAAAGAAGAAAATAAGCGAAAAATACTTAAATTTTAAAGTAGGCAAGTGCGTCGGAAATTGTGCGAAGCAGAGAGGGTAGGTAGGCAAGCGCAAAGCAACGGCGATTGCTGCGAGTCACGTAGGCCACTCGCCGTGGACTTTGGACCCCGGTCGCGATTTTGCTAGAATGTCGACAAAAAATATGTATTAGAAATGAATAGAGATTTGCACTGTATTGCTAAACAATAAGCACAATACAGCAAGATAAGACCTGTAAAGAAAGTATCTACCTAGGTATATACCGTATATTCGGAATATATGATGATCAATTATGATATAGAGAAAAAACGTAAATTCAGAAAAAGATGAAGTATTTTTGGAAGTTGTAATTTGGAATTAGGTACGATTAAATCGTATTGCAAGCAGTAGGTATATATTGTCTAAATGGTAATGGACTATTAAATTCATCAACTAATATGATTATGCAAGAATAAATGTTGGGTTTTTGTAAGTTAACTCGTAAAATAAGTGAAAATAATACAAATTGAATTATCGAAACTAATGCGCAATTAATGGGAATGAATTGGAACGAACTCACAAAATAGGTAGGTAGGTAGATGCCACACTGCAAACCCCTTATCTTGGTTTCTCGATTGAGGTAGCAACAACTGGCACAAAACAGCAAATGTATAGGCAGATGTCTTGATTTCTCTTTCCTTATCTTGATTTATAGATAAATGCAAGCACAGCACAACGGCTAGTATATTTCTTAATTTCTTTGACTTCTATCGATTTCCAGATAAATGCAGGCACAGCACAACAGCCAGTAGGTATGTTTCTTGATTTCTTCGACCTTTTATTGATTTTCCGGTAAAGATAGGTACGTTATAGCACAGCGATTTTATAGATTTCGTCGTAGTAATCCGTAGTAAGTATAGTGACTTCTGTATAATGTTGGTGGTTGTAAAAAATGAATCACGCCTTGCTTGGTGACCGACGTTTTCGATGTAATTCGTATTCCAAATGCTTCTTGGGTGACCTCGTTATCTTCGAAATCCTCCTTTGTTCCGCTATTGTTTTTGTAACGGTATCCAAAGCTAGAATCCGGCTCGAATCTTGTTAACGAAGGTTTATTGGTATTACAATGTATAGGTATAGATAGATATAGCAAGAAGCGTCTATGAGATCGGTCGGTGGCGGACTCGCGGCGCGCGCGATGATGTCTCGATGCGAAGCCGGTCCGTCGGGAGCGGGGCGAGGCGAGGGAAGCCGCGCGTTAACAGGTCGATTTCCAAAAAGCTTTAAAATCGTTAGCATATCGCTGCTCTGCAATTTTGTCCATCACCAACTGCTCCTGATGTTTCCGACACCACCTTACGCGATTCTTAAAAACTTTACGAGTTGCGCACATGTCATCGTAAACCTTTCCTGACATGGGTCTATTATTTTGTAACCAGGTTTTGAACTTACACCTAGCCTTCCCGTGAGCGGCCCGCACATGTTTGTTCCAACCACACATAGCTTTACCCTTCCTAAATTTGCCACATTGGCTCTGTCGCGTCTGTGCAGCTGCTTCTGTAATAACCTTAACAATACTACCATACAGTTCATCCAAAACAGACCTATGATCAGTTCGGTCACAAGACGCACAGCTACACTCCGTAAACTCTGGCGGAAAGTCTATTAAACTCAACTTATTATTACAGATATCATGATACAAGTTGATCTGTTCATTTGTTCTTTCACCCCATAAAATAGTATTAGGAGGCAAGCTATGCGTCACTAACCTTGGTTTTACTGCATACATATCACTCCTTATGTAAATAGGTAAATGGTCCGATACATAAATATCCTCCACTACACCTACGCTCACAACAGTTTGCCATGCCGAGAGAGACACAACACAGTGGTCCAACCATGTCTTGCTACCAGTCTTTTCACATACGAAAGTATATGTACTCGAGGAGATACCAAGCTTTTCCACGTCAGCGCACAGCCAGGATTGCTCCTGACAGAAATCAATTAATTCCTTGAAAAAGGGTTTGTGCGGATGCGCATTAAAATCCCCAAGAATAAATAAACTTTCAACGCCGTTACATTCCTCTATCGCACTTATTTCACTCAGTACATCAGTAAAGATAGGCAGCGTATCAGGCTTAGACAGAAAAAATAATAGCTGAGCGCCCATTACAGTGAACCTTAATAGCGGCTAGACGTGGACTTTTACAATCTAAGATCGTCACTGATTCAAATATTCCCTTTCTCCAAAGTATAGCAACTCCTCCGTACGGCCTGCCTATCAGTAAGCCAGCAGAAGCGTCCACAGCTGATTTTCCAGTATACTCAAAGTCGTCACTTATAGTACCTAGCAATGGGATATCGTGAGGCAGTAACCATGTCTCCTGAAGGGCAATAACATCTGACCAACCACACAGTTTACGCACATTATGCATAGCAGTAGGTAGATACTTACAGTTAAAACTGGTAAAACTTAATTGTTTTAATTGTTTAATTGTTTACAATATAGCTTACAAAATCACTATCCCGGGAAAATATTTTTGTCCAGGATAATTTCGACATAATGTTTTTTCTGCAGTCCACGCGGATGGAGTCACATGCATCCACTAGTATACATCTATTTACATTATAAATCCGGAACAGATGTACTAAACCTTTTTTATCCTATGTAGAAAAGTCCGAAAAATTTGGCTCAGCGTCGAACGGATAATGTAATAAACAAGAAACTTACATTAAATAATCATAAGTAAATGATTCTTGTGTCATAAACAATAGATTAAGATTTTAGAAATTAAGAAATCGTCGAAAATTATTTTTGAATTGAACTCTTGACATTAACGAGTGTACCAAGTACTTTTTCCATTTGTTTGTTAATATTTTAAGTATTATAAATACAAAGCTCGATTGATTCCAAGATATTATAATTATATTAATAATAATGTCCTGTCGAAATTTCAGTCAAACTAAGATATGAAAGTAAGTAAACATAGCGAAATAAAGTTTCTGTTATCAAAGATTTTGCACCTCTGACCTGATTTAATGTTTTTATATCAAATTACAAAAGATTATAATAATTATCTAAATAAAAGTACACTATAAAATGATCTTCACAACAATGAACCATGCTTTTTTCACCAAAGGGATCTAGTTAGCCTTTTCATGGCATTCAACCACTTTATTCGAATTTTTAAGTCCATTGGAAGTAGGAAAAACAACTTATCTGGCATCTTAGTAGTAGTAGGATTTTGGCACAACACAGAATTTTCGAGAACGAGGATTCGACATATTCAATGATTTTCAGGGAAACGTAAGGCAACGGTACGGAAGAGCACGGACGAACTGAGCGACTGTTGAGAAATGACGTCACGCGGCGCGACCGCGGGTCTACGGTCGCGAGCTCACTTTAAATTCCATAACTTTGGAATTAATTGACGTATCAAAATAATTCTTTCGGATGTATTTTATATTTTTGACAGAGAATACGTTAAGCAAAAATTCAAAATTAGTGAACATTCTTCATTAAACAAGCATAGTGCTAGATACCAAATCATAATGTAGGTAATAAGGCGAGTTATAGAACATGTCTTGGTTCGACATAGTTATAACTCGCGGCGAAAATGTGCGGGTCACAACATCTATTTCTCCATTCTATCGAGAGTAATCTCATTTCAGCTAACATTTTTTCAACCAAATCGTAATGGACCCAGTTTCCCACTATCAACTGAAAAGGGCAGGCTCGTCCCTGGGACCAGTTTAAAAGAGACGAGGTGTCATCTAACCTATTTTAAGCTTTTCGATTCACGAACATTTGACATCTACACCCGTTAGACATCTTCTAGATGTTCATCTTGAAGGTGAATAAAGGCTATACTTTAATATTGAGAATATGGCGGAACGTTTACAAAACACTAGACAAACGACTCTGCTCGCTTTCTTTAAACTTTGCGAAATAGATGCATTTGCTAAGACACTATTATACACCGATGTTCCACCATATTATACATAATAAACAACAGGGCAAGTTTATTCACAGAACACGTGGAACACCTGTAGAAGGTGAACCAGGTATTTTTTAAAAACACGTGGAAGAGTTTATACTGTACATCCAAACAACATGAACCAAGCACGTCGTCAACCCCAGAAATTCATATGCTGCATACGAATACGAGTACGATGACTACGCAATATACTTATTACAAACCCTGTTGCAATGCCAGTTGCTTCAATGGAACCAAGCACGTCGTCATCTTTCCATCCCATTCGTCATTACACGTCGACCACACATTACTCCTGCGTTATTCCCAAATCCTTTATTGGACATACGTCGTGTGCAGAAAGTCCTATGACTGCAAAATATACAGTATGTTCTGAGCACCAAGCAGAAACTCTCAAAAGAACTAAGTAAAATGAAAGCGCAATACCCAAAGGCGTGAATATTGTCCTCAAACAAGGTTGTTAAATCAGAAATTAGTTGTAGGCATCTTGTACACACAAGTTTTTCGCTGTCAAAATCTAATTCGCCGTGTGTAGGCACGGTCGTCAATGTTGTATAGATCACTATGGAAGCTGGTAGACGTGCATGGTGGCGCTGTTTCTGCCGCTGGACGGCGCGCTGCGTCTACTCACGGCGTGATTTTTATCAATGTTATATGGAAGTCTATGGGAGTATGTCGATGGCGCCGGACGTATAGGTATGTACGGATTCGAGACGGTTTACATGCGCTGATATCGGATTTTGATATTAAATTTGCATAAACCAAGAATTATTAATTACATTGATTCAGGAAATGCCTATAATATGGGATATCATACTATCGATGATTATAAAAATAACCGGTTCAAATATGGTTCCTGGAAAGATATATTTCACTTACAGCCCATATTTGAAGACTCAAGTGGTGATGAATGTATGTATCCCAAACCGTCTTTCCCTTTTTTTACAAGCTTTTATTTAACTTGCAATGTATGTTTGTTCGGGTGAAATCTTACAACTCAATTTTAAGGCACTTGCCCTCAACCGATTGGGCTGAAATTTGGTGAGCACGTTCAGTTCGGGTGACAATGCATGATTAACAGTGTGACGTCATTCTAAATCCAACATGGCGGCATACCCACAATGGCGGACCAATTATTTTTAATGCATTCCTACAATATGGGTATCAAATTAAGGGTCGCAACACATCTGCGGGACGTACGGCGCCGAAAGTTCAGCGGCTGAAGTGTCAGTCGAAATATTCAGTTGTTATGACAAACCAAACGGTCAAAACGCGGCGTCTTGTTCAGCGCGCTACGCGACGGAAAGTTACGCGGCGTCGTCGTCAGTCTGTGTCGACACTTTATGGTGTGCGGTTGTTGTGACGTACCTGAACTGCCCAGAAAAATGGATTTAATTAGAATATTAGCTATTATAGAAGGCTTAGAAGAAGAAGAAGTAAATAAGAAACACTTTTGGGTGCATCCGCTAAATACAATGAGAATCCAAGAAGGTCAATTTCAAAAATATTCAAAGTACAGATCCTATCCTGATAAGTTTTTTAAATATTTTCGGATGTCAATTCAATCTTTTGATGATTTGCTATTTCTCACTAGTAACGATATTTTGAAAAAATGTACTAGGTTCAGGGATTCTATTTCACATATTATATAGACATGGTCGTAATTGAACTTCCAATATAAATTTTTTTGAATCAAACATATTTCTTGTCGAAAAACAACGTGTCTACAGCAAAGCCAACGAGCGAGTGTTGAGCGTGTGCGTGGCGTGCTATAGTATAGAACGTTCAGGTACGTCTGCCGCCCGCCGAACTTTCGGTCGCGCAACGCGTCGCGTGATGTGTCGCTTGCTATGCAAAATACATTAAATGCGTTTTAGCTGAAAAAATCGCCCGAAGGAAGGTTAGGCACTACGCCGAACGCGGCGTAATTTCGGCTGATGTGTCATAGAGAACTTGAAATACACTGCGAGCGTATTTAGCCGAACGTTCGGCGCCGTACGTTCCGCAGATGTGTCGCGACACTAAAGAGCTAGCTGAGAGTAACTCGAAAAAAATGTGACGTCACTCTTAATCCAATATGGCGGACTTCTAAAACTTGAAAATCTATTTTGAAACAGATATTTTTAAGCAATTGAGTTGAAATTTTGTATGCATGTTCATGCATGACAATGCGTGGTTAACTGTATGACGTTATTCCAAATCCACCATGGCGGAACACCCAAAATGGCGGATAATTTTCTTTTATTCGTGCCTATAATATAGGTATCAAATGATAGGTCTTGCTGAGAATAACTCTCGACGAGTATATTTTGTCTTTACATGGTATCTGAATGTATGTATGTATGTATGTATAGATTTCCGGGCTCAAGGTATAACTATCAACAAAATAAGAGCACAGGATAGTCTACTAGATAGTACTCGAAATCATGACAACGTGGATTTAAATAATATTATACCATCTGATATTAATAAGACTGGAGGGCTTCCTAAGAATTTAGAAATATTTGTTGGGGCGAAGGTAACGTTACGGTACAATGTAGATGTATCCAAGGGTCTTGTGAATGGTGCAATCGGACATATAACAGAAATATTATGGCCTTGCTTCCGGAGAGCACAAATGTATGATACTGACATACCTTCCGTCCGTATAGACTTCGGTAAAGATGGCGTTCATCTCATTCAACCTAAGACTGTGCAATTTCCAGCAAAATATAGTCACGGTACTGCAGAAAGGAGAATGTTACCAATTATATTATGTTGGGCTTGTACGGTACACAAAATGCAGGGAAGTACCGTCGACCATGCCGTTGTACACCTGGGCTCGAAGCTCTTTGCCGCTGGTCAAGCATATGTGGCCTTAAGTAGGGTGAAGTCATTAGAAGGGCTCCTCATTGAAGAGCTGGACTGTTCAAAATTAACTGGCAAACGACCTTGCAATAATGATGCGTTGAATGAGATGAACAGACTTAGGAACTTACCAGGTGAAAAATAAAAAGTATAAAATAAAATTTAGGTAAAAAAACCTTTTTAAAAACAAGCTTTTATTTAAATGCGCTAAAAAGAAAAAATAAACTTTTACACTAAAACTTTTACTATTAATTTATAACGTCATTTCAAATTTAACACATTTGACACAATTTATATGTTATAATAAAAGCTTGTCGCGACATTTAAGTACTCGTATTTACTTCCTTAGTTTTAAATTTTTAATAAGTCAAGGTGAGGCCGTGCCGGGGACTGAGTGGCATGATGACATGATGTCGTGAACATACCACCTCGGGGCACCGGGGCGAACTCTGTTGTATACTCTCTTACTCTTCTACACGAAGCTCTGGAAGGGTCGACGGATATTTCTTCGATATGCGTGGGAACAATATGGGAAAATCTGAAACATCAACACAAAGATGCTGCCTAATAAACATTTAAAAGTAAGAACGTAAATACGAGTACTTAAATGTCGCGACAAGCTTTTATAACATATAAATTGTGTCAAATGTGTTAAATTTGAAATGACGTTATAAATTAACAGTAAAAGTTTTAGTGTAAAAGTTTTAGTGTAAAAGTTTACTTTTTCTTTTTAGCGCATTTAAATAAAAGCTTGTTTTTAAAAAAGTTTTTTTACCTAAATTTTTCCATTCCTATATTATGTAATAAACAACGATAATCTTTTTCGTATGAAAATTCATGACCCACGTCCTGCACAGCTCCAGATAAAACGCTAGATACTGAACTGTACTTAGCCGATGGTTTTGCCGTGTCATGTACAAGCTCTCACGTTTTTTCAACCGTGATGTGGACAAGAGGTCTTAGAAATATGCACAAAAAAAGCAGGGGAACAAAATTCATACAAAATTTAAAATGCAGTGCAGAAAATAGTCACTCCAGTTATATTGAAATCGGTAGAGAACAGTTTTATATCTCCTTTCGATTTTATAAATCAGATCAAAGCTAGACAAAACAGAAAACGCAAGAAAGCGGGACGCAGTCTGATTGCTACAGATACACAAGAAAAGGTTCAATTAGACAAGATTACTTCTAATAGGAAAAAAAAAACAGGTACAAAATAAGAAAGTTTTGCTCAGTGAAGATGAGGAAGAGGTGACAGAATTGGCAGATTCTGACAATGATTGGGATGAAACTGATAAACAAGAAGATTTTATGAGCAAGAAAATATGATAATTCTATCTGAAATGTATTTACAAAAACTACTTATTCGTCGGCCATGTGAAGTTTGGTTGAGTTTGAAATAAAGAAGTGAAAATCTTGGTATATATGGAGAAAAAAGATTGGATGAAAGGAATAATGATTTGGAGTTTTACATATCTTTAATAAAAGAAAATGATATTTTTGCCCTAAGCCTTCACAGCTTTAACAGGCCACCAGCGATAATCTTGTTCTATTTTATGGGCAAGTACTCGTATATAAAATAAGTATTTAAAAGTAAAACATAATTTATTGTAATGTCCACTTTATTAGGTAGGTTAGGAATTTACAATACAACTTCATCTCAGATCAATTACTATAGAAGATATACAGTATCGGCCAGCATCCAGCACCAGCCAGTTACAATTTTTCTAATTCTACAGTGTGTTTGGTAATGGACTAGCGATAATTTAGGGGCGTAAAAAAAAACTTAAATCTACCTTCTACTCGTACTCACAAACCGATTGAAGAAGCAAACACAAACAGTTTGCCCTTTGTGCGCTGAATGTCATAAAGAAGATTGGGTACAGTGCGGAAACTGTAAAATTTGGGTCCATGAGGCTTGTGCAGATATATCAGAGCTATCCGATCAATACACATTTGCGATTAATGTATGTTGTCTAAATGGTTATATTCTTACTGGCCGGTACTGAAGGCCAATTTTTTAAGTCTGATTTTTCCTAATCTTTGAATGGCAATAATAATGCTGATTATTTGTAAACGATTTGGTTGTTTGTTATTTTTATTAATAGCACAATAGTGCTTGTAAATATATCAGAAGGTATTAACATGTAACATTTAGTATTTTCATTTTTTGTAGATAAGCCTTAAGGCGATGGTACTGTAGGACTCTCCCCTACTTATTTAGATATTTTACTATTCAAATACGGACTTCATTTAAGTACAGCTAATTTCAATAACCGATCTCGAGATTTTTGCATATTTCAGATAAATGTTCCATTGTTGTCATACAAAATTACATGATCTTTATGATCTCTAGTATTGAAATTGGCCGTTAGAGATATCAATATACTTACGTTTATTAAGTAGTGAGTTGAGTAGAGATAAGTTGGGTACCTACGTACACTTACAATAATAGTACATTATGATACAAGTGAGCTAAGTTGGTATGTAATAATTACGCACAAGGCTTGGTTGCAAGCACGAGTCAAAGGCGAGTGAGTCGGAGTGAGTGTAACAGCCGAATGAATTATTGCCAATGCTCACCTGTGTTATGCCGGGGTCACACTAATTAGTGTGGCCCCTGCATTATACGGAATTTTTCAACAATTCTTGCGAATAGATCCTTTATTCCCAGCTGCCCCGCAGGAATTGCCACCGGGCGACTGGGAAGTTATTGCCCCCACTTCACCTTCGCTGAACATTGCTTTCTCCTACGTGATGAGGATGAGACAACTTATTCAAAACATGACGTCCGCGTCCTATCGCATATCAAAATATCATATACTTTACGAGAAAGAATGTTGAATACTTACTATTTTTTAAATGATATGACACCTAATACTTTACCTATCTATCTTAAAATTTATCACGAACAAAACTTTTACCAGGCAAGATTTAAATAAAAACCACTGGTAGGTATGACGAGGACAATACCTAAGCGAATGTATACATGTATGTTAAACATATAGGAAGTACTCGTATAATAATATACCTAGAAAATAAAATAAAATAAAACTATTAAGAACTTAGTTCTATACTTTGTGCTAACATAGGAATGAATTCATAATTAATACATACAATAATACAAATGCGTTTCGAAAGAACCTGACGTAACACCAGGCTAAAGTCTTTGAGAGGAAATAAACAGTACCTACCTATAAGTAAGTAGGTAAGGTCAGTCGGGGTAAGTGCCTCTACGTCGAAAACTAGCGACACTTGCTTTTCCCGCCATTAAATGTGAAACCAGGAGCTAATTTTACTGTTTATGGCAACACTTTTGACAGCTGGAACAAGACTCCATCTTAATTTCAATGTCATTTTTACTTGTGTTGCGAGATGACTACAGTGAAATAAAAGTGACAAGTGCGTTGCTATGACGCACTTACCTCAAGTCAAAGGTTCTAAGTTATTTTTGTACAGTTTAAATTAGAATGATTGATTAGGCACCTCGAATGAACAACGCTTCAATCACACGACATTAATTACTTGTAACTTGTACTGAAGGGAAAAAATAAACTGCGATTGATTTGTATTTAAAAAAATAACTTTTCTTGTTTCAGATTATCGCGCTCGCTATGGTCCGCAATTACAAAAGAAAAAAAGAAGGTCCACTGTGGAATAAAGACACGTTGACGAAAGCAGTAGAAGCTGTCAGAAATAGTAAAATTATGGCTACCAAGTAACTTGAAAACCTAATAAAACCGTTAATGCCTTCACACACCTGTTTTTGTATTTATCATTGTACCACAAAGGCGCAATATAAACAGGTTGACTACCACTGACAGTAAAATGGCGCACTTTCCCCAATTTACTTTGTCAATCAGCATTCGAGTTTATAAATGAAATTGTATTAGGCGTTACAATTCGTAAGTTCATCATTCACTATGGGTGCGCCCACCACCGGGCCCTACACCCTCCACTGACCCTCGGATCTGATAACTCATAACTGCGAAAACAGGCACTTGCACAACTACAATCGCCACGAGAAACCAGACCCGAGCACCTAGCATGCAAGACAATACATTGCACTATTCCGAAATAAAAAAACTAGATTGATAATCTACATATGTTTCGCCAATAACCGTGGCATCCTCAGGATTATACTCGTAGTAAACCACTAATTATCATGAAACTCTAAAACCCAACAATAAATTTTTTATTGTATTTATTTGTCTCGTTCACCTCACGTTATGCTGAATTGTGTAAATTTCTAAAATGAACGTAAATAGTGTGTTTTTTGAACACGTGTCCTTGCGGGAAAGTGCGTCTATAGGCGAAGTCTATTTTAAACAATAATATCTCCACTAATATCAATAACATTTAGACAATTTATAGCTCAAAATCTTGCCAGTGAATTATACTATGTATATTATAACTCTCAAAAAGATTTACGAAACACAGTAAACAAAAAATATTGACTTGCTATGATCAGACCTACTGGCAAAGTGTTAAGAAAATATTGAGATATTTAAAAGGTACAAGAGACTATGGTTTATGTTACAAACCATCGAAAGGTTACCTAGAAGCGTATAGTGACGCGGACTATGCGAAAGATACGGTGACGCGTAGATCATTGACTGGGTACGTGTTCATGAAAAATGGAGCAGCGGTAATATGGGCAACAACACGTCAGCACAGTGTAGCTCTTTCTACAACAGAAGCAGAGTTTATGGCGGCATGTTCTGCTACCAAGGAAGCTTTATGGCTTAAGAGGTTATTGATAGATATTGGAGAATTTAAGCAAGACTCTATCTGTCTTAATATCGATAACCAAAGTGCAATATATTTGATTAAAAATACTGACTTCCACAAACGGTGCAAACATATTGATGTCAGATACAACTTCATTAAAGAAAAATACTCGGAGAAGCAAATACATCTGAAGTATGTGAGCACAATTTGGAGAACAATTTGGTGATATATTCACTAAAGCATTACCTAAAGACAAGTTTATGTATCTTAGGAATAAAATTGGTGTTAAGCAGTTGATTTTGTAGTCATATTGTATTTGCAATAGTTTAATGACAAGATTGTTTTGTTTAGGTGAGAGTAGCTGAGTTATTTATGTTTGTTTATGTTATGTTATAGGTAAAGTTAGAATTTGGTGAGAGTGTTGGAATAATAAATTCTCCTTTACCTTGAAATAGGTACAACACTAGTTTGTGAAGTACATCACTAGTTCTGTTGTCAACTTGACTTTGTCTCTCTGTAAATCTATAATAAACTACACGTTGTAAAATTTCTTTTCCTCTTTTACTCACAAATTCAACAGTGCAAATAAACTTCGCAAAAAATATGATGCGCTTGCCCCGACTGACCTTACCTATATTAAAGACAATAGGGAATATGCAGATATTTTTTTTATGATTTTAAATGATTATTTACATTATGACAAATCTGTAAAAAAAATCGGCACCATAAATACAATATTTAGTGTAAAATTAATTGTTTTAAAATAGTGGGCTAAAAACAGGTTTTTAAACAACTGCCATTTAGGCATGCTTTTCGTGACGTCAAAGTCTGTACAGTCAAACACCGTGATCAAACATCCATCAAGTAAGTAAAGCTGGCTACTCACGATCCAATTTCATATTCAACCTGTCATCATTGCGCAGTGGGCTAGATTATAAAAAAAAAGTGGATTGGAGATAGAAGCTCCCGTGATTCGGGCCGGTTTTATTCTGTATACTCATTTTATAAATACGAACATTTGTTTTGAAAAACTTTTCTAAACATACACAGAAAATGGTCACGACAAACTGTTAACACGCGACCCACGTGTGTAATTGTGTGTAACGCGGCGTGTTAACAGTGTGTCTCTTGCTTGATCCTTACTAGCACAGGCTATATGATATTTATTAGTTTGACCGATTTGACAAGAGAAAGATCAAAATGTTCAAACATTGTTTGGTAGACACATACTTTGACGTCACATTTAATTCATGATTATTTCGACCAATAACGTTGCGTTTTTTAATCAACATAATTATGCTTTCGGTCTCAGCATTTACATTAAGAATGGAGAGGGAGGAGGGACATAACAATTTTAAGTTTATGAAATGTGACACTCAGCATCGATGACAATAACTCAAAAACTAACCTTTTTAAACTATTATTTCTTTTGTACGATATATTTTAAAGCTATAGAAGCATACAATTTTACAAAGCTAATTTCATAAATAACATGATGTTATAGATAGTGGCAGTATTAATAGGGTACTGCGTCTCTAGCTGCATTCGTAATATTCATCCCAGTAGGCAGTACGGTATACTTAGTAATAAATAAAAAATACAAGTAAATATAAGTATAATAACATAAAAAAATTGACGAATGGAATGGAAGTAACAGTAAGGAACAAAATTTGGACCGCTTATTCAGGTACATGTAGGCACATGCTTTTGAAAGATCTTATTAATACTATAAGGTAAAGGTCGGTAAGCTACCTAAGCTATTTATAACTTTAGGCTATAATATACATTGTGAAAATGCGAAGGGAATCGATTGATATAGGTCAGTCCTGCGATGAATATAGAACAAACCGCGAAAGCAACTTTCTTCCGTATGATATTTCTTTGGTATAACAATATGTCTCATACCTATATGAGTTTTGGGATACGCCTACAATAATATAATAAAATCATTTTTTTAACGAAAAACCGGCTTCCTCCACTATGAGTCAAAACTCGAGCTTACTAAAGTGCCTAGACCCTAAAGAGTTCCAGTATCTCAACTGGTTCTTAAACCTTGTTATATACCAAAAAAATGCTATAGATGAGTCTCGCTACGTATGACAGGAAACCACCAGATAATGTAATTCCCAAAGACGCTAATAACTGTGATGGTTTTTTGTCATCAATTAAATTGGCGTAGAATTCAGAGTAATGTTAAAATCTTATATTTCCGTCTCTGAGGGACTTGTAAATGGAGCTATGGGTATTATAAAAAAAAATTAAGTAGCCGGCTTTAAGGAGAGAACAACTCGAAGGTGGGGAGTTACCTGTAAAGTTGTGTACCTACGTCAAATTTGATAACCAAACTATAGGCCTTAGGCTAAAAGATAGTGACGGTTGCATATCCATAGCGCGTATGTAGCTGACCAAAATTCTTTAGAAAAAAATAAAAACCAACTACTCGTGCCAATAATACCAATGCCTACAATATTTGAGAACTGCCCAATTAATATTTGGACAAATATTTCGAAGTCGTCATTATAACTCCTTTACAGATCAGGAAGAGCTAACCAAATATGTAATTATGCTCCTTTTTGTGTCGTCCTTTGATGATGAAAACTACTTGTTATTATCGTTTTATACTCACTGACGTCACATATGTTAGAAGAATCTGTAATTTTTTTTTAAATTTTCGAACGATGGCATCTAATATACGCCGTCTTCCTGCGTGATGATCTGTCATTCATTCCGTTTTTTATGTCAATTCAATGGCGTTACATTTTTTACGTTCCGCGTATTAATATAATAAAAAGTATATAGGTAGTTAAAATTCAAAATCAAAGCATAAAATGGGTAAAAGGAAAAAGAGAAAAAGATAGAAAAGAAAATAACGAGCTTAAATAAAAAATTTAAACATATATAATCATCAGACTTAGAATCTACTGGTAGGTTCTTTCAATCATCAATTTGTTTTAATTGGTTTCCTTTCTTTTATACCATGGCTGCTTTTAATGGACACACTATCTGCGGGGTAAGGCGGTATCAAAACATGAGCAATAACCTCATGGTTGTTTTCCAATGGATATTCAGGCACACCCGCGGGGTGACGCGGTGTCAAAACGTTAGAAAACACGAATCCTCCCAGTACAGGGTGTTGTGCACATGTTAAACACTTTGCAGTATGTGGCGTATTGACCACGCATAGTTACTAAGCCTTAGTACAACATTGTGGATATTCGCAAGGAATATCGGTCTTCAAAATAATACAATTAAAATTGTATTTATTTTTACCATAGGCACATGTACACCCCCAAATAGCCCTCTCTACCTCAAGAGGAGGTAGAAGAAGTTGTTGCTACAAGAATCTATAGATTTAGAATTACTATCAGCATTGGGGCAGTAGAAGAAGTACAAAAAGGTCCGACAGCATATCCTGAGATCTCATCCAGATGGGCTCCAATACTGGCTAAAGGCCAAAGCATAAACAATATTTGCCTTTTGACAATATACAAATTAAATCACCGCAGGTCAGTTACGAATTAGGGCCACAAAAGCTGTACAAAATCTGTCAAAGACCTCAAGAGCAATGATATCACTTCAGATAAGAACAAACAACCAGCAACAAGCAAAAATAAAACTTAAAACTGGCGGGGCCTTCCTTGGATGAGTGGCAAGATGACAGCAGGGGGGAGACAGATCAACCAGCCAATAAAACACCAATGTAAGGGAGACAGAAGGACAAATAAACAACCATTCGGAAACGACGTTTTATTCACGGTTAACTAATTATTTTCGGGTGCACACACTAACAGTGTTAAAACTTGCTTACAGACTGCGTAAATACGCGGATATTGCTGATTCGCGGTATTGTTTTTTTTTTAAATTCTGGTTTCTTATGGGCTAATTCAAATCGTGTGAGAACTCTAGAAAGACAATTTGCGTAAAGAATCTTTTGTCGCGATATCCCAAATTTGCACCTTTTGCTGTTACGCGGTATTTACAAGAAGCTCTTACGCGGCTATGCACGCGGCTATATACGAGTAGCAGAGCTGTGAAGAGAGAAATATAATTTTATTTGCCTCTTAATTAATACAAAAGAAAATACTGTAGCAGACTTTAAGTCTAGAAAACAATTGGACCAAAGAGAGTGGGAATGAAATAACAAATATTTTAATAGAGTAGACAAATACTTTGATAACCCAAAAATAGATTTATTTGCCATGAGATATGTTTAATACATTGATTCTAGTGAGAACCAACACTAAATGTATTAAACATATCTCATGGCACCCATATGCTTATAAAGTTGACGCATTTACAATTTCTTGGAAGGTAATTTTTATTTTATGCATTTCCACCTTTTTCTATGATATTAAAATGTATTGAGAAAATTGTGACAGGTGAAGCAATAGAGATTGTGATAGTACCTACCATATTGGGAGACATAACCCTGGTTTCCACTTATAAACAACATTTTGATATGTGAACCCTTGATCTTTGAGCTAAACATTGATTTACTCCTTTTATATAATTCCAGCACACTACATCCTCTGCATTGCAGCCTATCACTAATGGCAGGGAAATTATCAAGCAGGCATTCCTCGAATCCAGAATTAACGAAGAAGCAGCAGAAATAATGCTTTCATCAATATCAAGTAACACACTTAAACAATTTACACCATGTATGGTTCTCTTACTTCAAAACCAAACGATTTAAGTTTATAGGTGTAGAGGGTAAATGTTTATTGATTGGTGGGAATCATCTTCGGACGACACAAAACGGACCATAATTTCAATCGAACTACACTTGGTAAGTTTGATTGTTTAATAATATACTCGTATCATACGTAGCTATCGGTTGTGGGTACCTACTAGGATTTTCATTGTCATGCGTAGAATACCCGTCGCGACGGCGACATATCTTGTTATATTGTTAATTTTAAATACGAAATAATTTATTAATACATTAGGTATTCTTTTCAACGCGATATGGGTTGAAATAATCTTTCGCAGTAGAAAATATAAAATATATCATTTTTAAATTTTGGCGTTTTGTAAATATTTTGTATACTTACAAATTATTACATTCCCTTAACAATTATTATGATGAACATTAAACATAAATTAAATCTATTAGGTATCTATTATGATAATAATTATGCGAAAACAATTTTATTAAAGGTTTGTCTGATCAGACCATGGAGAAGAAATAAAAGCGGCTAAGTATATTTTCATACAAAACTAGTGTGCCGCTAAGCGGGGGTGAAGTATGGGACGAGGGGAACATCGTAACCCTGCCCATTTACATAGAAACCACCTTGTAGTGACTAGCCAAACTACTTGCAAAAGCGTGTGGTTACAGCTACTGCATTACACACACTGGCCCTGAAGCTCCGCCTCTATAATGACGTCATGGCCTCACGATTGCCACACGACTCAGTTCATAGTCCCACCTCCTCTTTTATACCTTCTTCATGGATCAGACCTACGAGAAGTTACAAAAATTGTACTTCTTGCTTTAACATACTTACCGATTTAAATATACATTTTTGACGTGAAACGTCTTTAAAATCGCGCCGACACATACGGGTACCAGGTTTAAAAACTGGACCGTAACGAAAAGGTCTATATCATCGTACCTTAATAATTAAAAAACTATTGGTCTTAGAAACAAAAATGTGGTGTAAATATTTCACTTATATAGTCAGCTCGCTGTTATGACATTGAGTTCGTGTCGGGGTCAAGCGGGGGGGCGGGGGAGGGATACTGCGATAACTGTGCGAAACCGGCGCTCACGCTTGTTTCTATTCAGTGTAACTCGTGACTCCGACTTTATAGCGTGGTGATTCTTTCGTGTGTTTGTCAAGTTTATTTGAACCGATTGATTTATACAAAAATAAGTGTAATTTGGACAGTATTTATATCTATACTAATATTATAAAGCTGAAGAGTTTGTTTGTTTGTTTGTTTGAACGCGCTAATCTCAGGAACTACTGGTCTGATTTGAAAAATTCTTTCAGTGTTAGATAGCCCATTTACCAAGGAAGGCTACAGTCTATACAACAACCTGCCCGGCTTCGCACGGGTACAACGCCCCCTCACGCGGACGAAGTCATGGGCGGCTGCTATTTAAAATAACCAGAAAGTGACAATAAATATATAAACATTTGCTATGTATTTTATGTTTCTATTACGTACCTGTTCTTTTTTTATTAAAATACTTAAAACAGCGTCCATCTTGTTTTCATTTCAATCTTTTACTTTAAAAGCGATTCGCTAACATAGACGTTTCACGTTAAAACCAACGGCCGTGTGCCCCGACACAGCCCCACCCGCTTTTTTTAATATAACAACTTAGTAAAAAAGTTTTCAAACAAAGCTTTATCCACTAGAGTACGCTTCATAGAATAACTACCGTACGTAATTTTGGAATTAACATTATTTGTTTGTATGCAGCTACACAATGACCTTATATAATGTCATACCCAAAGCAACTAACTAGAGCCATGGTTCAAATGTACGAGTATTAAACGTACTCTACCATCTGTAATACATAGTAGTAATAAATACATATAATCCAGTTGACACGCGAGCGAACACTTGGCACAGGCCCACAAGCGCCAATCCTTCACAAACGCTCGAATGTCATTTACACGCTTGCGAATGCGTCTGTCTTTTCTGGACAGGCAAGCATGGCGCAGAGTTACGTAGAAATTCTTTCGTCACTTTTGTTTGGCTGAGGGCCGATTTTTCGAATAGTCAGATATATCTGATATAAAGGTCATGCTGTCTGGAACTTGATCATGATAGAGACAGCACCAACTTAATTCTTTAGATTAAGCTATCTGAAGTTTGGAAAATCAGCCCTTAAACATTGTTTTATTTATAACTAGCTGACCCGACAGACTATGACATGTCTAAACTTTATATCATCAACTTACAATTGTGTAAAATTTATATTTTTCTTGTAAAATTTTCAAATGTTCGCGTTTCAAACGCCAACGTGTAAATGGGTTGCAAGCGCCGTTGATCTGTGTTCAAAATCCGACTCTGACCCGGCCCCCTGATTTCGTAGTAGCAGAGCCGATGTAATGCGATAGCGAAAATATTGAGTGTGTGCGTGCGCGGGACTAGCGCGAGGCGTCCAACCGCGGCCCTCACCTCGCCCCGCGAACTCACATCTCAAGTTCCCGCCAAAGCACAAGGCCCGTTTACACGCTTGTGCTTGTGGATGCTTTTCGACGTGTCACGCATGTAAATGTACCATAACAGATCCAAGAATTAGATTGGGTGATAGTTTCTAATGCAACAGGGAGATAATATCTGCCTATTGAACTATTGTCAAGACATACCATCGACGTTTTAATGTGCGAAACTACCAGTAGAATAGAACCTCAAGATTCGTTAACAAAACGGTTCATTTGTAAATATTGTAATAGCTTAAAAAGATTTAAACCTACAAATTTCGTGATTCAATTGTACTATTTGTTAAGTTAAGATATGAGGTACATTTTGGGATACAACAGCTAACAGATGAGAGCTATATATTCACCTGGAAGGTCAAGTCACTAAACAAGCCT
Organism: Carposina sasakii; assembly: GCA_014607495.2. NCBI lineage: Eukaryota > Metazoa > Arthropoda > Insecta > Lepidoptera > Carposinidae > Carposina > Carposina sasakii. The sequence continues at coordinate 6,633,464 of CP053148.1, forward strand.
TTACGAGTGACCTAAGACTTTCTCAATAACAAGCAAGCTGCGCTGAGCCCATTAGAAATCCTGGCCAGTTGAGAGAAACAAATTGATCTTCGGGCGAAGTCGATTTTCTCACAAAACACCTGAAATATATAGAAACAAGGCGAAAGTTAATATGTGCCACAATACGGTTGAAAAGTATTTATGTTAAATGAAGGACCTAAAGAAGTAGAGTTTGCAAAACCGGTGAGATTATTTCGCGACGATTTTAAATTTATTAAATACTATTTTGTAATGTACTTACATATAGGTATTAAGCACAGATTTTTCAAAGAATAATACCAAATGTCCGACAGTGACAAAATTGCGACCGACCGTTAGTTTCAAAATAAGCCTGCCAGTTTGGACTAAGGGAATCTGCATTCTTGCAGGCTAGGAATGTCCCAGATTCTATCCAAATGTATTTCAAGGCGAAAGAAAGAAAAAATAATTTAGGGACGGACGTATCGAGCTAGCTCTCAGTGCATTACGAGTAATGCATGAGGTTGTAAGAGGAATAATAGATGTAGGTTACCTTAAAAGAATCTGGTATCTCTTCAATGGCTCTGTGTATAAGTGTGCCATTAAGATACAAGCAGTTGGCAGCATCATCCTCAGGCACCGTAAGGGTTTGGTACGGAAAATTGGCTTCTCGTTCCATCCTTTTCAAGAGTTCCTTGGCCTCTTTACTAGATCCCATGCATAGGATGTCCGGTCCAGCTACCGTGATATATTTCTTGAGATTTCTTGCTGGTGCGGTGATCTGAAGTTAAACATCAATGTTATTACAAAACCACTTCTAAACTTAGACACTGTTTAAACTTTGTCAGTAAGCTATATGGGACATCTGTCAAATTTAATTAAACAATATTTTAAATTATCTCGTAATAACACGTTGTTATTTCGGGAAATCCTTTCTAGTGCTTTCTCTCTCATCCTCAGTAAGTTTCATTCATTAACTGTACGGTACTTCATACCTTTATTGGTGTGCATGGAAATTCGGGGAAAGCTTCCGCAACGGCATTGGCACCAGCCTCATTACTCCTTTCACCGGACGCATCGATGCCGACAAAGAACTCGCGACCTGGAATTTTTACTTGACATAATTAGGCTTGACTAGCCATTTCAGATTTTAGTAAACATATTGCGTCGATGCTAAAATAAAGGTAGGGACAAACTGAGCCTACGTATGCAACGTATATACTACGCGTTATGACATCTAGACTACGAATTTTATATGAAAATATATGACTTAGAAACACACTTGTCGTACGCAAAACGTTGCGTATGATAAGTGTGTTTCCAAGCATATAAATTTCGTAGTCTAGATGTCATAATGCGTAGCATACGTTGCTTACTTGGGCTCAGTTTGTAGGGAGTTAAACGATACCGACGGTAGAAAAAATATCCGATTATCCAAATATATATTTTTTTTATAAATCTGCTGTTCCATACAATCTTGAATAATTACTGGTATGGAACAGCTGATTTTTTTTTTCACTATTACGGAGTTGGGGCTTAGTGAAAGTTGTTTCTTTTTTCCTATCCAGTTTCGTGTCAAAAGCAAATCACTAATTTTGCAAACACCTATACCGCGCTAATACAGATTGACTAAGCAGTCAACTATGAAATCATGCATCAAGACGAAATCCAAAGTGCACATTGGAGTGATAAACAAGTTACTATATTTACTTGTTGTGTCTGGTTTGCTTGTGAAACGAAATGTATAGCGATAGTTAGGAACAAAACGTCACATTCTTAAGAAACGGTTTGGAAATTTTTAGAGGAAATATTTGCCTATATCAAAGACAAATCCACCAATCCCAAAACAGAAACTCCACCTATACATCATTAGTGATAACTGCGCGGGTTAATTTAAGAATAAATTTATATTGTCCTCACAGTATGAACTACATGAGTACCTATGCTGAAGCAAGTCTTTTGCAGTGGAATTTTTTTGTCACGGTGTCATGGTAAAGGTGAGGTTGATTGATGGTGTAGGTGGGGTTGTAAAAAAGTTTTGGATAGGTGTTAAATCAAGGAGGGTAAACATAACTTCTGCTAAAGATTTTTATGATTTAAACGATCTCTGTGAAGAAGTGAAGAGTATAGAAAACGTTCAGAAAACCTTCAAAAGGACCACTTTTTTGAAGTTATAAACAAGTATCGAATCATAGTTGCCAGATCATCTAAATCAGATATTCAGGAGATTATAATTATTTTTATATCCATTTCTCTGTGTAATGTTATTGGTGTACTGTGTTACTAGAATAATAAATTAAATAAAAGAATTAATTTATTTTATCTCTATCTTTATCTATGTACCAAAGATATAATGTGGTCTGAAGAGTTTTTTCAACCATTAGCTGACCTCGCAGTTATCCAAAGAGTAAATACAGATAGTGAGATGAAGGTAGCGCATAATGATAATCTTACTTTTACTGATGAACCAAGCTTTTCCGCAAGTATATTTAATACAGTTTAAAATGTTAAAAGAAACTTAAAGAAGTACATTCGAACTCTGATGAAGAACTCCCTCCAAAGTTGAGTAGAGGAGAATTTTTCCAATTAGGAGATTTCATCTTAGCAAAAGGTAGTTAAAATGAATATCGATATGCTGCGATATGTCAAAACGCTGTAGATGAAGAGACGAAACTCAAAAAATGTCCCTTAATATTTACGGAGATTTATTCCAAATGAACAAGAAGTGTCCGACGTTCCATTAGAAGATATTTTAGGTGAGTTGCCAAATCCTAGCTTAAAAAATTTAAGTGGACCGTACATTTTACGAGTTTCCAAGTGACGGCGACATAATCAAGATAGATTTTTTTTATTATCAACTTGTCATGTTTTATTAATAAATATGGGAAGTACATTCTTTTTCTACCCCTGGGGGACAGCGAGAATTAATTTTAAATTATTTCCGCTGGCCACACCGGCCTCACCGTGGGTTTCATATTACTACTCTCAATATCCACCAGCTTAAATAAACATTCTCGATGTCCACACCTGGTGAATTTGGGTGTAAATAACTATCACGGAATTAATTAAGTAGGTAGTTAAATCATATTGACAAAAACTTTGAGGTAAATAGGAGTACACTATCAATTAGCGAGAGCGCACACCATAGTCACGACAGTCGACAGACTATTACTTCACAAAATATATGAAGAAGCGCACACTACAGACAAAACGTCTAATAGACAAAGTTGTCTATCGCCTACAAGCGACAAGACTGACTAACACCTGTCGGCTTCTGTTCAATAATGTATGCAGCCGCGCATACCAGCGACAAAACTGTCTAGCGACGACGAACAACTTAAAAATAAAAGTAAGTAGTTATTTAAATACCTAATGCCGGATTTTAAATTAAAGTTTTATAATTATTAATATACAATGATCACAATATACTGGCGATAATTGGGATGTATTTTTCCCATTAATCTTCAGTGGTAACAAAGCCAGTGGCGACAAACGGGAATAGACGATCATACACAATTCTATTCAATTTAATTAAGAGTCAAATACCTGGATGCGAACCTAGAATGATTAAAATCGACTTTGAGACAGCTGCAATAAAAACTATCAAATCTACTTTTCTAGAGATTATAGAGGTGGCACTAACTGCCGTGCTTCCGTTGCTAACCGAATCAGAAGTGTTGCACGGGTGGCTTTATGTAACCCAAAGGAGCACTACAGATCCTGATGTAATACAATTCAGGAAATACGTACCAGGCAGTAAAAAAAAGTCATAACGTAGCCAATAAATAATCTTCTAATTGGCTACGTGATGACTATTTTACTGTCTGGTGTATTTTCGGCGAGAGACATCGTACTACGAACGCGGTCGAAGGATGGCACAATAAAGCCATGGGGAAAAAAACCAAACGCATTACTGGCTTTGATCGTCCTTAAACAAGATCCAATTTTTTTCGTAGTGCGAATAAAGCAATTAAGCCAAGGTATAAATAATACCAATAAACGTAAAACGAAATATTTTAAGGAATCATTATATTCACGACATGGAAATAGGACTTGTCAATAGGACTTTACTGTTGATTTATTTTTAGAAAGTATGAGGATGTTTTCCTAATTAAAACCACCCTTTTAATTTTGTTATAGTTATTTACACTCAAATCCAGCAGGGGTGGATATCGAGGATGTTTCATTTAAGCAGTGACTGTCAACCGGATGTGGACATCGAGAGTAGTAGAGTAGGTAATATGAAACTCGTGTCTTGGTCCGCCCGGGGTGGCTAGCGGAAATAATTTAAAATTACAGTGGACAGCTAGAGGTTATTAAAACATTTGTGTATCAGTTCACCCGTGGGGGCAAGCGTGGACAGTGGGAACAATCAGGATACTGCACGAGCTCACTGTAAGAAACTAATGAACTATTGTGTACTAATTTGTGATTCTTTATTACGACGTAATGAAACCAAACCATTTTTGAGGAAGCTAAAAAGTACTTGGTAACGAAACGTGGATCACGTGCTATAAGAAAAAGCTTATACTCAAAGGCCAGTCTGACTTCTAACTAATTTGCAGCAGCAAAGTCGAAGCAATGTGACAGCGAAAATTGAGAATGTGTGCGTGCGCGAGGCGAATTATCTTTTGTTTGATTTAGGGCCGATTTTTCCAAACGTCAGATAGCCTATCAGAAGAATAAAGTTGAAACTGTTTATATCATTATCAAGTTTTTAAAAAAAGGACATCAACTTTATTCTTCTGAAAGGCTATCTGACAGTTGGAAAAATCAGCCCTTAAAAGCAATAAAATTTTCATTGAATATTGGTTTTCACGCATTTCGCAAAAATGGAATAAGCATTTATGTAATGCTCTATCTACGACTACCTACGTCTAGCAACTTCAAACAATCTGCGGCGGAGAGTATACACATGACAACTCCGAGAATTCGCACTACATGTGCTACAAAAGCTGCACTTATATAGCAACGCGCACTGTCCAGCTAAAGTTGAATGCTCACGGTATCTGCTTGCAGTAAATAAAACAGAAAATAGGAATTAATTCCACACAAAGCGCCAATGACAATAGTTGGCGCTTTGTGTGGAATTAATTCCTATTAATTAATAATCCATACATGTTCTTATTAGTCTCAATGGTGAATCGATGTCCACTTAATTTCGAACATCAATAGACTTGATTTCGAGTTGACCTAGAAATAATTGACCAGTGCGAACCCTTAGGTACAATAATAACATGTCATACGTGTATTATTTTCCAAAAAGCTTCAGGATACGGCGTTCCCTTCAGCGGTCTTCCATTTTAATGCATGGGCAATCAAATGCCATAGAAAAACAAAATAAAATTATATTGGTATTAGGTTTGGAAATCGAAGTTTTTCTGTAGCATTGCATTTGATTGTACTTTAATACATATACAGGGTGTAGGTGACAGCCAGGCAAATACTGAAATGCTGAACAAGTATTAGTGTTTTATTTATTTATTTAAAGAATGTAGTTAAATGGGCTTATTGGTTATTGCGTGATACATAGCTGTTTTTTGGATCACTTGTGACTCTCTATTAGGGTTGATCAGTTTTTTAAACTTTTTTGAGCGTCTTTTTTTTAGAAACATCATTTCGATTTTATTTTTGTTTTAAAGCCATTATCTAAGGCCTAACAAAAAGAAACAATACAATTTTTTTCCCAAAAAATTAAAAAATGACGGAAATTTTTGAATTTTCTTGCGAATCTTTTCTGCCTCAAAATCATGGTCTGAAGTCACTATCAATATTTGCCTGGCTCTCACAAACAACCTGTATACATACATACAATATTTATTCCCTTACGGGTTAGGCAGAGCACCAAGGGCCGATATAACCACATGGTGCCACTTCTGACCAATTTTGAGGGTGTAGTTGAGATGTACAAGTTCGGTTAGTAGTGACGGATGGTCTGCCTATCGCCTACGAAACACCAATAACCTTTTGTCCCTCTACTACAGTTTGCCCGGGAAGAGAAGCAGCTGTAGTATTATACGTTTTTTTTTTCACCCGTAGAACAGCATAGAAGAATAGCATAGAAGCACTTTAATATCAGAAAATAATTACATCGAGAAAAAATTACAGATGTGTAGGTACAACCTCTAAATATTGTCTAGTCTAAATGAAATTTTTCATTTACAGGGTGTAACGAAAGGGATATGTTAAATGAAATGTATTGAAAAGAGCCCACTATAAAGAACCTATTGAGACTAGAAATCACATGCATTTTGTCGATTCCTATATTACGATATATCCATCCCGTTGCTATTTTAAAACAACAGAATGGATACAACATAATATAGAAATAATAGTATGAGGGGTAGTATTACCTAGTTATAGAAAATTCGAAAAACTCGAAATCACACGGAGGCATTTTGTTTATTCCTATGTTATGATATATCCATCTCGTTGCTATTTTGAAACAACTGAATGGATACAACATAATACAAAGTGATTTTTGGTCGTCAACGTTCCCGAAAACTACGAAATCTCCTCATCATCACGATCATTTTTCTCCATGGAAGCATACATGGGAAGTGTTTAGTTCCCAAGATATTAGGGTCTAAAGTTGAGTAAATATACTGCGTTTTTCTGCATAAATGCACATATACGCGCTTAACAAGATTGTTTCACGATAAATAATTAATATCTGTCTATGAAAAAACTAGCATAAACACTGGACACTATAAATTTCGCACGAACAAGTAATAAAAAAAAAATTCCAAAAATTTACATCGTTTCCCAGCAAATTTCCCCAAACGTCAGAAAGCCTATCTATTCTTCAGTTGATGCTGTCTTTATCATGATCAAGTTTTAGAGAAAGACAGTATCAACTTTATTCTTCTGTTAGGCTATCGGACGTTTGAAGTAATAGGCCCTAAATTAAATTATTTTAAAATAAAATAATGTTACATACAGATTGGCTAGTCATCATGCCTATTTTGCCAACACCCCTTAAGGAACATACATAATAACATAACGTAACATACATGCCCTCGATAAAATATTTAATTTCCTTTTTTCCAACCCCGCAAAACATTGAGCGGCACGAACTAAGGCGCACCCCGCACACTGACACTCTGAATTTTCGCGGTGGCGTTGCTTCGGCTTTGCTATTGCGAATTAGGTAATAGCCAGCCCTGCCGGTGGTTATTTCGGTATTTTTTTTTGTGCTTAGGAGGTGAATTTCACAATATGTCTTTTGAGCCTTGATGACCTTTTATCTACTATAAACATACCCCCAAATACCCATTCCAGACACAATCTCATAAGATAAAATCTCATTTAAAACCAATAGCATTTTTAGGAGAAACTAACACTACTTTTTTGAGTGATCCCAATGCTTATATGGGAAGGAGACCACAATATACACTAGCAAGCAACATCTGGGAAATCAGTAAAGGATTAACACAACACATAATCAGAAGCCAGAATCCGGGTCAGCAATTTTTGCCAACAAATATCCAATTCGAGCCTGTTATACATATATGAACTTTTGATAATTCATTTGTAATTAGCACTATTACGTTAAGGGTCTAGCTAGCCCAATCAGCATTGCCATGTTGCCGGCATTTTGACTGCTCTGTCTCACGGGCCTAACCCTCCTCAGTTTTATTTAGTACGCGAAAGGTTGTTTATTTTCATTGTAGTGTTAAAATAATATACATAGTACTGTACTGTATTTTGATAGATGGAATTCTCTAAGTAAAAAAATATTCAAGTAATTAACTTGCCCTGTTTGTTTTAATTGGGCCAAACTACCCAAATGTTACAGTATGAAATCTAAAAGCACTTTCAGTATACATAATGTGAACTACTGAAAAAATAAATACATGAAATTTCTTTACCTGTAAAAAGTACATCAGACCCCAAAAGCCTGGCTTCAGGATCATCTACTTCAACAACAGTTTGTCCAAGACTGTGCAGAACTTGTTTTATTGCTTTTCCCTGAGAACCAAAAAATTATAATATTAATAGGCTGCTGCAATAACTTACTTCACCGGCTGGAACACACCCCCTGCCAGCTCACTACTTAATCAGTTACACAACATAAACTGTAGCTATTTTTTCCTGCTATGACTATTATAATGTATACTCATACATAGGTTATTTCCATGCAAAGTATGTGAATTAGGAGAATTGCTCAATGCAATCTTTATAGGTCACCAGATACAATTAGCACTAATTAAATTAACACACATGAGCTACAATTGAAAGGTTAAATCTTAGTTAAATGTCAATTACTGATACATACCAAAATTCCAAAGTACTGACATGAGTCTACACATCAATCCCAATAGGTCAATCAAACCAAAATGACATTAGATTTGTACGGAAAATCTGGAGGAGATAAAGATTTTTCATATGAATGTGTAATTAAATTGATGTCCTAATTTACATAATAAAGACATCAAATTAATTACATATTCATTTGAAAAATCTATAACTCTTCCAGCTTTTCCGTACAAATCTAATCTCATTTTGAGACAAGAAAATACCAATGACACATTTTAGGTTTGGGTTTTAAGTCATTTATTTATTTACAAATACATATATTCACATGGCTGTGTTCTCATAATGGGGTATTCAGAACTGCAGGACCATCAGAAGTCCCACAACCATATTTAGAATAAGGGGGACAGATGTAACAGATCAGTGACAAGTTGCTATCTATCCCCTAAAATAATGCAGAGTTCATGATTTAGAAGTAAACCAGGCTGGTGTGTCTCAGTTATATTCTGAGTCGTTGATGATATTTAATAGCAGGACCAGTTTGTCCAGCTCTTATTTAAACAAGCACCACATTGAATACACAAGTCACATTGACTACAGTTATCACAAAAAGTGTTCTTGAGATATAATAGAATTGTGATTAAATGATAGGGTGAAACATGACATACTATACATACACACATTACAATACAACCATTTACACTAATTATGTATTCAATGTTTACCTTCACCATATCTGCACTGCCAGTTAATTTAGGAAGCAGAGCAATTCCATGGCAGACTACAGCCACATCCTCCAGCACCACATTCTCAGGGAAGGTGCCAGGGATATCCACTTCTATAACTTCGGTTTCTAGCTCCCTAAGCAGCCGTACATAGCAATCGAGTTGGCGGCGGGTATCGTTAAGATCTGCTTCATAAGGTGAACGGAGAACTGGTACAACTCTTGCTACTATTGCATGCGTGTATTCATGCATCTTGAAATCCATGATTTTATTTTATAAATAACTTTCTATATGTATTACCTTTCTACAAATATTTCAAGAAAAAGTCGTACCTCAAGTAGGTATTTAGGGTGCACTTATTTTCGTGTAGAAATGAAACTTGAATCAAATATCACCTTCATTGACAATATCGGAATCCAATACGCAAAAAACGTACTACAGTACGGTACGGTAAATCAAAAAATTTTAAGTCGCGCCCGCCTTTATTATAGATAGAGCTACAAACTAAAACTGTGACTAAAACTCTCCTAAAACTAACAGAAAGAAACGAGAACTCTTTCTACTAACAAAACATAGCGAAGCGAATGAAATGAACAACCAAGAACGCGAAATTCCAAAACTCAACTCGAATTTGTTCTGAGACTCGAATCGAACGAGCGCCGCGCCGACGGATGATTGGATTGGTGATTGTTTAGTTATTTTACCCCGAAGGAAAGGCAAGGGGAACTAAGCCCATACAGCCATTGTCTTTAGTACATGATTTCTGAATTTATAATGGATGATAATGATGAATGGAAACGTCGGAAAAATCCTCAAGAACAAGTGTAAAGTTAATCAAAATGAAAAATAATTGCAGAAACAACTTACATGGGCCCATGAAGAGATAGAATTCCGGCTAAAGTTTTACTCAGCTTACCTGCGTTTAAAACCATGCACACGCACTAGTTCACATCACAAGTAATCAAAATATAACTTATCAACAGAAAAAATCACTTTACGGACACATGCAAGCAATTTACAAATATTTTTTTATTTTCACAAGAAAATTACACCTGCACCCTTCCAGCTTTTCCCGCCGAATCCCACGCCGACGGGCGACACATTTGTAGTGGTAGCTAATATAACGTATAGCTTTTAAAAATAACATGCTATTTGTCCATAGCGCAATAACCAATGATTTAAGTTCCAAGCTAAACGCTATAACGGTATGCGCGCTCCACGTGTCGCGTACGCATGACTCATCACGCCTTTGACACGCACATGCATAACTCGTGACGGCCGGCGCCGGAATACCAACAGCTATAGTGTTGAGTAGGACATACAAGAGGCACTTCATTTGTCCCGGACATGACGTCAAAATGTAAGAGTGCCTCGAAATTTTAAATTGTACTACTTCAATTTTCTTGTCGCGGTCGAGCTTGAACGGTCGAGCGAGGCAGGCAGACAAACGACAAGCACGTCACGTGATCACGTCACGGTCGTCGCGTCTGACATTTTGAGCGAGAGAGAAATATATTGTCTTCCATGCGAGGCGAGGCGCCATGACAAAAGCACGTCGCGTCTGACATTTGAGGCGTCAGGAGGCGCGCATATTTCGTACTATGATAACTTCAAATGGTTCAGTCAGTAGGTACGCCTCGCCTCATTTGAAGTGGGACATTGTACTGGCTCAGGACAAAAAAGAGGCTACTCTTACAAACTCTTTTTCAAGTCGTGTCCTACTCAACACTAAACAGCTATATGAAATCGCGTCAAATAGAAAATAGCGTATTCGTGACTTGTCATTGGTTACCAACAGCTATATGAAATCGCGTCAACTAGAATATAGCGTTTTCACGACTTGTCATTGGCGGGATAAGAATATAGTGTATTCATTCTGTCATTCATTCGTGACTTGTGATTTGCGCGCAACTCGTAACGTTATAACGTCACGAAAAAAATAGCGCGCTATTTGCATGTAGCATATCACTTTCACGCGTTTCGAGAATATAGCTTTTTTGAACACTTTTTTTTTTTTTTTTAGTTTATTCCGAAGGAAAGGCAAGGGGAACTAAGCCCATACAGCCTAATCATTGTTTAGTAAAATGTATACTGAATTTATGATGAATGACAATGATGATGAATGGAAACGTCGGGAAAATCCTCAAGAACAAATGTAAAGTTAGTCAAAATGAAAAATTATCGCAGAAACAACTTACATGCGCCCATGAAGAGATCGTAATCCGGCTAAAGTTTTACTCGGCTTACCTGCGTATAAAACCATGCACACGCACTGGATTCACACCACAAGTAATCAAAATATAACTTATCTACCAGAAAACATCACCTTACGGACACATGCAAGCCATTTACAAATAATTTTTGATTTTCACAAGAAAATTACACCTGCACCCTTCCAGCTTTTCCCGCCGAATCTTTTTTGAACACCAGTACACATTTGTTTTGTGTTTTTTATTTTATTTAGCTTATTCCGACGGCACGGGAAACTATGTCCATACAGCTTTTTTCTTTTGCGTAACTTGTCACAAGAAGATAAAAAAAACCCTATCGTTGTTAACTCTGAACCAGGATTTTGGAAATAATAAGCTGGATACTTCACTCTGATCACGAAATTGAAACATGAAAAAATAACAATAATTTTTCCTCCTAGGGATCCCTTACACAACCAAAAAATACCCTATAAATTTAATAAAGTCATGAAATTTATTACATACTAGCGGACGCCCGCGACTCCGTCCGCGTGGACTGCAGAAAAGACAGAAGAATTCAGAAGGCGCCATCTGTTGCAGACTTATGGAACGTACGATTAATAACAACAAACTAGAATATATAAATCACATACTAACATTAGTCTCATAAGTTTTTTTTTAATAGTAACAAAATATGGATGAAAATTTGAAATAAAGTTATTTTATTTTATTTTTATTTAATTATTTATTAAGCTAATGGCTGGCAGTATGGACATTATTTCTCCTGCCTTTCCTTCGGGATAAAGTAAACAAACAGGCAGGTAGAGATGATAGGATTAGGAAAAAATCGCACCTTTTCCACCTAACAAATAAAATGCCTAATCCAAATATATACCTGTTCCTGATATTCATGCAGTATGACCGTTCTATTTCTATTATTTAGTATCGGTTTTCGATATTCGGTGAATGATCCATTACCTAATAAATACCTACGTAGAAAGAATAGTTGTGGAAATAGAAAATATCGTGATAATAGCGAAATGCGCTTTTTATATTATGTTTAATTATTTATATTTTGTTAAATTGTAGTAGTGTAATTTTAGTTTGTATCGCATATTTTGTTTAAATAAAGAATTTTAATTTTGTAAAAAAAAAAAGGAAAAAAGTCGGTTTGAACCCGGATTCGAACCAGGAATATTTGGTTTCGAGTTTCATCAGAGTCATCAGGGCTATTATAAACTTGTTATAAATGGTGAAATTTACCTCCGTAATGATATTGTAGTAATAGAAATATTGTAGTATTTTTGCTAAATAATAAAATTTAAACTTATAGTCTTATTTCTCTTGATCATTTACAGCCCTGAGAAGTCCACTGTTGGACAGATTTTTCTTAATGAGATGATATTTTATGCGATACCTAAAACGTTGTATTAGGTACCGACTAATATTGAAAAATACCTAATCCACATATGTATGTACCTATTCCAATATTTATGCCTCACCTCTAGGCAGGACACGTAATGCAAGTTTTGTCATTGCCTGCCTGCCTGTCTTTCTGTCTGTCACTCTGCGTTTTAGGATTTTGTGTTCTTTCTTGAATTGACTAAAATCAAATGTTTCGTGTAAATCCAGCGTTATTATTTCATGATTTTATTAGTGTTTGAAAGGCGTAGATTAATGTGATAAATTTGTGTTGGCTGTGTTTTGTTTTTTTCTACCCACCGTTTAACAGGCATAAGGTAAATAAACAAGAATTCATAATTATTACGGTACATCAGGTAAGTAGACCTGAAACCTGATCGCTTGGTGGGTTTGTAATGAAATTCTGGTTTAGTCGTCTTCGTAAGTAAACTAACAGCTGTTTGACTAGCAAACCTTCATAGTTCTTAGGTACCTTAGTGTTCTAATTAAGGCAATGATTATTTGGTTGGCTATTTTGCAAATGATTTAAACTGTAAAAACTAACTGGTAAATCTGCTTGAAAGAGGTTGCGGACAGGTTTACTATTGATTTTTTAATTACAGGTAAAAATGAGGATGTTATCAAGTTTGTTATGTTTATTGGTGGTATTGCATTGCTCATATGCACCACCAGTCAGTCCAGATAAATCCAAAGAAGAAGACACTGAGATTAAAGAAGACTTGGTAAGGCCAATCCTGGGTTTAATCCTATATTTCGATAAAATTAGGTTTGATCTAACTACCTTCTTTTGCTTAGCACATTCGATGACGGCAGATTTTATAAGGGTGCCGACATCACGTCAACACCTAATTCGAGGACGCAAATAAACGTCAGCGGCACCTCTAGAATGTCTAAAAGACGCAAATATGTAGTCGCTGGCACTGAATGTGAAGTTAGTTTAGATCGGACATGGACTTAGTCATCTGATTAGGTTCTTCTAGTTTTCATTGTATTTAAGATTAATTTTTACTTATTCAAATACTTACAACTTTTAAAAATCTGCAATATTATCTAACTACATACTTAACTGTGTGGAATGTTAGCACTTGCATGTATGTACTCAATACAATATTTTGTGTAATTATAGGCAGGGTACATGGAGTACCACAGATACCTAAAGGAAGTAGTGCAAGCTCTGGAAAGTGATCCTGACTTTAGAGAGAGACTTGAGAAAGCTGATGAAGAAGATGTCAGAGTAAGTGAACTTAGTTAAATTGTTGGTTTTATCAAAGTTAAAGTCAATTTAGATAAAATGCTTACATATTATATTTTGATATATATAATGTTTAAAAAAGTTAAAGTAAAAATCATCAATCAAGCATGGGGCCTATTTCCATCTATGATTAGATGATGTAAGCACTTTTTAAACATTTGCGATCGTGACTATACAGCCAGGTCCTAGTTAAGTAACAATAATATAAATATTTGAATAAGTTTTACATGAAGCCCGCATTTTTAATAGATTGCTTATGAGAGCCAATCATATAAGTTTTATGTATGTTGAATCGAAAGTGGTAATAAAGTCTGGACATGTTATTAAAATTATATTTTGTGTATAACCATTGCATAAACTTTACTGCTTATGTCATAGATTTTACCATATTTTTTCTAAGCAAATCTATCTACTTATGTAGTATACAAAATGCTGTGTCCTGAATGACTGATTGATGGATCAGCTTTGCACCTCCTATAGTAGAGATCAGAAACTCGGAGGATGTGTTCTTGACAAATGCTAACCGTAAGGGAGTGAAACGAGGGTTTCACTGGGACTGGGGAAAAGCGACAACGTGATCCCTTCGAAAATTGGACTTAAAATTTTGAGTAACACCAACAAATCATTTCCCAACATTCTCACAGGAACGGGAAAAATTCAAAATTCATAAACATATTTACAATTTTGTAATTGTAGTATTATTTCAGTCTGGTAAAATCGCTGAGCAATTAGACTTTGTGAATCACAACGTGAGGACTAAATTGGACGAAATCAAGAGACGTGAGTTAGAAAGACTTCGCCAACTTGCTACTAAGGTAATTAATTTGTAACATTATAATTCATAACCCATTTACATACTGGACATACACAATGACTACATTTTAGACATACACAATATACCTACACATAATTTTTGGCCTGCATTGAGTGGTTGAGCCATTTTGAGACGGATCAAGGTGCAGCCTATACCGTGATTTAAAAGACCTGAAACTTGGAGGGTGGGTATGTTCTTTGTACGACTGAAACCAATATGAAATTTTCTGGAATTCCTACGGAAACGGGAATAAACTATATTTTTAAAGTTTACGTGGCGGGGGCGAAATCACGGTTATCCATTAGTGTAGTAGTACAGAAAGTTTTTTTTTTTTTCATTGTCTTTTTTATTTATTTGAGTTCAAAAACTTTACAATAATACAGTGTAGTGACACTAAGCCACTGTAAAGTCCATAAAATAAAAACAATATCTATAAAATGTAAACAATATAAAAATATGAATTTAAATTCATATACCTAACTACTTACTATAACTAATCACAAATAGTGCAGTTCTTGTGAACTCACTCAGAGAACACGCAGATGGTATAACAGAAGACATAAAATTTGAAAGATTACTAGTGGTGCTACGGCCTGACCGGAACCCATGTTGTTCGTCCGATAGATGATTGCTGATCTCATCAACTATCCTTCCGTGTAAAATCGAATCGAACACCTTAGAAAACGTGGACAATACAGTTATAGATCTGTAGTTGCCGACGTCGGACCCTCCTTGTCCTTTAGGTACTGGTATGACACGTGTCATTTTCCACTTATCCGGAAATGTCGAAGTGTCTAGGTTATATATATAGGTATATGGGTGAGAGGCTCTACTAGAGCCCCTCCACAGTCACGCACCACGAATAGTGGTATCCCATCAGGTCCTACGGAGTGCTTGGGCGGGAGGGTCCTGAGCGCGCGACGCACCTGCGCCGGGTGGAGCGGCCCCGAGCCGCAAGCAAGTCGCAAGCCGTGCCGCTCGCACCGCCCGCGCCGCCCGCGCCCGTTTCCGCCTGCGCGTCTAGTGTCGGGGCACTGAATTGTACACCGAGTGAAAGTACCTAGCGCTAGTACCTAACTTCTCAGCGCTCTCCTGTTCACTAAGAATATTTCCGTTTTTCATAATTCTATGGTTACGTAAATTTTTCCTCTGCGATCGTATATGATTCCAAAACGATTTGGGATCATTTGCAAGCCGTTTTTGCAGTTTATCTGTCCAGTTCTTAGAGTCCTTCAGTTGCAACTTTTTTACGCGTGACCTGCACCTATTCACCTTATCTTTTACTTTTCCAGCAATATGAACTAACAAATAACCTAGATACTGACACTGGTAAAGTTCCTACTAACGAACATCTGGACCATGTGAACCCTCACACTTTCGAGATTGAGGATCTAAAGAAACTTATTAAGAAGACTACTGCTGATCTGGAGGAAGCAGATAAGCAAAGGAAAGAAGAATTTAAGGTTAATATTTATCATCGTTTGGGATACTTTAATTCTGCTGAACTGCTGGGAGAAACAGCTGCAGTTAATTCATCTACTTATTACAATTGACCTGATAAAAAATAAATGTGTATCACCGTACTTTTCAGGAATACGAAATGCAAAAACAATATGAACAGCATCATAAATTGGAGAATTTGGACGAGGAAAAGAAAAAAGAGTACATGGACAAGATGCAAAAAGAAGAAGAAGCAAAGAAACATCATCAACCGGTAATTATGCGATTTCATAATGATTCACATATCAACTTATTTATGAATCTTCACATGAAATTTTATGATTGTAGATATCACATTTGTATCTCAAAAAAGACCTTATCTGACCATATGTATCGTAAACACACTTTCTGTTAAGTGTGCTTATTCTTGCATCATCTGTTGGTACTCCACGTCATCGTGACGAATTAAAGAAATAATCTTTCAAGCGGTTCTAGAGAAAAACGTATGTAATTCGCTGCGCTTCTGTGATTCCTGATTGATTGACTATTTTTAATAGGTTTTAGAACAGATAAACTCTCTTGTATTGAATATTATTTTCAGTTTTTCAGGCCCAAGTTATTCTATAGGTAACAAAACGTATCTCAATCGGGCTATTGCTATTTATAAATATATTTTATCTAAAGTATTCTGTACTGTAAAAGTATTGAAAAGTTTTCACATTAATTATGATATGTAGCAGATAAAGAAAATATTTAGATAAGTTACCTATTTAATACTAATTATAATCTATGATATCTTTTTAAACATAAATTGGAATAGTAACTATTTGCTCGTATGATTTATGTGGCAAGTAGTTGAAATGGAGTTAATTCACGTCTGAACAGAACAGACCTGTCTGTACTATGGCGCCAAGTGTCATCAAGATAGATCGTTCATAATATGTGACTCTTATGTAGGAAAACTGTATTTAATATGAAATTATGTACCTACTCTGCTTAGAAAAAAGACTCCACCTGTGTTTAATAAATCGTCAACATATTATGATGTAAATATTTTATCAGAATTAGTGTTTGTCGAGAATACACAGAAACACTTTAGCCTATTGCAGTACACTACTGACTGCTGGACGCAGGCTTCCAGAGCACATCACAAGGCTATTGCCATACATAGGCATTTGACGGCCGATTGGTCTAGTAGGTAGTGACCCTGCCTGCGACGCCATAGGTCCTGGGTTCGAATCCCGGTAGGTGCAAACATTGATATGATGAATATCGATGTTTGTTTCCGAGTCATGGATGTTTCTATACTTATCTATGTATTTATATACCGTAGCTTAGTACCCACGACACAAGACCTTAGGGATCTTAATCTGGGACTAGGTTAATGTGTTGTGTAGTGTATAATAAAATAAATAAAATAGGGGAGTTTTGCCACTACACAGGGCAGGCGGGTTTGTGACTGCAGTGTGATTTTCGGACTAAGTTGGAAACACGAGGCGCTGCTGCCCACCTTCCGGAAACCTTAAATTGAACACTGATTACTATCATTCTATCATACCTAAGCACTATACAAGCATGCATTGTTTAATTAACTTTTGTTTTACCTTTTGACTCATTGGAACTGCGTTTGCGATTGTTATGAGCGATGTTTTGAAACGATGTGTATGCTGAGCGAAAACGGTCAATTGATAACAATGCAATGATTATACCTACTAGAAATTCTTTGTATTTAGGTACCTACCTCTTCGTATTATACAGATCTCACACAGACATTTTATTTGTGACATGTACCTACTGGTGAGATTATAATTGCGTCTTGAATCTTCATCATATAATATTGCAAATATCAAAGCTCCTGCATGCCTTCACTAGTATACATCACCTGTATCCCCTTCCGTGCGTGTCGTGAGAATTGACTAAAGAACTACTTGTCACTGATCTTTTACATCTTGTCCCGCTATGCTAAATGTGGCTGCATAGGGATCTCCTTCGTGATCTTGCAGTTCAGCCTACCCCATTTTGGAACAAAATCGTCCAATAAACTTTTTGCCAACCACCATTTACAGTTCATTTATTAAATTACCTATCACAAGCTTTTTTTTATTGTAAATTAATTTTAATTTATTTTCAAGAATTTTGCCTTGAAAGAAAGATACGATGGACCAAATGTTGATGGCCTACTAGACAGACACCCTAACCAAATAATATTTTTTCTACAGTACCTACCTAATGAAATTTTCCAAACGATTTAATTTATTGGAAAACTGCTACGTTAATTGCAAAGTTTATTTCGTCGTGTCATTATTGCCTTTTCTCATTAAAATCCATTGAAAAATTAGTACACGTCATACTACGGTATGTAGTAGAATCGATAACCGGTTTAGAAATAACTGTGACTATCTTTACGACCCCCTTTTATTGTTTTTATATGTGATAACAAGGTTGGTTACATACTGCTACTAATCGAATCTGTGGACCTGTTAAATCGTCTACAGTGTAGACTCGACACGATATTGTTACAAATGACTTATTATTCTATGCATAACTATACATAATTTAATAGGTATAGAACTCTTCCATGCTGCTCTGGGAGTGTAAAAAAAAACGTATAATACTACAGCTGCTTCTCTTCCCGGGCATACTGTACAAGTCAGTAGAGGGACAAGAGGGTCTTGGTGTTTTGTAGGCGATGGGCTGACCACTTGTCACTACTAACCGAACTTGTACATCTCAACTATACCCTCAAAATTTGGTCAGAAGTGGCACCATGTGGTTCTATTGGCCCTTGGTGCTCTGCCTACCCTGTAAGGGATACAGGCGTGATTGTATGTAATGTAATGTAATAGAACTCTGGGCGGCAGCGGCAGTACTGATGTATTTGTACCTAATGAAATCTTCTAATATTTTTTATATATTTTTTTTACAATACCCATACCTACTAGGTGCACAAAAATGTTCTTCGAAATTGCTCCGATTCTAACGAAACAAAAGAATCACTCTCATAGTTATAGTTACGTATGATACAGCTACACAGAAAGCTTTTTAAAACAAATGCACATGAAGATGATAAATTCCCATTCCTGAATTCTATAGATTCACCACCCTGGTTCTAAACAGCAGCTTGAGGAAGTATGGGAGAAACAGGACCATATGGATCAACAGTTCGACCCCAAAGCCTTCTTCATGATGCACGGTGAGTGCCACACTTGATGTACTATTAATGTTTATTTATTATCTGTGACAGCTCCGTCATCCCATGAAAAGGGATCACTTGGTAGACATTTGGCGTAATACGGACCACATGGACGGCAATGAATTTCCTCCTAAGGTGTTTTTTATGCTGCATGGTAAGATCCATACCGAAGCGTGCATTCAGCTTTTTAGAGTAGGTAGATGCATCTGTTTTAATAATCCGCATCGAAATTGTTCCTTTATGAGGTAATTTTTATAACAGTAGACAATTAATCGAGGAGTTTTACTTCTGTTGTTTTTAAAAATTTACTATGACATGCACAATTTAATGCACAAGGTATTTAAAGGGTCATTCTATTAGTACAAAATGTAGGTACTTTGAATACTTACCTATATCTGTTTTTATAAAACGGAAGTCACTTAAATAAAAACAGAAATTGGTTTTTACAAAATAGCCTTTGGTCCTTGCGCTTGATCTCTCCGGTGGGGTCGGATTTCCGTTCCATTTGACTATGAGAGTAAAAGAATAGAGACCTATGTATGTTAGCTTTGCACTTACACTTGTGCCTTATGATAACTTCTGCGCAGATGACTAATCTCCGCTGAGATTGTCCGCTGTGGCCGAAATACGGTCTGGAGAAAATTATTACATACACTTAGTTTATAATTTTATAATATTTTTTTTATTTTGAAAATGGTTTATTAAATAAAGCCAGGTGTAAACCGGAAACCAACCCGCCTATGGGTAAAATTTCCTGTGCCTGTAGCCTTGTGGCGTGCCCTAGGGGGGGCCTACGTCGAGCAGTGGACTGCAATAGGCTGAAGATGAAACTGGAAACACGATGTATTGCATAGATACATTGCAATTTATAGTTATCTTATCGGCTATATTTTTTAACGGTTCATGGATCACTCTTTGAAAATTAATGAAATGGAAGTATTTGTGTGCTACTAAATTTTATTCAGACAAGGGATTATACCATTTCCATATGTAAATTTTCAATGAGTGATCATCACTATGAACTGTAAAGAAATGGCCGCTACAGGGGCTCATCCGCCATTTTAAACAAGACAACAGAAAGCAAACTCTTCGAAGATGTTATACCTATACACTAGAATAACACGCACGCTAATTTGGATTTTACTAAGAAATTATAATTAATTCCTAGGTATTTTAGAAATATATTTTTGCATGGCTTTTGTGTTGTTTTTTTAAAATTACGTACCTAATTAATAATTTATGAACTCGGTTATGTTGGGTTCAGCAGTACAAATTTATCTGGCGTCTCGATGAGCTTTACTTCTATACGTATCAATATATGTATAGTAAATGGGAGTGATTTATTTAAGCTTTTAAACATGATCGTGTTTTTACAAAAACGCGTCTAAAGTTAGATGCTTTTTAAAAATTACATTTGACGCCTTAGATGAATTAATACCACGTCACTGTTTGACGCCATAATGTATGAAATATCTGTCAAATTGAGGTCTATTCCACCATGATCACTTCACAATTACTCTCCTTTGCGACATTAATGTCGTCCAATGATTACCTACGAATATAATGACCATAGTGATCGAATGCAATCCAATAAAAGAAAATATTTTGGTATCCTATATCTATCTATACATATTAGTAATAAAAATGTAACGGATCGCTGTCTGTACATCTATACTAATATTATAAAGCTGAAGAGTTTGTTTGTTTGTTTGTTTGTTTGTTTGTTTGATTGAACGCGCTAATCTCCGGAACTACTGGGTCGAATTAAAAAATTCTTTTTGTGTTGGATAGTCCATTTATCGAGGAAGGCTTTAGGCTATATATCATCACAGTGCGACCAATAGGGACGAAGAATAAGAAGAAAATGTGGAAAAAACGGGGAAAATTATTCAACTTTGGAGACTTCCGTTGCGTGCGCTGCGTAAACGGTTCAAGTTATCCAAAAAATATGTATGAAAGAATAAAATGACGTAGAAATGATATGAAAGAAAAAAATTTAAGGTCTAGACTGCCTGATGCAGAACCCTTAGCAGCCCAGCTAAACTTTGAGAGATATGAAAATACCGTCTTAGGAAAAGTTGCTCAGCATGATAAGCACTTTCTAATAACGTAATAAAATTGAAGGTCTAGATAACCTGATGCAGAACCCTTAAGCCCAGCTAAATTTTGAGAGATATGAAAATACCGTCTTAGGAAAAGTTATTCAACATGATAAGCACTTTCTAATTTATACTATTGACTCATTATAACCTGTATATCAATATTTAATAGCTGTTGCCCGCGGCTCCGCTCGCGTGGATATCGCTTATTTCGTGGAAGGGTTATGAAAAACAGATAGTAGCCGATTCTTAGACCTACTGAATCCTACTAATATTATAAACGCGAAAGTTTGTGAGTATGGATGAATGGATAGATGTTTATTACTTGCACGTAAAAACAGCTGGAGCGATTTTAATAAAAATTGACAGGCTACTTTTTATGTAGGCTATACCTATTTTATACTTTTTATAAAGATAAAAGTTTGTTTTTTTCTGCAGTCCACGCGGACGAAGTCGCGGGCGTCCACTAGTGGAAGATATATGAGAAAAAATATTATACGAGACCTTTATCAAAAGAATGATTTTTTGAATTTTTGTCTATTTGTCGGTTTGTCTGTGCGTTTGTTCACGCTTATCTCAGAAACGGCAGGTATGACAGGTCCCACTAAACATAAAGGCTACTTTTTATCCCGGGAAAATGTTTTTATCCCGGATAATTTCGACATTTTGTTTTTAATAAACTATGGTATGTTATATATTTACAATATATTATTTTGTAGATATTATTTTATTATATATGCCAAGAAAGGTAAGCGAATTAGGATTTATTGGAGTCGCCTCTGATCACCTAGGTGACTGATTATATTCGCGGGTGATCATTTGACACTAAAGAGTCGCCACTCTAAACTGTAGCATAGACCCAAATCTAGACAATGTTTGGCTCAAACAATGTTTACTTTTGTAATAATACAGGATAAGTTTCACCTGAAATTTTAAATTCGTTGACTAGCAATAATAATAAATTCTAATTTATAAATAACATACATCGCTGCTTTGTTTTGATAGTGACACAAAACCAAATGTGTGGAAACTGAGTTGATAACACCATTCAACGCAAAATAGCCTGTTCTATATGGTGAGAAAGACTCATATATCTATTCGCAAAATTGTCGACGTGGCGACACCTGTGACACTATCTGACTGGTTGAATTTTCTTTGCCTCGCCTTTTTTAAATAGCTCTCCTGAAAAAAGTGTGTTTTCACTATCTAAACAAAGCAGCGACATATTGTGGTCGATTTAGTTCATTCCATTCATTGCCATACTTAATCCTAACATTGAAATTAATTATGTCTGTCCATCTCAATTCTTAGTGTAAATGTTTTGAGACAGAAAGGCACAAGTAGTGCAAATATTTAGTTTATGAATATGTGTGGCGGTCTGAATCGACCACATCACGCTCATTAACCTCCACGGGGTTGCGCAGACAAAGGTAGGTTAACTTTGTGAGTAGAACTTACCATCAGTCCATCACCCCTTGAATAACATAGAGTTGAATTGTTAACTATTGATTGATTCATTTTATTTATTTATCTATTTACGTAAGTTGTATTTAATAACAAGTTACGATTTCAGATGTTGACGGAAACGGTGTCTGGGACGCTGACGAAGTGAAAGCCCTTTTTATCAAGGAGCTAGATAAATTGTATGGTCCAGAAGGGCCCAATAAGGATTTACATGAAAGGGCGGAGGAAATGGAGCGCATGAGGGAACATGTCTTTCAAGAGAACGACAAAAATAGAGACGGTTTGATTGATTTCAATGAGTTCATGCAAGCCACGCGATCTTCCGAATTCAATGCTGATGAAGGTTTGTTGTTACTGTCGACATATATAGGTAGACATTATAGTATACAGGGTGATTTTTGGTCGTCAACGTTTCCGAAAACTACGGAATCTCCTCATCATCACGATCATTTTTCTCCATGGAAGCATACCTGGGAAGTGTCTGGTTTCCAAAATATTAGGGTCCAAAGTTGAGTAAATAGACTGCGTTTTTCTGCATAAATGCACATAGACGCGCGTAGCAGGATTTTTTCACGAAAAATAATTAATATCTGTCTATAAAAAAACTAACATAAACACTAGACACTATAAGTTTCGCACGATCAAGGAATTTAAAAAATTTTTTCAAAAAAAAAAATTTTTTTCCCAGCATTTTTTTGGCATAAACTTACTTTATTTCATGTATAGAATACGTACCCTTCGTTAAAGGTGGCCACAAAAAAACTCCCTGTATACAAATACCGCTTCTTTCCTAGAGGTGTAGGTAGATATCATGGCAAATATTATATATCCCAAATATTTGTGTCATCGGCTGAACAATAATTCTAGCATTTATGATGAGTTGTTGTCATACAAAAATTCGGAACTTGATCGTTGGGTGTCAAAGTGAAATATCGGCGGAACGTTGGTTGGCAAGTGATAATCGGCCGAACAATTATCAGCGAAAAGGGATACCCCAAACCATGTATTATATAAGTATCGCCTTTGTTTCCAGGATGGAAGTCCATAGACGAGAATCAGATCTACACCAAACAGGAATACGAAGATTACGAGAAGAGGCGATACAACGAGTTCAAATATCTCGAGCAACGCGGTTTGGTCAGTTTGTAGTGTCATAGATTTTCTTTAGAGATATTGCAAAAGGCGAGACTTCGCACTCGTTAGGCTGAGGCCCAAAAAGGGGGATAGCCAGAATTGCAGGACATCGAAAGAGATCCTAAAGCCACGTTTAGTATAGCGGGGTCAGATGTAATCAGATCAGTGTCGAGTTGCTAGCTCATCACCTGAAAGAACGCCTAACAAAGTCGTGGGCGGTCGCTAGTTTTATATATTAAAAAAAAACAACTTTTACCAAACTGTATCCGATATCCGATTTCGAATCTGTGAAAATTTGAGGTCAATCACGAAATGTAGTATCCATGCAAGTAGTAGTACCTATTGCTAGCACGGAAACGATTTTATAAATAAAATTCGTAAGCTATTTAAAAAAATGCTGATTCTGGGACACTGCGTACGTGGGTACAATTTCATTACCTTATGTGTTATTGCCGCGTGGTGCCGGCAGGGTAGAATTCGTACCACCCCATGTCAGCCCGTGGGTATCTCTTACGAGGCGATTAAGGGTTTCCGGGAGGTGGGCAGCAGCGCATCCCGTGTTGACAACATTGTCCAAAATACAAACTGCGGTCACCCGCCTGCCCAGCGAGGTGACTATGGGCAAATAGCCCTCATGGTAGTCTTGTGGCGTGCCCTGGGGGAGGTCTACGTCCAGCAGTGGACTGCAATAGGCTGATGATGATGTGTACCTGGTAAAACAAAGCTAAAAACTGTAGCTTTCGTAGTATGTATCGTAAATTTACCGTAAAGAGACTAATGAAAAATGTTACTAAGTTATGAAACTATATATTTTTAGAATATAAATCTTACATTTATTTTATTTTATTTGTTAGCTTGTGGAATAAATGAGAAGAAATTAATAACCACGAAAACTCTGAGCCCTGGATGAAAATTGTATATATTTTTTAGTTTATTGTCAATGGTAATAAGTATTACTCAGTTTTATCCATTTGATATTTTAAGTAAATTATAGCTTTGATAGCAAAGATAATAAGTAGGTACCTATGACGTTTAGTTCCTCTACTGTGATTAGGAAGGTAGAATGATCTTTGATATAGCACATTTGGAAAGCATTTTTTTACAACAAATGAGAGATTCTTATAAAGCAGTTTACGATGAAATAGCTGCTTACCTCAATCCTAAACCAATACTACTTATCATACCATGGATCAGTCGCACAGTGACCTTGTAAATCATCGTTTCCTAACTGTAAATGAGTTGCAGGTTGATCAGCACGGTAACCCGGTGCAAGGGGCAGAACACCAAATCCATCTCGCTATACAAGAGTTCCGAGCTCAGTACCATAAGCAGCCACACCACTACCCGCCCCAACCAATGCACGGACAAGGCCAATACCAGGTGCCCCATGGACAATATCCTCAAGGGCAATATCCTCCGCAAGGACAATATCCTCAAGGACAATATCCTCCGCAAGGACAATATCCACCTCAAGGACAATTCCAACAAGTGCCCCAAGGACATCCGCAATTCCAGGGCCAGCAATTCCAGCAAGGTCAGCAGTTCCAGCAACCTCAAGGACAGTACCAGGTGCCTCAAGGGCAATACCAGGTCCCTCAAGGACAAAACTTCCAGCCTCCAGGGCAGCAATATCAACAGGCTCCCCAGTACCAACAAGCGCCTCAGTTCCAACAACAAATGCAGCCTCAAGTGCAAAATTTAGCGCCTGGGCAAGTTCCGCCTCAGGGGCAAGTTCCTCCACAGGGGCAAGTTCTGCCTCAAGGGCAAGCAGCTCCTCAGGGGCAAGTTCCGCCTCAAGGGCAAGCAGCTCCTCAGGTGCAGGTTCCTCCTCAAGGGCAAGTTCCTCCTCAAGGGCAAGTTCCACCTCAGGGACAAGTTCCTCCTCAGGGGCAAGTTCCGGCCCAAGGGCAAGCACCAGCGGCTGGTTAGCTGGCCCAAGGCCAACTTCCGCCGGCTCAAGCCCCGCCTCAAGCGCAGGCTCTCAACCCTGATTCTAAAACCAGTCACAAAGCGTAGATAAGCCTTGCCTACTTAGATCTTATATCTCATCTCATTTGAATGTTTTTTTTACAATCCTGTTTCAACGAGGCTTCTACTATTTATTGTAGGTATTCACAAAATGGTGCCAAATACAATTCACGCTTTGCAACGGTATACTCATAATTTAAATTATTATAATTAATTGATCATGACATAGTAAATAAAGGGTTTATCGGCAGTGTTTTTGTTTTATTCTGTACAAACTTATTCGACGAGTTTGCAATGTCGCTACTATCTAAGTAGTAAATAAATAGTTACCATCTGGCGCTGTAAGTTCTAGTTTATTACATAAACAGAACACAGAGAATATTTGTGATATATCCTTAGGTCAAATGTCATTGATTGTGGCTCTCCGTTTAGATTGGAATATTTTTTCAGTGTCCTTTGTCTTGAGAACGGGAATTCCCATGTTATTGTCGCTACTTATTGAGATGATGCCATTTTCCTTGCGCTGTAGGCATTGTTACATGTTTGTAGTGCAAACTTTGTACCTACGCGTCATTTGTATGTACACTTCCACACTCATCGTTTATTAAATTAGTCCTGCGAATATTTAACTAATTACCATTAAACTTGTTAATACCACAATTGCGTTAATCCTTGCTAATATTATAAGTGCAATAGTTACTCTGTCTGGCTTTCACGCCAAAACTACTGTACCGATTAAAATGAAATTGGGTACAGAGTTAGTCTAGAGTCTGAGAAAGGACATAGGCTACTTTTTATCCTGGGAAAATATTTTTTCCCCCTGGAAAATAATTTTTCCCCGTTTAATTTCAACATTTTGTTTTGTTTGTGTGATTTTGTGATTAATGTGTCTGGCACAGGGAATATACTTCAGGCAGCGCTGTGCTAGCTGCCTAGAATTGCATTTTATTCCGTTGATGCGAGATGCACTTATTTACAATACTATAAGCCAAACGTCGTGGCACACGCAGTCATAAAACGTTATATGACAACGCGTGCCACTACGGTTCGCGTATAGTATAGTGAATGTTATTTTTGCAAGACCCTTAAAGGAAGGAAATCACTGTTTTAAAAATGATGTCACATCTAGGTAAACTGAGTGTCAGTGAATTATGATTTCCGTCACGTAGGTATTTATAAGCCACAAAACAAAAATAAATTTATATCTTAAGGAAGCAGATTCGTTCTGCATATGTATCATCCATCACAATCATTTCTTTGTCACAGCACAAGGTGCGGATTACGTCAGTGACGATTACTAATTCTCACGTAGTTTGAAATGAAACATAGGCATAAGTCGCCTAAAACACTGAACCTTATGCATTCTATTGCGTTCACTCAAGATCTCAATTCGCTGTTGTTCCACATGTAGCGACAGTAATCATAATATTTGAAGGCTGTACAGTTTAGGTATACAGGTTTTTGTTTACAATGCCTATATTATGAGCAACCATTGTTTAGCTTCTGATTAGTATGTGTAATGCCGGTAATATTTGACCATTGATTGGTCATGCCACGTTAATTATTTTCAGTGTGATTCATTTTCAATTTTGCAAAAATTGTTCTAGTCTGTTTTGACTTTTCGTAAGACGAGATACAGCTAAATACTAGGTAGTAGGTAGCTCAGGATCTGTTCATAGATCATCTTATTATTTTTATTCCAGAAGAGAAGAGCACACATTACATTGGTTGATAAATAAGGTACCTATATTATGCGAACAAATTTGCAATACGACCTTTCTTCGAATTTACATTTATATCCACTTACCTATTCGTTAGTAAATAGTTTTGCATGAATGAGGCTTATTTTAAAGGCTCTTGACCTCTTAATGCTCTTTAAGCGTGTATTGTACCAACGTAAATAAATTAAGCAATTCCATTTACGACGTCACTCAGTAAGATACGTACATACCTACCTACCTATCTATTTAACTGTTATAGTTTATTTAATGACATACTTGTAAATCTAACTGTCTCACCTGTAAAGGCTGTATTACACTACCCAATTTTAAGGGAGCCTTACCCTAACTAAGGGTGGTGTAATCAGAGTTAGAGAGTAAGGGTCCCTAATTTGGACGACCGGACGCTCTAGGCAGCCTAGCTCCCTAATCGCCCTTGCGACCGAGTAGTGTAATAATTTTTAGGGCAGTTAGGGAACTCAGTTGTCGCGCGGCTAGCGCGGAGAGCGGTTGCATATTGGAGTACTTTGCACTTAATTTCAAGTATTGCTTGACCCAGATCCTTCTTCTCTTTTTTTCTTCTATAATATTCATGGATGCAACTACAGCCACGGCAATCGCTGCTTTTTTAATTAAGATACAACAGGTGCCATGATACGTCTCTATCCGCTTTCAAATTCAGACTGTACACAGAAAGTGAGGAAGCCGGTATTCAGTGCAGTGTAGTAATCGACGCCCTTGCAAGGGGCCACGCCCTCCCTAACTACCGGGCCCTGAATATCGTCTAGTGTAATACCCACTTAAGTGTAAAGAAGAAGTTATTACTTTCTCCTTAGTTATTGTAGTTGAATTTTCCAAACGTCAGATACCTAATCGAAAAATCGGCCCTATAGGTACCCCGTTTTATTGGAGATAGAAATTGGTGGGCCCTGAAAGAGAAAGGTGTGCCAGAATGATTGTATGTGAGACTAATTCGAGCTATGTAGGTACAACAGATCTCGTACTACGGTACTAGCGTTAGGTCGGTTGCTGGTACCATCAACAGTTTCAGTATCACGGTAGGCTTGCATCAGGGTTCCGCGTTCACCTTACCTCTTCCTCCTTGTTATGGATGCTCTTTCATCAGACATCCAGGAAGAGGCCGATGACATTGTCCTTGTTGGTGAGGACGACCCTGAGGTACAGAACAGACTGGTGAAATGTCAGAAAAAGCTGGAGAATGTTGGCCTGAAAATCAGCAGATCAAAAACCGAACAAATGTTTTGTGATTTCGGCGGTCTCTCCATGTTTGTGGCAATATCCCTTGATGGTGTGGCATTGCCAGTCTGTTTACCTAAACTTTAAGTACCTGGGCTCAGTCTTACAAGGGGATGGGGAAATAAACCGAGACATAAAGCACCGAATTAGTTCAGGGCGGATGAAATGGCGACAGGTCACGGGAGTTCCGTGCGATGCCTGAATGCCGTTAATATTAAAGGTGTACAAGATCGTAATTCAACCTATCATCTTGTATGGATCTGAATGCTGGGCCGTAAAGTAAAAGCAAAGCGATAGCGAAAATTGTACAAAAAACGCTGATTGCTTGTCAAATTTGTATTACGTAAAATGAATTTCAAAGGAACTTTGACATTTCAAGGCGAATATTGTCGCCAAACAATTTTCGCTATCGCTTTACTTTTGCTAGTTAGGTAATACCCCTTATTACCTGATTAGCAAAAGCAAAGCGATAGCGAAAGCGAGGACAGGAAGATGATGAAGATGATATATTACAATTTCGAAGAATCATTTATAGTGAACATTAGCAAACTCGTAGGTACCTACTATAAGATATGACATGATCCTACTAGAAAGTTCACAAGTTTACGAAATCAGCTTCTTTAGGCTTTTTATAGTGTAAACTTTAAATGTATTATTGAATTGAGTAGTTACCAAACTCTTCAAGAACAGTGTGCTAAACTGACGGTGTCGGCATTAGCCGCAAACAGTCTTGTGTATTCCGTACCTACCTACATGTAGGTATCTTGGAAGTTCGAACGCTCCCCGTATAAACAAATTATTTATACCGGCTTATACCTACCTATAGGTGTGTGTTCTGAAAATAGACTTGGAATAACCTTGGTGACAATCCTGATAACCTTGTGTAACACGAAAATGTTTTATACCTATTGCCATCTTAACTTAGGAAGTTTGACAAATATCTGTTGCTGAAATTGACGTGAAAGGGGTAGTTTCCTATGGATGAATCCTAATAATATTTTATGCTTATCAGATAAAATTATCAAAATCGTACCTAGGTGTAAAATTATAATTTTATTATGTGTCCAAATGAGGTAGTAATAAGCCTTCAAAGTTAAGTGGGCAAGTCCATTTTTTAAATGTGAAATTAATTGAAAATTACAACATCACATGTCCACCTACATCATTTACAGCAACTTTTGTTTTGTGACCATATTTATAAACGCAACATTTAATATAGCTGTAGAACAAAAGTTCTTTTACGTGCATACATGTTACTTAAAGTGTGGTGGCCGTTTCTATGGAGCGTTTTTTGGAAAGTCTAAAGTTGTGATTTTGAAATCGTTCTATCCCGGAAAGTCTTCAGGCTAGCGAAGTTTTTCTTTCGCAAAGTTTCTTTTATTTTATGATCTTTGGATATACAGGGTGTAAAAAGACAACGTTGTTTTTTTAATACCTCGTATTCTTTGTAACGTTACGATCATTTTTTTCTATGAAACCAACCCTGGAAAAAACAATTTTTTTAAAATCTCATTTTTATTGTAAGCAATGTATTCGTTTGATTCGCAAAGTACAAATTTACCTATAAAACCTAAATTTTCATATTTTGATATGTTGCCCATAAAAGAAATGTATGTTAATACATTTCAGATTAATTTATTTAAAAAATCTCATATTAATGTAACTTTGGACCTCAATATCTTGGAAACCCGTGGTTTGCCAGGTGAGCTTTCATAGAAAAAAATGATCGTGATGTTGCAAAGAATACAAGGTATTAATAAAACAACGTTGTATTTTTACACCCAGTATGTAAATACAAATAAAAAAACTATAAATGACCCTATTGGTGACATGCAAGATGTCGATACGATTCGAACAGATGAAAGATAGATAGCGAAGAAAGATGAACTTGTCGACAACTAACACCGATATAGCTTTACTTAGTTCTTTTCCGTTGACGCCATCTTCTTTTGAAATCTAGGTGTTTTCTTGGGTTATTTCTGAATCCGACTCAGGATTAAAGTTTGCAATTACAAAATTAGTTACAGAAAATGTACCTCCATGGCTAACGTTATCTTTTTCTTCTTAAACATTAATTGTGAAACTGGGGGGGTGCGTTACGTAATTTGTTTTTGATTGGGATATTGATGGTTAGAAAGTTGACCCCCCCAAGTTTACAGATTGACTTTTCATCAAATAACTGGTTTCCTGCTGATCAGTCAGTGTACAATATAGATGTAAAATAAAATAGGTAATTTATCTGTCCTCTCGTGTGCAGTGACATCATCGCTTCTGCGAGGAACAAAGATTAAGAAATCTATAAGTCTACTTGAGGTGCCTACCTACGACCGACACTTAGATTATTTAGTAGGTAGGTAGAATAAAATCAGAGGAGCGATTTTCTGCATTCTTATTGATGTATGAATGATCGCGTATGATAATAATATTAATTATATGAAACAACTTTCATAATCATAATAAATAACTTATAATAATAGTTAGTCTGTTATTTGCTTAAATGCATTTAGTAGGTACCTACTAAGTTATATAGACACAAGCTTTTAAAAACAACCTTTAGGAAAGTTTTCCTTGATGAAATACCGTAGACTATGTAGATGGGCTAGTTAAGTTAGGCTTTAATAAGGAAGTTTACGAACAACTAGATCTATCTAGTCCCAACCTCAAGGCGAACATACACATAACGTAAGGTGAGTACCAGATTATTATCATTATATAATCTAAGCTGAAATATATTTATATAACTTACCCCTTACCATGTTATTTTTCTAGAAAAGAAAAGAAAACTGATCACTACTTAGTACCCCATTAGATAGAAAAATAGTTATCAAATTGTAAACAACTCACGATTCTCTGAATACCTAAGTTCAACTTGGTCATCTGTATGAGTTTACTCTTTGACTTTAGGTGAGGCGTACGTAGTTAGCTTATTAACTTGGCCGTAGCTGGAGTCATTCGCCACATACGCTCCGTGGTAATCAGACCTGCACCATGAAGCTCCTGATCCTATTTGCCGGCCTGCTCGCCGTATGCGCGGCCAACCCTGTTTCGAAAAGCAAAGTCGTCTGCTACTACGACAGCAGGAGCTATGTGAGAGAATGTAAGTTTTGTTTTTCTATTACAAGCTAAGCGTAGTTTTTATATGCGAATTTGGTATTGCTTAGGGTGGTTTTGCGATTTCTAGAATGGTATTGTTTTATTGCACAATGGAGTATTTTAGGAAGGTTCTTAATATTACCTGTATTGAGGGTAGTCGTAATCTTAATTATTAAGCCGGCATTTTAAGCGTAATTTAGTTAATTTATCGTGCACGACACAAAACAGATTACAAATAAAAATAGAGAAGAATAATTTAGTTTAGAACCATTTGGATTTGTTAACTTGTTTGTAACAGAAACTTGATCGGAAATCCTCTAGCAAAAAAGATTTTGCTTTCCGTTTGTAAGTTAATTTTTTAAGCAGCTACCTACTTGAAATTACATGCTGCTGGACATTAATCTTCCTTGATATTCAGGCACTTAACCTTCAACAGAATATTTTGGCATTATGTAGGTACATAAGTAGATATAACTTTCGTAAGGACGATTTTTCAATAATCTTGGAGGACTCCTGAGAGATTTTACTGTCTAGATCTACCCTTATATTGTTTTTATTGAACTTTTCCATCCCAACTCAATCTTTCCCGATGTCATGCAAAGAAAATTTAAAGGGATGTAAATAACCATTATTTCTACTTGTTTAATAGCTAATGTCTACAGTTTTTTTTTATTAATCATTGAAATATTGGAAACACTTATAGAACTTGTATAAAACCAATTAAAGGACACGGCATCCATGGTCATGCATAAATCTAAAACTGTATAAAAATTGCTTCTACCTAACTCTACCCACTCCTATCTAGTACCTAGATGATTCTAGAAATCGGCATCAGACATCGTCGTATAGAATGGATTTCAGTGTGTCGATAAACTGTCAGCATATTGCTGGAAAGGGATTTTTTGGAAAGGAAATATTTCATCTTGATTATACTTATTGATTTAACTTGGATTATAATAGGTGAGGTAGTTCATAAGTGCGTTGGTAATTTTCCACGCGTT
The DNA here is from genome assembly GCA_014607495.2 of Carposina sasakii. NCBI lineage: Eukaryota > Metazoa > Arthropoda > Insecta > Lepidoptera > Carposinidae > Carposina > Carposina sasakii. The sequence goes on from CP053148.1 coordinate 6,666,486, forward strand.
CTTATCGCTTCGTGAAATAGGTACAAAAGTGTACAATATGTACCTCTACGTCTCCACAGTTTGATACCTAGGTAGGTACATGACATAAACAGAAATAATAATTAAGTATCTACATTTTCGATTAACGTTTGAGTGGGTTTGTCTTGGCCTGTCTACATCATTAATTGTCTACAGTTGAAATTTACCTAAAACTTGAAGTGACTACATAATGCAGGGTAGGCCAGCCTTTATACCATAGAGGTGCCTATTTTACGCTGTTTTCTTAAACGAAAATGAATTTTGTGACCAGTGACGTGCCCAAAATATTGTGCCAGCACAATGGAACATGTGCCAAATTGACAATACAACCTTGGAGCGTTTGGTATTTGTTATTGGCTATAGGCTCTTTCCAATTCGTAATTTATTATTTAAGTAAATATTTTTTTTGCGGTAATGGCAATAAATATTATTTAATTCTTTTCCTATTAAGTGTTACTGTACCTATTCTAGTAGAACTAGTATGTTATCGTCATTCGTCATGTGCTTGAACTTGTTACTATGAGTTACTACCTATCAATTCAATCCTAGTATTCAATACAACCTATATATGTATAAGGTGTAAGTGCCAGTTAAGCAAAAATTGATATGCTGACTTTAGACTATGATACAAATTCGAAAACCACAAAATATTTTTGATTACTTACATAGTTTTGATAATGTCATATCATATTAAATTTGAATATAATTTTTGGGTGTACATCGTTAACAAGTCCGGTTGCTTTGATAGTTAATTAAATCACTAATTGAGATAGCAACAATCTCACGATGACTATATTATTAGGTACTGTAACATTAATAATATGTAAGTATAAGTTATTTATGCTTAATTACTAAATATTCTTTACTAAACTAAACTAAAAATTCAGTAAATTACAAGACCTTTGCCCAAGGTTTTCCTTAATAAATAAGTAGAAATACCTTGATTTTGACGGATACTAAAATATTATTACGTAACTCTTAATAGTTTGATTAATGTTTAAAGTTTTCAACCTCGTTAGATAACTAGGAGCAACTGTATTAAAACAATAGATAACTGTTAATTACAATAATAATTAAAACATTTAGGTACTGAATAGCTAATATCTACCTAAGAATATATCGTAAGAGTCTCGAACTTTCGACCTGTTGTTGCCAGTAGGTACCGATAACATATAACATACACAAACATGGAGTGTTTCTTGGAAATAAGCTGTTTACTTGGAAAACAAAGTTATTGATTTAAATCTAATGTTAAAACTGGCCATATTTACTTAAGAATAATGGTTATTCTTTTGTTTAACTTAAACGTGTCACGACAATCAATTTTATTTATACAAAAATGAATATTTACTCGTACTTACATCTTCAAAATTTAGCGATAGGTAACGAAAAACTAATAAAGAGTAATGTATCTAACATTCGTTAATTCCAAAAATAACTATGTAAATATTTATAATTTAAGTTAATATTTAATTTATTATTTATGTATAAATTAAATAAATCTAAAGCACATTACACATAAATATTTACTACGTAATTACGTTTTGACAATTGATATTAATGTTAGAAAACTTAGAAAAGAACATTCAGTCATAAAAAGATAATTAAATAACACTTTGTGCCTCTTTAAAATTTGGTGTCAAAAGGGGCGTAATAGTTTCAGACTATGTGTATAAGGGAGCGTTTATCCGAGTAGGGGTTGGGCTAGTTAGGTACCCAATTGGTAAGTAATGTAAGCATTCATGCAGCAGCTCTCCCACCACTGCAAGTTGATCAGAACATTAAACTAAATAGGAAAACTTCAGTTTAACCCTGTACCAGCTTAGTATAGTAAGTGCTAGACTAGACGTGATATAAAGTAAAACGAGCAATGAATTAGGCTTCATTTAGCTCAATCAAGAGGTGGAAGCCGTTCGCCTCAAAATAACGCGAGTCATTATATCATGTATAGTACGAGTATATGGACTACCTCAAACGGGTCTGGCCAGTGCCCACCACACAGATGACTTGGTGACCATATTTGCCATATCCTTTAACAAAATTTCGAGTACATATTTTCACAGATTGACTCGTTCATTGTGGATCCTAATGAAATGACTTGCATTTTGTATTTTTTTTAACAAAGCAACATTTTTTCGATTATCAATAGGGAGAGCTTAGGAATCGGTGGTGACCTAGCCCAAGTTGAAAATTTAAAGTAGACTCAATTTACAATGCTGACTTATTTTATTAGCTTGATATAGCGGCACAATAAATACATTCATTGTTATCCACAACATTTGTAATATTAGCAATAAAACTATAGGTACTCAACTCAAACTCGATACCTTAAGTGAACATTGATTGCTCACTCTATGGTTTTTACGAATGACACTCTGCCATGTTTAGTAAAATCTTGCACAAATTTGTCTGGAACATGGCAAAACTATATAACCAACGCATAACAAGGTCCTGCGTAGTATATGTACCTAAGCTACTATTCTTCTTGAAGGTGAGGTGAGACCTATATTGCTATAATTAATAGAAAAAAACTATGTGTCCGAGATGGCTACTTATGTTGCAAGTCTGTGTTCTAACGTTTTGGCAACTCAGGATAGTGAAATTAATTTTACATTTAATGCAATATGCATTTTATTAAAAAAATTATGCAAATGCACGTGCTATTTGACCAAAGAGTACTACATAGCAGCTTAGCCGCCGCCATTACGTAAACATTGCATACCTACCTACCCCTATGACTTTATTGGTGTAGTACCCTGCTCTACTACCTATAAATTATATTCTACCTACTATCTCTATAATTTGTACAGTAGTTACAATATTATTTCCACATATTTATCTATAATAACACTTTTTACAACAACAATAATATACCTATATATTTAATTTTTACTTTACTATCTCTATTACATATTTACTAACATTTCTTTCTTTTACTCTCTCTTACTTGTTAATTGTTTCGCATTAAAATTCAGTTGAGGGATGTATTTACCCAGCGCAAGCCCGTATGCTGCCAAGCAGTGACCTGGACACCGCCCTCTCTTTCTGCACCCACCTCGTGTACGGTTACGCCGCGGTCCAGTCTGACACCTACAAAGTGGTCCCTCTCAACGAGAACGTGGACGTTGACCGCTCGCACCAGAACTACCAGAACATTGTCAACTTCAGGAGCAAGCACCCTGGTTTGAAGATCCTGCTGTCTATTGGCGGCGACGCTGACTTGGAAGACGCTCAGAAGTACAATCTTTTGGTGAGTAGCAGGTTTGCTTAAATCACGATGGGGCTGTGAGTTGTGATTATGGGAATCAATGCAGTTGCCACTGTACAGAAACCCGCCAGTAAATTGGTCACCTGAAGCAGGTTTTCAAGATTTATCGCGAATTAAAAGAAAAAGTATTAAATTGCACTTACAACTAAAAATCTGATGTAGGTATGTGCCAATTACAAGTGTGCTCTTATATTATATTATAGTGGAGTGCGTTTTATCAAACAGCTCCCCAAAGCTTCTTTGAATAACTTAAATATCACCTAAACCCGTTCAGCTACGCAGTCTTGTAATCCTATCAGTCGTAAAGAAATGGTGATTGGAGTCGTAATTTCTGTCTATTTATTTCTAGCTGGAATCTCCGCAAGCTCGTACCGCATTTGTCAACTCCGCTGTCCTCTTATCTGATCAGTATGGTTTCGATGGCGTTGATGTGGCGTGGCAGTTCGCCAAGACCAAGCCTAAGAAGATCCGTAGCACCTGGGGTGAGTACAGTACTGATTTTAGAAAAAACTAACTAAGCAAAAAAATATAATACACTGAGCCCAACACTATGTCTACTACGGTTTACATGATTTTGAGTGTAAAGAATGTATTTAGGTAGGTGGTAACCTCGGTCATAAAAATAAATAATTTCATACGTTACGTTGTAGGTACTTGTAACCATTTCTGCGCTCGGTGATTGGGTGACCTCTGGACATTGATATTATCCCCGTTCCCCGAAGGTCTTTGCGGCAAAAACCTATTGAAATGACAACAGTAGGTACCTATGTAACCAGGGATAAGCGTTTACCGTAGTACCAAGAGCAGAAGTGGATGCAATTAGGAAGAGCTGAGTGAAAAGAAATAAGTAGGTTAAACTCTCTCCAATGTCATTGTAACTGAAGCCACAAGACGTAGCTGGGTAATGATATTGTTTACATGTAGAATAGCCGTAGGTACAATTGCTAGGTTTCAAATAGAAAACCACACAAGGAGTATAATATTAAGTAGGTGTAGGTAGGTATAATTATGTTGTGTATTCGAAAGATAACCTATTGTCTGCTATAAGATAAATAATGTTGTTTATAGGTAGACGCTTGTCACCGAGGTCCAAAGCATAGGATGAGGGTACTTAGCTATAGCGTAAAGGCAGTATTTAAAATTTTTTATATATTTTTATTGCAAACATAACATAGATTCGGAAACATAGACAACATTGGATCTATTTCAATAGTAGCCAGTTCATATAGGTATAGGTATTACCTTATACTCGTATATACCTATTTACTCACTTGCTACTCGTAGAAATTGCAAGTATCTCAAATTCAATCGATTATCTCATTTTAAAAGAAGCTAATAGAGGCAAAGTTAAAGGCCAAATAAATGACCATGATTGAAGTCGAGGTCACGCTCGCCTTAATCTTAGTACGATTTCGCGCATATTCGACTGTTGGTCTAGTTACACGCGATAAACTTGACATTATCCGTCGACTGTGTTTTTGTATGATGTCTTTTTGGCTTAGGATTAATTAGGTAGATCAACAGGGTGTAAAAATAGGGTTTAGCGATCTCTTCACACAATTTGAGACTCGAAATCACATGTTTATTTTTATATGAACTATAATATATATGATAGGTATGTTATTATCATTTATTGATCCTGTTGGTCCAAGTTTCACCGCACCAGGGGTGAAAGTACGAGTATGTTCAGTAGTTAACAATACTCTCATAAAAAAGATACTGCAATTTGCAAGTGATAATTGGTTTGATTGTTGACAAGCTACGGTGTATGACCTCAAAGCTCGTCACCAATCAAACCAATTGCATCACTTGCGAGTATTGTGGTCCTCCTCCGGATCCGTATATTTACTAAAGATGATGTAATGCCATTTGTTAGGGGATCGCAATCAGGGATTTGGTATCTCCTATCGCAATCACACAGCAGATCACACACAGAATCTCACAACAGAATCTGTCAGTTTTTTTAGTTGCTTGTTCTTTTCTCATATATTTCTCTTTCATAGATTAATGATTGGTCTCCGCTCCGCTCTGATAGACTAATCATTAATTTAAGATCTCTTGTTTTACTCCCTAGTCAAGGCTTTGAAATAATTTTAAACTGCAGATTTTGCTAGTCTGCTGCACAATACTGCACACTAGCTAATATAACACGACATTTGACGTCACACAGATTTCAACCTTGCTAAGGAGGATAATGTCGATTCGCAATGATTTCCCACAAAAATAAAACTGGTTTTATGTATCAAGCAAGGCTAGTTAGGCTTCGTGTATCTGATAAAATAAAATACGAACAATTTTGTCATTCTAAATAGGTAAGTTACCCTTTTATCAATACAGGGTAGGTATCTAGGTAAAAATAATGAAACAATCAATTTTGGTGAAAGTACCTTTCATATAACTAATAACATAGGTAATATGATAACAATGAACAAAGAAATAGCCATTATTTCACAACAAGCTTGATTTAATAAAATCAAAAAATCACGCCTCTTTCCCGGAGGGGTAGGCCGAGTTTACGGATTTGCTTTAATATATTTGTATCTATTCTTTTAGGATCCATTTGGCATGGTATCAAGAAGACTTTCGGTACTACCCTCGTGGATGAGAAGGAGTCAGAGCACAGAGAAGGGTTCACAGCTTTAGTCCGCGAACTCAAGCAGGCCCTCAATGTCAAACACGATAAGCAACTGTCGATCACTGTTTTGCCCAACGTTAATGCTTCAAGTGAGTATTATATCTATAAAATAATTGTTATAGCTGAAGTGTTGATTTGCTTTGTTTGTCACTAATATTTGGAACCCGATTTTCCTTGAAAAAAATATTGCGTAGAATAGTCCATAATCTATTTAATTTCAGTCTATTACGATGTACCTTCCATCATCAACCTGGTGGACTACGTTAACGTGGAGGCCTTCGACTACTACACCCCTGAACGCAACCCCAAGGAGGCTGATTATGCTTCCCCCATATACGCCCCCCAGAACCGTAATCCTGTGTTGAACACTGATTCTGCTGTTGATTACTGGTTAGTTATCTTTAGTGTTTAGTCGAAAGAGATAACGAGAGTGCTAAAACGAAAAGTAAAGCGAGTAGAGGCATGAAGGAGTTTCTTCAGCTACGTTTAGCAAAGCGGGATGTAAATGAATAGTGAAAAGTTGCTAGCTGAACACCTAAGAAAAAGCCGATTCTGAGTAAAGCCGCTTCTGAGTTCCTTACTCTTACTTATACTGATAGAAGATGCACCTGATATATTCTAGTGAAGTCACGCATCAGCACGGGACTTTAGAAAAAAGTTATATAACAACTGGTTTGTCTTTAGGTTGAAATCTGGTGCTCCCGCTAGCAAAGTGGTCCTTGGAATTTCCACCTTCGGTCGCACCTGGAAGCTTGACGGCGAGAGTGAGATCTCTGGAGTGCCCCCGATCCATACTGATGGCCCTGGAGAAGCTGGTAAGTGAATAATTAACACCAGAAATATTCGGGACCTTCTCGTACTTGTGTTAAATGCGGAATTCTCACACTCACTCACTTATTGTAGGTAGAATGTAGCCATATTATTACAAAATAATTTAAACATAGTTTAAGCTAAACATGGTCTGAATTTGACAGAATTTAAATTTTTCCGTCTTATCAGTGTCTAATTTTAGACAAAACTGATGAAATTTGTAATTTCCAAAATTATCTTAACAATTTTTGTTGCGATTTCAAGGTCCATACACCAAAACTGAAGGCCTACTGAGCTACCCTGAAGTATGCGAGAAGCTCATCAAGCCAGCTAACATGAAACTAAGGAAGGTGACTGACCCCAGCAAACGATTCGGTATGTGATGCTTTCTCTTTATCTACTAGTATAAATATAACATGTTTGCTAACCTTACTGCTTTGCTATAGAATATAAATTTTATCATGGTTTTTCAAAGCGGTGGAATGAAGGATAGTATTGTCTAGGCTTACTAGATGGTTAACTAGTTTAACTACAAATGATCTGGAACTGGGATACGTTAATGAAATACGAATTATCCACATCTTTCATTCTGTTTATACCCTGTAATAGTTTGATCTGTCCCCTCGTCTGCCTCCATGCAAATAAGGGGAAAACAGACACATCGAAATAACACTTAAATACAAATTATTTGTCTACATACTTCATTTCATATACTATTTACCAGCCTATACAGAAATGTAGTTAGAAAATGCTTCAATAACTTTGATCCAGGAACTAGTAGAATAATTTACCTTTTCAGAAAAGGGCTTAATGAAGGACGCTGATTTGTCTCATATATTTGGTTGGTACTGATTTTTAGCTCGCTTAATGCTTCAACTAAAATCGGTTATGGGTTCTTCTGGGCCCACTACCATGATCCCTTAAAGCAGGATCATATTTATATTGTGAAGACAGCGCTCTTCATTTATTCGTTCTCTCACTGCCAACGTTCCTGCTTTTAGAGTTCATTGGGGTACTGCAGGGTTATTGCACATCTGTTTTTACATTTCATAGTGATTGATGTTGCAGTCGTACTATCACCCTGAGTATCACCCATGGAAACTATACTGATGGAGGTAGCTTAATGCCCTATTATGAGTAAAGAATGAGTTATACAACGTATCACGAAAGAGATACTACAGCCAGATACAAATCTGGTGCAAATCGACTTTATGTGGAATGTTACATGGAGAATAGTAGGTTAGGGGTACATAAAAATACTAGATAAGTTTATCAGTACAATTTCGTCATGCATCACATTTGTAACTGATTATTTATACGGGCATTTTGCTACTGCCTTCGATAGAGTACGTGTGATGAGTTGAGGACGGGTGATGAGTTCAATGGCTTATCAATATTCACTGTCAAAAATATGCAATAGCCTTGCTGGTGATGGTTACTTGTAAATGTTCCAGGTCTGTAATAAAAGTACATATCCAGGTTCAAATGTGACCGTTATTGTCGTGTTTTGTGTCTATAACAATATATTGTTCCGGGCGTCTCTTAGGTAGATAAACGAACAGCTAAAACGAGGTTCCATTTAGGAAGTTAACTGAAAGGAGTGTAGCTTTAGGAAATGCTATAAATAGTGCAGTGCCACCGGAGCCCAGGCATAGGGCGTAGACTCTAGGGGGTGCAAGAATGGCCAGACCAAGGCAGCACCTTTTCGTTTTTAAATAGATCGCGGTTATACCTAGAAGCTCGCACAGGGCGCAGAAAAGGCTTTTTATTGCACTTGCTTTAGGTAGCTAGAAAAGATAGGTATCTAGTTAGAGAGATTAGGATGACCTCCTTCATGTTATGTGATGCCTCTATGTGTTTTGTTCAAATATGCCAAATTATCGCCATGCTTCTTATAACTCCGGCACTTTAGCAACGGCAAACACCAGCTGCTATACCTCTGAAGCAGTAGGCTTCCTTTCCACCAAAGATGTGGTATGCTAAGTTGCTATGGCGTTGATAGCACCCAACAAAATTGACATCTAGAGCTGCTCCCTCACCGAGAGCATTCGCGTGTGATATACCTAACATTATACAATCGAGTTTGAGCATTACATTACAATACTACCTCCCTGACTGACGAGCATTCGCATGTAATGTAACATGTTCGACTTTGAGCAGGCGATTGATGTTATATGTTGTATCAAAATATTATACATTGTATCATTACAAGGTGCGCACTGTAATGCTCGGTTCTCCTCCTTCACTGATGTAATGTTCAAATCTGTAAAGTTACATTACTCCCGAATGCTTTCGATGAGGGACACCTTAGAACTACATAATTAATATGTTTTACGGACATCACAAGCATCCGTAGCAACGTAGCTTATCACATCTTTTGTGCAAAGGCAGCCCTAATCAATCTCTAACCTTTCTGTGTTTATTATAGGCACATACGCTTTCCGTCTACCTGACAGCAGTGGCGAGAACGGCATCTGGGTGTCGTATGAAGATCCAGACACTGCTGGACAGAAAGCTAGCTTCGTTAAGTGAGTACAACATACTTTGACATATTGTTTTTTTCCAACCCAAACCCACCATTGCAGTTGTACTATTAAAGTGGGAAGGTCTACATTGGTCCAGTGCGGGATGCTTGGTTTTCTCATTTTCTAAGAGCGTCGTTTCGAGCAGAACGATCGCGTGTAGCTGAAGTTGGCTAGGGCTGCAGAGATGCTGTAAGGAAATCTGAGGGCTTAGAAAATGTAACAATCTTACTAGCGAAAGCGAAGTTTGAAATGTGTTCCAACGTAAACTACTGATACGAATCAGATCAATGGGATATTTATAAAACATAAACTTAAAATTTGCTCTTCATCGTTATGTCTCAGTCATTTACTTTAAGAATGGAGAGGGACAGACATGACTCATTTTAAGTTTATGTTTAATGTATGACAGTAGGTACTATACTTTTATCTAGAGTTATGTCACAGTTTTCTTAATTTTTGTTTGTAGGTCCAAGGGTCTTGGAGGAGTCTCCATTGTGGACCTCTCCCTGGATGATTTCCGCGGTCTCTGCACCGGCGACAAGTACCCAATTCTGCGCGCTGCCACATACCGTCTTTAAATGATTTTTATTTTATATTATGTATTTTAATTTTTAACTGCTGGACAAGACTTTAGTCACTAGATTTTTGTGAAACTTAAGTTTTTGCTAACGATATGCTCGTCAAATATCTGTAACTTTAATGTACATCGTTATATAATGTTTAATAGTGATATCACCAATATTATTGTTTTGTAGAATAAATATAAAATAAACTACATTCTTCGATAAGTAATTTATTTGTATACAACTGGCCCCTTCAGCCGACCTTCCACCACGAACTAAACTAAGTTAGTTTCGCTTATGGCTGGCTTTTAATTAACCGCCTAATTTTGTGAGTATGGCTGAGCAAAATCGTCAGTGCGGCCGCTTCCATTAGTTTCCTTTTCTCACAAAATTAGGCGATTAAAATCCGCAGCGGTTTAGCCGTAGTGCGGCCTAAGCCATAGTCACAATTCGTTTTATAAACTAATTTTTCACACTTACCGCGTGCGTTTACAGCAAACTATGCACACTTTAATATAATGCATGAAAAGCTGAATTGTGTGAGCTAAGCTAAATAAAATTAGTTTAGTTGGTGATGGACAATCGGTTCAAAATCGAGTACACATTAGGCGCTCGGCGTTGCGTTCGGCGCGCGTTATTAGCGTACATATAGCGCGCATAGCACGGCGTTTTACGAGTGAGACTAATATGAGGTAGGCATCCATTTCCATATATTGAACCTGGCTACTGTATACAGTAGTAGCAGCCAGTAGGCTAAGTCATAGAGTAAGGCCTGGTTCCCACTATGCCGGACCGGTAGATCTGCCGGAAACCGGACCCTGGACAAAGTTCACATTACACCGGATCCCATAAGAAAATCGTACTCAGTGACAAAATGACGGCTCGGCAAAAATGCCGGACTCGGGATAATGTGAACAGCTCTATGTACAGCCACTAGCCCTTCCGGCAGTTTTACCGGCCTGACAAATCTGCCGGTCCGGCGTAGTGTGAACCCGCACTAATTTGATATACATAGGTACTCAGTTCGTGATTGCTTATCCGCGATACAAATGTGTACTTGGATTCTTATATTTTACTGAAAAAAGTTCAAATAACTAATCAACCTTAATGGAGAGTCACTTGGCTGGGTGCGCGATGAGAGCGTTAACTAAGGGTCGGTTCGTATCTGACTGAAGATAGCGTATCTTCAGGTTCGGCGCATCTTTAGGTACAACGTACGTTCGACGCACTAACGTATCATCGGTTGAGTGTGAACGGTCGAGTGTTTTTCTCGTAGAAAGAGTGAGTTATGGACCATCATTCATCTGAGGATGGACGTATATCAAAGAATATCGTGTTTTTCTATACATTTTGTCTGTTCTGACGTTACGCGGACTGATAATACGCAACGCATGTTCCGTCAAATATGAACCCAATTACTTACAACTTGGGTCACGACTTGGGCGGACTTTGAAATGTCAAATGGCTGGCTGTCGTTAAGAAGAGTTAGTAAACAAACAACTAATTTCAATGAAACGTTGCACATAATTTACGTATTTATTTATTTGGGACAGTTAACAACTGTAGGTATATAAAAATATATAGTATATACAAAGTATAAATAAGTACCTGTTATGTAAAAGCATCAATGCGAAGGCACCTGCTCCGAAAGAGTATAGTAAGGAAGGCACGCGGCCAGCACGCGGCCGACTGATGACTGATTTTTTCCTCTTTCGATTCATCGCCGCGAGCTACGGCCTCTTTCCATAGTAATTTGTATGGAGATTTTGATCACAAAAATTGGGCTAGTTTGATGTCTTATTGCAGAAAATAGGGATACATTTACTAAAAAAATAAAGTTTTCATCGACTGCTTTATAGTTTTAGCTTTCTTATTTGATAAATATCATTTCATACCTCTCGATACTTACGACACAGTATGCGGGAGTACGATTTTCACGTTTTTAATTATAAAATTATTAATAAAGAAATGGAAAAAATTCCTCACCCGGGTGGGAATCGAACTCACGACCTCTGCATTCCGCGTGTCAGTGCTCTAACCACTGAGCCACCGGGTCAATTACTCGGATGACGAATTTTACCATCTCTTTTTCTAAATTACATATTGGCAACGTTATTTTTCATCCCGATAGCTATACACTAGCCAAATCTTTTAATTGTTTTCAGAGCGGTAAGCACGAACCTCTCGATAGTCCGTAACGCTAGCGTCAAACTGTCAATTCCCATAGATTTAGCTAGCGAGTCGCTAGCGTTACGCCGCGTAAAAAGGTTCGTGCTTACCCCACAGGTTATAATTTTTACACTTATCCATATTCTAAATGTCATTTAATATGACATTTTGAATCAAATTTCAATCAGTTGTTTTATCGTCTCAAACTTAATAAATTACTATTTGTTATTATGATTTGAGAAAAATATCTCCAAATGTACATTAAACGTATGTGCTATGTGGCTAAGCAGTCGTGCAGTATTTTACCAAAAGCTATTTATTATTCTCACACTTCATCGTGTCCAGCAAAGAAGAGTTCTGGTGCTTCTGGTGGCTTTGGTCCAGCTAAACGAAATGAAAAAAGTGGGCCTTGTCGCTTAGCCTTCATTCCTGAAGAATGGTTCCAAGCTTTTCATCCCATTACTGGTGTTAGTGGACCCTATGTTCTAGGTTTAGTATCTGCGAATTATATATTTAGCAAGGAAATACTTGTTTGCGAGCACGAATATTATAGTGGATTGCCTTGGATTGTCATAATTTGTACAGTTGTTAAGAAGTTCGGACCAGCTGTTGCAGCGTCCCTGGATAGGGATGTCGATAATCATTGCAAAGAATTAGAAAGCCATCGTACAGCTGAAAAGAACTTATACAATGAGATTATCAAGGAAAGTAAAGATTCGCAGAGAAGAGCTAAAGGTCAAGAACTATTGATACAAGCGAAGAAAGAGAATGTAGCAATGCAGCTGGAAGCAGTGTATCGAGAGAGAATGATGCAAGTATATTCTAGCGTTAAAGGACGTATAGAATATCATGCAAAAAAACAGAGGGCGCTGAATAGGATTCATCAGAAATGGATGATCGGTTGGATACTGGAAAACGTGAGGAAATCTATAACACCTGAATTTCAAGTACAGGCCTTGCAAAGTGCTATTTCAGATCTAAGTAACGCGGCAGCTAAGGTTAAATAAAATTCAAGTTGGAATATTTATAGGCTTTTATTTATTTTATGCCCTAGATTGATAGGATAAGGTTGCCTCACTGGACTACGTTATTTTTAAAAATCCTAGAAACTAAACAAAAATACTTATCTAGAGAAAAATAATTGGTAACAACTGTTTTCTAGATAGGTATTTTTGTTTATAGATTTCTATTGTAAGGTATGTAACATATACATAAATTAAAATTCATGAAAATTAATAAAGTCGCCTTGCTTAGACTATTGTGCCTTTGTCTGGCCATTAAGATGCTATGACTGAGAATTTTTCTTGCTTGCTCCATTCAAGGAGAATTATGAAAATTACAGGAAAGAAAAACAATAAAATATAACCGATCTCCAATTTAATATGGTATTCACTATTTTAATTGTAAAAAACAACAAAATTACAGCAAAATTAATTACCTATCTACAGGATGTAACAAAAGGGGTATGTTAAGCGAAAAGCTATGTAAATAGCCTATTAAATAGAACCTACTCACAATATTTCAGACTCGAAATCACATGATTATTTTTCCAAATAGTATGGAGAATTCCTAAATAACTCGGGAATGTTCATACAATCTTAAAAAATAGACATGTAATTTCGAGTTTAAGATACCCTTTCTGTTACACCTTATAGAAATTAAATCACAGTACTTAAATATTCTCATACCTACGTATTTACAATAAAAATATGCAATTACGAAAGTAACTAAATAAACTTTCATTTTTTCTACAGTTCTTAGTTCCGGCTGCTAGGTATGCAGGCTGCCTGTATGGCCATGTTCGTTTATTCTCATAGTCTATACAGGATGTAACAAAAGGGTAGGTATGTTAAGCGAAAAGCTATGTAAATAGCCTGCTAAACGGAACCTACCTACAAAATTTCAGACTCGAAATCACATGTTTATTTTTACAAATAGTATGTAGAATTTCAAAACAACTCAGGAATGTTAATACAATCTTGAAAAATAAACTTGTGATTTCGATTCTGAAATTTTGAAAAAAGGGTCTCTATAGTGGGCTATTTACATAGCTTTTCGCTTAACATACCCTTTCTGTTACACCCTGTATAGAAACTACGTAAAGGTCACTCTTATAAGTACATGCATTGATATTATGTGCTAATCGTAGTATAGACAAAATGGTGCAAGTGAACCTACAACAGCATCTCCGGGAAAATCTTGCCTGCGGTACCTGAAACAAAAAAGAAGATTAATACAACCTCGTGGTTTTCATCTTATCTCCGCTGAAATTAAACAACACAAGTAATTAATTAGACCCCCAATTTTATAGGGCAGTAAAGTTTTCATTAATTGTGTTTAACGACATTTCCGCCACAAACCTAATGGTACGAAGTCACTCTTTTTAAACATGTATTACCGAAGATTTATATATGTAATTGTAATATTACTTGGGAATAATGTCAGTATTAGTACGTATGGAATTTCAGATGAATCAGACAGTTCTTATGAAGGTAAGATTTAACAAAAGATCTTGTCAGCTATTTGTCAATAGAATTAAAAAATTCTTTTTGATAGTCCAAAGTTTAGGCTATCGTACGCGACACGGAGACTGATGTTATCCAGCACTCTGCCTGAATTAGCAAGCTAATGTATTTCTTTTGCTCAGCATGATTTTCTAATAACGTTTTGAAGGTCTAGATATATGCAGATTAAATTTTACATTCCGTTCAATTCAAGTAATTAATCTTCTTGGACAATATTATACGCGTACGGGTTGCGGAGAAAATCAGATGTTCTTCTGCCAAAGAAAATTATGCATGTTTGTTTTATAGCCGTATGCTTAGTTCTTTCACAACAAATAGGTACCTATAGTGTAGCTTATCTTCTATCTATCTTCTGTATCTATATCTTCTACTACCACTATAATCTATATCTATCTTCTACTTATATAGGTGAGGTATACATATCAAAATATAATAATATTATCAACGCAAATTAACGCAATAGTACCCAAAAGAATGATTTTTTGAATTTTTGTCTGTTTGTTGGCTTGTATGTGCGTGTGTGCATGCCAATCTCAGAAACGGATGAACCGATTTCGATGGAGTTTTCAGGAATATATTGTGTTTTCAGGAATATATACAGGTCCCAGTTAACATCTAGTTCACTTTTTATCTCGGGAAAATGTTTTTATGCCGGATAATTTCGACATCTTGTTTTTTCTGCAGTCCAGGCGGACGGAGTCGCGGGCGTCCAATAGTAAAATAATATGAGTCATCCTATGCACCTGTGAAAAGTTTTATCAGCCAGACAGGCACGACTTGGTGCATCATGGTTGGTGTCCGTTACGGTAGCGTACACGAGAGCTATATCGAGTTGGTTACTATCCCATTAAACTCTGTGTTAATACTGCCTAATTAATGTAAAAATAAAAATAAAACATCTTTCTCTTAAGTCTAGGAAATAAACACCATTTTCACTGTGTATGCTGGCGTCACGATCAAGCTAGCGTAGGTACACATGGCCGTACTCGAAAACGGCTAACTGTAAAGCAACAGAGTTTACACACAAAAACATAAAAACATACATACATACATAGGCTGTTAAACACAATACCACTCCTTTGCGTCGCGCAGTCGGGTAATGATAATAAATTTTAGAACCTCACGTAGGTATACAGTTTAAACGGGAAACACTAGGTTACATCTTCCTTCTACTTAAACTTTTCTCAAGCTATATTTAATTTTAGTTACATTAATTGAAGAAGAAAATGACTCCGAAACATTTTCAAAAAATGCTATAAAAGCTTTAAAAGCTGGAGTTGAGACGACAACAGCGAAGGATGAAGATGAACCGAGAGAACCAACAAAAAAACTTGTCAAGCATGCTGATGAAGGTAATCTCTCGTTTTACCCATATTACCAGTGCCTTCAATAACCAAAAATATTATCTAACCTTCATTTAACTTTACATTTTAAAGGATTTTTTTCAGACTAAACTTTTTAGGAGCTCTTGTGAAGATAAAATAAAAAAATTACCAGGAATCCAGCTGCATTCTCAATTCCACATTCGTATAATTTTAGTTTGGGCTATCATGGATCTACAGCATATCAGATCAGATATGCCAACATATCTGAGTTCAGAAACTGGTTTCCCAAGTGTTTGTTAACGAACTTAAAGTTAAACAAAACGATGTAATGGGAACTGAGTTGTATTACATACCTATAACCGCTTGTTTCTATCAATATTTATATTTCTATTTTAGCTGATGATGATGTTTTGGATTATGATTGGAGCACCTGGTGTAAATTCCAGGCTAACGGATTTGATTGTGATGGCCATGGCTTTGGTGTTGCAAGGTAAGTCAAATTCAATACAGCGCTAGGTCGCCGTGGTAATCGCTATAGGTAGTCGTGTTGGTTGATTATTATCATTGGTGATATTACATTTGGGAAAAATAAAGCATTACCTACACGTTACTAGAGAATCAACTGCCAATGAAGGTATTTGTTTACCCTATTTTCTACGAACAAACGAACTACGAAGAAGTAATTGCTTACTCTTAGTTAAAATATGCAGATTAAAATTAATAGAGACTGACTCTAAGGAGTCAGGGACGTTTCTTCAGGTGGTAGCAACTTGTGCTCAATATGGACGACGTGGCTAAAGATTTCTTTCGTGATCCTGTAGTTATTACATCAACTAACGGTAATTTCAATATTAGAAATCATTGAGAATCTCGTTTTTTTATTCCAAATTTGAAATATTGTATGAAACGATGGAACATTTAATCTGAAATATGTAAAAAATATATTGAGATCGGTTATTGAAACTGGCTGTAAGTGGTGAGATGGGATACACCCACTTGCCAGAATTATTTTTTGCCATAATTTCATTTGCTATAATGGTCAACAGACATAATATTGTTTCTCATAATTTCATATGTCATACTCACTTGTTTACTATATGTATGTAATTTTTCCATTGTTTACAAAAGCTTGAAATAATGTTGTTTTGTGATAATGTAATTTGTTGAAACAAAAAGTTAAGTTATTGCTCTGTAAAGAGAAATTTATTTTATGAATTTTACAACCATTTTACACAAGTTATTTTTTATCAAAGATTTATACACTTATGTACTAAGTAATTTATTATTCACTAACCTGTAAAAAGAAACAACATTAAAAGCTATTGCTTCAAAAATTATGAAATTGTTTCCTTTAAAATCCACGTTAATGTTTTACTGTAAAAAAGGCTAGTCACCATTTTGCATTTCTCGCAAAGACATAAGTAGGTCATGCAAACTGCCAACTTAGATGATATAATATTTTGATGTAAAACGTCTACGCGAGTAATTCAAATTAAATGAAGAGTACAATAGCTTCATTTACATGTATTATTTACGTGCTTGAAACTTTGTTTCCCATAAAGTCAATTTCCTTAACATTCTCTGTTATAATCATTGTAAGCTGTAGTTATCATATGCCATAACATCAATAGGTTTAGGTTTGGTTGGGTATGGTTAAATCAGGTTAGTTAGAGTATGACAAACAACGCACGAGCCGAGCGAGCGAAATGAGCGTGCCGCGGTAGCGGTCGGCGAAGTGCCAGAAACCGAATCGCTTTTTAGGACAAATTCCGTTAAATAATATCACTGCAATTAATACAATACGTATGGCATACGTATCATTATGGAATCTAATGTTCGGGCAAACAAGAGTATGTCACATATATGTTATTGTTAACAAATTTGTGCAAGTAAAAATCAGGCATATGAGTACTATTGCATATAATTTTCGGGCAAACAATAAATACCCCCGTGAGATATATGCAAGAAAAGAGATAACTCTACAGTAAATAATCTTTTCCTTCCACTTCGATTCCTATCGCGTCCACTATACCTATAGGCTAATAAAGCATTTGTCTTTCAGATTTTTCTACGATACGCAAATGCAAGATTGTTTATCATTCAGCTTTGGAAAAGCTTGTCCCCACAACATAAACTACTTTGATATATTAAGTGAATGTCAGAGTAAATGTCGATGTAAGTGCTAATAAGATTAATATATGTACGAGTACCTACGACCTATATGTTAAGGGTTCGTTTATCAGAAATTACGTTTTTAGATTAGGTTTTTTTTTAATCGTCATAAGTAACTAAAATAAAAAATATGATACATAATTCGATCTAGCAACATTTTTGGGCCAAAACAAACTATTACTCGATAAAAAACTTAGAAGCGGGCTCGTTTTTGAAAGCACTTAGGGTGTATCCAATAAGTCTTGGGTGAAGTATTTTTGCTGATAAATTAATGTTTCAATGAGGGATTTTCTGACAACTATTAAAAGTAAAAAAAATAGTTCAAATCACCTGGATAGATGGCGAGAGCGCATCACCTGCCCTAATCCCCCCCACCTCACCCCTTAACCAAAGACATCAATAGTTCCTAAGCACTATAGATAGACGAAGCAGACTATCGTGTGCTGTACACGTCCGACTAAAAATCGGTCCGCTAGGAAAAACAAAGATATATAGCAGATACCTACCTTAGTATTGCTTGCATCTCTGCTAAATTAAAGGTATCTATACTCTACTACACGAGGGTTAATAGTTATAAGTATCTGTAGCATTTAATAATATGGGATGGGATGAAAGGCATATACAGGAGTACGGAGAAGGACATAGACTACATTCTGTAGTTGTTTGTAGGTGACAATTGACGAGGAATTGAAACGAGCCAATATGCTTGTGTTTGCGTTTACTCTCTGTTCTTGTATGTTCTCTTAAGACTACTGTCACTAATTATTAGGTGTTTTAGAGACAGCGCCATCTGTCTCGATCTGCTTCAACCCTTTGGATGGATCTTAATATGATGAGGACCTTATTTCACGGTAATAAATTAAGATAGAGGATAATCATCAGCGAGACAGATGGCGCTGTTCTTTACATTGTTTAGGAACTAAACAGTAGTTCACGCATATGAAGTCAAGGATAACAGTAGTCATTCATATATTTAAGTTTGTTCAAAAAAAATTAAGTAGGTATCATCTCGTATTAAGATTGTAATCTGATACTATTAACCCCATGTAGCAAAATCCAGCTTATTACTTGCTATGTCTCCTACTCGTATGCTATGCTACACCGTCTTTAGAAAACCGACCGGATTATATATTGTCGGCTGTAAACAGTCTGGGTGTGTAGCCAGCTTTAGTCGTCAGTGCACAGTCTGTTCACGGAACTTAGGGCAGGTGATGCGCTCACGTCATCTATTTTTGACTGTTATTTTAACTTGTCAGAAAATCCATCATTGCTAATCAGTTTTCCAAGGGATATGATTGGATAGATTTATAATAATAACACTCCAAATTTTTTTATTAATTAAAAACCTGCACCGAGTAAATTATTCTTTCGGAGAAGGCGGCCTTAAGTAGGTACATTGTTTGTAGATGTGCTAGCCCAACGGTTAAGACGTGCGCCTTTCAGTCGAAAGGCGTAGGTTCGATCCCAGTCACTGGCCTGTAAAACTGAATTTATTCCATGTACGGATTTTAATTTTCTATGTTTCAATTAGCTAGGTATACCCGCGGAGGGTTGGCCTCAAACAGTAAAACAAACGCAAACAAACAAATAAACAAATGAAATCTGAGTTTCGGAAGAAACCATAGGTATTGATTGCGTCGACGCCATAAATAAGGGTAGGGGCAGGAAGATGATGAAGTATGTTTTTGATGTACCTAACCTAGGACTACATCAACTCCTTCAGTCCCGGATAATTTAACTACTGAGGTATTAACTTCGATTTGGAATCCAACATTACACTATCTTAAAGAAACCTAAAGTGGAAATAAGCATTTCGGTTTCGGTGGGAAAAAAAGAAAAGCCTGTCTAATGAAGGTCTTTGTGTTTTTATTAGATCCTGGTACAGCGGATATCCCACTGAACATGTCAGCGAAAGTATATTGCCGATTGCAACCTGATTTCGGGACATGCAACGATTATTTTCCTTCGTGAGTTGTTATTTATTCTTATCCCTTTTATACTTTAAAGCGCAGCTTCTAAAGCCAACAGTAGGTACTTCATTAATAGTTGTTGCCCGCGTAGTTTGGATGACGTTTATTGCGTGGAAGAGGTATAAAAACATTTACGATCGATTCTTAGACCTACCGAATATACATATAAAATATATAAAAATCGGTCAAGCCCGTTCGGAGGAGTTTGGTAATAAGCACAACCGCGATAAAAGAATTTTAAATATTAGACTAGCGGTTGTCCGTGGCACCGCTCGCGTGGACAACCCTAATCATTTAGGGGTATGGAAAATAGATAGTAGCCGATTCTCCGACCTACTGAATATGCATATAAAATTTCATAAATATCGGTCAAGCCGCTACGGAGGAGTATGGTAAATAACATTGTGACACGAGGATTGTATATTTTTCATGTATAATTATTATTAATTATTGGTAGCACTTGGGGAGGCCTACGTCCAGCAGTGGACTGCAATAGGCTGACGATGATGATGATTGGTAGCACTAGTGACGCACATAGTCTCAAAAGAGTATAAGTGGAGGCGAGCATAATATTACATACCATATTTTTATTATTATATCGTACAGTTACTTTCCGTTTGATGATCATCGCACGAATCTAAGAATCTAAAAGTTGAAGGGTACAGTCGGTAAGCGCTTGCAAAACCTCCTGCTGCACTCATACGGAACATGCAGACTGTTTGAGGCGGCATCTATTCAGTTTTCTTACCGCGCCGTAAACTCACAAGGCCTACTAATAAAAAGCTTCAATCTAGGTAAAAGCTCTTCACAGTTTAATTTGATAGATATTCTATCTATGTATTTTGCTGTCATAAGTATAACGAGATTGTTTATTACAAACAGGTGCAGTGTGCGAGCGGTCAAAGAATTTAACACCTGTAGCTGTAAGCTAATTTAGGTAACTTGCTAATAAAGACTCTTTTTTCACAGCTGGTATTTCGATATAACCCAAAGAACTTGCCGCGGCTTCTCTTGGAGCGGTTGCGGTGGTAACAAGAATCGATTCACCACGAAAAGACAATGCAAAACCGTATGCGGCGACAGTGTGGAGTATTAAGATATATTAGGGTATAATTTCGTAGCCGACAGCAACAGCAGTAGATACGCCGCTACTACCTTTATTGTATTTCGACGCCTTCTTCGTTTTATTTTTTTCGTATCTTTCGAAATTTCCTGGAAAAAGTTGAAAAAAGGAAAAAATTGTTAACAGTTGTGTCGCAACCTTTAGATGATATTAAGGGTTAGTTCTTAAAATATGGCGCAACAAATAAAACCTCATACTTAAGCCGAATTTACATTACGAAATTAGTGGCATGAACTTAATTTCATGACATTAGTTTTACCAACAGTTTCACGTGTAATGCATGCATTAATTTCATGAATGCAAATGAGGTTCGTGCCCTGCGCGATTATTTGGTGAAATTGGTGTCATGCAATTAATTTCGTAGTGTAGAAGCGGCATGAAACTAGTTCGCGAAATCGTCTGCGCGCCTAGACATGTGTATTTTTATCATCGCGCACGCTTCAAGCTTTGAAAATGGCAAACCAACGATGGAGTACGGATAAAAACATACAATTCATATTTTTTGAAGTTTATATGTGAACATCTCTTTAGCTACATTGAATTTAGAAAAATATAGCTTTGATGCTGGTGGCGCAATGGTTACTGTGGATTCTACGACACTATTTTTTTACGAAATTACTTTCGCATATATCGACACTGAATTCAACATGCATGACACTAATTTCGCAATGTAAATCCCGCATTACCTACATAAATATGTACAGCGTCTACTGCTGTGGAGTCGACTACGAACTTACCTATACTTATGCTTTTATATTTATCTCATTGGGTAATGTGTATGAGAGAAATCAACCATAATGTAGGTACGAGTATATGCATAGAAATACAACAATTAATTTCATATACATCCTCAATCCTCATCGTCTAAGTTTCCTCTAAAGGTGTAAATGAAGTGATCACCTCGTAGGTATCGTTATACTGTAGATAAAGTATGGTTATACCTAAGCAAAATTGGAAAAAAAATCGTAGTGTTTAATATTTTAACGAACAAACAACAATAAATTTCATTGCCTCTTTTGAACACCCTAGGAGTAGGTGGAATACATGAGGAATTTACGTTCATAAAAAAAAAAGACGAAAGTTAAAAATTTATTCAATGAGGTAACTAAGTGAGCAGACGATGACCGTAGTAATATTAAATAAACAGTGAAATATATAAATGGAAAAAAATATTCTCGCTATTTATATATGATTTAAAAAATACTTTTTCCTTTCCTTACCACAGCAGGTAGTCAATAGCTCAAAGAAAGAACCCTCATCACAGATTCGTCATGTATGCCTGTCCGTCCATCTGTCCGCATGTCACAACCCTTATATGCCAAAACTATTAGAGCTACACAGTTGAAATTTGGTAGGTGAAAGATGTAATTTGTGTACCTACCACAAATGTGCTCTGTTGTTTCACGAATTCTTTTTCAGCAAACCTTTAAAGCAAGTCTTTATAAGTACCTATGCAAATGATATTGAGTAAATTGAAGTCTTTAAAAATAACGTTGAAAGTCCACAAGTGGTTCCCTCACTCGGCTCCCTCTAAATTTTACATTGTTATAGTAAGAGGAAGCGTTTATCTCATCATACCACAAAACTATATATAATATACTTATCCCCCCAGGAATCTGAAGCGAAATTGGATATCCTTCAAGTTTTGGAATAATGAAAGTTTCAGCCTGGTATTGATATACTCGTAACTGGCCACACTTCTGGAAAACCTATTTTAACTTTATACACCTTTTGACGAAAGTTTGACAAAGAGATAGATTAGGTAGATACGATTTTTTTTAACAGGTTTTAAGACGGATATTATCACCTCGATCATTCGACATAAAGGGAAAATATATTTACAGGGAAAATATATTTAAAGGAAAAATATATTTACAGGGAAAATATATTTAAAGGAAAAATATATTTACAGGAAAAATATATTTACATACATACATATAATTACGCCTTTATCCCTTACGGGGTAGACAGAGCACCAAGGGCCGATAGAACCACATGGTGGCACTTCTGACCAATTTTGAGGGTAGGTATAGTTGAGATATACAAAATATATTTCCAGGGAAAATATAAAGTTTAGTTTTGAATACTCTTGTGTCGTTTATTTTAAATTTATGTATGGATTGGTGCCTGCTTGCAAAAAATAGAAAGTTATTAATTAAGACAATATTATTTTAAATAATGTTAGACTTGGCCGTGTCCTTGAATTCAATGTCTAATGTCGGTCAGAGGCAAGGTCAGAGGTTAGAGAGCTAATTATAGATTGCTAATATTACCCATGCCTCTAGCTACTTATAAGTTATATGTACCTACCTACGGAGTATCACCGATGAGGTGGACAGATTACAGGTAGGTAGGCACTGACTAAGAGTCATTGATATTATAATCAAAATGATTTTAATTGGATGATACTGAACATAACAATTAACCCGACGTCCTTGTGGCTCTTTGGTCAACTCATTCCATTCGAACTCAACCCGCGGGATGAGTTGACCTATTGAATGTTTTGAATTGGTCAACTCATCCCACTGATACTTTTTATGATTTATACAGTCGCGAACAAAATTGTTTGACAGTACGATTGATATGATTTCAATTACCTTCACGTAGTATCACTGAAAGTGGTTTACACCAAACTATTAAATGGTTAAATATTAACCTACTGACCCTAAATACTGAAAAAACTAACTACATTACATTCTCCATTAAAGAGACACTGAACCGTGAAACAAACCTATCCTTGACTGCTTACACTTGCGCCACTGGTATCAACTGCCAAAATTGTCAAAAAATTGAAAATGTTACCACTACTAAATATCTCGGTGTAACACTAGACAATAGGTACCCACAACTGGATATCGACTGGAATCGAGCTAGAAAGCTAATGTGGCTCTTTAGGTATTTGAGAAACATTACCGATCCCAAACTCCTAATAAACATCTATAAGGCATTAGTGCAATCCATCTTATCTTACTGTTTAACTATCTGGGGCGGCACTTTCAAGACCCGTTTTATGAGCATTGAACGTGCACAAAGGGGTATTTTAAAGGTATTGCTAAAAAACCGGCCAAGTGCGAGTCGGACTCGCGCACCGAGGGTTCCGTACAAACCTGCAAGGTTTACAAAGTTCGTTCATTACGACAATCGAGTCTACGCGTTCATGAGGAAAAAAGTAATAAGTTTATATTTATTAAAAAATATAAATTTTGTAATGTAACTAAAAATTTAAGGTTTTCGGAATTTTTCCTTTATGTGTGCTATAAAACGTTGCTTCATGCCAAATTTCAAGATTCTAGGTCGACTGGAAGTACCCTTTAGGTTTTGATTCCCTTGCGAGTACTTGCGAGTTTCAAAATATGCAGCTTAAATTGCTGTTTCTTTTGATTGCGTTGACATAGAAGTTTGATTTTGCTACAGCTTAAAGGTATTATAGACCTGAGTATTTGGTATGAATTTCAATTTAATACCTCTACGCGTTTATGAGGAAATGGGTAGTAAGTTTAAAATTATTAAAAAAATATATATTATGTGATGTAACTAAAAATTTATGGTTTTCGTAATTTTTCCTTAATCTATGCTATAAGACGTTGCTTCGTACCAAATTTCAAGATTCTGAGTTCACGGGAAGCACCCTGTAGGTTTTGATTCCCTTGCAAGTGTCGAAAATTTGCGGCATAAACGGCTGTATCTTTTGATTGCGTTGGCTTAGAAGTTTGATTTTTTCACAGCTTCAAGGGACAGTAGACCTGAGTAATTGATATAAATTTCAGCTTCATACCTCCACGCGTTCCTGAGAAAAAGGGTCTTGACAGACGGACGGACGGACAGACGGACAACAAAGTGATCCTATAAGGGTTCCGTTTTTTCCTTTTGAGGTACGGAACCCTAAAAAGAAAGAAATGTATAGCACTTCAAAGGTATATCTCGATGCACACGTGTTAACTGTAAGGCAATTATACATATTGCAATGCATCCTCAAAGTTCATAAAAACAAAACTGTAGATCCACATATCGCTACGAAAAGGAAACCGTACTCAGTAATAAATGAACCCTCCACACGCACAATATTTATTTATTTATTAAATTAGAAAGTCAACATAATACATAACAGTTCCGTTAAGATACAAGTTGGACAGGAGTACACGGTATATATATAGTATAAAGTATATTTGCAAGGTAACAATTTTCAGTCCATTCAATCATAATTTATAATAAAATAAACCGACTAAAAAATATCTACACCATGACACTTTTACAATGTAAAAAACATATAAATAAAACAACTTATCATGACCAAACACAGGGCTTGTTGAGAGGCGATTTGGACATTTATACAAACCTAAATACCCTCTATGGTTTCTGGTCATGATGAACTCGCGGTTTAGGGTTATGATTGGTGTATGCACGTTTTTATTTTTATCTTATTTTATTGTTATTTTTATTTTTACTTATGACTATTAAGTGTATGTATTTATTCTGTATTTATACAAGATGATTTTTGGTCGTCAACGTTCCCGAAAACTACAAAATGTCCTCATCATCACGATCATTTTTCTCCATGGAAGCATACCTGAGAAGTGTCTGGTTACCAAAATATTAGGGTCCAAAGTTGAGTAAATAGACTGCTTAATTTAATAATTGATTCATAATTTTATAAATAGACTGCGTTTTTCTGCATAAATGCACACAGACGCGCGTAGCAAGATTTTTTCAAGAGAAATAATTAATATCTGTCTATAAAAAAACTAACATAAACACTAGACACTATAAATTTTGCCCGATTAAGTAATTAAAAATTTTAATTTAAAAAAATCCAAGCAAAAGAAAATTGCCTAAACTTACTTTATTTGATGTATAGAGTACGTACCCTTTGTTAATGGTGGCCACAAAAAAACAGCCTGTATATGTATTCGGTTTATTTGTGTGTAATTTTATGTATAGTTCTCTATCAGTATATGTATTTATCTATGAGTGTATTTATATACTTACTTAGTATAAGCATTATTAAGATAGGGAAAGAAGTTTTTCACTCGAGTGAGATTTGAAAACACGACTTACAGAGTATTGTTTATATTACAGCCTAAAAGTAGTCCTATATACATAATGATAGTTATTGCAATGATTGAAATTATTACGTACCAACCATCGAAAGAGCGGTCTTTTCCTAATACAGGTTTTTAACTTAAAAGGAAAGACCATGTAAAAAAAACACTCATGCAATAAAGATTTTGAATTTGAAGTATTAACTACATTTAATAAAACAAAGGTCATTTTTTATTGTTTAGATTTATATTATTATTTTGCGACCAAAATAATATATGTATTTTTTAAAATCTATAAACATTGTACTAGATTTCATTTTCTTATTATTTATCAAATAATAAAGCCACGTGCTGCTGCGAGAATAGAATTCGTACCACCCCATATCTGCCTGTGGGTATCGTACGAGGCGATTAAGGGTTTCCGGGAGGTGGGCAGCAGCGCCTCCCATGTTGACAACATAGTCCAAAATACAAACTGCGGTCACCAACCCGCCTGCCCAGCGTGGTGACTATGGGCAAACACCTCCCATGGCAGTCTTGTGGAGTGCCCTGGGGGAGGCCTACGTCCAGCAGTTGACTGCAATAGGCTGATGATAATGATTATTATTTATCAAACGGCTGTGATTTTTTAATAATACATCAGTAGGTATAGCAAAACCATAGTATGTCATTATTTTCCCCAAACACTTTTGCTCACGAGTGTACTTAATTTTCCAATAACACAATACATTACATTTTTTTTATAAAGTGGGATGATTTGACTGAGAAAAGTAATTAAATTTATGATTTAGTCAACTCATCCCGCGGGATGAGTTGACTAAAGAGTCTTGTTGTCCTCCCTCAATTTCACAAATCCACATGCTATGTATTTGTGTATGGTAGCTTAGGTAGTGTGTAGTCCCCAGTATCAATACCATTAGTAAATATTTTAATTTATGGGCAAGCAAAGGATTAATAGCAACAAATTGCAGATATCAGGAAAATTGACATATAATATTCGATTGGTAAGTTTTCATAATGAAAATAACGGAGGAGAAAAAAAAGCGCTGTCAGAATGTAGCTGTAAGATAAGGAAACCTGTGATAATACTACCTCTTGTATTTGCTCTAAAAATAAGGCTTACTTCTTTCTTTTCATCGATATTCACCCCTCGCCACCGTTTATGATAATGGGCTACCCTCATACGAGAATGGGGTTCGATTCTAGAAGGAATGGAGAAAATTTCGCACAGTAATAAATAATACGAATTCTAATAGTTAACAAGTCATTACCTCAAGTTAAATGTTCGTGATATTTCTTTTTCTAATTCATTATAAAGATACGTACAAATTATTCGCGTAGTTATTACTAAAAACATTTTTGATTAATGTAACTTCCCAGATTTTCCTGCTTTATGATATGCAACAAGTATCATAAATGACTGGTAAAATGAGCACTGCACCTACTTACCAGAGTTAATATATTATTTGCTATCCACTACACTATATACTACCAACCAGTAGGTTACATTTTAGGCATACCTAATACTAATAACCCTTTATATAAGAGTGCTTTACTAAATAAAAAATAAAGATGGTATGAGCTATAGGCCTTACTAAATAAAAATACAACCTGGTATGAGCTATAGCTACAAACTGTTTAATTTATTTGACAGATACTCTAGAAAAAGATGTCGAAAATCTTAGTTTAAAGTTTAAACGGGGATATAACGTTAGGCGCACTTTAGTTTTGACATAGAGAAGGCTCTTTTTTAATTTTAAAACATAAAATATATGCATTTTGTTACACTTACCTTTGTGAGAACCCTTTATGTATTTTATAATATTTCGTCTACTTTCAGAATATGTGCCCTATCTTATTACTTTCCCTGAATGAAGGTAGTGCTACCAATTTGACTTTTATGCCCATTTTGGCATTCGAGAAGTATTACGTCTAAGACGATGAGGTTTTACTCAGCCTGAATATGCTGTACGTACATGAATTATTGAAAGTATGCGATAGAATGGGAGCCCATGCAAAGATATCCACTCGACTCTTTTCGAAAATACGTGGAGATTAACATGTTATTAAATAAAAAATGAATTATATCTTTATTAATAATAATATTGACGAATAAATATAAATTTTAGTTGTTTTCGAGTACAACTATATACTATAACTGTATATATATATATATCTACTATAACTATATCCTTAAATGGTGATTTGAAAATCATCTTTAGGTATCTTTATCAAAAAATGTACAATAACCGCCGATGTTGATCTGTCACACAAATGCCAATAATGGTGATTTATTTATAAACCGCTAAGGATATATCGTGTGTAGGGAATATAAATTTGCCCATCAAAATGCTAGGTGTGAAGCTCAGAGTGATAAAATCATCATAAAATACCGGCAGCACCTTCGCTACGAGAATAAAATCACTTTACACAAGTACACCGTTTATTTTAGGAGTGACTTTATTTAAACATTCATGTTCAAATATGTTCAAGGTCAGTAATTATAACCAAG
The DNA here is from genome assembly GCA_014607495.2 of Carposina sasakii. Classification (NCBI taxonomy): domain Eukaryota; kingdom Metazoa; phylum Arthropoda; class Insecta; order Lepidoptera; family Carposinidae; genus Carposina; species Carposina sasakii. The sequence goes on from CP053148.1 coordinate 6,695,140, forward strand.
GAATAATTCGGTAGAAATAGTTTTATAATGAAATGGAAATATGGCCAGCCTACCGCCGTTTTTTGACAAAGTATATGGCACAGCAATCTAGCTACTGGCAACGAATCGAATGGAAAATGTTTCTGAATCATTCTGAATGGGTGTTTTAAGTACCTACTACATAAGGGTATTGATAAACGAAACTAAAACTACAAATGATTAAATCAAAATCTAATTATAGATTAGTTAAATAAATTATAGGTGCATATAAGCAAAATCTAAATAACTACAGCACTTAACACTTGTGTGGTGTCGGCAGAATAGCAACCACCCCAATGTCTGCCTATGCGTATCGTACAAGTAGGCGCTTTAGGGTTTCAGGTAGGTGGGCAACAGCGACTCGTCAGAAAATCACACAGCAGTCACCAATCCGCCTGCCTAGCGTGGTGACTATACGCTAAAACCCCCATGATGGCAGTGGACTTATGGCGTGTCCAGGGGCAGGCCTACGTCTAGTAGATGACTGTAATAGGGTTATGTGTACTTACCACTTATTTAATTTTACCACTTGCAGCTACTCACTCTACCTAAACTTTATTCCCAAATACCAAAATGGCTGGCTTCTTGCATTAGCATATTTTATCTATTTGTATGCTAATATGACTTAGATGAGCACCTATTTACTAAGAGGACTGTAGACGCTATAAAGACTAGACGTCTGTGAAACATCTTTTATGTCGACATATCATGGAAGAAAAGTTTGTCGGTCGACACACCTACACCTACATGACACAGGACAAGGAGGAGTTGCTAGAATCAATGTAGAACTGTGATCGCCAATATACAATGTACCAATGTGCCAATGTATGTACACAATAGCGTAGCAAGAACTAATAACCGGGGGCTAAGAGAAAATAACATTATATCTCGAACGAATAGTAACTTTTGCTTCAATTGACATCTCCTTTTCGCAGATTCGCCAAATCACGTGATACTCGTAAATTCTATTGGTTCAGTGTAACGACAATACAGGTGAACACGAAACGATGTTACCTACATGGTCTAAGCAGCAAGCACCCACTGGTTAAAATTTGCCCTGTTATAAAGTAAAGATGCTAGTATTTTCGTGAACATGTTGCTGCTAATATATCCTACTAATATTAAAAACTCGAAATTTTGTGAGTATGGATGGATGTTGGTTACTCTTTCACGTAACATCGGCTAGAGAGATTTTGACAAAATTTGGTATGGAGTTAGCTGGCACCCTGGATTAACACATTGGCTGCTTTTTATCCCGGGAAAATATTTTTATCCCGGATAATTTCGACATTTTGTTTTTCCTGCAGTCCACGCGGACAAAGTCGCGGGCATCCACTAGTGAATTTATATTTGAGTCCCACGTCTGTCCCATGTATGGGTGGGTAGATGGACGCCATTAGATTCTAATGGAGCATTTATTCCACTTTGATCCAAAATTAAAATTAGAATAAAAAAAAATACTTATTATTAATTAAGGTAAGTAGGCTAAAATTTTCAACACTAAATTTACAGACAAGTATCTAAAATTCCAATTGACTAGAAAAATAAGGCCAAGAATTTGCTTTCTTAAACAAAGGTCCGTACAATTATCTCGTTCAAAGGGAAACTGCTGTATATTTAGTATTTTTCCACAAAGTCCGTGAAAACGTTATTCCTTTCAGAGCCTTCGGATTAACTGAAAATGAGAAAAACAAAAAAGGCTTATTATTATCGAGGTGACTGAAAATGGGGTATTACATAGTGGCATCTACAAAAATAACTGGGCAATGTTTAAATAATAATTTAAATTTGGCTTTAATTATATTGGATAACCTGCAAATTCCAAGGTATTATAAAAAACTAAATAACGGCTGCGACTTCATGGAAATAATATTTTTACATAGGGCGATTGAAATTCTAGGTGGGGTACTAAAAATAATGACATGGCGACTAATATTATCAGTGGGATAACAAATTATATATCAATGGCTATTTGTAGACTTCCATCTAAAAAAACACTTTCTGGCTTTGATTTACGAGCAACTGTAAACATTAAAACGAATACTATAAATAAATATTAGGGAATAATTTTTTTAGTTTTGGAAATCATAATATAATGAAAATGGCGGCAGGCGCACCCGCAGGATAAAAGCGGAGCGCGGGTCGTGGTGCCACCAGTCACCAGCATGGAAGCGGCGAGTAAACATTATTTAAAACAAAAATTAGGATGAATAAAAAAAAAGGCCACTCACAGGAGTGCAATGTAAAAGCGCGTAGGCGCGGAGGGGCGAGGCGGCCCGCGAGCTGAGGAGCAGGTGAATGCAATGCTCACCGCCGTGGCGAAGCCGAAGGTGCGGAGATAAGCATTACATCCATCTGCGACGATAAGCTCGCGTGGGACCGCCGGAGTCCCGCAGCGCCGCACAGTGGGCTGTATTTCGGCTTTCATAGATATAGAGACTTCAAATTTTAGGAGTCGTGTTTTCGTTGGATATCGCTTTAGCTAATGACTACTATACTAAAATATACCATATGAGTTGATTTAGTGCAAAAATTAAATTATTTTCAGTTACAATTTTTCTAATCAGAATTCCTGGCAAAAGTCCTTAATGATGGTAAAGTATTTTCTGGAACTCATAATTCAAATTATTTTCAGAATAGGATAATAATTGATGATTTGTATTGTTGAATACTAGTCCTCATTTAGGTCAGGAAGATAATAGTAGCTAATTAGTACTTAGTTTGTTGACTTGATGAATAAAACTAATTATTTTCAAAATAAAAAAATATATTATTTTTCTCTATTTTTTTGAAAAAAATCTGCAGCCGTGACCGTTATGTGTAGTACGTCAAAAAATCACAAATAATTAGTACTATGACCATCTATAAGGATATAACGGTTTTCGTTGCAGATCCAAAGAAAATCGGAATTTTCTTATAAGCTCCATACAAATTTTTCGAGAAAAAATTGTAACTTATTTATTTTTGCACTACATCAACTCAGATGGTATATTTTAGTATAATAGTCATTAGCTAAAGCGATATCCAACAAAAACACGACTCTTAAAATTTGAAGTCTATGTCTATGAAAGCCGATATACAGCCCACTGTGCGCAGGAGCCGTGACAGAAACCATGCCTGCTGCATTTTTGCTTGTATGCTGCATGCTTGCTTGTATGCTGCATGCTTGCTTGCATGCTGCATGCTTGCTCAGTATTTAAATTGCATGCCATTTTTTACTTTATTTGCAGCTCAGATGTCTCACAATATATTATGTTAATCGGATCTCAATCCTATTAAATATTACCTAAAATAATTTTAATTGATATCTCTATTTTACAATTTATGAATGCCTATTTAGCTGCTTCCAAGTTTCCGCTCAACAATAAATTCAATAGCCAAAAGAAAAACTCGATGTCTGTTTAAATTAAACTAAACCTCATAATGGATTTTAATGCTGCTAGTTTTTACTACTTAATACTGTACTCCACCGTTGCTGCCAGCCTATTATATTTGCTATCCACTTTAATTAATTTTATAGACCTTAAATCCGATTTATTAGTCGCTGCGTTAAATACATGCTAACAAAAAAGAGCACTGAGCGAAAAGCTGCTTACCTACTGTATAATTCTTTTGAGGTATTGACTTTGTTCGCTGGACGTTGTTCTTTACGCGGCAGCCTCTAAGATTAGTTAGTAGCAAAGAGTATTAAAATTAATAAATTAGGCCATGTTAGTGCCTGATCCCTGTTAGCAGAGAACTGCGATAGTAGGATTAAGCTAGGTACCTAACTAACTAGATAGGTATTCCATACTACTTAGTAATAATTTTGTATTACCTTAGCTGCTACAAATTTTTATTTATTTTCAGTAATGTTTGACCATACAATACTATTTGATATGCTACAGGCCTATCTAGTAGCATAAAATTAGCCTCTGTCAATATGCAGTTAGTGCAGTTACTTGATGAGTCCAAAAGGGGTGAAAAGATCTTAACATGGACAAGAAGGATGGCAATATTATATTACGTTTTAGTAATAAAGTACCCTGATAAAAGCACTAGTGTCTTTTTAATTTTAATACGGTTACATTTCGGAGGACAAGCGTGTGGTTACAGTGCGTTACACTGGCGCTGAAGCTCCGCCCCTATCATGACGTAATGGCCTCATGATTGCCATACGACTCAGTTCATAGTCCCACCTCCTCTTTTACACCTTCTTCATGGATCTTAATGTTATCCGACTCCAAAAGTTTTGGGAGTTGCAATGAAGTTGTTTTTACTTTATAATGAAGTGTGCCAGTTAGTTACGCACAAATAGCAGATATAAAGTGGAGCTTCGACAAGCAACACTACCGTATATCCCGTCAATGTACACCATGGAGATGGTATAAAAGAGGAGGTGGGCCTATGAACTGAGTCGTGTGGTAATCGTGAGGCCATGACGTCATGATAGGGGCGGAGCTTGAGGGCAGTGTATGTAACGCAGTAACTATAACCACACGCTTATGCAAGTAGTTTGGCTAGTCACTACAAGGTGGTTTCTATGTAAATGGGCAGGGCTATAGTGTTAGGATGTTCCCCTCGACCATACTTCATTCCAGCTCAGCGGCACACTATTTTGGTATGAAAATATACTTAGCCGCTGCTCCTCTTTTATTTCTTCTCCATGAAGTACACTAAGTAATACTACTAAATAGAACTAAGTATTTGCCTCCCTCTATAGTTCAGTGCTAATGCGGGGCTAGAATACATCAGTTGCATCTGTACATGGGAACTTAGGCATTTTCTCAGGCGATAAGCAAGCACCTTATCACTGATCATTTATATGCTAAACGTAGGTGCGGGATCTCTTTTATGATCCTGTAGTTCTGGCTACGATATTTCGGGAATACAGCCATGTGATTGTAGGTAGGTACCTATGTAATACACATATAATAAGTATACCTATGTAGCAGAAGATAAATATTTAAAACCATAAAACCATATTCTGCATACATACACACACACACACACATAAAATAAATACGATAAATAAATAATTATAAATATGTTAAATTTTTCACCCGAGTGGGATTCGAACCTCCTCGACCTCTCGCATTGTAAATAATTAATAAATAAATAATTGTAAAAAAGGTAGCTTAAAATGATCTGTGAGAGTTCTCTTCCAGTTTATTAGTATTCCTACATATAAACAAACTATGTTAGCCCAACTCTTCTTCGTATTACTCCATGGTTACACCCTATTATTGGGTGTACCAAAAGTTGCCGCATAAATTGTGCTCTTGAGACGTTTTTGTCCGCGCTCCAGAGAAAGGGGATGAATACCAGATAGATATAAATAAGATGACCGTCATATACCGTTCGGTAAACCGGATTTATGTAATCGTAATGTAATGTAACAACAGATATGCTTGTTACTTATCTAGGCTTTGTTAGTGTATCAGTTACATGCAATGCAAAAAAACTCTAAAAACTATGATTAAACTTTACGTCAGTTCAAGTTATTACCCTGAAGTTAAACAAACCTTGAGTATAAAACCTTATTGCGAATAATTTAGGCTCAGCTAACAAAATACATCTACAAATTACCGGGTGCACTTGGTATTTTACGCTCTAAATAAGAACAACCTATTTACAACTACATAATGCAAATGGATGTGATCCAATAACCAACTCCCTGCCAGCTCCATTCATAATTATTTTAATAGAAAACTGAATTACAGCAATTTCAAGCCAAATAAGCTATCTATCTTAATAAAACTACGAGTAACTACGTCTGAGTAATCACTTTCTGGAGCTCATGAGTAATGATTTTCTGGAGCTCACCTGAAGTTGCTAATTATGTATAAAGAGTTACAGGAATTCTCTGTCCCGTAAAATTTGTGCGAAACTTTTCATTTTATATTAAGATTTTCTGTTCTCTGCATAGAATTTTGTGATATTCATCTTTCCGTTCACCGGTCAAGTTATTCTGCCGCTATATGGCCCTTAGGCTGCCTGTCTACAGGAGCTGAGCGAGGCTGCGGAGCGGAGAAACTGAGAAATTGTCACCAATAGGACTGTATTAAATATCGGCTCAGCTCCAGTCCTGCTAGTGGTTGAAAATTATCCGTTTCTCCGCTTCGCTCCGGTGGACAAGGCTTAACGAGACGATTTTTACCCGGACAGGGCCGGGCAGTGCCCGTGTCGGATCAGCTTGTTCATGAACTGGGTTTGACTTGTACCTACCACTACCGACTTAGTGTAGCATCTAATTCACGTGTAACCTTTTTTTTTTTACAATTAGCTAGGCAAACATTTGACCGCCATCGTGCCTGATGTTAAGCAAGATGCGGCCTAGGGTGGTACATGTTTGCCTAGAAAGTGCCTATTCACTCTAGATTTTAAGAGACCAATGTTGTAGTGCTCGGGAAATACATCGGCAGGAAGTGCAGTCCACTCCTTAGCCGTTCGCATTACAAACGAGTTAGCATAACGTTTGGTGCGGATGGGTGGGATATCAACAACATAAGGGTGATACGCTAGTCTGCGTCTAGTATCCCGATGGTGAAAAGGGGCTGGTGGAACTGTATTGTGAAGTTCCCACGCACACTCTCCAAAGTGTATCCTGTAAAACACTGACAAGGCAGCAATTTTAGGGCGGTGGGTCAGGTCCTGGAGTTTCGTATTTGCTACGGTTTCATCTCCAATAAGTTTTATTGCCCGTTTTTCCACCGAGTCCAGTGCGGCTAGCTGATATTTAGCTGATCCATCCCAAAGGTGGCAGCAGTACTCCATACTAGGGCGAACTTGCTATTATAATAGTACAATCATGGACGAATTACATTACTTTTTTATGGCTACAATAAATTAAATCTATAATAATACGAGTAAATTAGCATTGTTTAAATTTTTTAAGGTCCTAATATATTACATTTTTATTTGATAGTAGGTAACAATATTAGTAGGTTCCAAGAAACTATTTTTAATATTTTTTGAAAATAATGCTATGTTACTATGTTATTAATTTTTTAAAAGTAAAATAACTAACCCTAGTAGCACAAGAGGCTGTATAGCAACTGAATATTGGACTACAATTACCCTTGAAGTGGTATAATAAAGCTGCATAAAAGCTGATTCCGAGCTTATTCAGCTCTTAAACCACCTAAATGGGCACAAATTATTCAGCTCTAATGTTACATAAGCTGCTTACATAAGAGCGTAGAAGCAGAAATTTAAGAGAGTTATAAGGGGTAACAGGTGTTGTAAGAGCTGAATATCAACTGGTTAAGAGACCATGTTACTCTTTATTCAACTGAATACCTAAGTAATGCATCACAACGGACCTGTTGGTGACTATATAGAAAATAATATTTTTGTATTTCTTAATTGAAAAGTTACCGTCGTGACTTGTGATAACATAAACGTAAACGCCATATTAATTTCGGTGTCGTTTCATAATATATTTACTGGTAAGTAAACGGTTTTCTTTATTAGTGTCAGAAAAATGTTTGGGAATGCAAGTTTACTGACATTATATATGTATATTATCTATGAAAATTTTGGTGCGCTACAAAATTTTTAAATATTATAACAATAATGATGTAAATAACCTATGTATATTAAAATCTTGGCCCAACAATTTTCAATAGTTTGGACAGGACTATAAAATAAATAGAGACTGTTACGATATTAAGAAGTAATAACTAATTTATTAGGTTAGTAATTCATGCACAAAACATAAAAAAAATGTTAAGTAAATTATAACATTTCTAGGTTAAACACAATAAAATGGTGGTTGATGTTAAACAGCTATGTGAACCGTTGTTTATCAAAGGGCTGTTTAGTGATTCACTTGTAAATTTATATTTATCAAGGGACTGCTTAGTGTTTCACGTGTGTACCATTACTTATAAAAAGGGCTGTTAAGCGTTTCACAAAGAGCTGTTAAGCGTTTCACGTATGAACCATTAAACAGTTCAAGAGCAAAGTAGAATTGAAGATATGACTCCGTATGTAGCTTTAAGTTAAAGTTATTTATTTTGATATACTAGTGAACCTCTAAATATCCATGAGGCATCTTGTGAACGTTTAAACTGCCGCTATATCCAGATAGTGTCAATGGATAAAAAAAGGCTGCTTAGCGGTAAATATGTTCAGCGCTTAGATATATTATGCACCATAGGTATCCCGTTATGCGTCTATTGGTTTAGTATTATGAGAACTTGTGCTCCTTTAGTGAATCAGCTCAATAACAGTTCACAAGCACTTTCTTATATTGCTCTAGGCTTTTTCTAGAACTCTGCGTTTTAAGGGTATATTTGTCGCCCATAATGCAGCTCTTATTTACCCTTAAGTTGTTTAAATATAACTGACTGCTATTATGCAGCTAAGGGACCACGAGGGTATTCTTTTATGAGTCTTAATACGCCCAGAGCTGTGTAAAGATCTAAAAGTGAGTATTTATTCAGCTATCTGTACTACTTGGGAATGACGTCATCATCGGTGCCATTAATCCTGATTCTGTGGTATTCATAGACAATAAAAAAGTTACGAACTCAAACGTCAGTTACAGCAATTGTCAACTTTGTTACAAAATTGGTTATTTGATGGGAGATTTTTAATTTTTTTCGGGGAGAAATGCAAGTAGATACGCATCTACATGCATTTCTGCATGTAGATGCGTGTAGATGGAGAAAACTTCCATGGAGAAAAATGTTTGTGATGATTAGGAGAATGCGTGGTATTCAGAAACGTTGACGCCCAAAAAACATCCTGTATAATACGTAGTCGCCGGCACTGAACGTGTTAAAATAGAAGCGCGAGCGAAGCAAGCGCGAAATTTTTACGGTTTTTTAGCACATAAGTTGTCATTTATTTTTGGAAAATGCAGGCTCTATCGAGAATTTGTGACGATCGCTAATGTTAAATCTTCGATCATTTTTTTTAAATATAATTTTTACTATATGTATATTTTGTTATTCTCACACAAGAATCATGAACTGTAAAAATTACGTCAACGTATAACTACGTTACTGTCAGCTATGTCCCTGATACATAGAGCAGAATGCGCGGAGCGGGGTGGGTACATTTGGGGCACCAAAATTTTAGGTAGGTACCTGAAATTGTGTAATTTATTGCAAAACATTCCATTCTATCAAATTGATCAGATTTCCTGTGACATAAAAAAGTGTCCGGGTTTTACGGATGGCAGCTGAGAGAGCTACCCACAATACCATACATCACAGCAGCCTTCTGCAGGCATCACATCGCGGCGGCGGCGGGCAGGGTGGTGGCCGTCTGCTACTCTTTCTACGCGGTCTCTGAAAACGGAACAATTTTGTGTCCCGTAGTCCATGTCCGGGACAGGTAACTGTAAAACGGGACTGTCCCGTTCAAAACAGGATGTCTGGTCATGTTAGCTATGCCACAACTTTTTTCCTGACGATGATGACGTCATAAAATAAATATCGATTTATAAAAATATATATATAATCACATCATATTTTTATTATCTAACTACATAAAAGTATTCAAAAACACTATTCCTCGAAGTGGTTTTTGAATTAGATGAATTTAAAAAAAATTAACAATGCCCATTTACTAGCGCCCGCCCTCGTCAATGTGACCGTGTGAACTGTGGATAAAAACAGTCGACATATTCCGGGAGAAAATGATTTTCCAGGATCAAAATACACTAAGTCCTTTGTCAGTCTCTTCTCAGTCCTTTCTCAAATTTAATTAAAATCGGTTTAGTAGTTTTGGCGTGAAGAATTAACAAACAAACTTAGGTAGATACTTCCGCATTTATTATATTTGTCTAACACTAAAGATCATACCACCTGTACCTATATCAAATAAAATATTCATGCCAAACCCTAAGTAGGTACTACGAAGAAACTTTCAAAGCGCATTTTTTGTAAGAAGGGTCGAAAGTCGGGGGTGAAAGCAAAAACGTGTACTCTCCACCCAATTTCACTTGAGATGAATTAAACCGGGATCAGCGGGTTTTAAGGCGTGCCCATTGTACTATATAATACCTAACAATTTACCAGAAAAAAACCTTAAGAAAACGTCTTTTATACCCTTCTCTGCCGGACTGGTCGATGTTTGACCTTGCTTGATTATGTCTGCTGCTGATGACAATCAAATATATCTAACTGCCTAACTGGATTCCAAATCTCCACTCAGTTCATCACACAAAATTTTATAACTCATTTACAGCAAATGTCAATAACTGATCTCGAGTTTTTTTTGCATATTTCAGATTAAATATTCCATGATTGTTCCATGGTTTTCAAATAAAAATTCCTCGTAGAGATCTGGAACATAAAGGATTTCCGGAAATTCCCATAAGCACGGGAAACACGAGAATTTTAAAGTTTACGTAGTCAGTCGTGAGCGTCCGCTAGTATTAATACGAGTATAAACATAAAATAGAAACGCAACAACTTTACTTCGAGATGTAGAGTGATATTCTGTATGGATATTATTATAGCCATTGTTAACTAACTGTTATTACTAACGGTTATTATTTCCATTTATCCATTATAAAAATCGTACGCAACCCTCAGATTATTTGATACCAAAATTAAAATTTTAGCGACTGGCTGGCAGCCACTCACCTTAGTACGAGTAATTCATTCATTAGCTAATAAAAATCCGTCATCTTTAGCCTAAATTCGCTTATGGTAAGATAAAATTTGGTAAAAAGTCAAAAAATACAGGGTGTAACTAATGGGATATGTTAAAAGAAATGCTAAGAAAATAGCCTAATTTCTAATAATCCACAAAGAAACATATGATACTCGAAAGTGAAGATTTCCAAAGAGTATGAAATATTTCATAGAAGTTTAGAAATTCTCCAGTATTTAGAAAAATTCATTGGGATTGACATGTGATTGCGAACTATTGAATTAGAGTTGCGAACCTCTGTGCATAACTTCTTTACAAATTTTCAAAGGATCAGAGTAGTATCTAATCCTATAAATATTCTACGAAGTCGATTACTTACTCAATTAACAATGATATTGTGTTTGATTGATGATGATACATTGCTGGTTCTATTCTTACAGTTCATAATTTAATAGTATGAAATGGTTTCCGATCTCATGTCAAACAAAGTTATTGTAGTGTCAGTAGAGTTGGATGGTGATGCATCCATGAAGTGGGTTAAAACTAATACTACGAGTGTCCGTACGCTTATAACGCAACTTGCAATAGAAAAGCAGTCGATAGGCAGTCAGCGATAGCAAAAATTTATATTTATAGCATTATGTAAGTGACATTGTACATCGCCATTATTTAACTAAGGGAGTGTTTAGACAGGCTAAATGGTATATCGGTCATACTCTTATTACTGCAATAACCACTGCTTGCTATGTTAGTGACATACTTACCCCTGTTAATTCCCTGTCACTTTAATTCATGATTCTTACTAAATAAATAAATAATGTTAGGAAACTATGTACCAGGTTTATTTTTTTGAATTTATTTAATTTATAGTGTTTGTATTTACTACTTATAAAATAAAAAATAAATAAGGTTTAAGGCTCGAGCACACCGGATGCGTATGCGTGCACGTAAGCGTAGACGTACACGTACCTCTGAGTTAAATGTATAGAACTGTCACCGGTTGACGTCTATGCTTACGTCTACGCATACGCATCCGGTCTGCCCATGCCTATACAGTTCCATACATTACAACTCAGAGGTACGTATACGTCTACGCTTACGTGCACGCACACGCATCCGGTGTGCTCGAGCCTTTAATGTCGTTAAAGTTTTACTAAGTAATAACGTTAATGAAGATGGAATTCGCCGGAGAAAAGTTGATTGCAAGCTTTGAACTTATTTTAAAACGTTATTAAAAATGTTTCTGTTTTAATTATACTAAAAGAGGTATAAATGTTTTAAAAAATATTAAAGTTACATCTTTACAAAGTTCACTGGCACCGAGAAACTTTAATATAATTAAAAATGAGATTTTAATTATGATATATACAATCTTACTGCCAATAGGAGTATTATAGAACTACGAGCATAATAAGAACCTCTTATTGATAAATCATGTGCTAATGTGCTTAAGGGTAATTTTAATAGGCAAACCCATATTTTGTCTGTATATTAATTATGCGCAAAGAAGGGATTCTTTCTATCGCGTGATTTCTTCCACCATGGGAATAAATACTGCGAAAAATTGTTGCAACTGGTCCAATTCTAAATACCTAAGGTTATTCGTCAGCATTGTATAAAAAGCAGGCAGATGTAAGTAGTGAACTCGTACTATAACCTCGACTAAAGAGCCGGACTTGGAGTGTGTCATACCTAAAAAGGCACTATAACATCAAACAGTGTTGTAAAAGCTAATTAGTTAAGAAATTAGAAATTTAAAGAACTGTTATAAAGACTTAATAAAGACGAGATTATTACTTTATTCATACGATATTATTATGGTAAATAAATAAGCAAGGAATACCCTCATAAAAATATGTTTTTTCTATTCTACCTACTTTTTGGTACTTATTTAATAAACACAGTTAAAATAGCAATCTTTAATGCTGTTTGTTATTAGACTATTAAACACATGTTTAATAGTCTCAAGATAACTTGGTTACCAGATCATAAAATTTATCTAATAATGATATGCTTAGGGGCGATTCGGACACAAAATATCTGATCCGTAAGCTTCAAACCAAAGAAAGAGTCCTAGAGCATGGAATGCTTTACATGGAAGCTTAGCGAGGATTTGTAAGGAAGGATATATACGCACATATTGTTGAGTAAGTGAGATAGGTGTAGTACCTATCTACCTATCACCTGCATGCATGATCCTGCGCATGACTCACCGGAACTTATGGTCATTTTATTGGATTGTACTACTCGTATACAACCAGTAACTGGTTATTGTATACTGTATAAATTTTAAGTTGTGCAAGTTTAATGTTGGTAGGTTACTTACCAACTTTAGTAGAACCATTGTAAACGGAAGTTTGTCTATGAATGTGTATAATTTGCCTAGTTAACTTTAGTATTCTTATTACAATAGGGTGATATTTGTTTATTTTCACATAGATCTCATCCTCATATCTTACGACAGAGCATCCAAACTAAATAACCCTTTTAGCGGGAGACCGAGAAAATGTACCGAATTTTTTCTTCCTGTGGGAGCTGTTGAGGTAATAAATGACTAAACAATGACGCTATCATACTACATAGATGGGCCAGGAGGCATCGCACCACCCGTCACCCGCGCATGGTCGCGACGTTGCCGCTCCGACCCTTCCCGATCGTGCCTCCGCCACATCGCGTGGTCTGCCCTGCCGAGCGCTCGCGTGCCGCTACGGCTCTTAGATACCTTACGCGACTCAGTAAAACTTATAAACTCACTTTCCGCCGCTGCTAAACCTGTTCTGTCAACAAAAACCGCTGTTACAACACAGCCGCGGCACAAGATTCACTTCTAGCCGTCTAGCATACGAACTTTTTATTGCAAGTTCAGAACATTGTTAAGTTTGTTTTCATTTGAACAAAAAAGTTCAACGAGTGTGTGCGCTCAAAAAGTTTTATCTGGGGTATTGCGGCCAAACCGGTAAGTAATCGAACTTTACTGGAAATACTTACGTATTAAAATAAGCAGAAGACAATTTTACTTCATAAAGCCTACGAGTATCTTATAACTATAAGTTAATTTAGTAGCTTATAAGTTATTGGTTGTCCAAGTTGAGCTTTGGATAGGTATCCAATAAAATGTTAATGAATGTCCGGTGCGTGTCGTGGGTCTATTTTATAGTCGGCTAGCGGCCGGTTCACATTCCCAATGCTGGTAGATGCAGGCGTGGGGTTCGACAACAAAGCCGTTGTTTATTAATCATGGTTTCTACGAACTGCCCAAGCTGTTTGAAAACTAACCCACACTGTGTGATTGTCGTACGTTATCGCGGCGTGTCGTCTTGCACGCAGTTATCTTTATTGAAGGAACTCAGATAATTGGAAGTTCTTGAGGTTTGTATCTAGATATAAACACGTTTTACAGCTTAAAACAATTTCCGCGCCGAGGTCACAGTTGCTTTGTGCACCTCTTGCGCATAAAATGAACCCGGGATTTAATATTAAAGTTTCAACTTATTGTAAGTTAAGATTTTAACTTTAAACTTTTGCTCGTACCATTATCTATAACTTCATCTTTAACTTAAACCTTCCTGTATTCTGGTATCACATAAAATCCCATTAGGAAAGTAGAGTTTGGAGATAGGTAACTGTTATTAAATAATCAAGAGTGTGTACCGGGACAGGCAGGCGATAGACTACTTGCTAACTTTATATATTCTCATTATTTTAATATTGGTTCAACAAACAACCTATACTGTGTCTATCTAATATACCTAGTTCTTTCCTAACGTGTTCAAAAATATCAATAACTATATTATAATATTAAAACAATATTCTCATAATTAAGTTCAAAATAGTCATATAACAGTAGGATGTAATGCGTCTATGATTCTCAGACTCTCTTGTAAAGCGTGCTTTTAATCAACTTCCAAAGAGGATCCCAATAGTGTGAACGTTTATGGGTGGGTATAGCTTAAAAATATTCCGATTTACAACTATATTAGATTTATAGTGGCTGTTTTGAACATAATCCTAAACACTTTTATTGTTTGAAAATGTTATATTTAGACTTTATATTATAATTTTATATGTAGAGCACTAACTTACAGATCGAAGGATGTGAAAGAAGAGAATGAGTGATTGGCGTCGAAAGATTATTAAAATGAAAATATATGCAATCGGTTCTGGTTCAGAACAGTGGCCTTTTGCTAAATGATAATTTTAAAGCACTACCTTCAAGAAGATTATAATTATTGTAAATAATGCCGATCTTTAGTACCTACATAACGTTAAGATAGTCCTATAAGGGTTTCTACTGTATTAATAAACAAATTGTCCTATAAACTATACTAGGCTAGGTAAAGGTGATTGACTTACACCTAACGACTACACCACTATTGGTGGTAATGTTTCGATAACTCTGTGAACTTCGCTTCCGCTCGTAAAAAAGTTACATTGTCCGAAGTCGCCGTGGCCAAAATCGGCCGGGAGCTATTATATTACTCTTACTTATAGATATAATTACGTGTTTAATGCTTAGGTACTTACTTAGTTTTTTAATTCTATAATATAAAAATGAATCGCTAAGCACAAATCTCGTGAACAGATGAACCAATTTCGAAACCAAAGGGCGAATCCCTAGTATAAAATAAAAGGGATATTTTTAATTGCACATCAAATAAATAATCGACCATCAATATAATGACATCTTTTATATAATTTTTTACAAATGAAATTGTATTAGGCGTTACAATTCGGAAGTTCAAACATTTACTATGGGTGCGCCCACCACCGGGCCCTACACCCTCCACTGACCCTCGGATCTGATAACTCATAATTGCGACAACAGGCACTTGCACTAACTACAATCGCCATGAGAAACCAGACCCGAGCACCTAGCATGAAATGTATCGTCTTGCAATACTTTTTTACATCAAATAAATTAATTTAGTACAAATAAACTAAATGTTTAACAAGACAACTACAGCAGATAATTAGAAAATATATATCAGCCCAACATAACTGTTTTCCTTGAATGTAAGACAAATTAATACCTTTTGGTACAAAAATACTACTCGTACCATCTCGTCATAAATATTGACTGCACAGCAAATTAACTTAAGCGCAAAACAAATAAGTCGAATAGTGGCAGTTTCCTTTTCAGACATTGATATAATGATAAAAATAATGGGTTAGGTTAGGTTAGAGTATGACAAAAGGACAAACAACCAGAATCGAATTGTTGAAACATTTTGAAGTTACCAACATACCCTTTCTGTTACAGCCTGTATATACAGCAACGTAACAATTTCACTTTTTTCTTAGTGCATAATGAACTTCGTGATTAGCCACGTGCCAAAAATATGTGTTGCGTTTCAGCAATGAGCAGGCGTTCCATTGGTTGGCCATCCCAGCACTAGGTATACTGCAATTGCGAAGTTGTTCAAGGTTTCCGGTTCCGATTGACAGGTAGACGTCCGTTGCCGGATGTATCGAGACTTCAACAACATATGACCTACTTCTCCGCTATTGTCTATGCCTACGTACCTGTCTATCTACCTATACGTCCTAACTTTGACGTTCAAGTTCAAAATCGTCTCTGCATGCATACAAGTCAGCATCTATAAGGGCTTAGTAGTTGTGGTGGCTGCATTTTGTATTTGTAAATTTTTATATTCAAAACATAAAAACACTTATGAACACTTGAAGGAGTGTTTCCATTATGAAAACGGGATATAGCTGTTAGCAGTGTAGAGCAACAACTCTCTCACACTGGAAATAACTCTGCTCGTAGGTAGCTACTAAAATTTGTGAATATAAGGTAGCGAAAGGGTTACAATAGATTTACTTTTATCATTCTGTTTCCATTATTAGCTACGAATTGAGGATTACAATTTTGTCTTCTAAGAAAGATTAATGAGCTATATTTGACAAGCAGTAAATGAGATAATCCCTTCATTCAGTCTCAGCTGGAGCGTGGCTCATATGTAAATTTTAATCTCTACCAAAAAAGTTAATTTTGCGAATACGTTCTTTATTAACGTAAAGGATCAGGCGGCAAAAGAATTGACACAGCTATTATAAGTCTGTACAGCGTATCTATAGGTAGAGGAGAGCAGGTAGGTAGGATTCGTACAGAGGGAGCATTCGTACAGTAGTCATATCTACACTATTCTACATGTTGATGCGTTTGTATTTGTGTGCGAGTGAGATCCACAATTGTGCAAAGAATCACAGCTAAGCGAAGTAGCACTGCCGCATTAAACAACGCTGGGACAAGTCGATATGTGTTTATGGATCCCGTAAGTAATTTTTCCGTTCATCTTTGGAATTCTCAATAAGTTTGCTCAAATTGTTAAAGTAATATATAATAGTTATTGAATAGATTAATATGTAAACATAAATATAGTGGTAATTTAAATTGTTCTTATTCTTATTCTTTATTGCACATACACAAAAAGAAATATGGCATAAACATTAAAGAAGAGATGCATGTACACTGGCAAGCTTATCTCTACCAGAGATTTCATCCAGCAAGCCAAGCAAGTAAAGAGAAATTGTTAACAACAGGGTAACATGTGCAATTAAACAAATTCAAAGAAACTACTAAAACTACATCAAGAAAAACGGAGAGAAATAAATGACAGCATATTCAAATAATGGACAATATTAATAATTCTTCAGCTTTTCCCTAAATGTGCCAAAAGTGCGACAATCTCTACCGTGTGGGGTAACTCATTTCAGAGCTTAACCGCCCGAACCGAGAAAGAATACCCAAAAGCCTCAGAATTAAATCGGGGAGTTCGTAGCAGTGATGCCGTATTGGATCGGAGAGGCCGATCTCTTGAAAAGAGATATTTAAAGCGACTCACTGTTAGACTACTAACGGAGAAAGGCGATAATTAAAATCAATTTTAAAAAAGGAGTGTGTATAAATCAAGCTATTTCAAGAAATATAAAAATTTTAGATTGAAACGGCGATACATGAATCGTGGAGTCCGATTTCTTAACTCTTTACGAAGAGTGAGAGTACTATGATCGGTTGTGGACGAAAAAGAAGAAGATTACTCTCAAGTTCTGAAGAAAGTGAAGTAAATGAACAACATGTTGCAATTGATGGAAATCAAATAGGTGGCACACCTGGAAGACCACCACTTCATAACATTTTCTAGGCCCAACAGGATATGCTAAACGTCATATAATGAAAGGTAAAGTTAGTACTGCATTTTCATTGAGACCACCGTATTATTATAAGAACATGCACAATAGAAGAAGCAAACAGAGTGTTAGGATCCGATTGGAGTTTATCTCAAGAAAAACTTGGCATTTATTGCAATTTTATATGCACGAGCTGCATATGAGATAGCAAATATCCGAAACTATGAGCATAATCAATAAGAGGGAGAATAAGAATTGTTGTTTTTAATATTTTCATTGAGAACAGCCAAAACTTTCAAACCGGGTGGTAATATTACTATAGAAATTATTACGATGTAGATTTACGCAATACATGCCTAACAAGCCGGATTATCAAATTTTGAGCATGGACGTTTCCATAAATGTTGAGGTAGACCCTCTTCAGTACCTCTCTGAATATGTTGTACTCAAGCTGTAGCCATTTACGGGTTGCGGAAGAACTGTGACAGTCCCTACGAATGGGAGTCAAACAAAAGGGAGCTACCACTAATTGGATGACATCGTACTGTACGAATGCACCCTACGTTACCTGAAACTGTTTAAAAAGGTGTAGACATCTCAAATGGCGAAATACCATTTCTTGCAATGGCCACTCCAAGGATTTAGCAAGAATCACCTAATATAATTACGTTTTGCCGAAGTTTGTCTACTAAACGATCGTGGAGATTCTAATAAACGTAAGCGCTCATTGGAAGTGCTACGGAAACACTTATGTGTAAAAAATGTGATGTATAAAAACAACTCTTATTTTTTGCGTTTGAAATAGACCAATTAAAGCCCATTTCTATGGTATTTACTGAGAAATAACATAACGAATCGGGAGCCATCAAAACGTGATCAAATTTACGTAGTCCGTATATAAATCGGATACCTAAATTCTGTGTATTATTGTAGATTATTTTATTGTGTACCAAACAGTTACGAATGGGGTGGATAACTAATTAGCCAGATGTCCTGTAACCAATTAAAGCCCAAAAAATATAAAACTGTGTATTATTGTAGATTCTTTTATTGTGTACCAAATTATAACTAATTAGCCGCTGTAAAAAAATTACGAGTCAAATCTGGGTTTCAGCAAATACGCAAACGTTACTCCAGCAGGATTTTGAAAATCGTCGCAGCCATAGCAAATACAAGTTAAGTTTTAACATTCATTTCTAATTCATATATAATTATTAACATAATATTTATTTAAAATATCCCTTAGAAAAAAACATCTTGCTGCGGTAACGTTACCCCAGCCGAACCAGCCGGGTCAATTTTTCTCCAATAACTAAAAAATGGTAAATCACTTTACCAAATTTAAAAATAGGCTTACCATTTACAGAAGCTGTATTTCTAATTATCTATCACCCTTAGATGCCCATTTGCGCTATTTTCGGCTGGCGTAATGTTCTCCGACACGTGTGGGGTGCTTTCGCACGATTTCCATTTTTAGGAAAATAGATCATAGTTTTGTCATGTGACATTAAATCAAACCTGAGCTACATTATTATTAAAGCCAGATAACTAGGTAATTCAATAGCATTATATTTATTGTGAAATAGCTATTAGTTTTGTTTCTAAATAACCTACTGTAAAATGTGTACGAATCATACCTGCTCTCCCCTACTTATTTGTGTTACATTATGTTGCTGCAAAATTACTGAAAAGCATTTTGGAAGCCCAAATCATTTTTGAAAGATAATCTTTTTCACTTTTTAACTGACTTCAAAAAAGAGAGGTTATCAAATTGTCTGTATGGTTTTTTCTTTTTTTTATGTGTGTGTTACCTCAGAACTCTGTCATTTATAAACTGATTTTTATTTTTTTATAGTTGGTCATGGTATGCTTGGAGATCTTGGAGAAATCGAGGGCAATCCTCAAATATTGTAGACACATGTAGTCTGTTTTTATACTTTTACTGAGCGTTTTGATCACCTACATATAAAACATAACATCCGATGATGGAATCTCTAAGGAATCTAGGGATATCCTCAAATGTTATATGCACGAGTAGTCGGTTTTTAGATTTTTATTGAGAATTTTGGTCAGCTACACATAATAAAAAGGAAACGGGGGTTTGATGATGGAGCCGCCGTAAACAGATAGTGGAACTTTTTAGTAACCTGAAGCCTTAAAATTTGGGCTAATTTAAAAAAAAATCTTGGTTCCACAAAACCACAGATTACCCCCTAAGGGTAATCTGTGAGTGATTTGTGCACAAAACCAATAACTAGCATTTATACAATTTAAAAATAAAAAAATAAGGCTCTGATGAAGAGACAGATGGGATGGGATAGTAAAACTTTTTAGGGTCTACTAGTAAGGTCTACTAAAAAATGATGACTTCTGACGATGGAGCCGACAAACAAATAGTACTCTTTAGGGTCTACTTTAGCAAGCTTGAGTTTTGGCTCATAGGGGAGGAAGTCGGTTTTTCGTTTTAAAAAATTATTATATATTTTTTGATAATTTCGTCCAATATTTATTATTTCGTGATTTTGAACAAGGGATATGTGAAATAATTATAATCTTAAATTTATCTGAAAATAGTAGGTATTGATCAAAAATAAATTCTGCATAGTGTGTTATCTGCATTCATGTGTTAGATATATTGAGAAACTAAAAGCTTAGGTATATAAATTGTAGTGTTAGCAGTTTATAAATTAAAGTCATTAAATTAATAGATAGTCAGACCCTCTTAGATTTATATACTGGAGTCAGCCTCAGGTCTCCAAAAGGTCGCTTTTCAAGATATAGCCAACCATGCGCACCGATTCACCACGACGGAATGCGTTTCCGTGACCATTATTAGTAACTAAACAAACTAGAAATAAATGTTAAAATGATTATTACAAGCTATTACAAGCTTTTTTAAATATGTAAAATTCTATCGGCAACCCTAAAACACAAATAATTATTTCTAGTCAATCAGCATAACAATCAAGACTGCACCTTATGTCATGTAATGACACAAACATATGGCACTAGATCCATAGTAAGCAATTATTATGGAGACAGGCTCATTGAAAAACGATTACCATGCTTGCTCAACGCCTTACCTGCGTCTATCAGAATAGATACACATAGAAACAAATTTAAAAAATTTCTATACTCCTATCTGCTTACTATCTAAACTCAATTTTTGACGTGAAACGTCTTTAAAATCGCGCCGACACATACGGGTACCAGGTTTAAAAACTGGACCGTAACGAAAAGGTCTATATCATCGTACCTTAATAATTAAAAAACTATTGGTCTTAGAAAAAAAATGTTATGACATTGAGTTCGTGTCGGGGTCAAGCGGGGGGGCGGGGGAGGGATACTGCGATAACTGTGCGAAACCGGCGCTCGCGCTTGTTTCTATTCAGTGTAACTCGTGACTCCGACTTTATAGCGTGGTGATTCTTTCGTGTGTTTATCAAGTTTATTTGAACCGATTGATTTATACAAAAATAAGTGTAATTTGGACAGTATTTATATCTATACTAATATTATAAAGCTGAAGAGTTTATTTGTTTGTTTGTTTGAACGCGCTAATCTCAGGAACTACTGGTCTGATTTGAAAAATTCTTTCAGTGTTAGATAGCCCATTTACCAAGGAAGGCTACAGTCTATACAACAACCTGCCCGGCTTCGCACGGGTACAACGCCCCCTCACGCGGACGAAGTCGTGGGCGGCTGCTATTTAAAATAACCAGAAAGTGACAATAAATATATAAACATTTGCTATGTATTTTATGTTTCTATTACGTACCTGTTCTTTTTTTATTAAAATACTTAAAACAGCGTCCATCTTGTTTTCATTTCAATCTTTTACTTTAAAAGCGATTCGCTAACATAGACGTTTCACGTTAAAACCAACGGCCGTGTGCCCCGACACAGCCCCACCCGCTTTTTGTCCTTATTTATTAAACTATAAAATCTTAGCCTTTTATACTTTAGTATATATGTACTTATATATAAATAATTATTTTAACTTTCGTACATATAGTATTCGTATATATAGAATAATTGTTGTCCGTTTCACAGAATAGTTCCTAAGTCTGACTTCAGAACTAACATTTTTTTAAATGCAGTGATGCAAAAAATGCGGTCATACGATAAACATATTTACTAACGAGCGCCATCTTCCATGGGAGCTATACTGTGAAATACACTCTAGCTCATAGTACTTATTTAATATGAATCACAGTCAAACGGCGCAAGCAGTTTTATGGGACGTTGTACCTAATTTTAAGTTTTAGAATGTTTAAAGAATAATAAATGAATAATAAATGAATAATAAGATATATTCCGTCAAAATGTAATATTACTATTCGGTAAGTAATGTAATTGGAACTTCTGATTATCGTTTAATTTTCAGTCGATATTGCGTTGTGTTGGATCGAGTATCTTTCAACATAACGTTACGTAAACTGACTTTGACTATTAGCGAAGAGAGGATAGTCGGGAGGATAACCCTATTAAGTTCTCGCAGCGAGTTCAATAGACGAGGTTTAAATAGAGGAACGAGGAACATTAATCTACGAGTAAGGTTCGCTAACCTGAAACTAAATTAATAGCGATGTTAATTAAAAATATATATTTTAAAACGAAAAACCGAGTTCCTCCCAAAACTCGAACTTACTATAGTAAAATTTTACTAAAGGGCAAATATATATTGCGTTAAGCCGTGTACGAAGTTTAGGAGGCATAATATTGTCAGATTTATATGCCAGCAAATGATTAAATAGGCCACATGACAAAAGAGAAAAAGGACTAGGCTTCGAAACTTTACGTCTGACAATATGATGATGATGATGATAATGATGACCTCCAAACGATTTCGGTCATGGCGACCACTTCTACTCCTAGATATTACTAAGATGGCGTTCATGCTGGATCGGAGGTACTTGAGGTGGAATATCCAGAGTGCGTATGTGGCGACGGTACATGCACCACGCCTCGGAGGAATATAAGAGATTTGGCAGCGCAACAGCCTTGTACACTCTTATTTAAGCAACACTCCTTCCTGCCCTGTTCCCAATAATTTGAGGTCGGTGCAATATGTAGGTACTCTTCCTTCATTCATCCCTATTATCCGTCATCTCGTTATTCTCATGTCTACCTCTTCCTCTATAACCATCTTACTTCGGACACGGCTTAACGCAACATACAATTTCACGATTTAACACAATTATCTTCATCTTCATAAGCCTATTGCAGTCCACTACTGGACGTAGGCCTCCCCCTGCCATAGGGGGATTTTGTTACTAAAAAGTTCCACTATCTGTTTTTCGGCAGCTCCATCATCAGACCCTCGTTTCCTTTATATTATGTGTAGCTGACCAAAATTCTCTATAAAAATCTAAAAACGGACTACTCGTGCCCTTTATATTTGAGGATATCCCTAGATTCCTTAGAGATTCCATCATCAGATATTATGTTTTATATGTAGGTCATCAAAACGCTCAGTAAAAGTATAAAAACAGACTACATGTGCCTACAATATTTGAGGATTGCCCTCGATTTCTCCAAGATCCCATCATCAGATCCTGATGTGG
This sequence comes from Carposina sasakii, assembly GCA_014607495.2. Classification (NCBI taxonomy): domain Eukaryota; kingdom Metazoa; phylum Arthropoda; class Insecta; order Lepidoptera; family Carposinidae; genus Carposina; species Carposina sasakii. The sequence goes on from CP053148.1 coordinate 6,718,452, forward strand.
TGAATATGGGACCAACCTGGAAGTATACCAACTATTAAAAAAAAATTAAATCGGTTCATAAACGACGGAGTTCTGAGGTAAAAAGACGAATTGTTAACCTCTCTTTTTGAAGTCGGTTAAAAAGACGACACGGGGATACTCGTACCAAATTATGATAGGCAGATAGGTAGGTATAGTGTAAGTACTAAATTGTTGTAAAGACTGTTTAATATTACCTCGAGGAGATAGGTGTAAAGTTTTTTCATGAATGGACTTATTATTATCGAAATATAATGAGTGTTTCCGAAGTTCTTATTGTACTATTCTGTCAAAACTTAGTTTTATACCTAACAAATTATTCTATTGTGAGTGAGAAAGCCAGACGACAAAACTGTTACTACTCCTTTTTTCTGTGGAATCTTTCAGGGTAAAATAACTGAAACCCTAGGCTTAAATAGCTAAATAGTTAAAACCGGCGTAGGTACTCATGTGGGCTTTACTAAGTTTTTATAAGTTAAGTTTTAATGTTCAAAGTTAGTAGTTAGGTTGGATAGTGATTTGCACATTTTTGGACCTCTGTCACCCCACATCAGAGAGTTCATTTGAACGTGTAATCTATTTTTGCTCCCTTCTGCTCAACCACTGGTGAAAAAGGGGTCACGCATATTTTAAACACAGTTATAATGAGTTTATATGTATCTTTCGTTGGATCTAGGATTATGAATTTGTAAATTAAAATATGAATATCATTTGTAGGCACAGACAGTTTGCAAAATATATTTACCAAAATTTGGTGGTATTGGTTTTCTGGTTGATTGCTTGAAAGTATTTTTCTTATAAAGCACATCAGCTTTTGTTTTAATCTTAGATATTTTTTGTTTCAAAATAGGCAGTCCATTTTGAAATTATTTTTTTGTTTTGAAATGGCGATCTGGGGGCAATTCTGCAAAATTTTTGAGCCGAAACGCCACCACTAACGAACCGTCAACGAAACGCGGTGCGAAGGAATATATCGCACCTTTAAAGACAAACCGTTACTAAACGAAATTTTTCCAAAATTGTTTTATTAATGCCATCTATCTTAAAATTTCGGAAGCTACAAGATGACATTAACATTTTTTGAAGTTTCGCTCAAATGAGCTAGATGGCGTATTTTTTTCCGTTACCAATCAAAATTTCGTTGGCTTACTAAATACAATATTGTGTCTATACGGATACCACGTGTTTGTCGAAGAGATATATTGAAAGTTTAAAAGAAAAATATGATTATTTGGATAAATCGGCTTCACGTCAGGAAAAAAGGTCATAGTTTATAATTATTTTGATTGGTAAAATGTTATTTTTTGTATAGTCACAGTTTTCCGTTTATCAAAATTATGCAATTCATTACACTATTTAATTGGTAAATTTTTATTATTTTACTTCTATGCTTAAGTCATCATTTCAGCCATGGAAGTCCACTGCAGGACCTCCCCCAACAACTTCTACTCGCGGTCGGGAATAGGCTGCCTCCAACCGACGATCTTGGCCAGGTTATCCGTCCATCTCGCGGGTGGCCTACCCACGCTGTGTTTGCCAATCTAGAATTTTCCGGCTCCATCGGCCATCAGTTCTTTAAGCTATATATATGCCCTGCCCATTGCCACTTTAGCTTGACCGTTGAGCTATGGCGGTGATCTTTGTACGCCTGCGGATCTCCTCATTTCTCTTTCGATCATGCAGAGAGACCCCGAGCATAGCTGGCTGTCTCCATTACTCGTTGTGCGATCGTGAGCTCCTTAATGAGGCACACAGTAAGAGACCATGTCTCATAAGTACAATTCTCGATTTGAAAAGTACAAACTAACTACTAGAAAATCCGACAGATAATTCTGCCAAATAAATGTATGGAAGTCACTCTTTGATTTTAAATAATTAACATTATGTAATTTTGGTTTTTTTTTATATCACCCAAGTATCCTTAGAAGAAACGTATGTAAACTTTATTAAATATTTATATGACAATAAGAGTAAAGTTTATGAATAGATTTCTTATTTAACTAATATTTTTCGGATAAATACATTTTTACACATTAATTTTATAAAAATTAACTATATTGAAAAAAATAATAAATGGTAAAGTGTTACTATACAAATTCAAAATCATAAAAAAGTACATATTTTTATTGATAAATCATGATTTTGTATATTGTGTGCCATAATGTACATAAATAACTGTAATAATAGCTCTCAAAAATGTCTTAAAACATCATACACAGGGATTTATTGCAAAAAGATATAATTTTTTACCATATATTTGCTCTCCTGTAAAATTTGATATTTTTGTATAGAAACGGTTTGTCTTTAAATGTGCGATATACTAACCGCTTGAGTAATAAGATACATTTTAGCACGCATCGATCGCGGGTATGACAGAATAAAAACAAATATCTGTCTCGTGCTGAAATGTGTCTAATTACGTCAGCATAAAGTTTATTGTTTTGTTCTAAGCGTCTACTCGTACAACGGTTCCGTTTTGGTTTCGTTCCAACTCGAGACTTTTCGAGAATTGGCCCCAGGTTAATTTTCTGATTTAGTTAATTCATTTTGCTTAATTCAGATTTATTGTGCATTAATTAAAATGATGGTTTTAGGAAGGTTGTATTTCTATTTGCCTACTAGAAACTTATTGACATTATATTCAATTATATTTTTCTGTGGTTTTTGCTTTAAATCCTAGTCTGATGACGAGCCATTTAATATTTTTAAGGTGTCGGTATAAAAAACCAGAAGCTTTTTTTTTTACCCAAAATGAATTTGTGCAAGTTATGAATACCGGTTTTAAAGGTTGTTGGGAACCGATTACTGTATATCGCTGAATTTATTTTTATGCAGTTAACAGATAAAATCTAGTTTCATTGTATCGCCAAAACCAATCATGGAAGTTCTTATTATTATTGCGTAATTTAATTACGTATTTAAGGGAAACTAAAAGTCTTGCTGAATATTTCGTATTTATGGAAATGCGCCTACATCATATGAACACCAATTTTATATACTTATTTTTATTTTAAACGACAATATCAACAAAATAATGTTTAAGTATGACTTCTTAAATGAGTCCCGTAAGTGACGCATAGTCCATCGTATAGTTAGGGAAAGGTGGGGTAATTGAGAACGGCGGGTAATTGAGAACAGTTGAATATCAAATAAACCTCCCGCACTACATCGCCCGCACACATCTAAGCTGATGCGCTTGCCAGCCCTTAGTATGCCCGCAAAAGTGCGAGTGAGAAGATGCACGCATTTCGTCATGGTGAGTCAAATAATCTTTTACGTAATTTTGTTACAATTTTTGTCGCATGTAAAAATCAGCACAAAAAGGATATTTTTGAGGTTAATGACAACATATTTTGTTGCCATCTTACATGTACTATCAGTTTATAAATTCCAAGTAGTTTTAAGTTCACCGCCACTAATATTGCGAGTAACGGTCATTTTGTTTCGACTTTCCAAGTTCGGGTAATTAGGAACGTTGCGTTATTGCGTTATGTGCGTCATTTGCAATACCTGGGCACATGATAAATTACGTTACGTATGATTTGTGCTAAACTAAATAATTATAGCACCTACTTATTAAGACTTAATTATGTCGTTCGCAATTACCCCATATGGTTCGTTTCTCCACCGCGGACTGATCTCACACGATATCGGGTAAATACGAACACCAATGTTTTTTATTTTCTTAATTTTTTTTATTATAAAGTTTATTTCCAAAAGTTTTGAATTAATTTCTTTGTAGCTGGATAAGTAACGTTCCTTTTGCAATAAAAGTTGATTACATTTATGACTTTCTTTTATTATTTTACAGGGTTGTAAGTTAGGTGTTCCCAAATACCCCACTTTCCCCTAATAACTGTCTACTCGTATGACCGATGGATGCAGGTCAAACTGGACCATCATCAGTGATTTTGTTGATTGTTGTTGTTGCCAGATACAATTTTTTTTAATAGACTATGCTGTGTCCCACTGCTGGGCAAAGGCCTCTCCCATTTGAGCCCACACTTGTCTTGTTCCCGCTATAGTGGCCCAATCCGGCAGAAACTTATCCAGGTCGTCCCTCCATCTTCTCCTAGGTCTTCCCCTATGCTGGTTTCCGTCTGTGGCTATCTTCGCCCAATAAGTGGCTATCTTTGCCCATCTGTTTGGGTGCATTCGACATACGTGCATATCTTACCTCTACTATAATTATTGATGGCTGTTCCTCTTGGTTATCATTAAACGATAAAATAAATAAATTCCCACTCGGGTGAAGAATTTTTTCCATTTTATTTATTAATAATTTTATGATAAAATATATATTTTTATGTGCAAGAGGTGTATTGTAACAACTTGGCACTGTGCCTAATTCCTTTTTTTCATTCTCCAGACAAGGTTTAAATATTAATGATTGGATATAGTAGTTGGCGCTGCGATCGGTTACCAGAAACTACTAGCAATACTAGTAGGTAGATAAATGAAAACCGGTGGTTGAAGTGAATAAATCCTTTTCGTTTATGGTTCAAACTAACAGAGTTACTGGGTCTGATTCTATCAGGAAAAGTCATAGCAAGTCACGTAATGCAAAAAAATGTTGGAAAGGTCAAAAGTTATGCTTTTTATAGGTAAGAATAATTAAAAAAAAGCCTTACAAGTACACGAGTTGAACTCGGAGAAGTCGGAGAGTTTCCTGGTTTGGCAATTGTTTGCGCAAAAAAATATTTTTCTTGCAATGTTGTGAAATTTCTACATTTCAAATCAATAATGACAGAATATTATATGTACTTAATAACAATTTTACTATAGGTATAATGTGTTGTATATTGTTGATTTCTTAATTTTATTGCGCCACGCAAACCTGGGAAACAGGATATTGCCAGATATTGGGATTAGCCCACTATTTTAAAACAAATTATTTTGTACTAAATATTGTATCTATTTATGATGCTGATATTTTTTTTTACATATTTGTAGTCATGTAAATAATCATTTAAAATCATTAAAAAAATATATGCATAATCCCTATTATTCAAGATTGTATGGAACAGCAGATTTTTTTCACTATTTCTGAGTTGATCCCATAGTGAAAGTTGTTTCTTTTTACCAACCTTGTTTCGTGTCAAAAGCAAATCACTAATTTTGAAAACACCTTATATAGATTCAATTTTATCTTTTGAGCCACGGTACCTCGCGGTACCATGGTCAAAATGACTCGAACCTACTGTTTTAGCTACGTAAAAGCAACGTCATCACCAGTAACCTATTATAGATAGAACTAAAACGTAGCGCAACTAACAAAATTTGGCGTTATAAAATCCTAAGAACGTTATGGAGCGATTAGTACTATAATGGTATTATAAACCTCTACAAAACCCCAAATCGACTCTAGTTTTATCACTTATTTGTATTATAAATATAATGTTCACTATGTTACTTACAGATAAAACATAGGAATGGGTTTGATGATTAATCAGCTCTGTAAACAAGAATATTTTTTTACAATGTTGGATTTAACTTGTAATTGTGAATAACATTTTCATGTTAAAGTATAGACAAGACCTTCAAATTAGTCATTATGTCCTTTAAATTCTTTGGGCGGATACCAAACTTTGCTCATTCAAACCAATTTGTTCATATCAAACACGGATCCCTAAAACGGAGTGGTTTTCTTTCTGTGAACAATTCAGACGAATACAATAGGAAAGCTTAAATTATACCTTTGAGATGTTTTGGCCTCCTTTGTAGTAGGTACCTAAATATGAAAAGATTTCTTGCAGTCGCTGTTTTTTTCTCTCCCTCAACACTGCCCTGACTTATTAACTTTTCTATTAAATCAAAATTGGGTACTCTCATGCTTTCATTATCATTTAATAAAAGTCTCTCGAGAAGGATTTGGATTTTAGCCAAATTTATTTTTTATAAAAATGGTTAAAACATGAGAATAAGAACAAAACAAATTAAAGAGAAAAATAATAATGGTTAAACTGAAACTGTTTAATTTTTTTTAGATATACTCGTATACGTACCTAATCTACTACACCCAACCGTAACCATATTTATAATCAAAGCTTTGACATTGAAAAAGTCTAGACCAGAGTGCATTTCATAGCATAACTCCAATGTTCGGAAGTAATATTCTTTGTATGCAGCATACATATAATGTAGTCATAAACTTAGACACTAGCGCCATCATTCAAAGGAACTATTTGGTAAAACGCACTATAGTATACATACACTACTTACAGTATCTATGTATAAATTATAATATAATGCAAATGGTATAATTATACTTCCCCAAAATTTAAATTTAAATCGAGCATTCAATTATAATGACATTTTAAACATGGCTCGGACTTATTTTGGGAGGTGTTTTGTATTATAAGTAAGGTTGGTATTCAAATTTAAATAGATATATTACGTTTACAAAATTAATTCGGCTTTATTCATTTACGAAGAAGAAGGAGGGGCTTGGATGGTGTTATATTTATACACTTGCTATTATTTTACCTATAATAGGTTGTAGCGAGTAGGTATGCGCCAGTATTAAGCTGCGTGCAAACGCAGCACCGCGCGACTCGTTCAACGAGGCATAAAAATAGTTGAAGTTTGTTGTCAATTCTGTTGGAATTTTTTTGCCTAATATATTGCTTTTACCGAACCTTAAAAATATCTTTTATGCTCCATAAATATTAATCCTTGTGCAGTCACATAACTCGTAGGTGGACGGTAGCCCTACCATCCACTACAAGGTTTTAGGTTAAAATCGTAATACACATAGTCATGTGGGGTAGCCAGAACTACAGGACCATAAAAGATAACCCTCAGCCAAGGTTAGAATAACAGGGACAGATGTAAATTACCAAAGAGAGAATGCTTCATTTCCTTAGTCGACCCTTACGACTTGCACGCAAGGAAATGCAGCTGATGTAGGTATATATTCTTAAAGCCCCGCATCAGCACAGGACAGTAACTCAGAATGAGAAATACGTCAATCATTAGAGCTAATGACTGTTATTTACTAGGCACTATAAGAGTATTTGCACGTTTTTAAAACTTTTTTTTATATATATAATACTCGTAGTAGCACAAGTGTGTACTAACAGTGAACGAATAAGCCATAAATGGAACCAACTACCTAACTAAAATTTACTTATAGATCTCCGACTCCGTAATAATAACTGTTCTTTTTTATACTTTACTTCACCGCTGTCTGTTTCGTCGTCCTTTTGAAATGTGTAGCAATAAACAAGTATAAGTTTTATTTTAAAACACGATTCGATCATGGAAGCTCTATTAATAACGATGAAAGCAGAAAGGGCGCTAGCTAATTTTCTTAAATAAATATCAAATTTCTAAAGCAAGTAAAACAATGCGTATCCTAATAATTATTCTGCAAATGTAATTTATCAAAGACCTTTTTGAGGATGGCTCTAGGCGTGGCGCATTATTTCCATTCAGGACAGATTACCAACCGAGTCAGGTTTTTTCCAAGTACAGAACCCGATTACTTAGTGTCGAGTCATGGCAACGTATAATTGAGGTAGAGGACATCTTTCATTGGCGGAAAACCTTTCAGAATTGGACCTTTTTCGTTAACTGCCACGTTGTAGCCCATTTTAGGGCTCTGTTCGGTACATTCGGCCGATTCTCATGTGAATAATATTCGGAAAATGTCCGCAACGACGCAGCGAACGTAATAGGTTAATAATTTCAGGTTTCATAACGGTTTGAGGTAAAGATATTACGATATCAACTGATACTTTGTTTAAGGTTTATGGATTATAAATTGACCGCTAAACCTGCTGATTAAATTAGGTACTCAAAGACTTTAATTAGGTTATATCAAATACTTTCTTGAACTATCTATCGAAGAATAAAATGTTGATTCGTCAATGGATTTTGCAATACAAAAAGATTTTTAAAATTGTTAATAATAATCGGTTGTATTTATTGATCTTACAACTTAAATGCATTTGACTAGTTTCCTACATGTATACATTTTATTTAACACCAGGAAAATTCCGACAAGTTAATAGACTCTTGGTATGACCTACTTATCTAGTGTTAAAAGAAGTAAAACATATAATAGCCCGTTATAAAATATTACTTAGTGTTTTAGGATTTACATGTTTAATGCGTTGGGTTATTGAAGTCTTTATATTAATTATAGGTAAGCTTTACTCAGATGTTAAATTAAGCTTCACATAATGTACCTACGTCGTAAGTTTAGTATACTAAACAGTCTTAAGTACAAGTACCTTTTATAATCTTTAGTTTAATTTTAACATTTAATATTCCATCCGTCTAAGTCTAACACTACTAAATTAAAATATACGTGGGTACTGCGAATCATGAATTTTAATTAAATTATTAAGTCTACATTATTTTCATATTTAATTTTGTCGGATCTGAGGAAAACTAACGAAGAATCCAATTACTTTGAATTAATTAATATGTAACGTATTAAATATAAATTAATTGTATTTTTATTTTTTGCTTGTTTCCTCTTAGGATGTTTTCTTTTGTATAAGGAAACTAGATTTTATTAATGACATTATGATGTTGTTTGTTGACAAAAAGTCTGACAGTCTGACAGTATTTATGAACTCTTGTATTTATTAACCGACTTCAAAAAGAGAGGTTATCAATTCGTCTGTATGTTTTTTTTCTTCTTTTTTTTTATTTGGTAATTTTATAGTTGGTCATGGTATAAGTACTTCCAGGTTGGTCCCATATTCACCACATCAGGGTATAATGATGGGATCTTAGAGAAATCTAGGATATCCTCAAATATAATAGGCACGAGTAGTCCGTTTTTAGATTTTTATAGAGAATTTTGGTCAGCTACACATACTCGTAATATAAAGGAGACGAGGGTCTGATGATGGAGCCGCCGAAAAACAGATAGTGGAACTTTTTAGTAACAAAATCCCCCTATGGCAGGGGAAGCCTACGTCCAGTAGTGGACTGCAATAGGCTTATGAAGATGAAGATAATTGTGTTAAGTCGTGTAATTATATGTTGCGTTAAGCCGTCTCCGAAGTAAGATGTAGACATGAGAATAACGAGATGACGGATAATAGGGATGACTGAAATAAGAGTACCTACATATTGCACTGACCCGAAATGATTGGGAACAGGGCGGGAAGGAGTGTAATTATATGTTGCTTATATATTGTCAGACGTAAAGTTTCAAAGCCTAGTCATTTCTCTCTTTTGTCATGTGGCCTATTTAATCGTTTGCTGGCATATAAATCTGACAATATTATACCTTCTGAACGTCGTACACGGCTTAACGCAATATATATTTTCCCTTTAGTAAAATTTTACTTTAGTAAGCTCGAGTTTTGGGAGGAAGTCGGTTTTTCGTTTTAAAAAAATTATTGTAATTATTCTGTTTTGTGCTTTTTTATTAAATATATTAGTATACACCTATATTTGTCTGTATTCCTGACTAAGTCCACTGGATAAACTCATCATATACCATATAAGTAGAAGTATAGGAGAAACTTTACGCAATCCACACATCAATAGAATAAACAATACAAAAAAATTATCAACATACGTTTATGCGTAATTCATTTTTATACAAAAGAAGATTATTGGGTTTACCTTGTAAATAACAATAGTAAAATTGTTAACAGGTAGCATCTCCGATTTAAACCAGACCAAATGTCCGGATTATCATAACAGAAGATATTTTACAATTTGTTAACTTAATCTACAAAATAAAATAAAGATAGGTACATACTATAATTTACATAAAGGTATAATTATATTAACTGTATTTTTCTTTCGCGTCATTTTTATACCTACAATAACTTTTTGTACTTAAAATAATCTGATTTTTGCAGTTCTCGCAGAGTTCAGAAGACGTAGAAATAAATTGTACTACTTAGGTACTAGGTTTATACTGATTGTTAAACGGAAGTAGGCTTATAGGTTTTATATTTTAGAAAGCTGTCATAAAATAATATGGTGTTTAATATATGTAGGTATGTATATCTACAATAATAGACTTGTATAATATTGCAGCTTACGGAAGGAATATTTCTTAGTAAAACGAATCTCGATGGTGCGTATCCCATACCCGCTTGACATGTTTTTGATACGGTAATTTAGAACACCGTTACGTTTCGGATAATAACATTTTCGTCTCGATCGTTCGAGTCAAGGAAGAAGGAAGACCGAAAATTCCTCAAGTCTGACTGAGATTGCTTAGTCACTGATTTCCAGGTTGCTTTTGATGCAGTGTAGACAAATTTTATTCTCCGACAGTAGTTAAACTTTGACAGCATACGAGTATTCGTTTTTTACTTTGAAAGCAGAAGAGTTTTGATTTTAGACCCTTTAATTGAATAGACATTACATCTGTCTAGAAAAATATTTACTTACGTATTTTCCTAAATGCAGTTTGTTATTGGGGATTGCCGTGTACTTAATAAACATATACTAAACCGTAAAAAATATTATTAATCTCTTCTTATTTCCAGCAAACTCAACCTAACAGTACTATGATTAAAATTATATTTCAATAATTGGTAGATATTGGAAAGAATGAATAAAAGAAAGCTATAGGCAACGTCGATGCTGCCATCAAAATTGAAGGTCATTTTTTAATCACAATATTTGTTTAAAGTTACATTACTAAGCAAGCTACATGAGCTAGCTGTGACCGGCTCTCGCTTACAACCGGTTGTGCACGTGCGTGCGTCTGCGGCTGCCTTCCACCATAGATGTGCTATGGATGCGTTTGTTATTCACCAATCAAATATATTGACATCATGGACCAATGAATATAATTAGTGGATATCACACGCATCATAGGCAACGCAGCACATCTCTGGTGGAAGCTTCTGTGGTTCTCTGGTTTATAACAATAAATTCTATCTTATCTTATATTATCTAAGGCAGCATCAGCCAGGAAAAAAGTACGAAAGGATGTTATTGTCGTGTAGATCCGTGGCTACCAATGTCTTCTGATGGACGTAGGCCTGCCCCTGGGCACGCCATGAGGCTACTGCCACAGGGGGGTTTTGCCCCTGTGGCAGTAGCCTCGTGGAGAGTTGTGCTAGTCACCACGCCGGATAGGCGGGTTGGTGATCGCAGTGTGATTTTCGGACTATGTTATCAGCACGGGAGACGCTGCTGCCCGCCTCCGGAAAACCCTTAATCGCCTCGTACGATACCCACGGTGGTACAAACTCTACTCTGCCGGCACGACGCGGCTAGTAACCATTGCAGCTATGCGATAATCAGAAAAATCGTATATTTTGGTAATTTTTATCTTTTTCATAAATGACGTCTCTATCTATAATTATGTAGAGTGTATTCTTAAATATTTATTAATTCAAAAAGGAATCCAAAACAATAATATGTGACGACCGACTGGTCTAGTAAGTAGTAACCCTGCCTGCGACGCCATATTGATATGATGAATATCAATGTTTGTTTCCGAGTCATGAATGTTTCTATACTTATCTATGTATTTAGATACCGTTGCTTAGTACCCACGACACAAGACCTTAGGGATTTTACTGTGGGACTAGGTTAATGTGTTGTGTAGTGTGTGAATATTTATTTATTTATTAATATCACTAGATTGATTCAACTTCAGAAATTAGGTGTACCCCGTGTACCCATTGGTTACATTATTTTATTGTTGGACGTCAGTCATTCTTAGCAATTACCTCCATAAAATATTATGTAATTAAAGATCTTACAAGAAATTTCACAGATACCTACACAACAGGGTAAATAGTTCAAAATAATGTACCCGAGTTAGAATTATAATGGTTATATAATTATAATATAAGTAGGAAACATGGTGCTAATGATAAGTCCTACGCTGAATGCGAGGCTTAAGTGCGTGGAAAGAGGGTAGACAGACACGTAAATTTTATTGAGTCGAAAATTATCTCCAAGGGCCCCTCGAACTTTGAAGATTATTGTTTTAATGTGCGCGACATTGTTTTAAAAGTCTTAAACTTTTATCATGCTCTCAATTCAATGTAAATTTTAATGAAGATTTCGAATATTTACTAAATATGATTCGCTCATCTCTCATATTAGTAGAATTTTAAAATTTGATTTATTACGTACGCACCTAAGCTAGGAACATGTAAATGATTATTTACATCTATCTCACGTGGTCGTGGGATTTGGTTACCCCATATATGTACCTAGGTAATAGTGCCTATAACATACTCGGGTGTGTATAATCCCATAAACATGGCCTCTAACGTCTCGGGTTACGCAGCTATAAATTTAAACCGTGAATAAACCCATAAATACCGAATGAAACTCGAAACGGCGTAACCAAGAAGTTTGCAAACTATATGCTAACCCGAACTCGAAATATTAATATAAGAATCGAGCATACATTATATCTGAAGAGGAGTAAACAAACCTGAAATACTTAGGTGTAAAGTCATAAGGTTTGAGGAGAGACGTTTTTGACAAGAATCTATATATATGCCTTTTTGAGAAGAAAGAGCTTTTTGGTGAAAGCTTAATACAATATGCCAAAGTAACACGATTTAGTTAGATCAGTATTAGGAACACTAGAATCTGCAGATACATAGTCATGCGTATTATCAGCCTATATTATTTTTTTTATTCTATTACTTTTAAAAATAAACTTATAATAATTATAATAAAAATCTATCATCTTAATATTACATACAAAATGTCACTTTATACGACTGAGTAAAGTTATAAGATTTCTACTCCATGTTTATCGACATTAAGATAGGGATTGTAATTTTAGTTTTCATATGCTGTTGTTTCTAATTTCCACTATCTCAGAATTTAAGTAAGTACATCTAAATTATGGGACGACGAAGACAAAAGGAATGTAACTAACCTAAAATATCCGAAAATGGATAGGATCGTGTGATTAAAGTATACCTATCCGTGTCCGTCCAGCCACAGCCATCCCACGCAACTCGCAAGCTAATGTTTAATCTTCGAACCTTATTTAATTCCTCCTAATATCCGTATTATAAACGCAAAAGTCTATTAGTACAAATGAATAATTATTTGTTACTATAAAACACTAATTTCAATTTTTATATCAGTCTTTTATTTAGGTGATATACAGGATGTAACAAAAGGGGTATGTTAAGCGAAAAGCTATGCAAATAGCCCACTATAGAGAACCTCTCTACAAAATTTTAGATTCGAAATCACATGTTTATTTTTCAATATTCCTGAATGAAAATTCCTGAGACATTTAAGAATTCTCCATACTATCTTGAAAAATAAACATGTGATTTCGAGAAAAATAAACGTGTGCTGTTCTCGTCGTGAGCGAAGTTGCAAGCTTCTCTAGTTCTCTATCTATTGGTTTAGAAAGATAACCTACATTAAATTCTTTATTATTGATATGCACTACAATAGAAGCAAACTTAATGTCCTCTGTGATATTCTCTATAAGTACTACGTAATCCTATTAAATCGAATTTCGTGGTAACAACTCATCCATGGTTGGTTTCCGAAACACTCAAAGGATTGAAGTTGAAATCTCTTTGAAACTAGATTAATCAGATGAGGCTTTCTTGAAAACGCATGTGATCCGTGACGTACCTACACTAGAAAATAAATCAAGCATTATGTTTTATGAAAGGCTTAAAAGCAAAGCTACTTGTAGAAATGTATTAAGTAGAATACATGAACAGTCTGTGTGTGTAGTCTGTCCCGGTGACACTTACTTCTAGGTTCCTATACCTACAGTTCATTTTACATCTAAATTTCATTCCATTATGAATCTGTATTGAATAATGATTTCTCTTTCAGTGAAATGGATGGTTAGTAGACCTATTACTAAGTTATTGCTAATAAATTTTTAGAAAATGCATTATAACTGTGTCTAGTATAGAAATTATTATTGATTGATATCTGTGATAATTACGAATGAATAGCTGTAGTAAAATATAATTTACTTATTCTGTCTAGTATATTCGTCTCCGACGTAGGATATCTATTATAGGAAAAAATTATTGCTTTATGCAATAAAACTTATGCTTCGTCCACAAAATTTACAATCTTAATAATTGCTAACAGAGACTATTTATTTAGGGATTAGAGCAATTGCGAAATGCGGTATAATTCTTTATTTGTTTTTATTTTCGCAGCAGCGTTTAATATATGGGTCCTTAAAAATATTAAAATATAATTTGTCAATAATTTAATGAAGTAACAATAACACAAAGGCTTAGACTAAAGAAAACTAATCTTTCTTTTACCCTCCTACTAACATTAAATAAATCTGAAGAGTTTGATGGAACGCGCTAATCTCAGGAAAAAAAATCGTACAAAAAAGGTACCCTACCTCGGTACCACATCTATATTTCAGGTATATAGGTTCCGTACCTTAATCAATAGAAACGCAAAAAAAAAATTATTTTGTATACGCCCCCCAGGTTTCATTTTATTTCCAGTAATTTATTGTTGTTATAGCGGCAACAGAAATACGTCATCTGTAAAAACAGAAATTGTCTAGCTTAGCTAGCTGTCTTACGGTGCTAGAGATACAGATAGACGGTCGGACGGACAGCGCAGGCAAAACAACAGAATATCGCTTGGAACCCTAAAAAGGTAAAATCTTTATAATTACTTTCGTGGACAAATCGTTTCCCGGTAATTTGGACTACTTCTTGGTTGAACGCCCTAAACTGATGAAGGGCCAACATTTACAAAGTGTTAGATGCGGCTACTTTTCACCCCGGAAAATTAATACATTTTAGCATTTTACGGTTAGTTCCGATCGTAATGCTCTCTTTTCTTAATATAAGCAAACAGCTGAGACAGAAAGAAAGAACAGGTACTTAAATACATTTAAATTCTTTTAAGTTTATGTATCGGTTAGAATCAACCACGATGCAGGTAATTAAAATATTAAAAGTCATGCTGTTACATTTATTATTCGAGAACAAGTGTGCAGATTTATAGTTCTGATTTAATGGGTCTACGAGTAGGTACAATATATGAAACACGGTTATGAAAAATAAGATCACGCTAAGATGAAACACTTTGCATATATTTTTGCATAATAATAGGTTTCCCTCGATTTTGCTTTTATTCTTTGAATAACCATTGTCCTCTGATTTTTTTTCTCAACCCTTACTTTTGCTGTGTGACCTTGGGATAAAAAAAAACTTATACCTACACGTATGTTTCAGCTCGGTACACGTATAGAATAGACTTTCAGGTTTAGTTTAAAGGACTTGAATTTTGTTAGTGTTGAATTTTTGTTACTAAAGAATAACGGACAGAGTGTTGTGACTACATAGAGTGAAGCATTCATAGTAAGCTCGGCAACGATATTCAATGGAGTAGGGATGTGTATTGACGCGTTATCCATCCACACATACAAACCATAGTAAGCTCGGCGCCTACTGGAATATACGCACACATGCCCAACGCGCCGCCATTTCGAAGCTTCAATATGTGCAGTGACAGCATTACGTCCGTTGTTCTTTATACGTTCATGCTGCCATTCATTTACCTAGGTAATCTTAGCTTACAACTTATTATTTTTATATAATGGGGTACGCTTTTTATTTTTTTAACGAGGTTTTGAGTCTTGAATAGCTGTAGGTACAATAAAGAGACTGTAGTGTATAATTCGTACCTGTAATGAGAAAAGTATTAAATATCTATATATATAGGTACATACCTATGTTTTTTTGTGGCCACCTTTAACGAAGGGTACGTATTCTATACATGAAATAAAGTAAGTTTATGTAAAAAAAAATGCTGGGAAAAAATTTTTTTTTTGAAAAAAAAAAAAATTAAATTCCTTGATCGTGCGAAATTTATAGTGTCTAGTGTTTATGTTAGTTTTTTTATAGACAGATATTAATTATTTTTCGTGAAAAAATCCTGCTACGCGCGTCTATGTGCATTTATGCAGAAAAACGCAGTCTATTTACTCAACTTTGGACCCTAATATTTTGGAAACCAGACACTTCCCAGGTATGCTTCCATGGAGAAAAATGATCGTGATGATGAGGAGATTCCATAGTTTTCGGGAATGTTGACGACCAAAAATCACCCTGTATAGGTATCGTAATGAGAAAATACTATTTACAATCTATCTTTATACAATCGTGAGAGTAGAATTCAAAGTCTATAGGTGTTCTAGATAGGCAATTTACTTCAATAATTATTGTTGGGAGGTTCTGGATTTAGTTCGATATTATTCGTGTCTAGCAATATCAAAGTTGAATATTATACGAATTCTTCGCTTCCTCTGGCTATGGCTTCACTTTAGTTTCTCCTTCCGCACATGGCGTAAGTACTAGTCTCATTAGGAACTCGGGGGCATTTCCCTTAGCTAGCAACATATCAGGAATATAATCAAGCCAAGTAACTAGAACTACAATTAATTTATAGGTACTTAGGGAACTCGTAAAGTAAAACAATTTAAAGTCAGACGCGCAACACTTGTCAAGTCATTAGTGTACGACAAAACCGTTAAGTGACTTAAAGTTCATCATAAATGGCTTACGAGAAACTCTGCCTTGGTTAAAGGAACTTAACTGCTCTATCAAAAAGTTCATAGTTATAAGAGAGTAGTTCCAAGTTTATTTCACTGAAAAATAAGGACACTTAACACGCGCAGGAATATATGCGTAATCAATCATGACGTAATAAAAAAGATTTTTAATCGAAATGCGATATAATATAATTGTAGTACTAATATATAGTTGTATGTGTACAATAAAGAATAAGAATAATATTCAATTCAAGACATAAAGGTAGCTATTGACTGATGACCGACGTATTACCTTTTTATAACGCCCATTTATTTACCTATCTCTACGACCATGATCTGAAAACAAAGATTACTTGTAACGTTAAAGTCACCTACTCTACATTATGTCATTTTAGGTAACGTTGAGATCGCACAATTAGGAGGAAACATAATACATTTATACTCGGCTCAGGCGCTAAATAATTAAGGAGCACTCACATTACTCGACTTAGTAGTACCATAATTGTATGGTATACGGTATACTACTGTACTGTAGACTGTACTAAGTGTACATCACACAGTACCTAGCTACCCTTATACTAATAATGTAGATACGTACAAGATTGTAGCTTGCCCGAGCGTATTTCAATCATGGGCCAAGTTTCGACGGAGTGTTTATTTAATTATTTCAGTAACGAATTCATAAGTTAATAGCACATTGTTAGATAAGTTAAGGAAAAATCTCTGTTGTCTATAACACAGGTTAGCCTAGTATAGACACAGAAGGATATCCTAAATCTGTAGACCTCTCACTAAAATAATTTCTAATATGTCTGTAAGTAGGAACAATAATGCTACTTGGTGAATAAAATTTATTATTATTATTTGTATCTCTTTTGAAATTCTCGGGACTACAGAGTCCCGGTCCTTTGAGAGGCGCGCATCGGGCCGTACCCAAGATGTAGAGGCCCTTTTAAGAGAACTTTAATATGGTGTAGGATACACATGACGGATACCATCACCGAGCGCACAATATGATACACCCGGCGATGGTCCCCGCCATGTGCAAGACTATTGGAGTGCAGAGCTGTGTCTTGCGATGGAAACAAGGTCATGGGCTATGGGGCTAAATGTTGGGTGGGGTTGGGTAACTGGGCTATTGAAGGAGACTAACGGACGCCTACCATTACAACCAAGTCTCATAATTGTTTGGTGGCAGGCGGTGACTCGCCGACTCATTTCATGGGCCCCCTGAAACGGCCGCACGCACGGAGCGACAAAGGGGGAAACATTTGGTGAGTGGCTAGGATGGAGGGATGCCCCTGGACTTTAAACCGAAGCCAACTCGCCACTTACTGACGGGCACGTCCACCCTCGAGCTGTCATAGCTCTCGCGACTCCACTCTGCCCGGCCGGCGAAGGCAAGGCAGAGGTGGGGGAACTGTTCCTCGTCAGACCTCACTCCGGCGCCGGAGATGAGGAACAGGGTCTACCCCCGGGAGTACTTCAGGTCCGTGGGACCTCCCAACAGCTCGCCACAAGCTGCCCTGCGGGCTTATTATTATTATTATTATAGGTATAGTAAGAGCGTAAAAAAAAAGTTATTCGGATGCCTTAATTGGCACGTCTTGTTCCTTCAAATAAAATTAACCAAGTTATTGATTCCAGTTAAAAGCACGTTATTATAAAAGAACTTTTACATCTCAACTATACCCTCAAAATTGGTCAGAAGTGGCACCATGTGGTTCTATCGGCCCTTGGTGCTCTGCCTACCCCGTAAGGAATACTCGTAAAGGCGTGATTATATGGATGTATGTATGTATTATAAAAGTCTAAACAAATACTAACTTGCTGATTGTCATTTATCATAATTAATATCTACCTAACCTGTTGGTTGTACCTAAAATTATTTACAGTACACATCGAAGAATTATTGAAACCTTATAATAGTGGAAACGAACCACTTTACTCATAAAAACAAGTAAGTATTGAAATAATAAAGCTTTATTTCCAACGAAACAAAAGTCCCTCTATCTCTGAAACAACTCTCCGACTATCAAAAAACCAATGATTCAAAAGCATTCAACCGTACATGCAATCAACACGTTTAAATGCCCGTACCGTGTTTAAACATGCATCCATGCATTCTAGTGGTTTGTGTACTATATTTCACATAAAATATAATTTTCTGACTGTATGTTATGTATTCTACGTAGTTACTACTAGACACCAGCAACTTTATTCGCGTGTGTTATTACCTATATGTTTTTAAATTAGATCCCTGCTACTAATATGTCAAATTTCATCATATGTAGTCTGTTCAATAGTTTTTTCATGGAACTGTAAACTATAGGTACATACATAGAATTAGCATACATTTTCGGTTTGCTATTCTTTTTTAGTGGGTAATGAGAAATTCTACAAGTCGCCCATTATCCCCCAAAGAGGTTGGGCAAAAGTGTGCAAATTACACACCCACTTTTCACCACTTAGTCTACGTATAAGGGGTGAGCCTACCGCCACTTTTCGGGCACACATATGGGAAGTTCTATGCTATTATAATTATATACTTATCTGTTAGCATGACTAAGTATCCCATGATATATCACTAAATAACATTTAAAGCCCTAAAGGTTATTCGCTGATAGGAAAATTACTTACTAGACATAACTGAAATGTACATTACATATTATTGTGGCCTGGCCCTCACATGGAAGCTGGGGTCCATGCTCCCCATTGTTAGGAGTCAACGTGTGCTATCGCAAAGTTCCTGGGCGTTTATTAACTCTCGTATTACACAATACACAGGATATTACTGAACGAACAGGTATGTTAAGCGAAAAGCAATAAATGCCCCTTGTACTGAAAATTTAAAAACCTAAGTAACATTATTCAGTTCGCTAATGTGTGTAGACGGTTTACTAAATTGCTCAGGAATGAGAAGTTCACTACTAACGATATACATAGATAGGAATACATACCTACATACACATGTTCCCAAAATGGGGTTACAGCGCTGCAGGTTTACGAAGGAGATCCTTTCACGAGCCATATGTAGATCACTGACACTGCTAAATCGTCTGAGAGAACGCTTCGAGTTCTTTAGTCGACATAACATGTACTTAAAGAGATGTAGTTGATGTAGCCCCATATCAGCACAGGTATGTCGTATATCTAAAAACTGTAAAAACATAACCCTCCTTCTGGCGCCGTCGGGTAAATATGAACAAATTGATTGTTCATTAAACTTCTTCAACAGGTTCTCTGTAGTGTGGTACTTACGTTGCACTCTGCTAACATACCCTTTCCGTTACACCACGTATATGTGCCGTTCGTTCACATATTACTGAAGGCTTCTTCATACAAGCAGGACAAATAAGAGTTGCTATTATCAAAGTAATCCTTCTACAGGTTGTAACAAAAGGGGTATGTTAAGCGAAATGCTATGAAAATAGCCCATTATAACCTAGCCAATTACTCGAAATCACATGTTTATTTTTACATAAAAAACATGGTAGTCACAAAATAGGGAAATTTGTATACCCCTTTGGTTACACAATGTATAGTAGATGCAATGAAAATGCAATTAAAGCGGTGATAGAGCAGTGGTTAAGACGTGCGCCTTCCAAGCAGGAGGCGTCAGTTCGATCCCAGTCACGAGCCTGTACCAATGAATATATTTCATGTACAGATTTTAATGTTGCGGTCTTTAACATTTAATTATCTATAATTAGTTGCAATAATAACTAACCCTACGTAAAAAAAAACTAGAGCTACAAAATAAAATAAAATTTACAAATAGAAGACTCCTTGCAAGTCCTCCACCGCTGGCAATGTGCCCAAAAGGCTGGCAGCGTTGCCCCGCTGGATAGCGAGGCTTACTCGCTGTCCAAAAAATGAGCCAGCCCTCTGGTCATGAGATGCCTCGACCAACCTTTTCAAAATATCTTTAAAAGGTTGTGGGCTCCTGGACCCCATTGCCCCATGGTTTCAACCCCAAACGGCTCAAATAGGTAGTCACCACTGAGGTTTGCGTATTTGCGTCGTTTGAGGTTTTCAGCTGCATTGGCCGCAGAGCCACTTTTGGTTGTTGTGCCTGGGAGATGGGACGCTGCTAAGGTGTCAACGCAGGTTGCGTCCCACACCAGAGAGCGCCCCATCTTCCAAGGCACGAGGTTCATGCCGTCGGGTCTCTTGCCATCGTCGCGCACCAGGCCAACAGGTTCTAGTACTGATGGTGCCCCGGCGGTGGAAAGAGCCCGGCGGATGACGTCATTTAAATTGGCGTGGCGGGATATGCGGCCAGCGCTTCTCATACATGAGAGGCCATGGTGGCCTTGTTGGTCGATGACATCGCCACAGCGGCAGCGATGGAGGACGTTGCATGGTGCACCTAAACGGAGGGAGGTCGCAATGCGGAAAGTGGTCCGGTCTAGGAGGGTGCCGATATTCTTTTCTTTTTCTTTTTTTTTAAATAAATAAATAAATAAATATTCACACACTTCACAACACATTAACCTAGTCCCACACTAAGATCCCTAAGGTCTTGTGTCGTGGGTACTAAGCAACGGTATATAAATACATAGATAAGTATATAAACAACCATGACTCGGAAACAAACATAGATATTCATCATATCAATGTTTGCACCTACCGGGATTCGAACCCAGGACCTATACAGAATACAAATATTGGGGGATGGTAGAGCCTGAAGCCACAGTCCCGACTCCCACTCGCCTAAGGCTAAGAGACGGGCACAGCGTTGGCAACCGTACGATAATTATCGTACATGCACGATAATTTGATACCAGCGTACGATGTACGATTGCGATTCATTATTGTACACAAATGTATGATAATTTTCGAATTTCCCAAAAGTTTTTTTTTTTTTTAAACTAAAACTAGACTAAAACAAGATTTTAGGGGCACTTGTGTTAAGTTCCTCGAGGTTGGATGCAGTCAAATCAAACAAAGATTCAATTTTGACGATCCTGTTCTGCAGCTAGTATCCAATTTGAACCCGACGAAAGCGTTGCGAAAAACAAGAGATACTGTTCCAAGTTTATTGCCGCTGATGAAGATTTTACCTCGAGTTGTTCCTTCTGAATAATACCAAGGTATTGATGACGAGTGGCGACAATTACCTTTTCTCGACCTGCCGGCAGATATTGATGTCAAAGGCAAAGTTGATGTATTTTGGGCGCAATTACTGACGTATGAGGAGGACGATCAGGGTCTTACGTTCAAAAAACTTTCGAAGTTTGCCCTTGACGTGATTTCACTGCCTCATGCTAACGCAGACTGTGAAAGGCTGTTCAGTCAAGTAAATTTAATTAAAACAAAAAAAGAAACAAACTAGTCACTCCCACCCTCAATGGCATCCTTTTGGTAAAGCAATGCGTTCAGGGAAATTCCGAAATAGTGTTCGTTTTCAAAATAACTGCTACTCCATGTGCATAAAGATATTTAATAATATACCTAAAAAAATAAAAGAGCTACAGTTGAATCAATTTAAAAATGACCTGTATAATTGGCTTGCAGATCAAACCTTTTATACGGTAAAAGAGTTCCTAGATGGAGGGTTGAGATTTGCATGAGTTGATCGGTGTCTTGATCTTGTTTTTAGAATTATCCTGTTTTGTATGCCTATAATGTGTTTTTTTTTAATATTTGCATGCCATGCCATGGTTGAGAAGGCAATTGTACTTATCTGATATATGTTACGACCTTTTATAACCCTACTCAAAGACAAATAAAGTATTATTATTATTATAAAAGCTTCAACCCAAAGCGGTGATAAGACGATTCGTCACTTGTACGAAACAGAACAGGAGGAGGAGAGTGATAATGATATCATAATGCCGGATGATTCTTGAGTCATTGGACCGGAAGATTCCGAAAGTCATTAGTTTATAATGGATTTCGATAGTTTCGTTCACTCATATATAGATAAGAAATATATAAATATATATCTCGTTGAATATTACATAATTTGTCAATTTATGTGTTCATGAATCAATTTAATAATCGACTGTACAACTTTGGAGCCATTTATTTTTGTAAAACTTTTGAAACACACAAATTTACGCGCCATTTTCTACGCAATGTATCCATGTGAAAATCATAAAATTCGAAAAAGGACATGACGAGCGGCTGAGCGCAATATAAGTTCGTAATAATATCTATTTTATTAATAATTAACGTTTTTTTATGTCATTCAAAAGTATACGATAATTTTTCGTCAGGTACGATAATTTTACGCCCCTGGTACGATCAGCGCATCATTCTAGGTTGCCAACACTGGACGGGCACGCTCTGCAGAACTGGCTGACGTTTCTAAGAGATTATTCCGTACCAGTTTGCAGAGTGGCTCGTCCCAAAGCCGTTGCGAGCAAGGATTTGAAGGCTCCACACCGTTTGGGCAGGCCAATTCCCAGGCATTTTTAGCTTCAGCCATGAACGGTATTTCCGGTTGCGGTTGTTTGAGAATATTGGCTACTAAGGTTTGAACGCTATGGACTGAAGATAGAAAAGCTGGGAGTGAAACACTGGAAATTTTACGGACACCCAGTCCCCCAAATCTGATCGGTAGAGAGGCTTGTACCCATGAGCGGTTATTCAGACTGATGTTTATTATGGAGGAAAGGGTGTTTTTTATTGTTGTGTCTAAAATGCATAGGAGATCTGGAAATTTCCAAAGCTGACAGCAGCGGAGTGTATACATGAATTTTGGTGCAAAAAGACAGTGCCGAATGATGAAGTATGCCATGTGGGTGTTGATTTTAAAAAGGCGATCTGACACATCCGCGAAGTTTTGAATTTTGTCTTCTACAAAAGACGGCAGCGATTCGTCCATGATGGGCGAACCTAATAGACGAAGCGAGCTTCTGTCGACTATTGTTAAATTTGGGGCAAGCATGTTAAAATCCGAAATAATAGTGGAGCGAACTGGGTTTGAAGCAGGAACATATAGCTCACATTTGGCTGTATTGAGTTCTAGCCCAATAAGCTGCAGTTCCTGCCTCAGTAGTTTTAGGTCACTTAGGAAAGTACTCGCTTCGCCTCCCAGGGTGCCATCATCGAGATACCACACGTTAAATTTAGATTTCATTTTTTCAATAATTGGATGGATAGCCAAAGTAAAAATGGCCGGCCCCAAGGGGTCGCCTTGTTGGCAGCCTACGGCCGAAAGTAGTAAATTATTCTTGTAGGGCAGATTCGTGGGTGCACTGTAGCACTGCCAAAGAAAATTATAAATAGACGGGGTTTTAAATTTTATTTGTGTCAAGAGGGTGCCCCTATCAACGGTGTTAAAAGCGTTCTTTATATCCACCTTCAGCAGCACCCCGTCACCCTGGTCGCATAGGAAGGCGCGAAGTGAGTGTACGGCGGCCTCGCAGCCCCCCTCGAGCCGAAGCCCAATTGGTGTTGTTGAAAATGTTTGGCTAAGTCATCGGCGGCGCTCCTGCAGCACATTTTGGCAACGAGACGGCGGAAGGTTGTGCCTACAGCGATAGGCCTGATTCCGCCATCTCTTTTCTTCAGTGCGCACAAGTTTGCTCCGTATAGGGTTGTGACTACGTCGGCGCAAACTTTACCTGAGAGAATTAGATTTGCCATGGCCGTTAGCTCCTTAGGCTGCGGTGAGGGCCTCGCCGGCCTCACCGCAGCCTCCAGAGATTAAATCTTTGAGGTGCTGAGGCGAGATACCATCTAAGCCGCCGGCGGAGCCTCCTGGGAAGGAAAAAACGGCCTGGCGAATTGTGTCGGCGGAGACGACGAGAGCCGCATCTGTTGGGTTGGGGCTGTCAGGGAGGTTAGGGGATGCTGCTGGAGAAGGATGTTTGTCCAGGAGACTTGTCAGGGTTTCAGGTGTATCGGGGGCAATAGCATCGCTTGAAAAAAGGAGCCTTGCGGCTCCTTTAATGTCACCTTCGCTCAATTTAGATTCAATAACTTTGGAGGTAAAATTGTCACTTAGCTTGTGCCTCGGAAAGCACGTAAAACTGCGCCTGAACTCTTTCCGGTCGTGTCGGCTTTCCGTCCTATCGAACTATGAGACTGACGGAATAGAGAGTGCATTTATGTTTGTGCACACACTTGTGCACTATAATATCTCCTGCGTACCTGGCTACCCTACCGTAGAGATTGGTCGCCTTGGCCGAAATACGGTCGGAGAGATCTTATAGTAGATTACGTTGCTCTGTCAGATCTATCACTGATACATTTCTCCTCCGTTCGTCACCCGACTTTTAATTAGGGATTGCTAAACTACACTAACATGGATGCGTATGATCTACCAATCATATTGATTAGACCATGATGTAAATGAATTTGATTGGTGGATTTCAAACGCATTCCTAGCATAGTGGGAACGACCAGTGAACAAACATTTTGATCCCACCTCCTTTCTGTGCTTGGTTCATGTGCTTCCCCGATGTGTAAACGCGACAAAGTTCACTAGGTTTTACCAGCACGTTGCTTACTAGTCAAGTGCAGGCTTTGACGCAAAAGTTTGTCATTGTTCAGCTTAATCAAATGCAGGCACGTATTTCAGTTGTAGTTTGAAAGACAAATTTTGTGCTCCGGCGCTGTATACCGCCCATAGTAAGGACACATACTCTTTGACGTACAAAAATAGGTTACCTATTTAGATAGAGCTCAAGCCGTGGTAAATAAAAAAAAAACCTTTAACATCATTTACTTAAAGAAAAAAAACCGGACTGTAAAATTTTGACTCAGTGTCACCTCTCACGACTAAGATGGATTTAATGATTCTTCTTAAGGTCAAATGCGCCAAGCCGTTTAGGCTCTAGACTACTCTAGAGCGTGCCAAAGAAATATCATTATTCTCAGCCTTGAGAAGTCCACTGCTAGACATAGGCCTCGCCCAACAACCTCCATTCCGATCGGTCGGAAGTAGCCTGCATCCTACCGACGACGCGACGTCCGCACCTTGGCCAGGTCGTCCGTAAGAAATATACATACATACATACATACATATAAACACTCGAAAAACATAACCCTACTTCTGGCATAGTCGGGTAAAAAATATAACCCTCCTTCGGGTAAAAGTACTCTTTGTTTAAAGTTTCATAGAGATTTCAAGATCGTCCACTTTTTTATGTTTACCAGCAGTGCCAACGTTTGTTTGTCCTTAGATAGAATACAGGGACGCTGAAGTAGATAGGTATGGATGATTGGGTACTATAACAGGACGCAAATTTTAATACGAGCCAGGTATTGGTCAATACTTTACTGCTCTGCGTACCTAATGCTACTACATCAGCAGTTGCAGATAAACGTTAATTACCACCTCCTTTTGATCCCTCCTCAATGTCCGTAACAAAACAAAGAGCAAGCTGGATTTTCTATAAGCTGCTTTGCGGCTGTGTCGCCGTCATAGTATAGGTACTTACATAGTAAGCGAAGCACCCGTACAAATACCACGGCTTTTGATATTACACTTACATCGTTTTTAGTAGACTCGTGCGTTATTTTATGAATAAACTATTATGGAAAAAAGGGAAGTTTAAAGTTTTTTATTTACTCTATTCTAAAACCTTTAAACTGATTTTAGTACTAGTTAAAATCAGTTTTAGTACTAGTCAAAATAATGCACGAGTCTACTAAAAACGAAGTAAGTGTAATATCAAAAGCCGTGGTATTTCTACGGGTACTTACATTTTTTGTAATCAATATTTTTTTTTAATAAGTAATGTTTATTAAGTTTATTTTAAGATAAGTGCGTACTATACAAAAACCAAAGCTCCACAATCTCCAAAGCATTGTTTAAGAAATGTTTTGTAGATACGTCCATAATTAAATTTAAAACATTACATTATATTTCTGTAACTGGTTTTATTAGCTCTGATATTAAGTTATGAGATAAAAAATAATATTATGTATAGTCGACAAAATCCGACAAACCTAATTGGCAGGAGGACGTTTCGCATCGGAGTGCAGATCCTATTACTTGTGGTGTGGACGTGCCTTACATAAAAATATTAGGACTGAGTTACACTGTTCTGCTTTAAGATGACCATTGGTACATAGACTGATACGCGCAACGTGTTACCAACCAGTTTTTTTAGAAAAGTTAATTAAAATTATATGTTACCTACCACTAAGCTTCTGACGTCGGGACAAACTACTCTTAGTATTTCGATGTTTAGTCAAGAATATTAGAAAAAAGTACGAAATAAATAAATGTATCGTGGTTTGTTTCGATTAACGTACGAATACGATTTGAAAACGGGTAAATATCAAGAGAAGATATATACATAGGTAATATGTATATAGGCTACTTTTCATCTCGCTTCCTTGTGTATTTTGTGTACCTTTTGTAAATGTTCGTATAGAGCTTATTACAACAATATAGTATGATACGACAAGAGACATTGTGGACACTTTTAATTGGCTCGCATGGTTACTCACATTGTGTTTTATCCCTCGAAAATATACAGAACTATATACCTATATCTATCGTTGGTTTCTCGAACACTGCAAATTGTTGGATCGTTGACTGTCATTATATTTATGATTTGAAACATTGCTATCGCGTATTAACGTTGACTTGCCTTATCGAAGCTGGCTATGTTAGGACTTTCTTCTTTCAGTATATTTCTAACTAAGGAAAAAGAGTTTACAAACAACTTAGAATATTTGTTTTTATTTTCATCTTAGCATTCAATACGATAATTTGATTTTGTAATTTGTATAGTCGGAATAAAAGTTACAAAGCTTAGTAGCTAAACATAGCCCCTTTTGTAGGAACCGGGCGTTAAACAACATTCTATCTGTTTTCAACTTAAGCAATTAAACTAAATACACAAAACGTTTTACTACAGTTTTCTACTTTTTATTTCTCCGTAAAACCAATATTATTGTGTAGTCGCTGGTCCCCTAACTTGCTAAAGCCCGATCGCAGCGCCATCTAACTAAGCGCTTTTACCATTTAGTATATCTTCCGGATACACAGAAAATTCGGTTGAGTTTTCATGGAGTTATAGCAAAACCAACGTTTGTTGGGAATCCATTTTTATATTTCCTGTTGTAGGTATATATGCTGACTCATCCTTCGTATTCCCGTCCATATCTAAGTTGAATTCAGACAATGCTTTAGCCGCTTTATCTATAGCTTTGTTCAAAGCCGCGGGTTGTGTTTCAAGTTCCAAATCGATCTTGTTCTCGAGATGGTTCAAACATTAGTATGCAACGCATTCCGTAGATTTATAACCTTAGGAAACTTTGGGAATGTCCGTACATCTAACAAATACGGTAGCTCTAGCGCCTCACATTGGAGCCAATATACGGCATCCAACATAATTACAACTATGCGATTAAACTTTTTGGTATATAGCAGAGTCCCTTTTACTGAAAAGTCCGTCGTGGCCTAAATGGTCAAAGTTTTTATACACAATTGGTTTAGTTTTTGTTGCCAGTAAAATTTTTAAAATACTCATATTAATTTCAAGAATCATTAACTATTTGAATAATTTCCTATAGCTTTTAGGCGAAACGTTATATAATCTGAATTTAATATGGCGTAGGCTATTCGATAAGAAACATTTTTTTCCAGAATACCCACGGGGGCGAGAAAAAACATTCTAAGATTATACGAAACAAGCCGTGGGCGCCCGCTAGTGCTTGATAAAATTATTTTATTACTTAGGCATGTTATGACAACTGTCACAGGTAGAGCTTCAGTTGGCGAAGAATAGTTCTCAATCGGCGAATCATTTTGTCCAATAGTTGGCTCCAATTGAAACGAGGTTAGTTTAGGAGAACGTCGCCGACTATCAATCTATTTCCTCTGAATGACGCCTTGGCTTCCGCTAATCGGAACTGGGGTCACTACCTCGCTATAAACGCTATAGAATCTGCTAACAGGGTTATTGCCAATTTCGTTTACTGCCGTTCTACGGTTTTATTTTAGATTGATTTGTTTTTTATTCCTACTTCGTTCAAAATGTAACATTACGTAGGCAAATAGTAATTAAAAGACCCGCGCGTCCAGAACTGTCTCATAATTTTTAAATTGATAAGGACAATGTGTGTTTAGCATGTCTTCCGTAGTTACTACCACAAAAATTAAATTGTCATTGTTAAAACGTTGATCGTAGGTACTCGGGTCAGTAACGACCCATTTGGCAGATTTGCCCCAATTTCCCAACTTGTTTGTTTTAATCGCTAATTACAATTTATTGCGGTGGCATTATCTGGGGGCTTGTATAAAGTAACAATAAATCGCATCGAAGTTTATCATCATCATATTTCCTCCAATAACGGCCGATTGGTGTAGTTGGTAGTGGCCCTGCCTGCGACGCCATAGGTCCTGGGTTCGAATCCCGGTAGGTGCAAACCTTGATGTGATAAATATCGATGTTTGTTTCCGAGTCATGGATGTTTATATACTTATCTATGTATTTATATACCGTTGCCTAGTACCCACGACACAAGACCTTAGGGATCTTAGTGTGGGATTAGGTCAATGTATTGTGAAGTGTGTGAATGTGTGTGTGTGTGAATATGTTACTTATAATAAGGAGCATACATTTTGCACGTTCGTTAAATTACGTGATCAAGATCTCTATTGGAGCATATGTCACGATAACGAACTTCACGCGAAACGATGCGACATTGACTAAGCACCTGACGTTATGTTACTTGCTACTATGTTAATGCATTTATGAGACCTTGTAATTACTCACCATCTACACAGTGATGTACCTAATGAAATCTGTGAGTATAAACAATCAATCAGTCCGTGTTTTCGAATTGGTATTAAGCTAAGATGATTTTGTTCATCTGAGATATCATGAAGCTGTATGAATCGTTATTAGGCTAATTAAGTGGTACAGTTTTAATAAGGCTCATGTCTAATTATAAAGTCTTAAAAACCGAATTATTGGACAGTGCAAAAAGAGTAACCCAAGTAAGTGCTTCATGTTATAAAAAACATGGTTATCCAAGCTAACTCAATTCATGTTCAATACCCTTACCATGAATTTCTTCAACACTTCTCACTTTGTCATTACGTTCGACCTAGTTTTATTTTAAAATTACTCTCATAGTATCCAAAAACTCTAAAATGATAGGGATCTAATAGTTTACTATTAGATCCCTATCATTCACGAAACTATAAATTACTTGAGTAACCCTTAATTTTATGATACCTAGATCTATCTTGAGATGTATCTATGAAATATTCCCTAGTTTCCGAGACTTCTTGTGTCGTAACATTTTTATGTCGAACTCTATACGAAGGCGAATTGAACTCAATAAACTCATGTTAAGGGTATTGGTGCAGCTTCTAATTAGTTGCCGGAGTCAATGACCCAGTTTCTAGACAGGGAAGTGTTGAACAAAGAACAAATACGTAATATTCTTGTAGGCTCATTGAAAGTTATTGAAATGGATAGTTTAATGAATTGGAAAACTTTTGATTTTGTTTACCTATTTGAACAATATTTTGCCGTCATTCCTGTGGGTCCTCCTATCCATAATCAAGAGAATGACAGAGTAGGAAACTGACTTATCCAAAATAGAATGAATTCAGGTCAATTTGTCTAAAAACACTTTTATGTAAGTCGAGGTTTTCAAGAAAGTCTCATTTTGTATAGAGCTTGATGATATTAGGACTTACATATTAAATAATAACCTAACGTCCCTAGTTACCTTATTTACGAACATAGGTTAAGCGATGTAATAAAACAGAATAAGAATAACATCAGAGTTACCCTCCCCCTAGCCTGCTGGTTCCGTGTTGTCGTTTTCTATATCTACCTAATTGTAAAATGTTTAACCATATATTTATTAACCTAAAGCCTATAAAGGTAAGGATGAATCTCCTGTGCTATAAAGTAACCAGCGGCCTTCAGTTCAGGTGACTGACCGACTGGCACCTGTCACTATACTCCTTTTAATAAGCCATCTTGAGACAGGTTCAGACCAAAGTTAGATTTGTTTAGCTGAGTAAAAATTTTAACATGCTTTGAAATCAGCTGCTTTAGTGGATACACTGTTATAATTATTGAGCGAGAACCCTAATTTATTCACTGGATTTTATCTAAGTTTGATTAATTTGCATAATATTTATTTATGTGAAAACAATGTTAATTTTTTGATGGTTACTTTGGCGTCTTTAGAATACATTAGTCTATGATCTATTTATACGTATATAGTCTATGATCTAGTTATACGTATATAAACCTATAACTATGCTTTGAACCTTTGTCAGTAGAGTTAGAAGTCAAGGCTGCCAGTTGTTAAATATTACCTTTGTTCTATACATTTGTATCATACATGATAATATAGGATGTAATGATGGATAGAAGGATGAACTTACAGACAGAAAATAACAAGTGGAGCCAAAGTGAAAGTACGCACTTAGAGCAATTTTGTAGGCGATTCCTACGTGAGTGCCGGAGGCAGAGCACTTGCACAATCAACGTAGTACATAATGCACTTCTTCGAAACCACTGGTAAACTATACATACTTGTAAATCTTACGTTATTTCCACAAAAGTTATTCAGAAATGCTCCAAATGGAATGCTTTGTTAGACTAATTTGGGGTATTAACACTGTCGTCGTCTGTTTTGGCAGCCGGAACTGTAAATGAATGGACGACATCTTTAGATATTTGTCTGGTTCTACTTGAATATTTCCTATTATTTAATTGTGACCCTCAATATTTCGCAATATTTTGTATGGGTAGGTACTATTTAAGTACGAATATTCTAAAATTGTTACTTAGTTATACCCCAGAATAGATGGCGTCAGGTAGACCAAAAAAATAAACGACAAATTTTTGGCAATATGAGTCTCAAAAGATATCTTATTGTGCCAATCTCATTTATAATGGGATGTGGGCAGGATCTTCCTGCCTAATGTATGGGAACTATTTGAAATTCTTTAAGTGTTAAGATTATTGGAAGCTTCAATTATTAGTAAAATAACACATGATATAAGAGTTTTAATTTCTATCAGGCAAGAATGTGAAAGTACACTAAGAGCACTTTTAGGATATTATGTAATTTGGATGCAATCATCATAATTCTGACTGGGCTATTAGAATGAAAACGTCGTCATTTGAGGCTTAACCCTAGAAACTCCAAGATCCTGAGATATTAGGCATAACTTTCAACAACTGCCTCTGCGTGTTAATTAACGTTCGGAGTTCAGCATTCCAGAACCAACAAAGTTTATTCGACGAATGACCTATGTATTCGAAATATTTAGCAAAATTATACGAAAATTGTCGTCCATTAGGTAGATAAGTGAAGATGATATCATGAATGTATGACATTTTTGTTTAAAATTGCGCCTGCGATGTTTTTATTTTGTATTAAAGTAAAATAAGCATAAACTATGCGTCGTCGTCGTCAGCCTATTGCAGTCCACTGCGCTTGAGGTTTTCTGTTGAGGCCGCCGCTGAGCCGGTTCTGGTGGTTGTGCCTGGGAGGTGAGACACCGCAAGGTTTGACACGTTGCGTCCCATACCAAGCATCGTCCTATCCTCCTGTTTTAAAATTATGTAAGGTTAAAATGGATATCATAGTACCACCATCAACTACTGAATTTATTTAAAGTCTTAATAATTTTATTTTAGGTAAGTACTAAATAACTAAAGAGTTAGATTGAGTCGAATGAGAGCGAGTCGATTCAAGTCGATCTTGACCTTCAACTTAACATTTTAAAATCCGTGTCACATCGAAATGTCTACTGTCGCCGGTTATTTCTGATTTACAAACGTATCATCCATGTGAGTCTCGATTTTAATTTAGTTTATACTACCGTCCACCCGCGACCTAGTTTGTGTGAAATTTGGAATTCCCGTTATTTCTAGTTCTTGTAGAAATTACAGGAAATATTTTTTAAAACGAAAAACCGATAACCTCTCTTTTTTGAAGGTTAAAAAGTAGCCTAAATTACTCCTTATTACATCAACTATTTTGCCAGTGAAATTTCTTAATAATTTATTGTTATTAATTCAAAATCAAATGTGAACTTCTATGCGTGTTATTAAAAGATAAACGTTTTCTAATGCTCTAAGTCTATTAAAGTTGAAGGCCAGTTGCTCGACTGAACCGGTTTAATTATATAATATATATCGTTAAATATATTATAATCTTTAAGCTTGGCGCTGCCGGGTGACTTGTACCTATTGATGCACTGTGGTATCTTTGTCACTGTTAAGTATTGTGTGCTAATTATTTCTATGACTGTTATTTTGAAATGAATATCAATAATAAGGAATATAGGTGTACTGTGGGTATGTGTATTCGTGATTATTTGCGTGTCCGTGAACTTAGCAGCTCATTTTCCAGCAGTTCCAAAATAAATGTAAATGTTGGTGAAACATATGTAGATTAATCATCTAGTTTTTAATTTCGGAATAGTGCGATGTATTATCTTGCATGCTAGGTGCTCCGATCTGCTTTCTTGTGGCGATTGTAGGTAGTGCAAGTGCTTATTTTCGAAGTTATGAGTTATCAGATCCGAGGGTCAATGCAGGGTGTAGGGCCCGGTGGTGGGTGAACTCTTATTGAATAAATTGTGATTAATTAAAATACGGGAAAGTGCGAGTTTTTAATTCGGAGTAGTATGTGAGTTTATATACCTATATAAGCAAACCAAGCGTAGAGGCTAGTAATTCTATAATTTAATCTGTTGTATTAAAAGATTACCTATGTTAACTACATCAAAGTGGGACTATGTAACACATTGCGCGTTCATTCAGTATCACTCTGATTCTAATCTCGAAATGATATCTCAAAGAAACAATGTTAAGGTCTACTTAGAAAGTCAAGTTCAAGGCCGGTCTGGCCCAAACCGGCTCGACTTGGCTTATATTTAGGCTTTGGCCTGTGATTATATCACAGAATATGTCTAGCCTTTGCAATATGATGAGCACTGATGTTTTATAAGATTGGTGTTTGCCATACTACGAAAAGTTTTAAGTCATAAGATCAATATTATTTTCTGAATATGGAATTAATAATACGTTGTCTTTTGACATACTGTATTATACATAATATCACAGGTAGGTAACGCTAGTGGTAAGGTTAGGTTTGGTTATGAATACGATTTGCTTAATCAGAAAGCTAGAGTAAAAGTTTTTCGGATAAACCTATAGGTTACAAAAAATCTATTAGTATTATTTCCCTATAACATACCTGATCAACTATAAAACATTTTTGTCGATTTCAAGAAGAAAAAAATTCTCAATTTGTCAAAAACTATCATACGACTATCTATACATTTGTTTTAAAACGCTAATACTCAGGACTTGGCGGATGTGTTTCGGTAGAGTGTGCTTTGCGGATAGTTCACGAGAGCATCTCCTTGCTTGTCAACCACAGACGATGGGCTATGATTTACGGTAAAATAAAGTGCCAGTTTAGAAATACTTCCCTCTGTTATCTGGGTCGGTGAGCATGTCAGTAGTGTGGCTGTGATCCACTCTATTAGTATCAAATGATAGTTGACTACAACCAAACACCCAATTCTACTTTACTTACAAAAAAATAGCCCTTACGCTATCCAAATATTGAATGATCCTTGCTAACAAGTCTTGAAAAACCTTCATCACGCTTTCACAAAAGACTAAATTAGTATTTGGTTTGTCGCCTTCTGTTAAATTTAGAATCGTTATGGTAACTGTATCCCACAAGCGTTAAGCCAAATTACATATCTATGTACTCGTACTATATTATGAGTGTTATATTATTATGTGTTTTGCCTATGTACTAAATACTGAATTAGCCTCGTCCTGTGATTATTACCAAAATGCAGCTTTCCCTTATTCTATAAATAAAGAGTGTCTGCGAGCGAAATGTTTTGTTTAACTTTTAGTTGCACTTACTTTGCTTATACTGCTCAAGTTGCTGAAACATAAATGAGAAAAGTTGTGGACGTGCGAGGGATGATTTACTTGTAAGTTATGCTCCCGTAGGCCCGAAAAGTTTATAAATAGCTTATTGAGTGTGAAAATTACTTGGTCTCAGTCGGATTCTGATCGCGACCCATCCAAATACTTTCCTATATATACCTAATAGGTATTCCTTATCTTCCTCATAAGGAGACACTATTTTTGGTGTTTGAATTGCGGTAGGGATATGTTAAATTATTAGATGCTGTCTTTACCCAGCCTAAAAATACGAACATCTTATTCTGAAAACTAATAGTAAATGTAAATTTTCAAAACAAATTGTCTTTGAATAACATTATAACAAGTGATTATCATAGACCTAGATTATTTACTTCTAAAATGCAAAATATACATACATGTACATAATCAAAAATTATATAAAAGCTTTGATCAATCTATAGGTACAGAGAATCCTAAAAAACAAAATGTTTCAAAAAATTAAGCTCTGCTTTTGTGCCAGTTGTACTTGTTTATCAACAATTTGTTTGTGAAAAGTTTCGACCTAATTTTGTACAGGTGCGTCAAAGAAATATAATGAAACATTGGAGCGACCTATTTACTTCCCTTACATTTTATGATACCCTTTATCATTTAAAATTTAAAACATAAGTGGTATAATACAAAGTCCTTAAATTATATATTATACAAAGTATGTCAGGGGCGGTTTATACACTAGGCCCGCTAGGCCCGAGCCTAGGGCGCCGTGCCAGAAGGGGGCGCCACGGGCCGGCGAAATTCGCAAGTTTGCGCGCCCCTTTCTCTTATGCACCCATACAAATCGTACGCCCATTGTGAAACATCCTGACAAGCGAATTCAATTTTTTTCGTGCTCAATCCATTTTTGTTGTCAGACATTTCTGCGAACAAATTTCCCACCCTACAGTCCCTACATTGTAGTACAACCATGAAGAAGCGAACCAGTGGAGAGCGGATACGGGGCGACCGCACTCACGAAACATATGTTATATCAATATAATGCTTCGAAAATTTTAGTCAGTCGGACTTTACAGTCTATAAAGTGCGCACGTCTTGCAGTCCCGTTTTAAGCGCACAAAAAATTGTTAAACATGCCTAGTTGTGCTATTAAATGGTGTGCGATCGGGATGCAGCAAGTGAAGTTGCTAAGGGACCACTAGTTCTAATATAAAATATTAATCCGCTTTATTAACACTAAAAATTCAAGTCCTTTATATATTACCTATTTATTTACTTACAGTTAAATCAGCATTCTTATTACTCGTACTTTCACATTTTTAGATTTCCACACGACGGCGTGAAGAAAAAAATCTGGAGCAATGCTACTCAAAGAGACAATTTCATAACAACAAAATATAGTGTCTTGTGTTCCAGACATTTTACATCAGATAGTTTTGAAAATTTAAAAAATAACAGGCGCCGATTATATGTATAGCTCTAGACACTAGACCGTTCTAAACACTTGAAGTTGTAAGATATTCTGCTCGATTTCTGTTCTATATAAAAACATTGTAACTCTATAATCTATTTATGGCGAGTCAGGTATCAACGCTCGCTTTGGCTTTCTCAGTGGTTTGCCATCACTCACGGATGCAGAGATCATCACACAATGTGAAGATTTACAGACGATATACTCCACCGATCTCGACAACGATTTTGGTGAAGAATGTATACATTTCCGGAATTTTATCCGGGAAATCGGATTGACGGATGATGAAATCAACATTGGGAAATGTTTGATGATCATTCGCGAGAAGAATATTGTTGCTACATTTCCCAATATGGATATCGTTTTTCGAATGTATCTCACGCTTTTCTCCAGTAACGCTACAGGGGAACGTTCCTTTTCGACGTTGAAAAGAGTGAAATCTTATTTACGAAATACGATGGGTCAGAATCGTCTCTCTAGTCTCGCGTTTTTATCGTCGAATGCAGAGCTTGTTGATATGACAGAGACCGATGCAATCGTTGATAAATTTGCAAGCTTAAAAGCGAGAAAGCGAGCGTTTTAATCGGGTGCACTGAATCGGCAATATCTCCAAAATAAAATATATACATATGTGCTCCATTCCTACCTACAAACCTACGTCATACGAGTATATGTATGATTGAAATTTTGTTTTCGTTAAATTATTTTTGAAATATAAAAATTATTAATTCTAGCCTATGCTTTTTCAACTATTTTATGAAGAGGGGGCGCTAATTTCGTCAGGCCTAGGGCGCCCGTTTTCGTAAACCACCCCTGAAGTATGTACTAGTTACATCATCATGATTTTTATTATTTTGGTATGTTAAAGCAAACCGGCTCTCCATGAGCTGTGCATATAGCCTCCACTTGAAATGATATGTATGGGTTGCGGACCGCATTGCCGCCATGCGGATGATTTTTTAGAATCTCCATTGCTTTCAGGGAAATAGTCAATTGAGAAGATCCCTGTACTTAAGTAAGGCGGAAGACTCCTGTGTTTTGACCGCCAATACAGACTACCTCGTTAGAGACTAAACTCTTTATTACTCTAGATATTAATTTAAAAATATCAACTGGTATAATGTTCTTACAACTTAACGCAGAATAGTTTTATTTTTAGGAAAACTTAAAACGTACAAAAACAAATTCCTCTTCGCAATTTTTGAATACAATGGCTTAGAAAGGCTTGTTAATGAACTGGAAAGTTTATTTAGTTACTAATTGGACAGCTACATTTAACAAGGGATATTGTTAGGGTGATTAAGCAACTTGTCGTTTTCAAGAAAAGTACAAAATTAAATATTTCCAGTATTGATGGATACTGAAACTAGGTTTATTTAGTAAGTATTATAGTATTGCGGTTATTAATATCGCTAAATATGGTGGAGATTCTAGATCTCTAACAAAACTATTAGCCTGTTTCTGAGTCTCTAATGTACATTAGTTAATTATGTGGTCGATTCCGGCAGTCACACACTTAAACCTAAATTTACGTAATATCTAAATTTAAAATGAGTTTAAATCTAGTAAATTCAAATTCACTGTATGTGTAAATTCATGTATTTTGATCAAATTGGAGAAAAACCACGCCTAAGATATTCTACTTTAAAAAATTAAATTAAAAATTTAAAAAACCCCCGACCCAAAAAAAAGTACGCAATCATTATGACAAAAGGTTTAAAATGCTAAACCCTATAAAAAGCAAAAAATAACTTTTAACACTACGTAAAGTACCAACTAAAGCATGTCGGACTATTTACTCGGGACTTTGTGCCATCTTTATGTCGGAGGCATAACCGCTAATTTTGAACTGCAAATGGTTATCTTGGCCTGCTGTTATTATTATTATTAATCGAGGAAGACTAGATTTTTTAGTACTTTATGCTAACGGAGTCGCGGAATAGGTACAGCTAGTCTATACAAATAAACAAAATTGAAGAGTCTGTTTGTAACACAATACAAAAAGAAAAATTTCCTAACCGAGGTCATATTATTAGGAACTGCAAAGGATATCGCGTTCACTCTTTTCGCCATCGACATCTATTGGCTGTCAGATAGTTGATGTAATAGGGAGTAACATAGGCTTCTTTTTATTGTAAGGAAATTCCCAGGATGATTTTTGACGGGATGAACATTAATTTTCTGTTTTTTCGGTAGTTTACGCGAACGAAGTCGCGGGGAACCGCTACTAGTTAATAATTTGCAGAATGTTGTTATCGGACTTTAGCCGTAACATATAAATTATATGATAAGAGATGGTAAAATTCGTCATCCGAGTAATTGACCCGATGGCTTAGTGATTATAGCGGCTGGCACGGTTTGCAGTGGTCGTGGGTTCGATTCCCACTCGGGTGAAGAATTTTTTCCATTTTCTTTATTAATATTTTTTTACATAATTGTAACCTGACCTAACCTACTTACACACTTCGGACTTTAGCCGTAACGTAGCATATTATGTAAATTATATGATAAGCGGACTATTTAACATAGACATTAGTATAAAAAAAACAGTTTGTCAGTACCTATTCCTAAGATTATCGCGTTTAAACAAACAAACACTTTAGCTTTATAATATCAGTATTTATTAAAACACAAAAAAAATTGTGAGTAGGTAGAAAAAAACATGTTTTTTTATATTTACTATAATATGATATTATTTCATCAAACAATAATTTCATCGATATATTTATCGGCACGGAAATTGACTCGACTACATCACTATAGGATATTACTGACCTTGAAAGAACCAATTACGGCACTTTTGTAAGGTACCCCCCCAGCTCTTCCTACCGCCTAATTTGGTAAGTTTTGTCTAGTGCAAAACAGCAATAATGCGGTATCTTTAGGGGGTGCTCCAAAAAGACACCTTTATTTTTAAGTATAATTTAAATGCCAATTTTTAGATGCCTTCTAAACTTAAGTAATTCTACGCTTCTAATATTAAAAACTTGACTACCAGAACAGCTTTTTACGAATAAACCTAAAGTACGAGTAAATTGAAAAAAAAACTTTGAAACATCAAATTAGATAACGTAATTTAAATTAAATTTAGTTGCCATCTGTCAGAAAAGTGACTGCCAGAATAGCTTTTGACATGCTTAAATCGATTTTTTTAGGTTTAATTACGTTTAGGAATAAGTTGTGACTGCCTGAATCGACCTGTATACCTAGTCAATTAACATCATTTGATTCACTGAACCTGTAGGTATAGCGCGTGCCACTATAATAGCTGGGAACATACTTTGGCTCGGCATCATAAGTGGTCGAGTTCCGAACATCAATAATCGAGTGTAGTCCTTGTTGACCCTAATTTCAGTTATTAGCTGCTATATACTCGTAGCTTGAAAATTTTCACAATTCTGGATTAATAATATTTCTTAGCAACTACAAATATATAGGTGTTTTAGTTTTAGTTTTATTTTTAATCTTTTGTTTGCATTTTGTTCAGTCTCTTGTGTTCTAAACTTATTACATATTATGGAATTTGTTTTTTTTTCTTACAAATTGTATTAACGTGATCGTAGCAGCTGCGTCTCAGTTCAGGCTTTGCAGCACTGTCCGTCGTCGCACCGCGGCACGTATCACAGCTAACAACGCAGCGTATCTTCCTCTTTCTCGCTTCGTCTCTTGTTCGTCGATCTGTTGAAGCGTCGCGTGCGCACGAAAGCTCAAAAACGACGATCCATT
Organism: Carposina sasakii; assembly: GCA_014607495.2. NCBI lineage: Eukaryota > Metazoa > Arthropoda > Insecta > Lepidoptera > Carposinidae > Carposina > Carposina sasakii. The sequence continues at coordinate 6,757,996 of CP053148.1, forward strand.
ACCACCGACTCTGCAACGACGCGACGTCGCAGCGCAACGCAATGCAGCAACGAAGCCTCACTCGTAGTCTACATTGGCGGTCGTAGCTCTATATTACATACATACAGTCATGTAGTCACGCAGTCACGCCTGAGCTTACCACCACCTCTATAATATATCTGGGACTTATATGAAGGAAACGACCGTTTCGTAGCTTATTATATAGTTTTATTTTCATCGCTATTGATATACTATATGAAAGAAACGACTGTTACATATAGCTTAGATAGTATTACAGAAGATACCAACCCTGTTTATTACAGATCTGACAGACAGATGTTATATTCCAGGAGGCTCGCACATACGAGCAAGAAGGCAGCATTAGTCTATCACATCACTTCTCGTTACTTCGTTCGTTGCATGAACAGGCTGAACGAATGTTAATGAATCAATGTGTAATCGTGTGGAATGTTCCGCAGAATAATTAGCACGTGTGGGATCACAACCTTTATCTCCTCGTGATGTGCCCTTAATAAAAGTGCCTATACAATCAGATATCTATTTGCTTTCCTTATTTGTTTTGGGCTGTATGTAAATAATTGCGCCTACCTCTCCAATCTCATGTTTTATCATATTTTTGTCAAACTTTTTAATTACGGTTTATTTGAATTTATTTATTGACCTATTCATATGGGCTATTTCTCGCGACTCTATCTGTCGGTATACGAGTAGAAATAAGATGCTCGAATTTTCTTCAAATCCACGCTAACTTACCACAGTCACGCTGTTGAATGCTCGATGAAAATATAGGCTTAGCAAAGCATACATGGTCGTCTTCAGCCTATTGTAGTCCACTACTGGAGTAATAATTAATGTGATAATATCAACATATACAATGTATAAGATAAAAAAAACATAATTTAAAAAATGAAAAACCCGAGTGCGTATAAAAGAACCAAACTATGTAATAATATAACAAAAAAGATGAAAACAAGCACTTAGATATCAGGTGGTATAGAATTCTATAATATTATTACGGAGAGAATACTATTGAAGAAAATAAAATATTTTCTAACGTCATGTCTTTAGTGACACTCGCCGACCTGAGAGGAATCGATTGACGTGTGAATCATAAAAATCGGCCCAGGCGTTTAGTCTGTATAGTGCTTCAAAGGAACATACTCGTACATACATACATAGGCTGTTAAACACATTACCACTCCTTTGCGTCGCGCAGTGGGTAAAAACACATAGAAGAGGTGTGAATCTAGGCGAAAAGTTAGATTATACCCTTGAACGAAAATCTCAGAATGCCTCGGTGTCGTGCGCGCTCCCAAATCACCTGCTTAAAATGAGCCTGCGGGGTGAAGGGGGTAATGCAAGGTCATTGGACAAAACTTATTCGTCCCGCCTATGCGCAAATTTCTTCAAATTCGCTACCATAAAGGTGATCTTGTCGCCAACAGATATAATCCGGTAAGAATTGGCTACGTACAAAACCTTTTCGAATTTATAACGGTGGAACCATCTCGCGGGAAAATATAAAAATTGACCAACGCAACAGTCAACTTTGGTCTTCTGCCGCATAATTTCGTTTCGGACTTTGTCCATTAGCGAGATTCCGAGCATTGACCTTTCCATAGCTCTTTAAGTGACATGCAATCAGTGAGCCAGCCCCACCGTCAGGTTCCACGTTTCGGCTCCGTAAATCAAGGCCTGGTAGAACGCGCTGATCGAACACCTTGGTCTTGAGGCATTGTGGCAAGGATGATTCAAAGATATGACGCAACTTCCCAAACGCTGCCCACCCAAGCTGCACTCTTCTGGTGATTTCTCCCTCAAAGTTGTCTTTACCCAGCTGCAATATTTGCCCAAGGTATACATACTTCTGGACAATTTCTAGGGGTACACCTTAGACGGATATCGACTCAGGGATGACGTATAGATTGAACATTACCTTGGTCTTGTCCAGGTTCATCCCGAATCCCACACCTCCCTTCCCAGGCAGAATCGAGACTAGAGAGCATTTTTTGCAGGTCCTGCAGCGATTCAGCCATTAAAACTATATCGTATGTAAAGCGGAGATGCGTGAAATATTCACCATTGACGTTGATGCCTAGTCCATCCCACTGAAACACGGAGTAATTGGATCGATCTTGTTTGGTGGGTTTGGACTTGAACGGACATCATAAGCACCTTCACATATCGCCAGTCGATTTGGCATCGCTGCAAGGATTCCTAAACGGCTCAAGTTTCGATGGAGTCGAAGGCTTTCTCGTAGTCCATAAAAGCCATACACAGCGGTTGGTTAAACTCCTCCAACTTCTGTATAACCTGCGAAACCCTGCCTGTTCCGGTGGCTGGAAGGCATCAAATCTCAAGGCCAGACGATTCGTAACAACTCTCGAGAACAGCTTATAGACGTGGTTCAGAAGTGTGATCGGCCTATAGTTTTTGATGAGCTTTTTGTCTCCCTTCTAGAAAAACAATGCCACCACACCTCTTTTCCATGCCTTCGGAGATCGCCCCCTTAACGAGGCGAGTGTTCCAGATTCGGAGGTCGCGTCTCACCATGCTCTTTATCTTTTTGTTGAGCGACTGGGGATCTAGCAAAGCATCCTCTGGTGATTTCCGTCTAAGTTGCATCAGTCCCAGGGTTTCGCTAGACAGTTTGGACTTCTTATCTGATCGCCTTTTCCGAAAGTGCCTCGTGACCACTCCGCTTACAACCCCGATTATTCCTTGTA